>CM060418.1:89422298-90672298 GCA_030545235.1 Helianthus tuberosus | reverse complement strand
AAAGGCTGAATCAAAGCAAATAGGTCCTCATAATGTATCGCGAAGACATGCTCACCTATAAGTGAACACTCATCCCAAGAATTCCTAGGTAAGCACAACTGGTCTCGCGTCTGATGAGATATATACGAAGTGCTTGCCTAGACAGAAAACCCAGAATACAGGCATTCACCCTTCCAGTTTGCACGTGTTCACATTATTTAAAACCCAAAACTTTGACGAGATTTTGAAAACTCAAAGGGTTCAAAACCTTATAACAGAGGGTTCAAAACCTTACAATAGAGGGTTCAAAACCTAGTAATCAATCATCCTAGAACAGATGATTAATTTTCAAAGCGGTTTTGAAATTTATGTTATTGTTGTGATTGTCGCCTAAGGGTAGGTGACGGTATTGTTTTATGACTAAACGCAAGTAAACTCGCGTTAGGGTCCTAAGAAGGTTATAGACTAGGTCAAAGTATTACTAATAACCTAATTCCCTATAACCATTGGCTCTGATACCATCTTTTCTGTCACACCCCGACCACGTAGAACATACAAAACATGGCGGAAACATCGGGGAGTGTTGTAACAGAATTAATGTTTCACAACCATGGATATTAAAGTTTCGTTTTATTCATCAAACAAGCAAGTTACATTGTCTTTAAACAAGAAATAAAGAGTACATAACATAAATTAACTAGTTCTTGTCTCGTTTTAAGTCACTAAGGCACAGGTCCGCCTAAGTATGTCTTGATAAGTCCTATGCATCATCTCCTGAAAACACATGTGAAAATAGGTACGTCAGCATAAAAATGCTTGTGAGATACATAGGTTTTGTAAAAAAAAAAAGAATTCATGACTTATGTTTGAGAAAATGTTTAGTCATGAACCTTGTAATTTGCTTTGTCTTGTAAATCATTTGAAAAACGATAAGATCAGATGATATGTATAAATAAGTGAATAATGTATGATTAAATGAATAACCATATAAGATGAGTTTGTATAAGATAAGTTGTTTGTAAATCAATGTCTTGTGAAAAGTATGTTATTTGTATAAAATGTTATATGTCTCAAACTGAAATGATTCAAATAACATTACGATATGTAATACCATACAAACACTTATATATAGGAAGTATCAGCGGCATATCCACCATGCTTGTATCATATTACACACGCCTCGTTACATAATCACTTACTCAAACCAAACCAAACAATGTAAGATGTCTATGTTTAAACCAACTTCCAAATGTATTGAAATAATATGTTAAAATGTTTATGTCAAGATGTAAATCATATAATGTATAACCAATGTCAAAAGTGTTTATGTGTCAAATGTAAACCATGTAATGTGTAACCAAAATGATATGTATGGCTAGTGAAATGCATCAACTAAACCATATGCACAAGAACATAGTATTGAAGTAAAACTTGGTTTAAATCAAAGTTATGTCCTGTGGAAATGCATGATCAATGTAAATCATGTAATATGCATCCAAAATGTAAGCATGTGATGAATAACAAATGTACTAAGTATGCGACAAATAGACATAAGTAGCATGTGACCTGTACTAAGTATGCAACAATAGACATACGTAGCATGTGACCTGTACTAAGTATGCAACAATAGACATATGTAGCATGAAATGTAATGTAAAACATGTACTATAAATGTACTAATGAACATAGCAAGTATATGATGTGAAAACAGGAAAGCACGAAAGTAACAAGTAGGCACATGTGTTCCACCCCAAAACGGTTTGGAAAACAGTAAAAGAGGGGTCTATGTACTCACTTGAGATTGCTTAGTAGTCCTTGAGTAACAACCAAACATTGCTAGAGATCGCGGATATCAAACGGCACCTAATATAGGTAACTATGTTAATAAACCGGACCTATATCGGAGGATTTGATAGAATGAGGGTTCGTAAACCAAACGAGTATAGAGACTCGTGGCATATGGTTTAACAAAGCCTACATGCTAAATGAAACCTAACCTAATAGCTTACGACCCATTACGACCCGTTTAGGTAGCTTATGCTACTTTAACGCGTCGTTTGCGTGAAACGCGTTTGGACCGCTTAACTAGTCCTATTAAAAGTGTTATATGCCTAAACATGTTACATAATCAGTTATGTGACAAAAGTTTAGGTTACATATGCTTAATTACCAATTATACATGAAAAGGGTATTCTAGTAATTTACCTAAGGCATATAAACTACTTATCATACAACTATTTAAACGATGTGACCATAAGGTATAACCTCGGAAGGTTATTCCCTATACACTATGGTCACCTAATGTATTTGGTCGGATCCTAATGATCGACCAAATGGGTCGGGTTCGAAGGTATAAGCGATTTATCAGATCGCTTATCCTTACGACCCTAGACAACGTGGTAATCAGTAGGCATAGTCCCAAGGGACTATAACCATCGTGATTACAATCACGTTGCGAAGTTCTAATGAACTTCGCATTGACCATAACTAGTCAACGCAGAAAGTCAAACAAAGTTTGACTTTCGGACTCGAAAAGCACTAAAAGAAAGAAAAGAACGAAAGAATACTTACGAAGGGTCCCCGAATGCTAATCTAGATCGAAATAACTCAGGTATGAAACAATGGTTCCAACTTAGAGTCTTTAAGATCAGATTCTAGTGATTTTGAAGCAATGGGGGGTGGGGTATTTATAGTATTCGGGTAACCGTTAAGATCATTTCATGGAAACCGTGCTCGAATCTCATGCGTACACTTGTCGAAACCTTATGGTAGCTAAAAATGGTCCTAAATGAGCTGAAAGGTCAAGTGTGGGCTTGTGGTTGTGGTTAAAACAGCTGGAATCTGCTGACTGATCGTTCTTATCTGTTCTGGGAGCCTGACACAGCCTGCTTAAGGATCAGACAAAGCTCAGGCGGGCCGCCTGGAGCTTCTGATCAGAAATTAAGTTTCTAAAGTGACAGTTTCAGTCCCTGTTGTGTTTTAAGGTCATTTCCGACACTTCTAAGGCCCGTAAAGCCAACTTTAAGGCCCTAAAATGATGCCTAAACATTGTGGACATGAAACATGCTCAAAAATATGTCGGATGTTGGTTCGTTTGGTCGTACGAACGCGATATTCGCTTAATTACGACGGAATGCGCATAAGCGCGAAAAACGATCCAAATGACGCGACGAATGGATTTTTCTTATGCCGAACACTAAAATAAAATATTTTAGTGCTTACATAAATTTTTGGATGTCCGGATGTATTCAGAACGTGAGTTATGCGCGAAAATGCAAACTTGTGCACTTTTTGACGCTTTTAGTCCCTGAATGACACAAAAGTTTATTTTAGCATACCGAACACCTCAAAGCCTATTTCTAAGCTATGTAAAGGATATTTATGGTATGTTTAACTTATGGTCATGTTCCGGAATGTCTGTTACAGTTCAAATTGGCATACTTCCGCAGTTTGTCAACTTTAGTCCCTGTAAGCGATTTAACTTGATTTTGCCATACCAAAGCCTTCAAAACTTATTTCTAAGTTAAGTAAAGGTTATTTAAGGTATGTTAAGACTATTTCACTATTCCGGAGTGTTCGTTGCATTAAACTGGTTATATCTACGCATCAGTGCGCGTATAACCTTCCAGAAAGCGATTTAGAGCTTGAAATCGAACAAGAGTTGATATGTGCAAACGATACACATATTTTTACAAATCCCAAATATGAAATACAATATTTCATTGGTTTGGAATTTGTTTGATGGTTGAAGTGACACAGGTGTCACAGTCTTAACTTTCAAACAATTCAGGCATTTTGAAACATGGATAGCGATATCCTTCTTCATGCCCGGCCACCAGTACTTGTAGCGCAAGTCCTGGTACATCTTGTCGGCACCGGGATGAATAGAATACCGAGATTTGTGCGCTTCGTCTAGCATAATTTGTCGTAAATTGGTGCGCTTGGGAATCCAAATTCGGTCTAGATAATGGAATATACCATTCGATTTATTCATCAGTTGTCGCCGTTATTGATAATCCTTTCCTTCTTCAAAGTACGTTCAGTAAAACAAGCATGTTGAGCGTCACGGATAAGAGCTTCGAGATTGTGATGGGCCTGAGTATTACGAATGCTATGCAATAGCTTCGTCGACTAAGAGCATCAGCGATGACGTTTGCTTTTCTAGGATGGCAACGAATCTCGCAGTCGTAATCATTGAGTAGTTCTACCCACCGGCGTTGGCGCATATTCAGCTCTTTCTGACTAAAGATGTGTTGTAGGCTCTTATGGTCGGTGAAGACCGTACACTTGGTACCATAGAGGTAGTGTCGCCAAATCTTTAGCACAAAAACAACTGCACCAAGCTTGAGGTCGTGTGTGGTATAGTTCTTCTCATGGATCTTGAGCTGACGAGATGCGTACGTGATAACCTCATCTCTCTGCATGAGAACACAACCGAGGCCGAGGTTAGAGGCATCGCAGTAGATTATGAAGATGTCGTTTCCGTCGGGAAAAGAGAGCACAGGAGCGTTGCAAAGCATAAAAACTGCAGAGGCGTTAGTCAGACCAAAAGGAATAACAAGAAATTCGAAATGACCGTATCGGGTTTGAAAGGCGGTTTTAGGTATATCATCCTCCTGGATTCATAGCTGGTGATAGGCTGAGCGTAGATCGATCTTCGAGAAACACGTAGCACCTTGTAGTTGATCAAACAAATCATCGATTCTAGGCAAGGGATAGCGATTCTTGATGGTAAGTTTATTCAATTCCCTGTAGTCGATGCACATCCGAAACGATCCGTCCATCTTTTTGACGAAGAGGACATGCGCGCCCCAAGGAGAGGTGCTAGGGCGAATGAAGCCTTTATTAAGTAGTTCCTGGAGCTGACTCGAGTGTTCGCGTATTTCAGAAGGAGCGAGACGATAAGGCACTCTAGCAACAGGATTTTCTCCAAGAATGAGGTCGATTCGGAAATCGATATCACGAGTAGGAGGTAAACCAGGTAATTCATCAGGAAAGACGTTAGGAAACTCACGAACCACAGGCACCTTGTCTATTGCCTTAACTTCCTTTTCCTCCACTACTACGATGTGTGCCAAGAAAGCTTGGTATTCCTTGCGGAGATACTTGCTAGCTTGGACACACAACATGAGTTGTAACTTCTTCGAAGCGACTTCGCCATAGACACACAATTGATTACCATTCGTGAGAGAGAAGCGAATCATCTTATCGAAGCAAACAATTTCAGCATGATTCTCCTGAAGGAAATCCATGCCTACTATGACGTCAAAACTACCGAGCTGCATAGGAATGAGATTAATCGAGAAAACGTGACCGTTGAGATCAAGAGTACAGTTACGCAGAATGGAAATGACGGTGACGGTTCTTCCAGTGGAAACTTCAACGTCGAATGTTGATGGGAGGTTAACGCGTTTACGGTTTAGGAGCCTTTCGAATTCGAACGATACAAAACAGTTATCGGCTGCAATATCAAATAAACACGAAGCATTATACCATTTATGAGAAATGTACCATTAACAACGTTGTTGTCCGCCTGAGCCTGACGGGCGTTGATGTTGAAGACTCGCCCGCGGGCTGCTTGCTGAGCTGGCTGCTGCTGTTGTTGTTGTTGTTGTTGTTGTGGTGGTGCTGGTTGCTGCTGCAGCTATTGTGGCTCTTGCTTCACCACTCGGTTTGGGCAGACGTTTGCGAAGTGGTTGGGATCACCACATGCATAGCAGGCTCTTGCGTGAGCAGTGGGAGCAGGAGCTGCTTGCTGTCCTTGCGGAGCTGGTAGAGCGGGAGCTTGAACTAGAACTGGAGCTTGGCGTGGACCGGTACAGCAGTTTGCGGTGAAGTGGCCGTACAGGTTGCAGTGAACACAGAACCGGCATGCGATACCAACCGAGTGATGATAAGTACAAGTAGGGCAGAGTGGGTGTGGGCCAGTGTATGCACGCTTGGCAGGCGGTGCATTGGCAACAGGAGCCACTACTTGGCGGTGTGGAGGTTGCGGTTGAGCATGCACGGTTTGAAGTGGAGCGACAGTAACTGCACAGTTCTTGTTGCTGGAGTTGCTGTTCTTTCTCTTGCGACGTGAGAGCTTTGAAGATTGCGGTGTGGTGGTAGTTTTAGCGGTAGGAGCAGCGGTGACTTGATGAAGATTCTTGGCAGCTTTATTGAAGTAACCAGCCCTGACTCGCTTATCGTTGATCTCAGCGACGAGCAGGTAGGTTTCCTCAATAGTTGTTTTCGCAGCTTGCACAAAGTCAGCGACACAATCCGACAGAGCACGGATGTATTTCTTGATCGTAATCTCGGGGGTAGTAACTTGACCCGGACAGATGAGACTCAGCTGCTTGAAGCGAGCAGTTAAACCAGCGTTGTCGCCACCCTCCTGTTTGATATGCTAGAACTCGTCCTCCAACTTTTGGAGCTCGTGGGGAGGGGAGAACTCTCGCATCATGATGTCCTTCAACTCATCCAACGTCAGCCCGTAAGCTGCATCATTCCCTCATTTATTTCTCTCGGAAGTCCACCAATCTAGAGCTCGGTATTGGAAGACGCCGGTAGCGTTAACAGTGCGAAGGTTTTCAGAACAGCCACTCTGGCACAAGGTGACTTCGATCAAATCAAACCATTGAAACATAGCCGTAGGCCCGTCTTCTCCGGTAAATTCTTTCGGACCACAGGCTTTGAACTGCTTGAAGCTAAAAGTCGCCTTAGGAGAATCTGTCCTGGATTATTCTGAAGACTTGCTGGTATTTTCATTCAGCTCACTAACAATTTGCGGTATGACTTTCGCCATCTGCTTAGCGACTAGTGCAGCAATGCGTTTGTCTTCATGGTTTCGGCGAGCGAAGCGAGCAGTGTATGATCCAAATGACGACATTGTCTGCAACAGACATCGTCACAGGACTCAAACACAATTTCGATTAAGTCGAGTATAGTCTATTATCTCACCTAAAGCTACTTTATATAAAGCACAGGAACACGCCAAATCACAAAATCACGTAGGCATATAGTTTGCAGAAGCACGTAATCACGTATTCCACATGAGCACAGAAGCACATAGGCACAGAAACACATCTTCACTATGTTTTGCACGTATTGACCTGCATATATTGCACGTATTCACCTATATTTCACAACCATGTAAAGCGATCGGGTATTGCAAGTGCGATTGGCGTGTTGCGATTACGAGTAACACAAGCGATTCGTTGGCGTTTTGAGGTAAATGTGTAGTGCGAGTTGTGCGTATTGATCAAAGCGAACAGCGAAAAGTGAATAATTCACCAAAAATCAAAACACATAAAAGTCACATAGAATTCACATAAAATCGATAAATCACAGAGTTGGCGGCAGCGGATTCCAGAATCGGAACACATAAAACCGTGCTCGAATCTCATGCGTACACTTGTCGGAACCTTATGGTAGCTAAAAATGGTCCTAAATGAGCTGAAAGGTCAAGTGTGGGCTTGTGGTTGTGGTTAAAACAGCTGGAATCTGCTGACTGATCGTTCTTATCTGTTCTGGGAGCCTGACACAGCCTGCTTAAGGATCAGACAAAGCTCAGGCGGGCCGCCTGGAGCTTCTGATCAGAAATTAAGTTTCTAAAGTGACAGTTTCAGTCCCTGTTGTGTTTTAAGGTCATTTCCGACACTTCTAAGGCCCGTAAAGCCAACTTTAAGGCCCTAAAATGATGCCTAAACATTGTGGACATGAAACATGCTCAAAAATATGTCGGATGTTGGTTCGTTTGGTCGTACGAACGCGATATTCGCTTAATTACGACGGAATGCGCATAAGCGCGAAAAACGATCCAAATGACGCGACGAATGGATTTTTCTTATGCCGAACACTAAAATAAAATATTTTAGTGCTTACATAAATTTTTGGATGTCCGGATGTATTCAGAACGTGAGTTATGCGCGAAAATGCAAACTTGTGCACTTTTTGACGCTTTTAGTCCCTGAATGACACAAAAGTTTATTTTAGCATACCGAACACCTCAAAGCCTATTTCTAAGCTATGTAAAGGATATTTATGGTATGTTTAACTTATGGTCATGTTCCGGAATGTCTGTTACAGTTCAAATTGGCATACTTCCGCAGTTTGTCAACTTTAGTCCCTGTAAGCGATTTAACTTGATTTTGCCATACCAAAGCCTTCAAAACTTATTTCTAAGTTAAGTAAAGGTTATTTAAGGTATGTTAAGACTATTTCACTATTCCGGAGTGTTCGTTGCATTAAACTGGTTATATCTACGCATCAGTGCGCGTATAACCTTCCAGAAAGCGATTTAGAGCTTGAAATCGAACAAGAGTTGATATGTGCAAACGATACACATATTTTTACAAATCCCAAATATGAAATACAATATTTCATTGGTTTGGAATTTGTTTGATGGTTGAAGTGACACAGGTGTCACAGTCTTAACTTTCAAACAATTCAGGCATTTTGAAACGTGGATAGCGATATCCTTCTTCATGCCCGGCCACCAGTACTTGTAGCGCAAGTCCTGGTACATCTTGTCGGCACCGGGATGAATAGAATACCGAGATTTGTGCGCTTCGTCTAGCATAATTTGTCGTAAATTGGTGCGCTTGGGAATCCAAATTCGGTCTAGATAATGGAATATACCATTCGATTTATTCATCAGTTGTCGCCGTTATTGATAATCCTTTCCTTCTTCAAAGTACGTTCAGTAAAACAAGCATGTTGAGCGTCACGGATAAGAGCTTCGAGATTGTGATGGGCCTGAGTATTACGAATGCTATGCAATAGCTTCGTCGACTAAGAGCATCAGCGATGACGTTTGCTTTTCTAGGATGGCAACGAATCTCGCAGTCGTAATCATTGAGTAGTTCTACCCACCGGCGTTGGCGCATATTCAGCTCTTTCTGACTAAAGATGTGTTGTAGGCTCTTATGGTCGGTGAAGACCGTACACTTGGTACCATAGAGGTAGTGTCGCCAAATCTTTAGCACAAAAACAACTGCACCAAGCTTGAGGTCGTGTGTGGTATAGTTCTTCTCATGGATCTTGAGCTGACGAGATGCGTACGTGATAACCTCATCTCTCTGCATGAGAACACAACCGAGGCCGAGGTTAGAGGCATCGCAGTAGATTATGAAGATGTCGTTTCCGTCGGGAAAAGAGAGCACAGGAGCGTTGCAAAGCATAAAAACTGCAGAGGCGTTAGTCAGACCAAAAGGAATAACAAGAAATTCGAAATGACCGTATCGGGTTTGAAAGGCGGTTTTAGGTATATCATCATCCTGGATTCATAGCTGGTGATAGGCTGAGCGTAGATCGATCTTCGAGAAACACGTAGCACCTTGTAGTTGATCAAACAAATCATCGATTCTAGGCAAGGGATAGCGATTCTTGATGGTAAGTTTATTCAATTCCCTGTAGTCGATGCACATCCGAAACGATCCGTCCATCTTTTTGACGAAGAGGACATGCGCGCCCCAAGGAGAGGTGCTAGGGCGAATGAAGCCTTTATTAAGTAGTTCCTGGAGCTGACTCGAGTGTTCGCGTATTTCAGAAGGAGCGAGACGATAAGGCACTCTAGCAACAGGATTTTCTCCAAGAATGAGGTCGATTCGGAAATCGATATCACGAGTAGGAGGTAAACCAGGTAATTCATCAGGAAAGACGTTAGGAAACTCACGAACCACAGGCACCTTGTCTATTGCCTTAACTTCCTTTTCCTCCACTACTACGATGTGTGCCAAGAAAGCTTGGTATTCCTTGCGGAGATACTTGCTAGCTTGGACACACAACATGAGTTGTAACTTCTTCGAAGCGACTTCGCCATAGACACACAATTGATTACCATTCGTGAGAGAGAAGCGAATCATCTTATCGAAGCAAACAATTTCAGCATGATTCTCCTGAAGGAAATCCATGCCTACTATGACGTCAAAACTACCGAGCTGCATAGGAATGAGATTAATCGAGAAAACGTGACCGTTGAGATCAAGAGTACAGTTACGCAGAACGGAACTGACGGTGACGGTTCTTCCAGTGGAAACTTCAACGTCGAATGTTGATGGGAGGTTAACGCGTTTACGGTTTAGGAGCCTTTCGAATTCGAACGATACAAAACAGTTATCGGCTGCAATATCAAATAAACACGAAGCATTATACCATTTATGAGAAATGTACCATTAACAACGTTGTTGTCCGCTTGAGCCTGACGGGCGTTGATGTTGAAGACTCGCCCGCGGGCTGCTTGCTGAGCTGGCTGCTGCTGTTGTTGTTGTTGTGGTGGTGCTGGTTGCTGCTGCAGCTATTGTGGCTCTTGCTTCACCACTCGGTTTGGGCAGACGTTTGCGAAGTGGTTGGGATCACCACATGCATAGCAGGCTCTTGCGTGAGCAGTGGGAGCAGGAGCTGCTTGCTGTCCTTGCGGAGCTGGTAGAGCGGGAGCTTGAACTAGAACTGGAGCTTGGCGTGGACCGGTACAGCAGTTTGCGGTGAAGTGGCCGTACAGGTTGCAGTGAACACAGAACCGGCATGCGATACCAACCGAGTGATGATAAGTACAAGTAGGGCAGAGTGGGTGTGGGCCAGTGTATGCACGCTTGGCAGGCGGTGCATTGGCAACAGGAGCCACTACTTGGCGGTGTGGAGGTTGCGGTTGAGCAGGCACGGTTTGAAGTGGAGCGACAGTAACTGCACAGTTCTTGTTGCTGGAGTTGCTGTTCTTTCTCTTGCGACGTGAGAGCTTTGAAGATTGCGGTGTGGTGGTAGTTTTAGCGGTAGGAGCAGCGGTGACTTGATGAAGATTCTTGGCAGCTTTATTGAAGTAACCAGCCCTGACTCGCTTATCGTTGATCTCAGCGACGAGCAGGTAGGTTTCCTCAATAGTTGTTTTCGCAGCTTGCACAAAGTCAGCGACACAATCCGACAGAGCACGGATGTATTTCTTGATCGTAATCTCGGGGGTAGTAACTTGACCCGGACAGATGAGACTCAGCTGCTTGAAGCGAGCAGTTAAACCAGCGTTGTCGCCACCCTCCTGTTTGATATGCTAGAACTCGTCCTCCAACTTTTGGAGCTCGTGGGGAGGGGAGAACTCTCGCATCATGATGTCCTTCAACTCATACAACGTCAGCCCGTAAGCTGCATCATTCCCTCATTTATTTCTCTCGGAAGTCCACCAATCTAGAGCTCGGTATTGGAAGACGCCGGTAGCGTTAACAGTGCGAAGGTTTTCAGAACAGCCACTCTGGCACAAGGTGACTTCGATCAAATCAAACCATTGAAACATAGCCGTAGGCCCGTCTTCTCCGGTAAATTCTTTCGGACCACAGGCTTTGAACTGCTTGAAGCTAAAAGTCGCCTTAGGAGAATCTGTCCTGGATTATTCTGAAGACTTGCTGGTATTTTCATTCAGCTCACTAACAATTTGCGGTATGACTTTCGCCATCTGCTTAGCGACTAGTGCAGCAATGCGTTTGTCTTCATGGTTTCGGCGAGCGAAGCGAGCAGTGTATGATCCAAATGACGACATTGTCTGCAACAGACATCGTCACAGGACTCAAACACAATTTCGATTAAGTCGAGTATAGTCTATTATCTCACCTAAAGCTACTTTATATAAAGCACAGGAACACGCCAAATCACAAAATCACGTAGGCACATAGTTCGCAGAAGCACGTAATCACGTATTCCACATGAGCACAGAAGCACATAGGCACAGAAACACATCTTCACTATGTTTTGCACGTATTGACCTGCATATATTGCACGTATTCACCTATATTTCACAACCATGTAAAGCGATCGGGTATTGCAAGTGCGATTGGCGTGTTGCGATTACGAGTAACACAAGCGATTCGTTGGCGTTTTGAGGTAAATGTGTAGTGCGAGTTGTGCGTATTGATCAAAGCGAACAGCGAAAAGTGAATAATTCACCAAAAATCAAAACACATAAAAGTCACATAGAATTCACATAAAATCGATAAATCACAGAGTTGGCGGCAGCGGATTCCAGAATCGGAACACATAAAATCGAGAAGAGATTGTCTGGGTGTGAGACATTGACTACCCAAAGTGGTTCGACTATTCTCAAGGACTACGTGTACACGTTTTGACCTAATAGACTGTGCTCTATCACCGGCACACGGTGAATGGCACGCATCCTTTCGGTTACTTACGTGACTCGGGTTGTCGGAATCCATCGAGACTTTGGTGAGAGTTTTGAAAAAAATTATAATAAGGAGTAGAGCGTGTCGTTAAGGTGCGGGTCTCACCACTAACTTAACAACTTGGCCAAGAAAATCCTTTTAGTATATGGAGGGTGAGATTCCCGTTGAGATATGGATTTCACTCCTGACTCAACGCAAATTCTCGTGTTTTATAGTGAAAAATATGTGTGTCGAACGGATGATTTGATCCAGAGTTTATGGTTTTCACACCTAGTCTCAACCAGATCGCCTGTTTGTGTGGGTTGCTAGCCTTAGGAAAGGCTGACCTCGCGCAGAACTGTAGTATGCGATGTTCGTGCAAAAGTGTAGTGTACAGCGAGTTCGAGCGAGAATAGCAAGTAAGCTCGTGCAAGACCCCTACTGGGTTTGCACAAGTCGGTCTGTTGGTACTTAGACTATAGACTAGGTCATTTCTAAGACATCGACCCGGACTAGGTCGAGTCTTGCCTAATTCCTTATAGTTATGGCTCTGATACCAATCTGTCACACCCCAACCGATGGCGAAAACATCGGGGCGCGGCACTGAGCGAAACAGATTGTCTAGGAGAAATCCATAACAACTAAATTACCAGATATTTAATATTATGTCCCATACCATAACATACCAAAGTAAACAGTTATTACAGACCAAGTATCTCAAAAACAAATAAATGTTCTGACAACTCAGATTTAAATTATTCGTTTATTTCTAGACTCATCCTACTTGATTCCACAGAAGAAAGCATCCTAGCATCTCAAACACCTGTCACATACGTTAAAATAGAGGTCAATAAACATAGTGTAAAGGTGAGCATACAAGTTTAATAGTATAGTAGATAGTGAAAGCGAGTTTACGCATAACCAGCATGTAACATGTACAATGTGAAGCAAGTAGGTTATCGAAAATGAAATATGCACAGACGTGACTGCGAGTTGTGGAATGCGCAACACATGTCACCACTGTGACATGCGAGAAAAGCCCTTAACAACCCCTGTCCACGACAGGTGCTGAGTCCAAACTATAGTACTATCGTTACTAAGGTGTCAGGAAACAATCACGATGTAAACATAACATACAAGCATTCATCGAGTAACACGTATAGCATGCAGTAACGGTTAGCATATAAAAGTGTTTGCGTTGTGTGATCGATGTGATTTGTTATAAGTAACGTATGTAACACCCAAAAGTGCTTAAAGCAAAAAGGGATTGAGTATACTCACAGATTGTGTTTAATAAATAAACACTCTCTTGGATTAAAGGGAGCGCTGAGGGAGATTAGCCTGAACAGAACGATAGCATAAGCGATAAGCGGCGCGTAAAACGATGCGAAGTGACAGAGTGTCAAAGTGACATCCGAACAGATGCCAATCCGGTCGGATGGCCATTCGGTCGGTGTGCCACTCGTTTGGGGTGGATGTGTTTATGTATGATGGCTTTGAAGTTTTCGTTGTAGCATTTTGAAAACAGAGAACTATCTCTACCTTTCAGGTCACCCGGTCCAACGGTCGTTCGATTGGATGGCGATCCGTCGGTTTGACATTTCTCAGAGAACAAGTTCACAGTAGGATTGTCATTCGATCGGATGGTCTTCCGATCGGCTGGCAATCCGTTAGAAACTGATGATCTTTGAAAATTGTTAAAAAGTTTAAGTGTTGAAGGTTATGTGTCGTCCGATCGGATTGTCGTTCGATCGGATGGCAATCCGTTCGACAGTCTGATTGTTTTGAAACTTGAATGTTTTGCTAAGTTTGAAAAATTTTGCGGTTTGCTCGAGACGGTATGTGTGACAACCCAAGTTTTCTAGGTCTTTATTCGACTCGACTAATACTTATTTGTAAGTGTGCTTATATATATATTTATGTGTTAATATTATTCTTGGTGATATTATAAATTATAAAAAGAAACAATAGTTGAATACATGGATTTCATGAAAACACCCTATCCCATGAAAACACCTCAAGTGTTTTCGTCCACATGAGGCAACGAAATCACCCCAATCTGATAAATGGGCTTTGGCCCAGTTGTGATTTGATAAATATCTGGTTTGATAAATATCTGATTTGATAAATATCTGTTTTCCCTTTATGTGAACATTATTTGGCAAACCTTATCCTATTGTGTCTCTCTCTACTCTTTAAACCCAACAACAACAGATCTCCTCATTCGAAGCTAATCCTCTGTTTAATCCACGGTTAGTTTTACATGTTCGGTTAGTTTAGATGCTTATCGTATGATTATGAATGATTAATTGTTAAGTATGTATATATATATGTGTTGATACTGTTGAGTATATATATGAATATGATCTCGATCTCACAATGTTTTGATAAATTATAAGCTTACATAAGCCGATAAGGTGGAATGATTGTGTTGTTAATTGACGATTAGAATTGATAGATGATCTCCGAGATTCTTGATGTTAATGGTTATGTATAACTGTTGGTATGCGAGTAGGATTTCTTTGATATGTAAATGATTTCTGTTGATGAAGATGAAGTTCAGCCAACGAAATCACAACAATGGACGAAAACACTCATGTGTTTTCGTCACACATGAAGCCCAGCAAAAGCCCATAAGTGTTTTCGGCCCAAGTTGGTTTTCGGCTCATGTGGATTTCGAACCTTAGTGTTTTCGGCCCAGATGACTTTGTTCAAAAGGGTTTTCGGCTCATGTGATGTTATTAACCTGTTTGTTTATAAACTCAGTTTATTAATTCTGGTTAGTTCATTAACACTGTTAAACTAAGTAATTATGTTAAGTCATAAACTCAGTTAGTGTATATATATTCTGTTAGTTGTTAATTAAGTTAATTAGGTTAACTCTTTGGATATATAACTTTGTTATTTATTAACTCTGTTAAACCTATTATTTTAGTTAAGTAAAGCATGTGACACAGTTAGTTACTAGTTCTGATGGATGTTAGCTCTGTTAGTTGATTTACATGGTTAACTACTATTCCTGTCAAGCATGCTAACGAATAACAATATTATATCAACTGTGGAACACACGTATGTGAAGCATGAATGTTATGAATGTGACTACCTGTTTATGTGGTGGATGATGTTAAATGCCAAAACACTCTGTGATATTACTGTGATGATAGTTACATGTGAAATATTACGAACGTGAACTAATTGAGTATACGTGCGTACTATAGGACTTGATTGATTATTTGCGAGCACATAGTTTAGCATACCGAGCAAACCAAGGTGAGTTCACACTAGCCAAGGCATGGGATTCCCGGTGGGTTGGGAATGGGATTGAATAACTACTCGTACAACCATTACTATTAAACTACTTAATACTGTCCTCGGATTGAAGGGCACGTACGTAAAACCTACGTACAGTTATACTTATTACTGTCCTCGGATTGAAGGGCACGTACGTAAAGCCTACGTACATGATCATAAGACCATCACCTCTATCAAAGGAAGTCCCTCAATTATCGACTTAATCGCCGAGGCCTATGGCGAGCGGGTCATTAGTAAATAGCGCTATTAGGTTTAACAAACCTCACACCGTGTCGTCCGAACGGGCGTGTACTAATGGACTATGGGAAAAGGGTCAATGCTGATAGACATTGACTTAGGGCACCTCTTATATTTTCGTAGCAGTCGATACGCGTGGTCTAGTAACACATGGGAAGCCCCCACTAATAATCGCACAGATGCCTTGATTGGCCGCGATGAGGATTAATACGATAAATGGTTTACAAAACGAACATACGATTTTTGAAATGAATACTATAACCAAACAACCAACTGTGAACTCGCTCAACTTTGTTGTTGATTTGTTGCTACATGCCTTGCAGGTCATTAGGTACCCTGGAGCTTGCACAGGGAGGAACGGTCGTTGTGGGACATGGCGTTGTGTGCCATGCTTTAATCATTACTTTATTTCATATTTAATACTTGCTATGGGTTTTACAAATTATGCTTCCGCTAAACACTTAACTATGCTTTGGTTTTTGGACACCTTTCATATGGTTGGTTGAATTAAGTTTACTTATGTTTGTTCAATATGATTGGTGGCTTGATCCTGGTCATGTCACGCCTCCAAGCGGTGGTACTCCGCGTGTGGATTTTTGGGGGTGTGACAGATTGGTATCAGAGCCATTGGTTATAGAGAACTCGGTTTTAATAAGGGGAAAACGTTTTTATTAAAACCAGACTATAACCAGAACAGTGCTCAACGATCCACAACGACGCTTCGCTCCACGTGCAAGACTCAACATACTAGGTAATATGGTATATGTTTTATTGCCTACTTGCTAGAATTCCATAGAACTTTGCTCGTGGTATGCTTAGATTACATTGTCTACTATTCGTTATTGCTCGAGAACACTTGTGTGCTTACTCTCTTCTGTCACCGCACTCTTCGCGAACCTCTCTCACTTATGTTGCATTTGCTATGAAGATCATGGCCGGATGTATCAACTTGACTCAAGCCCAGTTGATGGCTCTCATTAACGAACGAGTTGCTGCGGCACTCGCTGCCATACAAGCAGGAGGTATACCCTGCAGTCGTAACTAGGATCTTTAGATCCTACACTCCTAAACCAACTCTTGTGTTTAACCTTATCCTATTCTTATACACAATAGGTCAACACGCTCAGCCACCTGTTTGCACCCTCAATGATCTCAAGGATTGCCGACCTAGTACCTTTAGCGGTACTGAGGGAGTTGTAGGCCTCCTCCATTGGTTCGAGAGGCTCGAAACTGAATTTGAGGTGCGTGATTACCCTGAGTCTTGTAGAGTAAAGTTTGCTACTGGAACACTCGAAGGTGCTGCATTAACCTGGTGGGAAGCACAGGTTCAAATGTTAGGGCTGGCAGCTGCTAATGCCACCCCCTAGAACGAGTTCAAGGACCTAGTTAAGGAAGAGTTTTGCAATCGGGAAGACATCCACAAACTAGAGGTGGAGTTCCTCAACTTACAGATGACGGGGTCTGAAATTGAGGCTTATACGAAGAGATCAAATGAATTAGCCACATTTTGTCCCACTATGGTAGACCCTCCCACCAAACGCATCGAGCTGTATCTCAAGGGTCTGGTGCCCGAAATTCAGAGTCATGTGACCGCAGCAAATCTTGGCACTATCCAGCAAGTCACTCGGCTTGCTCATTGTCTCACAGACCAGGCAGTAGAACAAAACAAACTACCGAAACGTGTTAAAGTTGCTACTACATGTGCTTCTAGTGACAACAAACGCAAGTGGGATGGAAACCTGAGCAAGGGATTAATTCCGGTTCAGCCTCTGGCGCAGCAGCAAAAGATAGATGACTACCAGAGTCCCAGTCAGCAATTTTCTGGTAGTCGTGGGCAGAGTGGATATCGAGGAAATCATCCAAAGTGTAACAGATGCAATAGGCACCACAGCGGTCAGTGCAACAAGGGTCGTTGTCAGAGGTGTCTCAAGATAGGTCATGAAGCTAAGGATTGTCGAAACTCACGTCCTGTAACTCAAGAACAGCAACAACCATGTGATTGGTCAGGGTGACGCAAGGAATGATCCCAACGTAGTTATGGGTAAGTTTCTTCTTGACGACTTTGATGTTACAGTATTGTTTGATTCGGGTGCAGATACCAGTTATATGTCTCTAAAGGTTAGCCAAATGTTAAAACATGCACCAACTCCCTTAAGCACTAAACACGTTGTAGAATTAACTTATGGCAAGAGTCTAGAGGCCACTCATAGTTCAGGGTTGTAATCTTATCCTTGCTGGTCAGACGTTCTCTATCGACCTCATTCCTTTAGTTCTGGGCAGCACCTATAGCTCGCGCACAGTATCATTTAGCTCCATCAGAATTGGAAGAACTATCGAAGCAACTGCAAGAGCTCTTGGATAAGGGCTTTATTCATCCTAGCTCTTCGCCTTGGGGAGCTCCAGTATTATTTGTGAAGAAGAAAAACGGTACCTTCCGCATGTGTATAGACTATCGCGAACTGAACAAGGTGACTGTGAAGAATCGCTATCCTCTTCCACGCATCGACGACTTATTCGACCAGTTGCAAGGGTCGAGCTATTACTCGAAGATTGACCTGAGGTCAGGCTACCATCAACTGAGAGTCCGGGACGAGGACGTCTCCAAAACAGCATTCAGAACACTCTACGGCCACTACGAGTTTCTAGTCATGCCATTCGGATTTATGAACGCGCCTGCGGTTTTCATGGATCTTATGAACAGGGTATGCAAACCTTATCTTGACAAGTTTGTTATTGTTTTCATTGACGACATTCTGATCTATTCGAAGAGTCAGGAGGAACACGAGCATCATTTACGACTTATTCTGGAACTTCTTCGAACGGAGCAACTGTACGCCAAGTTTTCGAAATGCGACTTCTGGCTTTGTGAAGTCCACTTTCTAGGCCATGTGGTGAACAAGGATGGGATTCATGTCGATCCATCCAAGGTAGATTCGATCAAGAACTGGCCTGCACCTCGCACACCAACTGAAATACGCCAATTCTTGGGTTTGGCGGGTTATTACAGACGTTTCATCAAAGATTTCTCCAAGATTGCACAGCCGTCTACATTACTGACACAGAAAGGTGTTGCTTATCGTTGGAGTAATACACAGGAAACAGCATTTCAGCACTTAAAGGATAGACTTTGTAGTGCACCTATCCTCTCATTGCCTGAAGGCACGGACGATTTTGTAGTCTATTGCAACGCATCTATCCAGGGTCTTGGATGTGTGTTGATACAACGGGATAGAGTCATTGCTTATGCTTCGCGCCAACTTAAGATTCACGAACGGAATTACACTACACACGATTTAGAGCTGGGAGCCGTTGTTTTTGCGCTCAAGATATGGCGACATTACCTGTATGGCACTAAGTGCACCATCTACACCGATCACAGGAGTCTTGAGTATATATTCAAACAGAAGGAATTGAATATGCGACAACGTCGATGGGTCGAATTACTGAACGATTACGAATATGCTATAAAGTACCATCCGGGCAACGCCAATGTGGTGGCCGACGCCCTCAGTCGAAAGGATACTACACCTAGGCATGTACGAGCGTTGCAACTCACTATTCAGTCTAGTCTTCCTTCACAGATACGAGATGCTCAGGTAAAAGCATTGAAACCAGAAAACGTCAGGGCTGAAGCCCTACGCGGTTCAAGGCAACGGTTAGAACAAAAGGCAGACGGCGCCTACTATGTAACAGGACGCATCTGGGTCGCACTCTATGGTAATTTACGCGAGCTTGTAATGGATGAAGCTCATAAGTCTCGCTACTCAGTACATCCTGGTTCGGATAAGATGTACCACGACCTCAGAACTACATATTGGTGGCCTAGCATGAAAGCTCATATAGCAACTTACGTTAGCAAGTGTTTGACTTGTGCGAGAGTCAAAGCAGAATATCAGAAACCATCAGGTCTACTTCAACAACCAGAGATACCACAATGGAAATGGGAGTAAATTTCCATGGATTTTGTTACTGGTTTACCTAGATCTCAACGTGGTAACGATACTATTTGGGTGATCGTTGACCGACTCACAAAGTCTGCACACTTCCTGGCTATTAAGGAAACAGACAAGTTCTCTACATTAGCAGACATCTATCTTAAAGAAGAAGTTTCAAGGCACGGGGTGCCAACCTCCATTATCTCTGATCGTGACGCACGTTTTACCTCAGAACTGTGGCAAGCAATGCACAATTCTTTTGGCTCTCGTTTAGACATGAGCACAGCTTATCACCCTCAGACGGATGGGCAGTCGGAGCGCACTATTCAAACTCTAGAAGACATGCTTCGTGCATGTGTAATTGACTTTAGCAATGGTTGGGAAAAGCATCTGCCACTTGTGGAATTTTCGTACAATAACAGCTACCACACCAGCATTAAAGCTGCTCCATTCGAGGCATTGTACGGACATAAATGCCGGTCACCTCTCTGTTGGGCAGAGGTGGGGGATAGTTAAATCACAGGTCCAGAACTTGTAGTTGAAACTACAGAAAAGATTGCTCAATTACGACAACGCATGGCGGCAGCTCGTGACCGTCAGAGAGTATACGCCGATAAAGACAGGAAACTACTCGAGTTCCAGGTTGGGGATCGAGTGCTACTCAAAGTTTCACCCAGGAAGGGTGTTGATCGTTTTGGCAAAAGGGGCAAACTCAATCCACGATACGTCGGACCTTTCGAAGTCATAGAGAAAATAGGCATAGTGGCCTACAGACTGAACTTACCAACTGAACTCAGTGCAGTTCATAACGTCTTTCACGTTTCGAATCTGAAGAAGTGTCTGTCAGATGAGACCCTCATAGAAGGAGCTCACTATCGACGAACGGTTGCATTTAGGCGAGGAACCAGTTGAAATCATGGACCGGGATGTTAAGGTCCTCAAGAACACCAGAATACCTCTTGTTCGAGTTCGTTGGAACTCCCGTCGCGCCCAGAATATACCTGGGAACGCGAAGATCAAATGGAGCTCAAATATCCCCAGTTGTTCGAAAACAGTACAACCACTACTGAGGCTGAAGCTACTACAGAATTTCGGGACGAAATTCCAAATCAACGGGGGGATAATGTGACACCCCAGGAAAACCAGTAAACTACATTAGCTTCCTCAGTAACCACGTACTAAATTTCGGGACGAAATTTCTTTCAAGTTGGGGATAATGTGACAACCCAAGTTTTCTAGGTCTTTATTCGACTCGACTAATACTTATTTGTAAGTGTGCTTATATATATATTTATGTGTTAATATTATTCTTGGTGATATTATAAATTATAAAAAGAAACAATAGTTGAATACATGGATTTCATGAAAACACCCTATCCCATGAAAACACCTCAAGTGTTTTCGTCCACATGAGGCAACGAAATCACCCCAATCTGATAAATGGGCTTTGGCCCAGTTGTGATTTGATAAATATCTGGTTTGATAAATATCTGTTTTCCCTTTATGTGAACATTATTTGGCAAACCTTATCCTATTGTGTCTCTCTCTACTCTTTAAACCCAACAACAACAGATCTCCTCATTCGAAGCTAATCCTCTGTTTAATCCACGGTTAGTTTTACATGTTCGGTTAGTTTAGATGCTTATCGTATGATTATGAATGATTAATTGTTAAGTATGTATATATATATGTGTTGATACTGTTGAGTATATATATGAATATGATCTCGATCTCACAATGTTTTGATAAATTATAAGCTTACATAAGCCGATAAGGTGGAATGATTGTGTTGTTAATTGACGATTAGAATTGATAGATGATCTCCGAGATTCTTGATGTTAATGGTTATGTATAACTGTTGGTATGCGAGTAGGATTTCTTTGATATGTAAATGATTTCTGTTGATGAAGATGAAGTTCAGCCAACGAAATCACAACAATGGACGAAAACACTCATGTGTTTTCGTCACACATGAAGCCCAGCAAAAGCCCATAAGTGTTTTCGGCCCAAGTTGGTTTTCGGCTCATGTGGATTTCGAACCTTAGTGTTTTCGGCCCAGATGACTTTGTTCAAAAGGGTTTTCGGCTCATGTGATGTTATTAACCTGTTTGTTTATAAACTCAGTTTATTAATTCTGGTTAGTTCATTAACACTGTTAAACTAAGTAATTATGTTAAGTCATAAACTCAGTTAGTGTATATATATTCTGTTAGTTGTTAATTAAGTTAATTAGGTTAACTCTTTGGATATATAACTTTGTTATTTATTAACTCTGTTAAACCTATTATTTTAGTTAAGTAAAGCATGTGACACAGTTAGTTACTAGTTCTGATGGATGTTAGCTCTGTTAGTTGATTTACATGGTTAACTACTATTCCTGTCAAGCATGCTAACGAATAACAATATTATATCAACTGTGGAACACACGTATGTGAAGCATGAATGTTATGAATGTGACTACCTGTTTATGTGGTGGATGATGTTAAATGCCAAAACACTCTGTGATATTACTGTGATGATAGTTACATGTGAAATATTACGAACGTGAACTAATTGAGTATACGTGCGTACTATAGGACTTGATTGATTATTTGCGAGCACATAGTTTAGCATACCGAGCAAACCAAGGTGAGTTCACACTAGCCAAGGCATGGGATTCCCGGTGGGTTGGGAATGGGATTGAATAACTACTCGTACAACCATTACTATTAAACTACTTAATACTGTCCTCGGATTGAAGGGCACGTACGTAAAACCTACGTACAGTTATACTTATTACTGTCCTCGGATTGAAGGGCACGTACGTAAAGCCTACGTACATGATCATAAGACCATCACCTCTATCAAAGGAAGTCCCTCAATTATCGACTTAATCGCCGAGGCCTATGGCGAGCGGGTCATTAATAAATAGCGCTATTAGGTTTAACAAACCTCACACCGTGTCGTCCGAACGGGCGTGTACTAATGGACTATGGGAAAAGGGTCAATGCTGATAGACATTGACTTAGGGCACCTCTTATATTTTCGTAGCAGTCGATACGCGTGGTCTAGTAACACATGGGAAGCCCCCACTAATAATCGCACAGATGCCTTGATTGGCCGCGATGAGGATTAATACGATAAATGGTTTACAAAACGAACATACGATTTTTGAAATGAATACTATAACCAAACAACCAACTGTGAACTCGCTCAACTTTGTTGTTGATTTGTTGCTACATGCCTTGCAGGTCATTAGGTACCCTAGAGCTTGCACAGGGAGGAACGGTCGTTGTGGGACATGGCGTTGTGTGCCATGCTTTAATCATTACTTTATTTCATATTTAATACTTGCTATGGGTTTTTCAAATTATGCTTCCGCTAAACACTTAACTATGCTTTGGTTTTTGGACACCTTTCATATGGTTGGTTGAATTAAGTTTACTTATGTTTGTTCAATATGATTGGTGGCTTGATCCTGGTCATGTCACGCCTCCAAGCGGTGGTACTCCGCGTGTGGATTTTGGGGGTGTGACAGTATGACAACGTTTTAAACAATGGAAACTCCGTCAAGACCGAGTCACCCGATCGAAGTGGGAACCACCCCAACCTGATCAGCTAACTGTTCTTGTCGGTTGTTCATGTTCAACCCATGAATTGGTCGTCTCTTCCGACGAAGTCCATCCTCAGTCCAACCCTTCACTATAGAGCGAGTAAAAGGCCCGAACGAGTTCTGTTTCTATCGGTTTTGAGCTAATGAGTGTAAAAGAGTTGAAAGAAAGTTATGAAACAATCCTTCAATCCTTTTAAATCTTGAAAATGTTTAGATCTAGATGAAATTAGTGTTAAATCATGTGGAAATCTCTTAGATTTGAGTTGTTCTTGATGGAATGATGTCATAACTTGAAGTTCATAAAAACCCCATGATGACATCATCTTAGAACACCTCAAATCCCCTGATTTCACGGTTAAAAGTTAAGATTCAAAGGAGAAAAATGATGAAGAATGTGTGTAGATGAATGATGTACAAGATTTGAGGTAGAAACTTATAAGAATTGCGAGAAATCTAGAGAAAAGTGGGTTGGAGGCGCTGGTCGAACGAGAGAGCTGTCACATCACTGTTGGTGATGTGACAGGGGATATTTATAGGTTTCCAAAAGAGGAAAGGGGTGCACTAGTGTCGGATCGGATGGCCATCCGATCGGATGGTCATCCGTTCGGATGACCATTCGATCGACTGGTTGCCGCGAGTTGGTTTTCGTGTTTTCATTTTGTGCGTTGAGCGTTGCGATGCATTTCGAGTAAGCGATGCCATGGTATTAGCCATTAGTTACACAAATAACCTAACTACTAAATAACACAAAGATAATCCCTAAATCTCGAGTTTGCACTGAGATTGCGTTGTGATAGGGTTGCAATTGCGTTTGCTATTAAACACCTCAACATAAACATAACATGCACAAGTAACACATAATAGCACACGCACGTAAAACAATATCCAGAACACATAATTTGAGTTGTGATACGATAGCGATGCGATTAACGATAAGTCGATTACCGATTAAACTGCGATTAAGTAGCGATTTATTAAGAAGTACTCCACATAATATAACTAAAGCGATTTAAAATAGAGTATCGATTACAAGTCAAAGAGTACAATAAAAAATTAAGCAAGGAGTGACAGATCGCAATTAGCAATCTTTTCTTCCTTTGACTTTGACTTGTACTTTGACTTCAAAAGTCGGGTTGTTACAGGTCACGGTTGAGTTTCAATCACTAGTTAGTTAGTTAGTTTAGTTACATTTCAAGGGTTAAGTTAGGTGTTAAGTGTGTTTAGGTATTTTAGGATGTAATACGATGTTTAGTGATAATAACTAGCTTCATGATGTTAAAACAATGCTTCTAGTTAAATTTTGGTGTTTTAGGTAGTGTCCGGTTGTTCGTTTGGTTATCGGTTCGTTAAGGTGCTAAATTGCACAGTTTAGTGTATTATGAGATACCTTTTATGACAGTTTTCATTCCCGACACTTAACAAGTTATTCTGGACAATTAAACCTTGTTTCTGCGTAATATTTTGATGTTTAAATGCTGAATTTTGCTGATTTAAAACCTTGTTTTTGCGTAATATTTTGATGTTTAAATGCTGAATTTTGCTTATTTCTGCATTTAGGGTGTGTTTCGGGCACTTTTTGGTGCTTAAATAGTCACTCGGAAGGCAGTTTTATAATCCTTACTTTCCTACATAGAATTCTAGTGTAAACTTTAGTTCCGGGAGTCATTCTGTGTCCTAACATGATGTCTGTCTGAGTACTGAACTCCCGTTAGTACTACTAGTTTATCTGTTTATTGTGCTAGTTTCATTCCGTGCACTAATTTAACTGTTTCATGTTGCATTTAACAATGAGAAATAACATGCAATATGTAATGTATTTGCATGTCTTTGAAAGTGAACAAGAAATCATTCATATCATTAATTCATCATACACAACCATATATCACAAGTTATTGTTCACATTGTACGGAAATACATGGAAAAGTGCCAGCTGTCACACACATACACACATAGAGAGAGAGAGAGAGAGAGAGGACGATTGTAAGGGGTGGGGGCGAATTAGGGTTGGTTTTTCGTTAATGAATTATAATTCAAGTTTGATTTATTGCATAACTAGTCCCTTATGTTTCCAAATCTCAAATTTTGGTAGGAAGTTATTTCAAATAACTTTGTGTGCATGTGTAGGACTTGTCCCTCTAGTTTCAAAATCTTGAAACTTACGTAGGAAGTTAACCGAGTTAACCTTGAATGTATGTACGAGATTTGTCCCCGTAGTTTAGATTAACCCCTTATGTTATAACTTTCATAATTAATTTCATTGCACGTAAATATAATTGTGTGTATGAAATCATAAAGATTTAACGAAGGAAGATAACGATGTTAACATGAAAGTGCGGGTTGTCACAGTCATATTGTTAAAATATAACCGTAGACGGTTTTCGTCACATAAGTTGACGCGAAAACGCTCAAATTGCCAAGGATGGGTAACATTTAACTAAAATTATGTGATATTATTTTTATGGCTAAAATATAATATTTACATGTATCTTGATGTGAGAAGATGTTTATTTGATTAAATGATGAATTATAATAATAAGAGTTAGATGTTTCGCAGATAACGCGAAAACAACGATACCGGAAAAGTAAACGTCGAAAACATCAAATTTATAACTTTTGTATGATTATGTGATAAGTTTTCTACTAGTCTTAAAGGTGAAATTATGTGCATAAATATGTGTGTATGTATCTACATTGTGCAGTTTATGAATGGTGTTTTGATATATATGACGGTGCTAAGTGTATATGCGTGAATAATATTAACTTAACACTTATAGAAATATGAACTTAACCAAAAGTAAGATCACCAATGGGTCGTTCAAATCATGTGTTTTTTAAAATAAAAACATGGTTTTAAATTAAACATTTTTGAAAGCTAAAACATTTATTTGAATATCATAAGTTGGGTGAACAACTTAGGAGATATAGTATTATAATGGTCTTTAAAGTGTTCCTTATGATTAGGACACGAGTCAGTCAATTTTATTTGTGGGATTTTTTTGGAATTAATTACTAGGACAAACGCCCCCTATGGTGAGTTTTCACAACCCCTATTTTAAATAAAGTTTTATTTACGTTTTAGGGGAAAACATGTTGTTTGAAATATATATTTTAATTTGATAACTATGATTGTGGAATATGTTAAACAATACGTAAGTATGATAATGTTTGTGCCTCAAGAAGGTACCTCGATGGAAATTATCCCCGCAACATAATCTTTAGCCTCGAATGAAGTGTGACACCTAGCTATATAGACTCCATACCGTACTAGTGTAACACGTGCTATTTATGAATACATTCATTATTTGATTTGGATTAGTGCTAATTAATGGTATTTGGTGTTCTAGCAAGTCAAAATTTTATATAGAGTTATGTTGGTAAAAACAAGATAAAAGCTTATAGCTTAACGAACAAAATGCGAAACGAGCGTCGATGACAATCCGGTTAATGTTAAAATCCTAAAAATACTCTGTTATGATTTAAATGCTATATTTAATCATGTCCGTGAGGAAAAATTTAAATAAACGCTTAAAACACTATTTTGTTGTTTTGAGCGCGTACTACGCAATACTGCGCGTATCTTACAAAATTTAAACAACCTTGTCAGCAAAGGCAAATAACAAAGTTCAACAATGTTATGGCGAGTTAATTTTTGTAGAATAACAAAAATAATATAAAACGCCTTAAAGCGTGAAATAAAATACCCGATTATCAGTAAAATACCTGTTTATACAAGTATTTAAGCTATATATATGTATATTCCATTGTGTGTGTAGGGCAAGGTGGCGACCTATGAAGGTGCCCACCAAAGGTCCATGTTGACAAGTGTTGCATAAAACCTTCCATACAATCATTACATATATTTATAAGATCCATCCAACACCCAAGAACCAAGCACAAATCATAAAGCCCTTCCTCTTCCTCCCTCCTCTTATTCGAACACCCCTCCATCACCTCCATTGTTGTTTTCTTTAAAAACTTGAGGATTCAAGCTCAATCCAAGTTGGTTTCATGCTTATTTGAAGATCCAAAGGTGATTACAAGGAGGAACAATCTTATTCTCATAAAAAATCTCATCAAAACCCTCTTTTGGTTCTTGAAGGTATAAACCCATTTCCAACTTTTGAACTTGTTTCTTGATGATGATAATGATAGATTGTTTCTCAAATACTTGTATTCTTCACAACTTTTGGAAACTAAACAACAACATGATTTTAATCAAACTTAAAATGGAAGTGTAAGTGGGCATGTCTATGGCCGTGGGTATGTATGTATGTGGGTTAGAGATTGTGTTTTGTTTAAAAGTTGAGTTTTGATTGAAAGGATTCTTGAAAAGTTATTGCATGTATGATCTAAGTTGATTTATGGAAAGATGATGATGACTTAAGTTGATAAAGTGAAAAGTGTATTGTGTATATATATATATATATATATATATATATATATATATATATATATATATATATATATATATATGTATGTGTGTATGTATGTACGTATACATGTAGGTTTTGTTTGATAGTTCATAAATATGTGAGAATGTTGCATGCAATGAGATCAAAATGATTAGATGGATGAGTTAAGTGAAGTTGACGTCTTGGAATATTTGAAGTTGTAATAATGTATGATGATGGGCATTTAAGTTGCTAGATGATGAAGAAATGATGATCATGCATTGAATACTTTCAAATAATTATTAGTGATAATTAGATGATGTTGCAAAGATGATTTGATGATAATATGATATGATGAACTAAATCTGGTTACATGCATGTTAATATGATGAAATATAATGTGTTTTAATGATACAAAGAGATGTCATAAGTTTGATGGTCTTGCATGGTGTACATGAGGCTTAAAAAGTAGTGACTTGGATGAAAATTGTATGATTTATGTGGTTTACATGACATTTGAACTAATATGATTATAATCATCATTTTATATAGTAAATAACATGTGTTG
The DNA here is from genome assembly GCA_030545235.1 of Helianthus tuberosus. NCBI lineage: Eukaryota > Viridiplantae > Streptophyta > Magnoliopsida > Asterales > Asteraceae > Helianthus > Helianthus tuberosus. The sequence continues at coordinate 90,644,162 of CM060418.1, read as the reverse complement.
TGTTAAAATATGAAGTTTTGATGATTTGGGATGATTATAGTAAAGTTCGGTACCCGACTATGCGTTAAAAACATATACATCGGCTTTTAAATTGATTTTTGTGAAACTGATTTAGATCAAGATTTTTATAACAAAAATAAGTATTTAAACTGATATTAAGTATCCATGGTGTTTGATTAGTCTTGCGTGACTTTCGACGCCTAAAAATGTTAAAAATCATTAAAAGTACGCATATTTTAATGTATGCGAAATGGATTGTTTGAGTGTGAAATTGTATGATGAGATGGGTTATATGGGTATTGGTATGTGATATGTGGAGTGATAAGTTCTAACATGATAGTAGGATGTAAGACTATGCATGTGTACTAGTATGATTAAACGATGGTTTCGTTGAAAAGACACGTTAAAATGTAACTTATTTATCGAGCATAAAATTATACATAGGCTAACTCATGAAGTTATTGCGTGTATAAAAGCTTTCAAAATGATGAAATATATAAGTTAGCAAAGTACGTGCAAATTGATGTTTGATGAAATGCTATCTGCTAAGTTTGTGTAAATATGTTATAAAGCGTAAACTGTAGATATATTGTACACAAATGGGTGTGTTAACATATATAACCTAAGGAGGGTCACCAATAAAATTGTTCAAGTTCGCATAATGTTAAAGAGGAATATATATGAACACAAATATATAAATACACCAACATAACCAAAAAAAATAAAGCCATTTTGAGAAACCATGACGTTGTGTGGCAAATCATAAGTTTTGGAGAAACTTAGGGATTGTAGAATCTTTAGTCAATAAATTTTTCTTACCTGAAATTAGGATGTGTCGATCAATTTTTATGGAAATAATTGCTTTTTTGAACTGCATCCAACGGTGAGTTTCACTACCCCTCTTTTTACTATTTTATATATTATTTTGGGGGAAGAATACGCCTTAAAAAGGAATTAATATGTTTTTATATAAAACATGCCCTAAATGGGATGATAATATATTTTCCAAGAAAATGTGTGCTAGATCATTTGCGACCCTTGATATTTGAGAAACATAGTTTAGAACATTTTGTATTAGCTTTAATAGTAAAGGGGGTGAAATGTAAAGTTATATAAGAGTGTTATGTAACTTGGCGGCGTATTTAATATCCATGTGTATTTATAAAAACGCAGGGTAGCCGATATATATATGCAGTAGCCACAACCTAGCATTCCAAGTTTCTTGGACTAGGTATGTTCTTGGTGTTTTATTCAATTGTTGTTCATCTGATTTGTGTGCTTAATCCGTATATCCAGGCTCTTGATTTTGTTATATCTTTTGGGATTATATATCAACATTGGTTGATTCACACTTATTCAAGATTCTTCACCTTCTACTTTGATTTCTTACTTTTATCACTCAAACACCTAATCAATAGGTGTTTGTGGTGTTTGAGTGTTCATTAATCATCACAACTATGATTCGTAATGGGATCTACAATTTGGTATCAGAGCATTTGTGTTCTTAATTGATTGTTGGTTTTTAATATTTTCAAAGTTTGAAGGTTTTTTAAAATTTTCAAGCTTTTTCAAAAAGTTTGAGTGAAAATGACTTGATTTGGTGTCTTTAATGCTTAGGAAGTTGTAAATCAGTGTTTATATTTGATTTTGTGTCATTTGGATACAAGATATCAATGTTTTTAGGTTGTTTTTGAGTGATTAGTTGGTTTTTGTTCGTGTGTAAAACCCATCTGGGCGTATTTGATGAAAGATCAGCGTAGAACACTATTCTGCGTATTTGTGTGCGTAATTCCATCAAATCTGCGTATTTATCTGAAGGCGACTTCAGGGTCAGTGATATAAATCTTCTACGATTTTATCACGGTGTTTCATTGCTTTTACCGGCGTCGTCATTTTAAATCAAGATCTGTCAGCGTAATTGTCAAATACGCTAGTCCAAGACAGTGTCTCAGTTTTTTTAACGCTTTTACCCTGCAAGCGTATTTATAACTCAATCCAACCTGCACATCTGATTAAGTACCTTTGAGACCAACGCATTTGTTACGTATTTGTACCCAGTAACTCCAAAACCTACGTATTTAACATGCTGCTATCAACCTGAACTTATTTACTTCTGGTATGTTCAGTGTTAGCAAGGGAAGAGGTAAAACAGAAGCAGTGGGAGTCGTGGGAAAAGCTTGTCTAAAGCTGGGAAGAATGTGAGGTGCTGGAACTGGGGTGAAAAGGGGCATGTTGAAAACAAGTGTTCTGATCCTAAGAAAGAGGATGGTAAACAACATGTAAATAGTGTTGTGTCAGATGAATCTGATGATGACATACTGGTTTGCTGTGAAGAGTCTACAGAGTTTTGGGTTATGGATTCTGGTTCTTCGTTTCACGCCATGCACAATGGGAAGACGATGGTGAATATGAAAAAAACAGAGTCTGGAAAGGTATAATTAGCTAACATTCATGTTCTTAATGTTACAGGTATGGGAGATGTCAATCTAAAGACTCCATTGGGCACTACATGGAACTTGCAGAATCTCAGGGTAATTCCAGGTTTTACAAAGAAACTTATTTTTGTTAGTCAACTGTATAAACAGGGACTAGATGTTAAGTTTGGTGGTGGGAAGTGGAAGGTGATTATTAGAAATCTTGTTGTTGTTTGTGGGAGGAAAAGAGGATCGTTGTATCTAGTTGAGGTACCTGCTACGGGAGTAGCCGTCCCTGTTAAGCATAAAGTCTGGTTCACTGAATCTTGTAAGCGGAAGAGGGTTCAATTTGCAAAGTTGAATCCTAGTGCTTTGGGGATGTCATTTGAATATGTTCAGGGTTCTAAGTTTAAGTCAATCAGGGGATTAAGTGGTAGTGGGAGCACGGGTCGTGTTTCGAGTACAATCACAAAGAACTGCTGGGTTTTAAAGACGAAGATTCCAACTGAAGAAAAATGCTCTCCTGGAAATAATTTGCAAAATGTGGATCGTGCAAGCCGGTTGAGATAAAGAATGGGTCAGTGACGGTTTTAGTCACGGCTGGGTTGGAGCTTGTGGGAGCTTCAACTGGTCTCTCAGGTACTAGATGAGAGCTGTGGTTGCAAGTAGGTGGCTTGGATGTGACTGAAGTCTTAGCTTGTTTTTGGAACGGGAGGCTTGGAAGACTTGAACGTAAAGATTACTGAAGTTACTGGAGATGGGTTCGTTGGATGCACTTTGTAAACTATGCAAAGCCTCCGAGTGGGGATTGTTGGGTTTGTAGGCTTTAGGGTAGCCGGCCCTAATTCAGGTTAGTCGGCTCTAGTTGTTAGGCCCACTTAGTTAACTTGTTGACTAAGTAGAAAACCCTAATCTTTCTATAAATACCTATGATGTAATTGTAGTCTGTGTCATTCTGTGAACATTTTGTGAGCATCTAATAAAAGTGAAACCCTAGTTGCAACCCGTGGACGTAGGTCACCTTGACCGAACCACATAAATTTTAGTGTTTTTTGTTTTTCTGCTAGTGTGTGTGTGTGTGTTTGTTTCACTTCTGCTCGAGCCTACTCTGATCCGATACCCTAACAGGATTATGATCCTAACTGGTTATCTTTCTTATTTTTTATTTCGTTTAAACATCTTTTTATTATTTTCGTCTCTAATAGATTTTCTAAATTCAGTAATACATTGGTTGGATACTTAGATCTTACGGGTTTAATAGTAAAAGCGATAGTGCCCTAGGATTAATACTTGGTAACCTACTTGAACTATGCTATATTGTGATAGGTACAGTTGTCAGTTACGTGTGTAGCTAGTATTATTATTTTTACATTAAAACTAGTTTGTGCAATTAACTGATATTTGTTTGTTACCATCTCAGCACATCAATGAACTACACCCATTAAATCACTCTCATGGTGTACTTGCGAGTAGGCAATTAACCAGTAAACGGTTAGTGATTTCTGGCTTAATAGCGCAACTGTTGCATCCAAATTAGTAACTGAATAACTCCTATGAAGCAAAGAAGTCTTGGAAGCAAATTTTACCCATGCCAGCTCTCCGCACAAACAGATTCACCTTTCGAAGGACCCACTTGTTCAAGAAGAAGAGTTGTAAAATGCTGGAAATCAGTCCATCATTTCTGATTTTATTATTTGAATCTCCACCACCACTTGTATAGGATAGTCAGATTAGTTGCGTTTAGGCTACTTATATCTAACCCACCAGATTTTATTGGGGTTATAGCCTTCTCTCGTGGCTCCCAACTTATTTTTCGGCTTGTTATTGGACTCCCCCTAAGGAGCTTCCTTCTTATTCATTCGAGCTCATTGATAACATGCAGAAGTGCTCTAAAAAACAAAAGGTAATAAATAGGTAAGCTTCCAAGAACCGATTTTACTAGGGTTAGTTGTCCACCAAATGACAATGAATTCGCCTTCCAAGAACCAACTTTACGATATCATATTTGATGGATCTCATTTTAGCTTTGATGACGGAGGTAGCCCAAGATCAAATAAAAATGACTTAAATACATAAACGCTCGAAAGGTTAAATGGTTCGAAGGTTAAAAAGCTGGGAGATGGGGAAAAGCAATACGGAAACAGTAAGTAGTCACATCTCTGGATTGCTTCACCAACCCACCAGCCACAAAAGCAACTCGGATCCACAGAACACACTCCTTTACCCACAGGTCAAAGCCTTCAACCCCCAAAAAGGGGAAAACCCCCACTGCAAGCATGGTCACTAGTCAAATGCATTCCTCTTTGGGTGATGTCTTCTCCTATAAATTAGTCACTTCATTTACTAAGCAGGACATTCCTGGCCAGCCCTGATTTCCTAAGATCTCTGGTCATACATCACAAGTACTTGCTTCATGCAAGATACTTTCTCTCATATTCAACACACATATTCCTTTTGCTCATTCATCTGAATCTGAACACACTTCAGAGGAGGATCTTTAGCAAACAACAAAAATAAACTAGTGAACCTCCTTCCACGTCTTGCAAACGTGGGGGGACCCCACAACCTGCGTTAGGCAAAGTTGAACCCTTCACCCTTTTGCCTAACCAGCCAAGCTACCACTGTTGGTCTGTTATTTGTTGTATCAACAAGTTGGCGCCCACCGTGGGGCTACGCCGCTATTTCTCCTCAACAAGATCTAGTAGTGTAGCTCTTTTCTCTTGAAACTACCATGTCCGAAAGTGGATCCCCGGGAGAAGTAAATCAGGTTCCAAACACCTCTACCCCAGGTACTAGCCAAGCTCAAATGGCTATACCAACTTCTTTCTCAACTCCGGGGAGCACTCCCGAGTTTCTCACTTTCAACACTCCAACTCCGTCCAGATCTGGAGTCCCTTCCCCTAATGTTGGTGTCTCTGGTACCCCACCACGTGTTGAACTTACCCCTGAAGGGGTTGCCAACAATTTTCTTGAGTTGAGGTCTCTTCTCAACCAATATGTGAGTAAGGAAAGGGACAAGGGAGTAAGGATTCGTCTAGACTATGATGAGCCAGAACCAACACTATCTCCTAGGCCTCATCTCCCTCCTTTTACGTCAAGGGATGAGGCTGGTCCCAGTCGTCCTCCAAACCCTAACCCATATCTATCCACAATGCCAAATCCTACAACATATCCTATCTCCTCGTCCCAACCAGCGACGAATGGTGCTCCTCTGGGCCATGAGCTGACCCTTGACCAGCTCCTACAATCCCCAGTGACAAGCCTTCCAGCTTCTACAACAACTTCATGGGAACAGGCTTTGTCCGTGCTCCCCTTGGCACGAAGTGCTGTAATGAGCACCCCATTGGGAGTTAGTTACCCTGTTGCACCCGGAAGCCTTCAAGGCTTCAACCTTATGCCCCAAATAATGGCCCAGATGATGGCCAACTTCCCGTGGCAGCATTTTGTCAATCAGGTGCTGGCCACTCAAGGGAACAGTAACAATGGCAACAACACGGGTGCAAGGGTTGAAGAAGATTTGGCCAAACCTTACAAGCCAAGTAACCTCTCATGCTTTTCACAGCAAATAGCTGATTATGATTTTCAAACAAAGATCAAGATGCCATCCCACATCAAAACATATGATGGGACTGAAGATCCCGAGGACCATCTTCAGATTTTCACTGGTGCAGCAAGGATTGAGAAATGGTCAAACGCTGAATGTTGTCTAATGTTCATGCAAACTCTTGTCGGATCAGCCAGAATTTGGTTCAATGATTTACCTGCTCGAAGCATTCGAAGCTTCGACGATCTCAGCAAGGGTTTTCTGGCCAACTTCTCCCAACAAAGGCGATATGTCAAAGATGCAACAGTGATCTTTCAGATAAAACAACGTGATGATGAAAGTCTTCGAGAGTTTATCGAACGATACAGAAAGGAGGGCCTAACATATGTAGGGGCAGATGAGAAAATGAGGGTAGCCGGTTTTATGAATGCTATCACCTCAAATTATCTCACAAGAGATTTCAACAAATCCCTGCCCAAAACCTTGGAAGAAGCTCTCAAAAGAGCGGAAGCCCATATCTGGCGAGAAGAGGCAGTAGATATCAAAGAACAAAGGAAAAGAGGATCCAGTTGGTGAAGCAACAGCCCAGCCAGGAAAAGAGGGAACTTTAACTCCTATGACAGACGACAAAAGGGTTCAGACCATCGAAGGCTTAAAGGACGGAACCCTTCCACCAGGGAGAAAGGCATAAGTTTCACACCCCTCACAAAGACTCCTCAAGAAATCCTTGCAACAGAAGAAGTCAAGCAAAACTTTCGGCCTCCTAGGCCTCTCCCCAAAAGCAGGAAGAATGAAAACTCCACACAATATTGTGAATTCCATGAAGAAAAGGGACACCATACCAATGATTGCTTCCAACTTAAAAAGAGAATCGAAGAAGCCGTCAAGTCCGGGGAACTTGCTCACTTGGTTAAGGGAGTAAGGGACAAAATGGCTGAAGGAAAAGGCAAGGAAGTCAATATGGTAGATTTCAATGGAAGGGTTCCAAACAAAAGGCAGCGGTTGGAAGCTTGGGAGCTTCAGTGTGTTTGTTTCCCCCCAACTGAGAAGGACCCTCTTTCAAACCCTCTTGTGATTGAGGCTACTGTGGGAACATTGCAAACAAGCAGAGCATACATAGACACTGGAGCTGCTACCGAAATCATGTTCAAAAAGTTCTTCAACCGTCTAAGCAATGAAGAATGTTCAAGGCTTCAACCCTCCGGAACCTCCATAAAAGGTATTGCCGACGTACCTCTCAAGCCTTTAGGGCAACTGACACTTGATGTTCATTTCAGCGAAGGTCAGAAGGAGAGAGTCCAACCACTCACCTTTGTGGTTATCAACATACCTTCAAACTATGACGTGATCATTGGGAGGCCGGGACAGTGTGCATTTTACATGGTTGTGTCTGTAGGCCATGGGACTGTCAAGTTTCCCACCGAGAGGGGAATTGCAACCCTTCAACCTTCCCAGGAGGCCTACATGATTGAAGGAGAAAGTTCCAAAAGTGAAGAAGACAAACAAAGGCTAACGGTAAATCCCAAGTACCCTGAGCAGAAGATAAGGGTCAATCCAAGCCTTTCACAAGAGACCCTCTCGTATATTGAAAAGCTATTAACACATTATAGTGATGTCTTCGCTTGGTGCTCGGAAGACATGACAGGCATCCCTCGGAGCATCACTGAACATGAATTGAAGATACCACCCAACGTCAAGCCTGTCGTCCAGAAGAAACGAAGTCTAGCACCCGAAAGAAGCTTGGCTGCATGCCAAGAGGTTGAAAAGCTTGTGTCAGCCGGCATTCTCCGCGAGGTCAAATATCAATCCTGGGTTGCAAAACCGGTGATGGTCCGAAAGCCAGACAACTCGTGGAGAATGCGCATAGATTTCAAGGATCTTAACAAGGCTTGTCCCAAAGATTGCTACCCGTTACCAGAAATTGATCTCAAGGTAGACTCCCTTACTGGATACCCGTTCAAATGCTTTCTCGATGCCTACAAGGGTTACCACCAAATCCTTATGAAGGAAGAGGATGAAGAGAAGACAGCCTTTCATACGGATAAAGGGATATTCTTTTACCAAAAGATGCCTTTAGGCCTCAAGAACGCTGGAGCAACCTATCAACGCCTAGTTGACAAGGCCTTTGCAAGTCAAATCGGTAAAAACATGGAGGCATATGTCAACGACTTGGTGATTAAAAGCAAGAAGGAGTATCAAATGCTCGATGACATCCAAGAAACCTTCAAGAACCTAAGGAAGGTCAATATGAAACTCAACCCAGAGAAATGCTCTTTCGGGTTTTAGGAAGGTAAATTCCTTGGGCACATTATGGGAAAACAAAGCATTAAAGCCAATCCGAATAAGGTGAAAGCTATTCTGGAAACCAAACCACCAAGAAGCAAGAAGGAGGTTAAGAGCTTAAATGGGAAGCTTGCAGCCTTGAAGCGTTTTACCTCCAAGTTGGCTGAAAGGTCTTTACCCTTTTACAAAACGCTCAAAGCTGCTCTGATAAGAAAGACTTCAAATGGACTGGGGAGGCTGAAGAAGCCTTCAACCAGATGAAACAACATCTCGCTTCCTTACCTGACATTGCAGCTCCAGAAACGGGAGAGTTAATCTCGGTGTACCTCACCATTGAGCGAGATAAGGTTCAGGTACTCGTTCATTTCTTCAGCAAAACCCTGAAATTGGCTGAAACCAAATATCCTCCTCTTGAAAAACTTGCCCTAGCCCTAGTTCAAACAGCTAGAAGGCTTCGAAGGTATTTTCAAGCACACCCTATACAAGTGGTCACTGACCAGCCTATTAAGAGTGTGCTTGAAAAACCAGAAAACTCGGGACGATTAGCCAAATGGGCAGTGGAACTAGGTGAGCATAATATCACCTACATCCCAAGAAAAGCTTTCAAAGCCCAAGTCTTGGCTGATTTCATTATAGAAGTCCCAAAGCAAACAGTCACTAAAGTGAACACCGCCACCACTGAACCCTCAGACCTTGAAGCCTGGAAGCTTTTCAACGATGGGGCTTCAAGCATTGAAGGGTCAGGGGCTGGGCTCATTTTGATCAACCCAGAAGTGTTGGAATTCACGTATGCTCTCCGTTTTGATTTTCAGACCACCAACAACGAGGCTGAATACGAGGCACTGATCGCCGGCCTAAGATTGGCTAAAGAAATGAAGGTCCAAAAGCTTGAAGTGTTCATAGATTCATTGCTGGTCTCGAGCCAAGTAAATGACTGCTACATTGCAAAGGAACCCAACATGAAAAGATACAAAGAAAAATCCAAGGAGCTGATGAATACCTTCCAAGCATGCAACATCAAACAAATTCACAGATCTCAAAACAAAAAAGCGGATGCTTTGAGTAAGCTTGCATCTCTCACTTTTGCCCACCTCACTAAGAAGGTGTTGGTAGAAGTGTTAAAGACTCCATCAATCGATGAGTTAGAAGTTCAAGACGTAGTTGTAACACCTGTGTCACTTCAACCATCAAACAAATGCCAAACCAATGAAATATTGTATTTCATACTTGGGATTTGTAAAAATATGTGTATCATTTGCACATATCGACTCTTGTTTGATTTTAAGCTTTAAATCGCTTTCTGGAAGGTTATACGCGCTCTGATGTGTAAATATAACCAGTTTAATCCAACGAACACTCCGGAATAGTGAAATAGGCTTAACATACCTTAAATAACCTTTACATAACTTAGAAATAAGTTTTGAAGGCTTTTGGTATGGCAAAAACAAGTTAATTCGCTTACAGGGACTAAACTTGACAAACTGCGAAAGTATGTCAATTTGAACTGTAACAGACATTCCGGAACATGACCATAAGTTAAACACACCTTAAATATCCTTTATATAGCTTAGGAATAGGCTTTGAGGGGTTCAGTGTGCTAAAATAAACTTTTGGGTCATTCAGGGACTAAAAGTGTCAAAAAGTGCACAAGTTTGCATTTTTACGCGTAACTTACGTTCTGAATACATCCGGACATCCAAAAATTTATGTAAGCATGACTATATTATATTTTAGTGTTCGCCTTAAGAAAAATCCATTCATCGCGTCATTTGGTTCGTTTTTCGCGCTTGTGCGCATTCCGTCGTAATTAAGCGAACATCGCGTTCGTACGACCAAACGAACCAACATTCGACATATTTTTGAGCATGTTTTGAGTTCCCTATACTTTAACTTCATTTTAGAGCCTTGAAATGAGGTTAACGGGGTTCAAACGCATCGAAAATCGCTTAAACGGGCTGCAGGGACTAAACCTGTCACTTTTGAAACAATTCTGGAACTGGGAGGCAGTAGCGTAGCGCGAGCCCTAAGGGCTTACCCGTCGCGCTACGCGACTGCATGATCTGACCAGATTCAGTGTTTTAACATCAAGTTGCAGCTATTTGATCCTCCTCCACATGTTCTAAGTTGCTTAGTCACTAGATAAGGATGGAATTTAGCTTCCATAACCTTTCCACAAGTGTACGGGTTGGATCATGGCACGTTTTCCATGAAACGATCTCAACGGTTCACCGAAAACTATAAATACCCCATCACCCCATTGTTCATAATCACTAGAAATTTGATTTGAGAAACTCTAAGTTGAAACATTTGTTTCATACCTGAGATTTTTGAATCGAGTTTAGCATTCGGGGACCCTTCGTAAGTATTCTTTCGTTCTTTTCCTTATTTTATTGCTTTTGGAGTCAGAAAGTCAAACTTTGTTTGACTTTCAGCGTTGACCAGTAATGGTCAATGCGAAGTTCGTTTGAACTTCGCAACGTGAGTGTAATCACGTTGGTCATAGTCCCTTGGGACTATGCCCACTGATTACCACGTTGTCTAGGGTCGTAGGGTAGGCGATCTAATAAATCGCCTATACCTTCGAACCCGACCCAGTTTGGTCGATCATTAGGATCCGACCAAATACATTAGGTGACCTTAGTGTAGGGAATAACCTTCCGAGGTTATACCCTATGGTCACATCGTTTAAGTAGTTGTATGATAGGTAGTTTATATGCCTTAGGTAAATTACCAGAATACCCTTTTCATGTATAATTGGTAATTAAACATATGTAACCTAAACTTTTGTCACATAACTGATTATGTAACATGTTTAGGCATATAACACTTGTCGTAGAACTAGTTAGGCGGTCCGAACGCGTTTCACGCGAACGACGCGTTAAAGTAGCATAAGCTACCTAAACGGGTCGTAATGGGTCGAAAACAATTATGTTAGGTTTCATTTAGTATGTAGGCTTTGTTAAACCAAATGACACGATTTTCTACACTCGTTTGGTTTACAAACCCTCATTCTATCCGATCCTCCGATTTAGGTCCGGTTTATTAATGTAGTTACCTATATTAGGTGCCGTTTGATATTCCGAGATCTCTAGCATTACTTGGTGATTATCTTTAGACATCTGAGCAATCTCAGGCGAGTACATTATTCCCCTCTTTTACTGTTTTCAAACTGTTTTGGGGTGAAGCATGTGTACCTATCTGTTACTTTCATGTTTTCCAAAAGTATAATTGATTATACATGTTATTACTTATCTATTGACAGATTGGTTAACTATCTATGATTTAAACATTGATTTTCTCAAAGAACATAAAATAAAATGTTGAATTGTACTTATTTTATGTTCACCAGACCGATTGTTAGTATGATATAGCGCTATAGGATTTGACACCCCATTCCTGTTGGCATGGAATGTCTGAAACCAATTTGTTGCTCCATCCAAATAGGAATTGCCTTGGTGGTATTTCTATAGTCTCAAAGGTGTATCTTGATGCACCAGGTCTGATTGAATTCTCAAATCACACTATTAAAGTATATTTTGATATACTCTCATGTGTGGTATTGTACAAACCAACATACATTTTGTTAATCATCCAAAGCATATTTTGATATGTTATCTACTAAACAAAAACATAGTTTAATATGTTATTTATCACGTCCAAAGCATATTTTGATATGTTATTTACTAAACAAAAACATAGTTTAATATGTTATTTATCACATCCAAAGCATATTTTGATATGTTATCTATAAATCCGAAGTATACTTGTACTATACTATCTAAATCTATTCTTTTAAACAACGAAGGTATACTTAATGTACTATCTATCTATCGATTTGGTTTAGTTTGATTAGGTGATTAAGTAACGATGCGTGTGTAATATGATACAAGCATGGTGGATACGCCGCTGGTACTTCCTATATATAAGTGCTTATATGGTATTACATACTGTAACGTTATTTGAATCATTTCAGTTTGAGATATATAACATTTATACAAATAACATACTTTTCACAAGACATTGTGTTACAAACAACATATCTTATACAAACTCATTTTACATGGTTATTCATTTAATCATGCATTATTCTCTTATTTATACATATCATCAGAACTTATCATTGTTTTTCAAATAATTTACTAAAACAAATGTTTTTGGGTTAAGAGTCATGGCTACGAGGTTTTACAAATTATAACCCGCTTAATTTGAGTTGGTTAATTAAGTTGCAATATTATACTCTTTTCAAAACAAGGTTTTTAAATAAAGTATTGCAACGTCTAAACTAGCCATGATTTCGACACTCCTACAAAACCAATGTATTCGCCAGCATTTCTTTGCTGACCTCGTTTTTACACATGTTTCAGGTACTGCTTTGCAATGATTGTTGATACATGCTACATTTAGGATGGACTCGTGCCTTAGCGACTTAAAACGAGACAATAACTAGTTAACTTATGTTATGTACCCTTTGTTTCTTGTTTAAACAATGTAAACTCTCATAATTGATTAATAAAACGAAACTTTAATTGCCATGGATTTGAAACGATTAATTCTGTTACAACACTCCCCGACATTTCCGCCACGTTTTGTATGTTCTACGTGGTCGGGGTGTGACAGAAATGATGGTATCAGAGCCAATGGTTATAGGGAATTAGGTTATTAGTAATGCTTTGACCTAGTCCATAACCTTCTTAGGACCCTAACGCGAGTTTACTTGCGTTTAGTCATAAAACAATACTGTCACCTATCCTTAGGCGACGACCACAACAAGAACACAATTTTCGAAACCGCTTTGAAAACTAATCATCTGTTCTAGGATGATTGATTACTAGGTTTTGAACTCTCTATTATAAGGTTTTGAACCCCTTTAAGTTTTCAAAAATCTCGTCAAGGTTTTGAGTTTTAAATAATGTGAACACGTGCAAACTGGAAGGGTGAATGCCTGTATTCTGGGTTTTCTGTCTAGGCAAGCACTTCGTATATATCTCATCAGACGCGAGACCAGTTGTGCTTACCTGGGAATTCTTGGGATGAGTGTTCACTTATAGGCGAGCATGTCTTCGCGATACATTATTTTTGACCCATTTACTTTGATTAGTCACTGTGTGTAGTTTGTTTGCTTTGTAATGCGAACAAATGACCACTATCCTTGCTTTCATCAGATTTGTTTCATCTCATTCTTTTCGTCTAATTCTCTCACTCGTTTCCTTTCATGTTTCCTCTTTTAGAATGCCTCCTCGACGCGACAATCAGATGGATAATGCCGAACTGGCGGAAATATCGCACAGCAAATGGCTGTTTCCTTCCCAAATCTTTATGCTCAAATGATGCAAGCCATCAACAACAACAATGCTCCATGCAATTTCAAGAGTTTCAACTCGGCAAAACCGCTCAAGTTTAGTGGTTCTGAGGGAGCAACTGGGCTTCTTCAGTGGTTCGAGAGCATTGAGAATACCTTCCGTCATGTTCTGTGTCCTGAAAATCGTAAGGTCGAGTTTTCTTCGAGTGTGTTTCAGAAGAGGGCTCTTACATGGTGGAACGGGGTGATGAGAGACCGTGGTGCTGAGGTTGCATTAGCACAGACTTGGGCTGAGCTTAGGGCTCTTATGATGAAGGAGTTTTGCCCTCGTCATGAACTGCGAGCTTTGGAGAGGGAGTTCGATGATTTGAAGCAAGACAGTGGCGAGCATCGAGCCTATACTGACCGTTTTGAAGAATTGAGCCTGTTGTGTCCTGCTATGGTTACTCCTGTGGATAAGGCGATCGAGAAATATACTGATGGTCTTCCTGATCTAGTTCAGGATATCGTTACTGGCAGTAACCCTACTACTGTCAGACAAGCCATTGAACTGTCTGCCACTCTGACTGAATCCCATATCAGAAAGAAAAAGCTGTTTCGGAAGGGCGACCCAAGACCATCTGACAAGACTGCTCATGTGGAACCAAAGGAAGAAAATGCTGAGGTGTCCAAGAAGAAGAAGCGCAAAGCCTCTCAGAACTGCGCTGTAACTGCTCAAGACAAACAGGTTGCAGCAAACCAACCAGCACAACCTCGCAAAAGGCAAAACTATGTTGGTACTGCACCTTTGTGCAACAAGTGCAACCGTCATCATTTAGCGCAAGAGCTGTGTCACAAATGTACCCACTGTGGACGGTTGGGACATTTGATCAATGTGTGTCGTTATGCAAATCAAGCTGCTGCAAACCCTGCTGCTGTTCAAGCACGGTTCCCTCCGGGGTCATGTTATAACTGTGGTGACCTTACCCACTACAGGAACAATTGCCCAAGACTTGTTAACGCACCTCCAGCGCGTGGACGAGTGTTCAACATCAATGGGGCAAACATGAACAATGATGCGGCAGTGAACAACTAGTGTTTTGTTATTTTTCTTGGTTGTTATCTTATGATGTTTAAAGACAAGTCAGTTGTTATATAAATAAAAATTGGTCGTTTTTATTTTTGCAAAACTGATACGATTGTGTGAACGTTGGATACAATCTTATAATGTCAACCCAAAGACAAACTATTCGTATGGTTCAGTTATCTTATGATCACTTGTGATCTCCCCAAGAACCTTAAACACTCGTTTCTTTTAAGAAACAAAGCCAAACTCTTATTGAGAATCCTTCTATCTTTTTAGATGAATCCTTGGAAATGATTAAAGTACCAAATGAAATTCATGGATTGGATTTCTAGTGTGCTTTAAATATCCATGCCCAAAGATAACAAATTAAAGAATCAAGTTAACTAATTATGTGCTTATGTGTTTTCTTACATGTTTTGTGGTTGTATGTGATCCATCCAAATCCTCGTAGAGTCTTTTATATTTCATACGAGAGATTCATAATAGGATATCCAAAGTTACTATCTTAAATCCTTAATGGACTTCTACGTTGTAGTCAAGTCCCTTGGGTTTTAAAGTACTATTCTATAATTAGATCCCTTAAGTGGTCTATTTAAGAAGATCGTACGACGGTTTAGTTAATAAGATCATATGTTGATCTAGTTAAAAAGATCGTTCGTTGATTTAGTTAAAAAGATCCTTTGGTGATCTAGTCAGGTCGCTTCATGTTTATTCAAGTAATTATTTTCCTACGCATTATGAAATGAACTGTGCGGACTGTGCAAGAGATTACATAATTATGGAGGCCTACATAATTATGGAATTCAGTGCACAGAAACCACAAGAAGTTTTGTCATGTGTTAAGACCTAAAGTGACGAGAATAATGATACGGGAGAAGTCTCGGACTTTGACCGATGTCATTTATTCTCACACTTCCCAATTCTGATCTCAATCACACACACAGTTTCAAATGATAAGTCTTCATAAGAAACGTTCTTCTGTCCGTAGTTCAAAAATTCCATGTTTTACTGCTACAAGGAATTCACTTTGAGGGTTAACAAATTCGCTAAGAATCCTAACATGACCCAGAGTATTACTTAAGGGTTCAATGGAACTATTAGAAGGCGAAACGGTCACAGCTGTCTTCACAAGTTTCCTCTAGAATTAAATTTCGGGACGAAATTTCCTAAAGTAGGGGAGACTGTAACACCTGTGTCACTTCAACCATCAAACAAATGCCAAACCAATGAAATATTGTATTTCATACTTGGGATTTGTAAAAATATGTGTATCATTTGCACATATCGACTCTTGTTTGATTTTAAGCTTTAAATCGCTTTCTGGAAGGTTATACGCGCTCTGATGCGTAAATATAACCAGTTTAATCCAACGAACACTCCGGAATAGTGAAATAGGCTTAACATACCTTAAATAACCTTTACATAACTTAGAAATAAGTTTTGAAGGCTTTTGGTATGGCAAAAACAAGTTAATTCGCTTACAGGGACTAAACTTGACAAACTGCGAAAGTATGTCAATTTGAACTGTAACAGACATTCCAGAACATGACCATAAGTTAAACACACCTTAAATATCCTTTATATAGCTTAGGAATAGGCTTTGAGGGGTTCGGTGTGCTAAAATAAACTTTTGGGTCATTCAGGGACTAAAAGTGTCAAAAAGTGCACAAGTTTGCATTTTTACGCGTAACTTACGTTCTGAATACATCCGAACATCCAAAAATTTATGTAAGCATGACTATATTATATTTTAGTGTTCGCCTTAAGAAAAATCCATTCGTCGCGTCATTTGGTTCGTTTTTCGCGCTTGTGCGCATTCCGTCGTAATTAAGCGAACATCGCGTTCGTACGACCAAACGAACCAACATTCGACATATTTTTGAGCATGTTTTGAGTTCCCTATACTTTAAATTCATTTTAGAGCCTTGAAATGAGGTTAACGGGGTTCAAACGCATCGAAAATCGCTTAAACGGGCTGCAGGGACTAAACCTGTCACTTTTGAAACAATTCTGGAACTGGGAGGCAGTAGCGTAGCGCGAGCCCTAAGGGCTTACCCGTCGCGCTACGTGACTGCATGATCTGACCAGATTCAGTGTTTTAACATCAAGTTGCAGCTGTTTGATCCTCCTCCACATGTTCTAAGTTGCTTAGTCACTAGATAAGGATGGAATTTAGCTTCCATAACCTTTCCACAAGTGTACGGGTTGGATCATGGCACGTTTTCCATGAAACGATCTCAACGGTTCACCTAAAACTATAAATACCCCATCACCCCATTGTTCATAATCACTAGAAATTTGATTTGAGAAACTCTAAGTTGAAACATTTGTTTCATACCTGAGATTTTTGAATCGAGTTTAGCATTCGGGGACCCTTCGTAAGTATTCTTTCGTTCTTTTCCTTATTTTATTGCTTTTGGAGTCAGAAAGTCAAACTTTGTTTGACTTTCAGCGTTGACCAGTAATGGTCAATGCGAAGTTCGTTTGAACTTCGCAACGTGAGTGTAATCACGTTGGTCATAGTCCCTTGGGACTATGCCCACTGATTACCACGTTGTCTAGGGTCGTAGGGTAGGCGATCTAATAAATCGCCTATACCTTCGAACCCGACCCAGTTTGGTCGATCATTAGGATCCGACCAAATACATTAGGTGACCTTAGTGTAGGGAATAACCTTCCGAGGTTATACCCTATGGTCACATCGTTTAAGTAGTTGTATGATAGGTAGTTTATATGCCTTAGGTAAATTACCAGAATACCCTTTTCATGTATAATTGGTAATTAAACATATGTAACCTAAACTTTTGTCACATAACTGATTATGTAACATGTTTAGGTATATAACACTTGTCGTAGAACTAGTTAGGCGGTCCGAACGCGTTTCACGCGAACGACGCGTTAAAGTAGCATAAGCTACCTAAACGGGTCGTAATGGGTCGAAAACAATTATGTTAGGTTTCATTTAGTATGTAGGCTTTGTTAAACCAAATGACACGAGTTTCTACACTCGTTTGGTTTACAAACGCTCATTCTATCCGATCCTCCGATTTAGGTCCGGTTTATTAATGTAGTTACCTATATTAGGTGCCGTTTGATATTCCGAGATCTCTAGCATTACTTGGTGATTATCTTTAGACATCTGAGCAATCTCAGGCGAGTACATTATTCCCCTCTTTTACTGTTTTCAAACTGTTTTGGGGTGAAGCATGTGTACCTATCTGTTACTTTCATGTTTTCCAAAAGTATAATTGATTATACATGTTATTACTTATCTATTGACAGATTGGTTAACTATCTATGATTTAAACATTGATTTTCTCAAAGAACATAAAATAAAATGTTGAATTGTACTTATTTTATGTTCACCAGACCGATTGTTAGTATGATATAGCGCTATAGGATTTGACACCCCATTCCTGTTGGCATGGAATGTCTGAAACCAATTTGTTGCTCCATCCAAATAGGAATTGCCTTGGTGGTATTTCTATAGTCTCAAAGGTGTATCTTGATGCATTAGGTCTGATTGAATTCTCAAATCACACTATTAAAGTATATTTTGATATACTCTCATGTGTGGTATTGTACAAACCAACATACATTTTGTTAATCATCCAAAGCATATTTTGATATGTTATCTACTAAACAAAAACATAGTTTAATATGTTATTTATCACGTCCAAAGCATATTTTGATATGTTATTTACTAAACAAAAACATAGTTTAATATGTTATTTATCACATCTAAAGCATATTTTGATATGTTATCTATAAATCCGAAGTATACTTGTACTATACTATCTAAATCTATTCTTTTAAACAACGAAGGTATACTTAATGTACTATCTATCTATCGATTTGGTTTAGTTTGATTAAGTGATTAAGTAACGATGCGTGTGTAATATGATACAAGCATGGTGGATACGCCGCTGGTACTTCCTATATATAAGTGCTTGTATGGTATTACATACTGTAACGTTATTTGAATCATTTCAGTTTGAGATATATAACATTTATACAAATAACATACTTTTCACAAGACATTGTGTTACAAACAACATATCTTATACAAACTCATTTTACATGGTTATTCATTTAATCATGCATTATTCTCTTATTTATACATATCATCAGAACTTATCATTGTTTTTCAAATAATTTACTAAAACAAATGTTTTTGGGTTAAGAGTCATGGCTACGAGGTTTTACAAATTATAACCCGCTTAATTTGAGTTGGTTAATTAAGTTGCAATATTATACTCTTTTCAAAACAAGGTTTTTAAATAAAGTATTGCAACGTCTAAACTAGCCATGATTTCGACACTCCTACAAAACCAATGTATTCGCCAGCATTTCTTTGCTGACCTCGTTTTTACACATGTTTCAGGTACTGCTTTGCAACGATTGTTGATACATGCTACATTTAGGATGGACTCGTGCCTTAGCGACTTAAAACGAGACAATAACTAGTTAACTTATGTTATGTACCCTTTGTTTCTTGTTTAAACAATGTAAACTCTCATAATTGATTAATAAAACGAAACTTTAATTGCCATGGATTTGAAACGATTAATTCTGTTACAACACTCCCCGACATTTCCGCCACGTTTTGTATCTTCTACGTGGTCGGGGTGTGACAGTAGTCACCGAGGAAGATCCAAATTGGATGACTCCAATAAAGAAATTCCTTAAAAACGGTGAATTGCCAAGTGATCAAGTAGAGGCTGAAAGGGTTAAGATCAAGGCAAGGCAGAATGTACTACAAGGTGAAACCCTTTACAAAAAGGGTTATCTTGCTCCCTTGCTAAGATGTGTGGGTCCCGAGCTAAGCCAGTATTTCATCAAGGAAATTCACGAAGGTATATACGGGGCTCATTTTGGAGCTAGGTCGGTGGTTGCAAAACTTATGAACCCTGGGTATTTTTGGCCCTCAATGCACCGGGATACCGTGGAGCAATTAAGGAAATGTGATGCCTGCCAAATTCATGCACCAATCCCAAAAAGTCCCAAGCATGATCTGGTTCCAATAACCCCAGCATGGCCATTCTATAAATGGGGAATGGACATTGTCGGTCCGTTTCCCCCAAGCAAAGGTGGGGTGAAGTTCTTGTTGGTAACAATAGACTATTTCACCAAGTGGCCCGAGGTTAAACCACTCGCGAAGATCACAGGCAAACAGGTCATTGACTTTGTTTGGGAAAACATTATTTGCTGTTATGGATTACCGGGGGTACTTGTCACTGACAATGGAAAACAATTTGCTGAAAAGCCTTTCAGCGTTTGGTGCAAAGAATACAGAATCAACCAGGTTTTCAGCTCAGTGGCTTACCCGCAATCAAATGGCCAGGTTGAAAGGACGAATCGAAGCATAGTGGAAGGTATCAAAACAAGATTGGGGAGGTACGAAAGCAACTGGCTTGAAGAATTTCCTAGTGTTCTATGGGCCATAAGAACAACCGAAAAAACAAGCCATAAAAGAACACCCTATAGCTTGGTATTCGGATCTGAAGCCGTGATCCCCGCTGAAGTAGGAGTTGTAACACAACGAATTGTCAACATGGATCCCGAAACAAACCAAAAATAGACCATGTTGAACTTACAACTCCTAGAGGAAGCGCGAGACCAAGCTGCAATTCAAGAAGCCAAGTACAAGCAACAAATGGAAGCCTACTACAACAAGAGAGTCAAGAACGAACGCTTCAAGCCAGGAGATTTGGTACTTAGAAACAATGAAGCTAGCAAGAAAGAGAATCAAGGAAAGCTTGGCCCAAAATGGGAAGGTCCGTATACCATCCTTGAAGCACAAAAGGGTGGATCTTACAAGCTAGCAGACTCAGAGGGTAAAAGGCTTCTAAGGCATTGGAATGGAAAGACCTTGAAAAGGTTCCATGTCTAAATAGGGAAGATTGGTTTGTATTCTATAAGTTGTATTTCGAGAATGAAACTACAAACACCTTTTGTAAGAACAAGTATCTATTAAATGAATGAAGTTGTTTTATCAAACTTGTCTTTCTATCCTAAGATCAGGTTGAGAACCTAGCAAAAAACTCCATGGCAGGGGCCATGTAAGGGGATGAGCTCCCAGGCCACATCGCCCAATAGGTTCAAGGGTTGAATGAACCTATATAAGGGGTGAGTTCCTAAATCAATACAACTCCATGAGACTTAGCATTAAAAACAAAATCGTCTCATAGACAGGTTTGAACAGCCTACACCAAACGTTCCTTAAGCCATAAAAGAATAATCAACAAACGGGCTTATGAAATCAAGCGAAAACAAGAAAATAAATAGGATATGTGCTATGTCTTCTTGTTAAAAATACAAAGGCTAAGTGACTGCAGCACTGAACCCTTTAAGGTATAAAACACATAAAGACAACTCAAACTTGACAAAGACAAAGTTACAAGAAAAAGATATAACTCGAAGATTAGTACAACAACTTGAGCAAAGAGTTATAAAAACTTAAAATACAAACCAAGTCAAGTTACAAAACTCAAAGCCTTCAAGGCTTCAAGCCACATATGTGACGACTCAAAACGTTCAAGGTTTCATGCCACATATGTGACAATTCAAAACCTTAAAGGCTTCAACCTACCTATGGATAGCCAAAAAGCTTAAAAGCTTGAAGCCAACCAAGCTGCCTTAATAAAATAGGCACAAGTATAAAAACACAACACAAAGAAAATAGTTACACATAATATCATAACAAAGAAAGCCCCGAAAGACTTTCAACCTTTCAAACACAAGTTAAAACAAGTCCTAGTGACTTGCAAGCTTAGATATTGTTCAAACTGCCATATAGGCCTAAAGGCACAACCACATAACAAGAACCTTAGGGGTTCCTGCAAAACCTAATACTGTTTAAAGTTAACATTACAAACCACAAATTGTTTTGGAGTGCTAAGAAAGCTACGAATATCCGTTAAATATCAGCAGAAGGCTTGGAAACCCTAGAACCTTCACCCTTGACCTTCTTCGCTTTCTTGGACTTCTTAGCTTTTACACCACCATCACCACCTACTGCTGAAGCCTCCAAGCTTGCATCCTTTGAAGCATCCGGTCCGCCTGAAAGGGTGTCATCACTATCTCCCGAGTAGGATCTCTTCCTTGAAAGAGAACCCAAGACTTCAGCACAGACTTTTTCATTAAGGCCCTCCGATTTCAAGTCCTGCAATACAGTAAGAGGCTTACCAAAACAAGCAGAAACCTGATGGATATAAGGGTAGGTCAGCCTCTCCATCTGTTTAACGAAGCCCTTGAAAATATCGGAAGCCTCGGGACGAAACAGGGGAGACTTTTCCAAAGGATGACCGGATTCATGAAGCTTATAACCAGCGATGAGGCCCTGATGTTTCCCCGGGTTGAGCAATTTAGTGTAAACATCACCAAGGGCAGAGTTGAACTCCTTGGAGTGTAAAAGGTACGTAACAACCTGTTGGAAACCCTACTCAATTAACCACTGATTATCACCAGTGGTTTGAGCAACCGAAGCTTTCAACCCTTCCTTCTCCTCATCAAAAGCCCGCTGCTGAACATATAAAGCTTCCCTGTCAGCTTTAAGCTTCAACCGATCGGCCTCAAAGCTCTTCTTCAAATCACTCATTTCAATGTCATGCCTCCTAGTCAGTTCACTAACCTTCTTGACCCACGCTTCTTCTTTCTCAACAAACCCAGCTATCTCCTTCTTCATCGCAGCCATTGAAGATTTCATCTTATCCTTCTTCTTAGAAAATTCTTCATATTCTTGCATCCTCTTATGAAAACGAGCAATCCCCTGAGGAAGCATGGCAGCAAGGTTGCAGGTACTCAAAATCATGCGGGATAACATCAAGTCATCATCCATCTCAGCAATGGTGTTGTGAACTGAAGGAGGAGCAATGTGACTCAAAGCATCTTCACAAACAGCAGCATCCTTGAAACTGTCATCAATTTTCACCGACCAACTAGGCATATAAACTTCAACCGGATCCAACCCTTCAACATCCCTGCTTGAAGAACCCTGAACGGGGGTAACAACAACCTTCTTGGCTGAAGCCTTCTTACCACGAACAACCAGTTTCTTCTCCTTTTTAGCACCCGCTTCAACACCCTGATCTTCAGAAGCTTCAATATCATCACTCAACTCCACTGGTTCAGTAGAAGTGGATTGAGGAGCAGCCTTCAACAAACGGTGGGTAGATCGACGGGTTGAAGCCTTGGGAGCTTGAGACTTGGAAAAACCTTTGACATTGGAAGTGCTAACATAACCCGAACCCTCGAACCTTTGCTCAGCAGTCCTAACCACAACGTTTTCATCAGGAACAGATGGGACATCCTCAAACGCAACATCAGAAGTGTCGTCACTCTTGATAAAATCCAGGGCAGACATGACTGCAAATAATAAAAAACAAAAACACATAAGGCATAAATAAAGGAAAATGCAAAGAGGGCAAAAAAGGAAAATGCATACCCGTACCACTCCTCATTAGAACCGGATGCCGATCGGCATTTTCCCACAATTTACTAATCCCTAATAGAACTAGCAAATGTTCAGGGAAGGGACGAACCCTCGAAGGGCACTCCTGGATATCTTTGAGAAAAGCATCATTCAACTCAGATTCAGAGGGCTCCGGTTCATTGAGAACGGCATCCGGGTGACTCCACACCATTTTGAATGGGACAATAGAATCAGAAACCCAGAAAAAGCGATCCTTCCAAGTACCAAGTGTTGTAACCATAGACGGAATAAGACAAGTATCAACCTTGGATGTTTCAAAGGTGAACCAATCACCATTTTTGGCCAAACGAAAAAACCGGCGAAAAAGCAACAATGAGGGATCATATCCAAGGGCACGGCACAAAACCTCAAAGTGCAAAACCCTAGCCATGTCCTTCGGGTGAATTTGCCCAAAGGAGACTCGATAATATTCCAACAGATTCAAAACAAAGAGGGAAAAGGGATAACGGAGGTTCGAAAACTCAAAATGACGACAATAAAGAGCAATCGAACCAGGGGTCGGTTTATCAATAGGAACATCACAAGCAGGAGCGGTCGGATTAAACATTTTATCAATACCATATTCCACACAAAATAAATCTACCTCTTCTTGGGTTAATCGGGAAAAGGATTTTTGCCAAATCCTTACGGGCACCCATTTTACAAAGAAAGTATGAAGAATGTAAGGAAAACTAACCTTGAAGAAGAGGAAAGGAATTGCAGAGGAAAACTTGAAAGGATAATGTGGAAATTGAATGATATCTCCAAATATAAAAAGAAAATAAAACTCGAAATAATGGTGATAATTGCAAACAGTTACTTTCTGCAAAACCGTCGCCCTATGAACTGCACACATCAATCAAATCAGTTTTCAGTTATTTAAAATTCAAAAAATTAACTGACTCTAACCCTTTAACCCTTCAAGCCTTGAACCCTTGAAACCTCTAAGCGATAAATGCATGTATGAAAGTCAGAAGTCTTTGAGCTCATTCCCCAAAAAACCTCTGACTTGGGGGGCTGATGACGGGGGTAGCCCAAGATCAAATAAAAATGACTTAAATACATAAACGCTCGAAAGGTTAAATGGTTCGAAGGTTAAAAAGCTGGGAGATGGGGAAAAGCAATACGGAAACAGCAAGTAGTCACATCTCTGGATTGCTTCACCAACCCACCAGCCGCAAAAGCAACTCGGATCCACAGAACACACTCCTTTACCCGCAGGTCAAAGCCTTCAACCCCCAAAAAGGGGAAAACCCCCACTGCAAGCATGGTCACTAGTCAAATGCATTCCTCTTTGGGTGATGTCTTCTCCTATAAATTAGTCACTTCATTTACTAAGCAGGACATTCCTGGCCAGCCCTGATTTCCTAAGATCTCTGGTCATACATCACAAGTACTAGCTTCATGCAAGATACTTTCTCTCATATTCAACACACACATTCCTTTTGCTCATTCATCCGAATCTGAACACACTTTAGAGGAGGATCTTTAGCAAACAACAAAAATAAACTATTGAACCTCCTTCCACGTCTTGCAAACGTGGGGGGACCCCACGACCTGCGTTAGGCAAAGTTGAACCCTTCAACCCTTTTGCCTAACCAGCCAAGCTACCACCGTTGGTCTGTTATTTGTTGCATCAACAAGCTTAGTATATAAGAATGGAGATAATGATTTTAATGTGAATATGCTTACTAGAGCAAATAAAAATTTTGGTTAATATTCTTTGAAGTTTTTTTTATTATTTATTGTTCATATAACTTGTTTTCTAACCTTAATAATAGTTGGTACTTGGTGGGAGTCTCGGTGACAAAATGTACAATCAAAAGGCCCACGCAACTTCCCAAAATAATAACACTCTTATATTGATTCTGACCAATCATATCCCATCTTAGGATATTTGAAGTAGCTTATTCAGTTATTCTTTTATATGCTTACAGCCAAATATTAATATATATATATATAGGGCAAGGATATATAGGAAACCATTTTTTAGTGAGAAAACTAAGGAAACCCAATTGTGACCATTGATCTTGATGATCTAATGGTTGAGGAAATAACTAGCATTATTGAATTAAATAAATTGCAATGTTTATCTTTATATGTAGTTTAAAGGGTATTTGGGCAAAAACACAATGAAACAAGGTACATAGATTATATTAAAAAAATGTGAGGCTTGTCCTCTTATTCCCTTTCTTCTGTACAAGTCACCATCATCATCATCATCATCCATTCTCTCTCTCTCTCTTCATGTTTCAAAATAAACACCAAGAACACACACAAGTGTGTGTGAGAGAAGCAGGCCTAAATCGTTGTTTTTTAAGAAATAGAAACACAAAAAACACACACAAGTGTGTGAGAGAAAGAGAAACCAGATTCTCCATCGTCTTTATCAAGAACACCAAGATGTGTGAGAGAGAAGCATGCCTGAAATCATTCGGTTTCATGAGTTTTTAGAAAGAGAAAGTTGTTGGAAAACCAAAACCAAGAACACACACAAGTTTGAAAGAGAGAAGCAGGTCAGAAATTCATTTGGTTACATGCGTTTTTAGAGAGAGAAAGTTGTTAGAACACCAAGAACACACACGTATGAGAGAGAAGCAGATTTGAAGATGAACATGAGAGAGAAGCATATTTGAAGATGAACATGAGAGAGAAGCAGATTTAGAGAGAGGAACAACAATCTTCATCGTGTTCGTCTCGAACACCAAGAACACATGCACAAAGTGGTCTAGTAATGGTAAATGTTTATGTAGTTACAGGTTTTTGTTTTTGTATTAAAATCATTTTTATTTTTTTGATATTATCAGTTGTTATTAACTTACAAATCTATATCTTTTTAAATGTTGAAATGTTATTTTAGATGAGTTGTTAGTTATCTTGTATAAACTTCACTCCGATATCACATTTTCATTACCTTTTAGAAAGTCCATAATTTAATAGTTGATGATCTCGTTCATTTTATATATAAAAGTTGTTCTTTTTGCTGCTACATATGTTGTAACAATGTTACACGTGTTTCTTATGTTAAAACCAGTCCTTTCTTGGACACAAAAGGGGCTACACATGTTTGTAACGTGTGTTACACTGGAGGGTAACACATCTAAAACAATTGTTGTGGGAGCACAACTGTCCAGTCTAGAAAACAAAAACAAAAGCTATACGACGGCAAACAAATACGAAAGGTTGTGCTAACATATGTTACATGTTTGTTTAGTGCTTGCAGCGAGGGAGTTGGTTCCACCGGATAGTAGTTGTTTGAAGTGTATGGTAACTGTTTACATATGTAACCTTTTTTGGGTGGTTTTACTTAGTTTTTTTTATGTGTGAAATGATGCAGATAAAAACTCAAAATTTGGGGAGTCTTCAAGTTCAGGGCATAATTGGGTAGAAGGTAACTAGTGTTAGTTATGTTACTACTATTTTTTTAATTAGTAGATTAAAAATACTGGACTGTAACTTGTGTTATTATGACTTGACCATAGCAGCTGCAGCCAAACGAGAAGGGATCTTGGCAGGAAGAAAGATAACCACAATATCGGATGCGACAAAAGGTGGCCATAAAGCGAAAGAAGGTATATGGAGAAACCGATGAAGAAGGGGAACAAGAAGTCAATGAAGGGCAGGTGGTGGGTACCTTTGACGTTGTACAGAAGTTACCCTCTAGTGTAACACATGTTACAAACATGTGTTACATATGTTCAACCCCTTTGTTACCAAAAAATGGGCTGCACATATGTAACCCATGTTTTGTAACTTATGTTACACTAGAGGGTAACACATCTATGATCATTTTTGGATCATTTGTATATATTTAAGTCTGTATAAACCTATAACATCGATACCCCCCAAAAAGGTTACACATGTTACGACAGAATGGGAAATATGTAGCAGCGTTCAATACTGTTGTTTTACTCTATAGTGTGTAACATGTGTGACATGGCGTTTGTTAGCAAAACATATAACTTGTAAGGTGATACGGCTGTATCTTTGAAACATGTTTACCTATAAGTACTTACATGTTACATGTTGTATGTTTAAAACATGTTTAAACTGGAAACTAGAAACACTTACAAAGTATAAAGCAGAGTTACACAAGATGTAACATTTGTAAACTGGAAACACTTGTGTAACATTTCGGTGTAACACATGTTACAGGTTGTATCTTTAAAACATGTCTACCTATAAGGACTTACAAAATATAAAGCAGAGTAGGAACACAACTTTTAAGGATGTTACACACGTTGTAGAGAAGATGTTACATGTGCACACACAACTAACATGTGTAACATGGCGACAAGTGTCATGTGTGATCTTTTTTTGTTACCCTAGGGTGCTAAACGTATTATAACGTTCATAACACACGTAAACTTATACTAACATCCGTCCCTATATCCACATATGATCTAGAACATACTCCACGTTACCATCTTTACGAGTATTCTAATGGCACTAAATTGTGGACACCGAATGTCAACGAGCAATATCATCCTATTATTGTTAAATCATACGTCACACTGGAAGAACTTCTTGCCATGTGTAAGACTTATGACCAATAAGTTGGGTTCAATGTAAAAAAATATACGTTAATGCAGTTTTTTTATCTACTAATAACATTGTTAATAACAAGTCTAGGTACATATGTAACATGAAGTGTATCGTTTGTCCCTTTAATTTGTTACACTAGTCTCATATACTTATCTTCCACACTTCTACTACGACTTTGTTGTATCTGATGGGAAGTTGAAGGCTGTGTTTTGGGCTGATGAGATATCCAAGCTAAACTACAAGGCTTTTGGCGATGTGCTAGCGTTCGATGCTACTTACCAGACAAACATTTTAGTAGATATATTACATATGTATCATACTTACCTAATATATGGTTACGCATGTAGCTCTTATGTTACAACCTTTTTTGTTACTTCAAAACAATAAGCAATTGTAACATGTGTTACATGTGTTACACATCTGCCTTCTTTAAATTTCTGACAGTTGTACTTGTGTTACACATGTAGCCCTGTTACATGTTTTACATGTGTTACACATCTGCCTTCTTTAAATTTCTGCCTTCTTTAAATTTCTGTTATGAATAAATTATGAAGTTTCTAAAGGTAACACATGTTATAACATATAGGATAAACAAAAGCCCCAAACAAGCAACATATAGGGGCTTGCACATATGTAACACATGTTTGTAACTTGTGTTACACTAGAGTGGTAACACATGTATAACATGTGTTACGTGTTACACGTGTAAACTTTTTGTTGTAACACATGTAACATGCCTATACATGTGTTACCGCCTAGTATAACACAAAAAACAGTTAGTATTCAGATCAAAAGCCCCAAACAAGCAATCAAACTAACAAAAACAGTTACTGTTCAGATCAAAAGCCTCAAACAAGCAACCAAACCAAACACAATTTTTTTTTGTAAAATAAATGAGATCATCAACGATTATATTATGGACTTTTTAAATGTAACTAATATATAACAACAACAACAACAATCATTATCTCAATTCTAAATTTTTTTAATACATTTAAAATAAAAAAAATACCCAACAAACTATCAAATCTATTTTACTAATACACACACAAAATCATTCAACTTTTACCAAATAAATAACATTAAGACATGGAACCAGTCCATGTCATACTCGTGAGTATGTTCTTTGTGTTCTAACAAGTTTTTCTCTCAACCAAAACCCATGTAACCAAACGATTTCTGACCTGCTTCTCTCTCACACAATTGTGTGTATTCTTGGTGTTCTAACAACTTTCTCTCTCTAAAACCCATGAACCAAATGATTTCTGACCTGCTTCTCACTCACACACTTGTGTGTGTTTTTGGTCTTGGTGTTCCAATAACTTTCCCTCTCTAGAAATTCATGCAACCAAACGATTTCAGCCTGCTTCTCTCACACACACTTGTGTGTGTGTTCTTGGTGTTCTTCATGAACACGATGGAGAATCTTGTTTCTCTTTCTCTCACACGCTTATGTGTGTGTTTTTGGTGTTTCTCTTTCTTTAACAATAACGATTCAGGCTTGTTTCTCTCACACACACTTGTGTGTGTGTTCTTGGTGTTTATATTGAAACATGAAGAGAGAGAGAGAGAGAGGAAGAGAGAATGGATGATGATGGTTTGATGGTGAATGTACAGAAGAGAGAGAATGAACAAGATAATGGGTTGGGGTATAATCGAGGGTTGGGGAAATGTGTTAGTTGGTGAAAGTACAAAGCACATGCTCCAAAACAAAAAGACCAAAACACCCTCAAAGCATGGGTTTGGATGAGGTGATGTGGATGAATGTGGTCCACATATTCTAGTTTGCTAAGTTTTCTCAATAAAATTGGTTTTCTTCATATACTTACACTATATATATATATATATATATATATATATATATATATATATATTAGTAAGTCTTACCTTGTTTTTATAAACTTACTGTCTTTAACTTATGGTCTTTAAGTTATGAATTATATGATAAGAAACTCATAATGTAAAAGTAACTTTATCTGTTTTTAAATTTTCATTAAACCTATAATCGAAAAAATAATAGTTATCGACTTACTTTAATAGTTTCCTACTCAATTTGTGTTTTCTTGTTGACAAAAAGTTTACATACCAAATATGACTGAGTGTTATATCAAGTGCTATTTCACATCAAAAATCCACATTACTATTGTCTATAAGTTTGGGATTTATCAAAAAATATCATTCAGTGTGTTAATATATCAATCACTAGCTTTTCTTAACCGCGAAGACCCATTACCGAAAACTCAGGACCTTAGTAACACTATGTTAACTGATCAATGAGATCAAATAAAATGCAACGCATCTAGTGAGAAATTATCACTAGCTTGCTTTTAAACCCTTGTGGCTGTTGTATTTGATTGAGTAAATTGTCATTTTAGTCCCTGAGGTTTGTCTAAATTTGTCATTTTAGTCTAAATAGTATTTTTTTCTCCTTTGAGTCCCCGACTTTTCCCTTTTGTTGCCATTTTGATCACATACCCTAACTCCGTCCAAAAACCTCATTTTCAACCAGGGGTATTTTGGTGATTTTCAATTTAAATCTTTCCAGATTCTATTTTGATCCAGTCTTTTGTTCTATTTCTGATTCGAAAAACCCTTTGGTTATTAAAAAACATAAAACAAAATATTTATAATTAATTAATATATACACACACATAATTACACACACTCTCTCTCCCTCTTCCCCTGACCTCCCCCTCTCTACCTGTAACTCTCTCTCAGCTCCCACCCAACACCACCATGCACCACCACTCACAACCACAACCACAACCACAACCACAAACACCACCACTCAGCACCGTTTCACAACCCCCACTCTCTCTCATGTCTCTCTCCCTCCCTCAACCACCACAACAATCACCACCACACCACTGCTTAATCAAAAACTACCACCACCACATCCCCAAATCAAACCCATCACCGCCCACGCCAAATCAATTCAATCCTCACCATTATCATCATCACCACCACCACATTCCTCAAAACAATCACTAAAAAATCAACAAACGACAACACTAGATAGACGACGTAGATTTGTAAAGGCAACAAAATCTGGAGCGTCGGAATGTATGGGCAACAGTATTGCCGGAATCTGGATTGTCACACCCCGAAATTATCAGAGCATTGGCGTGACTGGACTGGTATCTTCATTGCACAGCGGAAGCAAATATAGCAAAGACTTTCTAGAAATTGAACGCCCGCTAAGTACTCGACTCCAGATGGTTCTCCTATTCCAACCGTGCCGTGTCTTAGAACTGTAACCTGAGAAAGAAACATGCGAAAAATCAACATAAAGTTGAGCGAGTTCATAGTTTGTTCGTAAAAGATTTGAGATAAATCTTTTGAGTTGTGAAAGGTTTGAAATAAATCTTTGGTATTGTGAAAGATTTGAGATAAATCTTTGGAATAACCGGTTTTTGAAATAGTATTGAGAAAATGAATTTAAAAATCATTTTCTTGCCAAGTTATATGGAAACGTTGTGTTTGTAACACGTTATGTTCATAAAACCATGTATTTGTAAAGCCTTGTATTTGTAATGTTCGCATAACCGTCAATGCCCACCCTGACTTTGACTCCATACCCGCATAATGCTTTGAATTTGTATAAAACATGGTAGTTAATTTGTATGAATAAGAAGTTTCCGTAAGTATAAAATCCCTGGTATGTAGCAGATAAGGAAAAAGAGATCACCAATGGTTTGCAAGGCCATTGATATGTGAGAAGTGCAAGTAGGAAGACTCAAACCTAGCAGATTTCGCGTTGGGCACAAAGTCACCCCAAGGTCCGTTCTGCTGGGCCTGGGGTTGGGCTCGCTACACCCAGATAGATCTACCGCTTACGTCCCTCGGTCCTACAATGAGGATTAATGGCCTCCAGTTCCCGCCTACCCACTCACATGATCTAAGTAGTAACCCTCCTTACGCTAACCATACCATGTATAAAATAAATCCCTGGTCACCCTGACCGAATCCCTGGTCACCCTGACCAAATCCCTGGTCACCCTGACCAAATTCCTGGTCACCCTGGCCGAATATCATTCACATTTCGAAAATAAGCATTTGTTGTTGTAAAAACCGGTATGTTTAGTAAAAACCTTTCGTAATTCATTTGTGTTCCTCGAAATCCCTTCGTAATATGATTTAGAAATACGAGTTTTGCGTTTGTTCTAAACTTTGTATGTTTTTTGCAAAACGTGCATGTCTTTCCACCCCGAAAACAAATGTAAAGCCGTAAAAAGTGGGGTTATGAACTCACCTGAATATTCTTGTGCAAAGCGAGCTAATTACGACCTCGTGATGTCGTTTCCAAAATGAGACTCACCGAGCTCTACCGAATCGTTAATCGAACGATTCAACGGTAAGTTGTTAACTTAATGGAAAAGATTAGGTTATACGTGTTAAGTCTCGTTTAATGTCAGCAGCAATTTAATAAGTCTTGAAAAAGACTTAGTTTCTGAGAGACTTAAAATAAATAAATATTTATATAAAAATATATAAATATATCGTTGTAAGTGTGTTAGCCGTCTCGAGTAGTCATACGTGTATAAAAGAATATTTCTATGAAAATATCATATAACAAACTCGTATCGCGTTTCATAAGAAAATAATATATAATAACTTGTATTATATATATCACGTCTTGTGTATATTTGCCAAAAATATACGTATATGCCGTTTAGGCGTATAAAATAAATATGAAGAGTTATATTTATCTTATAGAGGAATCGTCGAGTTGTTATGTTTGAAAATAAATATATAACCCATATTTATTTTTGTAAAAGAATTCGTGTTGTACGATATTTGGAATAAATATATAACTAAATTTATTTTGAAAAGAATCCGAGTTGTTCGTTGTTTGGAAATAAATATAACTGAATATATTTATTTTATAAAACCATCAAGTTTTGTTATTTTGTAAAGCGGTTTGTCGAAATGTTATAAACATGCTTTGTAGGTTATGTAATGTCGTCGAAAGTAAGTATATATTTGTATTTGTTTCCATAGAAGGTTGTTTGGATCCGATAGTTTCGTTTTATAATAAAACGCCTTTTGTGTTTGCGGATTTTCTTGAAAAACAGGCAGAGTTTCCTCTGTTTTTGGACGGCCCTGACAACGCAAGTTGTCGTTCTTTTTCAAAAATTCAATCAATATGCAATCATAAGATATGTATTTGTCAAATATATCTCAATGTAAGCTATACTTTAATCGTTCGGGTCGAGCTCGTTTTCACGAAATAAAAACAATGTAAATATAAATCGCAACTTTAATTTTTACCAAATCCTTGTGTTGAAAAGCTGGGTTGACCAAGTTGACCGGGTCAACTGTGTTGACCGGCGCAGTTGACTGAGTCAACTCGCTGAGTTGACCGAGTCAGCTTGCTGAGTTGACTTGAACCGACTGTGCCGCGAAACTCGAGCCACCCGGACTGAACCAAGACTCGTGTTGACCCGAACCAGTCTGACCCGAAACCGAGCCGCTCCAAAACAACTCGAACCAAACTGTTGACTGTTTGACCTGGACCCGAACCGAGTTACCGTGAAACCCGAAACTCCCGAAATCTGACCCGCAAGAAACCAACTAAGTCCCGAAACACCCACAGGTGAGCCGAAACCATATAACCTGAGCCGAGATGTGACCCGAACCAGAACCGAGCCGAACCACACCCGCTGGAGTTGAGTCGAGCACCCAGCTCTGCTGAACCACCATCACCGCTGCCCACTGCCGCCGCTGTCTGCGGCGGCGCCGCTGCCGTCGCCCTCTTCTCTCATCTCCGTTCTCTCTCTCTGTCTCGCCTCTCTCTCTCTCTCCTGTTTCTATCTCCGCCGCCGCACCACCACCGGACTGTGGTGGTGGTGGTCGTTTCTGTTCAAGCGAGGGGGTGGGGGTGTCGCTGATCTTTGCCGAGAAGGGTGAGAGAGGGGGGTAAAGAGATTTGGGTGTGTGTATATTGTTCTTTGAAGTGTGTATGTATATAATATGCAGACAAGAGATAGAGGTTTGAAGGAGTTTGTTTGGTGTGTGTGTGTGTATATAAATCGAGAGAGAGAGAGGGAGAAAGTATGAGGTGAGTATGTTTGTCTGCACAATTAAAAGAAGCATGGCCCTATTCCTTTTTATACACTTGTAGAGATTTGGAATATATTTTGGTAAGATTTACTTTAGGTTTTCCAAATCTTGTGAGATTTTTATAGATCTTAATAATATTTTGACAAGATTTAGCAGGATTTCATGAGATTCTTGTGAGATCCAAATTATGAGATAACAATCTTTTGTAGGATTTTGTTTAGATTACGAAGGGATTTTTGGAAGGATCTACAAGAAAAGATCTTGTAGTAGAGATCTAAAATATTATGTATAGGTTTAGGCTTGGGCCCAGGGCCCACAAGCCCATCCCGTGCGTAAGCGGCCCGTAATTCCTACGAGACCCGTTGCCAAATCCAGAACTCCGTTTAACGTCAAAATTTAAAATACAAAAAAACATGGTCGGTAGTCGTTGTTTGCACGCCCGTTCGTCGATCACGGTAATAATCGCGAAAAATAATATCGTTGCCGTCTTTAATCCGTTTTTTTTATCCGGTTTTGACTGTAGTCACTAAAAGTAATTACGGAGCTAAATATAGCGTAAAAATTTAATATTTGTCGGCGTTGACAGTATTTTGTACGGCATCAGTTCGTTGTCGCGTAGTGTTCAGCAGATTCCCCGTTAATCACCATACACGCACTGTAAAGTCCGATAAACGTTCCTAGGCATTCCAAAGGCCTAATTAAGTTAATTTGCACTGTAAACACTATTTATTATCGTGTTAATCACTTGTTAATCACGTAATTAAGAGCCGTAAATCACGGGTTGTCACATTCTCCCCCTGTTACAGAAATTTCGTCCTCGAAATTTAGACTATGTTATCTCCTTGGAATTGTATTGTTCGCAGGTAAGTCCGAATAATAACAAAGTGAATGACCGCGTAATCGAAACAAGACTTAATGATACAGTCACCAGTGCGACTAAGTTAACAAGGATCCAACAATGAACAGGAACTTCGACCAATCGAATTCCATATGAATGTTTATAACATGTAAATGAGTTCTAGAAGCAATAACATCCACTAGATGAACTTAGAATCCACAATCTCAAATGTAATAGTTTGCATGAAACGCTCGATCGTGATCAGCGCAAGCTGCAAGTCATACCGACGCCACAAGGTGTCGTAACGAATGAAACAATTCAATAGTAGGAGTGATCGAACAAGTATCACCTGTGTATTGCATGAAATGCTCAATCATGATTAGCCCAAGCTACAAGTTTGTACTGACATCACAAGGTGTCGTAGTGACTTAATGATTCAATATTAGTGGTGATCAAACAAATCCACCGTGTTTGAAGTCAAATGAAAGCGCCATGAAGTAAATATGAATGTTTGTTCCAACAAACATCGAAAGATTTTCAATTGAAAATGGAACATTAAAGAAATAATGTTTTCGATCGAAGAGGGAGAAGCAATGAATATTGCGAAATATTCGATTGATGTCGAAAGAACCGTTAGTAGGTACACCAGAATATAACATGAATTTGTGTACCATTGTCTTAACACACTATTGTATTAAGACCGCTTTGATATAATAAATCGAAGTGGATTGGAAAACAATCAATAAATATTTAGATCCGTGCATGAGATGCGTAAACGAGTTTAGCGCAAGCTTCAAACTAATGAAAATCACCATCACATGGTGTCGAAATCAACAGACAATTTAATGGAGTCGAATACCAAACAAGTTTACCTCGACTCGGAACAAATGAAACGCTTGTTAATACGAATTTGAATATGATGCTCCCAATACATCATATTATGTTCTGAAATGAATATGTGTAATGAACAAGTTCAAACAATTGAACTTGGTTTTAGCGTAATCCGACAATAAGTATATGTATCGACAAGAAAACTTTCGGCATGGTCACAACGAAAAACCATGTATGTAACTTGAAAAGAAGAGAAATTTTCAAGAAAATGTGTTGACTTGATAACAAAGGAGCCAACAGTTACAATAATGTGGGTCATTCGAATTCACAAGTCAATAATAATGATTGTGGCACAATGTCCGTTAAGAGGAGTAGAGATACGAAAATCTACTCAGTAAATATGAGAGTCGAAATTTCAATAAAAGAAATTTGAGGACTTTACCTGGGGTTGCGTGTGATGACCGGTTGTTAGGTGACATTACCATGGAATGTCAAACATATCGTACTTGTCATTAGTTAGGTAGGGGGGGGGGAATGCGGAGACAATCATCTTCTTCCTGGCGTGATTCGTGTCGTTGCAGGATTGCGTGACAAGTTGTCGTTTCCTGATTGTTAGTTCTCCTGCTGACAGGAATCTAGCGTCGTCGTTAGATTGCGTCATCGTTCCTTCTCAAAGGCCTCGCCTCGATAGTCGTGTATGTCGTATTTCAATCTCCGTTGATGTATAGCTTAAGTTTCACGTATACCTGTGCACTAGCGTTGTGTGCCGCGTAGAAGGTGATGTACCCCGACATCCGTTGGCGTAAAATTTGAGTTCTATGTATTCTCATGCGCTAGCGTTTTGTTATGCGTAGGATGCCTGCTCGGGAAGTTAAAATATCATAGACAATATGGATAATAGTGTGTGCCCGAGTTAATATTCGCGGTTCCTACGTGATGACCTTTAATAAACACACACATGCACAAATAACCAATAAGCAATCAAATAGTCCTCCTAGTCCCACTAGCCTCCCAGCCTCCCAGACTGACTCCCTAGTCCCACTAGACAATTTTCCCAGCCTCCCAGACTGACTCCCTAGTCCCACTAGACTATCCTCCCAGCCTCTCAGACTGAATCTCCTAGTCCCACTAGACTATCCTCCCAGCCTCTCAGACTGAATCTCCTAGTCCCACTAGACTATCCTCCCAGCCTCTCAGACTGAATCTCCTAGTCTCTCAGACCAGATCCAGCCACCCGACTGAATTCCCTTTTCCAAAGGTCTTAAATGCATGTTTCCTAAACTCTCAGAGTGTTATGTACTGTATGTAATCGTGTCGTGTACCGAGTGTAAAACACCACAATAGCGTATGTTTGAAAACAAAATTTTGACTGTTTGCTTTTCGGCAACGGTTGGAGAGACCATATTCGAGTATTGGGCGTTCTGTATGTATTCAACGTCTTAATAGTCTAAGTTCCCAGAGGAAAGTGAGGTTAGAGCCTAGGTATCACAACAGAAACCTAATTCGCTGTAACCTATAGCTCTGATACCAATCTGTCACACCCCGAAATTATCAGAGCATTGGCGTGACTGGACTGGTATCTTCATTGCACAGCGGAAGCAAATATAGCAAAGACTTTCTAGAAATTGAACGCCCGCTAAGTACTCGACTCCAGATGGTTCTCCTATTCCAACCGTGCCCTATCTTAGAACTGTAACCTGAGAAAGAAACATGCGAAAAATCAACATAAAGTTGAGCGAGTTCATAGTTTGTTCGTAAAAGATTTGAGATAAATCTTTTGAGTTATGAAAGGTTTGAAATAAATCTTTGGTATTGTGAAAGATTTGAAATAAATCTTTGGAATAACCGGTTTTTGAAATAGTATTGATAAAATGAATTTAAAAATCATTTTCTTGCCAAGTTATATGGAAACGTTGTGTTTGTAACACGTTATGTTCATAAAACCATGTATTTGTAAAGCCTTGTATTTGTAATGTTCGCATAACCGTCAATGCCCACCCTGACTTTGACTCCATACCCGCATAATGCTTTGAATTTGTATAAAACATGGTAGTTAATTTGTATGAATAAGAAGTTTCCGTAAGTATAAAATCCCTGGTATGTAGCAGATAAGGAAAAAGAGATCACCAATGGTTTGCAAGGCCATTGATATGTGTGAAGTGCAAGTAGGAAGACTCAAACCTAGCAGATTTCGCGTTGGGCACAAAGTCACCCCAAGGTCCGTTCTGCTGGGCCTGGGGTTGGGCTCGCTACACCCAGATAGATCTACCGCTTACGTCCCTCGGTCCTACAATGAGGATTAATGGCCTCCAGTTCCCGCCTACCCACTCACATGATCTAAGTAGTAACCTTCCTTACGCTAACCATACCATGTATAAAATAAATCCCTGGTCACCCTAACCGAATCCCTGGTCACCCTGACCAAATCCCTGGTCACCCTGGCCGAATATCATTCACATTTCGAAAATAAGCATTTGTTTTTGTAAAAACCGGTATGTTTAGTATAAACCTTTCGTAATTCATTTGTGTTCCTCGAAATCCCTTCGTAATATGATTTAGAAATACGAGTTTTGCGTTTGTTCTAAACTTTGTATGTTTTTGCAAAATGTGCATGTCTTTCCACCCCGAAAACATTTATAAAAATGTAAAGCCGTAAAAAGTGGGGTTATGAACTCACCTGAATATTCTTGTGCAAAGCGAGCTAATTACGACCTCGTGATGTCGTTTCCAAAATGAGACTCGCTAGCGTGCATTCTACAATATTCCTAACACGGAATATCTTATAAGTTTCTAAATAAATGCGGTAACTACACTACGTGTCACCGAGCTCTACCGAATCGTTAATCGAACGATTCAATGGTAAGTTGTTAACTTAATGGAAAAGATTAGGTTATACGTGTTAAGTCTCGTTTAATGTCAGCAGCAATTTAATAAGTCTTGAAAAAGACTTAGTTTCCGAGAGACTTAAAATAAATAAATATTTATATAAAAATATATAAATATATCGTTGTAAGTGTGTTAGCCGTCTCGAGTAGTCATACGTGTATAAAAGAATATTTCTATGAAAATATCATATAACAAACTCGTATCGCGTTTCATAAGAAAATAATATACGTGTATAAAAGAATATTTCTATGTATTTGTCAAATATATCTCAATGTAAGCTATACTTTAATCGTTCGGGTCGAGCTCGTTTTCACGAAATAAAAACAATGTAAATATAAATCGCAACTTTAATTTTTACCAAATCCTTGTGTTGAAAAGCTGGGTTGACCAAGTTGACCGGGTCAACTGTGTTGACCGGCGGAGTTGACTGAGTCAACTCGCTGAGTTGACCGAGTCAGCTTGCTGAGTTGACTTGAACCGACTGTGCCGCGAAACTCAAGCCACCCGGACTGAACCAAGACTCGTGTTGACCCGAACCAGTCTGACCCGAAACCGAGCCGCTCCAAAACAACTCGAACCAAACTGTTGACTGTTTGACCTGGACCCGAACCGAGTTACCGTGAAACCCGAAACTCCCGAAATCTGACCCGCAAGAAACCAACTAAGTCCCGAAACACCCACAGGTGAGCCGAAACCATATAACCTGAGCCGAGATGTGACCCGAACCAGAACCGAGCAGAACCACACCCGCTGGAGTTGAGTCGAGCACCCAGCTCTGCTGAACCACCATCACCGCTGCCCCGGCGGCGCCGCTGCCGTCGCCCTCTTCTCTCATCGCCGTTCTCTCTCTCTGTCTCGCCTCTCTCTCATCTCTTCAGCTCTCTCTCTCTCTCTCTCCTGTTTCTATCTCCGCCGCCGCACCACCACCGGACTGTGGTGGTGGTGGTCGTTTCTGTTCAAGCGAGGGGGTGGGGGTGTCGCTGATCTTTGCCGAGAAGGGTGAGAGAGGGGGTAAAGAGATTTGGGTGTGTGTATATTGTTCTTTGAAGTGTGTATGTATATAATATGCAGACAAGAGATAGAGGTTTGAAGGAGTTTGTTTGGTGTGTGTGTGTGTATATAAATCGAGAGAGAGAGAGAGGGAGAAAGTATGAGGTGAGTATGTTTGTCTGCACAATTAAAAGAAGCATGGCCCTATTCCTTTTTATACACTTGTAGAGATTTGGAATATATTTTGGTAAGATTTACTTTAGGTTTTCCAAATCTTGTGAGATTTTTATAGATCTTAATAATATTTTGACAAGATTTAGCAAGATTTCATGAGATTCTTGTGAGATCCAAATTATGAGATAACAATCTTTTGTAGGATTTTGTTTAGATTACGAAGGGATTTTTGGAAGGATCTACAAGAAAAGATCTTGTAGTAGAGATCTAAAATATTATGTATAGGTTTAGGCTTGGGCCCAGGGCCCACAAGCCCATCCCGTGCGTAAGCGGCCCGTAATTCCTACGAGACCCGTTGCCAAATCCAGAACTCCGTTTAACGTCAAAAATTAAAATACACAAAAACACGGTCGTTAGTCGTTGTTTGCACGCCCGTTCGTCGATCACGGTAATAATCGCGAAAAATAGTATCGTTGCCGTCTTTAATCCGTTTTTTTATCCGGTTTCGACTGTAGTCACTAAAAGTAATTACGGAGCTAAATATAGCGTAAAAATTTAATATTTGTCGGCGTTGACAGTATTTTGTACGACATCAGTTCGTTGTCGCGTAGTGTTCAGCAGATTCCCCGTTAATCACCATACACGCACTGTAAAGTCCGATAAACGTTCCTAGGCATTCCAAAGGCCTAATTAAGTTAATTTGCACTGTAAACACTATTTATTATCGCGTTAATCACTTGTTAATCACGTAATTAAGAGCCGTAAATCACGGGTTGTCACATGGATGGACAACATAGATCTGAAGCCGACGTCGTATCTGCAATACTATCTTTGAAATTTGCCTAGCCGACTGTTGTAAGAGGCTGAAGAGGGTTTCAAGAGGCTGACTGTTCGCTGACTGTTTGGCCGACCCTATCGCTGACTGTTGTGGTGAAAAGAATCTGCCTATTCCCTACAATTGTATCGCTATTTTAGTCCCTGCAATAGTACCGTCGGAATCTGCCTAGTCCCTGCGGTGTTAAGAGGCTGACGAGGGTAGTGATGGTGGTGGGTGGTGATGGTCGTGGCGGTGGCTGTGGTGAGAGGCTGATGAGGGTAGTGATGGTGGTGGGTGGTGATGGTCGTGGAAGTGGTGAGAGGCTGACGAGGGTAGTGACGGTCGTGGCAGTGGTGGATGGCGTTGATGGTGATGGTGGCTGGTGTTTATGGTGGTGTTGTGTGGGAGATGTAAAGTGAGGTGAAGGTAGAGAGAGAGAGAGATAGATAGAGAGAGAGAGAGAGAGAGATTGATGAAGAAGGGGAGGGTAGGGGTGGGTCCCACTAATTAGATATTTTTCTTTTATTTTTTCAATATAAAATAAGCTTTGGACTAAAATGACAATTTGAAAAGTTTATAACGAAAATGCCATAAATACCCCTGGTTAAAACTGAGGTTTTAAACGGAGTTAGGCACCGTAATCAAAATGACAAACAATGGAAAAATCAGGGACCCAGAAGAGAAAGAAAAACTATTTGGACTAAAAAGGCAATTTAAAACAAACCTTAAGGACTAAAATGGCAATTTACTCTATTTGATTTTATAAAATGTTTTTGAAACTAATATGTATAAGTGAAAAGTAACAGACACACCATGTGTTCTTCTGTATCAAAATGTAATCATTCATCGTGTTTGGTATCTACATTGCAAACCTAAAACTATCCATGTGGCTAAGGTCAACACGAGTGAAACAAAGTAACGAATTCGTCTTATATATCCAAATTGGAAGAATTATAATTAGTGGCGTTCGTGTCTGATATACCTAAAAATGACACATACTCGTATGGAAATAGTCAGATTTTTAAGTTGGTTATGTTAAATTAAGAGGTGATGTTGGAATTTACATGCTAACACAAACAAACACGTTATATTCAGGTTGTCCAAAAATTAAAGAAATAATGGATTTTAATAATCCTAACTATTGGCCGTTGGTCGACAACAGTTCTAACTTAAAAAATTCGCACTGCCGGTCCCATCTTTTCACATATTGGCATTCAATGGACCCTGACTAACAGATCCCTAACGCCGTCAGTCTCCGT
Organism: Helianthus tuberosus; assembly: GCA_030545235.1. Lineage (NCBI taxonomy): Eukaryota > Viridiplantae > Streptophyta > Magnoliopsida > Asterales > Asteraceae > Helianthus > Helianthus tuberosus. Next base: position 90,602,680 of record CM060418.1, on the reverse strand, counting down.
TCGCCGGAAAAACGTTTTTGGCTCGAAAACTCAACCTTTTCGTCTCAAACCTCTTTGTAACCTTATTACGCACCTTTAGAAACCTTTTCTAGTAAAAAACCTCAATTATTAAGGTCATCAGAAAAACTCCTTTTTCGCCAGAAAACTTATTTTTGGCTGGAAAACTAAACTTTTTACACCGAAAACTCAAAATTTCCGTTCCAAACCTGTTTGTAACCATAGATCGAATCTTTAAGAACTTTTTTCTGACCAAAAACATTTTTCCAGCAGCCGGAGACTAACGACGTTAGGGTTCTGTTAGTCAGGGTCCATTGAAGGCCAATATGTGAAAAGATGGGACCTTCAATGGGAATTTTTAAAGTTGGAACCATTGTCGATCAACAGACATTAGATGGGATTATTAAAATACATTATTCCAAAATTAAATAGATACCATGGTAAGCTATTTTATATTAAAATAAAATAATTCTATATAGTTTTGACCTGTCAACACAAACGCATGAACCTGCTAACCCACTAGAAGATTATGCAAACATTCCTATGCATCATATAAATTCTAAAACACATAAAATGAATGCCATATTGCCAGGTTTACCTCTTGAAGAAATACCAAACTAATTAGTTTGTGGTTTGTGGCTCGACAAATAAAGGTTAATCTTGTTTCGTCTTGTCTAAACAGCTATGGAGATCCTGCAAAACAATCAACACACCGTAAGCTCGTTACAAGGAGGGGAATAGAGGGGTTCTCTTTATAACCACTCTCCGGCGTGAGAATAAGTATCTGTTTTGATGATAATAGTGTGTGTATATAGTGAGAGAGCAAGAGAGCGGTCCTTAAATCTGGAGGTGGAGTTCCATAGTTATAGCCGAGGCGGTTTGTGAAGGAGATGTGCTGATGGGCCTTGGACCTGCAGACGACAGCAAGGAATATCCATTATGTCCCCTCTTCCATGACCGTTAGTGATTCCAGGCGAGAGGGTAGCTGGCGCACACTGAATGGATCCACGTGTCCTGATGATTGTCCTTGTTGTCTGGTCTGTCATCAGCGGCTAAGTGAAGATCGTGGAGCAGTAATTGGCGCACGCTGATTGGTGTCACGTATACGTCCTTATGTACCTTTTTGTCTCTTGTATGCTTGTTCATCGTACAGCACAACCAGGTACAGCCTGTTGTACGCTTATTGGCCTACTGCTCTGCCACATGTACCTTTTGTACTTGTTCGATGTTTGCTAGTGCTTCTTACCTCTGTGCGACTCCATGTCTAATCTGTGTAGTCGGCGCTGGGTCAAGGAAGGCATGTCTTTTATCCAAGGAGCTAAGTGTCAAAACTGATCTTATCTTGGCAAGACCTCGCACGCGACTTGGAACACATCTGTTTAGTCGGGACGAGGTCGGGGAAGTTATCAATTTGGTTTAATTTGGGTATGGTCTTGCGTGCGATCTGAGGCTGATTCGTATGGTCGGCGCAAGATTTTGGACCATACCCCTTCACCTCTACACACACACACATATACACACATATACATACACACACACACACACACACACATATATATATATATATATATAGTGTGAGGTTCATTGAGGAACACTAAAAAAGTGGGGAACAGTGGGGAACCGACTCAAACGGACTCTGATTGGACTTATTCCAGCGGCGTTGGAACCGGCTCGTCGAACCCTAACTATGATCTCTTAACCCTAAGCCCTAAATATATTAGGGTTTGCCTTTTAGGGTTTAACTTTAGGGTTTAGGGTTTAGCTTTAGGGTTTATGGTTTCGCTCTAGGGTTTAGCTTTAGGGTTCAGCCTTTAGGGTTTAGCTTTAGGGTTTATAGTTTAGATTTGACGGTTTAGCTTAGGTTTTAGCCTTATTTTTTAGCTTTAGCGTTTAGAATTTAGGAGTTAGGGTTTAGGGTTAAGAGATCTTAGTTAGGGTTCGACGAGCCGGTTCCAACGCCGCTGGAATGAGTCCAATTGGAGTTCGTTTGAGTCGGTTCCCCGCTGTTCCCCACTTTTTTAGTGTTCCCCAATCCCCTATATATATATATATATATATATATATATATATATATATATATAGGATTAGGTTCAAGAGTGAACACTAGTGTATTTGCGAACTAAGCTAACTAATCCTGGCCATACACGTGTGTATATCAATGGCCAGGATTTGGTGATGAAATACTTGTATTTTACGATTTGATGAAAAAATCCTAGCCATACACGTGTGTAAATCAATGGTCAGGATATGTTCACTCAGTTCGTAAATACACTATATATATATAGAGAGAGAGAGGCCGGTTATTGTACAATAAGGGTTAACATACGTTGCGTACGAGATTGTTTTTCAACGTGAGAGTTTTTGCTTCAACATGCGATTTCTAATATAATACAACATGCGAAATTGTTTACCACAACATGTAATTTCTTCATATACATAAACATGCGATTTTGAAAAGGGGTTGTAGTGTAAAAATGTATATATAATCAAATTTTACAAAGATTTGTTATGCTCGTTTTCATAATTTTCTTAATTGGTTCTCTTTATCACGACGCTATCAGGTGTAAATTAGAAAAAACAAAAATTTTAGAACTTATTTTACTCAACTAAACCAAGATAAGTAAAAGAAAATAAAAAAAAATTGAAAAACATTCTGGGTGATTAGCGGTTCCTAGGCGAGTTTTGTGTAAGTCTTGTTTTAGGACAAATGATTCAAGGTTTTAGAATCCCCCCACACTTAAATTACACATTGCCCTCAATGTGCCCCAAATAGGATTTATTTTGGTTAAATGTGTAAAAAGTGTGAAAAATAGCAAATTTTTTTTGTTACTGTCACTTGCAGCACGGGGGCGTGCTATGGGGACACGACCCCGTGTCCAAAGTGCCAGTAACAAATTTAATCAGAGGACTCACAGTGAGGTGGCCCCGGGGCGTGCTGGGTGAGCACGGCCTGTGCCACCTTCTCGAAAGAAGATTTTAGATATCAGACAGTTGGGCACGAGGGCGTGTCTGGTGGGCACGACCCCGTTCTGCAGACACTATTTTGTAGTTTTTGAGTCGAGAGGCTTCTGCTTTACGTGCATGGGTTCCATTTTTCGTCACATTTATGGTATTTCCAATTTTTTTTAACATATTTATTAAAACCATCATCAACCATACTTACATTTCATTGAAAATAAAAGACAAGGACAAGAAAATAAAGATTACAATCCTAAATTAACCTAAGATAGATAGATTCTTGAGGAATGCCTCATCGAGATCATTATTTAAAAACCCTATAGCTACTCTCCTAGATCTAAAAAGGTTAGACGTCGGAGGACTTGAGCTATTTCTGAAAGCATTCAATTAGAGGTCATTTAGCATCTCCTCTATCTCCCTTGGAAGGAAGATGTAGGGTTCTTCTTCTACTTCTTCTTGAGGGGGAGCGGGATTCACCGGAACCTCAAAGGCGATGTTAAGAGGGGGAGGTTCCGGGATCTCGTCTTCCCACCCGGTGAGTTGAATGACCTCATTTGCGAGGTTCCAATCTTCTTGCGGCCAGATCGGTCCCATCGGAGGCATGGCCAAGATGTTCGACCTTTGGTGCAAAAGGTTGATCTCCTTGAAGCAATCCTCTAGGCCCATGGAGAGGTAGTTCACCCGGTCAATAAAAACTTCTTCCACCATGGTCATTTCTTCGAGAGACTACCTTAAAGCACTCACGTATCTAACAAGAGTAGCCTCAAGAGAGAGTCTCCTCCCTCTTCTGTGATTCCTAGAGATAGTTGATGAAGTCCCACTTTGTTGGCTCGACATTCTAGGAAAAATGACCAACCGTAAACAAATTATGGGATGTCAGACCATTCAGCACGGCCCCGTGCCTATGTGGCACGGCTCCGTGCTGCTTTCCCCAATTCTGGATGCTTAGCTTAAGAATTTTTATTCTAAGTTAATTTTGTTTGATTTTTACTTTTCTGAACGTAAATAACTTAAAATAATGTTTTACTATGGTAGAATTGCAAAACTTTGAGCTAAGAATCAAGCTTTTGAACCTCCTATTGAAGCTTTTTAAGCTTGAAGCTTCAATGGAGTTCTTGGTGGAATGAAGAAGAGGAAAGGACCAAAAGAAGTAAGGACAAGAAGGTGAAATGAAACCTTTTCAAAAACATACCTTTTAGAGTATGTGTGAGAAATCTGGAGGATCTTGTTTTTTTTCGAATGGTTCCAAACATTCTCCTCAAGGCTGACTTTATAGACAGTGACAGCACGCTGACACGGCCCCGTGCCTGGGCAACACGGCCACGTGCCGTCTGCATGCGTCAGAGAATGTTGTCCATTAGTGAAACACGGGCCACGTCATCACTGACACGGCCCCGTGCTGGAAAAATGCGAGGGACACGGCCCCGTGTTCAAGGAACATGGCCCTGTGTTTAGGGAATTTATGAAGTTTGTCTAAAGTTTCAAGGAATTGTTCGTTATCGGGTGGTTCCTACTGGTTGGAACAACACCATATTGCCTGATATACCTTAGGCTCCGGTGAGAGGTACGAAAACGCAAGAGGTTGTCGGAAAGATAGAATCCTACTTTAAAAATGGGAAAACAGAACCATCCCTTATTTACCTTATCCGGACTCTTGTTAAAAAACGTACGAGTCGACTCGCTCCTGTCCAAAATGTCGGTGTGAAATTCACACTCTGTAAAGGGGACCGTCATCGCGAAATCGAAACAGGGACGACTATCGCCTTCGTCTTCACAAGCGTCTAGGGTAGGTTTGTTGGTCTCGGTGTTGTTTGTACCGGATTTTTCCTCCATCGATTCTCTTTCGGTTGGGATCCTTGATGAACATCGTACCTTCATCAAGGATTCTATTTCTTTGAGTTTTTGGAGAATCCTCTTTTCTATTTGACTTATATCTTCTAAGTCTTCTAGGTTAGAGGGTTGATGGAGTTCAGGAGGATGGACTTACTCTCGCCCATCTTAAGGTGATCGTTACAGGAAAACGATGGGGCTAAATAGTGGGGAGTGAAGTTTAGAATACCACATTCCGGTTCTTCATGCTCCTCCCCCCTAATAATCGCACCATTTACCGTAAGAGTGGCGAGAGTAAAAATAATCATAAAAATCCATGTTTTCTAGAAAGTTTTTAACCGCCAGGATCAGGCGGTTACTATTTTCCTTCAAACTGTTAGTCTGACACGGCCCCGTGTTAGGGTAACACGGCCCCATGCTGCAGTCTGTATCTGGCAGAAAATAGATTTGAGGTTACTGGAGAGTTGACATGGCCCCGTGTAGATCACACACGGCCCCGTGTCACTTCTATAGAAAGTGAAAAATCTAAGAAAAAATAAGAAAAACCTAAAAAGAAAAGATAAAAAAGATTAGGCCGTTAATTTTAAGCTTTCTCAAAATCTTGTGTCCCCAGCAACAGCGCCAAAAACTTGACGTGAGTGCAGGTGTATATGTTTTTTAGATATATTTTAGCTCTTTTTACTCGCCGATTCAAGTTTTAAATTTATAAACACGATATTCTACTATCACTCTACACACACGTTAGGGCAAGTGCACCCATCGCGGACGTAGTATAGTGATGGCAAGATTCCGAGGTCATCCAAGGACACAAGAGCTTTTAATACCGGCTTATCGTTAACGTCTAATCTAACCAAATTTTGATGAAAAAGTTTTAAAGCTATAAAAAGATAAACTAAAAAGAAACAATAAAATTTAAGCAAAAAATAGATAGACAAGAAGGAATCACTTGGTCCCAACTCCTCTTTCATGTATCCTTTTGATGATTTCCGCACTTTAGTCATTTTAGAGATTATCTTTAAGTTATAGTAGTAGGCCCCCTTCTAGGCAGCGTTACCCTCAACCTATTGGTTTGAGTCAGCAGGGATACAGTCCCACAAGGTCAGATTATTGAAAGATAATTAAGTAAGTTATTAATGCGAAAAGTGGTAGGCCCCCTTCCAGGCTGCGTTACCCTCTACCCTTTGGTCTGAGTCAGCAGGGATACAGTCCTCGCAGGGTTAGTTTAAAGTTTTAATAGTAGTTTATAGATAAGGGATTCAAGTGGTTTTTTATTCTAAGTCAAACCAGTCATCCCTGGCCAATCCATGGAGTAGTACTAAGCTTGAACTAGGTTCTCGCAGGATCTATACACTAAACGAGACATAGAATTACACAACCACCCTTCTAACCCCTTTCCATGTAGTTAACGTGCTTTATATAGACCGTAAAGACACGAATATGTGAATCAACAACATATGAAGAATGGTTAGATAAATTCGTCTTCAATATAAAAAACTAGTTATTAAAGTCATTAATACATATCCAATTAAAAAGAAGCCAGAGATTGGAAATAAAAAAGAAATACATAAAAGATTTGTCTTCACCAAGTGATGTAAGAGTTTAGCCAATCATGGCCTTTGTTTGACAAGAACTCTTACGATCGATTTTGGATCCCGAGACTACTACACACTCTAAATGATGGAAGATGGATGATGGTGGTGGATGATGGTGTTGTAGTCGTAGCAAGTGTGAGAGAAGTGGTTTGCCATGGAATGGATTGGAATGAAACCAAGCACCCCTATTTATAGCTGAAGACAGATGCTCAACACGGGCCATGCCCCCTGGCACGGCCCCGTGGCCATCTCTCTCTCTCTCTCTCTTCCTCATTAACTGCTGTGTCAGGTCTTGTACTAACATGGCCCCGTGTGTCAACGGCACGTCCCGTGGCCAGTGTACTTGCTGTACTATCCTAGATTCTGCGAATCTTAAAGTTGACCACGCCTTGTGTTACCTTAGCATGGCCCCGTGTTGGTTGTCTGTTTTGTCCTTTGTTGTTGTCTTTTCTTCTGCAGAGAATCAAGTCTTAGACAAGGCCCGTGTCTGGTGGCCACGGCCCCGTGTCATGAAACACCCTGACCACGTAAAACAACAAACCACGACGGAAACGTCCGGGAGTCACGTCTCAGGATAAATTGTTTCACAACACATGGTATTTGAAGTTTTGTTTCATTTCATTAATAGATTGCATTGTTTGATACACAACAAACAGATACAAGTAATTGTCTTTCAAGTTTTAAAGTTTCTAAGGCCCGTGTCCATCCTATGTGTAGCATGCGTCAACAATCATCACATAATAGAACCTAAAACATATGTGAAAATAAAACGTCAGCATAAAATGTCTGTGAGTAAAATAGGTTTTGTGATTTAGATTCATGGCTTTGGATATTATAAGAAAAAGATTATATGTTTTCAAAAATAGCCATGAATCCTTGATAAAAGTTTGGTATCTAAAGTACTTTGCTTTTTGATAAAAAAGATTTGTAGTATATACAAAATATACTTTGGTTTTGAAATAATAGAATAGGTAGTATGTCAAAATATACTTTGGTTTTCGAATAATAGGATAGATAGTATATACAAATATACTTTGGTTTTGAAATAATAGGATAGGTAGTATATCAAAATATACTTTGGTTTTGAATTAATAGGATAGGTATTATATCAAAATATACTTTGGTTTTCGAGTAAAAGGATAGGTAGTATATCAAAATTTACTTTGGGTTTTGAGTAATAGGATAGGTTGTATATCAAAATATACTTTGGTTTTCGAATAACAAAATCGGTAGTATATCAAACTACACTTTGGTAAACAATATCACATTGGTAGCATATCAAACTATGCTTTGATAAGATATCAAACTATACTTTGGTTTGTGATTTGGTAGTATATCAATCTATACTTTGGTAAACAATATCACATTGGTAGCGTATCAAACTATTTGGTAGTATATCAAACTATACTTTGGATTGTGATTTGGTAGTATATCAAACTATAATTTGGATTTTGGTCATAAATAAAAGATAATTTTTTATTGCTTAATTGGAAAAAAAACTTTGTAACAACACATTGTGGTCGTTTGGTAATACATTCAAAGCTTAGTATATCAACTATACTTTGGTGACATTAAGATTTACCTCGAAGGCAAATCTATTTGGTGTAAACTTGGTTTCTGGCATTCCCTAATCAAACTTCCAAACAAATCTAGGAAGCGGGAATGGGGTGTCAAGTCCTATAGCGTTATATCATACTACCAATCGGTTTGATCATTGTTAATGAATGCATTTTTGGCATGAATATAAATACGCACCAACAAGGGTCTTACAAATTTTGAAAATCATTATTTAAGCCATAGGTAATGGTTTCAAATCGTTAAAGGATAAAGTACTATGTATATAGAATCATAAAGTTTCGAAATCATGAAAATAGTGAATAGGCACATATGAATCACCCCAAAACATTTATAAACATAAAAGAGGGGACCATGTACTCACATTGAAAATCATTGAAAGTAGTATTAGGCACATATGCTTCACCCCAAAATATTTGTAAAAGTAAAATAGGGGAACTATGTACTCACTTGGGATTGCGTAAGCGTCCTTGAATCAAGTGAAATAACAAAGCTCAAACGTATCCTAATGTGTCGGATAACTTATGTTAGCGTGTCGAGACTAAAATCGGAATATTTGGATAGAATGAAGTTTTATAAACCAAATGAATGTTGGAACTCATATGATATGGTTTAACAAACTTAAAATTCTGATTTGGAAAGGATCCTAAGTGCTTTTGACCCGTTATGACTCGTAAAGGTAGTTTACGCTACTTTAACGGGTCATTTACTTAAATGTATGATCGGATGGTTAAATACGTCCTATGATAAGTCTTATATGCTAAAACATGTTTAATAATGTTGTAACATCAGTTTATATGTCAAAAATTTGGTTACACATGCTTAAAATGGATTTATGCGCAAAAGGGTATTTTGGTCATTTTTAAGAACATAGAAACGAGTTATCATAACACTAATCAAACGACGTGACCATAAGGTATAACCTCAGTAGGTTATTCCTTATACAACTATGGTCACATACATGTGTTTGGTCGGATCCTAAGATCGACCAAACGGGTCGGATTCGAAATTTAAAGCGGTGGTCAAGACCGCTCGACTTACGACCTTAAATAAGCACTAAACTAGAAGTGACGAGTTAGACATGTCAAAACATGTCTAACATAGTTTATAAACAGATTTGGTATAAAAACTTAGTGTTTTGATACCCGAAAATAGTTCTGTTGTAAAATGCACATAATACGCATCTTTGAGCGAAACTTTGACTCGTCACTTCGACTAGTAAACGTGGTAATCAGAAGGTGTAATCGCAAGGGATTATGTGAGTGCATATGTCTATCGCTTATATCAATCACATACCGTAGCTTAAACAGATGATACAAGACTGGTGTTGATTAGAAAAGAACATGATATGAAGCTGAAGTAGCTTCGTACGAAGCCAGCAGCTTCCTACGAAGGCACCATTCAAGGCTTCGTATGAAGCCATAACTCTATAAATAGGAGTCTTGTGTTTATCATTTGTAATCTTTTGAGCAACATTGAGGCGAAGCTCTGTTCGTTTGTTTTCGTGGTTTGTGTACTGTCAAATCAATAATAGAAAACATTGATAGTTACATCTTCGTGTTCTATCCACACACATGATTGGATTCCGCATATTTCACGTGCTCGTACGCATTCAATGGTCAAGGAATCGATCTAGATCCTGAATTTCACAAGTGGTATCAGAGCGGATGTTTGTTTGCACGGATTGAAGACACGATGACTTAAGCTTCTACATCAGATTCAGAGCTGATTTCATCTTCTTCAACACACTTCTTCTTCTACTCATCTTTTCTCATTTTCCTTGAACTTTAAACTCAGATCTACGGAGATTTCACAGTTATAATTGGCTAGATTTTTGATATAACATGTGAAAAATGTTTTTGAACAATCCTACAAAGTTTCAGATTAAAATTCAAACAAAATCATACTCAAATCAGTGAAAAACCATGAAAAACGTGACTGAGTTCTTCGTAGCATAGCTTCGTACGAAGCCAGATACTAGCTTTGTATGAACCCACGAAGAAAGTTGAGTTTTTATTGTTAACTGTTTGTTTACGAAGTCACTATAGTAGCTTCGTACGAAGCCTTAGTACATAGCTTCATACGAACCCATGTGTCCAGCTTCGTACAGATTGTGTTCGTTAAAACTTTTAACTCCAGGGTTACTTCGTATGAACCCACCATTCCAACTTCGTACGAACGGTCTGTTTTGATTACTCTCGATTTCAAATTTGATCAAGTGTTTACTTGTTTGCAGGTTTTTCAAAGATCAGAATCATGGCTGAAGAATTTTACAACACATTCTATAATGCGTTTACTTCCTAGTCTTCAGAAACAACAATGGTTACACCGAAAAGCATTTCAAAAGCTATAAATGATAATATAAATCATGATAATGTTTACGAAAATCACCAAAGGCCACCTAAACTAATGAATATCAAAGATTATCATTGGTGGAGCATGAGATTTGAAAATTGGGTGAAGGCTTATGCCTATGAGAGTTGGATTATGATGACTTACGGATATAAAGAACCTGTGAATGATCAAAATGTAATACTTACAATTCCAGAATTTTCAAAAGTCGACATAGAAAAACATTCTGATGAACTAAAAATGGTAACATTATTGCAACAATCGGTTACAGAGGATATTTTGTTTTTACTTCAATATGGTGAAACATCTAAGTCAATGCGGGAAGCGTTGAAGTTGAAAGCAGAAGGTGGTAAAGATATTAAGAAAAACAAAATCTCTTTGCTGAAAAAGAAGTTTGATCTATTCGGCTGCATGAAGGGCAAGACTGTTAGACAAATGATTGAAAGATTTTGTCATCTGAAGATTGAGTTAGAGAGATTTGGAATCCACAAAGACAGAGAAGAGATTGTTGATAAACTTGTTGAGGCGTTACCGTATGAGGAAGATTGGAAAACTTTTGTGATTGTGTTGAAAAATGATGCCAAGTTTGATGAAATGACGTTGGATGGTTTGATTGAGAAATTGGAAGGACATGATCTAGAGCTACAAAAACAAAATAAAATGTCTAGTTCCAGTTACCAACAGAATGTTGATCTGTACTACAGAAGAGGTATGCTGTAAAACAACCACTCACCAAAGATCAGTGCAGATAATTCTAGTGATTCATCGAAAAGCAAGTTTCCAAGTTATGATTTTGAATACCATTCATCTTCTACATCATCTAAATCTGGTCTAAATCAAAACTGAAAAGATTCTCCAAATTTGAATACTAATTTCGCTAGACAGCACATGAGTTTCTTAGCTTCTGTTCTAGAGTCATATGAAGGTTTAATAGCAGGAAGGATCGGTAATCTGAATATGACAAAGGAGGATTACGATCAAGTAGACCCGGAAGAGATGGAGCTCATGGATATTCACTGGTGCATGGCAAGCGTTATCAGGAGGGCTCAACGGTTCATGGAGATAACTGGAAGAAAATGTTTGGAAGGCCCTAATATGAAGATAGGTTTTGATAAAGCAAAAGTTACATGTTTCAAATGTAAACAAAAGGGGCACTTTAAAAGAGAATGCACAAACAACAAAGCAGATGATAGTGTGAATCCTTTTCACAAAGATTACTACAAGAAAGCTATCTATCATCGCAATAACGAGCAACCATCAAGAAAGTAGATTGAGGAAGGGTCATCTAAAGAGAAGAAACAAGCTATGTTAACGATTAGTGATGAAAGTAGTGGACCTAGTATGTTTCAAGATGATAACAAATGGAAAATTCAAAATGATGAAGGTTTCAATTGGAACAATTATATTAAAGATGAGAGAAAAGAGAAATGGTCATTGGTTGTTGAGATCAAAAGAAGCCGAGAGGAAGAAGAGGCATGAGGTTATTTGAGTCATGTATATGATGCTTATAAAGAAGCAAGGTGAGTAAAATGATAGGATGTAGAGAAAGAATGTTATGTTGATCCTAAAGGAAATCTGACAGTTGATCCCGATGAGGTAGATTTTGACGCATTAGTTGCTGCAATTCCAACTGTTGGAGTTTGGTGTCGAGGGCTCAAAGAGATTCCACACTACAGAGAAAATGTAGAGGAAGGAATAAACAAGGTGATCTATGTGAGCTTGGAGAAGAAGAAGACAGTGGAGGAAATTGTCAATGAAAGCAAGAAGATGGTGAAAGAGGTGAAGAAAGCAGAGGAAGCTGTTGAAGAGAAACAACAAGTGATGGAAGATTAGAAAACAATGATAGAAGAAGCCGAAATGCCAAACATTAAGGTAATTCAAACTGAATCATCTGAAATGTTAAATAAATCTGATCATAAAACTGATGAACAGTGCAAGAAATGCTTGGAAACGTGTAGAGCTTGTACTGAAAAGGATAACAATATGAGATCCAGAGATATTGAATTTACTAAAATAGAAAAAAATTTCAAAGAAAAATGTAATGAAATGCTAGAAAATGAAAGATTTTTGAAAGAACAAAAAAAGTAGTTAACATAGAAATGTGAAAATCTTGAAAAAGAAAATGAAGTTTTAAAATAAAAGTGTTTAGCTGATTGCAATGAATGTATTCCAAAAGATAAAACTATTCAGGAGTTGCAAAAAGAATATGATGGAATGAAATTGTCATATCACACGGTTAAAGAAGCTTATGAAATTTTGAAAAGTAAAGTCACAAGTCTGGATAATAGATTGTCAACGTGTCAAAGAAAAATTTTGAAAAAGTTTTAAATAACTATATTGATGAAGTTGCTAAACTTAAACAAGAACTGGCTGAAAGAGAAAAATTGGTTAACAAACTTCAAAGTTATCATGCTTCTTCATACATTTTGGAGCGTATTTTCAACATCACATCCGATGGAAAAAAGTCTGAAAATAACAAAAAAGGGATTGGGTCAGAATACCTTCAAGTTCCACCACTGTTGGAGAATAACTATACGTTCTATGATGGCAAAAAGGTGGAAAAAGTTATAAACATGGTTGACCGATTACCTGACAACATCGATGTGACTTACACCAAATCTGATGATCTTGATGATTCAGAGGTGGTAGGTAAGGTTGTTGAAATCATTCTCATAGAGGAGTCTATCAACACAGATAAGTCTACATCACATAATAAAAATGATGGAAGTTTTCATGAAAGTTATTAGAAAAATTCAAAATCTGAGAAAGTTGTGAATGATGATTCAAAAGGATTAGTTTACACCATGATTGGATCGGACAAACTATTTTCGGATGCTGAATTTCCAATTCAAAATGTGATTTCAGATAAAATCAACAAAGTTTTCAAATTGGTACAAATTGAGAAAACTGAAATTTCAAAATTTGTTGATAAGAGTAAGAAAACTTTTGATAACAAACCTAGTTACAAAAAGAAGAACATGAAGGTTGGGTTATAAAAGTCATCAAAACAAAAACAAACGATTTGAAAAACCAATCTATCAGAAAAAGATGAATTTTGTTCATGGTACAACTTTGGAAGAAGAGAAAGAACTCCAATTTAGACGACAGTCTAATGAAGAGTTCTATAATCAGAAGAAACAACAACAACAGGTTAACGATGTGTCAAAGATAACATGTTTTAAGTGTAATCAAACTGGACATCTTGGTCGCAAGTGTCCTAATCCGAAGCCTGTTAATCTTGAAAAGAAAAAGAAGTCTGATATGGTGAATAAGAAATCAACCAAGTTTGGATCAAAACAAACTTGGAATACGCAAAGATCAAGGCTGAATCACAACAAACTTGGATACTAGTGATACCCAGATTTCGGACAACATAAAGTTGGAAAACAATTGTGGACATGACAAAACCAAATCAGTTTTGGAAACCAAAAGTTGTTGAACCAAATCAAAACATTCAAAATGAATCAAGATTTTATAAAATGAATGTTTCAAAAGGGCAAATCTGGGTGGTCAAACAACAAAAAGGTTTCTATGAATGAAGAAATTAAAGAAAATGTTTTTGAGAAGAATGAACAGAATTATCCCGTTTTACCTGGAAAGATTTATGTTCAACTACCTGAGTCTAAACAGGCTTGGGCTGCATTGTTCAAATGATCGAATTATTTGAATGTGTAGGTGCTCCAGAAAATGGTTGATTGTCAAGATAAAGGAGGGAGCAGCCTGACACAAGAGGAGGCGGATCCCTGCATCTGATTAATAGGAAGTTTGTACATAAATAAACCATAAACCAAAAACCCTAAAAATTAAAAATTAAAAAAAATATGTTTTGATTCTGTCAAAAATTGAAAAAAGAAAAAAAAATATGTTTGTTTTTAAATTGTTAAAAAATCAAAAATCTTTAAAAAATTGTTGATTGAATATGCCGAAACCCTCACGGCTGAACAAACATGATTATTTCACAATTGATTAAATGGTTTTAACTTTGTTAAAAATCAGTGTGTTATAAATCATGGGGGTATTTTATGCGAAACAGAGCATGTGACGCAGAAAGTTGATGGCGAGACAAAGCTATCCACATCGGTTATCAAATTTTCTTTAAATGTTTTGAATTTTAGGCGGAGTAAAATTTCAGAAAATACAAAAACATTTGAAAATTTGAAAAAACCTAAAAAAATAGAAAATGAAAAATGAGTTTTTATGTAAAAAGATGAAATGATAGTACATCAGTAGACAATCACAGTACGCTAAAGAAATGGAATGTTAAAATGTGATAAACGGTCTCACTGATGACATGCCAGTAGGTTTTTACGCATTTAGTAGATTGATTTAGAGATATAAACCTAAATATCAATATCTTGGTTATCTCGTGGGGAACATCTCTCGGATATATGGGTAACCCCCGAAATCTTGTTTGAGAAATTGCCAGATTCTGAGATACTAGGTCTTTATACAGTTTGATATCTAGGGTATTATATCGAGTCTTCTGATTTTGCATCAGCAATGGCATAGACCTTGTATAATACTTTATGCGCTTTATTAAAAGCTTTCCCTCTGCATAAAAATTGAAAATTATCGAAAGATATCAATGAAGTGCAGTTGTAAAGAAGATCCCTAAGTGAGACACACCTAAAGTCGAGCCTTCATCTCTTTGACTAAATGGTAGTTCATACCTGAGCTCTCAAGTTCTCGCACTAACTCAGAGTACTGATATCATTATGGTATATTCACCTGTAAGACTGAATCTAAGGAATCTTGATACAGGAGTATATTCTGAGGTGGGACTCGCGAATAAGTTAAGTGCTTAAAACACTAAATCTCGTATCTCGGAACAGTTGAACTTTGGGTGAAAATTTAAGTGGATCAGTATACTGACAATCTAAGTGAATCGTTTAAAACTTAAAGTGTTAATAGCTCAATGGTGCTAGTGATGTATCATAAACTGATATGATCCTCTGACATGAACTCAAACAAAAATATTGTTTGTAAATACTTTTTATTGCTTTATATTTCAGAAAATTACAAAAAGATTTTGCTTTCACTTCGTTTTCGACAACTGATGTCTGGAAGCTGAGTTTCAAAATCTAAGTATGCTGAACGTGTTTCTGAAAATAAACAATTTCATTAATTTGAAACTTGATGTTTTACATGAAAATCAAAAATAGTTTGTGAAAATCTCCAAGGTTATTTAGTTTGACTTGGATAATCATTTGATAAAAGTTTTGGATACTAAAAATGTCATATTTGATGATTAGAATCAGGTTACAATTTTGAACTAATTTTGTCAAATACATTTGTGATTAAAGGCCAGGCAATCATTCTTGGGAGATATTAGATAGTTTAAAATTGTTAAATGTGAGCCAGGTTCTCGATCCAAATTTTTTTTTGAGCCAGGTCACAGATTTCTGTGAACAAACGATGTCCTATGCTGTCACATATTTGAAATGCTCCAGCTTACCCATGTTATATGTTTAGAGTTAGGTTGTTGATTCTGAACTTTAACTGTTAAATATCTTATAAATGGTTTGATATTTGCAAATGAAAGAGCCAGACTACAATCCCGATAGCTGAGCTTAAGGGGGAGTCTGAAGACGAGCTCAAAGCAAGGGGGATCTTGTATACAAAGAGCCAGATAACGATTCTGGAGGAGATTGGTAGATCCAGGTGTCAATCCTAGTAGCTGAAAGCACGGAAGCTAAAAGCAAGGGGGAGCCTGAGTTGAACAATAGGGGGAGCAGATAGAGCTGTTAAAATCAAGGGAGAGTCTGTGGTGCTGAAAATGTCAACACTTCATAAAGACTCAGAGAAAGATAAAAAGCTACGAGATTGATTGCAGCAATATCCAAGGGGGAGTCTGTGAGTGCATATTTCTATCGCTTACGTCAATCACGTACCGTTGCTTAAATAGATTATACAAGACTGGTGTTGATTAGAAAAGAACATGATATGAAGCTAAATAGGGGTGAGCAAGAAAACCGAAATAACCGAACCGTAACCGAATAAACGAAATAACCGAACCGAAAAAACCGAACCGAAACAAAAACCAATGGTTCGGTTTTCGGTTTTTTAATAACCAAAAATTTTGGTTCGGTTTTCGTATAAATTTTTTCAATAACCGAAAAAAACCGAATCGGACCGATAAGTTACAATCCATATATTATTATGTTTAAGTTTAAATTGTTTAAATTTTAACCCAATGCTAGTAGAAAATGTTAATTGTATTCTTGAATGTTAAGAGTTTATAATAAAAACGTTATAACTAAAATGATTTATTATTACCTATAAGATATAACAAAATTTAATATAAAAATTAAATTTAATAAAAACTTTGAAGAAACATAAAAATAGATTAGAAGGTTTGGTTTATATAAACAATATTAATTAAAGAGGTTAACTATAATAACTTAAATGTAAACATATAAAAAGATTGTTATAATATAAATTATACTTTTTATTTTTTGAATCTTATATAATTTTGTTCGAAAAACCGAAATAACCGAAAAACCGAACCGAACCGACGTAAAAACCGAAAAGCCGAAACCGAAAAAAACCGAAACCGAACGGTTTTTGGAACCTAAAAACTGACATTTCGGTTTCGGTTTTGATTTTACCTAAAAATCGAACCGAACCGAACTGTGCACACCCCTAAAGCTAAAGTAGCTTCGTACGAAGCCCGCAGCTTCGTACGAAGGCACCATTCAAGGCTTCGTACGAAGCCATAGCTCTATAAATATGAGTCTTGTATTTGTCATTTGTAATCTTTTGAGCAACGTAGAGGCAAAGCCCTGTTCGTTTGTTTTCGTGGTTTGTGTACTGTTAAATCAGTAATAGAAAACATTGATAATTGCATCTTCCTGTTCTATCCAAACACGTGATTGGATTCCGCACATTTCACGTGTTTGTACGCATTCAACGGTCAAGGAATCGATCCAGATCCTGAATTTCACAGATTATAACCTTCGTGATTACGATCACGTTGCAAAGTTCAATTGAACTTTGACTTGACCAATTAAAGTCAAAACCGAAAGTCAAACAAAAAAGTCAAACTGTTTAACTTCTAGCTCAAAATAAGCTAAAATAAATAAATAGACTAAGGAAGAACACTTACTTGTGTTCTATGAAGATAAAAAGACTCAGCATGATGCCTCTAAAGAGAAGCTAACTCCGATTTTGAGTAATAGGAGAAAGAAGTGATGAATGATCAAAGAAATGTGAAGATTTATATGACAATTGTGCTTTGTAAACGATGAACAATGTAAAAAAATATCAATTATCAATGAAACGATGTGTTTGGTCTCAATATTTGTGTATTTGTGTTTGACAATTTTACATTTTGATTCTAGTTCGATTTCAAGCTTTAAATCGCTTTCTGGAAAGTTATACGCAAACGTAATCAGTTTAACGCGACAAATACTCTAGAATAGTGACATAGGCTTAATATACCTTAAATAACCTTTACATAACTTAGAAATAAGTTTTGATGGGTTTGGTGTGCCAAAAACAAGTTTATTCGATTATAGGGACTATTTGCGACAAACTGCAAAAGTCTGCCGATTCGTATAGTAACGAACATTCTGGAACATGATCATAAGCTAAACATACTTTAAATATCCTTTACATAGCTTAGAAATAGGCTTTAAGGGGTTCGGTATGCAAAAATGCGCTCATTTGATCAATAGGGACTAAAAGCATCAAAAATGCATAAGTTTGCATTTACGCGCATATCTTACGTTCTGAACATATCTGGACATCCAAAAATTTTTGTAATCATTAAAATATTTTATTTTAATGATTGGAATGCAAAAACACCATTCGTCGCATAATTTGGATCGTTTTCGCGTCCGTTCGAGTTTTCGTCGTAATTAACCGATTAACGTGACCGTACGACCAAACGAACCGACATCCGAGATGTTTTCAAGCATATTTCATGTTTCCTATGCTTTAACATCATTGTAGAGCCTTGAAATAGGGTTAACGGGGGTTAAAAGCATCAAAAGCAAAGTTTTAAGCTTGCAGGGACCATTTTTGACAATCTGGAAAGTTGGTCGCGGGGCGTGAAGGCCCTGGCCTATTCTTACGCGGGGCGTGACAGACTGAACTGGCAGAGACATTGTGTTGGACCCAGTATGGCCTTAAACTACTTCTTTTCACGTAATATGGCAAGTGATTTCAGTAGATGTGAAAAAGATGTGCGGAAATGGAAATCAGACTTTCAGAAACAAGACCTACAGAATTATCAAGTTTATCTCACTTTGAAACAAAATGGTTTACAAGGTGATTGTAAGATTATTATCTAATACAAATGAATCTTGAATTCTGTGGGTGAGAGGGCAATGGAGTTTTGATGTATGTGTGAATGCTAAGCTTCAAACTCAATTGTCTTCTGCTGGTTGGGCCTTCTATTTATAGAAGGCTGGGTGCATGAATAAACAATAGTTTATTCATGCAATAAGTCCTAAAAAAGTGGGCAATTGACATATTCATTGAATCCAACGTCCAAGTTGCCTTTTTCATCATGATATCCAATAATGTCAACTTGCTTCGGTAAGTGTGACAGGATAGAGCTGATTTCAGACAAGTGGGGTATTTCATTAGAATTTCTGATAAACCACTTCATCAGAAATTCTGGTGAACAAATCATCAGAAAAATCTTGATGATCAGAATCGTCAGAAACTGATGATATTTCATTAGAAATATCATCAGATCCATCTGAAATGACCTTCTCTGATAATCCAATTCAGCTCTTGATCAACTTGTGATTCTTTAAAGTAGATGCTGTGCATTTCAGTTGTCCTATCTGATCTTCTTCTTCTTGTTGTGATCTTCAGGACTGTGATCTCTTCATAGATCCAGTTCATTGTGATTTTCTTCAATACTTACAAATAAAATTTCCTAACAGTTTCCCCCTAAGTATTGTAAGAAAACGAATTACCTTATGAACAAAAAATTTCCAAATAGTGGAAACATAATACTTGCAAATTTAAACCAGTTACTTATGTTTTTGAAAAACAAATTACATAAAAGATGAAAAATCAAATAAACCGGTTCTTCAATTCAGCTTCATTCTCTTGTGCACATCTCCTTCCTTTAACTGCTTTTTGTAGGAGATATATTTGTTGCAGCTGACATACATGTCTTTGTACCATTCTCTTGCTTGGATCCATTCTTCAATCATTTGCTCAATTTCCTTCCTGTGTCCCTCCAAGTTCTTTCCTATCTTCTGAAGATGTTCTTGTCTTTTGTTTATGGTTTTCATGATATACCTCAGAGTTTGATTTGAGTACTTGCAGACATCAACACTTCTGAACAGAGCTTTGTTATTATCAATATCTCTGAAGATGACACCATAGTTGTGACTGTGAGTTTTGCTTGTTAATGCAATGATGTCTCCAGAGCTTGCATCTACCAATATTTCTGAGGGAACTTTTATCTTTGGTGATCTGACAAACACCTTTTTGTTGTGTACATGCTCATAATTGATGCATAGATCAAAGTCTGAAAAAGCAATAATTCTTTCAAACAGCAGTATTCCAGCCTTTGATATGCTATTCAACGCTCTTCTGACTTCTTGATTATTTCTCTTTTCCTTTTCATAATGATCCTTCATAAACAGAATGTCTATAGGATGCAATTGGTCAGCTATTTCTTCATCAATCACCTTTTGTTCTTCCCCATTTTTTCTCAGAAGTGTGTATCTGTTTTGCACATGAGTTCCTCCAACATCATCGGTTGCAACTTTCACTTCATCCACCTTTAAAATTTTCTTTACTGGATTCTCATTCTTGGAGTGAATGCTACCTGAACCTCTTTTTATTCTTTCTTCTCTTGAAGTCAATCTGACAGGAGACAGTGATCTTGGTAGTTCATCTTCTTTTGTTAAATAATAACTCACCAGATTGTACTCAGGGAATATCATTACATCCCTGGCAATCTCTTTAACCATGACAGACTTGGTTTCAGAGATTTTTCTTTTAACAATCTTTGATTTTTCTGATGAATCACCTTCTTGTTCCCATTCATTCATTGTTTGCATATTCATAAATTTACTTATGACTGAGTCATCAGACACTGTTGGGTTTGGGACAGATGCTAGCAATTTCAAATTTGTAATAACTTGAGGTTTTGCAGTTGCTAACCTTTTCAGCATTTCATCTCTTGGGATACTTGGAGGTGGACCCATTGGTATGGTTCCAGCTTTGATGCTTGGTGTAGCTGAAGATTGCTGTTGGGTTGACTTTGGAGCTTCTTGTTTTGAGCTTTCAGCAGGTATTTCTTTCATGAGTTCTTTGGGATCCACTTTGGCCAATCTTGCAATGTTGAATTTCATCTTCTCCATCAGTTGTTACACCTTTCTTACCTGTTTTGAGTTGCTGGTTATGTTTTTCTGAACTTTGGTGAATTCAGTTTGAGCTTTCGTCTGAATTGCAGCCCATTCTTTTGACAGCTTCTCAAGGGCATCTGTGATACTGTTATTGCTTGCCCTTAGTATGGTAACTTCCTCCAAAACTCTGTTTGTACTGCTTGACTGCCTTGATTCCACCGCATTTGCAACTTGTGCCTTGATCTTTTCTATTTCTTTGAGAATTATCTGGATTTCTGATGCAGAGATATTGGATTCTGGTGCCTTTTCTTTCATCTTTTGAAGAGACTTTAGTGCTTCAGTGTTTTCTTCAGTTTGTTTCTGTAGGACCGGTTTTGACACCGTTCGATTGCGTAACGAACGTTCGACGTGCGGAATCCATGAACGTGCGTAACCGAACACACAATAACGTACTAGAACCGTGAATCTATTGAAATATATGACGTGTACGATACAAGAATCACGAAGAGAGTACTTTCTCTCTCTAGACTTGAATCTCCTAAATCATCAAATGAGCAAAAAATCTCTTAACTTTACTACTAACTCCTCTATTTATAGGTCAAGGCTTTAATGAAACTTTTCATTAATTACAAGATTGCCACCTTGCCTTTTGACTAGATAAAACACTATAAAGACTTGATTTCTTCGGTTTCTCGCTATGGCTCGAATTGACGAAGGCGATAGACATTAATGCACTAACCAGCTTTATGTCTTTCGACAATCAGCGATTACCGAGTAGGCACACAGTCAAGAAGGACAAAACTAAGTACTATGCTTTCGACCATGTTTCCCACTAGAACTAGGCTTTTTTCATTTAAGTTTGTATCGTTATCGCAAATCTACTAGTCTAGCTGAGCCTATCGTCACATCTTTAGTGAGATCGTTTATCACATTTTACATTTCATTTCTTTAGCATGCTGTGATAATCCACTGATTTACTATCATTTCCTCTTATTCACAACAAAACTCATTTTTGCTTTTTATCATGTTTTTGACTTTTTCAAATTTTCAAATGTTTTTGGATTTTCTAAAATTTTCTTACTCCCCCTAAAATGCAAACACATTTTAGGAAATTTGAAAACAAACTATACAATAAAGTGACAACCAATATCGAATCGCTTCAATTCGCCATCCACTTGGCATAAACAATCAGAACTCCCCCTTTCAACAAACTATTTTCCCATTATGATTTCAAAACACTTAAGTTTGTTTTAATCAAAATGGTTTTTCCGGAAAATTAGTTTTGTTTGTCATTTCACAATCATGGGGTTTCATCACCTTGTTCTTCAATCACTTGTAGGTTTATCACAAAAACAATTTCCAACAATCATATCACTTGTAAGATAGTTAAATCAAGTACAACTTAATGTCCTTGATTAACCACTTGTAAGTCGAAATATCACCAGAGTGAATTTCTCAAGAAATATGCCGATTCCTGCTCCACGATAACCAACTTGGGAGCTCCGGCAAGTCAGGTTTTTCATTTGAACAGATTCACCCAAGCCTGACGGTCCTTGGGTGATTTTGAATTCTTGTTCAACAATGGTGGAAAGTTTGCATCGTCCATTGTTAAACCAGAATTCTCTACTTTTACCTCAACACATGGCTCTTCTGGCTTTACCATACCAGAATCATTGCCTGAATGTGGCTTAGCTGACTTTGATGAGCCAGATTCATCGCCAACCATTTTCTTCTTCACACTCCATTCTGTCCTCAGATTTGCATCTGATGAATTCGTTTTGCTTGATTTGTCATTCTTTGAAGAGCAAGACGATTTATCAGAACTCTTCTCTGTTTTACTTGTTGTATCCGAGGACAAAATCCTTTCGAGATACTCTCGTGCTTTCTTCCTTTTCTTTCTCAATCGATCTTTCTGCCCTTGTGAAAGTTTCACTTTCGGTTCTTTCACTTCTTGTTTTTTCTGTGTTCTGGGCTTTTCATCGACTTTGACTGATTTTGTCACCTTTTTCTGAGATTCAGCCCTCGATCTTTCCATTGATCTTATTGGGCAATCTCTTGCAATATGTCCTTTGATTTGGCAATTATAGCATCTCCTTGTCTCAAACCACTGACTCTGGCAGTTAACAGCAATGTGTCCTTGAACACCACAAGTGTAGCACACTCTGTTATTGTACCATTCACCACTTTCACACCAAACTCTCAGATCATAACATTGTCTGGCTTTGTGGTAATCATCACTTCTCCTGAAAGCTGAATTTGGCTTTGAAGCACTGTGGTCAAACCTGCACCACATATCACCAACTTTTTGTGAGTTTTGATTTTTAAATTTTTGTGGTTTTTTATAATGATTGGATGATTGAACTGATGAACTTTTATTTTCATTTTGAAAATTTTTCAAATTTTTAACTTTTTGTTTCTGTTCTACAATTTTCTTAACAGGTTTTTGCTTTGAGCATTCACCTATTTCAGTAGATTGCAAAACAGTATTTTGAAAATTTTCTTGTAATTCTAAAAATATTTTTCTTTTCTTTTCTTTTTCTTTTTCATCATCAGCTTTGTCATCGCAATCTTCAATTTTGACTTTGTCAAAATTTGTGACATTGTCACTTATTGGAACAGAATTGATCGGTCCTGGACACACATAAGGTGCAGAAGTCACAAAACCTTTCAATTTACTTTCTAACTCAGCAATTTTAATCCGATCACTTTCAGCTTCTTTTTCAAGCTGAATGATTTTAGCAAGATGAGAATTGATTGCAATTTGTTTTTCAAGATTATCTTTACCAAAAATATCTCTCTCATCTTCTAAAATCTTGATTTGATTTTGAAAATCTTTTTCAATTTTCAATTTTTCATTTTCAAAATCTTTTTCTTTTTCTTTCGAAACTTTGTTTTTCAATGTCAAACTATCCAAACCACTCAACAGTTTGACATTTTCAGATTTCAAATTCTCAAAATTTTCCTGTATTTCAAGAATCTGTTTATCATCAGATTTCTTCTCATCATTCAAATTCTTGATTTCCAATGTCAAACTCTCCAAATCCTTCAAGAGTTTGGCATTGTCTGATTCAGATTTTTCACAGTTTAAACACTTCTCTCCTGAATGAGACTTCAATTTTCTAATCTTTTGAAACTCAAGTTCTTGAGCTTGAATCTTCTCGATGAAGCCACTAAGATTCATAGAAGCAAAATTTGTATTGTTCTTTAACACCATCAAATATGTTCCCCACTCATCATAAGGCAATGCGTCTACCAATTTATCGATCCAATCCTCATTGGTCTTAGTTATCCCCAATCTCCCCATCTCCAGAACTAGAGGACAATATCGTTCAATCAATTCTTTTGTAGACTCTCCCTTGAAACCTGTAAAATTATCAAATTTGTTCATTACAATATAAATCTCAGAATCCATGCTTCGGTAATGAAAAATACACAACAACAGATTTTCAATCAATACAAAAATTCGCACAATCTAAAACCAAGTCAATCACTTTGTCAAATTACTGAATCAGATGAATATCCGATTTAGTGACAAAAAAACTAAGCAACCACGGATCGGTTGTAGGATTTGCTTGGACAAGTATTCGATGTTTGGCAAACCACGTTTCACCTGCAAACAAACAAACAAACAATCAGTTTTAAAACGAACTGAATATGTAAACGTGTGTGTTTGTGAAGTCAATCTAAGACTCGTTGTCGAAGATTCTCGGATTCAATCCAATGTTGTTAGGATGAAATCTCTAAATGAATGAACTTGATTGTATCGAAATGGATTCAATTTGTCCTTCACTGATTGGGCTGTAAACTTTTACACTTGATTTAATTTGATCTACAAACCCTCTAAACCCGACAACTTGAATTACTGAATTTTATCACATAGCAACCTTGGGCCTATAAACACAAGCAATCACACAATCAAATCTTGGGCCTTTAATTACTTGAACTAATTTGACCTATGAGTAATCAATTACATCACATGAATTTCTTGGGTCAATACAACACAATCTGATTACTTCGATTAATGTCTATTATAAGTAGACCAACAATCTCTATTTAAAGATCACATGCACCTAATTAATTTTGATTGGACCAAAATTTGAACATGCAATCAATATACCATAACCCAAAGTAATCACGTGAATTGTACCACCTTTAAATGCCGACAACAGTTATAACCTTTCACATGCAAACTTATTAGAAAATGGCCAACATCTTTTATATCATTGGAAATAAGATTGGGCCTTTAAACCAAGTGGGTGTCAACTGTTTTTACTTGATTGGTCTGATATTCTCACTAAGCTCACAACATCAAAATCATCAACACATATGATAGGGCCGTTCAATTCTGATTGGGCCGAACAAATGAATATTATTACATCATGTTGACAAAATTCTGTTATTGAACTGAGAGATGTAACAGGCCGACAACCTCTTTAATTCTAATTGGACCAACAATTACACTATACCGACAACTCTCAATGTGTTACAATATCATTCGGCCGTTGATTTTGATCACATGCAACTTTAAATGTTCAAACAAAATGACGACGTTCAAGACACTCAGGCGAAATCAGTCTTTTGCTCAGAAGAGCGAAATCAGGACTGACACAAAAGCGAAACCCCTCAAAATATGTCACTATGATCGAAATCAGGTGTTTAGGTTGGTCCTATGAGCGAAATCAGGTGTCTGAGTTGTCCTATGAGCGAAATCAGATGTTTAGGGTGGTCCTATGAGCGAAATCAGATGTTCGTATGAGCGGAATCAGCACTTTTGACGCGAAATTGGACCTAAAACCTTCGATATCTCCTAAACGGCTAGGAATTTGGATATGAAACTTGGTAGGGTTATAGATCAGGTGTTTTCGCACAACATATCAAAAAATCAGCTGATTCGGACCGTAAAATCCCGTTCAATTTGATGAATTTCAGCCAAAAACGTGAAAAAGTGAAAAAAATGAAAAAATAGATGAAATTCGGATCTGAAATCTGGTACGAATCAATGTGTTTGATCAAAGCAATCGAGCTCCTAGCTCTGATACCAATTGTAGGACCGGTTTTGACACCGTTCGATTGCGTAACGAACGTTCGACGTGCGGAATCCGTGAACGTGCGTAACCGAACACACAATAACGTACTAGAACCGTGAATCTATTGAAATATATGACGTGTACGATACAAGAATCACGAAGAGAGTACTTTCTCTCTCTAGACTTTCTCTCTCTAGACTTGAATCTCCTAAATCATCAAATGAGCAAAAAATCTCTTAACTTTACTACTAACTCCTCTATTTATAGGTCAAGGCTTTAATGAAACTTTTCATTAATTACAAGATTGCCACCTTGCCTTTTGTCTAGATAAAACACTATAAAGACTTGATTTCTTCGGTTTCTCGCTATGGCTCGAATTGACGAAGGCGATAGACATTAATGCACTAACAGTTTCTTTATTGCCTCCACTGATTCTGACAAGGTCTTCATATCAGCCCTTTGACCTTGTATTTCTGACAGCAACATATCAAGTTTTTCTTCAACTGGATTTCTTTTGCAGACTTTGTAAACATTTTCCAGCACTATTTCTAAATTTTCTTGGTTCATGGGTGTTTCAGGGATATTGGGAACAACAGATGTTCCTTGTAACATTCCAGCTGCAAACACATTTGCTGCTATTTTTGAGATGATAGGGTCACTTTTGGCTTTACCAGATTTTGGTGCAGCTTTAAGTTTAACAGAATCATCTCCACCAGTGATGAAAAACTCATTTTCACCCTGGATTTCCTTATGTCCTTGAATCATATCAACATATGATTCTCCACAAGTTTTTGAGGTAAACGAATTACCTTTAGCCAGATTTCCTTGATCAGTTTCCTGATCTCTATCTGTTGGGATCTCATCCTCTTCCTCATTTTCTGATTCAGAGTTGAGATTAATGGAACTGGTAACCTCCTCATCAACATTAGTTGTTCTGTATTCTAACTTGTAAGAAACATTAACTGAACTTTCTGATTTTTTTTCTTCTGTGTGAAAGTTAACTAAGACAGTGTTTAAAAGAGATGTTCCAGCAATCTGAGATTCATCATAATGTACGACTTCAGTGGCTTCAATTGTAGCAGCATCAAAGTGAGTTTCTTCATAATGTTGTTTTTCAGCATTTTCATGAGTTCCTCCAGCAACATGTGATTCTGCATAATGTTCATGTACTTCCTTTTGATGAATCTCAAATTCATGATGAATTCCTACTTCATGAATCTGGTGGCTTTCAGCATGTTGTGTCTTGTTTTCTGGTGAGTTAGCTATCTCCAGAATTCTTTCTCCTCCTGCACCCTCTTTTTCTGATGGCGAGGACTTCTCATCATCTCCTTTTTCTGTTGATGAAGAACAGTTCACAACTTCTCTGCTGGGCTCTTCTGTTGGAGAATCTGATTTGGTCAGAAGTTCTTCATGTTGTATTCTGTATTGTGAGTCTGGTGCAATGAGGCATAACATGCTTTCTGGCAACACAGGGATATCTTTGGCTGATTCCCATCCATGATTGGAACTCCATGCCTTCATGGTATTTGAACTCCAAACATCTTCCAAAATTGGAATTTCTATGTTCCTTGTAGCAAATGTTTCCGAGATGAAAATAGAGATTAACCTTGGATATGGCAGATGTGAGATTATTCTTCCATTTCTGGTGATGATTGACCTTTTAAGTAGGTTGAAAATTTCTGACCCATAATCAATTTTGAACCCAGTTATGAGTCCATACATGATTGTCAGAACAGCTTGACTGATTTGATCAGTTCCCCCTATCTTTGAAGTGAGACATTTGTTTAGCACTTCCATCATCACTTGCAAGATGGCTGGCAATTCACTTCTTCTAATTGCTCCAATTTTGTTGATATCCTTTTTCTTGTAGCCAAGCCCAATGATGAAGCTTATTAATTCTTCTCTGCTTGGAGCTTCAATGTAACTATCAAGAATAGGCAGTTCAAGCCATTCTCTTACTCTTGCAGGGGTTAATGTTACATAAACACTTCCCCATACATGAGCAGAGACCTGATTTTCTTCAACTTCATTAAAAGTGTGAACAAATTGCTGTAGTAGCCTTTCTGATACCTCTCTTCCTTTTGTTAGTGCTCCTGAGATTGGACATTTTGTGAGATATTCTATCAGAAGTTGACATCTTACATCATACTCCGAATGCTCTGTATTCATCAGCAGATTGTTTTCCTTCATTGGTAGAAAATCTGCATCTTCAACAAAAGGTACTTCATGTTGAACAATTGGGATGTTGAGGTTTACTTCTGCCATTGTTGATCTTTGTGAGTTAGGGTTTGAAATTTAGGGATTTTTTGAATTATGAGTAAGAAACAGGGGATTTTCAGGGTTGAAGTTTTTTGTGAGGAAGGTAAGTGATTTTTGAATTTCTGCTAAGTGTGTGTTATATAGGAGTGTTTTAGCAGAGGATTGTGGGTGTATGGAGTTGAGCGGGTTTAGAACGTGGCATGTAATGGTGGTTAAGAGCTCATTAATTGTCTTTATAACCGTTAGATCGTGTAACGTGAGTTTTTGGTTCAGAATGTAACCGTTGGATCATGGGTATCAAGAGTTTAATGAAATGGTTTATTAGGTAATCATGTTTATGCTCTTTCAACATGCCCCTTCAATTTGTAGTTTCTTCAATCATTCCTTTACGAAAGTGTTGCACTTATTTTTTATTGGAGAAAGCTATCGGTTCTGTGACACCTTTTCATCTTTGTGGACCCCATTAGATAAGAGGTCTAATCACCTTCCTTTATATGCATCTTCTTTTCTTTGTAAGTCAAAGTCCCATTCTGTTGATGTCATCAGAAATTCAACATAAATTCTGTTGAAAATATGTATTGCCTTTTGTTCTGCCTTCTGTTGACATTTTTGATGTGGTCAACAGAAGTCAACATTTTTCAACAGAATTTCTTGGTTGAGTTTTCCCCCTAAACTTGTGATCCTCTTCAACAGATTTTGAAGTTTTCTTTTTGACAGATTTATTATTATTATTTTTTTTTGAGATGAGAGGGAATGAGATAAGATCAGAAGACTCACTTTTGTTTTTCTGGTGGCATCCATGTCTCTTGGCTTTTTCTGATATTTTCTAAAACATTTTATCATCTTGAAGTTTTATCAGAAAAAATTTAGATCCATTTTTGAATTACCAGATTTTGTCTCCTGTCATCAGAAACTTATAGTTTTGTGTCAAAATTTTGATTTCTGATGATCATGTTTCACATTTACTTTACTCATTTCCCAAACCATAAACTATTAGCCAGATACCAAAGTTATATAAGAAGCACATAATATAAACATATTTAACAACAAAAAAAATATACAAACAAAACACAGAAAAACCTAATCAATATCTATGCCTTCTCCGTGTTCCATCTCAAGGAGCAACAACAGGTCAGTTATCAACCCATAGTTCTGGTTGGTGGGTACAAGCATGCTGAGACCCATGTTTTCTTGAAGTCTCATATCTGCTCTTGGATAACTTGCGGGGATACCTGCAAAGTCTAGCTGGCTCGTGATTATCTTCGTCAGAAAATGAGGATACATCAAGAACGGCTTGCCAACCCACATGTTACTTGCAAAATCTCTCATTAGATAATAAGAGAAGTTGTAAGGTACTTTGAGTACAAGTGCACGTATAGGCTCCTTCAATCTAAGAGATACTTCATGATGCTTGATGACCTTCTTTGAAAAGCATGCACCCATCTGTGTGACCAGATATTGCCATGGCTAGATAAAGCCATGTTTGTTGATTGCTCATTGTTGGGTTTCCGTATGGTAACCCATTTGCCTCAGGACATCATCCATTTGAGGCCTTGAGAACATCAGGACATCATTATCATCATCGAGTTGAAGAGCCGTCCTGATGGTGGCTTCATTTAACAGAATTTTTTGATTTAGCACCATACTCTCGATGGCCATCTATTCTCTGTTCTCATACTCAGATAATGTTGCATTTTTTCATAAGATTTGAAGAATCTCTGGATGAACAGCTATATGAGCAGTGATGGCATAGCTCAAGTTACTACTGATGAGCATTTTAAGCACAACTTGACACCCTTCCCATTGAGGACTTTCCAGATTGGTCCTTAATCTCAGATTGTGATATGGATGAAGAACAAGTGGGAAGCATTCAGCTTTGATGGTATTCATTTTGTGTGTGTGGGAGAGTATGAGGTGAAGGTGAAGAAGAAGATTTAGAGTGCCCTTTTTTTTGTGTGTGTGAGGATGACAGATTTTCAACACAAAGTGGTGAACATTTATAGTTAACTTAATATTTGCCATAAATGGAATGTACCTACTTGTAGATTTTCTTCACCGCGATCTCTGTTATTTAATTGTTTATCAGAGGAAAGAAAGTGTAACAGAGATAAGCTTCTTCTCCACTTCACTTGCATTAAATGGTTTAGGCGGCCAATTTCTGGTAATATATCATGATAGCCTACCATGATCCTCCCTTTTACTCCATTTCCAAAATTTACCATTCTACCCAGCTTTGAAACAAAGTTGCTGAGTAAGCTCCTGTCCCCAGTCATGTGCTTGGAGCTTCCTGAGTTGCAGTACCAGATCTGCTGCACATGATGGTCCTGAAATGGAATTATTAGAGGGTTTTTGGTACCCAGGCATTCTTGGGTACTGTTTTTGATGGGATTTTACTCAATTTATTTTTTCTTCTTGGTTTTGCATCAGAAATTCTGTTATATGCTGAGCCATAAACAGATTTTACATTTTTCTTTTGAAGATGGTGTTGTACAAGCTTCAGTATATCAACACACATACAAGATTTATCAGAATTTTCTGATATTTTTTCTTGTGATGGAATGAGTGGATAATTTTGAAAAGATGAGTGAACTGCTTCTGGAGTCTTTACAGATTCTTGACTGCATTCACTTATGTTTGTTTTGAAGTTTGGTTTTTCAAAAGAGTATTCAGAACAGGTTGTCTTGCAAGATTCAGATTCAGATTCTGATGAAAATTTATCAGAAATCTGATGAGTTGCTTTTACAAAGATAGTGGGTTTACTTCCTCTTGAGTTTTTATATCCTAAACCCTCTCCTTTGTTCTTTGGTGTGGACTCAATGAAATTTATGAATTCTTTGGCTTGTTGAAAACCTCTTACATTGATTTCTTTATCATTGATTTTCTTGTAAAGATCTTTTCTTTCATTTTCATAAAACTCAATTTTAGCTCTTTGATCTAAACTTTCCTCTATAAGTAGTTGGTTTTCAAGAATGATTTTATTCAAGGTCCTTTGCAACTCATCAGATTTTCTAATATCTGATTGATGCTTTTCTTGCAGATTTAGAAAATCTGACATGAGCTTGTTTAGCTTGTGTTCAAGATCAAGATTGTCTAAATTTACCTTTTGTTCTGAAGTTTCTGGTAGACCTTCAGAAAGTTCCATGAGGCAGAAATTTGCCAATTCTTCTTCTTCATCATCAGAAGAATCATCAGATAACCATGTATCTGTTCCTGCAATTAAGCTGACTTGTTGCTGCTTCTTCAATATTTTTCTCATAATAAGCAACATCCTTGAGCTTTTTGGTCTTGCATTCTGATGCATAGTGACCTCTCTGCTTGCACTTGTAACACACAACTTCAGCCTTCCCTTTATCCTTAGATCTAACTTCCTCTTTAGATCTCCCATCCATCCTTCCTTTGTCACTTTTCTGGTATCTCTGGCTTCCTCCCCTCAACCTCTGCTCAAATGTTTTGGTGAGCAGTGCTATTGCTTCAGCAAAAGCAGAAAAATCTGATGAAGTATCAGAAATTTCACAACTTTGGCTGTTTGATGGTTGTGGATCATTGGTAGGTATTGTTCTTTGTGAGTTTGAGATAAGAGCTAAAGATCCCCCTCTTTGAATAGTTTCTTCAAATATTTCTTCCTCTCTGGGGACCAAGATGTTGTATAAGTCATGGAGACTCATGTTTCCTAGTTCTAAGGTTGAGGAGAAAGTCATGGTTAGACTTCTCCATTCTCTAGGAAGGGCATCAAGAAATTTTATGTTTCTTTCATCATTTGACTTTGTTATTCCAAATTTCTTTAGCTCGTTTAAAAGTTTTGTAAATCTTTGATATGTATCATTTAATCTTTCATTTGGCAAACTTTTAAACCTTTCATAAGAAGAGACATTGTTTGTTCTCTTGTTTCTTCTCATCCTTTCTCCTCCTTCACAAAGATTTTCCAACTGATCCCATATTTCCTTGGCTGATGCACATGCATCAACTTATGAAAATATGTCATTGGGGATGGCCATTATTAAAAGTGACTTTGCCCTTTCATCCCTAGCCACCTTTTCCTTGTCTTCCTCACTCCAAAGTATTTCACTTTTGGGAGCTCGGGAGGCAGGGATAGTAGGTGATTGGTCAGTTGCTGGAATAGCTGGTATTTCAGTCATTGGTATATGTGGACCCCTTTCAATGGATTGAAACAGAGCTCGGTCATGACCATTAAGGAAATTGACCATCCTGATTTTCCATTGGGGGTATTCCTCTCTGACCAGAGTCGGAGGTTTGGACATAGAACCAATGTTAAAAGCATTATTCCAGGATTGAAAGCTGGCCATATTTAGAGAAAAGAAGATGAGCGATTGATCGTTTGAAAATAATTTATTCAATCTGCTCTGATACCAATTGTTGGACCTAGTATGGCCTTAAACAACTTCTTTTCACGTAATATGGCAAGTGATTTCAGTAGATGTGAAAAAGATGTGCGGAAATGGAAATCAGACTTTCAGAAACAAGACCTACAGAATTATCAAGTTTATATCACTTTGAAACAAAATGGTTTACAAGGTGATTGTAAGATTATTATCTAATACAAATGAATCTTGAATTCTGTGGGTGAGAGGGCAATGGAGTTTTGATGTATGTGTGAATACTAAGCTTCAAACTCAATTGTCTCTGCTGGTTGGTGTAACAACTGTGCTTGTAATCACTATGAACAGTTCTGTTATCAATAAAACAATGTTATTTGATCCCAATGTTTGTTTTGTTATGTTATACATATTTCATGTTTTGACTTTTATGTAATTTCAAACTCTACATCGCTTTCTGGAGAATTATACGCAAACTAGTGCGTTAACGTACTCAGTTTAATGCGAGAAATACTCCGGAACATCAACATATACTCAACATACCTTAAACAACCTTTACATAACTTAGAAATAAGTTTTGAAGGCTTTGGTATGGCAAAAATAAGTTAATTCGCTTACAGGGACTAAATATGACAAACTGCGAAAGTATGTCAATTTGAACTGTAACGAACATTCCGGAACATAACCATAAGTTAAACACACCTTAAATATCCTTGACATAGCTTAGAAATAGGCTTTGAGGGGTTCGGTGTGCTAAAATAAACTTTTGGGACATTCAGGGACTAAAAGTGTCAAAAAGTGCACAAGTTTGCATTTTCGCGCATAACTTACGTTCTGAATACATCTGGACATCCAAAAATTTATGAAAGCATGACTACATTTTATTTTAGTGTTCGCCTTAAGAAAAATCCATTCGTTGCGTCATTTGGATCGTTTTTCGCGCTTATGCGCATTCCGTCGTAATTAAGCGAACATCGCGTTCGTACGACCAAACGAACCGACATCCTAGATATTTTTGAACATGTTTTGAGTTCCCTATACTTTAACTTCATTTTAGAGCCTTGAAATGAGGTTAACGGGGTTCAAACGCATCGAAAATCGCTTAAAACACGTACAGGGACCATTTCTGCAAAATCTGCCAAAACAGGGGCCTAGCGTGACGCGAGGGTCCTTAGCGTCACGCGAGCCCCTATCTGGACCAGATTCAGTGTTTTTATCACAAGTTGCAGCCAATTAATCCTCAACCACATGTTTGCAACTTGCTTAATCACTAAGATTAGGAGCATATGTGGCTCCATAACCTTTGTGACAAGTGTACGCACGAGATTAAGGCACGATAATCGACAAACGATCCTAACGGTTACCCGAATTCTATAAATACCCATCCACCCACAACCCCAAAACCCACAAATCTGATTAAGAAAGCTCTAAGTTGGAACCTTCGTTTCATACCTGAGCTATTTTGATCTGGGTTAGCATTCGGGGACCCTTCGTAAGTATTCTTTCGTTCTTTTCCTTATTTTTACTGCTTTTCGAGTCAGAAAGTCAAACTTTGTTTGACTTTCAGCGTTGACCAGTAATGGTCAATGCGAAGTTCGTTAGAACTTCGCAACGTGATTGTAATCACGATGGTTATAGTCCCTTGGGACTATGCCTACTGATTACCACGTTGTCTAGGGTCGTAGGGTAGGCGATCTAATAAATCGCCTATACCTTCGAACCCGACCCAGTTTGGTCGATCATTAGGATCCGACCAAACACATTAGGTGACCATAGTGTAGGGAATAACCTTCCGAGGTTATACCTTATGGTCACGGCGTTTAAGTAGTTATATGATAGGTAGTTTATATGCCTTAGGTAAATTACCAGAATACCCTTTTCATACATAATTGGTAATTTAGCATATGTAACCTAAACTTTTGTCACGTAACTGATTATGTAACATGTTTAGGCATATAATACTTATCATAGGACTAGTTAGGCGGTCCGAACGCGTTTCACGCGCACGACACGTTAAAGTAGCATAAGCTTCCTAAACGGGTCGTAATGGGTCGTAAACAATTATGTTAAGTTTCATTTAGCATGTAGGCTTTGTTAAACCATATCACGTGAGTTCCGACACTCATTTGGTTTACAAACCCTAATGCTACCCAGTCTTCCGAGATAGGTCCGGTTTATTAACATAGTTACCAATATTAGGTGCCGTTTGATTCCGAGATCTCTAGCGTTGCTTGGTGATTATCTTTATACAACTGAGCAATCTCAAGTGAGTACATAGAACCCCCTCTTTTAAATGTTTTCAAGGTGTTTATGTGAGTACATAGACCCCTCTTTTACTGTTTTCCAAACTGTTTTGGGGTGGAACACATGTGCCTACTTGATACTTTCATGCTTTCCTGTTTTCACATCATATACATGCTATGTTCGTTAGTACATTATAGTACATGATTTCATTACATCTTATGCTAGGTGTGCCCATTGTGTGCATTACTTGGTACATTGTTTTTACATGACATTTCATGCTAGGTATGCCCATTGTGTGCATTACTTGGTACATTGTTTTACATGACATTTCATGCTAGGTATGCCCATTGTGTGCATTACTTAGTACATCGTTTTACACTACCTTTCATGCTAGGTATGCCCATTGTGTGCATTACTTAGTACATCGTTTTACATGACATTTCACGCTATGTATGTTCATTTGATTACATACTTAGTGCATTGTTTTCTCATGCTCACATTTTGTTATGACATTTGGTTTGTTTACATGGGACAATATATCCATTAACATTAGCTACGCCGTTCGTTAGTAGGTAGTGGTACCATAGGAATTGACAACTCCCGTTCCGGACATCCCAGGGTAAGGGGACAGAAAGGAATGACCGAATTCGTTGACATTAAGACAGATAGACCTTTAATTTGTTTAAAGGGTTTATCACCACAGTCGCCAGGCTTGGATGTATGCATTTTCACAATACCACATAAATGTTCATATTAAATAGTTGCATGCATTTCCCACAAAAACATAGCTTTGATTTAAACCAAGTTTTACCTCAATACTTTGTTTTTGTGCATATGGTTTAGTTGAGACATTTCACTTGCCATACATGACATTTTGACATAGACATTTGACATGGATATTTGACATAGACATTTGACATGGATATTTGACATAGACATTTGACATGGATATTTGACATAGACATTTGACATGATTTGCATCTTGACATAAACACTTTGACATATTATTCAATACATTTGACAATTGGGTTAAACATAGACTTTTTACATTGGTTGGTTTGGTTTGATTAAGTGATTAAGTAACGATGCGTGTGTAATATGATACAAGCATGGTGGATACGCCGCTGGTACTTCCTATATATAAATGTTTGTATGGTATTACATGGCGTAACGTTATTTGAATCATTTCAGTTTGAGACATAGAACATTTTATACAAATAACATACTTTTCACAAGACATTGATTTACAAACAACTTATCTTATACAAACACATTTTTACATGGTTATTTAACCTGACAATTACTTATACATATCATCTGATCTTATTGTTTTCAAATGATTTACAAGACAAAGCAAATAACAAGGTTCATGACTAAACATTTTCTCAAACAAAAGTCATGAATCTTATTTTCACAAAACCTATGTATCTCACAGGCATTTTTATGCTGACGTACCTATTTTCACATGTGTTTTCAGGTGCTTTTCCGTAGGATGTTGATCATGATACTAGGGCGGACCTGTGCCTTAGAGACTTTAAAAGAATATAGACTATGTTTAATTATGTTCTGAACTCTTAAATTTCCTGTTTGAAACAATGTAACACCCTTGTTGATAAATAAAATACAACTTTGTATGCCATGGTTATGAAACAATTAATTCTGTCGCAACACGCCCCGATGTTTCCGCCGCGATTTGTTGTTTTACGCGGTCGGGGTGTGACAGAAGAGTTGGTATCAGAGCCAATGGTTATAGGGAATTAGGTTATTAGTAATGCTTTGACCTAGACTATAACTTTTCTAGGAACCTAACACAAGTTATCTTGTGTTTAGATCTTAAAACATGTACATCACCTATCCTTAGGTGATTAACAAAACAAGGAACCAAAATTATTTTTTCCGAAACGATTTTTGAAAAACAATCATCTGTTTTTGAATAAATCTTTACAAGGTTTTGAACCCTCAATTATAAGGTTTTGAACCCTCTGTTATTTGGTTTTGAACCCTTTTTCAGTTTGGTTTTTGGCCTTGTGCCTT
Organism: Helianthus tuberosus; assembly: GCA_030545235.1. Taxonomy (NCBI): domain Eukaryota; kingdom Viridiplantae; phylum Streptophyta; class Magnoliopsida; order Asterales; family Asteraceae; genus Helianthus; species Helianthus tuberosus. The sequence goes on along the minus strand of CM060418.1, from coordinate 90,566,159 downwards.
CAAATTTTCAAAATCTCGTCAAACGTTGTGGGTTTTAAATAATGTGAACATGTGCAAACTGGAAGGGTGAATGCCTGTATTCTGGGTTTTCTGTCTAGGCAAGCACTTCGTATACATCTCAACCAGACGCGAGACCAGTTGTGCTTACCTGGGAATTCTTGGAGTGAGTGTTCACTTATAGGCGAGCATGTCTTCACTAATACATTATTTTGACCCATTTACTTTGATTAGTCACTGTGTGTCGTTTGTTTGCTTTGTGATACGAACGAATGACCACCATCTTTGCTCTTGTTGATTTTGTTTCATCTCATTCTTTTCATCCAATCATCTCACTCGTTTCCTTTCATGTTTTCCTCTTTTAGAATGCCTCCTCGACGCGAGAACCAGATAGCTACTGCCGAGCTGGCAGAAATTATTGCGGAACAGATGGCTGCTCAGTTCCCAAATCTCTTTGCTCAATGGCACGCAGCCAACAATAACAACAATGCTCCATGCAAATACAAGGATTTTAACTCGGCTAAACCACTCAAGTTTAGTGGTTCTGAAGGAGCGACTGGGCTTCTTCAGTGGTTTGAGAGCATAGAGAATACTTTTCGCCATGTGCAGTGTCCGGATAATCGTAAAGTCGAGTTCTCCTCGAGCGTATTTCAGAAGAGGGCTTTGACATGGTGGAACGGGGTTATGAGGGACCAAGGTGCAGAAGTCGCTCTCGCACAGACATGGGCTGAACTTAGAGCCCTTATGATGAGGGAATTCTGTCCTCGCCATGAACAGCGAGCGTTGGAGAAAGAGTTTGATGTGTTGAAGCAAGATAGTGGTGAGCACAGGGCTTATACTGATCGGTTTGAAGAACTGAGTCTGCTTTGCCCAACAATGGTCACCCCACTCGACAAGGCTATCGAGAGATACATCGATGGCCTACCTGACTCGGTACAAGACATTCTCACTGGTAGTAACCCTGCCACACTTCGTCAGGCGATCGAGTTATCTGCGACATTGACTGAGTCGCAGATCCGGAAGAACAAGTTACACAGGAAGGGTGACAAGGGCAAGAAGCAGTCGGCTGACAAGGAAGATAGCAAGAAAGGTCAAAACTTGAATGGAAAGAACTCTGGTTCTTCGAAGAGGTCAAAGAAGCGTAAGGCTTCCCAAAATTTTGCTATCACTGCCCAAGCTAATCAGGCAGCTCTCAACCAACCTGCACAGCCTCCAGCGAAGACACCCTATACAGGGAATGCACCTTTGTGCAATAGATGCAACAGTCACCACCAGCCGCAACTTCCATGCCGTTTCTGTACTAACTGTGGGAAATCAGGCCATCTCGCCAATGTTTGTCGATCTGCTCAGAATCCCGCGGTTCAGAACCCGGCTCAACAAGTTGCTCAGCCTCCTGCACCGCAACAGGGTCAAGCTGCAAGACCACAATACCCACCTGGTGCGTGTTACAATTGTGGAGATCTGACCCACTATAGAAACCGGTGCCCAAGGCTAGCCAACCAGAACCAGAACCAGAACCAGAATCCGGCTCCGGCTCGAGGCCGAGTCTTTAACATGAATGCCCAAGAGGCGCAGGCGGATGATAATGTGGTGAACGGTACGTTCTTTATTAATAATCAGCCTGCATCTGTTCTTTTCGATTCCGGTGCCGATAAGAGTTTCGTGTCTTTATCTTTTGAGCAAATGCTTCGTGTGTCTAGAACGAAACTAGGCAAATCTTTGACAGTAGAGGTTGCTAATGGTGAACCCATTATTCTTGATTCTGTTCTTCGCAACTGCCAGTTAAATCTTAACGACCAACTTTTTCCTATTGACCTCGCGCCTATGCAACTTGGAAGCTTCGACGTCATAGTGGGTATGGATTGGTTATCTAAGCATCGTGCAGAGATAGTTTGTTCTGAGAAGATTGTTCGTGTGCCGCTTCCGACAGGCGAGGTCCTACAAGTTCAAGGTGAGAAACCTGCCGGTGGTCTTAAACTCATGTCTTGTTTTAAAGCTCGGAAGTATCTGCAGAAGAATTATGTAGCTTTCTTAGCACATGTTACAGAAGATAAAGGCAAGGGTAAGACTATTTCAGATATTCCTGTCGTTCGGGATTATTCTGAAGTGTTCCCTGAAGAATTACCTGGTCTACCTCCAGCACGCCAAGTCGAGTTCCGCATTGATCTTGTACCTGGTGCAAATCCCATTGCCAGAGCTCCATATCGTCTTGCACCGTCTGAGATGCAAGAGTTGTCTAAGCAGCTTCAGGAGCTCTCTGACAAAGGTTTTATACGTCCTAGTTTTTCACCTTGGGGTGCTCCCGTTCTTTTTGTCAAGAAGAAGGATGGATCCTTTAGAATGTGTATCGATTATCGTGAGCTTAACAAGCTTACCATCAAGAATCGATATCCCCTACCTCGCATCGATGATCTCTTTGATCAGTTACAAGGCGCTTCTTATTTTTCGAAGATCGATCTGCGTTCCGGGTATCATCAACTTCGGGTGCAAGAAGAAGACATTCCGAAGACAGCATTCCGTACTCGTTATGGACATTACGAGTTCACAGTCATGCCATTCGGTTTGACTAATGCTCCTGCTGTTTTCATGGACTTAATGAATAGGGTCTGCAAACCTTATTTGGATCAGTTCGTCATTGTTTTTATTGACGATATCTTGATCTACTCTAAGACGCGAGCTGATCACGAGCAGCATCTTTGTCTTACTCTGGAACTCCTGAAGAAAGAGCAACTTTTCGCCAAATTCTCCAAGTGCGAATTTTGGCTTAAAGAAGTTCAATTTTTGGGACACATTATCAACGAACGAGGTGTTCATGTAGATCCCTCCAAGATCAGTGCGATTAAGGATTGGGATACACCTTCTACTCCTACTGAAGTTCGTTCATTTCTTGGTCTAGCGGGTTATTATCGCCGCTTCATTGAAAACTTCTCTAAGATTGCAGTTCCTCTAACTGCTCTAACTCAGAAGAAAATGCCCTTTTATTGGGGATTCAAACAAGAGGAAGCTTTTCAACACCTGAAGCAGAAGCTTTGCGATGCGCCTGTTCTATCATTGCCTGAGGGTGATGATGATTTTATCGTGTATTGTGATGCATCGAAATTGGGTCTTGGCTGTGTTCTTATGCAAAGGAACAAAGTCATAGCCTATGCATCAAGACAATTGAAGATACATGAGAAGAACTACACCACTCATGATCTTGAGTTGGGTGCAGTAGTCTTTGCTCTAAAGATCTGGAGACACTATTTGTACGGTACAAAATGTGTGGTTTTCACAGACCACAAAAGTCTTCAGCATATCTTCAACCAGAAAGAACTCAACATGAGACAGCGACGTTGGGTTGAGCTTTTAAACGACTATGACTGCGAAATTCGCTACCATCCTGGTAAGGCGAATGTCGTAGCTGACGCATTGAGTCGTAAGGAACGTACTAAGCTTCATTGTGTACGTGTTCAGTCTGTTATTCAAGCTCGGTCCGATATTCAAGCACGCATTGCTCAAGCTCAACAATCTTGTGTTTCACAAGGTTTAATGGATAAGGAATTTCCTTATCACATAACACCTGCTCTGGAACTGAAGGACAATGGATCATATTACTTCATGGACCGTTTGTGGGTCCCAAGCCAGGATAATCTTCGTACCTTGCTTATGGATGAAGCCCATAAGTCTCGTTATTCCATTCATCCGGGCTCAGATAAAATGTATAAGGATCTTCGTATTCACTATTGGTGGCCTGGTATGAAGAAAGACATTGCCTTATACGTGTCAAAATGCCTTACTTGTCTTAAGGTTAAGGCTGAACATCAGCGTCCTTCTGGTTTATTGGAACAACCAGAGATCCCAGTTTGGAAATGGGAAAACATTACTATGGATCTCATTACTAAACTCCCGCGCACAAAGAAAGGTCATGATGCCATCTGGGTAGTCGTTGATCGTCTTACAAAGTCAGCACATTTCTTACCAATCCGCGAGGATTTCCTACTGACAGACTTGCTCAAATCTATGTAGATGAAATTGTAGCTCGACATGGTGTTCCTTTGAACATCATTTCTGACAGAGATGCTCGTTTCACTTCTCATTTTTGGAGAACCATGCAATCTGCTATGGGGACCCAACTTAATCTGAGCACAGCTTATCATCCGCAAACGGATGGTCAATCTGAGAGAACAATCCAGACTCTGGAGGATATGCTTAGAGCTTGTGTGATCGATTTTGGTGGTAGCTGGGATTCACATCTTAAATTGATTGAATTCTCCTACAACAACAGTTATCACACTAGCATCGGAATGGCTCCTTTCGAGGCTCTCTATGGTCGAAAATGTCGTTCACCAGTCTGCTGGAATGAGATTGGCGAGGCTCAACTTACTGGACCTGCCCTCATTTTAGAGACAACTGACAAGGTCAAGAAAGTTCGTGATAACCTTCAGGCAGCTAGAAACCGTCAGAAGAGTTACGCGGACCCAAAACGTAAAGCCTTTGAATTTCAAATCGGTGATCGAGTATTACTTAAGGTCTCACCTTGGAAAGGTGTGATCAGATTTGGAAAGAAAGGAAAACTTGCACCTAGATACGTTGGACCATTCAAGATCGTCGAAAGAATCGGAAAGGTAGCCTACAGACTTGAGTTACCTCCTGAACTGGGAAATGTTCATCCAACTTTTCACATATCAAACCTCAAGAAGTGTACAGCTGATGAGAACTTCTCCATACCGCTTGACGAAATTCGTGTTGGCAAAACACTGAAATTTGTTGAGAAACCAGTGGAAATCATGGAACGTGAAGTCAAGTGGCTTAAACGCAAGCGCATTCCTTTGGTCAAAGTTCGCTGGGAAGCTAAACGTGGACCTGAGTTTACTTGGGAACGCGAAGATCAAATGAAGGCGAAATATCCACATCTTTTTCCACGAGTTTCCTCTAAATAAATTTCGGGACGAAATTTCCACAAGTAGGGGAGACTGTAACAACTGTGCTTGTAATCACTATGAACAGTTCTGTTATCAATAAAACAATGTTATTTGATCCCAATGTTTGTTTTGTTATGTTATACATATTTCATGTTTTGACTTTTATGTAATTTCAAACTCTACATCGCTTTCTGGAGAATTATACGCAAACTAGTGCGTTAACGTACTCAGTTTAATGCGAGAAATACTCCGGAACATCAACATATACTCAACATACCTTAAACAACCTTTACATAACTTAGAAATAAGTTTTGAAGGCTTTGGTATGGCAAAAATAAGTTAATTCGCTTACAGGGACTAAATATGACAAACTGCGAAAGTATGTCAATTTGAACTGTAACGAACATTCCGGAACATAACCATAAGTTAAACACACCTTAAATATCCTTGACATAGCTTAGAAATAGGCTTTGAGGGGTTCGGTGTGCTAAAATAAACTTTTGGGACATTCAGGGACTAAAAGTGTCAAAAAGTGCACAAGTTTGCATTTTCGCGCATAACTTACGTTCTGAATACATCTGGACATCCAAAAATTTATGAAAGCATGACTACATTTTATTTTAGTGTTCGCCTTAAGAAAAATCCATTCGTTGCGTCATTTGGATCGTTTTTCGCGCTTATGCGCATTCCGTCGTAATTAAGCGAACATCGCGTTCGTACGACCAAACGAACCGACATCCTAGATATTTTTGAACATGTTTTGAGTTCCCTATACTTTAACTTCATTTTAGAGCCTTGAAATGAGGTTAACGGGGTTCAAACGCATCGAAAATCGCTTAAAACACGTACAGGGACCATTTCTGCAAAATCTGCCAAAACAGGGGCCTAGCGTGACGCGAGGGTCCTTAGCGTCACGCGAGCCCCTATCTGGACCAGATTCAGTGTTTTTATCACAAGTTGCAGCCAATTAATCCTCAACCACATGTTTGCAACTTGCTTAATCACTAAGATTAGGAGCATATGTGGCTCCATAACCTTTGTGACAAGTGTACGTACGAGATTAAGGCACGATAATCGACAAACGATCCTAACGGTTACCCGAATTCTATAAATACCCATCCACCCACAACCCCAAAACCCACAAATCTGATTAAGAAAGCTCTAAGTTGGAACCTTCGTTTCATACCTGAGCTATTTTGATCTGGGTTAGCATTCGGGGACCCTTCGTAAGTATTCTTTCGTTCTTTTCCTTATTTTTACTGCTTTTCGAGTCAGAAAGTCAAACTTTGTTTGACTTTCAGCGTTGACCAGTAATGGTCAATGCGAAGTTCGTTAGAACTTCGCAACGTGATTGTAATCACGATGGTTATAGTCCCTTGGGACTATGCCTACTGATTACCACGTTGTCTAGGGTCGTAGGGTAGGCGATCTAATAAATCGCCTATACCTTCGAACCCGACCCAGTTTGGTCGATCATTAGGATCCGACCAAACACATTAGGTGACCATAGTGTAGGGAATAACCTTCCGAGGTTATACCTTATGGTCACGGCGTTTAAGTAGTTATATGATAGGTAGTTTATATGCCTTAGGTAAATTACCAGAATACCCTTTTCATACATAATTGGTAATTTAGCATATGTAACCTAAACTTTTGTCACGTAACTGATTATGTAACATGTTTAGGCATATAATACTTATCATAGGACTAGTTAGGCGGTCCGAACGCGTTTCACGCGCACGACACGTTAAAGTAGCATAAGCTTCCTAAACGGGTCGTAATGGGTCGTAAACAATTATGTTAAGTTTCATTTAGCATGTAGGCTTTGTTAAACCATATCACGTGAGTTCCGACACTCATTTGGTTTACAAACCCTAATGCTACCCAGTCTTCCGAGATAGGTCCGGTTTATTAACATAGTTACCTATATTAGGTGCCGTTTGATTCCGAGATCTCTAGCGTTGCTTGGTGATTATCTTTATACAACTGAGCAATCTCAAGTGAGTACATAGAACCCCCTCTTTTAAATGTTTTCAAGGTGTTTATGTGAGTACATAGACCCCTCTTTTACTGTTTTCCAAACTGTTTTGGGGTGGAACACATGTGCCTACTTGATACTTTCATGCTTTCCTGTTTTCACATCATATACATGCTATGTTCGTTAGTACATTATAGTACATGATTTCATTACATCTTATGCTAGGTGTGCCCATTGTGTGCATTACTTGGTACATTGTTTTTACATGACATTTCATGCTAGGTATGCCCATTGTGTGCATTACTTGGTACATTGTTTTACATGACATTTCATGCTAGGTATGCCCATTGTGTGCATTACTTAGTACATCGTTTTACACTACCTTTCATGCTAGGTATGCCCATTGTGTGCATTACTTAGTACATCGTTTTACATGACATTTCACGCTATGTATGTTCATTTGATTACATACTTAGTGCATTGTTTTCTCATGCTCACATTTTGTTATGACATTTGGTTTGTTTACATGGGACAATATATCCATTAACATTAGCTACGCCGTTCGTTAGTAGGTAGTGGTACCATAGGAATTGACAACTCCCGTTCCGGACATCCCAGGGTAAGGGGACAGAAAGGAATGACCGAATTCGTTGACATTAAGACAGATAGACCTTTAATTTGTTTAAAGGGTTTATCACCACAGTCGCCAGGCTTGGATGTATGCATTTTCACAATACCACATAAATGTTCATATTAAATAGTTGCATGCATTTCCCACAAAAACATAGCTTTGATTTAAACCAAGTTTTACCTCAATACTTTGTTTTTGTGCATATGGTTTAGTTGAGACATTTCACTTGCCATACATGACATTTTGACATAGACATTTGACATGGATATTTGACATAGACATTTGACATGGATATTTGACATAGACATTTGACATGGATATTTGACATAGACATTTGACATGATTTGCATCTTGACATAAACACTTTGACATATTATTCAATACATTTGACAATTGGGTTAAACATAGACTTTTTACATTGGTTGGTTTGGTTTGATTAAGTGATTAAGTAACGATGCGTGTGTAATATGATACAAGCATGGTGGATACGCCGCTGGTACTTCCTATATATAAATGTTTGTATGGTATTACATGGCGTAACGTTATTTGAATCATTTCAGTTTGAGACATAGAACATTTTATACAAATAACATACTTTTCACAAGACATTGATTTACAAACAACTTATCTTATACAAACACATTTTTACATGGTTATTTAACCTGACAATTACTTATACATATCATCTGATCTTATTGTTTTCAAATGATTTACAAGACAAAGCAAATAACAAGGTTCATGACTAAACATTTTCTCAAACAAAAGTCATGAATCTTATTTTCACAAAACCTATGTATCTCACAGGCATTTTTATGCTGACGTACCTATTTTCACATGTGTTTTCAGGTGCTTTTCCGTAGGATGTTGATCATGATACTAGGGCGGACCTGTGCCTTAGAGACTTTAAAAGAATATAGACTATGTTTAATTATGTTCTGAACTCTTAAATTTCCTGTTTGAAACAATGTAACACCCTTGTTGATAAATAAAATACAACTTTGTATGCCATGGTTATGAAACAATTAATTCTGTCGCAACACGCCCCGATGTTTCCGCCGCGATTTGTTGTTTTACGCGGTCGGGGTGTGACAGTTGGGCCTTCTATTTATAGAAGGCTAGGTGCATGAATAAACAATAGTTTATTCATGCAATAAGTCCTTCAAAAAGTGGCCAATTGACATATTCATTGAATCCAACGTTCAAGTTGCCTTTTTCATAATGATATCCAATAATGTCAACTTGCTTCGGTTAGTGTGGCAGGATAGAGCTGATTTCAGACAAGTGGGTTATTTCATCAGAATTTCTGATAAACCACTTCATCAGAAATTCTTGTGAACAAATCATCAAAAAAATCCTGATGATCAGAATCGTCAGAAATTGATGATATTTCATTAGAAATATCATCAGATCCATCAGAAATGACCTTCTCTGATAATCCAAATCAGCTCTTGATGAACTTGTGATTCTTTGAAGTAGATGCTGTGCATTTCAGTTGTCCTATCTGATCTTCTTCTTCTTGTTGTGATCTTCAGGACTGTGATCTCTTCATAGATCCAGTTGATTGTGATTTTCTTCAATACTTACAAATAAAGTTTCCTAACACATTGAATCTGGTTAATCAGCCTGTTCCCATTGGTTTTAACCCTAGAATTAACATACTATGGACTTGTTTATGTGCTCCCCTACTATTTAAAACTATGGGCAACATGTATATGGCCAACATCAAGCTTTGATCTACTCAAAAACACATGTAATGATCCTATGAATTAAAGATTTCCTATAAATACCCATCACTTTTACATTTTCATTTGCTCATCATCTAAAATCAGCTCTAAGTTGAAGCTCTCACTTGTTGAAGGCTTCACACCTGAGTTTTCTTGTTCTATCTCCAAGCTTGGACTCTTTGTAAGTCTCTTTCATGCTTGGTTATGCTTTTCAAGCATGAAAGTCAAACAGTGTTTGACTTTCTGCTTTAACCATGAATTGGTCAAGTCAAAATTCAATTGAACTTTGCAACGTGAGCGTAATCACGATGGTTATAGTCCCTTGTTACTATACCAACTGATTACCACGTTGATTAGTCGAAGTGACGAGTCAAAGTTTCGGTCAAAATGCCGATTATGCGCATTTTGCGACGAAGCTATTTTCGGGTATCAAAAGACTTTGTTTTGATATCAAACCTGTTTTCTAACTTAGTTAAACACGTTTAACTCGTCACTTTTAGTCTAGTGCTTGTTTAGGGTCGTAAGTCAAGCGGTTTTGACAACAGCTAAGACTTTCGAATCAGACCCGTTTAGTCGATCATTAGGATCCGACCAAACATATTTTGCGACCATAGTTGTATAGGGAATAACCTTCCGAGGTTATACCTTATGGTCACTTAGTTTAATTAGTTGTTATGATAGGTAGTTTATATGCCTTAGATAATGACCAAAATGCCCTTTTCATGCATAATTTAAATTTAAGCCTATGTAACCTAAATTTTAACACTTAAGTTAATTATGCAACTTAGGCGTCTCGAATGAGTATTCACGCGAATGATGCGTTACCTTAACGGGTCATAACGGGTCGTAAGCACTTATGATAGGTTCCGAATCAGAATGTAGGCTTTGTTAAACCATATCACATGAGTTCCAATACTCATTTGGTTTACGAGACCTCATTCTACCCGATCTCCCGATTTAGGTGTCGATTTATTAACATAGTGATCCGATTACTAGGTGCCACTTGATTTCCTTGGTTTGCCCGAGCTTTGTTAAGTTTATTTAGATCGAGGATACTTTGCAATTCAATGTGAGTACATAGTTCCCCTATTTTACTGCTTTTAATTGTTTTGGGGTGATTCATATGTGCTAAACGATTTCGATGTTTTCAAAAACGAATACTATGGTTTATATTAAACACAACGATTTCGATAATGTGAACGAACTTGTTTGGACGTAATTACATAACGGATAACATTCATTAGCTTTGGCCGACCCGACCAGTAATATGTTATGGTACCATAGGATCTGACAAATCCCATTATCGGACTGCCGCCATGGTTATGTATGGGGGTTATGTGGGTAACGGCTGAACCTGATGATTGTTAACTTACCCTTTGGAGGTTTGATAATACGAGTTGAACGATGGACGAGTTACGAAGGTTTGAATGTATTCAACGAGACGACCAAAAGTTAGTTTTCACAATTAAAACACGAATGATTGAAACGATTGAACGATTGAAACGATTTGAACGAGTTAAATGAACGATTGGTTATTGGTAAGTGATTAGATAACGGGACGGGTGTGATATGATAAAAGCGTGGTAGATACGCCGCTGGTACTTCTTATATATAAGTGTTTTTATCGTATTACATTCCGTGGCGTTATTTAGTTCACTTGGACGAATGATTTCAAACAATGATACGCAACGATATTTACTAATTGATATAAACCATACGAGTTTTATTACAAGAACAATTTACAATTTGGTTTACAAAAGCAAATGTTTTTGGGTCAGGATTCATGGCAACGAGGTTTTCATAAACATATAACCAACTTGTTTTACTTGGTTAATCATATTGCAAAACCAACACTTTTCAAAATAAGGTTTTCAATTATCGACTCTTGTAGTCGTACAAGGTATTACAACATGTATACAAGCCATGAATCTGACATACTCAAAAAACCTATGTGCTCGCCGGCATTTCTTTGCTGACTTTATTTTCACATATGTTTCAGTTGGTGTTGTTTGATGATGTTGATGATGACTAGGATGCATGCTCACGCAGGAATGGACGAGGCCTTTGTGACTATAAAATAAGAAAGACAATGTGTTTGAACTTGTTTGTTTTTACTTTTAGACAATGTTAAACGTTTAATAATTCAATAAAACGAAACTTTAATCCATGTGTTGTGAAAAAATGATTCCGTCGCTCCACTCCCCGACGTTTCCGCTGCGGTTTTGTTGTTTTAACACGGTCGGGGTGTGACAGAAGAGTTGGTATCAGAGCTCATGGTTATAGGGAATTAGGTTATTAGTAATGCTTTGACCTAGACTATAACCTTTCTAGGACCCTAACACAAGTTATCTTGTGTTTAGATCTTAAAACAAAACCATCACCTATCTTTAGGTGACAAACACAACAAGAACACGAATTACAAATCCGTTTTGAAAATCGATCGTCTATTCTATGATGATTTGTTATATGGCTTTGAACCTTCAAAGTTTTCAAAATCTAGTCAAAGTTTGGGTCTTATAATGTGAACACGTGCAATCTAGAAGAGTGGGTGCTGGTATCCCGAGTTTTCTGTCTAAGGCTAGAATGTTCGTACAAATCCACATAATCGGACCAGTCACTCTTACCTAGGAACTCTTGGGGTGAGTGTCCACTTATAGGCTAAAGCATGTCTTCGCGATACATTATATTGACCCACTTACTTTGATTAGTCACTGTATGTCGTTTGTTTGTTCGAGGTAACGAATGAATGATCACTTTCCTTATGCTTTGTTGATGTTTTCAATACCTCTTTTGTTTATCCAATTGTCAATCTCACTCGTTTCTCATGTTTCCTTGTTCTTTTTAGAATATGCCACCTAGACGTGATCAAACACAGGACGCTGCACTCGCAACCCTTGTCGCTCAGCAGATCGCTGCTGTGATTCTGAACCTAATTACTCAGATTAATCAAGCAAACAACAATAACAATGTTTAGTGCAGTTTTAAGACTTTCAATTCGGCTAAACCACTGAAATTTTCTAGGTCTCAAGGAGCAACTGCGCTCCTATAATGGTTCGAGAGTCTGGAAAACACCTTTAGACATGTTCAATGTCCGAATGAGCGAAAGGTTGAGTTCGCATCTAGTGTTTTCGAGAAACGTGCTCTTACATAGTGGAATGGTGTGATGAGAGATAGGGGTGCCGATGTGGCTCTGGCACAAACTTGGGAAGAACTTCAGGTTCTCATGATGAGGGAGTTCTGCCCCCGACACGTGATAAGGGCGTTGGAACGAGAGTTCGATGACTTGAAACAAGATGGGGGAGAACACCGTGCTTACACGGATCGTTATGAGGAGTTGAGTTTGTTGTGTCCTACTATGGTTACCCTGTTTGAGAAAGCGATCGAGAGGTATATTGATGGTTTGCCTGACTTCGTGCAAGACATAGTTACTGGTAGTAACCCTACCACTGTTCGTCAGGCTATCGAATTGGCTATAACCCTGAATGAGTCTCAGGTCAGGAAGGGAAAACTGACCCGCAAGGGTGATAAGAAACAGTCAGCTGATGCCACTCAAGACAAGGGTAAGGGTAAGAAAAAGGGCGAGTCATCGAGGAGGTCGAGGAAGCGCAAGGCTTCTCAAAATTTTGCTGTTATCGCACAGAATGCTCAGAACCCACCAGCACAGCCTCCTACGAAGAAACCATATGCTGGTATTGTACCTCACTGCAATTGGTGCAACGATCATTATACGGCTCAACAAATGTGTAAACAGTGCACCTCTTGTGGTAAACTTGGCCACACAGCCAACATTTGTCGATTGTGTCTGAATCAAGCTGCTCAGAATCCAGCACAAGCTCCAGTTCAAGGAAATGCTATTAGACCTCCTTTCCCAACTGGTTCATGTTATAACTGTGGAGAGATGGGTCATTTCCGGAATAACTGTCTGAAACTGGTAAACCCAAATACAAATCCCGCTCATGGACGAGCATACAATCTGAATGCTAACGAGGTTCATGCTGATAATGAAGTTGTTAACGGTACGTTTCTTGTTAACCATCAACCCGCATCTGCTCTTTTCGATTCTGGTGCTGATAGAAGTTTTGTATCGTTATCATTTGAGCCTTTACTTGCGATACCTAGAACTAAACTAAGGAAACCCTTATCTGTCGAAGTTGCTACTGGTGAACCTCTCGTACTCGATTCAGTCATTCGCGATTGTCAATTGAACCTTGATAAGCATCTTTTTCCTATTGACCTCACACCGATGCAACTTGGAAGTTTCGATATCATCGTAGGAATGGATTGGTTAACCAAACATCATGCTGAGGTGGTTTGTTTCGATAATATTGTTCGTATTCCTCTTTTGTCTGGTGAAGTCCTAGAAGTTCGTGGCGAGAAACCATGCGGTGGTTTCAAACTCATGTCGTATACTAAAGCCCAAGGATATTTATGAAAGGGATATGTGGCCTTTCTAGCACATGTCACAGAGGAGAAAGGCAAGAGCAAAAGTATTCAGTATATTCCGATTGTACGAGATTATCCAGAGGTGTTTCCTGATGAACTGCCTGGTTTGCCTCTAGTTCGTCAAGTCGAGTTTCATATTGATCTTGTCCCCAATGCCAACCCGAGTACTAAAGCACCTTACCGCCTTGCACCATCTGAGATGCAAGAGTTATCTAAACAACTTCAGGAGCTTTCTGACAAAGGATTCATCCGTCTGAGCTTTTCGCCTTGGGGTGCTCCCGTTTTATTTGTTAAGAAGAAAGATAGATCTTTCAGGATGTGTATCGATTATCTTGAGCTCAACAAACTCACCATCAAGAATCGATATCCTCTACCATGAACTGATGATCTTTTTGATCAGCTACAAGGTGCTTACATGTTTTTCCAAGATAGATCTGCGTTCTGGGTATCATCAGCTTCGTGTACTCGAAGAAGATATTCCCAAGACTGCTTTCCACACGAGATATGGTCACTACGAGTTCACTGTCACGCCTTTTGGTTTGACGAATGCCTCAACTGTTTTCATGGATTTAATGAATAGGGTTTGTAAACCTTATTTAGACAAGTTCATCATTGTATTCATTGACGACATTCTTATTTATTCCAATTCTCGAGCCGATCACAAACAACACCTTCGTCTGAAAATGGAACTCCTGAAGAAGGAACAACTATTTGCCAAACTCTCCAAGTGTGAATTTTGGCTCAAGGAAATTCAGTTTTTGGGTCATATTGTCAACGAGCAGGGTATTCATGTGGATCCTTCCAAAATAACTGCTATTAAGGATTGGAACACACCTACTACACCCACGGAGGTTCGCTCTTTTCTCGGTCTTGCCGGTTATTATCGACAATTTATTGCAAACTTCTCGAAGATCGCGGTTCCTCTTACTGCTTTAACTCAAAAGAATAAGCCTTTTAAGTGGGAACCTAAACAAGAGGAAGCTTTTCAAACACTAAAACAAAAACTCTGTGATGCTCCTGTCTTATCTTTACCCGATGGAAACGATGATTTTGTTGTCTATTGTGACGCATCAAATCTAGGCCTTGGTTGTGTTCTCATGCAACGAGGTAAAGTCATAGCTTATGCGTCAAGACAATTGAAAATTCACAAGAAAAACTACATAACTCATGATCTTGAGTTAGGTGCTGTGGTTTTTGCTCTCAAAATCTGGAGGACACTATCTTTATGGCACAAAGTGTGTGGTTTTCACAGACCATAAAAGTCTCCAACACATTTTCAATCAGAAGGAGCTGAACATGAGACAACGACACTGGGTTGAACTCTTAAACGATTACGATTGCGAGATTTGCTACCATCCTGGTAAGGCGAATGTCGTATCCAATGCGCTAAGTCGAAAGGAACGAGTCAAGCTTCATCGTGTTCGAATTCTATCCGATATCCAATCATGTGTCTCTCAAGCTCAACATACTTGTGTTACACAAGATTTGATGGGTAAGGAATTACCACGTCAACTTGAGCTTAAACTCGAAACAAAAGACAATGGGTTACTTTATTACAAGGATCGATTATGGGTTCCGAAACAAGAAAATATTCGCACTTTAGTAATGGACGAATCTCATAAGTCTCGTTATTCTATCCATCCTGGTGCTGACAAAATGTACAAGGATCTTCGTACTCAGTACTGGTAGCCTGGTATGAAGAAGGATATTTCCTTATATGTATCAAAATGCCTAACTTATCTCAAAGTCAAGGCTGAACATCAACGACCATCTGGTTTGCTTGTACAACCAGATATACCGGTATGGAAGTGTGAGAACATTGCAATGGATCTCGTCACTAAGTTACCGCGTACATCTAGAGGTCACGATGCTATTGGGGTAGTCATCGACCGACTGACGAAGTCAGCTCACTTTTTACCGATTCGCGAGGATCTATTAGCTGATAAACTCGCCAAGATTTATGTTGATGAAATTATATCCCGACACGGTGTTCCTTTAGATATCATATCTGACCGTGATGCTCGATTCTCATATCACTTTTGGAAGACCATGCAATCTGCTATGGGAACCCAACTAAATATGAGCACTGCTTATCATCCCCAAATGGATGGACAATCCGAGAGGACGATATAAACATTGGAGGATATGCTTAGAGCATGTGTGATAGACTTTGGTGGTAATTGGGATTCGCATCTACCGTTGATCGAGTTCTCTTACAACAACAGTTATCATGCTAGCATTAATATGGCACCGTTCGAAGCTTTATACGGTCGAAAATGTCGTTCACCTATCTGTTGGAATGAGATCGGTGAAGCTCATCTTACTGGACCTGAGCTCATTCTGGAAACAACAAACAAAATCAAGAAAATTCGCGATAATCTTCTGATAGTTATAAGCCGTTAAAAGAGTTATGTGGATATGCGACGCAAGCCCTTGGAATTTCAGGTCGGAGACCATGTCCTACTCAAGGTGTCCCCTTGGAAGGGAGTGGTGAGATTTTGAAAGAAAGGAAAAAATTGCATCACGATACGTTGGACCATTTAAGATTGTTGAAAGAATCGGAAAGGTTGCCCATCGACTAGAGCTACCTCCTGAACTTGGGAATATTCACCCAACATTCCACGTGTCCAATCTACGAAAATGTTTAGCTGATACTGATCTTCATATTCCACTCGACGAAATTCAACTTGATGACACGATGCACTTTGTCGAGAAACCTGTGGAGATAATGGACCGTGAAGTCAAGCGACTGAAGAACAAGCGAATATGATTAGTCAAGGTTCGCTGGGAGTCCAAACGAGGCCCAGAGTTTACTTAGGAACGTGAGGACCAAATGAAGGAGAAATACCCACATTTATTTTCACAAGTTTCCTCTAGTTAAAATTTCAGGACGAAATTTCCTAAAGTAGGGGAGACTGCGACAATTGTGCTTTGTAAATGACGAACGATGTAAAACAATATCAATTATCAATGAAATGATGTGTTTGGTCTCAATATTTGTGTATTTGTGTTTGACAATTTTACATTTTGATTCTAGTTTGATTTCAATCTTTAAATCGCTTTCTGGAAAGTTATACACAAACTGATGCGTAAACGTAATCAGTTTAACGCAAAAAACACTCCGGAAAAGTGACATAGGCTTAACATACCTTAAATAACCTTTACATAACTTAGAAATAAGTTTTGATGGGTTTGGTGTGCCAAAAACAAGTTTATTCGATTACAGGGACTATTTGCGACAAACTGCGAAAGTCTGCCGATTCGTATAGTAACGAACATTCCGGAACATGATCATAAGCTAAAAATACTTTAAATATCCTTTACATAGCTTTGAAATAGGCTTTGAGGGGTTCGGTATGCAAAAATGCTCTCATTTGATCAATAGGGACTAAAAGAGTCAAAAAGTGCATAAGTTTGCATTTACGCGCATATCTTACGTTCTGAACATATCCGGACATCCAAAAAATTTTTTAATCATTAAAATATTTTATTTTAATGATTGGAATGCAAAAATACCATTCGTCGCATAATTTGGATCGTTTTCGCGTCCGTTCGAGTTTTCGTCGTAATTGACCGAATAACGTGACCGTACGACCAAACGAACCGACATCCGAGATGTTTTCAAGCATATTTCATGTTTCCTATGTTTTAACATCATTGTAGAGCCTTGAAATAGGGTTAACAGGGGTTAAAAGCATCAAAAACAAAGTTTTAAGCTTGCAGGGATGATTTTTGACAATTCTGGAAAGTTGGTAGCGGGGCGCGAAGGCCCAGGCCTATTCTTACGCGGGGTGCGACAGACTGAACTGGCATAAACATTGAATCTGGTTAATCAGCCTGTTTCCATTGGTTTTAACCGTAGAATTAGCATATTATGGACTTGTTTATGTGCTCCCCTAGTATTTAAAACTATGGGCAACATGTGTATGGCCAAGATCAGGCTTTGATCTACTAAAAAACACATGTAATGATCCTATGAATTCAAGATTTCCTATAAATACCTATCACTTTTGCCATTTTCATTTGCTCATCATCACAAATCAGCTCTAAGTTGAAGCTCTCACTTGTTGAAGGCTTCATACCTGAGTTTTCTTGTCCTATCTCCAAGCTTGGACTCTTTGTAAGTCTCTTTCATGCTTGGTTATGCTTTTCAAGCATGAAAGTCAAACAGTGTTTGACTTTCTGCTTTGACCATGAATTGGTCAAGTCAAAGTTCAATTGAACTTTGCAACGTGAGCGTAATCACGATGGTTATAGTCCCTTGTGACTATACCTACTGATTACCACGTTGATTAGTCGAAGTGACGAGTCAAAGTTTCGGTCAAAATGCCGATTATGCGCATTTTGTGACGAAGCTATTTTCGGGTATCAAAACACTATGTTTTGATATCAAACCTGTTTTCTAACTTAGTTAAACATGTTTTAACATGTTTAACTCGTTACTTTTAGTCTAGTGCTTGTTTAGGGTCGTAAGTCAAGCGGTCTTGACAACCGCCTAGACTTTCGAACCCGACCCGTTTCGTCAATCATTAGGTTCCGACCAAACATATTTTGCGACCATAGTTGTATAGGGAATAACCTTCCGAGGTTATACCTTATGGTTACATAGTTTAATTAGTTGTTACGATAGGTAGTTTATATGCCTTAGATAATGACCAAAACGCCCTTTTCATTCATAATTTAAATTTAAGCCTATGTAACCTAAATTTTGACACTTAAACTAATTATGCAACATATTTAAACATGTTAGGGCATATAATACTTGTCATATGACTAGTTAGGCGTCTCGAACGCGCATTCACACGAATGACGCGTTAAAGTAGCATAGACTACCTTAACGGGTCATAACGGGTCGTAAGCACTTAGGATAGGTTCCGAATCAGAATGTAGGCTTTGTTAAACCATATCACATGAGTTCCAATTCTCATTTGGTTTACGAGACCTCATTCTACCCGATTTCCCGATTTAGGTGTCGATTTATTAACATAGTGATCCGATTACTAGGTGCCACTTGATTTCCTTGGTTTGCCCGAGCTTTGTTAAGTTCATTTAGATCGAGGATACTTTGCAACTCAATGTGAGTACATAGTTCACCTATTTTACCGCTTTCAATTGTTTTGGGGTGATTCATATGTGCTAAACGATTTCGATGTTTTCAAAAACGAATACTATGGTTTATATTAAACACAACGATTTCGATAATGTGAACGAACTTGTTGGGACGTAATTACATAACGAATGAAACTCATTTTCTTTGGCCGAGCCGACCAGTAGTATGTTATGGTACCATAGGATCTGACAAATCCTATTATCGGACTACCGCCATGGTTATGTATGGGGGTTATGTGAGTAACGACTGAACCTGATGATTGTTAACTTACCCTTTGGTGGTTTGTTAATATGAGTTGAACGATGGACGAGTTACGAAGGTTTGAATGTATTCAACGAGACGACCGAAAGTTATTTTTCACAATTAAAACACGAACGATTGAAACGATAAAACGATTGAAACGATTTGAATGAGTTAAACGAACGATTGGTTATTGGTAACTGATTAGATAACGGGACGGGTGTGATGTGATAAAAGCATGGTAGATACGCCGCTGGTACTTCTTATATATAAGTGTTTTTATCATATTACATTCTGTGGTGTTATTTAGTTCACTTGGACGAATGATTTCAAACGATGATACGTAACGATGTTTACTAAATGATATAAACCATACGAGTTTTATTACAAGAACAATTTACAATATGGTTTACAAAAGCAAATGTTTTTAGGTCAAGATTCATGGCAACGAGGTTTTCATAAACATATAACCAACTTGTTTTAGTTGGTTAATCATATTGCAAAACCAACACTTTTCAAAACAAGGTTTTCAATTATCGACTCTTGTAGTCGTACGGGGTATTGCAACATGTATACAAGCCATGAATCTGACATACTCACAAAACCTATGTGCTCGCCGGCATTTCTTTGCTGACTTTATTTCACATATGTTTCAGGTGGTGTTGTTTGATGATGTTGATGATGACTAGGATGCATGCTCACGTAGGAATGGACTAGGCCTTAATGACTATAAAATAAGAAAGACAATGTGTTTGAACTTGTTTGTTTTTACTTTAAGACAATGTTAAACGTTTAATAATTCAATAAAACGAAAATTTAATCCATGTGTTGTGAAGCAATGATTCTGTCGCTCCACTCCCTGACGTTTACATCGTGGTTTTGTGGTTTTAACGCAGTCGGGGTGTGACAATTTAGCTTGGTATTTATTGTGTTTTGAAGAAACTGAGATCATTCCAATTGTCCAAGGAGGTTGTTAGAGCATCCGTCTGTCGACTTCGTCTTCTATCGAGTATTATACTAGAATTGTTAGTTCAGGGCACGTAGTACGAGAAATTCAAGGTTTTGAGTGAGTTTAAGCTAATTCCGCTTGAAAGTGGCAAGCACCATTTCAAGCGAAATTAACATAAGCTATTTCGCTTGAAATGGCTTGTGTCACTTTCAAGCGAAATCACCACTCTATAAATAGTCCTCAAGCGAGATCAGTTGTATGGTTCTTGTTTCCGACGCCGAAGTGCTGTCGAAGTGTCTACGTGCTGTAAATCGTTTCAAGATCAATAAACGAGACAGTTAATAGTGAATACAAGCTAAACAAAGATAGAATCATTGAATTCTGCCTCTGATTCTGTATGAGACTTCTTCTGATCGACTCGTTTGGTCGTTTCACGATCCTACAATTGGTATCAGAGCTCAGGAGGAAGAGTTCTTACTGTTTAGCTCGTTTTCGCTGGAAAATTCTGACTTCTACACCTTCTTTTCAAAATTAATCAAGTTTCAACGAACAAAATGGACTGATTTTCTGATATTATGTGTGAAATACTATTTTAACAAACCCTTGAGAAAATCATACCTAAATTCAAGCTAAAAGTAACAAAAACAGGCCAAAAAGGTAATTTCGTTTGAACGAACAAATTGATTCCGTTTGAAAATCTCATCTGATTCCGCTTGAAATAGGTGTTTCCGCTTGAAAGGTATAAATCCGTTTGAAAGATCTCAAGCGAAATAACTGATTTCGCTTTAAGAAGTGATTCCGTTTGAACCGTTTCAAACGAAATTAGCTAATCTCATTTCAGAGTGTATTTTCATTTGAAAGTGTACTAGTTCAAACGAAATAAGTGATTTCGCTTTAAATCCTAATTCCGCTTGAGTGGTATTCCGTTTCAAAGAGTAATTTCGTTTGATCAGGTTGTTTTTGAAATATGACGAAAATGTTTGATGAACAAGAAAATGATTATATTGAAAGGTTAAATGATTGGCATCGAGGGTTTATAGATGATAGTTATAGAAATGTGAAGAAGATTGGATGGGAGAAAAGGTTTAAATACTTTTTATGTCTGAAAAATGAAAAATTGGATGATCTAGCAAACCGATATACAGTCTTAATTGAACATTTGAAAGAACATGAGATAAGACTGTCAGATACTGAAAAAGTATCAAAGTTTGCTGATGCATTACCTACCGAATGGGATGAATTTTTGAAAAACCTTAAGAAAGATTCTAGTTTTTCAAAGTTATATCTAAAAGAGTTCATCAACAAACTTAAAAATTATGAGTATGAAAGTGACAAGAAAAGGAAAGAATTGATAAATGAAATGAAAAATATTTTGATGAAAATGGATTTGGGTGTGATTTTTGAAATGAAAAGAAGAGTTGATGTATGTCTTAGTGCAAAAAATGTTTCGACATATGATAACAAGAGGGGTTGTTATATTGATGAGAATGCGAATCCTCTTGATTTCGGTAAAATTTTCTGTGCAGGAACATACAAGATAGAGAAAAAGGAAATCTCAAAGAATGAAGAATCAGAAAAGCATGGATCTTCAAATTCTAAATCTATGTGCTCTAAAGGTGTTCAAAAATGAAGCTGATAATGTCAAAATTTTGAAGGATTTGGAGAGTTTGGCATTGGAGATCAAAAATTTGAAGGATGAAAAGAAATCTGATGATAAACAGATTTCTGAGAAATGCTTAAACTGTGAAAAATCTGAATTAAACAATGCCAAACTCTTGAAGGATGTAGAGAGTTTGACATTAGAAAACAAAAATTTTTAAAATTCAGAAAAAGATTTTTGAAAACAAAATAAAAATGTTAGAAAATGAAAAAGAAAAAATTGAAAAGGATTTTTGTAGCAAAATAAAGTTTCTGGAAGATGAGAAAGCTATTTTTGGTAAAAATAACATTGAAAAACAAACTGAAATAAATTCTCATCTTCAGAAAATCATTCGGCTTGAAAATGAAGCTGAAATTGCTCGGAATAAAATTGATGAGCTTGAGAATAAATTGAAAGGTTTTGTGAATTCTACATCACAAGTCTGTCCAAAACCAATCATTTCAGTTCCAATAAGTGACAATGTCACAAATTTTGACAAAGTCAAAATTGAAGATTGTGATGAGAAAACTGATGATGAAGTTGAGAAAAGAAAAATATTTTTGAAATTAAATGAAATGTTTTAAGAAACTGTTTTACATTCTACTGAGAAAGGTGAATGCTCAACGCAAAAACCTGTAAAGAAGAATGTTGAACAAAAACAAAAGGATAAAAAGCCGAAAAATCTTCAAAAAGAAAATAAAAGCTCATCAGTTCAATCATCCAATCATGATAAAAAATCACAAAAATTAGAAAATCAAAACTCAAAAATTGTTGGTAATAAGTGGTGCAGGTTTGACCACAGTGCTCAAAAGCCAAATCCAGCAAACAAGAGGAGAAATGATTATCACCAAGCCAAACAGTGCTATGATCTGAATGTTTGGACTGAAGGTGGTGATTGGTACGATAACAGAGTGTCTTACACTTGTGGTGTGAGAGGACACATTGCTGTTAACTGCCAAAGTTGGAGTTATGAGACGAGAAGATGCTATAATTGCAAAATCAAAGGACATATTGCCAGAGACTGCCCAATGAGATCAAATGAAAGATCGAGGGTTGATTCTCAGAAATTGGCAAAGAAACCAGTCAATGTCAAGCCCAAAGAACAGAAAGTGGAAGAAAAGAAAGTAAAGCTTTCACAGGGGCAGAAAGACAGACTGAGGAAAAAGAGGAAGAAAGCGAGAGAATATCTCGAAAGGATTTTGTCCTCGGATACAACTGGTAAAACAGATAAAAGTTCTGATAAATCGTCTTGCTCACCAAAGAATAACAAATCAAGCAAAATGAATTCATCAGATACAAATCTGAGGACAGAGGAGAGAGTAAAGAAAAAGAAAGTTGGTGGTGATGAATTTGTTTATTTGGAAATAAAGGAGCCACGTGTTGGCAATGAATCTGGCTTATCAAAGTCAGACAAGCCATGTTCAGGCAATGATTCTGGTTCATTAAATCCAGAAGAGCCATTCGTTGAGATAAAAGTAGAGAATTCTGGTCTAACAATGGATGATGCAAAATTTCCACCATTGTTGAACAAGAATTCAAAATCACCCAAGGACCGTCAGGCTTGGGTGAATCTGTTTAAATGAAAATCCTGACTTGCCGGAGTTCCCAGGTTGGTAAGTGTGGAGCAGGTATCGGCACATTTCTTGAGAAATTCACGAAAGTGATTTCGACTTACAAGTGGTAAATCAGGGACATTAAGTTGTACTTGATTTTCTACAAATGGTTTTTGTGATTTGATCTTAATTGTTATATTTCTACATGTGGTTGAAGAAAACAAGGTGATGAATGATCCCCATATTTGAGAAATGACTCACAAAACTTATTTTCTGGAAAAACCATTTTGATTAAAACAAACTTAAGTGTTTTGAAATCACTATGGGAAAATGTTTTGTTGTCAGGGGGAGTTTTGATTGTTTAAGCCAAGTGAATGGAGAATTGAAGTAATTCTCATCATGTAGTCAATTTACTTGTACAGTTTGTTTTCAAATTTTCCCAGAAAATCAAAATTGAGATATATTTTTATTTTAGGGGGAGTAAAAAATTTTTAAAAAAATTTAGAAAATTTGAAAATTTCAAAAACATTGAAAAATGCAAAAATGAGTTTTGTTGTAAAAAGAGGAAATGTTAGTAGATCAGTTGGACTGTCACAGCATGCTAAAGAAATGGAAAGATAAAATGTGATAAACGGTCTTACTAAGGATGTGATGGTAGGCTCAGCTAGACTAGTAGATTTGCGATAACGATACAAACCTAAATGAAAAAGACTAGTTCTAGTGGGAAACATGATTGAAAGCATAGTACTTAGTTTTGTCCTTCTTGATTGTGTACCTACTCAGAAATTGCTGATTGTCGAAAGACATAAAACTGGTTAAGTCTGTGAACTTTCACAACTTTGCTAAAAAGTCGCTGTGATTGTGCATTTTATTTTGCAAAGATTTAAACTTGTCTTATTTCTTTATTTTGTTTAAGCATTGGACATCCTCTACGTATACGTGAGTATCGACCTGGATGTTATTGCCTAAACGTTCTGCTTTATTTTCTTTGGTGTTTCGTTTAAGCTTTGGATCACCTCTGCGTATACGGAAGTATCGACCTGGTGGTTAAAGCCTAAACAACTTCAACTTGTTTTATTTTTCTTATTTTGTTTAAACATTGGACTTTCTCTGCGTATACGGAAGTATCGACCTGATTGTTAATGTTTAAACATTCTGTTTTGTTTTCGCACAAATCACAGTTGATAAAAGTTTAAAGGCATTACTTGAGTTAGTGTATTGCATGATGAGGGGATATGCTGAGATTGTGGGGTCCATAAGAACTTAGTGCAAAATTAATATACTTTAACGTATCGGTAAGCATTTCGAAAGTTTTTAGATTGAGTTTAAGTGGACAACAATATCGTCAATCAATGTGAATTGTTTAGAACTGAAAATGTTTAAAGCTTAACGGTGCTAGTGATTGGTCACATAAACTGATATGATCCTCTTACATAAACTCACAAAAATATTGTTTGTAAATATTTCATTACTGCATTTCTTTAAAATAAAAAATCCAAAAAGATTTTCGGAGTATTTTAGCATAAATTTTGAAAAATACAAAAAGATTTTCGACAACTGATGTTGAAAAGTTGATTTTTAAAATTCCAAGTGCTGAACATGATGAACAGGGTTGGGAGTGTGTGCTGAATTGAAAAATTTTGATATAAGAAAGAAGTTAGATTAGTTAATCAAGGTCATTAATTTGAACTTGATGTTACTATTATGTTTGAATGATTTCTACCAGTAAGTTTTTCTTATTGATTTAAGTAAAAACTTATGTGGTGGTAAGAAAATTTATACAGGAGATGAGCTGAACTGAGTTAAAGCCAGGGTTTGATCTCTAGGTGATAGCTAATTCCAGACAGCGATCCCAGCATGATGAGAGGGGGAGTCTGACGAGGTTAGAGCCAAAGAGAAGATCCTTGTACATGTTAAGAAAAGAAGGAGACCGATCAAGATTGAAGAGTTGTCATGTTGAAGACTTTCACTGAAGATTCCGTCAACATTCAAGGGGGAGTCTGTTGGTGCAGTTGTCTGTCGATTTCATCTTCGTTCGAGTCTTAGATTAGAATATTAAAAGAGCCCGAAGACCGATAAAGACTGAAGATGCGAAGACTCGATACTTCAGACTAGTCAACATCCGAGGGGGAGTCTGTTAGTGCATCCACCTGTCGACTTCGTCTTGTATCGAGTATTATACTACAATTGTTAGTACAGGGCACGTAGTACGAGAAATTCAAGGTTTTGAGTGAGTTTAAGCTAATTCCGCTTGAAAGTGGCAAGCACCATTTCAAGCGAAATTAACATAAGCTATTTCGCTTGAAATGGCTTGTGTCACTTTCAAGCGAAATCACCGCTCTATAAATAGTCCTCAAGCGAGATCAGTTGTATGGTTCTTGTTTCCGACGCCGAGGTGCTGACGAAGTGTCTACGTGCTGTAAATCGTTTCAAGATCAATAAACGAGACAGTTAATAATGAATACAAGCTAAACAAAGACAGAATCATTGAATTCCTCCTCTGATTCTGTCTGAGACTGCTTCTGATCGACTCGTTTGGTCGTTTCACGATCCTACAGAGGTGGCATGATCTTAGGATGGGTGTAACACATGTCAAATGCAGGTAGAAACCAAGAAATTTTGAGTTCTTGGGCTCCAAGGCAACAAAACTAGGTGTTGTCCTAGAGCTGGTAAACTGGAATATTGGAGGGGCGTCGCCGACGGCCTCCCAGGGCGTCGCCGATGGTGCCTAGATTCTTCATCTTGGGGCCAAGTTTCTTTTTTTGGCAGATTTGGCCCCTGGACTTGTTTCGTCACGTTTTGTCACTTTTTACACCCGTTAACCTAACATTTAGGCTCTATAAAGGTGTTAAGGAATAAGTAACTTGGATTATGCCTGGAAATGTCATGGATGTCGGTTCATTCGGTTGTACGGTTGTGTTTTTCGCTTAATTACGACGAACGTTATAACGAACACATAAACGACCGAAATTTCGCAACGATTGATATTTTTGCATTCTTATCAATAAAATATAAGATTTTAAGGATTACAAAAATTTTTGGATGTGCGTACATGGTTCGTATTCAAAAATATGAGAATCGGCAGACTTTCGCAGTTTGTCGCAAATAATCCCTGAGCTCAAATAAGCATGTTTTTGCCATAGTGAACCCTTCAAAACTTATTTCTAAGTTATGTAAAGGGTATTTAGGGTATGTTTAACTTATGTCATTATTCTAGAGTGTACGTCACATTAAACTGATTAGGTTTGCGTAATAGTTTACGATTTCACTTCCAGAAAATGTTTAAGTGAACGAAATTGTACAAGGACTAAAACGTGCAAATGTCACATGTAATTATACAATCCCGGAAAATGGAACACAAGATTTCATTGGATTCAAAATTATTCATGATTGTACGATGATTGAAAATGCACAAATGTCACAGTCTCCCCTACTTTAGGAAATTTCATCCCAAAATTTAATTTAGAGGAAACTTGTGAAAACAGATGTCAGTGTTTCGCTTTCAATTGATCCTTCATTCCCTGAGTAAATTCTTTGGGCCACGTTTAGACTTCCAATGAGCCTTGCTAATAGTAATCGTCTGTTGTTTCTAGGAATGAGTTCAGATCCGATGATTTAAACTTCATTCCATCAGACAAGTGCACGACATTTTTGATTCTACCGAGCCTCAAGAGAGCCATGTAAATGTCAAAGTGGTATTCTTGTTGTAGAAAAATACGAGGAGCGTGTGAATTTGAAAGGGAATTGGAGTTTCAAATGATGGATGGAAGAATGTTTATAGAGGTTTCCTATGAAGACTAGTATAGGAAACTGATGTGTGTGTTCGAAGTTGGAGTCGGAAAGTGTAAGACAAAACAACATTGGTCAAGGTCCAAAACTTTTAGTAAGGGGCTATTCGTTTACCTCTTAGTGAGGCTCTTAATGGTTCAGACCTCTTACTGGTTCATCACTTAATGGTTAAGACTATTTGTTTCATGAGCAGATGTCTGAATGGTTTAGACATTTGCCTCTGAATGGTTAAGATTTATACAGAGTCTGAATGGTTAAGACCTCTAATCTGAATTGTTCAAACATTTGTCTCTGAACGGTTAAGCATTATACAGGCTCTTAATGGTTCAAACCTCTTACTGGTTCAGCACTTAATGGTTCAGACCTCATACTGGTTCAACACTTAACCATTCAAATGTTGCCAAACAGCCCCTAACTTAAATAACGCCACTCTTACGATGTAACAAGGAACACTTATATATAGGAAGTACCAGCGGCGTATCCACCATGCCCTTATACATTGTTCTCATTTTGTTATTCTTAATACTATAGGTTCTTACACATGACAAAACTTGCTATGGTTTTCTATACAGAATTTTATAATTATGTGTGTCACACCCCCAAAAATCCACACGCGGAGTATCACCGCTTGGAGGCGTGACTGACCAGGATCAAGCCACCAATCATATTGAACAACGTAATTTAATAAGTAAAACCAACCACGATATAATTGGTGTCTAAAAGAAAGTAACCATTTTAAGTTAACAGCGGAAGCATATAAAGTAAAACCCAAACATAAGTAATAACTTCATAGGTTTAATGTTTAATATGGAACTCAACAGTCTATGTCCCACAACGATCACTCCTCCCTGTGCAAGCTCCATAAGTACCAAACGACCTGCAAGGCATGTAACAACGAGTCAACAACAAAGTTGAGCGAGTTCACAGTTGGTTGTTTAGTTTTACCAGTTTGTTTTGAAAACCATAAATTGCTTCATATACCACGAGTTAACCAGTATCGTTATTTCCCAATCCATATCCATAACTAGTGAGGGCTTCCCCATGTGAACCACTAGACCGTTAACATATCGACCACTGACGAACAATAGTTGTGCCCTACTTCAATGTCTATCATCATTGACAGTTTGCCATGATCCATTAGTACACGCCCGTTTGAACGACACGGTGTGAGGTTTGTCAAACCTAATAGCGCTATTAACTAATGACCCGCTCGCCATCGGCCTCGGCGATTAAGTCGATATAAAATGAGGGACTTAATGATAGAGTTTTGTCTAGTAAGTTTAAGGTTGTTGTCCTACCCAAGGAGGACGAACGTACGTATTCTACCCAAGGAGAATACGCAGGATTAATCTTGGCATCCTACCCATGGAGGATGGCGGTACATATCCTACCCAAGGAGGGTATGTAGGTTTTGTTTTAGTTCTTTAACCTTAGAAAGTGTGTGAACTCACCTTGGTTTGCTCGGCAGATACACAAAAAGGTCACTTGAGCTATATGTGGTCAACCACGTCCTAACATGGTTACCATACAAGTCAGGTCTAGGTTCAAGTAGTGCACATAAGTTAAACACATAATCTAACAGGTTACAACACGTAATGATCATGGCAACACGTTAACAGTCAAGTACATAACATATTCGAACTTGTGCGACTCAAATGATTGGGCTCGCACAAGTCTAATGGCCCAACACCCTTGTGCGATTCGCCAATTGAAGCCCAACCATACCCGGCCCAACCTGTTGTGCGTCCAGCACATCCTTGTGCGACTCACAACGGGTTGTGTGATCCAAACATACCCGGCCCAATGATCATAAGTAACCCAACATGTACATTGCCCAAACAATTAACAGAAATCAACTTGTGCGGTCCATTTGACCTTGTGCGACTCGGAGCATCTTGTGCGACTGGGTTCTAGGCTTTAAGGCCCAACCCACGTAATAAAGTCCAAAC
The DNA here is from genome assembly GCA_030545235.1 of Helianthus tuberosus. Taxonomy (NCBI): domain Eukaryota; kingdom Viridiplantae; phylum Streptophyta; class Magnoliopsida; order Asterales; family Asteraceae; genus Helianthus; species Helianthus tuberosus. The sequence continues at coordinate 90,537,256 of CM060418.1, read as the reverse complement.
AGTGTGTGTGGCCCAAGCCTTGTGCGATCGGCATTGTCTTGTGCGATCCACAAGTCTTGTGCGATCATGCATGTCCTAGTTGTGCCGTGAGCTTTAAGCAGTTGCACCAAGCTTGTGCGACTGCCTTGTGTGACCAATCCCTTGTGCGATCCGACTAGGTCTTGTGCGATCAAGGGTGGCCTTGTGCGATTAGTTGTAAGTTTCCTTAAATCATGCAATCAGTTACAATCATCCTAACAGTTTCCATTTAACTTGCAAGATTCAATTTAACAGTTTTCTAATCATGTGATATTCGATCAAATCAAGCAATTTTTACTAATTTATCATGAACCCTAACAATTTATCAAGCATAAATAGTAACCATAACACCTAAACATATTAACATGGTTCATGTTCTTGATTACTAGTATGTATTCTATCATGACTTCACAATAAATCATCTAAACATAAACACATCATAGCCGAGTAACATTCATTCAGTTCTTGATTTACATCATGCAAATTCCGAATCATATGAACATTATCAAATATACATGTGAGCCGATTTTTATGAACACAAACCCTTAACAATTTTCATCATAATCAAACACATAACCTCCCTAAATCATCATGTAAAACATGTAAGCCAACACATCATCAATCATGCAGTCAAAAGTAATACACTAACCGGTTAAAGAATGAAATGAGGGTTGATTCAAATGAGAAAGCTTCGAGAGAGATGGGATGTTGTTGCCGTCGGGTTTGAGAGGAAGAGGAAGGAGAGAACTAAGGTTTGTGTGTTTGTTTTGTGTTTTGCAAGTAATGACAAACAAACTCCCACAAGAGTGTTTGTATGTGTAAGAGGAGTGGGCCGACCCCATACATGGGCTGCCCTTGATTCGGATACAAAGAGTGTGGCCCGAATGGGCTTGTGCGATCGGCCAAGTGTTGTGTGATCGAGCTCGATTTGTGTGATCATATTACATACATACATGCATTACACATATTCACATAACATAACAACATAGCATTCAATTAATCATCAAAGTTCACATAATCCATAACGTTCACACCGGTTACATCAAAGTACAAAGAGAGGATTTTAAATACGAGTTGTCACATTATCCCCAAGTTGAAAGAATTTTTGTCTAGAAATTTAGCACGTACTCACTGAGGAAGCTAGTTAAGTTGCATGGTTTTCCTGGGGTGTCACATCCTTCCCCCGTTGGTTTGGAATTTCATCCCGAAATTCCGCAGTAGCTTCAGCCTCAGCAGTGGTTTTGTTGTTCTCGAACAACTGGGGATACTTGTGTTTCATCTGGTCTTCTCGTTCCCAGGTAAACTCTGGGCCACGACGGGAGTTCCAACGAACTCGAACCAGAGGAATTCTGGTGCGCTTGAGAACCTTAACATCTCGGTCAGTAATCTCTACTGGTTCCTCAACGAATCGTAGCTGATCGTCGATAGTGAGCTCCTTGAGAGGAACTATGAGGGTCTCATCTGACAGACACTTCTTCAGATTCGACACGTGGAAAACGTTGTGAACTCCACTGAGTTCTACTGGTAGGTTTAGTTTGTAGGCCACTTTGCCTATTTTCTCAATGATATTGAAGGGTCCGACATAGCGTGGATTCAGCTTGCCTCGTTTGCCAAAACGAACAACACCTTTCCAAGGTGAGACTTTGAGCAGCACTCGATCCCCAACCTGGAACTCGAGTGATTTCCTGCGCTTATCAGCGTAGCTTTTCTGACGATCACGAGCTGCCGCCATTCGTTGTCGTATCTGAGCAATCGTTTCAGTCGTGTCTACCACAAGTTCTGGGCCAGTGATTTGACTGTCAACAACTTCTGCCCAACATAGAGGTGATCGGCACTTTCGTCCGTACAGTGCCTCAAATGGAGCGGCCTGAATACTGGTGTGGTAGCTGTTATTGTACAAAAACTCCACCAAAGGGAGGTGCTTTTCCCAACCATTGCCAAAATCGATTACACATGCTCGAAGCATGTCTTCAAGGGTTTGGATGGTGCGTTCAGACTGCCCATCTGTTTGCGGGTGATATGCTGTGCTCATATCTAATCGAGAGCCAAAAGACTTGTGCATTGCTTGCCACAGTTCAGAAGTAAAACGCGCATCACGATCAGAGATATTGGAGGTTGGCACCCCGTGCCTCGAAACCACTTCCTTCAAGTAAACGTCTGCTAAAGTAGAGAACTTGTCAGTTTCTTTGATAGCCAAGAAGTGTGCAGACTTAGTTAATCGATCCACTATCACCCAAATAGTGTCATTTCCGCGTTGTGATCTAGGCAGACCAGTAACGAAATCCATGGAAATTTGTTCCCATTTCCATTTTGATATCTTTGGTTGTTGAAGTAGGCCTGATGGTTTCTGATACTCACTCTTGACTCTCGCACAAGTCAAACATTTACTGACGTAGGTTGCTATGTGGGCTTTCATGCTAGGCCACCAATACGTAGTTTTTAAATCATGGTACATCTTATCCGGACCAGGATGTACTGAGTAACGAGACTTATGTGCTTCATCCATCAGAAGCTCGCGTAAGTTTCCATAAAATGGGACCCAGATGCGCCCTGTTACGTAGTAAGCTCCTTCTACCTTTTGTTCTAACCGCTTCATTGATCCTCGTAAGGATTCAGCCCTGATGTTTTCTGCTTTCAATGCTTCAACCTGAGCATCTCGTATCTGAGTAGGAAGACTAGATTGGATGGTGAGTTGTAGCGCTCGCACGCGCTTAGGCGTAGTATCCTTTCGACTGAGGGCGTCGGCCACAACATTGGCTTTGCCCGGATGGTACTTGATCGTGCATTCGTAATCATTCAAGAGCTCGACCCATCGACGTTGTCGCATGTTCAATTCCTTTTGCTTGAAGATATGCTCGAGACTCATGTGATCGGTGTAAATGGTGTACTTGGTACCGTACCGGTAATGTCTCCATATCTTAAGAGCAAAAACCTCTGCTCCCAACTCCAAGTCATGCGTAGTGTAGTTCCTTTCGTGAATTTTAAGTTGACGTGACGCATAAGCAATGACCTTGTCACGTTGCATCAACACGCAACCAAGTCCTTGGATGGAAGCGTCGCAATAAACCACAAAATCATCTGTGCCTTCAGGCAATGAGAGGATAGGCACGATACAAAGTCTATCCTTTAAGTGCTGAAATGCCGATTCCTGTGCATCACCCCAACGATAGGTGACACCTTTCTGAGTTAGTGAGGTGAGAGGTTGCGCAATCTTGGAGAAATCCTTGATGAACCTTCTGTAGTGGCCCGCCAAACCCAAGAATTGGCGGATTTCTGTTGGTGTACAGGGTGCAGGCCAGTTCTTGATTGAGTCGACCTTGGATGGATCAACATGAATCCCATCCTTGTTTACTACGTGGCCCAGAAAGTGGACTTCGCGAAGCCAAAAGTCACATTTCGAAAACTTAGCATAAAGCTGTTCTGCCTGAAGGAGTTCTAGGATGAGTCGCAGATGACGCTCGTGTTCCTCCTGACTCTTAGAATAGATTAGGATGTCGTCGATGAAAAAAATGACGAACTTATCCAGGTAAGGTTTGCACACTCGGTTCATAAGGTCCATGAAGACCGCAGGTGCGTTTGTCAGCCCAAAAGGCATGACCAAAAACTCGTAGTGTCCATAACGAGTTCTAAAGGCTGTTTTGGAGACGTCCTCTTCTCGGACTCTCAGCTGGTGATATCCCGATCTCAGATTGATCTTTGAGTAGAAGCTCGACCCTTGCAGCTGGTCGAATAGGTCATCAATACGTGGAAGAGGATAGCGATTCTTCACGGTCACTTTGTTGAGTTCACGGTAGTCAATACACATTCTGAAGGTACCGTCTTTCTTCTTCACGAATAACACTGGAGCTCCCTAGGGCAAAGAGCTAGGATGAATGAAACCCTTGTCCAAGAGTTCTTGTAGTTGAGTAGATAGTTCTTCTAATTCAGATGGAGCTAGACGATAGGGTGCTCGAGTTATGGGCGCTGCTCCTGGAGCTAGCTCGATTTGAAATTCGACTTGTCGATGAGGCGGAAGACCAGGTAATTCCTCAGGAAATACCTCTGGAAAGTCGCGTACAATCAGAAAATCTTCTATCTTCTTCTCTTTCTTCGAGGTGTCGGTAACGTGGGCTAAAATAGCAGTGTGGCCCTTTCGCAAAATGTAACATCTGTGCTTGTAATCATTGTAAACAATTCAGTTATCAATAAAACAATGTTATTTGATCCCAATGTTTGTTTAGTTATGTTTTACATTTTTCGTGTTTTGACTTTTATTCAATTTCAAACTCTATATCGCTTTCTGGAGAGTTATACGCAAACTGGTGCGTAAACATAATCAATTTAATGCGACAAATACTCCGGAACATCAACATATACTTAACATACCTTAAATAACCTTTACATAACTTAGAAATAAGTTTTGAAGGCTTTGGTATGGCAAAAACAAGTTAATTCGCCTACAGGGACTAAATTTGACAAACTACAAAAGTATGCCAATTTGAACGGTAACAGACATTTTGGAACATGACCATAAGTTAAAGATACCATAAATATCCTTTACATGGCTTAGAAATAGGCTTTGAGGGGTTTGGTGTGCTAAAATAAACTTTTGGCTCATTCAGGGACTAAAAGTGTCAAAAAGTGCACAAGTTTGCACTTTCACGCATAACTTACGTTCTGAATACATCCGGACATCCAAAAATTTATGTAAGCACTAAAATATTTTATTTTAGTGTTTGGCATGAGAAAAATCCATTCGTCACGCAATTTGGATCGTTTTTTGCGCTTATGCGCATTCCGTCGTAATTAAGCGAACATCGCAACCGTACGGCCAAACGAACCGACATCCGAGATGTTTTCAAGCATATTTCATGTTCCCTATGTCTTAACATCATTTTGGAGCTTGAAATTGGGATTGACGGGTGTTAGAAGTGCCGTTACGCAACGAAACAAGGTGCAGGGACTGAAAATGTAATTCTGCCAAAGTTAATGGCTTACGGACCGTAAGCCATGACCCTTACGGTCCGTAAGGGGTCCCCAGCACATCAGAAGCTTCCAGCCAGCTGTTTACAGCTGTTACCCACTCCCAAACCCAATGCCACATGTCAATCCCTGATGGTGGGGGGCCAATTTGGGTTCCATAACATTTCAACAAGTGTACGGGTGAGATCAAAGCACGATATTCGAGAAACGATCCTAACGGTGGTCCAAATCCTATAAATACCCAACCCATCACAACACAAAACCCACTTGAAATCTGATTTTTCTCTAAGTTGGAGTGTTTTATCACTTCATACCTGAGAAATATTTGGAAATCAAAGCTTTCGGGGACCCTTTGTAAGTGTTCCTTCGTTCTTTTATTGTTTTAGCGTTAAAGTCAAACTTTGTTTGACTTTCTGCATTGACCAGTTTATGGTCAATGCGAAGTTCGTTTGAACTTCATAACGTGAGCATAATCACGATGGTTATAGTCCCTAGTGACTATACCTACTGATTACCACGTTATCTAGACTCAGTGACGAGTCGTAGTTTCGGCCAAAATGCGTGTTATTGCGTATTTTGTAACCAAACTACTTATAGGTATCAAAACCGTTTGTTTTGATACCAAGCTTGTTTTCTAACTTAGTTAAGCATGTTTTAACATGCTTAGCTCGTCACTTTTAGTTTTGTGCTTCTTTAGGGTCGTAAGGGTAAGCGATCTAATCAATCGCTTATACTTTCGAACCCGACCCGTTTGGTCGATCATTAGGATCCGACCAAACACATTAGGTGACCATAGTTATATAGGGAATAACCTTCCGAGGTTATACCTTATGGTCACGACGTTTAGTTAGTTGTATGATAGGTAGTTTATATGCCTTAGGTAAATTACCAAAATACCCTTTTCACGCCAAAATTCATTTTAAGCCTATGTAACATAACTTTTGACATCTAAACTGATTTGACAACAATATTAGATATATTAAGGCATATTTTACTTGTCATAGGACTAGTTAGGCAGTCTGAACGCGTTTTACGCGAACGACGCGTTAAAGTAGCATAAGCTACCTAAACGGGTCGTAATGGGTCGTAAGCACTTAGGTTAGGTTTCATTTAGTATGTAGGCTTTGTTAAACCATATTACATGAGTTTCCATGCTCATTTGGTTTACGAGCCTTCATTCTATCCGATCCTCCGATATAGGTCCGTTTATTAATGTAGTTACCTATATTAGGTGCCGTTTGATATCCGTGATCTCTAGCATTGTTTGGTTGTTACTCAAGGACTGCTAAGCAATCTCAAGTGAGTACATAGACCCCTCTTTTACTATTTTCCAAACTGTTTTGGGGTGAAACACATGTGCCTACTTGTTACTTTCGTGCTTTTCTGTTTTCACATCATATACTTGCTATGTTCATTAGTACAATTATAGTACATGATTTACATTACATTGTTTTGCTATGAATGTTGACTGATAGCATACTTAGTACATTGTTTTACTATACATTTCTGCTATGTATGTTGACTGATAGCATGCTAGCACATTGATTTACATGACTTTTCTGCTTTGTATGTTTACTTAGCATACTTAGTACATTGTTTTCATATGACATGTATACAATTGCTATAACATTTGGTTTGCACAAACGGGACTTATATACGTTCATTAACATTTGCTACGCCGCTCGGTTGTAAGTAGTGGTACCATAGGACTTGACAAATCCCATTCCTGACATCCCGGGTTTGTTTGGATGTAAGGAATGACTGAATCCGAAAACATTTCTTTTGATAACCTTGACTAAAAGGGTTATCCGACTGTCTCAAGGCTTGAATGTATGCGTTAACTTACCACATAAATGTTTGTATCAATGTAACATGCATTCACTTTGCAAAACATAATTTTTGATATATTCAAAATACTTTGTTTTGTACATTTCTACATTTGGTTTATGTGACAATACTTTACGTACAACAGATAACATTTGTTACACATTACTTGACTACATTTGGACTTTTTAACATTTGACATGGCTTATACAAGGACTTTTTGATAATTGGTTTAAACATGGACTTTATACATTGGTGGTTTGGTTTGAGTAAGTGATTTAAGTAACGAGGCGTGTGTAATATGATACAAGCATGGTGGATACGCCACTGGTACTTCCTATATATAAGTGTTTGTATTGAATTACATATCGTAGCGTTATTTGAATCATTTCAATTTAGACATATAACATTTTATACAAATAACATATCTTTCACAAGACATTTCTTTACAAACAACTTATTTTATACAACTCATTTTACTTGGTTATTCATTTAACCATGTATTATTCTTTTATGTATACATATCATCTGATCTTATCGCTTTTTAAATGATTTACAAAACAAAACAACTTACAAGGTTCATGACTAAATTTTATTAAACATTTTCTTAAACTTAAATCATGAATCCTATTTTCACAAAACCTATGTATCTCACAGGCATTTTTATGCTGACGTACCTATTTTCACATGTGTTTTCAGGAACTGTCGCTTAGGATGATGATCGTGACACTAGGGCGGACCTGTGCCTTAGAGACTTAAAATAAAGATAGAACTAGTTTAATTATGTTCTGAACTCTTTATTTCCTGTTTTGAGACAATGTGACACGCTTGTTTGATAAATAAAATATAACTTTGTATGCCATGGTTGTGAAACAATAATTCTGTTACAACACTCCCCGACGTTTCCGCCACGTTTGACTGTTCCACGTGGTCGGGGTGTGACAGAAAAGTTGGTATCAGAGCCAATGGTTATAGGGAATTTGGTTATTAGTAATTCTTTGACCTAGACTATAACCTTTCTAGGACCCTAACACAAGTTATCTTGTGTTTAGATCTTAAAACATGCACATCACCTATCCTTAGGTGATTATCAAAACAAGAACCCAATTTTCCGAAATGATTTTTGAAAAACAATCTTCTGTTTTTGAATGATTTATTACAAGGTTTTGAACCCTCTGTTATATGGTTTTGAAACCCTTTGAGTTTTCAAAATCTCGTCAAAGTTTTGGGTTCTAAATAGTGTGAACACGTGCAAACTGGAAGAGTGAATGCCTGTACCCTGGGTTTTCTGTCTAAGGCTAGAGTGTTCGTACAAATCCACATAATCGGACCAGTCACTCTTACCTGGGAACTCTTGGGGTGAGTGTTCACTTATAGGCGAGCATGTCTTCGCGATACATTATTTTGACCCATTTACTTGATTTGTCACTGTGTGTTGCTTGTTTGCTTTGTGATGCGGACGAATGACCACCATCTTTGCTTTTGTTGATTTTGTTTCATCTCATTCTCTTCATCCAATCATCTCACTCGTTTCCTTTCATGTTTTCCTCTTTTAGAATGCCTCCTCGACGCGAAAACCAGATAGTGACTGCCGAACTGGCAGAAATCATTGCGCAGCAAATGGCTGCTCAATTCCCAAACCTCTTTGCTCAATGGAACCAAGCCAACAACAACAACAATGCTCCATGCAATTTCAAGAATTTTAACTCGGCTAAACCACTCAAGTTTAGTGGTTCTGAGGGAGCGACTGGGCTTCTTCAATGGTTCGAGAGCATTGAGAATACTTTCCGTCATGTGCAGTGTCCTGACAATCGCAAGGTTGAGTTTTCTTCGAGTGTGTTTCAGAAGAGGGCTCTTACGTGGTGGAACGGGGTTATGAGAGATCGTGGTGCAGAAGTTGCTCTAGCACAGACATGGGCTGAACTTAGGGCCCTTATGATGAGGGAGTTCTGTCCTCGTCATGAACTGCGAGCTTTGGAGAGAGAGTTTGATGATTTGAAGCAAGACAGTGGCGAGCACAGGGCGTATACTGATAGGTTTGAGGAGTTGAGTCTGCTTTGCCCAACAATGGTTACCCTACTCGACAAGGCTATCGAAAGGTACATCGATGGTCTACCTGACTCAGTACAAGACATCATTACTAGTAGTAACCCTACCACACTCCGTCAGGCGATCGAGTTAGCAGCGACATTGACTGAGTCACAGGTTCGAAAGGGAAAGCTGCATAAAAAGGGTGACAAGGGTAAGAAGCAGGCATCTGACAAAGAAGATAGCAAGAAAGGTCAAAACAAGAAGGGAAAGGATTCTGGTTCCTCTAGGGGGTCTAGGAAGCGAAAGGCTTCCCAAAACTATGATGTTACTGCACAGGCTCACGCTACACCAAATCAGCCTACGCAACCACTAGCCAAGAAGCCTTATCTTGGCAATGCACCTTTGTGCAACAGGTGTAACGGCCATCACCTACCACATCTCCAATGTTGTCATTGCACCAACTGTGGAAGAATTGGTCATCTTGCTGCCACCTGCCGCATTCCTGCTAATCAGAACCAGGCAGTTCAGAACCAAGCCCAACCAGTTGCTCAGCCTCTTGCTCAGCAACAAGGTCAAGCTGCACGACCTCATTTCCCTCCTGGTTCGTGCTACAATTGTGGGGATCTGACCCACTATAGAAACCGGTGCCCAAGGCTAGCCAACCAGAATCAGAATCCAAATCAGAATCAGGCTCAGGCTCGAGGTCGAGTCTTCAACATGAATGCTCAAGAGGCACAAGCAGACAATGAAGTGGTGAACGGTACTACATTCTTTATTAATAATCAGTCTGCATCTGTTCTCTTTGATTCAGGTGCCGATAAGAGTTTTGTGTCTATATCTTTTGAGCCATTACTTCGCGTGTCTAGAACAAAACTAGGAAAACCTTTGACAGTAGAAGTTGCTAGTGGTGAACCCATTATTCTTGATTCTGTTCTTCACAACTGCCAGTTGAACCTTAACGACCATCTTTTTCCTATCGACCTCACGCCAATGCGACTTGGAAGCTTCGACGTTATAGTGGGTATGGATTGGTTAGCTAAGCATCACGCAGAGGTGGTTTGTTTCGAGAAGATTGTTCGTGTGCCACTTTCGACAGGCGAGATCCTACAGGTTTGTGGTGAGAAACCTGCTGGTGGCCTCAAACTCATGTCTTGTTTTAAAGCTCGGAAGTATCTGCGAAAGAACTATATGGCCTTTGTGGCACATGTTGTAGCAGATAAGGGCAAAGGTAAGTCTATTCAAGATATCCCTGTTGTTCGGGATTATCCTGAAGTGTTTCCTGAAGATTTACCTGGTCTACCCCCAGCACGCCAAGTCAAGTTCCGTATTGATCTCGTACCTGGTGCAAATCCCATTGCCAGATCTCCATATCGTCTTGCACCGTCTGAGATGCAAGAGTTGTCTAAGCAGCTTCAGGAGCTCTCCGACAAAGGTTTTATCCGTCCTAGCTTTTCACCTTGGGGTGCTCCCGTTCTTTTTGTCAAGAAGAAGGATGGATCTTTTAGGATGTGTATCGATTATCGTGAGCTTAACAAGCTTACCATCAAGAATCGATATCCCCTACCTCGCATCGATGATCTCTTTGATCAGTTACAGGGTTCTTCTTATTTTTCGAAGATTGATCTACGTTCTGGGTATCATCAACTTCGTGTGCATTAAGAAGATATTCCCAAGACAGCGTTCCGCACTCGATATGGGCATTATGAGTTCACAGTCATGCCATTCGGTTTGACTAATGCTCCTGCTGTTTTTATGGACTTAATGAATAGGGTTTGCAAGCCTTATTTGGATCAGTTCGTCATTGTTTTTATTGACGACATCTTGATTTATTCTAAGACGCGAGCTGATCACGAACAACATCTTCGTCTTACTTTGGAACTCCTAAAGAAAGAGCAACTTTTCGCCAAATTCTCCAAGTGTGAATTCTGGCTTAAAGAAGTTCAATTTTTAGGACATATTGTCAACGAACAAGGTATTCATGTAGATCCCTCCAAGATCAGTGCGATCAAGGATTGGGATACGCCTACTACTCCTACTGAAGTTCGTTCTTTTCTTGGTCTAGTGGGTTATTATCGCCGCTTCATAGAAAACTACTCGAAGATTGCAGTTCCCCTAACTGCTCTAACTCAGAAGAACAAACCCTTTGATTGGGGATTCAAACAAGAGGAAGCTTTTCAAAATTTGAAGCAAAAGCTTTGTGACGCGCCTGTTTTGACTTTGCCTGAGGGCAATGATGATTTCGTCGTTTATTGCGATGCATCTAAATTGGGTCTTGGCTGTGTTCTGATGCAAAGGAACAAAGTCATAGCATATGCATCGAGGTAGTTGAAGGTACATGAGAAGAACTACACCACTCATGATCTTGAGTTGGGTGCAGTTGTTTTCGCTCTAAAGATCTGGAGACACTATTTGTATGGTACAAAATGTGTGGTTTTCACGGACCACAAAAGTCTTCAGCATATCTTCAATCAGAAAGAACTCAACATGAGGCAACGACGATGGGTTGAGCTTCTAAACGACTATGACTGCGAAATTCGCTACCATCCTGGTAAGGCGAATGTCGTAGCCGATGCATTGAGTCGTAAGGAACGTACTAAGCTTCATTGTGTTCGTGTTCAATCTGATATTCAAGCTCGATCCGATATCCAAGCCCGGATTTCTCAGGCTCAACAGTCTTGTGTTTCACAAGGTTTGATGGATAAGGAATTTCCCTATCACATAACACCTGATCTGGAACTGAAGGACAATGGATCGTATTACTTCATGGACCGTTTGTGGGTCCCAAGCCAAGAAAATCTTCGCACCTTGCTTATGGATGAAACCCATAAGTCTCGTTATTCTATTCATCCTGGCTCAGATAAGATGTATAAGGATCTTCGTACTCATTATTGGTGGCCTGGTATGAAGAAAGACATTGCCTTATATGTATCAAAATGCCTTACTTGTCTTAAGGTGAAGGCTGAACATCAGCGTCCTTCTGGTTTATTGGTGCAACCAGAGATCCCAGTTTGGAAATGGGAAAACATTACTATGGATCTCATTACTAAACTTCCGCGCACAAAGAAAGGTCATGATGCCATCTTGGTAGTCGTTGATCGTCTTACTAAGTCAGCGCATTTCTTGCCAATCCATGAGGATTTTTCTGCTGACAAACTTGCTAAAATCTATGTGGATGAAATTGTAGCTCGACATGGTGTTCCTTTGAACATCATTTCTGACAGAGATGCTCGTTTCACTTCTCATTTTTGGAGAACCATGCAATCTGCTATGGGGACCCAACTTAATCTGAGCACAGCTTATCATCCGCAAACGGATGGTCAATCTGAAAGAACAATCCAGACTCTGGAGGATATGCTTAGAGCTTGTGTGATCGATTTTGGTGGTAGTTGGGATTCACATCTTCCGTTGATTGAATTCTCCTACAACAACAGTTATCACTCCAGCATCAACATGGCTCCTTTCGAGGCTCTCTATGGTCGAAAATGTCATTCACCAGTCTGCTGGAATGAGATCGGTGAGGCTCAGCTTACTGGACCTGCCCTTTTTTTAGAGACAATTGATAAGGTTAAGAAAGTTCGTGATAACCTTCAGACAGCTAGAAGCCGTCAAAAGAGTTACGCGGACCTAAAACGCAAGCCCTTGGATTTTCAAGTCGGTGATCATGTATTACTTAAGGTCTCACCTTGGAAAGGTGTGATCAGATTTGGAAAGAAAGGAAAACTTGCACCCAGATACGTTGGACCATTCAAGATTGTCGAAAGAATCGGTAAGGTAGCCTACAGACTTGAGTTACCTCCTGAACTTGGAAATGTTCATCCAACCTTTCACGTGTCCAATCTCAAGAGGTGTTTAGCTGATGAGAACCTCCACATACCGCTTGACGAAATTCGTGTTGATAAAACACCGAAATTTGTTGAGAAGCCAGTGGAAATCATGGAACGTGAAGTCACGTGGTTCAAACGCAAGCGCATTCCTTTGGTCAAGTTTCGTTGGGAATCTAAATGTGGACCCGAGTTTACTTGGGAACGTGAAGATCAAATAAAGGCGAAGTATCCACATCTTTTCCCACGAGTTTCCTCTAAATAAATTTCGGGACGAAATTTCCATAAGTAGGGGAGACTGTAACATCTGTGCTTGTAATCATTGTAAACAATTCAGTTATCAATAAAACAATGTTATTTGATCCCAATGTTTGTTTGGTTATGTTTTACATTTTTCATGTTTTGACTTTTATTCAATTTCAAACTCTATATCGCTTTCTGGAGAGTTATACGCAAACTGGTGCATAAACATAATCAGTTTAATGCGACAAATACTCCGGAACATCAACATATACTTAACATACCTTAAATAACCTTTACATAACTTAGAAATAAGTTTTGAAGGCTTTGGTATGGCAAAAACAAGTTAATTCGCCTACAGGGACTAAATTTGACAAACTGCTAAAGTATGCCAATTTGAATGGTAACAGACATTCCAGAACATGACCATAAGTTAAAGATACCATAAATATCCTTTACATAGCTTAGAAATAGGCTTTGAGGGGTTTGGTGTGCTAAAATAAACCTTTGGCTCATTCAGGGACTAAAAGTGTCAAAAAGTGCACAAGTTTGCACCTTCACGCATAACTTACGTTCTGAATACATCCGGACATCCAAAAATTTATGTAAGCACTAAAATATTTTATTTTAGTGTTTGGCATGAGAAAAATCCATTCGTCACGCAATTTGGATCATTTTTCGCGCTTATGCGCATTCCGTCGTAATTAAGCGAACATCGCAACCGTACGGCCAAACGAACCGACATCCGAGATGTTTTCAAGCATATTTCATGTTCCCTATGTCTTAACATCATTTTGGAGCTTGAAATTTGGATTGACGGGTGTTAGAAGTGCCGTTGCGCAACGAAACAAGGTGCAGGTGTAATTCCGCCAAAGTTAATGGCTTACGGACCGTAAGCCATGACCCTTACGGTCCGTAAAGGGTCCCCAACACATCAGAAGCTTCCAGCCAGCTGTTTACAGCTGTTACCCACTCCCAAACCCAATGCCACATGTCAATCCCTGATGGTGGGGGGCCAATTTGGGTTCCATAACATTTCAACAAGTATACGGGTGAGATCAAAGCACGATGTAATAACCATAAATTTAAAACCATTATTATTATTATTTATTTTAGTTAATAGGAAACCCTAATTAGGACACCCAAGTGATTCTGCGCAAACCCTAAAATTTTCAGAATTTTCAGAATCAGGATTAGGGCCCCTAAAACTCAGGGGGGTTATTCCCTACTTGACGATTATCTTTAAAATCTCGTTGTCTAAATTGAAATTTACGAAACTACTGACTCAGCTAGGCTAGTCCCACGCGTGGCAACCCTATAGTGCTTAGGTGTTCCTTACGCATCGTAAGGAAATTAATGTTACGGTGCGTAAGGGTTGTTACGGACCGTAAGTGATTTAGTGTTACAGTGCGTAAGGCTTGACAAAATTCAGGTATAAATAGAGGACATTGGCACTTGATTCTGGACGCAAAAACGACGAACAAACTCCAAAATTACGCTGAGATTTCATCTGAATACTCTCAAAACACACACAAAAACACTAATTAGCATAGCGGGGTGCTGCAGAACAGGGTATTAACTCGATCGCTATTACGATTCATTGTCCGATCGATCAATGTACTCAATGGATGTTTAAGTGCTGCCCACATTAGGGTGATGCTTTGTCATTAATTGTGATTCCGACTGGATGTTGAGTGCCACCCGAATACGGGGAATACTTTATCCTTCGTTGTGAATCCGATGGATGTTTAAGCATAGCACTTTGTCTTTCGTTGTGAGGGTTGATCTCGTGAGTTATCGTAAATGCTGTATTAAGTTACTAACCTAGTTGTGTGCATGTTATTTAAATTAGGTTAAAAGGCTAATCAGTAGTCTAAACTCTGCCTGTATAAATCTGAAATATTATCACAAGGTAGCATCACTTTGAAATTATTAAGGTACGGATCCTTACCCCACTCCTTATTGCTTCATATTCAAATTGTTATAAACCCATTAAATTCATATATCTTTTAAAACTCCTCACGTCTTTGATTATCGATTCATTTGACAGTCCGTTGAATTGCTATTCTATTCATAACATTGGATTTAGCTTTCATGTCATGCGATAGTATTATGTTTAGTTGTACTCATTATCGCATGTTCCAAATTATGTTACGTATTATTATGAAAAATATTTTGATAAATTATGTGAATAAGACCATTTGTACTCTGATACCCTGAGTATCGCTTCTCGTGGAGTGTCCCACGAGCATGTTGTTGCGGCATCGACATCATGTGCTCCTCCCGTGACGGAGAGATCAGTTCACGGTGTCTCTTAAGTACAAGTGTGGTACATATAAGCTATTAGGAGGCGTATGGATCGATCCTAGAATTTAAGTTAAGGAGGTGGATAGCGGGTATGCCAACTCGCCATCTCGTGTGATAATTATACAGGAGTAGCTACCTGTGTATTGTCACGTTTTAAGTTTGGCTCATGGGTACATCCGTATGATATGATTATGAAATTACGTTACTTGTATCATATCATTTCCGTTCGGATAGCATTTCATATAAAGCGTTATTTGTTATTTGAACCTATTATTCCGTACTGAGCATTCGGCTCATTCCGTAAATATTTGTATGTACAGGTTCACAGGTTACTTTGGGCGGGGGAAAAGAGAGAAGAATAAAGCCTAGGAATAAATCTGAAGATGTTAGTTAATCAAGTCAAATGTCTCCGTTTGTATATTAACTTTAAGTTTAGTTATCGTGTGATTGTATCCTTATCAAATAAATAAATGGAATTATGACTTTTGTTTATGATACCACTGTTATTGTGACACGTCAGCCCTTCCGGGTTGGGGTGTTACAGCTATGGTATCAGAGCAAAGGCTCTTTCCTGTAGAAAACTTGAAGATAGTAATTAAAACCTGTGAGGAATGGGTAGATATCTATGATAGGATCCAACTTGGTCTCTTATTTGCTTTAATTCCTATGTCTATTCGTATAGATATGCCTCCTCATCGTCCGCTACGTAGGAGTACTCGTACTAACCCTGTACGTAACAACATTTCTTCGAATGAGACTCCAGTTGATCCAAACGTAATTAATGCTATCAACCAGGCTGTTGCCGGGTTGCTTCCAAACCTTGTTGCTCAAACAGCTGAGGCCGTTATTCAACAAACTCGTCATCCAGAACGTAATAACACGAATCCAATCTCTGGTGAAGAAATTCGTGAGAATATCACGAACCATACTACCTATAGTATAGACATATGGATCGCTAAATTCCAAAAACAAAAGCCGAAATCCTTTAGTCACGCTACTAATCCCGTCGAAGCAAGAAACTGGATAGCTCATGTTGAAAAGATCTTCGGAGTTCTTGGAGTTCCGGAGCAATACAAAGTTAGATTGGCTACCTACAAACTTGAAGATGACGCTCAAACTTGGTGGGAAGGATATAAGCAAGTCAAAGGAGGGGATGATTTTGACGCTAATCTTTCATGGGTCGACTTTCGTACCATCTTTTATGACAAGTATTTTTCTATCGCTGATAAAGAAGCTTATATCAGGGAGTATGCAGTGATTCGACAGGGGAGTGAGGAACCAGCCTCTGAGTTTATTACTCGATTTTCAAGGTTGGCTAGTATTGTAGGAGAAGTTGCAGGATCAGCAGAAGTCCAGGCAGAAAAATGCAAGTGGGCAGTCAATGATCGAATTAGGAAGTCGATCATGTATATGAAATTTAAGGATATCACCGAAGTTGCTGATGCAATCAAAACTTTTGAGTTCGAAAGGAAAGAATTTTTATCTCGAACTGGGGATAATAAGAAGAGAAATAGGGAAGGACAATTTAAGCAGGAAATCGGCCAATCATCCACTACGCCACAGCATCAAGACCGCAAAGTGCAAGGAAATCAAAACTCTGGAAATCAGGCACGTCCATGGCAACCTAGACTGCAAAACCAGAGGCCTGCTCAGAACCAGATTCAGTTGTATGCAGAACCTATTAGAGCTCAACCACTGAATCAGCATGTAAACCCAAATCAGATTACATATCCTTTATGTAATACTTGTGGCAAGCAACATCAGGGCGTATGTCACCGAAGTATAGGAGCATGCTTTAGATGTGGCCAAACTGGACACATGATCAAGGAGTGTACAAAGAAAGACACTAGGAAGAATAACCGACCAAACGTTGCACCACCCAATGTTGGAGGAAGAGTTTTCGCACTTTATCGGGAACCCTTCAGCTAGGTGAACGTAGTATCTATGTGTTATTCGATACAGGAGCGACCCATTCTTTAGTATCCCACTCGTTTACTAAGTACCTTCCGATAAGACCAACCCTCTTAAATCATACTTTAACCATTTCCACTCCCATGGAAAATTCATCCGTAATCACTTACGTATATAAAGATTGTCCGATTCGTATTGAATCTATTGTGTGTAACGCAGACCTATTTCCAATACATATGTGTGATTTTGATGTTATTCTAGGAATAGATTGGTTATCTCGACATCGCGTAACTATAGATTGTCATTTCCGCCGTGTTATTTTCGGTGATCTTCATCATCCTGATATTATATATCAGGGAACTCAAGCTCATAAATCTCTTAAAATTATCTCCGTATTCAAAGCTCAAAAATTCATAGCAAACGGCTGTGCTGGATTCCTAGCATCGGTTAAGGATACTTCTGCTAGTGTTAATAGTATCGATAGCCATCCTGTTGTCCGTGAATATCCTGATGTATTTCCGGATGAACTACCGGGATTACCACCTGATCGTCAGGTAGAATTTACCATCGACTTGATCCCTGGTGCCGAACCTATTTCTAAAGCTCCATACCGTATGGCTCCAATGGAACTGAAGGAGTTGAAGGAACAATTGCAAGAATTGTTAGATCTAGGATTCATAAGACCCAGTGTTTCACCTTGGGGTGCTCCGGTCTTATTTGTGAAGAAGAAAGACGGTAGTATGCGTTTATGTATTGACTACCGAGAGCTGAACAAGATTACTATTCGTAATCAGTATCCTCTGCCTCGCATTGATGACCTCTTTGATCAACTTCAGGGGGCTCAGTTCTTCTCAAAAATCGACCTGAGGTCCGGATATCATCAGCTAAAGATCAAAAATGATGATGTTCCCAAGACCGCCTTTCGTACTCGCTATGGTCATTACGAATTCTTGGTTATGCCCTTTGGGCTAACTAATGCACCCGCAGTCTTCATGGATTTGATGAATCGCGTATTTCACAAATTCCTAGACAAATTCGTAATTGTTTTTATCGATGACATTCTGGTATATTCTAAAGGTCATGAAGAGCATGAAGCACATCTACATGCAGTACTTGGAACCTTGCGACATGAGAAGTTGTACGCTAAGTTTTCCAAATGTGACTTTTGGCTTAGCCAAGTGGCATTTCTAGGTCATGTCATATCAGCAGAGGGAATTATGGTAGACCCAACAAAGGTTGAAGCTATTACAAAATGGCCAAGACCCACTTCTGTTACCGAAATACGAAGTTTCTTGGGTCTTGCTGGCTATTACCGAAGATTTGTTGAAAGATTCTCGGTAATTGCTTTACCACTCACAAAACTCCTAAGGAAAGGGGTGAAGTACTCATGGAATGAGGAACAAGAGAAAAGCTTTGAAGAATTGAAGAAACGACTCGTATCCTCCCCGATACTCGCTCTCCCTTCTGGATCAGGAGGTTACCAAGTATATAGTGATGCCTCAAAGAAAGGATTAGGTTGTGTGCTAATGCAACATGGGAAGGTTATCGCTTATGCCTCCCGTCAGTTAAAGCCTTATGAAGTTAACTACCCTACACATGATTTAGAACTAGCAGCAGTCATCTTTGCACTTAAGATTTGGCGACGCTATCTGTATGGTGAAAGTTGTGACATTTTACCGACCATAAGAGCCTCAAGTACATATTTACCCAGAAAGAGCTAAATATGAGGCAAAGAAGGTGGTTAGAACTTTTAAAAGATTACGACGCAAATATTCAATACCATCCAGGCAAAGCCAATGTTGTAGCTGACGCGTTGAGCCGAAAGAATTCCGGGACTATATCTTGCATACAAATTCAGCCTCGTATTAGGAGGGATCTCGAAAGAATGAACATTTGGCTTCAGGTTAGTAAATCTGATGGATATCTAGCTAGAATGCAGATTGAACCCGACCTCATATCACAAATCAAAGATGCACAGAAGCAAGATGGAGAACTTTGGGCAATTGTGCAAAATCTTGAGGTGGGTAAGCAATCTGAATTTCGTATAGACCATCATGGGGTGATTTGGTGCGGTAAAAGACTTTGTGTAACCGATGACTCCACCCTTCGTGAGTCATTGTTAGCCGAAGCTCACAGCTCACCATTTTCAATTCACCCAGGATCTACCAAGATGTATCGAGACTTAAGACAGAACTTCTGGTGGAATGGCATGAAGGAAGACGTTGCTCGATACGTAAGTAAATGCCTCACTTGCCAACAAGTGAAAATTGAACACAAACGAGCAAGCGGTCTGTTGCAGCCATTGGATATTCCCATATGGAAATGGGATGAGATCACAATGGATTTTGTTACCGGTTTGCCTAAAACTTTCAAGAAGAATGATGTTGTATGGGTTGTTGTCGATAGATTGTCGAAGTCAGCACATTTTCTACTGATTCAGCAAGGATTTTCGGTTAATAAGTTATCCGAAATATTTCTTCAAGAAATTATTCGACTCCATGGCACACCATCTTCCATTGTTTCCGATAGAGACCCACGTTTCACCTCACGATTTTGGAAAGGTTTTCAGGCAGCTTGGGGTACACGACTGAAGTTTAGTACGGCTTTCCATCCACAAACAGATGGGCAGTCGGAACGCACGATTCAGACCTTGGAAGACATGCTCCGAGCATGTGCTCTTGAATGGTCTGGAAACTGGGATGAATATCTATGCCTTGTTGAGTTCGCTTACGACAATAGTTGGCAAGCAAGTATTGGCATGGCACCTTTTGAGCTTTTGTACGGTCGGAAATGTCGAGCACCGATATGCTGGGATGAAGTTGGAGAAAAGATTATTGAAGGGCCAGAACTAGTTCAGATTACAAATGAAAAAGTCACTATGGCACGAGAAAAACTGAAAGAAGCTCAGAGCAGACAAAAGAGCTATGCAGATCAAGATAGACGACCACTTGAATTTAAAATTGGTGACCACGTATTCTTAAAGATATCACCTTGGCGTGGCGTTCGTAGATTTGGAATTAAAGGGAAGCTTAGTCCCCGTTTCATCGGTCTGTTTGAAATCCTTGAAAGAATTGGAGAAGTGTCATATCGACTGGCTTTACCGCCTCAACTCTCTCACGTTCATAACGTTTTTCATGTCTCCTCGTTAAGAGGATATAATTATCATCCACTCCATGTCATTAGTTATCCGTTACTTACAATTCACGAAGATTTGTCCTACGAAGAGGAACCAGAAGCCATCTTAGATCGACAAGAAAAGGTTTTGCGTAGGAAAGTAATTCCTTTTGTTAAAATCCTCTGGAAAAATCACTCTGAACACGAAGCAACATGGGAATCTGAAGAATCAATTCGCTCTCTATACCCTAATCTATTCTAGTAATAGAATTTTAGTTGAAGTAACGGTAAATTTTGCTCTTTGATATATGTTCAATTGTTTCTGTTTACACTCATTCATGCTTTATCTTATGTGAATATATCTTAGCTATGATTAAGCATATCTATGTAGGAGATATCAGTACCAATAGTCACTCTATTATCTGTAAGTCTCCATTGACTTTTCGTACGGTAAGATATTTTATTAAGATGCGTTATAGGAGGACCATTAGGGCACATATGTAAGGTAATTGACAATTATAGTCATTATGAATTTCAGATACACATGTGTGTTTAGGAGATTCTTGTTATATGAGTTAGTAACTCTGCTATGAAAGTTCCGTTTCCGTTACTTATGTGATATGTTATATTCTTATTTTGAAAAATTTCGAGGACGAAATTTCTTTTAAGGGGGTAATAGTTGTAATAACCATAAATTTAAAACCATTATTATTATTATTATTATTTATTTTAGTTAATAGGAAACCCTAATTAGGACACCCAAGTGATTCTGCGCAAACCCTAAAATTTTCAGAATTTTCAGAATCAGGATTAGGGCCCCTAAAACTCAGGGGGGTTATTCCCTACTTGACGATTATCTTTAAAATCTCGTTGTCTAAATTGAAATTTACGAAACTACTGACTCAGCTAGGCTAGTCCCACGCGTGGCAACCCTATAGTGCTTAGGTGTTCCTTACGCATCGTAAGGAAATTAATGTTACGGTGCGTAAGGGTTGTTACGGACCGTAAGTGATTTAGTGTTACGGTGCGTAAGGCTTGACAAAATTCAGGTATAAATAGAGGACATTGGCACTTGATTCTGGACGCAAAAACGACGAACAAACTCCAAAATTACGCTGAGATTTCGTCTGAATACTCTCAAAACACACACAAAAACACTAATTAGCATAGCGGGGTGCTGCAGAACAGGGTATTAACTCGATCGCTGTTACGATTCATTGTTCGATCGATCAATGTACTCAATGGATGTTTAAGTGCTGCCCACATTAGGGTGATGCTTTGTAATTAATTGTGATTCCGACTGGATGTTGAGTGCCACCCGAATACGGGGAATACTCTGTCCTTCGTTGTGAATCCGATGGATGTTTAAGCATAGCACTTTGTCATTCGTTGTGAGGGTTGATCTCGTGAGTTATCGTAAATGCTGTATTAAGTTACTAACCTAGTTGTGTGCATGTTATTTAAATTAGGTTAAAAGGCTAATCAGTAGTCTAAACTCTGCCCGTATAAATCTGAAATATTATCACAAGGTAGCATCACTTTGAAATTATTAAGGTACGGATCCTTACCCCACTCCTTATTGCTTCATATTCAAATTGTTATAAACCCATTAAATTCATATATCTTTTAAAACTCCTCACGTCTTTGATTATCGATTCATTTGGCAGTCCGTTGAATTCCTATTCTATTCATAACATTGGATTTAGCTTTCATGTCATGCGATAGTATTATGTTTAGTTGTACTCATTATCGCATGTTCCAAATTATGTTACGTATTATTATGAAAAATATTTTGATAAGTTATGTGAATAAGACCATTTGTACTCTGATACCCTGAGTATCGCTTCTCGTGGAGTGTCCCACGAGCATGTTGTTGCGGCATCGACATCATGTGCTCCTCCCGTGACGGAGAGATCAGTTCACGGCGTCTCTTAAGTACAAGTGTGGTACATATAAGCTATTAGGAGGCGTATGGATCGATCCTAGAATTTAAGTTAAGGAGGTGGATAGCGGGTATGCCAACTCGCCATCTCGTGTGATAATTATACAGGAGTAGCTACCTGTGTATTGTCACGTTTTAAGTTTGGCTCATGGGTACATCCGTATGATATGATTATGAAATTACGTTACTTGTATCATATCATTTTCGTTCGGATAGCATTTCATATAAAGCGTTATTTGTTATTTGAACCTATTATTCCGTACAGAGCATTCGGCTCATTCCGTAAATTTTTGTATGTACAGGTTCACAGGTTACTTTGGGCGGGGAAAAGAGAGAAGAATAAAGTCTAGGAATAAATCTGAAGATGTTAGTTAATCAAGTCAAATGTCTCCGTTTGTATATTAACTTTAAGTTTAGTTATCGTGTGATTGTATCCTTATCAAATAAATAAATGGAATTATGACTTTTGTTTATGATACCACTGTTATTGTGACACGTCAGCCCTTCCGGGTTGGGGTGTTACACACGATATTCGAGAAACGATCCTAACGGTGGTCCAAATCCTATAAATACCCAACCCATCACAACACAAAACCCACTTGAAATCTGATTTTTCTCTAAGTTGGAGTGTTTTATCACTTCATACCTGAGAAATATTTGGAAATCAAAGCTTTCGGGGACCCTTTGTAAGTGTTCCTTCGTTCTTTTATTGTTATAGCGTTAAAGTCAAACTTTGTTTGACTTTCTGCATTGACCAGTTTATGGTCAATGTGAAGTTCGTTTGAACTTCATAACGTGAGCGTAATCACGATGGTTATAGTCCCTAGTGACTATACCTACTGATTACCACGTTATCTAGACTCAGTGACGAGTCGTAGTTTCGGCCAAAATGCGTGTTATTGCGTATTTTGTAACCAAACTACTTATAGGTATCAAAACCGTTTGTTTTGATACCAAGCTTGTTTTCTAACTTAGTTAAGCATGTTTTAACATGCTTAGCTCGTCACTTTTAGTTTTGTGCTTGTCTAGGGTCGTAAGGGTAAGCGATCTAATCAATCGCTTATACTTTCGAACCCGACCCGTTTGGTCGATCATTAGGATCCGACCAAACACATTAGGTGATCATAGTTATATAGGGAATAACCTTCCGAGGTTATACCTTATGGTCACGAAGTTTAGTTAGTTGTATGATAGGTAGTTTATATGCCTTAGGTAAATTACCAAAATACCCTTTTCACGCCAAAATTCATTTTAAGCCTATGTAACATAACTTTTGACATCTAAACTGATTTGACAACAATATTAGATATATTAAGGCATATTTTACTTGTCATAGGACTAGTTAGGCAGTCCGAAAGCGTTTTACGCGAACGACGCGTTAAAGTAGCATAAGCTACCTAAACGGGTCGTAAGCACTTAGGTTAGGTTTTATTTAGTATGTAGGCTTTGTTAAACCATATTACATGAGTTTCCATGCTCATTTGGTTTACGAGCCTTCATTCTATCCGATCCTCCGATATAGGTCCGTTTATTAATGTAGTTACCTATATTAGGTGCCGTTTGATATCCGTGATCTCTAGCCTTGTTTGGTTGTTACTCAAGGACTACTAAGCAATCTCAAGTGAGTACATAGACCCCTCTTTTACTGTTTTCCAAACTGTTTTGGGGTGAAACACATGTGCCTACTTGTTACTTTCGTGCTTTCCTGTTTTCACATCATATACTTGCTATGTTCATTAGTACAATTATAGTACATGATTTACATTACATTGTTTTGCTATGTATGTTGACTGATAGCATACTTACTACATTGTTTTACTATACATTTCTGCTATGTATGTTGACTGATAGCATGCTAGCACATTGATTTACATGACTTTTCCGCTTTGTATGTTTACTTAGCATACTTAGTACATTGTTTGGATGTAAGGAATGATTGAATCCGAAAACATTTCTGACATCCCGGGTTTGTTTGGATGTAAGGAATGACTGAATCCGAAAACATTTCTTTTGATAACCTTGACTAAAAGGGTTTTCCGACTGTCTCAAGGCTTGAATGTATGCGTTAACTTACCATATAAATGTTTGTATCAATGTAACATGCATTCACTTTGCAAAACATAACTTTTTGATATATTCAAAATACTTTGTTTTGTACATTTCTACATTTGGTTTATGTGACAATACTTTACGTACAACACATAACATTTGTTACACATTACTTGACTACGTTTGGACTTTTTAACATTTGACATGGCTTATACAAGGACTTTTTGATAATTGGTTTAAACATGGACTTTATACATTGGTGGTTTGGTTTGAGTAAGTGATTTAAGTAACGAGGCGTGTGTAATATGATACAAGCATGGTGGATACGCCGCTGGTACTTCCTATATATAAGTGTTTGTATTGTATTACATATCGTAGCGTTATTTGAATCATTTCAATTTAGACATATAACATTTTATACAAATAACATATCTTTCACAAGACATTTCTTTACAAAAAACTTATTTTATACAACTCATTTTACTTGGTTATTCATTTAACCATGTATTATTCTTTTATGTATACATATCATCTGATCTTATCGCTTTTTAAATGATTTACAAAACAAAGCAACTTACAAGGTTCATGACTAAATTTTATTAAACATTTTCTTAAACTTAAGTCATGAATCCTATTTTCACAAAACCTATGTATCTCACAGGCATTTTTATGCTGACGTACCTATTTTCACATGTGTTTTCAGGAGCTGTCGCTTAGGATGATGATCGTGACACTAGGGCGGACATGTGCCTTAGAGACTTAAAATAAAGATAGAACTAGTTTAATTATGTTCTGAACTCTTTATTTCCTGTTTTGAGACAATGTAACACGCTTGTTTGATAAATAAAATATAACTTTGTATGCCATGGTTGTGAAACAATAATTCTGTTACAACACTCCCCGAAGTTTCCGCCACGTTTGACTGTTCCACGTGGTCGGGGTGTGACACAAACACTTCTGGGCCTTAAGGAAAGAGATGATGCCCACAACAACACCACTCTTGTTGCCTTGAACTACTAAAGGTTCTTCACTAGAACGAGGAATACGGACGATCTTCTCATTGCAAAGGATCTCTGCTCGATGTTGAGATAACCAATCCATCCCAATAACGACGTCGAAGAGAAGGTCTGACCAGCTAAGACGAGATTACAACCCTTAACTATGTGCGTGGCCTCTAAACTTTTACCATTAGCTAGTTCTACAATGTACTTGGTGTTCAAAAGTGTTGAAGTACGTTTAAGCATCTGACTAACTTTTAAAGACACATAGCTAGTATCGGCACCCGAATCAAATAAAACAGTAACATAAAAATCATCCAGAAGAAACTTACCCATAACAACGTTGGGATCGTTCCTTGCGTCACCCTGACCCAGCACGAAAACACGTCCCCTGGCACCAATGCCATCATTGTTACCCCCGTTATTGTTCCCATTCCCTTGATTATTGTTGTTCTGATTTTGGTTCAACTGGGGCAGTTCCTCTTGAAGTGACCTTCAGCACCACATTGATAGCACCCTTTATTACCCTGCTGTTGCTGCGGCTGATTCTGTGGAGCTGGTGGCTGTTGTTGACGATTCTGATTTGCAGGTCGTGCGCCCCTGCAATCCTTTGCTTTATGACCAAACTTGTTACACCTCAGACAACGACCCTTGTTGCACTGCCCACTATGATGCTTGTTGCATCGGTTGCACTTGGGGTGGTTTCCCCTGTATCCACCCTGCCCCTGACTACCAGAGGATTGCTGTCCAGGACTCTGGTAGTCATCAGTCTTTCGCTGCTGAGACTGAGCCTGAACGGAAGTAGATCCCTTGCTTGAGTTTCCATCCCACTTGCGCGTGTTGTCACTAGGAGCCTCCAAAGTAGCAGTAGTAGGTGCACCAATACGTTTAGGCAGTTTGTTCTGCTCCACTGCCTGATCAGTGAGACGATGAGCTAATCGTATAACTTGCTGAATGGTACCAAGGTTGGCTGCGGTCACATGACTCTGAATTTCGGGCACTAAACCCTTGAGGTACAGCTCAATACGCTTGATGGGAGGATCTACCATAGTAGGACATAAGATAGCCAGCTCGTTCGATCTTTTCGTGTATGTTTCAATTTCCGACCCCGTCATCTTTAAGTTGAAGAATTCTACCTCCAGCTTATGAATGTCATCATGATTACAGTACTCTTCCTTGATTAATTCCTTGAAATCGTTCCATGGGGTGGCATTAGCTGCAACCAACCCCAGCATCTGAACCTGAGCGTTCCACCACGTGAGCACTATACCTTCAAGAGTACCAGTAGCATACTTCACCCTACGTGCCTCAGGGCATTCACACATCTCGAAAGCAGACTCGGGCTTCTCAAACCAGTGAAGGAGGCCTACAGCTCCTTCTGTGCCGTTGAAAGTAGTAGGTCGGCAGTCCATGAATGTTTTGAAAGTGCACACAGGAGGCTGAGCATGTTGGCCTGTCGTGTGTGTAAGAAGAGATAAAGTTAAGCACAAATGTTGGTTTACGAGAGTAGGATCTAAAGATCCTAGAGTAAGTTGCTATGGCAGGTTATACCTCCTGCCTGTGCAGCTGCGAGTGCTGCAGTAACTTGTTCGTTGATCAAAGCCGTTAGCTGGGCTTGAGTCAGGTTGACGCATCCACTCATGATCTTCATATCAAAGGAAGCATGAGTGAGTAAGATGTCGCGAAAGTAAGATGACAGAAGAGAGTAATCACATATGCGCTTCAAACAATAGTTGCTATATTCATCTAAGCATATCATGAACAATGTACTATGTAACTAACAGGTAGGTAATGTAAACATAAACCATATCACCTAGAATGTTGAGTCTTGCACGTGGAGCGAAGCCTCGTTGTGGATCGTTGAGCATTGTACAGGTTATAGTCTGGTTTTATAAAAAATCTTCTCCCTTTTTAAAACCAAGTTCGCTATAACCAATGGCTTTGATACCAATCTGTCACACCCCCAAAAATCCACACGCGGAGTATCACCGCTTGGAGGCGTGACTGACCAGGATCAAGCCACCAATCATATTGAACAACGTAATTTAATAAGTAAAACCAACCACAATATAATTGGTGTCTAAAAGAAAGTAACCATTTTAAGTTAACAGCGGAAGCATATAAAGTAAAACCCAAACATAAGTAATAAGTTCATAGGTTTAATGTTTAACATGGAACTCAACAGTCCATGTCCCACAACGATCACTCCTCCCTGTGCAACCTCCATAAGTACCTAACGACCTGCAAGGCATGTAACAACGAGTCAACAACAAAGTTGAGCGAGTTCACAGTTGGTTGTTTAGTTTTACCAGTTTGTTTTGAAAACCATAAATTGCTTCGTATACCACGAGTTAACCAGTATCGTTATTTCCCAATCCATATCCATAACCAGTGAGGGCTTCCCCATGTGAACCACTAGACCGTTAACATATCGACCACTGACGAACAATAGTTGTGCCCTACGTCAATGTCTATCATCATTGACAGTTTGCCATGATCCATTAGTACACGCCCGTTCGAACGACACGGTGTGAGGTTTGTCAAACCTAATAGCGCTATTAACAAATGACCCGCTAGCCATCGGCCTCGGCGATTAAGTCGATATAAAATGAGGGACTTAATGATAGAGTTTTGTCTAGTAAGTTTAAGGTTGTTGTCCTACCCAAGGAGGACGAACGTACGTATTCTACCCAAGGAGAATACGCAGGATTAATCTTGGCATCCTACCCATGGAGGATGGCGGTACATATCCTACCCAAGGAGGGTATGTAGGTTCCGTTTTAGTTCTTTAACCCATTCCCAAACCACCGGGAATCCCATGCCTTAGAAAGTGTGTGAACTCACCTTGGTTTGCTCAGCAGATACACAAAAAGGTCACTTGAGCTATATGTGGTTAACCACGTCCTAACATGGTTACCATACAAGTCAGGTCTAGGTTCAAGTTGTGCACATAAGTTAAACACATAATCTAACAGGTTACAACACGTAATGATCATGGCAACACGTTAACAGTCAAGTACATAACATATTCGAACTTGTGCGACTCAAATGATTGGGCTCGCACAAGTCTAATGGCCCAACACCCTTGTGCGATTCGCCAATTGAAGCCCAATCATACCCGGCCCAACCTATTGTGCGTCCAGCACATCCTTGTGTGACTCACAACGGGTTGTGCGATCCAAACATACCCGGCCCAATGATCATAAGTAACCCAACATGTACATGGCCCAAACAATTAACAGAAATCAACTTGTGCGATCCATTTTACCTTGTGCGACTCGGAACATCTCGTGCAACTGGGTTCTAGGCTTTAAGGCCCAACCCACGTAATAAAGTCCAAACAGTGTGTGTGGCCCAAGCCTTGTGCGATCGGCATTGTCTTGTGCGATCCACAAGTCTTGTGCGATCCACAAGTCTTGTGCGATCATGCATGTCCTAGTTGTACCGTGAGCTTTAAGCAGTTGCACCAAGCTTGTGCGACTGCCTTGTGCGACCAATCCCTTGTGCGATCCGACTAGGTCTTGTGCGATCAAGGGTGGCCTTGTGCGATTAGTTGTAAGTTTCCTTAAATCATGCAATCAGTTACAATCATCCTAACAGTTTCCATTTAACTTGCAAGATTCAATTTAACAGTTTTCTAATCATGTGATATTTGATCAAATCAAGCAATTTTTATTAATTTCTCATGAACCCTAACAATTTATCAAGCATAAACAGTAACCATAACACCTAAACATATTAACATGGTTCATGTTCTTGATTACTAGTATGTATTCTATCATGACTTCACAACAAATCATCTAAACATAAACACATCATAGCCGAGTAAGATTCATTCAGTTCTTGATTTACATCATGCAAATTCCGAATCATTTGAACATTATCAAATATACATGTGAGCCGATTTTTATGAACACAAACCCTTAACAATTTTCATCATAATCAAACACACAACCTCCCTAAATCATCATGTAAAACATGTAAGCCAACACATCATCAATCATGCAGTCAAAAGTAATACACTAACCGGTTAAAGAATGAAACAAGGGTTGATCCGAATGAGAAAGCTTCGAGAGAGATGGGATGTTGTTGCCGTCGGGTTTGAGAGGAAGAGGAAGGAGAGAACTAGGGTTTGTGTGTTTGTTTTGTGTTTTGCAAGTAATGACAAACAAACTCCCACAAGAGTGTTTGTATGCGTAAGAGGAGTGGGCCGACCCCATACATGGGCTGCCCTTGGTTCGGATACAAAGAGTGTGGCCCGAATGGGCTTGTGCGATCGGCCAAGTGTTGTGTGATCGAGCTCGATTTGTGTGATCATATTACATACATACATGCATTACACATATTCACATAACATAACAACATAACATTCAATTAATCATCAAAGTTCACATAATCGCATAACGTTCACACTGGTTACATCAAAGTACAAAGAGAGGATTTTAAATATGAGTTGTCACAATGTGTGCACCCATAATTACTCAATTCCTTGCATAGTCCGCATAGTTCATTTTGTGATGTGTAGGAAAAAATCAAACAAATAAATCCATAGAAAATATTTAAACATATGAATCAAACATTGCTTTGGAATAGCACTTTGGAATCCAAGGGTCTAACTATTTGCATAGAAAAGCCCATTAAGGATTTTGGGATAGTACTTTGGGATCCAGAGATTTAACTATGAAGATAGGAAGATACTATAAGGATTTGGGATTTATGTTTTGTTTCACCATAAAATATGTCTAGAATAATGCAAGCATGTCATGAAAATGTTTTGAAACCATGTACTAAGTATGCTAGGTCAACATACGAAGCAAAATGTCTTTGAAATCATGTACTATAAGTACTAGATAAACAAAGCATGTATGTAATGTCATGAAAACAAGATCGTAGTGATAGGTATATAGACACATTGCATAAGACCAATTAAGGACTTATGAAAGTGCCCTTACGTATCCAATCAAGGATTTAACGTAGTACTTCGAGTATCCATTATGAATTATAACTTGTACCTTGTACTTTGTTTCTTTGAGTACATAGGATTTTTGTGGAGATCGCGAGCGATCACAAAAAAAATAGATGAAACCACGAGAGTAGCCTGTTTTGCAAGGAATAATATCCTTGCTGTCGGTATTGTAGTGGTATGTCACACATACACGTAACCATATTGATTTCGTAAATAAAATTGAAATAACAAGATTATTTATAAACCAACTGGAATGTTTCAAGATTCTTAGACAAACAACAAAAGGAAAAATGTAAAAGTTTAAATGTTGACAGCTGCATCGTCATTTGCTCGAGCCTCATTAGCATTTATGTTAAATGCTCGTCCACGGGCTGGATTTGCATTAATGAGCTTTGGGCAATTGTTTCGGTAGTGAGTAATATCACCACATTTGTAGCACGATCCAATTGGAAAAGGTGGTTGAGGAGCAGCTGGGTTTGCAACCGTTTGGTTTTGGGTGTTGGTGGCAAAATGGCATGCATTGACCAAAATGTCTCAATCGTCCACAGTGGGTACATTGTCGGCACGATGTTTGATTTATATGGTGATGGTTGCATCTGTTGCATAGAGGTACGGTGCCAACATATGTTTTCCTCGCATGAGGTTGTGTTGGTTGGTTGGGAGCAACTTGGTCGTTCTGAGCAACTACAGCAAAGTTTTGTGAAGCCTTACGCTTCTTTGACTTCTTGGAGGGTTCAGTTTTGGTTTCCTTTTGTTTTTCTTGTGTATTCTTGTCCGATGGTTTCTTGTCCGATGGTTTCTTGTCATCTTTTCGGAAAAGTTTACCCTTCTTGACATAAGATTCAGTCAGGGTAGCGGATAGCTCAATGGCCTGTCTAACTGTAGTGGGATTGCTACCAGTGACTATGTCCTAAACTGGGTCAGGGAGGCCATCAATGTATTTTTCGATTGCCTTATCCAAAGGCATAACCATGGTAAGACAAAGCAAACTTAGCACTTCATAACGATCTATGTAGGGTCGATGTTCTCCACTATCTTGTTTAAGATGGTGGAATTCGTTTTCAAGCGCCATTTGTTCATGACGTGGGAATAATTCTTTCATCATGAGAGCTCTAAGCTCTTCCCACATTTGAGCCAAAGTTATACCAGCACCTCTATCCCTCATAACTCCGTTCCACCATGTGAGTGCTCTCTTTTGGAATACACTAGAAGCAAACTCTACTTTACTCTCATTCAGACATTGAACATGGCGGAAAGTGCTTTCGATACTCTCAAACCATTATAGGAGCCCAGTAGCTCCCTCAGATCCAATAAAGTTGAGTGGTTTGGTCGAATTGAATTGTTTAAAGTTGCACAAAGTAGGTGCATTATTGTTGTTAATGTTGTTGTAAGCTTGACCAAGTTCGGTGAGTACAGCAACCATTTGCTGAGCGATCGTTGTCGCCATATCGGCGTCCTGATTAGCGTTGCGACGAGGAGGCATTCCAAAAGAGAAGGAGATGTGAGGGAAAACGAATTAGATTGATAAAGGATAGTCAAAACTGAATGTTAAAAGTATCGACAAAGCATAAGGATTGCGTAATTTGTTCGTTACCTAAAACAAACAAATGACACAATGATTAATCAAAGTAAATGGGTCTTTATAATGTATCGCGAAGACATGCTTTAGCCTATAAGTGGACACTCACCCCAAGAGTTCCCAGGTAAGAGTGACTGGTCCGAATATGCGGATTTGTATGAACACTCTAGCCTTAGACAAAAAACTCAGGGTACAGGCATCCACCCTTCCGGATTGCACATGTTCACATTGTTAAAGCCCAAACTTTTTGAAAACTTTGAAGGATTAAAGCCTTAGAACAAATTATCTAAGAATAGATGATTGATTTTCAAAACGGATTTGAAATTTATGTACTTGTTTTGGTAATCACCTAAGGATAGGTGATGGTATTCTATTAAGAATCTAAAAGAAAGAAAATCTCGCGTTAGGGTCCTATGAAGGTTATAGACTAGGTCAAAAGTATTACTAATAACCTAATTCCCTATAACCATGGCTCTAATACCAATCTTTCCTGTAATACCCCGACCGTGTAAAACAACAAACCACGGCGGAAACGTCGGGGAGTCACATCACAGGATAAATTGTTTCACAAGACATGGTATTTGAAGTTTGTTTTATTCCGTTAATAGATTGCATTGTTTTTATACAAATTAAATAGATATAAGTAATTGTCTTTCAAGTTTTAAAGTCACTAAGGCCCGTGTCCATCCTATGTGTAGCATGAGTCAACAATCATCACATAATAGAACCTAAAACATATGTAAAAATAAAACGTTAGAATAAAATGCCTGTGAGTAACATAGGTTTTGTGATCTAGATTCATGGCTTTGGATATTATAAGAAAAAGATTATATGTTTTCAAAAATAGCCATGAATCCTTGATAAAAGTTTGGTATCTAAAGTACTTTGCTATTTGATAAAAAGGATTTGTAGTATATACAAAATATACTTTGGTTTTGAAATAATAGAATATGTAGTATATCAAAGTATACTTTGGTTTTCGAATAATAGGATAGGTAGTATATCAAAATATACTTTGGTTTTTAAATAATAGAACAAGTAGTATATCAAAATATACTTCGGTTTTGAATTAATAGGATAGGTAGTATATCAAAATATACTTTGGTTTTCGAGTAATAGGGTAGGTAGTATATCAAAATATACTTTGTTTCTTGAATAAAAAAATCGGTAGTATATCAAACTATACTTTGGTAAACAATATCACATTGGTAGCATATCAAACTATGCTTTGGTAGTATATTAAAATATACTTTGGTTTGTGATTTGGTAGTATATCAAACTATACTTTGGTTTTCGGTCATAAATAAAAGATAAATTTTTATAGCTTAACTAGAAAAAGAAAATTGTAACAACACATTGTGGTCGTTTGGTAATACATTCAAACCTTAGTATATCAAACTATTCATTGGTGACATTATAGATTTACCATGAAGGCAAATCTATTTGGTGTAAACTTGGTTTCTGGCATTCCCTAATCAAACTTCCAAACAAATCTAGAAAGAGGGAATGGGGTGTCAAGTCCTATAGCGCTTTATTATACTTCCAATCGGCTTGATCATTGTTAATGAATGTATTTTATGCATGAATACAAATATGCACCAACATGGGTCTTATAAATTTTGAAAATCATTATTTAAGCCATATGTAAAGTTTTCAAATCGTTAAAGGATAAAGTACTATGTATGTAGAATCATAAAGTTTCGAAATCATGAAAATAATAAATAGGCACATATGAATCACCCCAAAACATTTAGAAACTTAAAAGAGGGGACTATGTACTCACGTTGAAAATCATTGAAAGTAGTAATAGGCACATATGCTTCACCCCAAAATATTTGCAAAAGTAAAATAGGGGAACTATGTACTCACTTGGGATTGCGTAAACGTCCTTGAATCAAGTGAAATAACAAAGCTCAAACGTGTCCTAATGTGTCGGATAACTTATGTGTAACAACCCGACTTTCTGGGTCATTACTTGTATCTGTCATTTCTTGCTTAACTACTTGTACTCTCGAGATTTCGATTATCGATACGGGTTGACTATTTTAAACTATATTTTCAAACGCATTTTAAATGCATATTACAACACTATTCAAACGCAGTTAACACATTTAACAATGTTTACAACGAATACTATTTTAAACGCATTTTATCGCATATCACATTGCTTGTTTAGACTACACGCTCTCGCAATGCAATCTCAACACAAACACAATGCAAACTCGATACACGGATTTACTTTTATGCATTTATGTGATTATGTGTTAATTGTGTGATTATCTGTTTATTTGTTATGTGATGATAAACGCAACGCTTACACGCTCAACGCTTACTCGCAACTCGCTTAAACGCAACGCAACACTTAACGCACGAAACAAAAGTCAGAAACCAACAAAACGTAACTTGGCCAATCAAATGATCACTCGATCGAATGGACATCCGTCCGGATGACCATTCGATCGGATGGCCATCCGATCGACTGGCCATCCACACCACTACTCCAACGCCTTAACTCCTCTCTCACACTATAAATACCCGCCCGTACACCACTGTTCACTGATGTGACATCTCCATTCGACCAACTCGCTCTCAAGTCACTCTCAAGCACTTCTCTCTCGATTCAAGGCTATTTCGTAAGTATTTCTTCTCAAATCTTGTTCAATCATCATCACTACACACTTCTACATCATCTTCTCCATTAAAATCACTGGTTTTCATCTCAAAATCACCTGATTTGGACTCCTTGAAGGTGACATCATCCCAAGTTGCTTATTCTAACTGTGGTGTGACATCATCTCACCAAGATTGGTTCAAATCTAAAGGATTTCCACACTCATGACTTGAAATCTAGTTAAGATTTTGACTATTTCAATAGTTTTCATCTCTTTTCAAACTCTTCTTCAACATTCTACACAAAACCGATGGAATCCATGCACATTCAGACTCTCCACTTATTCTCTAGTTGAGAGCCGGCTTAAAAAACGGATTTCCAACAGAGAGATGACCGATTCACGGGTTGAACATGAAACTTCATCAAAAGAACAGTGAGTACGATCGAATGGGGTGATTCCCATCTGATCGAATGAGCTAGGACTTCGTGTGTTTCCGTTGTTTGACACGTCATCACGCCATCTCCGTTAAATTCTAAACTCTTAGTTAGAAAATTTTACGGAAAACTCAAACTACAAGCTTCCCGATCAAATAGCCATCCGACCAAATGGCCATCCGTCCGGATGACCATCCGACTGGATGACTTGACATCAATACTTTACATTGTTTTTAAATGCTTCAATGAAAACTTCAAATTTTCAAAACATTTTACAAACACCCACAACCCTTTCGAATGGCCATCCGTCCAGATAACCATCCATTCGGATGGGTTATCCCCATTCGTCCGGTTCACCATTCGACACACAGATACATCTGACACTCTGTTACGCACTGTTCAATGCTTACGCTACTGTTCTATGCTCAGGCTAACTCCAATGCGCTCCCTTCAATCCAAGACTGTGTTTACTTGTGAAACACATACTGTGAGTATACTCGAACCCATTTTCTTTTAACGCACTTTTGGGTGTTACATACGTTCTCTATCAAAACACAACAACACACAACGCAAACACTTTTTAACGCTAACCGCTCCCACATGATATACGTGAACTATGAATGCTTGTTACTATGCTTATACAGTGTTACACGGTACCGCCTCTAGCAAAGATAGTACTATAGTTTGGACTCAGCACCTGTCGAGGACGGGGGTTGCTAGGGATTACTTTACTTTACTTCACGTATCCGGTGGACATGTGTCGTGCATACAACACAATGCAGTCTCGTGATTAAGTGTGAACATAGTTTAGATAGTTACTTGCTTTGCCCGTTACGTGATACATGCTGGTTATGTGTAAACGCTTTTCGCTATACTATATGTTATTCAAACTAGTGTACTCACCTTTACATTTTATGTATTGACTTTATTTTAACGTATGTGACAGGTTGATAGGATGCTATGCTTGCTGTGATGAAACGAGTAGGAAGTCTAGAAACCCACAATAAAATCTGAGTTGTCAGAACAATGTTTTGTTTATGAGGAACGCTATCTGTAATGACTGTTTATGCCTTATATGTTATTGGTATGGGACATTAACTATAGGGAATTAGGTCGAGTCTTAGGATGGACCTAGTCTATAGTCTAAGTACCAACAGACCGTTTGTGCCAACCTAGTAGGGGTTTCGTACGAACTTACTCTCGCTCGAACTCGCAACAACTACCACTTGCGCGAACACCACATGCTACGGCTTCGTGCAAAGACAACCTTTCCTAAGGCTGGACACTACATGGCCTTTCCTAAGGCTGACACAATGTACACATTTTCGAAAACACTTGCATACCACAATCGAGTGATTTGGCCGAGATTAGGTGTGAAAACCAAAAACTCTCGATAAAATCACTCACTCTACGTGTATTTTTACTCTCAGCACAAGAATGTCTGTTGAGTTAGGAGTGCGATCTGCATCTCAACAGAAATCTTCCTCTCTATCTATTAGAACTCTCAAATCCATTTGGTAAAGGAGCGTCTTGGGGTAAGTTGTTAAGTTAGGGATGAAGCCCGCACCTTAATGATACGTCTCACTCTCCACTTTGATTTTTCAAAACTCCCACCAAAGTCTCGATGGATTCCAACAACGTGAGACATGTAGTAGCCAAAAGGATGAGTGTCGTCCGCCATATCCGGCGAGAGCACAGTCTGTCAGGCCAAAGTGTGTACTCAAACTCGTTAAGAATAGTCGAATCACTTTGGGTAGTCGATGCCTAACACCCGGGGAACGCTCTGTTTCGATTCTAAGCCCGCAATCGCTATCGGTTTTATGTGTTTTATGTGTTTATATGATTATTGTTTTGATTTTGGAGACTCATGTTTTTCGCTCGTCGCTTTACTAAACGCGCACAACTCACACAACCCTTCACAATCCAAAACACTAACTAATCGCAGACAAACTATGGACTCTCGTACGCTATACTACTCGCTGTAATACTCGCAACGCTACTCGCTATCGCCACTCGCTATCAACTCTCGAAACGCGCTACGCGGACTTGAAAGATAGGTGAATACGTGCAAAATATGAAGGTGAATACGTGCAAAATATGTGCTTACTTGAATTATGTGCTTATGTGCTTACGTGCTTATGTGTTTCTATGCTTACATGGACTATGTGCTTATGTGCCTATGTGTTTATGTGCCTACGTGTTCCTGAGCTTTACATAAAAGAGGATGTGGAAATGCTAAACCTTTTACAACCCGATACATTCAAATCTCGTCTAAATCACATGACGATGTCTGTTGTAGACAACGTCATCCCTTGGTTCTCACACTCGCCGAAATGCTAAGAGAAGCAGAGATGAAAAGCGCATCGCTTCTCTCGTCGCCAAGGAAATGGCCAAAGTCATACCTCAGATCGTCAGTGAGATCAACGAGGTCAGCAGCAAATCATCCGTCGAATCAAAAAGCGACACGCCTAAAACGCCCTTCAGCTTTAAGAAATTCAAGGCATGCGGTCCTGCTAGCTTCACTGGTGAAGATGGACCCAGTGCTATGTTCCAGTGGTTTGACTCGATTGAAGTCACCCTTCATCAAAGCGGATGCCTAGACGACCTCCGCACTGTTAATGCTACTGGAGTTTTTCAGTCAAGGGCTCTGGACTGGTGGACAGCTGAGCACAACAGGCACGGTAATAATGCAGCTTATGGACTCTCATGGGAGGAGCTGAAGGAAGTCATGATGAAGTAATTATGTCCCCCACATGAACTCCAGAAGCTGGAAAATGAGTTCTGGGGTATCAAACAAGATGGAGGTGACAACACTGGTCTCACCGCTCGCTTCAAGTAGCTCAGTATCATCTATCCTGGTTAAGTGACAACACCTGAGATAACGATCAAGAAGTATATTCGAGCTCTACCCGATTGTGTAGCTGACTTTGTTCAGGCCGCTAAACCTACTACTATTGAGGAGACTTATCAACTCGCAGCTGAGATCAACGACAAGCGAGTCTTGGATGGGTATTTCAAGACCTCAACCAGGTTACTACTACTCCCGCTACCGACACCACATTATCTTAAGGTTCTAGGTCTTCACAGCAGAATCGCAAATGCAAGGGTAACAACAAAAAGAACTACGCTACTACCACCGCTCCAACAACAATCAGAACCGCCAAGTGGCAGCACCTGTGACCAACGCACTGCCTGCTAAGCGTGCGTACACTGGTCCTCATCCTTTGTGCCCTACTTGCACCTATCACCACCCAGCTGGGATAGCTTTTCGTTTCTGTGTCCATTGCAACATCTATGGATACTTCACAGCGAACTGTCACACTGGCCCACGTCGACGAGCTCAAGTTCAAGCTCCTCCAGCACCACCAGCTCAACCCCTCACTATCCAGGGTAACCAAGCAGCTCCTGCCCCCACTGCCCATGCACGAGCTTGCTACGCTTGTGGTGACCCGAACCATTTTGCTAACATCTGCCCGAACCGTGTGGTGAAACAATAACCGCAACAGCCACAACAGCAACCACAACAGCCTCAGCAGCAGTAGAAGCCACAGCAAGTAGCCCGTGGAAGAACTTTCAACATCAATGTCTGCCAGGCTCTGACTGACAACAATGTTGTCAATGGTACGTTCCTTGTTAACGGTATTTATGCTTCGTGTTTATTTGATACTGGAGCCGATAACTGTTTTGTGTCCTTTGAATTCGAAAAGCTCCTAAACCATAAACGCGCTAACCTCCCAACGACGTTCGACGTAGAAGTCACCATCGGAAGAACCGTCACCATCAACTCTGTTATCCATGATTGTACTCTCGAACTCAACAATCATGTTTTCCTGATCGATCTTATTCCGATGCAACTTGGTAGTTTCGATATCATCGTAGGCATGGATTTTCTTCGTGAAAATCATGCTGAAGTTGTTTGCTTCGAAAAGATGGTCCGTTTCTCTCTTTCAAACGGTGATCAACTCTGTGTCTATGGCGAAGTATCTTCGAAGGAACTGAAACTCATGCCGTGCATCCAAGCTAGCAAGTATCTCCGAAAGGAATTCATGCCTTTCTTGGCTCACATTGTAGTAGCGGAGAAGGAAAAGAAATATGTGAAAGATGTACTCGTGGTTCGTGATTTTCCTAATGTCTTTCCTAACAATTTACCCGGTCTACCACCGACTCGTGATATCGGCTTTCGTATCGACCTTATACCTGTAGCTAACCCTGTTTCTAAAGCCCCTTATCGCCTCGCACCGTCTGAAATGCGTGAACTTTCTAGCCAACTCCAGGAACTACTTGATAAAGGCTTCATACACCCTAGTACATCATCGTGGGGCGCACCTATCCTTTTTGTGAGAAAGAAGGATGGATCGTTCTGAATGTGCATCGATTACAGGGAACTCAACAAGCTTACTATCAAGAATCGATATCCTCTACCCCGAATCGACGATTTATTTGATCAATTGCAAGGCGCTACATGTTTTTCTAAGATTGATCTACGCTCTGGTTATCATCAACTACGAATTCAGGAGAAAGATATTCTAAAAACCGCTTTTCGTACTCGTTATGGCCATTATGAATTCGTTATAATGCCTTTTGGTCTTACGAACACACCCGCAGTCTTTATGGATTTGATGAATCGTGTGTGTAAACCCTTTCTCGATCGCTTCGTCATCGTGTTTATCGATGATATCCTTATCTATTCAAAGTCGAAGGCCGAATATGCGCAACATCTTTGTTTGGTCCTCGAGCTTCTCCAAGGGAATTGCCTCTACGCCAAGTTCTCCAAGTGTGAATTTTGGCTCGAGGAGGTTCAATTTCTAGGTCACATCGTCAATAGTCCAGGTATTCACGTCGATCCCACGAAGATTGAAGTAGTTAAGAGTTGGATTACACCGAAAACCCCATCCGAAGTTCGTTCTTTTCTCGGATTGGCGGGTTATTATCGCTGATTTCTCTAAAATTGCCGTTCCTCTCACCTCTCTAACGCATAAGGACAAGACTTTTTTTTGGGGAAGCGAACAAGAGGATGCCTTTCAAACTCTCAAGCGTCTGCTTTGCAACGCTCCCGTACTCGTGCTACCCGATGGAAACGACGACTTTGTTGTCTATTGCGATGCCTCTAACCTAGGTCTTGGTTGTGTGCTTATGCAACGAGACAAAGTTATCGTGTATGCGTCTCGGCAGCTCAAGGTTCACGAGAAGAACTACACAACCCATGATCTCAAACTAGGTGCAGTTGTTTTTGCATTAAAGTTATCGCGTATGCGTCTCGGCAGCTCAAGGTTCACGAGAAGAACTACACAACCCATGATCTTAAACTCAGTGCAGTTGTTTTTGCGTTAAATATTTGGCGACACTACCTTTATGGTACTAAGTGTACGGTCTTCACCGACCATAAGAGCCTACAACACATCTTGAACCAGAAAGAACTGAATATTCGCCAACGCAGATGGGTTGAACTTCTCAACGACTACGACTGCGAGATACGCTACCACCCAGGCAAGGCAAATGTCATTGCCGACGCTCTTAGCCAACGAAGCTATTTACATAGTATTCGTAATGTTCAAGCCCATCACAACCTCGAAGCTCTCATTCGCGACGCACAACACGCTACTTTTCTTGAGAATACAGTAAGGGAAGAAAGAATACTTGGCTCCAAAAGTCAATTGGAAAGCAAATCTAATGGTATATTTCACTTTCTCGACCGAATTTGGATCCCCAATCGGCATAATCTTCGTGAGATCTTGATGACTAAAGCCCACAAGTCCCGATATTCCATTCATCCCGGTGCCAACAAGATGTACCAGGAGCTCCGTGCCAGGTATTGGTGGCCAGGAATGAAGAAGGATATCGCTCTTTATGTTTCGAAATACCTAACTTGTTCGAAGGTTAAGGCTGAACATCAACGACCCTCTGGCTTACTCGACCA
Source organism: Helianthus tuberosus (assembly GCA_030545235.1). Classification (NCBI taxonomy): domain Eukaryota; kingdom Viridiplantae; phylum Streptophyta; class Magnoliopsida; order Asterales; family Asteraceae; genus Helianthus; species Helianthus tuberosus. The sequence goes on along the minus strand of CM060418.1, from coordinate 90,496,531 downwards.
ACCCGAGGTACCGATGTGGAAATGGGAGAGTATAGCTATGGATTTTATTACGAAACTTCCGCGCACGCCGTCAGGTAACGACTGCATTTGGGTTATCGTTGATCGTCTTACAAAATCCGCCCACTTTTTACCGATACGAGAAGACTATAAGGTTGAACGATTATCCCGAATCTATACCGATGAAGTCATTTATTGACATGGGACACCTCGTGACATTATCTCTGACGGCGATGGTCGATTTACTTCCCATCTCTAGGAGACTTTTCAATCCGCTCTTGGTACTACTCTTAATCTCAGTACCGCTTTCCATTCCCAGACTGACGGTCAGACCAAACGCACGATTCACATGCTTGAAGACATGCTTCGCTCGTGTGTTATAGATTTTGGTGGTAATTGGGATTCACATTTACCTGTAGTTGAATTCTCGTACAATAACAGTTATCACGCTAGTATTCAAATGGCACCCATTGAGGCATTATATGGAAGAAAATGTCGATTGTGACAACCGTGTTCTGTAATCGATGTATAATGTAAAACAATGTTAATTATAAATAAAACAATGTGCTTTGGTTTTATTATATGTGTTTTGGTGTTATTATGTGTGTATTTATGTTTGATGATTTTACGATTTGATTCGATTTCGGTTTCAAGCTTTAAATCGCTTTCTGGAAGGTTATACGCAAACTGGTGCGTAAACGTAATTAGTTTAATGCGACAAACACTCCGGAATAGTGGCATAGGCTTAACATACCTTAAATAATCTCCACATAACTTAGAAATAAGTTTTGGATGGTTTGGTGTGCCGAAAACAAGTTTGTTCGATGCAGGGACTTTTTATGTCAAACTGCGAAACTATACCGATTTGTATAGTAACGAACATTCCGGAACTTGATCATAAGTTAAACATGCCCTAAATATCCTTTACATAGCTTAGAAATAGGCTTTGAGGGGTTTGGTTTGCTAAAATAAACTTATTTGATCAATAGGGACTAAAAGCATCAAAAGTATATAAGTTTGCATTTTCGCGCATATCTTACGTTCTGAATATATCCGGACATCCAAAAATTTAGGTAATCATTAAAATATTTTATTTTAGTGATTGGCATGATAAAATTCCATTCGTCGCTTAATTTGGATCGTTTTTGCGTTTGTTACGACTTCCGTCGTAATTAACCGAATAACGCAACCGTACGACCAAACGAACCAACATCCGAGATGTTTTTGAGCATCTTTTAAGTTCCCTATACTTTAACATCATTTTAGAGCTTTGAAATGAGGTTAACGGGGCTTAAAAGTGTCAAATATGCATCAAAATGCAAGTTTTACAAGTTCAGGGGCTAAATTGTAATTTCTGGAAAGTGGGCCAGGCGGGCCGCGTAAGCTGAGAAGCCCTCTTACGTGGGGCGCGATAGCCTGCAGATCAGAAACATTGCACCTGGCCATTCCAGCTTGTTTTTGATGGTTTTGGCAGCTGATTTAGGATACCTTGGGCTAGTTTTGATGGTTTTTAAGTGTCCCATTGTTTAGCAATACCATGTGCCCAAGTGGAGGGCCAAGATCGAAGCATGAAATGTGAGAAACGATCCTAATAGTTATGGGTTTCCTATATAAACCCACCATCTCATTCCATTTCTGCTCACACTTTGGTTCAATCAGCTCTACGTTGAAATTATTACTTCATACCTGAGTTGTTTGAATCAAAACTTCCTAGCTTGGACCCTTTGTAAGTATTCTTTCATGCTTTTATATGTTTTTAGCACGAAAGTCAAACACTGTTTGACTTTCTTCTTTGACCACGAGTTGGTCAACACGAATTTCGTTTGAACTTCGCAACGTGAGCGTAATCACGATGGTTATAGTCCCTAGTGACTATACCTACTGATTACCACGTTGATTAGGTGTAGTGACGAGTCATAGTTTCGGCCAAAATACGTATTTATGCTTATTTTGTAACCAAACTATTCTTAGGTATCAAAACCATTTGTTTTGATATCAAAACCTGTTTTCTAACTTAGTTAAACATGTTTCAACATGTTTAGCTCGTCACTTTTAGTTTAGTGCTTGTGTAGAGTCGTCAGTCAAGCAGTCTAAACAACCGCTTAGACTTTCGAACTCGACCCGTTTGGTCGATCATTAGGATCCGACCAAGCATGTTTAGTGACCATAGTTGTATAGGGAATAACCTTCCGAGGTTATACCTTATGGTCACATAGTTTAAGTAGTTGTATGATAGGTAGTTTATATGCCTTAGGTAAATGACCAAAATGTCCTTTTCATGCATAATTGGATTTTAAGCATATGTAACTTAAACTTTTGTCACTTAACTGATTATGGAACATGTTTAGGCATATAATACTTGTCATAGGACTAGTTAGACGTCTCGAACGTGCGTTTGCGCGAACGACGCGTTAATGTAGCGTAAGCTACCTTAATGGGTCGTAACGGGTCGAAAACACTTAGGTTAGGTTCCGATTTGGGATGCAGGCTTTGTTACACCATATCACATGAGGCCCAATACTCATTTGGTTTACAAGACTTCATTCTATCCGATCTTCCGATTTAGGTGTCGATTATTTATTAGTGATCCGATTTCTAGGTACTGCTTGATTTCCTTGTTTTGCTTGAGCTTTGTTGAGTTCTTTTGATTGAGGATACTTTGCACTACATGTGAGTACATAGTTCCCCTATTTTACTGTTTTCGATTGTTTTGGGGTGATTCATATGTGTTAAATGATTTTGATGTTTTTAACGATGGTTTCGAAAATGATTAAAATGGTTTATATTAAATTAATAACGATTTCGATAATGTGGATAAACTTGTTGGTTGTAATTACATGACGAATAACATTCATTAGTTTTGGCCAAACTGACCAGTATTTGGTTATGGTACCATAGGATCTGACAAATCTTGTTATCAGACTGCACCCATGGTTATGTGTGGGGGTTATGTGGGTAACGACTGAATCTGTGATTGTTAACTTACCCTTTGGTGGTTTGTTAATGCGAGAAGCAAGATAGTCGAGTCACGAAGGTTTGGATGTTATTAGCGAGATGACCAAAAGTAGTTTCACAATTAAAACGAGAATGATTTAAACGAGTTAAACAATTTCGAAACGACGTAAACGAATTGGATAAACGATTGGTTTTTGGTTAGTGTTTAGATAACGGGGCGGGTGTAATGTGATGAAAACATGGTAGATACGCTTCTGGTACTTCTTGTATATAAGTGTTTTCATCATATTACATACCGTGGCGTGATTTAGTTCACTTGGGTAAACGAGGTTAAAACGATGTCACATAACGATATTTTCTAGAAGATATAAACCTTACGAGTTTTATTAACGAGTTTTTACGAGATGTTTTACAATTTGGTTTACTAAAACAAATGTTTTGGGGTTAAGAATCATGGCTATGAGATTTTATAAACTATAACCCATTTGATTTGAGTTGGTTAATTATGTTGCAATACTATACACTTTTCAAAACAAGGTTTTTAATAAGGTATTGCAACATGTAAACAAGCCATGAATCCTACACTCTCATAAAACCTATGTGCTCGCCAGCATTTCTTTGCTGACTTTGTTTTTACATATGTTTCATGTGTTGTTGCATGATGTTGATTGCTAGGACGCATGTTCACATAGGATCTGGACGAGGCCTTAGTGACATAATAACAATGATAGTCGATGTGTAGCTTGTTTGTTTAACTTTAAGAAAATGTTAATGTTTAATATTATCAATAAAACGAAACTTTTTGTTGGATCGTCGTGAGACCCTAACGAGTCACTATGAAGAGTTCAACATAAAAAACAAAGGCAGAATCAATGAATTTGACGTAACACAGCTTGTTTTTCTCTAATTATCTTCTTATTAACCGATTCTGAGCTTTTACAGATTCAAATGACAAACGGACAGCACCTCGGCTCTGAATCTATGTTCTAATTCCGTTTTAAATGACACGATATGATCAGGTATTTATAGGAGGTTAATTCCGCTTGAAACCATCTGAAACGGAATCACCAGTTCATGCGGAATTACTTAATTCCGTGCGGAATTAGTAATCTCGCTTGAACATCTAATTCCATTTGAAATGTCATCAAGCACCTTTCAAGCGGAATTACCCTTTAACACTGTTTTCTCGATTTCCGTGCCCTGATCTATCTAATACAATACAAGACTTGATAAAGATGAAATTAACAGACATCAGTGCACCAACAGACTCCCCCTTGGATGTTGACGAAGTCTTTAGCATCCAGTCTTCAGTCTTTAGTCTTGATCTAACATTCTCTGCCCTGAATTTTCTTGACATTGTAAAGCATCCTTTAATTCTTTTATCTTCTATCAACAGCTAGCTTTAATCACAGAATCTGAATCTTTAACAACCTTCAATCACCCCCTTGAATGTAGATTCAGGAACCGCATCTGACATTTAAGTCTTCAGACTCCCTCTCTTAGTTAGTTGGGATATTGCTTAGCTGCTTTCATGAACTCATACCTGTTACCTGCACAATCTCTACCTAAATATAAGATATATGACAATAACAGTTTCAATTCAAACTTACCATTTTACTTCATTTGATGATTTTGTCAGAATTTAGAAATCTACTTAAGTATCCAGGTCCAACTAAATGACCCTGAGAACTTAATTTGTCTACCAAGTCCAATTTAATGACCTTGGATGATCTAAGACAAATCACACTGACAATTTGTTCAACTTTGTTCAAACAATTTTCTGAAATTTACAAGTTTCAAATTAATGAACTTGTTTTGACTTTTCAATTTCTCAAGTATAACATGATTAGGTCCAAACTCATCTTCCAGCTTAGAATCTTTCTGCATCTGCTCCAACCTTCTGAATCTGAATATCAACTCCCCACTTTGGTTTGTCGGAAAATAAAGCAGAAATGAAAAATCTTTTTGGATTTTGAATAAAGTTTCTAAACTAGAAATGAAATACAGAAATAAAATGCAGTAAATGTAAACTATTTACAAACATAATTTTTTTTTGGTGAGCGTGTTAGGGAATCATATCAGCTATCTGACAAGTCACAAGTACCGTTAAGCTTTGATTACATACTTAGAATTACACAATTCACTTAGATTGTCGATATACTGATCCACTTAAATTTTCACACAATTTTCAATCTGTCCAGGATACGAATTAGGTGAATTAAAGACTTAAACTCATTCATGTGTCCCACCTCTTGAATATACTCCCGTATCCAAATCCCAATATTCAATCTTACATGTGAGTATACCACAGATGATATCTGTAAGGGGTTAAAATGCGAGGACCGTGAGAGCTCAGGTCAGAACTTCCGTTCAGCAGAGAGATGACGGCTTCGACTTTAGGTGTGTCCCCTTTAGGGGATCTTTTTTACAATAACACATGATTAGCATTTTTCAATGTTTCATCATTTTTTATGCTGAGGGAGATGCTATGTTTCAAGCAATCGGTAAAGTATTATACGGGGACTAGGCCATTGCTTCCGCAAAATCAGAAGTCTCGGGATAATACCCCAGATATCACTGAGTATAAAGACCTAGTATTTCAGAAAGAGGGATCTTTCAAACGAGATTTCAGGGGTTACCTATATATCCAAGTAGTGTTCCCCACGAAATAAGTAAGTAAAGATTTAAGTTTATATCCCAAACAAACTTACTAAATGTGCAAAAACCTATCGGCACATCATCAGCGAGACTGTTTAAAACTTTTAAACTTTACATATCTTTAGCATACCGTAACTGTCAAGCCAATGTACTATCATTTTTCCATTTTACACAAGCTCTTTTTCAGATTTTCTATTGTTTTTGAATTTTTGAAAATATCTCATGTTTTTGGATTTTTGAAATTTTTTTACTGTTTTTGTATTTTCTGAAAATATTACCCTATTTCCCCCTAAATACCAAAACAAGTAAAAAATCAACAAACCATTGCAGATTGCTTCTCAAGATCATCATCTACAGTGGTACCTTCATCAACGCCAAGAATCTCCTCCAACACCGATAAAAGCTTCATACCGTTCAATTTTAACAAGTATTGAAAACAAGTTTTATCAAATGCTTTGGTATGTAAATCAGCTTTTTGTTCGTCAGTGTGGATTTTCTCAATTCGTATCAACTTCTTATCGAAACAATCTCGGATGAAGTGATGAAGAATTTCTATGTGTTTCATTTTAGCGTGATGAACAGGATTTTTCGTAATGTTTATCGCTGCCTCATTATCAACAAAGATAGGGGTGTTAAGAAATTGCAAACCGTAGTCGCGCATCTGTTGCTGGATCCACAAGATCTGAGAGCAACAACTGCTAGCAGATACATACTCCGCTTCACATGTGGATAAAGCCATAGAGGTTTGCTTTTTACATTGCCAGGTGACCAATCGTGATCCGAAAAACTGGCACCCCGCTGTTGTTGATTTAGCATTAACTTTGCAGCATCTGAAATCAGAATCGGAATATCCTTTGAGCATGAATTCGCCATCTTTTGGATACCACAACCCCAGTGATGGAGTTCCTTTCAGGTAGCGTAATATCCTTTTGACAATCGCCATATGCGAAGCTCTCGGGTTAGATTGAAATCTTGCTGCGAGGCAGGTTGGATACATGATATTGGGTCTTGAAGCTGTCAAGTACATCAGCGAACCGATCATGGAACGATACAACGTTTCATCTACCTTCTCTCCGGTGAGATCAGGGTTTATCCCATGGTTTGTCGCTAATGGGGTGGAAGCTGGAGTAGAACCTGGCATCCCAAATTTCTCTAAGATATCATGAACATACTTCGTCTGATGTATGAATATTCCCTTAGGCAGTTGATCAACCTGTAATCCCAAAAAGAATTTCATCTCACCCATCGATGACATTTCAAATTTTTGCTTCATAACTTTTTCAAAATCTTTGCACAGATTTTCATTTGTTGACCCAAATATGATGTCGTCCACGTATATCTGAACAATCAGAAGATGTCCGTCGACTTCTTTGGTGAAGAGAGTGGCATCCACTTTTCCACGGATGAAGCTGTTGGCTAGTAGGTGTTGAGACAATGTCTCGTACCAAGCTCTCAGGGCCTGGTGTAAACCATACAGCGCTTTATCCAGCAAATAGACCTTGTCTTTGTGGATTGGATCGGTGAAGCCCGGTGGCTGTCCGACATATACCTCCTCTTTTACCTTCCCATAGAGAAACTCCGATTTAACATCTAGCTGATAAACTTTGAAATTTTTCCAAGATGCAAATGCTAGGAAGATTCTGATCACTTCTAGTCTAGCAACTGGAGCATATACTTTAGTGAAATTTATCCCCTCCTGCTGACTGAAACCCTGGACTACGAGTCGAGCTTTGTTACGAATAATAACCCCTCTATCATCTCTCTTACACTTGAACACCCACTTGGTGTTTATCTTCCTTTGACCATCAGGCAAGTCTACTAATTTCCACACTCCTAACTTCTCAAACTGACTTAACTCTTCTTGCATAGCATTGACCCAAGAATCTTCAGTTAATGCTTCCTTGTATGTTCGCGGTTTGATCTGCGAAATAAAATAACTAAGTGAAAACTCAGTTTGTAAAGGAGCAATTGAAGAATAAAAACATGTAAGGCCTTGGTCAATTTGTTGTCTAGTGCGAACGCCTGATTGTAATTCTCCAATGATCAGCTCTTCTGGATGGTATGAAAGAGTTCTCGGCATCACCTCTCCTGGAACATCTACCTCGCCTTCCAAATTTGTAACATTCTGATTTGCACCTTGTTCACTGACTGGAATTGTTTGACTTGATATCTGGATTTGCTCCCCCCTCAGTATCTGAATCACCATGATCAAATACAGGTCTGTCATCAGATTCTAGATTATCATTGACTGTCGTCTGATTGTCAAGGGATTGTTGAATATCATCATGTTCTCCAGCATTACTTGGACCTGCTTCATCATCATTCGAAGCTTGTCGTTGACGAATGTAAGTTTCTGCTGGAAATATTTCCTGCGATTCTTCATATTCTCTCAAAATATCTAACTCGTCAAAGAAATCTTGTTCTTCTTCAATGTCAAACGAATCCCATAGTTTATCGTAATTAAAACGCCATGAGTCTCCTGGATTCTGTGGTGGCATGGTATAACCTTGACACTCAACATTATGTGCTTCAATGATCCGCTTTAAGCTTGGAACAAAGACTCGTTTCAATGGACTTGAGTAACCCACGAAAATTCCTTCAATGCTCTTTGCACCAAACTTTCCAAAAGGCTCTAGAACTGTGCAGGGAGACCCAAACGGTTCAAGATACTTCAGGTTCGGTTTGCGGTTATTGATCAGCTCGAAACATGTTTTGTTGAATTTCTTCACTGTTAGAACTCGGTTGAGTGTATAGCAAGCGGCTGATACTGCTTCTGCCCAAAAATTAACTGGTAGTTTGGAATCAGCAAGCATCGTCCTGGCCGTTTCAATTTGCGTCCTGTTATTTCTTTCAGCTACTCCATTTTGCTGCGGAGTATAAGGAGCACTAAATTCTTGCAGTATACCTCTCTCATCACAATACTCTTCCATCTTGTTGTTCTTGAACTCTGTACCGTTGTCACTCCTGATTCTTCTGATTCGAGTTTGGTACAAGTTTTCAATTTTTCTGAACAACGGCATCAAACTATCAAATGTCTCATCTTTTGTCTTCAGAAATGATACCCATCAAAATCTTGAGTAGTCATCTGTTACTACTAGACAGTAGAGATCTCCTGTAATACTTTTGACGTTTACTGGACCAAACAGATCCATATGAAGTCTCTCTAGCGGTCTTGAGACTGAGTTGACTTTCTTTTGAGGATGTGATTTCTTCTTTTGCTTGCCTTTGATGCAGCTAATGCACTCTCCTTCAAGATGAAATCCTTTCACATGAACACCAGTAACTAAGTCGTTATGCACCAGGTGATTCATTTTCCTCAGGTGAATATGGCCCATCTTTTGATGCCATAACTGTGACTCTTTTTCCATTGCTCTTGACATAAAACAGTGAGCCTGACCCGTGGTAGTAGTTGCTACACTCATGTCCAACACATACAGATCATTCACTCTAGGTGCTCTCATGATAACCCATTCTTCGGGAACAACAAATCCTGGTTTCAAGATCAAACACTCTTTGTCTGTAAAGTGCGTTGTATACATACGAACACAAATCTGAGAAATACTCGGAAGATTGTTTTCAAGCTCGGCGATGTAGTTAACTCTTTCAAATGTTACAATGCCATTTGATAAAGTTCCTTCTCCAACTATTCGACCACCTTGATTTCCTGCAAATCCTACGTAACCTCCATTAAACCCTCTAACATCGTACAATAGGGTCTTCTTCCCTGTCATGTGCCGAGAAGCTCCACTATCCATAATCCAACGTGAAACGGATCTTGGAAGCTCCTGCACCAAATAGAATATGATTAGTTGAAATAAGCTGCCCAAGCCTCATCAGACTCAGGTAACTTTATCTCATCTATACACATTACAACCGATTTAAGAGGTGGAAAATTTTTATCATTCATTTCCAGTTTGTTATCAATAGCCTCTTTTATGTCAACTTTATCCTCTTTTGCCAATGAAACATTCTTCTTAACAAAATCTTCATAAGAAATTGGAATGTTTTCTTTTCTGGTTTCATTTTGAAGAATCTTTTTAGGAACAACCTTCTTCTCTTGTGGAGTTGAAACTTGTTTCTCTGATTTAGGTTTCCATGTTTGTTGAGATGAAGCCACCCGTTTGTAAAATTTGTCAATTTTAGTTACCACATTCTTAACAGGTTCAATTTTGAATTTTGTGTTCTCATTTTTCAAAATTTTCTCAACAACCATTGGAGCTTTACCTTTTGCATCAACTTTCTTTTTCTGACTCTCAACAACTTCAGACTTAGGCTTAAACTTGGTGCACTTTCGTGCAATGTGTCCAACTTTGTTGCACTTGAAGCATGTACGAGTATCAACTACTCGACTTGTGCCTTCAGTCTGAGGCTGTGAGGCCTTCTCCTCAAAGAACTCTTCATTTGATTTTGAAAAAATCTCAGACTCTTGCTCGGAGTGAGAACTCGAGCTTTTAACAAACACCTTTTTCTCAGCAAACTTTTTATTTTGAAAATTCCTTCTTTGATAATTCTTACCCCCCTGATAACCACCCAACCATCTGTTTTGGTTGTTATAAAAACGCGGTGGAACAACAGGTTTTTTGTAGTAAGCTTTATCTTTTTCAAAATTCATTTACCTCTTTGTCTGTTTCAAACTATCTATCGCAGACAGATCAATTTCAACCAATTTGAACACGTTTTTCAATTTAGCAACATTAACATTCTCCATTGGAAACTCAGAATCCGAATACAACTTATCCGATCACGACATCTTGTACATGACAAGAGTAGGTTCTTCATTTAAGTTGTTTTTGGATTTTGGTTTCGGAATATAATTGTTCAAGAAACATTCTTCATCCTCAGCTGAATCACTTTCAGACTTCAAAACATTTTCAGCCATGCTTTTAACAATTTCTGACTGAACACTATTCTCATCGGATGACGACGTGAATGTAACATCAATTGTGTCTGGAAGCTTAACTTCATTTTCTTCTTCATCATTAACCAACCCTGATTTTTTCTTTGAATAATTGTTTAAAACTGGCGGTGGAACTTGATGAAACCCAACCCCAGTTCCATCAAAGTATACATCTTCGCCTGCTTTGTTCTTTCCAATTGGTTTGGGAACTATATGTTGAAGAACAAAACTTGCGGAGCTGTAACTGTTCAATTTCAACTGGATGCGTTCATTTTCAATTTTAGCTTCTTGAAACTGAAGCTTCAACTTAGCAATCTCATCCAGTTGTTGGTTGATTAGCTCTTCTTTAACTCTCAGAACACCTGACAATTGCACATTTTCTTTGTATGTCTTACCATTTCTATCATCAGAATCTTTAACCGTGCGTTTTAACTTCCCAAAATTTTCTGAAAGTTGACGATTTTCATGAATTAGCTTTTCGTTTTCTTTCCTAACTCTTTCTACTTCAATTTTATCATTTTCGATTTTATCAGTTAGTTCTTTTAATCGATCATTTGAAGCTTTTAGCATTTTGTCACAGTTTACGATCTGATTCTCAACATCTCTGAGTCTTCCTGTCAGATCTTTGATCTTTTTACCACTGTGGTAAGCAATTGTACTACAAACCTTGCAGTCTTTCATGCAATTTTTGCAGTCGCTCTCAGTTTTAACTTTCTTACCTGACTCATTGACTGAATCATTCTGACTGATCTTGCTTTTAGACTCAGTGCCAGAACCAGAAACCACCTCTAGTTCTTTTGCAGCAAACACTTTGTCAGCCATCTTCTTCAAATTCTCAGCAGTAAACTCTTGTGAAGTGTCAATAATCCCATCATCAATTTTCTTTAACTGCTGCTCTTTCTCCTTTTCTTTTTCTTTTTCTTTTTCTTCTGCTTCTCCACCTCCCCACCATTCTCTCTGTAAGGCTTCTTCTTCTTCAGCAACTTGTTTAGTGAGTACTTCAACATCAATGGTCTTTGAATCAATAGCTATGTTACCATTGGGATCTAGGTAACATTCTCTATCAGCATCCCATCTTTTTGCCTTCTTTGCTTCATTGTAAATCTTAGACATTCTAACCATTCTGTCTATGGCTTTTGCCTTCCTGTTGATGTATTTCTCTTGTTCATTTCTGCTATCTTTGAAAGGAACAGGTTTTGCTACAAACGCATAGCCTACTGCATCTTCCTCCGGTAACACATCACTCCAATCGTATCCTTCGTCATCATGAATAACAGCAAGAGCTCTTGATTTTTCTTTGGGGTTATCTTCAAGCTGCTTCATTCTGGGAGGTTCAAATTTGTTCTGATGGTAGATTGCTCTTTTGTAGTAGTCTTCTCTGAATGGATTTGCAGTATCATCAGCAGGTGCGTTTCGACACTCACGTTTAAAATGTCCCTTTTGTTTACATCTGAAATACGTGACTTTTAATTTATCAATTCCATCTCTTCTGGGTCGATCTGATCATAATCCTCCTTAGTGAGGTTAGTGTTTCCAATCTTGCCCGCAACAAGACTCTCGTACGACTCTAGAACAAACGCTAAGATCACCATTTGCTGTTTTGCGGATTCCTCACTGAAGTTTTGTGCATTCTTCAGATCCACAACAATATTACATTGGAACAGATTCTTTGAAGCTGATTGACTTGAAGTAGTTGATGATGAACCACTATGAAAACCACTGCTTGAACTTTCTTGGTTTGACGTGTTAGAACCTTCAGCTGAGAAAGCTGTCTTAGGAGACACAGTCTTCGGGATCATACTTCGATAATACAACTCAACATTCTGCTGATATGAGGAATGATTGACTTTGAATGATTTCTTGAGCTCCAGCTCATGACTCTCCAGTCTTTCAATTAATAGATCAACCGTTAGTTTCTCCGACTCGATTGTATTCTTCAACATCAAAGCAAAGTATTGCCAATCTTTCTCATCCGACAACGAGTCAAACAGTTTGTCCACCAATTCTTCTCGAGAATAAATGATTCCATGTCTTGCCAGCTCCATCTTCAAATGCCCAAATCTTTCAATCATTTTAGATACAAATTCATTTTTTAAACATCCAAACAAATCGAATTCTTTTCTTAACAATTTCTTTTTGTTTTTAACTATTTCAGCACTACCCACACATTTTACTCTCAGTTTCTCCCATAGATCTGTTGAATTTGTGTACTCAATCAATGCTATTATGTCGTCTCTCACAGACTGATGAATCAATGCAATGCACTTTTGTTCAGCAACATATCTGTCTATCTCCTCATTTTCTGTCAAATTTTCAAAATCCGATCTTCCCATGACGAAACCATTCTTCAACATCTTCCAACTTCGATATGCAAATGCTTTTAGCCATTCTTCAAACTTTTTGGCCCATTTATTGTAATCTTCAATCGCCATAAGCTTAGGAGGTTTGTTGTACGTCCCATAAGCACTCTCCACACTCAAAGTATCAGAAAGAGTTTTCTTCGCACTCGGAGATGAAACGTTTTCATTTGTGTTGTTACATGTATCATCTCCGTTGTTTCCCATGAAGGCAAACATGTCACTGAAAGGATTCATAAACTCATCCATCTTCACGTATCTGAAACAATCAACAAACACTTAGAAAAGTTTTTGAAAATTTGAAAAGTAGTTTCAAAGGAAATTAGTTCAAGCGGAATTGCTTCAAACGATATTACTTCTGTAGGATCGTTTTCAGACCCAAACGAGTCGATCAGAAGAGTTTTACTCAGAATGAAAGGCGGAAACAGACATTCTACGATCAATTCAGCAAGATTATCACTTTAAACTGTCCGTATATTGATTTTGGATCAAATACAAGTCTGTGGACACTTCGGCAGCACTTCGTTACACTGACCGGAAAGATTACAAATGAAATGGCACTCAAGGTATTTATAGGTGAGGTAATTTCGTTTGAGGCTGTCTCAAACGAAATTAGTAATCTCGTTTGAAACACATTCAAATGAAATCATCTTCTTAATTTCGTTTGAAATGGTCTTGTACCATTTCAAGCGAAATCACCTATGTACACTTTCTCGTTTTATGTGCTTTGATCTATCTATCACAACAAGACTCGATACAAGACGAAGTCGACAGACGCATGCACCAACAACTTCTTCAAACGGAATTATGCTTTTCAAACGATATTACCAAACAGATTTTAATTTCGTGCGGAATTAGGGTCAATTTCAAACGGAATTAAGTCTCTTGATGCGGAATTAGCAACTTTGAAGCGAAGTTAGTAATTCCGTTTGAACGTTTCAAACGAAATTATATTCCATGTGAAATTGTCTGCACTTTTCAACCGAAATTAGGTCAAATGTGCAATTCGTGCGGAATTACAAAGATGATTTCGAACGGAATTATTTATGACGTCAGCATGTTCGAACAGTTTTTCAAGCGGAATTATCAGTTTTTATCAAAATTTGTAAGAATTAAGGTCCAAATCTTTCACAGATTAGTTAAAACTATGTTTCGCTTGATATGTGTGAGTTTTAAGCCATTTCAACCGTTAAATTTCGTTCAAATCAGAAAAGAAAGAGTAGAAGTGAAAGAATCCGATGAGATCAAGCTGAATTGGTATGAACTCCTCGTCCTGAGCTCTGATACCACTTGTTGGATCATCGTGAGACCCTAACGAGTCACTATGAAGAGTTCAACATCAAAAACAAAGGCGGAATCAATGAATTTGACGTAACACCGCTTGTTTTTCTCTAATTATCTTCTTATTAACCGATTCTGAGCTTTTACAGATTCAAATGACAAACGGACAGCACCTCGGCTCTGAATCTATGTTCTAATTCCATTTTAAATGACACGATATGATCAGGTATTTATAGGAGGTTAATTCCGCTTGAAACCATCTCAAACGGAATCACCAGTTCATGCGGAATTACTTAATTCCGTGCGGAATTAGTAATCTCGCTTGAACATCTAATTCCGTTTAAAATGTCATCAAGCACCTTTCAAGCGGAATTATCCTTTAACACTGTTTTCTCGATTTCCGTGCCCTGATCTATCTAATACAATACAAGACTTGATATGCAGAGAAAGTCCAATGTTTAAACAAAATAAGAAAAATAAAACAAGTTGAAATTGTTTAGGCTTTAACCACCAGTTCGATACTCTCGTATACGCAGAGGTGATCCAAAGCTTAAACGAAACACCAAAGAAAATAACGCAGAACGTTTAGTCACTAACATCCAGTTCGATACTCACGTATACGCAGAGGATGTCCAATGCTTAAACAAAATAAAGAAATAAAACAAGTTTAAATCTTTGCAAAATGAAAACACAATCACAGCGACTTTTCAGCAAGTTGTGAAAGTTCACAGACTTAACCAGTTTTATGTCTTTCGACATTCAGCGATTACTGAGTAGGTACACAATCAAGAAGGACAAAACTAAGTACTATGCTTTTGACCATGTTTCCCACTAGAACTAGGCTTTTTCATTTAAGTTTGTATCGTTATCGCAAATCTACTAGTCTAGCTGAGCCTACCATCACATCTTTAGTGAGACCGTTTATCACACTGTATCTTTCCATTTCTTTAGCATGCTGTGACAGTCCAACTGATCTACTATCATTTCCTCTTTTTGACAACAAAGCTCATTTTTGCATTTTTCAATGTTTTTGACTTTTTCAAATTTTCAAATGTTTTTGGATTTTCTGAAATCTTACTCCCCCTAAAATTCAAACACATTTAAAAGAAATTTGAAAACAAACTGTACAAGTAAAGTGACAACTGATATCAAATAGCCTCAACTCTCCATTCACTTGACGTAAACAATCAGAACTCCCCCTCACAACAAAGTATTTTCCCATTGTGATTTCAAAACACTTAAGTTTGTCTTAATCAAATGGTTTTTCCGGAAAATAAGTTTTGTTGATTTTATCACTTGTAAAATAGGGGTTCATCACATTGTTGTTCGCAAATACCACTTGTAAGAATGATTCAATCAAGTTCAAACTAATGACCTTGATAAACCATGTGCTTCTATTTCAACCAAAAACCACTTGTAGGTTGAATTCTTAAGATGCCGATTCCTACTCCACACTTACCAACCTGGGAGTTCCGGCAAGTCACACTTATACAAAAACAATTTTCTTAAACAATAAATGATGTCGATTCATGCTCCGCGATTACCAACTTGGGAGCTCCGGCAAGTCAGGTTTTTATTCTTTGAAAAATATTGACACCCAGGCCTGACCATCCTTGGGTGTAACCACTTCTTTTTCAACATCACTTTCAACAGACTTGTGAACACTCTTTTTGGAAGCATAAAATTCTTTAACACCTTTGGCCTTACCATTGATCATTTTTCTAAAAATGTGTTTCACATTTCCGTTGAAAGCCTTTTCAACATCAAACTTATTCTTTTCAGAATAAAATTGATTTGAAATTTCCACTTTTCCAACTTTCTTTTTAAAATTTTCAGCTCTTAGTAATGGAAATTTTTCATCATTCACAATCGGAATAGATTTCTCAATTTTCTCAACAATCTGTGGCTCCTCTGTCTTTGTAGAGACAGATTCATCACCAATTGATAGCTCCTCTGATTTTGACAAATCAGATTCATCACTAGAACTACTTCCTGAACCTTTAAGCACCCACTTCTGATTTTTCAGATTTTCTTTTCTTTTTAAAACATTCCTTGAACATTCACCAACTTCAAAAGTTGAATTTTCAAAGCCTTTAAATTTTTTGGTTGTAAGTTCAGTTTTCTTAACAACTTTTTCTTTTTGTTTACCAGAGACTCCCTGTTTTGTCTGTATTTCCTTTGGACAATTTCTGGCAATATGACCAACTGTTTTACATTGAAAACAGGTTCTTGTCTTTGTCTTCTTCTGAACAACACTTTTCTTCATCTCTTCTTGCTTCTTTGCAAGGAATTCTTTGTTCGTTTGTTTCCAGAATGAACTCTCTTGTTCTTTCTCAGAATTTGTTCCTGAAACAAAAACAGTTTTAGGTTTATAAATTTTCTCATTTTTATAATTTTCCGGTGGAATAAAACCCAAACCATTCTTTTTGAAATTACCGTTATGGTTTGGTTTCTTTCGATAACCATAACCAGAACTGTAACCCATTTTCTTATTTAATCGTTGTTGAACTCTTGAGGTGTAAGGTTTAGGTTTTTCAGAAAAATTTACATCCTTTATTTCAGAAATATTAATTTCTGTTAGTTTGAAAACCATTTTAATTATTTCTGGTTTAACACCTCTTATTGGAAAAATCTCATCAGAATATAATTTGTCAGAATCTTTCAAAGTATATGCTACTTTGATCGGTTCGTCATCCAAATTAGTTTTTGATAACAAGAACTCTTTTTTATACACCCGTTTTCCCTATTTGTCTTTTTGACTTGACGTGTCAGACTTTGAATTTGACTCTGATTTTGACTTCGACATTAACTCCTCTGTTTCATCCTTTTCTAACACCTGATCGACCATTTTCTTTATTAACTCGGACTCATGATCAGTGTCAGACGACGTGAACGTGACATCTATACTTTCTGGCAAGTTATCCGATGACTCAGACTCCCACTGTAAATTTGTTGCCTTTTCGACTCTTTCAGAATTTGGATTTCGAGGAGAATATCCATTTTCGACCGGGGGTGGACTTTTGTTATAGATAACACTTGGTTTCTTACCAGAAATCTTCACTTCATCATCTTCTGTTGTTTCGGACTTCTTCTCTTCCGAAGTCTTTTCTTCTTCAAATGTCTTCATTACTTCCACAATGGGGTAAGTCCTGTCAACAACAAAAGTAGAGCATGAGTAACTTTTTAATAATCTGTTAACTCTTTCAGTTTCAATTCTTTGAGTTTCCAGTTTCAGCTCAAGCTCAGCACACTTTTCAGTGTAATAGTTGACATTATCAAGCTGTCTCATGTATGCCCCTTTGAGTGTATTCATTGCTACAGCTTGTTCACTGTTCGACTCTGTGTACTTATTCATCTCTTTGTTCAAAACATCATATGATTCTTTTAGCCTTTTTATATTGTGTAGCAACTCATTATTTTGCTTTATCAGAGAATCACAGTTTATACATTTCTCAGGAACTTTAACTGCATCAGCATCTGTTTTGATTTCAAATTCTGGAACTTGTTTGACTACTCTCACATAAACTTCTTCAACTCTTTTCTTTTTCTCTGCTCCAGCTTGTCTCTTTTCTTCTTCTTCTTCTGCATATCTTTTCCATTTCTCTTCTTCAGCCTCCTTAATTTTTCTGTATTTTTCTGCCCAATATTCATCAGAAGCATTAGCAACACATCCTTTAACAAATCCTTTAGCTAGGAATTCTTTGTCTGGGCAATAATTGTCTCAACTAAATCTTCTAGCAATTTTTCATCTTCTTGATCTACCACACATGCTTTACTATCTTTTGGAATGTATTTATCCCAACTGAATTCTTTTCCATTATCTTGATTAACAAGACATGCTCTCTTTGAATCTTCAATTTCTTTTCTTCCATGAGCTGTTTGTGCCTGTTGTTGTTGATGTGGCAGTTGAGCAACTTAATGATATATCGCTTTTCGATAGTAGTCATTGTTTCCAAATGGATTTTGAGCTCCACTTGCTTCACGATTGGTGCACTCCCTCTTCAAATGCCCTTTTTCCCTACAACGAAAAGAAGTAACTTTAGACTTATCAAATCCTAAAGTTGAAACATTTGCATCGTGAAAATCATCTCTGCCTGTGATTTTTTTGAACTTTTCAGCTCGTCTCAACACACTAGCCATACACCATTTTATATCCATCAATTCCATCTCCTCAGCATCGATTTGATCGTAATCCTCTTTCGTGAGCATTGGATTCCCGATCCTTCCTGCAACTAATCCTCCATAGGATTCAAGCACTGTTACCAACAAAGACATGTGACTTTTAGCAACTTCCTCGGTATAATTCTGATCATTTTCAAGATTCAAAGCAATGTTGCATTGAAGAACTTTCCAACTTTTTGTTGTAGAAAAATGTGGATCAAATGTTGGAAATGAAGTAAATCCAGTTTTGCTGCTTGATCCCTGAGATGAACTTTCTGAAGAACTTTTTGCATTGTAAGCAGTATCAACTTTTTGAGAAAAATTTCTCTTTTCATCAACACCACCTTTGAAATACAATCCAATGTCTTATTCTCCATCATAATTCTTCATTCTAGCGATCTTTCTTTGCTCCATCTCTTGAGCTTCAAGATGTTTGATGAACCCACTCAGTGTTAGCTCGCTATATTCCTTTCTATTATTTCTCAACATCATCAGAAACGTTCCCCAAACATCATGTGGCAACGCATCAGCCAGCTTCTCAATCAACTCATCTTTATGTTTGTTGATGCCCAATCTTGTCATGTTTTTCACCAAGTTACAATATCTTTCAATAATCTGCTTGGTGCTTTCCGTTCTCAAACCACGGAATAGATCAAATTCTTTCTTCATAAGTGACATCTTGTTCCTGAGCATATCTTCACTACCAAGGGACTTTGCTTCTAATTCTTTCCAAATCGAATATGCACTACCGTTATGTTGAAGAAGAATCAAGATATCCTCCTTGATCGCTTGTTGTAACAAACTAACCATCAATTTCTCATCTTTATACTTCTTTTTCTCTTCAGCACTCATTTCTCTAATTGGTATTTTCACTCGATTGTCTCCTACTGGTCTTTCATATTGAACCTCGGTATGTTCCCAAGCATCCAAATGATATGCTTCAACCCAGTTACCAAAACGTTCGGACCAACCGTTAAAATCATCAATATCCATAAGCTTTGGTGGTTTCTGCATAGTTCCCATTTCATTTTCAAGCAACGTATTCTGAGCTATAGTCATCGGACTAGCAAAAGCGTTATAAAACTCGTTCTCCATAATTTTGATTTTCAAAGATTCACAAACAGACAGCTTCAAACGGAATACCAGGTTCAAACTAAATCCCCTCTCAAACGGAATCACCACCTACAAACGAGATACCCTTTCAAACAAGATGACTAATTTCATTTGAAACAATACTTGTTCAAACGAAATTGCTGAATCTGTATGACCTTTCAAACGAAATCACGATTTCAAAATGGGATTGCAACTTTCAAACGAAATCTTCAAACGAGATAACTATCTTCAAGCGAGATTACCCAACATTTCAAGCGAGATACCGTTTTCAAATGGAATTAACCAGTAATTCAAACGAAATCAGAACCAAATATGCAATCTCAAACGAAATCAGCAAGCAACTTCAAATGAAATCAGCATGATGTCTTACTTTCGGTCCAAATTTTGTCCAATTGATCAAGTTTTAAGCCGATTTTAGTTCTCAAACTCTCAAGGGTTTGTTAAAACACAGTTACGCACACATTGTGAAAAAATTAGCCGATTTTAACTGTGAAAACTTGTTTAATTTTGAAAGAAGGTGTAGAAAAACAGAATTTGCAGCTGAATTGGTATGAACTCTTCCTCCTGAGCTCTGATACCACTTGTAGGATCGTTTTCAGACCCAAACGAGTCGATCAGAAGAGTTTTACTCAGAATGAAAGGCGGAAACAGACATTCTACGATCAATTCAGCAAGATTATCACTTTAAACTGTCCGTATATTGATTTTGGATCAAATACAAGTCTGTGGACACTTCGGCAGCACTTCGTTACACTGATCGGAAAGATTACAAATGAAATGGCACTCAAGGTATTTATAGGTGAGGTAATTTCGTTTGAGGCTGTCTCAAACGAAATTAGTAATCTCGTTTGAAACACATTCAAATGAAATCATCTTCTTAATTTCGTTTGAAATGGTCTTGTACCATTTCAAGCGAAATCACCTATGTACACTTTCTCGTTTTATGTGCTTTGATCTATCTATCACAACAAGACTCGATACAAGACGAAGTCGACAGACGCATGCACCAACAACTTCTTCAAAGGGAATTATGCTTTTCAAACGATATTACCAAACAGATTTTAATTTCGTGCGGAATTAGGGTCAATTTCAAACGGAATTAAGTCTCTTGATGCGGAATTAGCAACTTTGAAGCGAAGTTAGTAATTCCGTTTGAACGTTTCAAACGAAATTATATTCCATGTGAAATTGTCTGCACTTTTCAAGCGAAATTAGGTCAAATGTGCAATTCGTGCGGAATTACAAAGATGATTTCGAACGGAATTTTTTATGATGTCAGCATGTTCGAACAGTTTTTCAAGCGGAATTATCAGTTTTTATCAAAATTTGTAAGAATTAAGGTCCAAATCTTTCACGGATTAGTTAAAACTATGTTTCGCTTGATATGTGTGAGTTTTAAGCCATTTCAACTGTTAAATTTCGTTCAAATCAGAAAAGAAAGAGTAGAAGTGAAAGAATCCTATGAGATCAAGCTGAATTGGTATGAACTCCTCGTCCTGAGCTCTGATACCACTTGTTGGATCGTCGTGAGACGCTAACGAGTCACTATGAAGAGTTCAACATAAAAAACAAAGGCGGAATCAATGAATTTGACGTAACACAACTTGTTTTTCTCTAATTATCTTCTTATTAACCGATTCTGAGCTTTTAAAGATTCAAATGACAAACGGAAAGCACCTCGGCTCTGAATCTATGTTCTAATTCCGTTTTAAATGACATGATATGATCAGGTATTTATAGGAGGTTAATTCCGCTTGAAACCATCTCAAACGGAATCACCAGTTCATGCGGAATTATTTTAATTCTGTGCGGAATTAGTAATCTCGCTTGAACATCTAATTCCGTTTGAAATGTCATCAAGCACCTTTCAAGCGGAATTACCCCTTAACACTGTTTTCTCGATTTCCGTGCCCTGATCTATCTAATACAATACAAGACTTGATAAAGACGAAGTTAAAAGACATCAGTGCACCAACACTTTTGTATCCATGGTTGTGAAACAATAATTCTGTTGCAACACTCCCCGGCGTTTCCGCCGCGGTTTCGTTGTTTTAACGTGGTCGGGGTGTGACATAAGAGTTGGTAGCAGAACCAATGGTTGTAGGGAATTAGGTTATTAGTAATGCTTTGACCTAGACTATAACTTCCTAGGACCCTAACGCAAAAAGATTTGCGTTTAGATTTTAACACAAAACCGTCACCTACCATTAGGTGATAACCCCAATGAGAACACAAATTTCGAATCTGCTTTGAAAACTAATCATTTCTTCATAAATGATATGTTATAAGGTTTTGAAACCTCTAAGTTTTCAAAACCTCGTCAAAGTTTGGGCCTTATAATGTGAACACGTGCAAACTGGAAGGGTGAATGCCTGTACCCTGAGTTTTCTGTATAAGGCTAGAGTGTTCGTACAAATCCACATAATCAGACCAGTCACTCTTACCTGGGAACTCTTGGGGTGAGTGTTCACTTATAGGCGAGCATGTCTTCAGTGATACATTATTTTGACCCATTCACTTTGATTAGTCACTGCGTGTCGTTTGTTTGTTCGAGGTAACGAACGAATGATCGCCTTCCTTGTGTTTTGTCGATGTTTTCCATACCTCAACAAATGGCTGCAGTGCTTCCGAACGTAGTGACCCAGATCCATCAATTATATAACAACAACAATAATAACAACAATAATGCTCAGTGTAGTTTCAAGAATTTCAATTCTGCTAAACCGTTGAAGTTTTCTGGGTCTCAAGGAGCAACCGCGCTCCTGCAATGGTTCGAGAGTATCGAGAGCACATTCAAACATGTGCAGCGTCCGAATGAGCGTAAGGTTGAATTTGCATCAAGTGTGTTCGAGAAGCATGCTCCTACATGGTGGAACGGAGTGATGCGTGATAGGGGTGCTGATGTGGCTATGGCAAAAACATGGGAAGAGCTTTGAGCTCTCATGATGAAAGAGTTTTGTCCCCGTCACGAGATTCGAGCTTTGGAACGAGAATTCGATGATTTGAAACAATATGGGGGAGAATGCCATGCGTATACGGATCGTTATGTGGAGCTCAGTTTGTTGTGTCCTACGATGGTTACCCCATTGGAGAAAGCAATAGAGAGGTATATCAATGGTTTGCCCGACTCTGTGCAAGACATCGTGACTGGCAGTAATCCTACTACTGTTCGTCAAGCAATCGAGTTGTCTGCTACACTGATCGAGTCTCAGGTCAGAAAGGGAAAACTGACCCGAAAGGGTGACAAGAAGAAATCAGCTGATTTTGCACAAGAAAATAGTACGGGTAAGAAGAAGGGTGAGTCTTCTAAGAAGTCGAGGAAGCGCAAGGCTTCCCAGAACTTTGCTGTCACCAACCAGAACCCTCAGAACCCACCGGCACTACCTCCTGTGAAGAAGCAATATGCTGGTACTGCACGTCACTGTGCCCGATGCAATGGTCATCATGTTGCCCAACAGGCCTGTAAGCAGTGCACTACGTGTGGTAAACTTGGGCATCTGGCCAACATTTGTCGTTTGGGTCAGAATCAAGCTGCTCAGGTTCCAGCACAAGCTCAGGGGAATGCTGCGAGATTCCCACCTGGTTCGTGTTATAATTGCGGAGAAATGGGTCATTTCCGCAACAACTGCCCGAGGTTGGTGAACGCGAATTGTAACACCTCGAAATTTCATGTCCAATATTATATCGACACGTGTCATGGGCTTAAAACGTGTAAAGGATTGAGTAGAAGGATTAGAGTTGACAAACAAAGAAACAATGTGAATAAAAAGGTTCAAAGTGTCAACAATGGATAAATATACTTCACGATAGCCCCACATAATGTTTATAACCTTAAACGAATAAATCATGGATCATACGAAGCTAATTGTGGAAGAAAGTGAGAGATTACAAACTACAGGGGTTAAATGTGTCAACATGTTTAAAGTATACATCTGAGTGACCTTTTAGCAAACCCGAAGCTTTGTAATAATTAATTATGCTCACGAGAATAAGTGATAAAAATTTCACAAGGTTTCGTTAAAGTATGAGAAAGTTATGACAATATTCGTATACGGGGGGTTAAAAGCGTCAACGTTGAAATTTATGACTTTTCGGGTGATCATAAAGTTAACCAAGGACTTAACAAAGTGTGGTTATGTCTTAAGGCCCTTAAAAGTCAAGTTAGAGGGCTCAAAGTGCAAGAAACCATGTTAAAATTTAGTTTACAAGGACCAAGGACCTAAAGTGCAAATAACGAAACTTGTTTGGCTAGTCCTGAACATCCACACGGGGCGCGTAAGCCCTGGCTGGGCCTTACGCGGGCCTCCTGGCACCCCCAGATACAGAAAACACAGGCAGCTGCCTGTTCTAGCCGGTTAGACCGACTTATGAAGGTTGTTTTCGATTCTATGGGCTTGCTTGATGGTTTTTAGGGGCCTAGGGACACTTGGGATGATCAGGAATCATCCCATAGACTTATTTGGCATGATCTTGTGCAATCAAAGTCCCTATATAAGGTATTATTGGTTGCACCATTTTGATCATTCACTTGGAAACTCCACAACTCACTCTCTGAAGATTCCTGGAGCTCAAGCACCATTCCTAGCGATCTCTAGTTGTGCATAGGACCTTGGTAAGTATTCTTGACCTTCCCTAATTCAGTTTTGATTAGTTAATTAGCATAAAGTCAAACCATCGTAATTAAGATTTGACTTCATCATTAATCTTAATTTGTCCAGTCAAATTACAAATTGAAAGTACCTATGAGTTGGTAATTATGTGGGCAATAAACCCTTAAAAGGGCACCCTCTGATTCTCACTCTAAGAAGGTCAATTGTCGGGTCAAACTTGATCTTAAAAAGTCAACAGGAAGCAATTTTGCAAATAAAAATATAATTAGCAATGTAGGAGCTATACAACATGTTTTGTCATTAATATAACTTGGTGATTAATGTAAGAACATCTCTAAACATGTTCAACTCGACATATTTCAGTTTAAGCTCGGTTCGGGACCGAAAGTCGCAAAAGTAGACTTTTGCTTTGACTTTCCGTTCTGACCCATTAGAGCATAGTTTAGAAATGCCTTAGAGCTTTATTAGGACCAGGTTTCATATAAGTATAACCCTCTGTGATTATACAACTTGGTTCATTAGTTATCCGATTCATATGCATATTTCCGTTAAATGCCTAAATGTTGACTATTATGCCCATTTGACCTTAAAACGAGAATTTTGGAAATGTGAGAGGACAATAATCTTTGTCACTGATTTATAAACATGTCCTTAAAATTTCACATCATTTTGAGGTCTAGATTAGGAGTTATGCTTAATAGCGTAATTAGAAAGCCTATCTAAACCCAATTTTTGACACCAAACCTCTTACCCACTGATGTAATATAATATTTTGGGATTTTTGAAGATTTTTAATTATTTTTAAACTGATCATAACATAGGGTTATAACCTTGATTCGGTAATTGCCGATTATACCCTTTTCATCTATAAAATGAGTTTTACTAATCCTTTTTATACCAAACCTTATTCTACTGATCTAATGTGATAAATAAAATATTTTGAGCCTTTCGGAATAATAAAAATATCAGCCTTCCTTTGAAAACCCGGAAATGGCTCCAAATCTCCTTTTTAAGCGTTTTAACGCAGAGTATGTATCAAGACCATTTTATAAATATAAGTCTTGATACCCTACTGTTATAATTTATTAAATTAAGTATTTTACTGATTACATCAGACCCGAAACTCAGATTTATATTTGAACTCTTTTATAACCTTTAAAATGACCAAAATACCCCTACGGGGCGTAATTTGAGTTTAAATCCATTTTGGGCATAATAGAAGATATCTTACTGATGTCACTACATATTAAGGGCGTATTAACCTAGGAAACTTGTGTATGACTCATTTGGTTACCCGTTACGCACTTTTCGCGTTCGGATCGGCTTATGTAACTAATTTGCATATATTAGCCGAAACGGGTCAAACCATATCGTTTTCACCTCAAAATCCATAATGTGTTCAAGTTACCCATATTAAACAAGCATACAAGCTTATCGGGTCAAAACCACATTCTAAACCGGTCTTCGCTTATCATGCGGTTGAACCGAGTCTTCCTTTTGAAAACTAACCGGTCTAAGTCTAAGCTTAATTAAAGACCCGTTAGGATTCTAATAGGTTATTAAAAACCTTCGTTCCAGATTAGGAGCCTAGTAAAAGCTACGTGCACTTGCTGTATTTGATTTATACCTTGCTCAGGTAAATACTCTTAACTTATTTTCCCTATACGGGCTTGGGATACTGTATTATAATAATACCGCTTGGTCGGGTATGTAGTCATTTAAATCGTATTATGATTTGTGTATTTACATAACCCGTTTTATTCTGTATTATTTGGTGTATGGCCTTTGGAGGTTAAATGACCATGTCCCGGATATCCTTGGCATCATTCAAAGAAATGGCCACGACCTAAGCACGGGGTGTAGGCGTACACCTGACAGATGCATTATGTAAAAACTGGTAATCCACTTAGAGGAAATAATCCTTGTGGGCATTATACCTGTGGCGTTTCAGTTAATCTAGTCCGGCCCTACAAACCAGCCCTGATGGACGACAAATAAGTAAAACTGTATACAAGATTATATACAAATAGTTGTCCCAAGTTATAAAAGATATTTTTGCCGAAGTGCATCCAAATCAATTTTCAAACTCTTTTCAAAATGAGTCAGTTAAGTTGTATTTACCAGTGTAAACTAACGTATTTTCCAAAAGGCTAAGTGCAGGTACTATACGAAATAGGCTGGCTACTCCAGGCATCAATAATCAAGTCTTGCAAGCTCTAGATGTCAAAGTCTGTTGAACAGTTTTCCTTTTTATTTTCGATCCACCTGTGGATCCCTTACTTTCCATTTGTAATACTTTGATATCACTTTATATCGGATTGTAATATATTTATCTTTTGCTTCCGCTGTGCATTTATAATTTGTGTTGTTTGACTATGATGATATCAACTACGTCACGATACTCCCCATCGGGCCCACCGGTAATACATGGAAATATCGGGGTGTGACAGGTTGGTATCAGAGCCAACACTGAGTGAATTAAACACTAGCTTTTTGTGTTTGATCTCAGTTACACAGTTGCACATTCTTGAGTCTAGACAAAGAACATAGGACTAATACTAATTCGTTTATTTTGTCTTCTATTTGTTTCCTTTGTTATTTTCTGATTAGCCCCTGCATGGGCAAGTCTTTTCAGTTAGAAGTCCCATTTAGGGCAACCATGTACTTGTTTAAATTTTAATGGAACGGTTAGATTTAAAATATCATTCCGTTTATAAGATCTACCATTATAATAAAATGGCAAAGTCTAAAAAGGACAAGACCTAGCTCGTGTGTCATCTTAAGACAGGGCCAAGATGGTAGTTCCTAAATTAGATTCAGATCCTTGTTAACATCTCAGTTTAGGATTGCTCTGTGTTAAATATTAAAAAGAATCTTAAAGGTAAAACCTAGTCTATATGTCATTACAGACGTGGCCAAGATGGTAAAACCTAATCAAAAGATTCAAACCCTTGTTAACATCTGAAGACATGTTAACACCCTTGGCAAAATGTGATTCGATAAAATCGCATAAGTCATCCTTAAATTGGGTTATTCCAAATTTTCCCTTATTAAAATAATCATCCCTTAAGGATGAAGTGCCCACGGGCTATAATTAACGTCCTCTGGGACTAAAGACAGTGGTAGCCCACAACTCCCTGTCAAGAAAAGGTAATGAACTTTGATTCAAACCTTAATGCCTCGATTCCATAAAAATATAGGCTTATAAATTAAACTTGTCTACGTGACTAGGCCATTTGTGCTATTATTAACTTGTAAATTAGGATTTATGATAAAGATCCTGAATAATTATATATTTAACAAATTAACCAAATATGGTCTGTGTTTACCATGGTTAATGAATTGCCATAAAAGACAATTCCATAATAAACTCCCAAATAAATTATTATCAATATCTTATGTAACAGTTCAAACTAAATGGCTGACTCGGATGAGATCAAAACAGTCACCCAAGGGAGGATCATGATAATACCCGAATTAACATAGCGGGTGCAGAACTGCAAGCATTAATGGACAATGTTGTTACAAAGGCTATAGAGCGGCAATATAATGAATCTAGCGGGACTCGAAGCAGGACCCTGTCCGCACCGCATTCCAAGCCTAAGACTCATTCAGAGGCTCACAGCAAGCCGCCCTCTAAGGAAGATGAGCCAAAGAAAGATGATGATCGACATCCTCAAACCAAAACAGTGTTCCATCTAAAAAGATAGTGTTTGATGATAAACCACGTACCAAGTCCTGTACCTATAAGTACTTTGTTTCCTGCAAACCCCGGGATTTCACTGGGGAGAAAGAGGCAATTGATTGTATGACTTGGTTGGATGAAATGGACACCGTGGTTGATATCAGCGGTTGTGCTGAAAGGGATGTAGTGAAGTATGTATCCCCATCATTCAAGGGAGAGGCACTAGCATGGTGGAAGTCTCTTATTCAAGCTGCTGGGAAGATCCCACTCTACAATCTGACATGGGATCAGTTTGTTGCTCTCACTAAGGAGAATTATTGCCCGTAGCATGAGGTCGAAAGGATTGAATCAGATTTCTTATCATTGGTGATGAAGAATCTGGATTGCCAAGCTTACCTCACCAGTTTCAACACCCTGTCTAGGCTAGTTCCATATCTGATAACACCGGAACCCAAGCGAATTGCTCGCTTCATTGGGGGTTTGTCCCCAGAGATAAAAGCCAGTGTTAAGGCATCTAGACCTGCTACCTTTAGGTCAGCAGCTGATCTAGCTCTGTCTCTTACCTTGGATGCGGTCAGGCTAAGATCGCTCAATAATTCTGAAGAAAGTAAGAGAAACATGAGGATGATAACTCATGTAGATCTGAGAAGAAGCACAAAGGTAATACGGACCACAAGAAGGAGTCTGGGTCCAACAAAGGTAATCAGCAGACTGAGGAAAAGCCAAAGTGCATGACTTGCCAAAAACGCCATTTTGGAAAATGCAGGCTTGAGACCAAATCTCAATCAGGATCACCTGCATGTGGGTTATGCAAGTCTAAAGAACACAAGACGATAGAGTGCAAGAAGATAAAAGACGCAACATGCTACAATTGCAATGAGAAAGGTCATATCAAGACCAACTGCCCTAAATACGCCAAAAAGCCTGAAGAGGTCAAGAAGACCAATGCAAGGGTCTTCCGGATGGATGCAAAGGAAGCTGTTCAGGACGATAATGTGATCACTGGTACCTTCCTCATAAATGATGTTTATCCAAGAGTGCTATTTGATTCAAGGGCTGATAAGTCGTTTGTAGATAATAAGTTTTGTAAGTTGCTGAATTTACCTGTTAAAACCCTAAGTGTGAAATATGAGGTAGAATTAGCTGATGGTACCTTAGAAACCGCCTCAACTGTGTTAGATGGATGTTTCATATCCATTAGGAACCACTCTTTTCTGTTATCCTTACTTCCTTTGAAGTTAGCCGGTTTCGATATAGTAATAGGCATGGATTGGTTGTCTCGCAACCAAGCCCAGATCGTTTGTGCTAAGAAGCAACTAGTCGTCAGAACTCATCGTGGCGAGCCTTTGACAATCCAAGGAGATACTAAGTACGGAATGCCTGAGCAAGTATCCATGCTCAAGGCATCAAGGTGTTTGACGAAGGGTTGTGTTATCTACATGGCGCAAGTAACTGTTGATGAACCAAAGCCTAAGATCGAAGACATACCTATTATCTCTGAATATCCAGAAGTATTCCCTGAGGAACTACCTGGTTTACCCCCAGATAGGCAAGTAGAGTTTAGGATTGACATTATTCCTGGAGCAGCACCTATTGCAAGAGCGCCTTACAGATTGGCACCAATGGAGATGAAAGAGTTGAGAACTCAATTGGATGATTTGTTAGCCAAAGGATTTATTAGACCTAGCTCATCTCCTTGGGGAGCACCAATCCTGTTTGTGAAGAAAAAGGATGGGTCGATGCGTCTGTGCATCGACTATCAAGAACTTAACAAAGTTACTGTCAAGAATCGGTATCCATTGCCCAGGATCGACGACTTGTTCGATCAGCTTCAAGGATCGAGTTACTTTTCCAAGATCGACTTAAGGTCAGGATATCATCAACTGAAGGTCAAGGATGAAGATGTAAATAAGACTGCATTTAGGACTCGTTATGGTCACTACGAGTTCTTAGTGATGCCTTTTGGACTCACTAATGCACCAGCCGCATTCATGGATCTCATGAACCCCGTCTACAAGCCCTACATGGATAAATTTGTCATCGTCTTCATCGATGATATTCTTATTTACTCGAAGAGTCAAGCTGACCATGAGAAGCACCTCCATTGCATTCTGAAACTGCTTCATCGAGAAAAGCTCTACGCCAAATTCTCTAAGTGTGAATTTTGGCTGAGTGAAGTCCAATTTCTTGGACATGTGGTTAGTGAATGTGGAATCCAGGTAGATCCCGCTAAGGTTGAAGCTGTCATGAATTGGCAAGAGCCAAAGACGCCTACAGAGATTCGTAGCTTTCTAGGTTTAGCCGGATATTATAGGCGATTTATTGAAAACTTTTCAAGGATTGCCGCACCCCTAACTTCCTTGACGCGTAAGAATATTAAGTTTGACTGGGGTCCTAAGCAGCAGGAATCCTTTGATATCCTTAAGCAAAAGTTGAGCAATGCTCCAGTATTGACATTGCCTGATGGAATAGAGGAATTTGTAGTATATTGTGATGCATCACACACAGGTATGGGATGTGTGCTTATGCAGAGATGCAAAGTCATTGCCTATGCTTCACGCCAGTTAAAGGTGCACGAAAAGAACTACACCACCCATGACTTGGAGTTGGGTGCCGTAGTATTTGCACTAAAACTGTGAAGGCACTACTTGTATGGAACCAAGTGTGTGATCTATTCTGATCACAAGAGCCTACAAAATCTGTTCAATCAGAAGGACTTGAACATGAGGCAGCGACGTTGGATGGAAACTTTGAATGATTATGATTGTGAGATAAGATACCATCCTGGCAAGGCGAATGTAGTCGCCGATGCCTTAAGTCGAAAGGAAAGAGTGAAGCCTATAAGAATCAATGCCAAGAGCATTGAGATAAAGAATGGTTTGAATGAAAGGTTGTTAGCTGCGCAGAAGGAAGCTGTGCTAGAAGCTAACTATCCTGATGAAAAGCTAGGAGTAACTGAAGAACAGTTATCCTATGGCAAGGACGGAATTCTGAGATTAAATGGACGAATATGGGTTCCAGTTTATGGAGGACTTCGGGATGTTATCCTCCAGGAAGGCCACAGTTCTAAATACTCCATTCATCCTGGAGCTGACAAGATGTACCAGGATCTGAAAGCAAATTTTTGGTGGATAGGCTTGAAAAAGTCTATAGCTGCCTATGTAGCTAAATGTTTGGCGTGTGCGCAAGTGAAAGCTGAACATCAAAAGCCGTCAGGTTTGCTACAACAACCTGAACTTCCCACATGGAAGTGGGAGATGGTGACAATGGATTTCATCACCAAGTTGCCAAAGACAAAGAAAAGGAATGATACTATTTGGGTGATAGTAGATAGACTGACTAAGTCAGCACATTTCCTACCCATTAAGGAGACCTATAGCTCCGACATGTTAGCCCAATTGTACGTAGATAAGATTGTATCTCTGCATGGCGTACCAGTGTCTATTATCTCTGACAGGGATACTAGATACACATCACATTTTTGGAAATGTTTCCAACAATCTTTGGGCACGCGTTTAAATTTTAGTACGGCTTACCATCCTCAGACGGACGGGCAGAGTGAGCGTACAATCCAAACTTTGGAAGACATGCTTCGTGCATGTGTGATTGACTTAGGTGGTAGTTGGGATAACCACCTGCCATTAATCGAGTTCTCGTATAACAATAGCTATCATACAAGCATTAAGGCTGCGCCTTTCGAGGCCTTGTACGGTAGAAAGTGCAGAACGCCCGTTTGCTGGGCGGAAGTTGGAGATGTCCAACTGACAGGACCTGAAATAGTCCTGGAGATGACAGATAAGATTGTGCAGATACGCGATCTTCTCAAAGCTGCCAGGGATAGGCAGAAAAGCTACGCAGACATAAGGCGTAAACCTCTAAAGTTTGAGGTTGGTGATAAAGTTCTACTTAAAGTATCACCCTGGAAAGGGGTAATGCGATTTGGTAAGAAGGGTAAGTTAAGCCCAAGGTATATAGGACCATTCGAGATCATCGAATGTGTAGGATCAGTGGCTTATAAGTTAAACTTACCTGAAGAGCTCAGTGGTATTCACAATGTATTCCACATCTGCAATCTGAAGAAATGTCTAGCAGATGAATCGCTAGTTATACCATATACAGATGTGCACATAGATGAGAGCTTAAAATTTGTGGAAAAACCTTTGTCGATCGAGAATTGACGGGTAAAGAAGCTTCGAAGGAAGCATGTGCCTATTGTCAAGGTTAAATGGGATGCCCGCAGAGGTCCCGAGTACACATGGGAGGTAGAGTCCATAATGAAAGAAAAGTACCCTCATTTATTTCAGTAAATCTTGAGGTCGAGATTCCTTTTAGGGCGTGAGGATGTAACACCTCGAAATTTCATGTCCAATATTATATCGACACGTGTCATGGGCTTAAAACGTGTAAAGGATTGAGTAGAAGGATTAGAGTTGACAAACAAAGAAACTATGTGAATAAAAAGGTTCAATGTGTCAACAATGGATAAATATACTTCACGATAGCCCCACGTAATGTTTATAACCTTAAACGAATAAATCATGGATCATACGAAGCTAATTGTGGAAGAAAGTGAGAGATTACAAACTACAGGGGTTAAATGTGTCAACATGTTTAAAGTATACCTCTGAGTGACCTTTTAGCAAACCCGAAGCTTTGTAATAATTAATTATACTCACGAGAATAAGTGATAAAAATTTCACAAGGTTTCGTTTAAGTATGAGAAAGTGATGACAATATTCGTATACGGGGGGTTAAAAGCGTCAACGTTGAAATTTATGACTTTTCGGATGATCATAAAGTTAACCAAGGACTTAACAAAGTATGGTTATGTCTTAAGGCCCTTAAAAGTCAAGTTAGAGGGCTCAAAGTGCAAGAAACCATGTTAAAATTTAGTTTACAAGGACCAAGGACCTAAAGTGCAAATAATGAAACTTGTTTGGCCAGTCCTGAACATCCACACGGGGCGCGTAAGCCCTGGCTAGGCCTTACGCGGGCCGCCTGGCACCCCCAGATACAGAAAACATAGGCAGCTGCCTGTTCCAGCCGGTTAGACCGACTTATGAAGGTTGTTTTCGATTCTATGGGCTTGCTTGATGGTTTTTAGGGGCCTAGGGACACTTGGGATGATCAGGAATCATCCCATAGACTTATTTGGCATGATCTTGTGCAATCAAAGTCCCTACATAAGGTGTTCTTGGTTGCATCATTTTGATCATTCACTTGGAAACTCCACAACTCACTCTCTGAGGATTCCTGGAGCTCAAGCACCATTCCTAGTGATCTCTAGTCGTGCATAGGACCTAGGTAAGTATTCTTGACCTTCCCTAATTCAGTTTTGATTAGTTAATTAGCGTAAAGTCAAACCGTCGTAATTAAGATTTGACATCGTCATTAATTATCCGATTCATATGCATATTTCAGTTTAAGCTCGGTTCGGGACCGAAAGTCGCAAAAGTAGACTTTTGCTTTGACTTTCCGTTCTGACCCATTAGAGCATAGTTTAGAAATGCCTTAGAGCTTTATTAGGACCAGGTTTCATATAAGTATAACCCTCTGTGATTATACAACTTGGTTCATTAGTTATCCGATTCATATGCATATTTCCGTTAAATGCCTAAATGTTGACTATTATGCCTATTTGACCTTAAAACGAGAATTTTGGAAATGTGAGAGGACAATAATCTTTGTTACTGATTTATAAACATGTCCCTAAAATTTCACATCAGTTTGAGGTCTAGATTAGGAGTTATGCTCAATAGCTTAATTAGAAAGCCTTTTATTAATTAAACGACATAATTAGCGTAAAGCCTATCTAAACCCAATTTTTGACACCAAACCTCTTACCCACTGATGTAATATAATATTTTGGGATTTTTGAAGATTTTTAATTATTTTTAAACTGATCATAACATAGGGTTATTACCTTGATTCGGTAATTGCCGATTATACCCTTTTCATCTATAAAATGAGTTTTACTAATCCTTTTTATACCAAACCTTTTTCTACTGATCTAATGTGATAAATAAAATATTTTGAGCCTTCCGGAATAATAAAAATATCATCCTTCCTTTGAAAACCCGGAAATGGCTCCAAATCGTCTTTTTAAGCGTTTTAACGCATAGTATGTATCAAGACCATTTTATAAATATAAGACTTGATACCCTACTTTTATAATTTATTAAATTAAGTATTTTACTGATTAGATCAGATCTGAAACTCAGATTTATATTTGAACTCTTTTATAACCTTTAAAATGACCAAAATACCCCTACGGGGCGTAATTTGAGTTTAAATCCATTTTGGGCATAATAGAAGATATCTTACTGATGTCACAACATATTAAGGGCATATTAACCTAGGAAACTTGTGTATGACTCTTTTGGTTACCCGTTACGCACTTTTCGCGTTCGGATCGGCTTATGTAACTAGTTTGCATATATTAGCCGAAACGGGTCAAACCATATCGTTTTCACCTCAAAATCCAGAATGTGCTCAAGTTACCCATATTAAACAAGCACACAAGCTTGTCGGGTCAAAACCACATTCTAAACCGGTCTTCGCTTTATCATGCGGTTGAACCGAGTCTTCCTTTTGAAAACTAAGCGGTCTAAGTCCAAGCTTAATTAAAGACCCGTTAGGATTCTTATAGGTTATTAAAAACCTTCGTTCCAGATTAGGAGCCCAGTAAAAGCTACGTGCACTTGCTGTATTTGATTTATACCTTGCTCAGGTAAATACGCTTAACTTATTTTCCCTATACGGGCTTGGGATATGGTATTATAATAATACCGCTTGGTCGGGTATGTAGTCATTTAAATCGTATTGTAAAAACTGGTAATCCACTTAGAGGAAATAATCCTTGTGGGCATTATACCTGTGGCGTGTCAGTTAATCTAGTCCGGCCCTACAAACCGGCCCTGATGGACGACAAATAAGTAAAACTGTATACAAGATTATATACAAATAATTGTCCCAAGTTATAAAAGATATTTTTGCCGAAGTGCATCCAAATCAATTTTCAAACTCTTTTCAAAATGAGTCAGTTAAGTTGTATTTACCAGTGTAAACTGACGTATTTTCCAAAAGGCTAAGTGCAGGTACTATACGAAATAGGCTGGCTACTCCAGGCATCAATAATC
This sequence comes from Helianthus tuberosus, assembly GCA_030545235.1. Taxonomy (NCBI): domain Eukaryota; kingdom Viridiplantae; phylum Streptophyta; class Magnoliopsida; order Asterales; family Asteraceae; genus Helianthus; species Helianthus tuberosus. The sequence continues at coordinate 90,461,678 of CM060418.1, read as the reverse complement.
AAGTCTCGCAAGCTCTAGATGTCAAAGTCTGTTGAACAGTTTTCCTTTTTATTTTCGATCCGCCTGTGGATCCCTTACTTTCCGTTTGTAATATTTTGATATCACTTTATATCGGATTATAATATATTTATCTTTTGCTTCCGCTGTGCATTTATAATTTGTGTTGTTTGACTATGATGATATCAACTACATCACGATACTCCCCACCGGGCCCACCGGTAATACGTGGAAATATCGGGGTGTGACACGAATGCAAATGCAAACACGAATGTGAATCCCGGTCGTGGACGAGCATTCAATCTGAATGCAAACGAGGCTCGAGCTGAAAACGAGGTTGTTAACGGTACGTTCCTTGTTAACAATCAACTTGCATCTTTTCTTTTCGATTCTGGTTCTGATAGGAGTTTTGTTTCGTTATCTTTTGAGCCTTTACTTGCGATACCTAGAACTAAACTGAGGAAACCCTTATATGTTGAAGTTGCGACTGGTAAACCTCTTGTACTCGATTCTGTTATTCGTGGTTGTCAATTGAACCTCGATAACCATATTTTTCCTATTGACCTCACGCCAATGCAACTTGGGAGTTTCAATATCATCGTAGGGATGGACTGGTTAACCAAACATCATGCTGAGGTGGTTTGTTTCGATAAGATCGTTCGTATTCCTCTTTCGTCTGGCGAAGTTCTAGAGGTTCGTTGCGAGAAACCATCAGTTGGTTTGAAACTCATGTCGTGAATGAAAGCCCAAGTTATTTACGAAAAGGATATGTTGCTTTTCTGGCACATGTCACCGAGGAGAAAGGCAAAAGCAAGAGTATTCAGGATATTCTAATTGTTCGGGATTATCCAGAGGTGTTTGCTGATGAACTGCCTGGTTTGCCTCCAGTTCGTCAAGTCGAGTTTTATATTGATCTTGTACCCAATGCTAACCCGATTGCGAAAGCACCTTATCGTCTTGCACCGTCAGAGATGCAAGAGTTATCGAAACAACTTCAAGAGTTATCTGATAAAGGATTCATCCGTCCGAGCTTTTCGCCCTGGGGTGCTCCTGTCGTCTTTGTGAAAAAGAAAGATGGATCTTTTCGAATGTGTATCGATTATCGTGAGCTTAACAAGCTTACCATCAAGAATCGATATCCCCTACCTCGAATCAATGATCTCTTTGATCAGCTAAAAGGTGCTACCTGTTTTTCCAAGATCGATCTGCGTTCTGGGTATCATCAACTTCGTGTATTCAAAGAAGATGAACTGCATTCCGCACGAGATATGGGCACTATGAGTTCACTGTCATGCCTTTTGGTTTAACGAATGCCCCAGCTATCTTCATGGACTTAATGAATAGGGTCTGCAAACCTTATTTAGATAAGTTCATCATTGTGTTCATCGACGATATTCTCAATTATTCGAAGTCTCGAGCCGATCACGAGCAACACCTTCGTTTGACATTGGAACTCCTGAAGAAGGAACAACTTTTTGCTAAATTCTCCAAGTGTGAATTTTGGCTTAAAGAAGTTCAATTTTTGGGTCATATAGTCAACCATGTGAATCCTTGCAAAATTGCAGCAATTAAGGATTGGAATACACCAACGCCACCTACAGAAATTCGTTCTTTTCTTGGTCTCGCTGGTTATTATCATCGCTTCATTTTGAATTTCTCGAAGATCGCGGTTCCACTCACTTCTTTGACTCAGAAGAATAAGCCTTTTGAGTGGGGACCCAAACAAGAAGAAGTGTTCCAAACGCTGAAACAGAAGCTCTGTGATGCTCCTGTTCTATCTTTTCCTGAGGGAAATGATGATTTTGTTGTCTATTGTGACGCGTCGAATCTAGGCCTTGGTTGTGTTCTTATGCAATGAGGTAAAGTAATAGCTTATGTGTCAAGACAGCTGAAAGTTCACGAGAAGAACTATACAACTCATGATCTTGAGTTGGGTGCTGTGGTTTTCGCTCTTAAAATCTGGAGACACTATCTTTATGGCACAAAGTGTGTGGTTTTCACAGACCACAAAAGTCTCTAGCATATTCTTAATCAGAAGGAGCTGAACATGAGGCAACGACGTTGGGTTGAACTCTTAAACGATTACGATTGTGAAATTCGCTACCATCCTGGTAAGGAGAATGTCGTAGCCGATGCGCTTAGTCGAAAGGAGCGAGTCAAGCTTCATTCTATTCGAACTCTATATGATATTCAATCTCGTGTTCTTCAAGCTCAATGATCTTGTGTTATCAAAGGCTTATTGCAATATGAACTACCGCTTCAACTTGAGCTTAAACTCGAAAGGAAAAACGATGGGTTACTCTATTTCAAGGATCGTTTGTGGATTCCGAAACAAGACGATCTTCGCACTTTAGTGATGGACGAATCTCACAAGTCTAGATATTCTATCCATCCTGGTGCTGATAAAATGTACAAGGATCTTCGTACTCAGTGGCCTGGTTTGAAGAAGGATGTTGCCTTGTATGTATCGAAATGCCTAACTTGTCTCAAAGTCAAGGCTAGACATCAACGATCTTCTAGTTTGCTTATACAACCAGAGATACCGGTTTGGACGTGGGAGAACATTGCAATGGATCTTATCACTAAGTTACCGCGTACATCTAGAGGTCACGATGCTATATGGGTTGTTATCAATCGATTAACGAAGTCAGCTCATTTTATTCCGATTCGCGAGGATCTATCTGCTGATAAACTTGCAAAGATTTATTTTGATGAGATTATATCTCGACATGGTATCCCTTTGGATATCATATCTGATCATGATGCTCGATTTTCATCTCATTTTTGGAAGACCATGCAATCTGCTTTGGGAACCCAACTAAATCTAAGCACTGCGTACCATCCCCAAACATATGGACAATCTGAGAGGACGATTCTAACTTTGGAGGATATGCTTAGAGCATGTGTGATAGACTTTGGTGGTAATTGGGATTCTTATCTTCCATTGATCGAGTTCTCTTACAACAATAGTTATCATGCTAGCATTAATATGGCACCATTCGAAGCTCTCTTCAGTCGAAAACGTTGTTCACCTGTCTGTTGGAATGAGATCGGTGAAGCTCAGCTTACTGGACGTGAGCTCATTCTGGAAACGACAGACAAAATCAAGAATTTTCGCGATAATCTTGTGACAGCCAGAAGCCGTCAAAAGAGTTATGCGGATGTGCGACGCAAGCCCTTAGAATTTCAAGTCGGAGACCGTGTCCTACTCAAGGTGTCACCTTGGAAGGGAGTGGTGAGATTTGGAAGGAAAGGAAAACTTGCACCTCGATTTGTTGGACCATTTAAGATTGTTGAAAGAATTGGAAAAGTTGCCTATCGACTAGAGCTACCTCCAGAGCTTGGAAATATTCATCCGACTTTTCACGTGTCCAATTTGAGAAAGTGTTTAGCTAATGCTGATCTTCACATTCCACTCGACGAGATTCAAGTTATGAAACGATGCATTTTGTCGAGAAAACCGTGGAGATAGTGGACAGTGCAGTCAAATAGTTGAAGAACAAACGGATTTGATTGGTCGCTAGGAGTCCAAACGTGGCCCAGAGTTTACTTGGGAATGTGAGGACCAAATGAAGGTGAAATATCCGCATTTGTTTTCACTAGCATCCTTTAGATAAAATTTCGGGACGAAATTTCCTAAAGTAGGGGACACCGTGACAACTGTGTTCTGTAATTAATGTATAATGTAAAAAATGTTAATTATTAATAAAAAAATGTGCTTTGGTGTTATTATATGTGTTTTGGTGTTATTATGTGTGTATTTATGATTGATGATTTTACGATTTGATTCGATTTCGATTTCGATTTCGAGCTTTAAATCACTTTCTGGAAGGTTATACGCAAACTGGTGCGTAAACGTAATCAGTTTAATGCGAAAAACACTCCGGAATAGTGGCATAGGCTTAACATACTTTAAATAACCTCCACATAACTTAGAAATAAGTTTTGGATGGTTTGGTGTGCCGAAATCAAGTTTGTTCGATCGCAGGGACTTTTTGTGTCAAACTGCGAAACTATACCGATTTGTATAGTAACGAACATTCCAGAACTTGATCATAAGTTAAACATACCCTAAATATCCTTTACATAGCTTAGAAATAGGCTTTGAGGGGTTCGGTATGCTAAAATAAATTTATTTGATCAATAGGGACTAAAAGCGTCAAAAAGTGCATAAGTTTGCATTTTCAAGCATATCTTACGTTCTGAATATATCCGGACATCCAAAAATTTATGTAATCATTAAAATATTTTATTTTAGTGATTGGCATGATAAAATTCCATTCGTCACTTAATTTGGATCGTTTTTGCGTTCGTTACGACTTCCGTCGTAATTAACCGAATAACGCAACGGTACGACCAAACGAGCCGACATCTGAGATGTTTTTTAGCATCTTTTAAGTTCCCTATACTTTAACATCATTTTAGAGCTACGAAATGAGGTTAACGGGGCTTAAAAGTGTCAAATATGCATCAAAATGCAAGTTTTACAAGTTCAGGGGATAAATTGTAATTTCTGGAAAGTGGGCCAGGCGGGCCGCGTAAGCTGAGAAGCCCTCTTACGTGGGGCGTGACAGCCTGCAGATTAGAAACATTGCACCTGGCCATTCCAGCTTGTTTTTGATGGTTTTGGCAGCTGATTTGGGATACCTTGGGCTAGTTTTGATGGTTTTTAAGTGTCCCATAGTTTAGCAATACCATGTGCCCAAGTGGAGGGCCAAGATCGAAGCACGAAATGCGAGAAACAATCCTAACAGTTGTGGGTTTCCTATATAAACCCACCATCTCATTCCATTTCTGCTCACACTTTGGTTCAATCAGCTCTAAGTTGAAGTTATTACTTCATACCTGAGTTGTTTGAATCAAAACTTCCTAGCTTGGACCCTTTGTAAGTATTCTTTTGTGCTTTTATGCGTTTTTAGCATGAAAGTCAAACAGTGTTTGACTTTCTGCTTTGACCACGAGTTGGTCAACACGAAGTTCGTTTGAACTTCGCAACGTGAGCGTAATCACGATGGTTATAGTCCCTAGTGACTATACCTACTGATTACCAAGTTGATTAGGTGTAGTGTCGAGTCATAGTTTCGGCCAAAATACGTATTTATGCGTATTTTGTAACTAAACTATTCTTAGACATCAAAACCGTTTGTTTTGATATCAAAACCTGTTTTCTAACTTAGTTAAACATGTTTCAACATGTTTAGTTCGTCACTTTTAGTTTAGTGCTTGTGTAGAGTCGTAAGTCAAGCGGTCTAAACAACCGCTTAGACTTTCAAACTCGACCCGTTTGGTCGATCATCAGGATTCGACCAAGCATGTTTAGTGACCATAGTTGTATAGGGATTAGGGAATAACCTTCGGAGGTTATACCTTATGGTCACATAGTTTAAGTAGTTGTATGATAGGTAGTTTATATGCCTTAGGTAAATGACCAAAATGCCCTTTTCATGCATAATTGGATTTTTGTAGGATCGTTTTACCGACCAAGTGAGTCAATCAAAGTCAATACACGACTGTTTGAATGGCGGAAACAAACAAACAGCCTTGAATCAATACAGAAATGAGTAGAAAACACGACTGTTTTGACCTCATGACGTTCAATTGTAGGATCGTTTTACCGACCGAGTGAGTCAATCAAAGTCAATACACGACTGTTTGAATGGCGGAAACAAACAAACAGCCTTGAATCAATACAGAAATGAGTAGAAAACAGAGAATATCACTTTAATACACGTTTCTCATTTATATATCACTTGAAAATCTGGCAGCAGTTCGGTACTCAACTGATGGATCTGTTCCAAATGAGAAACTACCAACACCTATATATAGGCACTAGATTTCGCTTGAAATGACCAAGTGTCACTTTCAAGCGAAATTACATTAAAAACATCATAATTACACTTTAGACCCCTCTATACCCTATACAAACATGACCTAGACTTAAGAAATAGGCTATAGACATTATGCACCAACAAACTCCATTTTGACCTAACTCTGTTTTGACTAACTCAGTATCAACAGACTCTGGTTTTACAGATTCTGTGTCTACCTCTTTCAGTTTTGCCATCAAGGCTTTGTCAGCAATCTCTTTCAATGTCTCTTCAGTCATTTCTTTTGAAACATCAATTATCTCTTCAACCGGAGCTTTCTCAACCTCATACTGTGGGCAAAATCCGGTTGTTGGCTCACTGAAAATACCTGCAAAAGATTCAACCACATTAGGAGGCATAATTGATTTTAAAGAACTAGCTAAAACCTCTTCTTTGGATTGATAATAGTGGTTTTCTGCAGCAACATCTTCATTATCAACCGAACTTTCTTCAGACACATCTTCATTAACAACCTCTATTTTAACAACACTCTCAGACACCTCTGCAATCTCAGCCATCATTGCTCTACCCTCACTGCCCGGGATATACTTGTCCCAACTGAAACCTTCAGCTACCTTTTCATCATCTTGGTTAACTATGAGAGCTTTTTCCGGCTTGTTTTCTATCTGAGGTCTTTGAATGACAGGTTGTTGATTTGTCTTGTGATAGATCGCTTGTCTGTATTAATCATTGGTAAATGGATTTTGGTGATTGTTGACCTCTCTATTCGGACACTCTCTCTTAAAATGCCCCTTCTCTTTACTTCTGAAACATGTAACTTTTGACTTATCAAAACCAAGCTTTTGATCTGGTCCTGCCAAACTATTCCGACCCATAAATTCCATAAATCTTTGAGCTCTTCTCACCAAACTTGCCATACCCCACTTGATGTCTATCAATTCGAGCTCCTCCAGATCTATTTGATCATAGTCCTCTTTCGTCATATCGGGGTTTCCTATTCTCCCAGCAACCACACTCTCGTAAGATTCCAACACTGATGCGAGTAGTGCTATGTGCTGTTTAGCAGAAGACTCTATAAAATCTTGAGCGTTCTTAATGTTTACTGCAATGTTGCACAGTATCCCCGGACCTTGACCCTGATTGTTCGAGCTTGAAGAGTTTTGTGGAGTAAATTGTTCGGGAGCTTTGGAATTTGGCTCATAACTTGCAAACGGTGAAGGCTTGTTGTTGCTTGATGTACTAGACGAAGCTCCAGATGTTGAATCTGCACTGAAAGCTGTTTGAATCTTCGGACTAAGATTCGTTGTTGCAGGAGAACTACCTTTGTAATATAGTGAAACATCCTGTTGAATATTTGCAGAATTCATCTGTTTAATCTTTGTTAACTCTAACTCATGTGCTTCGATCTTCTCTATGAAACCACTAAGATTCATATTACCAAAATTTGTATTGTTCTTTAACACCAGCAGATAAGTACCCCACTCATCATATGGCAACGCGTCTACCAATTTATCAATCCACTCCTCATTGGTCTTTTTTATTTCCAATCTCCCCATCTCCAATACTAGATGACAGTATCTTTCAATCAATTGTTTTGTAGTTTCACCTTTCATACCAGTGAAGATGTCAAATTGTTTCTTTATCAAAGCCTTCTTGCTTTTGATCATCTCTACACCCCCTTTAAACTTTGCTTCCAATGACAGCCAAATAGATTGTGAATTATCTTCATGTTGTAACAACACCAAAATATCCTCTTTAATCGCCTGTTGAAGAATACTCATCATCTTTTTCTCAGCTTTGAAATCTGCTTGTTCAGTTTGTGTCAAACTGCCAATCACTTTCTCATGACCCAACCCATCTACTGGAAGAACATATTTCACTTCAATCCTCATCCAGCACTCAAAGTGGTTTGCTTGAACCCAGGTCTAAAACCTTCCAGACCAACCCGCGTACTCGTCAATATTCATCAGCTTGGGAGGTTTCTGCATCGTCCCAAGTTCATTCTCCATATTCACGTTTTGTACAATACTACCCGATGTTTGTGCTGCTGTCATACCACTTCCGGCGAAGAAGTTATAAAAATCTTGATTTTCCATTTTAAGAAAACAGTTTACGAACAAATTTTCAAGTTGTGAAAACAGATTTTACACGAACTCAGACTTTCGAACGAAATCACGAACCCAATGGACTTTCAAGCGAGATCACACTTTCAAGCGAGACCAAGTGTCACTTTCAAGCGAGATCAGTATATTCAAGCGAAATCAAAATACTTTCAATCGAAATCACCTTCTTCAAGCAGAATCAGGTGTTTTCAAGCGGAATCACCTATTTCGCTTCAAATAACCAACATTTTCAAGCGAAATCAAATACTTCGTTCAAGCGAAATCAGGTTTTCAGTCCATTTTTATCATTTTTAGTTTGAATTTTGATCTGATTTTCTCAAGGGTTTGTTAAAACACACTTTTACACACAATATCAAAAACTCAGTCCATTTTGTCAGGTAAAAAGTCCAAAAGTCCAAGAAAGTGTAGAAAACGGCACTGATTCAAGTGTATTGGCTCATAACTGGCTCTGATACCAATTGTAGGATCGTTTTACCGACCGAGTGAGTCAATCAAAGTCAATACACTACTGTTTAAATGGCGGAAACAAACAAACAGCCTTGAATCAATACAGAAATGAGTAGAAAACAGAGAATATCACTTTAATACACATTTCTCATTTATATATCACTTGAAAATCTGGCAGCAGTTCGGTACACAACTGATGGATCTGTTCTAAATGAGAAACTACCAACACCTATATATAGGCACTAGATTTCGCTTGAAAATGACACAAGTCATTTCAAGCGGATCACTTCTACAGATTTCGCTTGAAATGACCAAGTATCACTTTCAAGCGAAATTACATTAAAAACATCATAATTACACTTTAGACCCCTCTAGACCCTATACAAACATGACCTAGACTTAAGAAATAGGCTATAGACATTATGCACCAACAATTTTAAGCATATGTAACTTAAACTTTTGTCACTTAACTGATTATGGAACATGTTTAGGCATATAATACTTGTCATAGGACTAGTTAGACGTCTCGAACGCGCGTTTGCGCGAACGACGCGTTAATGTAGCGTAAGCTACCTTAATGGGTCGTAACGGGTCGAAAGCACTTAGGTTAGGTTCCGATTTAGGATGTAGGCTTTGTTAAACCATGTCACATGAGTCCCAATACTCATTTGGTTTAGAAGACTTCATTCTATCCGATCTTCCGATTTAGGTGTCGATTATTTATTAGTGATCCGATTTCTAGGTACTGCTTGATTTCCATGTTTTGCTTGAGCTTTGTTGAGTTCTTTTGATTAAGGATACTTTCCACTACATGTGAGTACATAGTTCCCCTATTTTACTCTTTTCGATTGTTTTGGGGTGATTCATATGTGTTAAATGATTTTGATGTTTTTAACGATGGTTTTGAAAATGATTAAAATGGTTTATATTAAATTAATAAAGATTTCGATAATGTGGATAAACTTGTTGGTTGTAATTACATAACGAATAACATTCATTAGTTTTGGCCAAACCGACCAGTATTAGGTTATGGTACCATAGGATCTGACAAATCCCTTTATCAGACTGCACCCATGGTTATGTGAGGGGGTTATGTGTGTAACGACTGAATCTGTGATTGTTAACTTACCCTTTGGTGGTTTGTTAATGCGAGAAGCGAGATAGTCGAGTCATGAAGGTTTGGATGTTACTAGCGAGACGACCAAAAGTAGTTTCACAATTAAAACGAGAATGATTTAAACGAGTTAAATGATTTCGAAACGACTTAAACGAGTTAAACGACTTGGATAAACGATTGGTTTTTGGTTAGTGTTTAGATAACGGGACGGGTGTAATGTGATGAAAACATGGTAGATTCGCAGCTGGTACTTCTTATATATAAGTGTTTTCATCATATTACATATCGTGGTGTTATTTAGTTCACTTGGGTAAACGAGGTTAAAACGATGTCACATAACGATATTTTCTAGAAGATATAAACCTTACGAGTTTTATTAACGAGTTTTTACGAGATGTTTTACAATTTGGTTTACTAAAACAATTGTTTTGGGGTTAAGAATCATGGATATGAGATTTTATAAACTATAACCCACTTGATTTGAGTTGGTTAATTATGTTGCAATACTATACACTTTTCAAAACAAGGGTTTTAATAAAGTATTGCAACATGTAAACTAGCCATGAATCCGACACTCTCATAAAACCTATGTGCTCGCCAGCATTTCTTTGCTCACTTTATTTTTACATATGTTTTAGGTGTTGTTGCATGATGTTGATTGCTAGGACGCATGTTCACATAGGATCTGGACGAGGCCTTAGTGACATAATAACAATGATAGTCGATGTGTAGCTTGTTTGTTTAACTTTTAGACAATGTTAATGTTTAATATTATCAATAAAATGAAACTTTTGTATCCATGGTTATGAAACAATAATTCTGTTGCAACACTCCCCGACGTTTCCGCCGCGGTTTCATTGTTTTAACGCGGTCGGGGTGTGACATCGATCGCCTATTGTATGGCACGAGATCCGAGACGCGCAAATTACCGGTCCTGAGTTATTACAAGAAACGACTGACAAGATCCTCCAAATACGAGACAATCTCTTGAAAGCTCGAAGTCGTCAAAAGAGTTACGCCGATAAACGCCACAAGCCCTTTGAGTTCAAAGTTGGTGACCACGTACTCCTAAAGGTTTCACCTTAGAAGGGGTTGATCTGATTTGGCAAGAAGGGAAAGCTAGCCCCACGAATACGTGGGTCCCTTAAAGATTCTGGAAAGAATTGGCAAAGTGGCCTACCGACTCGAATTACCAGAGAAACTCAGCAACGTACACCCGACATTCCACGTCTCGAACCTTAAAAAGTGCCTAGCCGAAGAAAACCTGCATGTCCCTCTCGAGGATTTGCAAGTGAACGAAACTCTACACTTCTTGGAAAAGCCTGTAGAAATCATGGACCGAGAGACCAAGAAACTCCGACGCTCTCGCATTCCTATAGTGATGGTTCGCTGGGAAGGCAAACACGGCGCCGAGTTCACTTGGGAACTCGAAAGTGATATGAAAGCTAAATATCCACATCTCTTCGTTACAATTGCGCCTTAATTTCAGGACGAAATTCCCTAAAGTAGGGGAGGCTGTAACAACCCGACTTTCCGGTCATTACTTGTATCTATCATTTCTTGCTTAATTACTTGTACTCTCAAGATTTCGATTATCGATACGGGTTGACTATTTTAAACTATGTTTTCAAACGTATTTTAAACGCTTATTACAACACTATTCAAACGCAGTTAACATATTTAACGCTGTTTACAACGCATACTATTTTAAACTCATTTTATCGCATATCACAACGCTTTTTAGACTAAATGCTATCGCAACGCAATCTCAATGCAAACTTAACGCAAACTCGGAACGCGGATTTAGTTTTATGCATTTATTTGATTATGTGTTAATTGTGTGATTATCTGTTTATTTGTTATGTGATGATAAACGCAATGCTTACACACTCAATGCTTACCCGCGACTCGCTTAAACACAACGCAACACTTAACGCACAAAACAAAAGTCGAAAACCAACAAAACGCAACTTGGCCGATCGAATGACCACTCGATCGAATGGACATCCGTCCGGATGACCATCCGATTGGATGGCCATCCGATCGACTGGCCATTCGACACCACCACTCCACCGCCTTAACTCTCCTCTCACACTATAAATACCCGCCTGTACACCACTGTTCACTGATGTGACATCTCCATTCGACCAACTCGCTCTTAAGTCACTCTCAAGCACTTCTCTCTCGATTCAAGGCTATTTCGTAAGTATTTCTTCTCAAATCTTGTACAATCATCATCACTACACACTTCTACATCATCTTCTCCATCAAAATCACTGGTTTTCATCTCGAAATCACCTGATTTGGACTCCTTGAAGGTGACATCATCCCAAGTTGCTTATTCCAGCTGTGGTGTGACATCATCTCACCAAGATTGGTTCAGATCTAAAGGATTTCCACACTCATGACTTGAAATCTTGTTAAGATTTCGACTATTTCAACAGTTTTCATCTATTTTCAAACTCTTCTTCAACATTCTACACAAAACCGATGGAATCCATGCACATTCAGACTCTCCACTTATTCTCTAGTTGAGAGCCGGCTTAAAAAACATATTTCTAACGGAGAGATGACCAATTCACGGGTTGAACATGAAACTTCATCAAAAGAACAGTGAGTACGATCAAATGGGGTGATTCCCATCCGATCGAACGAGCTAGGCCTTGGTGTGTTTCCGTTGTTTGACACGTCGTCATGCCATCTCTGTTAAATTCTAAACTCTTACTTAGAAAATTTTACGAAAAACTCAAACTACAAGCTTCCCGATCAAATAGCCATCCGACCGAATGCCCATCTGTCCGGATGACCAATGTTGGGATTGAACCCTACAAAGGAACAGTTGATGAAGCCAAAACTGGTTCATATCAGTGGATCCATCATAAGCAGTTGTTTGTTCAGATATTCCCTCTTGATAGTGGCTCCAACATCTGATAACTCAAAGTACTGCTCTTCACAACTGCTGCTGATCCAAAGCCTGATGAAGTTAAAGTACTGAAGCTCAATCTACTGATGTGTCTCAAGTACTGCTGAAGACCTAAAGCACTGCTCAAGCTACAACAGTGGAATGAAGAATCAGTGTTTTGTTTAAGCTTTGTTATGTAATCAGTAGTTTGTATAGTCAGTGGTTGTATAGATCAGTAGTTAGAGTTTGTTAGGAGGTTAGAGGTCACATTCATGGTGACGTCAGCCGAAGATGCTCAGTGGTTGTTCTGTACTATAAATAGAATAGTACCCTTTACTGTTCTATTAGCTTTTCTTCATCAAGTCAATTCTGTATGAACAATCAAGCGAGCTCAGGCTGAGGGGGAGATTTGTGCATGCATGCATTGTAATTGATCTTTGTAATAAATACAATCATTCGGTTCAATGATAAACATGTTTGCTTAAACTTATTCTTCCATTGATTGTGTGTTCAAAGTTTATTTCATATTTCCGCTTCAATACATCTCTGTTTTACTTCTATTTTGTTTAAACAAACACAATCTAGCAAACTCAGATCCTAACAATTGGTATCAGAGCTAGGACTGTCAAATTTGATCTAACAATCATTTTGACATAAAAGTTTAGCTCAATTTCGTTGATACTTTTGATTGTTTATTTTTAGTTGAAAAATAGAGTAAGGTATAATCACGTACAAAAGTTGATTATTCAGTAACTGTAAAACAACCAGAATGGCATCACAATCACAGGATAACACATTTAACACTGGATCACTCTTTAAACCACCTATGTTGGTCAGTTGTCTTTGGACCACATGTTCCAATGGTGCCGAGTGCACATCTTCCAATGGTGCCTAGGATGGTTCACATCTTAGCTCAACAAAACACAGGGTGTTGGCGATCGGTTGTCTTTGGACCACATGTTCCAATGGTGCCGAGTGCTGATGATCTAAAAGTCATGGTACCTAAGAAAATTGAAAACTATTCTGACCAGGACTTTCAGAAAATTGAACTAGATGCCAAGGAATTTAGCATCGTTGCATCTGCACTCCCAAATGAAATTTATGCTGGGCTGTTATACTGTAACAGTGCCAAGGAATTGTGGGATGCACTTAAGGAACAGTTTGGTGGTATCGAAGAAGTAATTGAAAACAATAGAGAGGTTTTGAATCAACAATATGAAACCTTTTATCATGTCAAAGGTGAATCATTAACACAACAGTTTGAACGTTTTAGCTGTCTCATAAGTGAACTAAAACTTGTTAACACTGAATTTTCTAAATCAACTCTAAACAGCAGGTTTTTAAGGTCACTTCCTGAAAAATGGGACACAATTGCTTTTGTAACCAGAAATTCAGTTGGGTTCAAAGAATTAACACTGACTCAACTTCATGGTAGACTCCTTACTTATGAAAGGGGGTTGAACCAGAAAAAGAAGTTACAAGAGTCAGGGACGGTTGCTGATGACTACACATTTGGTAGCACATCACTTCTTGGTCAAGAGGAATCTGGTAGTAGTAAGGATCAGAGTTATGATCATTACATTGACATAACTACCGGTGGAGCATTTAATAACTCTGATTCTTACTCAAACAACTATGCTTTTAAAGCAAGTAGTGAAAACCAGATTTCTGACAATCTCTCTTTTGAACTCAATGATCTTCAGCATTTTTATCCAACTGATTTAGAGGAAATGGACATATTGCACCAACTTGCACTGCTGAGTGTTAGAACCAGCAAGTTTTACAAAAGGGCAGGGAGAAAATTTTCAGGGTTACATGGGAACTTGAAAGTAGGGTTGGATAAATCAAAGATAAAATGCTACAAGTGAAATAGGTTAGGTCATTTTGCTAGAGAATGTAGAAGTCAAACAAATGGTCCCTATTATCACACATCCTAGCTCAAGACCACAAAATAACCAAACCACTGTGCAGTATTCCCAATATGCCCCTGCTGCTCATGTAAACACTGCTCACTATGCACACCCTACAACCCCTATTCCAGTACACTATGTCCAAACCACTGTCCCTCAGATACAGTATGTCCAGGCCCCAGCTCCTCAGGTTCAGGTGCAACAAGTTGCACCTCAACAAGCTACTCAAACATCTGCTCAAACAGAATCAACAAGGCTTCTTTACCCAAGGCTTTGTTGATTGGAGTAGCTTGCCTGATGTATTAGGTTATGAAAATTTTGCTCTATATGCTAAAAATGATGCTTCTAGTGATGATTTCTGTTTTGTAGCATTAGAGTCTATACAAGAAGGGCTGGAAACTGAAGAAGGACAGTTAAATGAGGAAACAGTGGGTAAAATTGCTGAAGCAGTGGTTACAGCTGCTGTTGGTGAACAACTGTTGGGAGAAAATTCTGAACCTCTGATAGAACCACTGTCTGACCCCTGATGTGCTGAAGAAGAAGAGAAGAAGAAAAAAGAAAGTGAGGAGAAAAAGCCAGAAGAAAGTGAACATGTCTGTGATTGTGCCATGATGGCTGCAACTAAGGTATCACCCCAGGTTCTTAAAAACCTTTGTTCAGACAAATGCATCATAGCATTTCCAAACAATAAGGAGGTGAATGAAAACCTTAGAGATAAAGTGTTAGATGATGAAATACAATTTGAGAAATCTGTAAAAGAATTTAAAATCAAATTGTCTAAAAAAGAAAATGAGATTTGCAGCCTCAAACATGAGCATAGCATAACCAAGGCCCAACTTCAGGACAGGATAGAAAAATATCAGGCATGTAAAAAGGAGTTGGAATCCACCCAAATCACATGTGAGAAATGAGTGGAATCCTACAAAGGTTATGAAGTTATGCTTGAGAAACAGATCAAAAGCAATGTAAAATTTGGTGTAGGTTTTAGAAAACATGATCAAATTGAAAACACTGCTGCAAATGAATCTGGTTCTGTTGAAATCATACCCACCAACAAGGAAGGTCAAGAAATCAAAATAACTGATAAAAATGGCAACAAAATCACTCTTGAAAGATCAGTGGACTCCTCAACTTTTGAGGAGATTGAGAAATACCAATTCAAACCCACATGGTCTGATGAGTGTGACTTCCTTGAAAATTTTAAACCCATGGATTTCACCACAGTGGATGGTGTCAAAGCTCCAAAGGCCAAGGTCATTCCTCTTAAGGACATCTCAACAGTGGTTCAAAACTCTGTTGCAAATGAGTCTGAAAAGAAGAAGAAAAGAGAAAAGATTAAAAACTTGTTTTGTGACTTTTGTGAAAAGAGAAATCATTTGACAAAAGATTGTTTTCATTTAAAAGCTTATGACATTAACAAAACAAGTACCATTGTGCCTTCAAAAAGTTGCACCATCTGTGGTAAAACAAACCATCTTACTCAGGAGTGTGTGTATCTTAAAACCTTTGATGTCAAAAAGGAAGAATACACTTAAAAAACATTTACGAGTTCATCAAGTTCACCAGTCAAGAAACAACCATCTTTTGTGCCTGTCCAAACAGCTGTTACAAAACAGTTGAACCAAAACTCTGTTAAAAGAGAGGTTCAAGTGACAGATGCACCCCCTGCTAACCAATACAAAAGAGGTAAATACCAACCTCCATACCCAAGGGTCCCACATGTTTATGAGGCCTACAAAAGGCCTTCTAAACCAAGAGTGAATAGGCATCCCTTCGGATATCAACAGTTGATAGGAAATGGCCCCCAACAGTGGTTAGAGAAACAAGTTTCAAAAGCTGCTCAATCCCCTGATCTAACCACTGTCCATCTTCCTGAACTTAACATAGACACTTTTGAGACCCCATCCAAAGCCTTATTGGCTTTGGATACCCTCCTGAACTAATTATTTACTTGATGTGCAGGGAGCTTCTGCATGCTTAGATAGTCTTTGGTATGTAGATACTGGAGGCTCCAGGTACATGACTGGATGTAGAGCCCTACTCAAAGAATTCAAAACTCATGGAGGGGGTGATATATCTTTTGGTAATAATAGTAAAGGGAAGGTGATGGGTTCTGGTACAGTTCAGTCTGGTAAAGTTAAGTTTGAAAATGTCAATCTAATAGACAATCTAAAATTCAACCTCCTTAGTGTCTCACAAATGAGTGACAAAGGTTATGGGTCACTCTTTACTAAGGAGTGTTGTAGGATTGTTGGACCAGAAATGGTTAAAAAGATTGAAGAAATAATAAAAAATGGAAAAAACCCAACTTATTGCTCAAAGGAGTGGCAATGTTTATGTAGTTGATTTGTCAAAAGAGAGCCCCAGGACTGATGCCTGTCTGTTCTTAGCTGCCTCTAACAAAGAGATAGAACTATGGCACAGAAGATTGGGGCACACAAATCTCAAGACAATCACTGATTTGTCAAAATAGGGCCTTGTAAGAGGTCTTCCACAAAAATTGTTCACCTGTCCTGAGCATTGTGTTTCCTGTTTAAAAGGAAAAAAAAATAAAAGCTCTTTTAAGTCCATTGAAGAGTCCAAAACAACCAAGTGCTTGCAAATGCTGCACATGGATCTGTTTGGCCCAGTAAAAGTCATGAGTCTTACAAAGAAAAGATATTGTTTGGTAATTGTAAATGACTTTTCTAGGTTTACATGGACTTATTTCTTACATTCTAAAGATGAGGCTGCATGCATTTTGCAAGACTTTGTCAAATAGGTTGAAAAGCAATTTGACCTCCCAGTAAAAGTCTTTAGAAGTGACAATGGCACAGAATTCAAAAATAGGGAGTTGGATGAGTTTTGTGTGTCAAAAGGGATTGTAAGGCAGTACAGCATTCCAAGGACACCTGAACAAAATGGGGTTGTTGAAAGAAAGAAAGGACACTGATTGAGGCTGCCAGAACCATGCTTGCAGATTCAAGTTTTGCCATTAACTTTCTGGGCAGAGGCTGTAAACACTGCCTGCTATGTCCAGAACAGAGTTTTGATAAACCCCAGGCATCAAAAGACTGCCTATGAAATTATGTATAAAATCAAACTACTAATCTCGTACTTCAAAGTCTTTGGCTGCCCATGCTTCATTTTAAACTTAAAAGTCTCCATTTCAAAATTTGCAGCCAAATTTGATTGTGGGTTATCATTTGGGATACTCAACCACTGCTAAGGCCTACAAAGTGTTCAACACTAGGACTAAGACAGTGGAAGAGACTTTGAATGTAAAGTTCAACGAACTTTCTTCAATGAAAATCCCTGCAAATCTTGCTGAGTTATTTGATCTTGACAAATTCACCTTTGAAAATGTTTATGTCAAGACTAACAGTTCAGGTCCATCTCAACCACCTCCATCAGACAATGGATATGAAATCATCATTCCACAACATAAGTTTACATCCATTGCCAGAGCAGCAGATGTTCAAAACAACTGTCAAAATTCAACCACTGCTACCTCAAGAGTTGTTGACCAAAGTAGCCCTAAAACCCCTGCTTCCATGTCATCAAACACTGTTGATAAAAATCCTCAAACAGTGAGTAAAAACCAACATGTTTTCACACCAGTTCCTCCTATTCCTCCACCTCCATTTCAAGACCCTGTTGGATCATCAAAGTCACCAACAGTGGTTAGCTCAGATGATTCACATCTGCAGCCCTCACCCTTAAATGCCATTGTTCCATACAAAGGAGAGTTAATCTTCTTGAAGTCTCATCCACCAGACCAAATCATTGGCAACATTAGTTAAGGGGTGCTCACAAGAAGCCAATCCCAAAACATCTGTCTTTTTGCTGGCTTTCTATCACTTCATCAACCAGTCAAGTACCAAGAGGCACCAAAAGACAACAGTTGGGTAGAAGCCATGTAAGAAGAGCTCCAACAGTTTAGAAGACAGCAAGTATGGGAACTTGTACCACTGCTAGAGAATGTGAGTCCTATTGGCACAAACTAGGTCTTCAAAAATAAAACTGATGAAAGGGGCATTGTTGTCAAGAATAAAGCTAGGCTTGTGGTTCAAGGTTACAGACAGGAAGAGGGTATTGACTATGATGAAACTTTTGCCCCTGTAGCAAGATTGGAAGCTATCAGACTATTCCTGGCCTTTGCTGTCAACCACAACATAAAGGTGTTTCAAATGGATATCAAATGTGCTTTCCTCTATGGTAAGATTCAAGAAGAGGTATATGTTTGTCAACCTCCTGGCTTTGAGGATCCATTTTATCCAAATCGTGTCTACAAGCTAAATAAAGTTTTGTATGGCTTGAAACAAGCACCTAGAGCATAGTATGAAACTCTTTCCACCTTTCTTCTCTCTATTGGTTTCACTAAAGGTAAAATAGATAAAACATTTTTTTAAATGGAGAGGGAAAGATTTGATGATTGTCTAGATTTATGTGGATGACATCATTTTTGGAAGCACATGTCCTAAAATGTGTGAAGAGTTCAGACAACTCATGACAGCTGAGTTTGAGATGAGTGCAATGGGTGAACTACAGTGCTTTCTTAGTCTCCAAGTAAAGCAACTGCAAATGGCACTTTCATTCATCAAAGCAAATATGCAAAAGAACTTTTAACCAAATTTGAGATGAATGATTGCAAGCCATGTAGTACACCCATAGCAACAAACAAGATAGTCATGTCTGATGAAAAGGATGATTTGGTTGATCAAACTCTTTATAGAAGCATGATTGGGTCTTTATTGTACCTAACTGCATCTAGGCCAGACATCATGTTTGCAACATGTGTTTGTGCAAGATCCCAATCAGCCCCTAGAAAGTCAAACCTTATTGCTGTAAAAAGGATATTCAGATACCTAAAAGGTGCTCCCACACTTGGTATCTGGTATCCAGATGATGGAAATATCAAGCTTTCAGGTTTCTCAGACAGTGACTTTGCTGGATGTAACACCACAAGGAAGTCCACTTCAGGAGGGTGCCAATTCCTAGGCAATTGCTTGGTGTCTTGACAAAGCAAAAAGCAAGCAGTTGTTTCAACATCCACTGCTAAGGTAGAATATATTGTTGCTGCAAGTTGCACAGCCCAACTGTTATGGCTTCAAAATCAACTGTTGGATTTTGGTATCACTGCCTTAAAGACACCTCTCATGTTGGACAGTCAGGCAGCAGAAAAATATCATCAAAAATCCAGTTTCACATTCAACCACCAAGCACATTGACATCTGACATCATTTTGTGAGGGATTGCTATGAAAAAAGGTTTGATTTCTCTGCACCATGTTCCAACTAAAGATCAGCTGGCAGATGTGCTAACAAAAGCATTAGACACATCCACCTTTGAAAGCTTGATCTCTAGGATTGGCATGCTTAACATGGAATAACAGACAAAATCCTATTTTTCTATGAATAAAGCATTAAAATGTTTTCAGAAAAATCAAAAATTCATCCTTAAAAATAGTTAAAAAATGAAAATTTTCATTAATCCTTAAAAGTCTGTCATAACCACTGTTTTGGTTCAAACATCTGATTGTTGACATCTATCCACTGCTGAAAGTCAACCTCTATTCCTTCATTTTCACTGTTAATCACTGTTGTCAGACCTCAGTGTTTTAACCCACTGATGGCTATCCATTGATAGTTAAAAGCCAGCCACTGTTTTCATTTTCACCACTGCAAACCACTGATATTGCTCATCAGTGGTTTCCTAAACAACTGTCATCCATTATTCATCAGAGGTTGTCACGTGGACAGTACTTAGCCGTCAGATCTTTGTAACTGCTACCATGTCAGCATTCACTTTTTCCCTTTATAAAACCCTGCTCAAAACCCCAAACAGGGTTTTCACTGTCGAATCGAATTCAAAATTCCTTTTAAAAAAATAGTTTCCATCTTCTTCCATTCATCTTCTTCTTCTCAAATTCACGAATCACCATGGCTCTCGCACTCAAAAGTCCTCATAATTACTTGTGTACGCTTGAAAAAAAAAAGCAAAAACACCGATTTCCACTCAATCATATATGCTCTTTCTTCATCAAAGTACAAAACTTTGTTGACTTGCAACGCACCCATCTACATTGAAACCCTACGTGACTTCTGGAAAAATGCAAAAACTGACGTTCAAGACAAAAGCCTTGGGCTATTACTTCAACTGTAGGGGGAATTCAAGCAGAGGATATATCACAAAGAGAAACAAAGGGAAAATCTGATAAAGAAATTCAAAGGAATTTGCAATATCTGCTCACCAAAGTCAGAACTTTAGAGCAGTTTTCAAAAGACCTTTGTCAGAAGGTCAGAAAAGGATGATGAAAATTTAAAACAAGACTACATTGAGCACATCACAGCATATAAGAAATACAAGGCAGAAAAGTATCAATTCAAGGAATGGACCATAAGTGAGCTAAAGGAAGAAATAGCAAGAATCCAAAAGATGCTTGATGACAAAACAAAACAAACTCCTCCAGTTTGGTCCAAATATAAAAAGAATTTTCCTGAAAGGGCCTTGAAGCTGAAAAGAATGAAAGAAGAGCTTATAGCTGCAAACTATGGCTCAAGGAATCTGGTTACAAGGTGGACAGAGGTGAAAGTGTTAGAAACCTACAAAAGGTTGGAAGAATTAAGAAAGAAAGATCCCACTGCTCCCAAAAAGCCAGATTATCTAGAAGCAGTGGTTCCAGTCAAACAGGCCTTGACAATTAAAAGATCTACTGCTCCACCTGCTGCTATCCTTTATCAAAGAAGGAAGCGAAAGCAGATGGATGAAGAAGCAGACAAGGCACAAGAAGAATATATTATGAAGAAGGTCCTTTAGACAATGATTGCTTAAAATCCAGACTTAGCAAAATCTCAAGACCCTGCCAAAGCAGTCATAACCAGGCCTCCATCACCAAACTCATCAAAAATAAAAACTCTCCCAAGAAACCCACTGGACTCAAAAATACTAAAGTGGAAGTCTGATCAATAGACCCACGTATTGACTCTGCTCAAGTCCAGTGGTGAAGTTAAGCATATATCAAGGGAAAATGCACTTGGCCTGAGTGTAGAAGATTTGCAATTCAAAGGGCAAGTTAGGGAATTCTTGATAAGGCAATAAAGATCTGACATAATGAAGTATTTTGGCATCATCTGTTCCAGGGGGAGATTGTTGGGATTGAACCCTACAAAGGAACAGTTGATAAAGCCAAAACTGGTTCAGATCAGTGGATCCATCATAAACATGTTTGCTTCAACTTATTCTTCCATTGATTGTGTGTTCAAAGTTTATTTCATATTTCCGCTGCAATACATCTCTGTTTTACTTCCATTTTGTTTAAATAAACACAATCTAGCAAACTCAGATCATAACAATCCGACCATTTGACTTGACCTCAATACTTTACATTGTTTTTAAATGCTTCAACGAAAACTTCAAATTTTCAAAATGTTTTACAAACACCCACAACTCTTTCGAATGGCAATCCATTCGGATGGCAATCCTGTGACACCCCAGGAAAACCAGGAAACAACGCAACACAACTAGCTTCCTCAGTAACCACGTGCTAAATTTCGGGACGAAATTTCTTTCAAGTTGGGGATAATGTGACAACTCGAGTATTCAAGGTCTTTCCGCGGCACGTTACTTAGTTACAGTCATATTTTCATAACTCGCTTGCATTGTAACTTGTTTCATTTGATGATAGAGGGCACTAAACTATAGTTGAATGAAATTTGTACTGGTTGATATAAATGGTGGTGTGTAAATGTTATTAATATTATTATTATTATATATTTTAAGTAAATGACAAAATCAAAAGAGTGATTTCGCCCTAACATGCTCGACGAAAACCAGAAGGGTTTTCACCATAGCCTGCTCGACGAAATCCAAGGGATTTCGCCATAAACATCACGACGAAATCACCTGATTTCGCCGGCCCAACGCCCAGTCAAGGCCCAACATGTTATAGCTCTCTTTTATAACCGAGTAGGTCGCATAAGATGATCAGTTTAGCAAAACCCTAGAGTCTCTTTCTCTGTGTGACGGCATTATTGAATCCCCCGGGTTCTCTCTAGCAATCAGTTCTTCGTTCTTTCTGCTTCGGTTAGTTCATACCGCTACTTAATTGAGCATGACTTTTGATAGATCATTACATGTCTGCATATGTGTATATATCTGATTAGAATATTTATGTGCTTGGTATAATGATGATGATGACTAGGGTTGAGAATCTAGATGCTTCGAATCTTGTGATTTGCAGTGGTTCATGATCTTTATGAATGGTATTTGTTCATTCTAATCGTATGCTGTAGGATTGTGACGGAATTAATTTCGGTGGTTATGTGATCATATGTTACAGGAGTAAATTCCAATGATTCTGTTATGATAAAAGAATGATTTGCAAATTGATTTTTTTATAAACTGTTATGATTGAACGAGTTCTTGTTGAAGCCGTGGAAATTGTTAGTGATAATTAGGGTTTCTGTGTTTGTAACTGTTAATGATGATGGACCAGACGAAATCACAAGGACCAGACGAAAACACCTGGTGTTTTCGTCAAACATTAAGCCCGACGAAATCACTTGGGATTTCGTCGCCTGAGTGATTTCGCCAAAAAGGGATTTCGCACAAGGGGATTTCGTCCAAAGGGTTTTCGCCACTAAGTGTTTTCGCCACATACATGATTTCGTTGAATGCTGTGACACATTAATCCTGTTAAGTTATTAACTCTATTAGTTTAGTAAACTCAGTTAGTTTATTATTTCTGTTAGTTGTTAACTCTGTTAAGCTATGTATGTAACCCTGTTAGAATGTAACTCTGTTAAGTAAGTAGCTCTATTAGTTTGTTAACTCGGTTAGTTACTTAACAGTGTTAGATTATTATTCCTGTTATGTATATAAATCCTATTAAGTTCTTAACTTTGTTAAGACTGTTAACCTTGTCAAGTATGTTAATGAATAACCATGTAAGTACAAACTGTGAAGGACATTTATATGAGGCATGAATTGCATGACTTTGATTAACTGTTTATGTAATACGTGATAATTGCTTACGCACACTTTGTGACATAGATTGTATGTGAAACCTTACAAACATGAACTGATTGTGAATACGTGCATAACTATAGGACTTGACTGATTACTTGTGAGCACATAGTTTAGCATACCGAGCAAACCAAGGTGAGTTCACACTTCTAAGGCATGGGATTCCCGGTGGGTTGGGAATGGGATTGAATAGCTACGACAGAACTTGTACATTTACCACTACTAGACTACTTACCAACGTCCTCGGATTGGGAAGGACGCCAGCGCTAAACCTACGTACTCGCTACGTACCACTGTCCTCGGTTTGGGAAGGGCACTTACGTAAAACCTACGTAATCTCACACTTACCACTGTCCTCGGATTGGGAAGGGCACTTACGTAAAACCTACGTATTCTCATACTTACTACTGTCCTCGGATTGGGAAGGACACCTATAGATATAACTAGTCTAGTAATATACAACATGGGAAGCCCCCACTAAATATCGTAAAGGTTTGGGAAACAAGGATACTGGGTAACACATGGTTATGAAACAAACTTACGATTTCTGAAACGAACTCAATAACTGAATAATCAACTGTGAACTCACTCAACTTTGTTGTTAACTCGTTGTTACATGCCTTGCAGGTCGTTAGGTATTCATGGAGCTTGCACGGGAGGCGCGGTCATTGTGGGAACATGGACTGTTTAGTTCCATGTTAAACATATACACTTTATAGACGTATTACTTATGTTTGGGGTTTTACGTTTATGCTTCCGCTGAATACTTTAACTATGCGTTTGTTTTAAACACCTTTCATATTGTGTGGTTGAATTTTATTTATAACTTACAATGTTCAATATGATTGGTGGCTTGATCCTGGTCAGTCACGCCTCCAAGCGGTAATACTCCGCGAGTGGATTTTGGGGGTGTGATAGATTGGTATCAGAGCCATTGGTTATAGTGAACTTGGTTTTAAAAAGGGGTAAACTTTTGGATAAAACCAGACTATAACCAGAACAGTGCTCAACGATCCACAACGACGCTTCGCTCCACGTGCAAGACTCAACACTATAGGTGATATGATTTATGTTTATATTGCCTACTTGCTAGTTACATAGAACTTTGCTCGTGGTATGCTTAGATAAACGTAACAACTATTGTTTGAAAACACTTGTATGCTTACTCTCTTCTGTCATCGCATTTTCGCGAACCCTTCTCACCCATGTTTCCTTTGATATGAAGATCATGAGTGGGCGCGTTAACCTAACTCAAGCCTAGTTGACGGCTTTGATTAACCAACAAGTTGCTGCGGCACTGTTGGGATTGAACCCTACCAGAGGAACAGATAATGAAAGCCAAAACCGGATCACGATAGTGGATTCACAATAAGCAGATGTTTACATTAGGCTTTCCCCTTGAAAGTGATTATAACAACTGATGGCTCTCTATACATTGTCCGTATACAACTGCTGCTACCCTTTCAACTGCTGACAAAGTCCTGAAGAAGTAAACACTGCTGGTTCTATCTACTGATGATAAAGCACTGCTCACTCAAGGACTGATCAACTTTGAGGAAAGCACTGATGAAAGAAGATAGCAGTAGTTTAGTGTATTACCTGTCTTATGTAGAATCAGTGGTTAACATTAGCAGTGTTTGTATAGGAACAGTTGTTACAGGTTGTTAGGCTGTTAGACGTCGCTTTCATGGTGATGTCAGCTGAGATGCCTCAGTGGTTTTGGTTTGCCTATAAATGGAGCAGTACCCTGTACTGTTACATTTAATCGTTTTGAGTGAGTTCTTCTCCTCAATTCAATCCTTTCATCTTGTGCAACCAACCATGAAGTATCAGGCTGAGGGGGAGTTTAGTTTGTAAGCTTGCATTGTAATCTTTTGCTTTGATTTGTAATCTTTCGACTTAATGGAAAAGCAAATGTTTATCAAAACTTTCTCTCTTCGGTTGTGTTTACAAAGTTTGTTATTCATTTCCGCTGCACTTTATATTGATCCACATTCATTCATAGTTCAAATTACACAAACAAACACAGTCATGAGAGCCTCCGATCCTAACAATTGGTATCAGAGCCTGGACAGTGAAATTCGATCTAACAGTCAATTTGACATAACAGTTCAGCTCAAAACTCATTGATAATAAGGTTGATTGTATTCAGTTGAAAAACAGAGTAACGAGTAAATCATGCTCAAAGTGGCTATTCAAAAACTCTGTAAAACAACCAAGATGTCATAGGACACACAAACTTCATATAACAAGTGACGTCATGCATAAATCACCTATAGTTTTAAGATCTGAAAATATATTTGATAATTATGGTATAATTATTTACGAAAATTGATTTCAATTGTAATTTTAAAGTTCATGTTGTTTCCATCATGCTTGTTGCTAAAGTGTATACCTCATGTCAACAAAACCTATGTTGGATTAAAATAACATTAGTGTTTTTGTTAACATAAAAGAGGGATATTAAAACTTTAGTTACAAGATCTTATGTGTTGAAAAACAGGTTGGGAATCTTGTTGAAAAGGACCAAATCAACTCTGTTAATAACATATTAAGAAAATCAGGTGTTGAAATAGTCCAATTCATATGTAATGTGAGATTTGATATATGCATGTACAAAATATGCCCAGATCTCTCAAAAACATTACTGCAAAATGATTCTGGACTAAGATTTCCTTCAATAAAGACCTCCCAGTAAGTACTTCATTACTTATAGGAAGGGTAAAAAGGGAAGAAAGTAAATCACAAAAACTCAAAAAGTGTGTTTATCTCATAACTCTTGAAGTCAAAAGTAATGAGTATAAACTCAAAACACTTAAGAGTTAAAATTTGGGGTAAAGATGGTCATTAAGCAACTATATGCATTCATTGGGTCATGAAAGTTCAGGTAACAATAGTATCTCCAGTGAATGAACTTACAAGAGGACTAGATAAACTTTTAGAAACATCACATGGTAACAAAGTCTATAACAGGGTTTTCAAAAACTCATGTGAACATGTGTCCTCAATTTTGTGGTAAATCAATCAACAAGAAAATGGTACCAAACAGTGGTCAAAATTTATTTACAATTTCATACCACTGTTGTCAAACCACTGACCATTTTCATAAACTTGAGACTGATATGATTAGGGGCTTTAGTGGAAATTATACCAAATCCTTTTGGTGCTGTTTTCAGAAAATCCTTTAATTATTTTTCTGAAAAAAAGGTTTTTCTCATATAAAGCAGGATATATTATTCTTTATTTTTTTAAGAATAATATATTTTGAACTTTTCACTGGTTTTTGATAGTAAAAGTTTAAATCTCCTGTCAGGATATATAACCTTTATTTTTGTTGGTAATATTTTCCTCAAAATGGATCAAAAGGAATTGGTACATATGTCAAGGTCATGTCAAACTCAAGTTTGTTTTTACACTGAGCAAAAGATTGATTGTTAATAGATCTTAAAATACTTGGATACTCATGTTTTAATTCAAATATTATAACAAGAATGAGTAGCCTTAGTAAAAAGTATACATCATCTGGGGTACTAAACCACTGTCAGGAAGTTGTAAAAGCTACAAAATGTGTAAATGACATGTGGTAAAACCTTGAATGAAAATTCCTGACATAATGAGCCTTCATATCATTACCATTACTTTACCCCTAACCACTGTTTTGTTCAAACATCTGCTTCCTAAATACTGTCCACTGCTGAAAGTCAACCACTGACCTTTCATTTTCTTGGCAAGCACTGATGCTCAAAATTAGTGTCTTATCCACTGATATGCTATCCGCTGATAGTAAAAATCACTCACTGCTCTCATATTGTTACCGTTGTAGTCACTGATATTTGCTTCATCAGTGGTTCTCAAAACAACTGTCCTCCATAAAACATCTCTTCATCAGCGGCACGTGGTCAGTTTTTAGCCTTCAGATCTTTGTAACCGCTGCCACATCAGCACTTACTTTTTCCCTAAATAAAACCCTGATCAAAACCCCAAACAGGGTTTTACACTGTCGAATTGAATTCTAAAAATTATCTTCTCAAAGCAGTTTCCAATCTCCATTTCAAATCATTCTTCGTATTTCTTCGTCTTACCAATCTCCATTTCATCAAAATGACGAAATCAAAATCAAAATCATCATCATCTTCCAAAGAGGTCGATCAAACGGCCGTGGAATCCATTGAAATTCCATACAAATCCCCTCACAATTACTTGGGTCTACTCACAAAACCCACCAACAACCACACCTTCGATTCAATCATTGATATTCTCTCAGAATCAAAGTACAAAACTTTGTTAATTGCTGATGCTCCAATTTATCAACAGACCCAGAGAGAGTTTTGGAAAAATGATATCCTTGAAAAACAAGGCGAGACCGTCATTGCTATCAACTCTTCTATACAGGGTAAAGCGATTCAAATTACTCCACTATCAATTTCAGAAGTCTTTAAGCTTAATGATCAGAAAGGTAAAACTTCTTTTTCTAAAACTGAGTTGAAAACTGATTTCTTGAAAAGGGGGTATGCAGAACAACCAAAAAAGGACACCTTACAAAAGGGTTTCTTTCCTTCTGCACCTAGGTTTTTATTCCACACACTGTTGATGTGTGTTTCAAATAAAACAATTGCTTTTAACGAAATACCATTAAAGATCCAATGTCTGGGTTATGATATTTTAAATAATGAAAATTATAATTATTCCCAGGAGATCTTTGATGATTTAGTGAAAAATGTTGATAGCAAGGTATTTCTACTTTTTCCAAGGTTCCTAAGCTACTATTTTAAACAAAAATTTGGAAAAGAAAATGAAAATTTGCTCAAACAAGGTGTCTATTTTCAAATAAAAGGTCTGACAACTGAAACATTTTCTAGAATGATGGCACCTATAAAAACAAAAGCAGAGGTGCCTGAGCAGAATTTAGCAGCTACCACTGCTCCTCAGACATCTGCTGCTGGGCCCACTGCTCCAGGTGATCATAGTAGCACAACCACTGCTTTGAAACCCACACCTGCCATCACCAAAAAGGCCAAAAAGAAATCATCCAAAAAACCCACCAAACCCTCTAAAAAGGCAACTCTGGAAGATGAGATCCCAGAGTTAATGCCAGTGACAACACAAATGTCACCACAAACCACTGCTGCTACTTCCTCACAGCAGTTGGTAGAAAGATCTCTACCATTGCCTCAAACTCCTCATGCATCCTCACAAAAGGATCAGGTTGTAAGCACAGGGACCCCACATTATGAAGCTCTGGATTCAATTGGATCCATCTTCTGCCACACCCCCAAAATCCACAATGCGGAGTATCACCGCTTGGAGGCGTGACATGACCAGGATCGAGCCACCAATCATATTGAACCACGTAATTAAGTAAATATAACCAACCGCAATACAATTGGTGACCAAAAGGAAGTTAACCAAGTTTAATTTAAACAGCGGAAGCATAAGACGTTAAATCAAAACATAAGTTCGTAGTTCATAAGTTTAAAGACCCAAAACATAAGTTTCATAAGTTCATAACGTTTATTTAATAAGTACGGGACATATCAGTTCGCATTCCACAACAACCTCCTCCTCGTGCAAGCTCCATAAGCATCTAGTGACCTGCAAAGCATGTAACAACGAGTCAACAACAAAGTTGAGTGAGTTCACGGTTGGTTGTCCATTTTAGAGTTGTTTCAAAAACGTAGTTTAATCTCATTCAGCTATCCAGCCGTGGGGGTTACCCCATCGTTCGAAAACGTTTATTAGTTAACCATCCCATGTCCACCTTCCCTGGCTATCCAGCCCGGCACTCTGGCCGTGGGGGCTACCCCATTATTTAAACTACCAGACTCGTTTATCATATCGACTACTAACGAAAATCAATTGTGCCCTAGCGTCGGTGTCTATCATCACCGACGTGCCATAGTCAATTAGTACACACCCGTCCAACTGGCACGGTGTGAGGTTTGTTAAACCTAATAGCGCTATTAACTAATGACCCGCTCACCATAGCCTCAGCGATTAAGTCGATACAAAAAGGGAGGGACTTCGTTGATAGAGTTCTAGTCCAGTAAGTCTAATTACGTCCCAAGGACGAGGAATTCACATTCCTGAATGCGTCCCAAAGGACGAGGAATCCCTATTCCTGAACCCATTCCCATTCCCACCGGGAATTTACCATGCTTTGTAGAAAAGTGTGAACTCACCTCGGTTACTTGGTTTGACTCTCAAAAATAGCTAACAGTCAAGATCGGTCAATCACGTCCTAATATGATTACTAGTTAGTCATTTAGTGGTTTTCAAATAGAGCACAAAGTTCCTCAAGTATTTATCACATAACATGCATCACTTTAATAGTTCACGCTCATATAAACATTCCACCTATTAGCTACTCAAGAACAAGCATACGATATTGCACATAACACTTTTATTGACATATAACATGTTAGATTATTCTCAGATAACCTACCCGACATTTAGACATGCAAATCACTACTTATGTCGTTTCAGCTTTATTCTTCAAAACTGGGCTGTTTTTGGGGATTTTAATAAAATAGTTAACTTATTCCAAAAATTCCCAACTTTTTACAAAAAGTCTTAAACAATCCAAATATTATTGTGTAAAAATATTGGGATCCAATTCTTTACCAATATTTTATAAAAATTCGTTTACCGAACTGTAATCAGATTCATCACTTTCTGACTGCAGTCCATGAAATAATTCATTAAAAATACATCGTAAGTCTGATTTACGAAATACCAGCGGGAGAATTACAAATACATTAGTGGTCATCTACTGTACAAATTTCATAAGCTGATTCAACATAGATTTCCAGTTATGACTAAAAACATATCACCTATTTACTGCAGCAAAAACTCAGCTTTAGCTGCTGTTACAAAAAGGGTCTTTAAAAATAGTAAACGAAGTCCAAAAATTATGATTCCAGTGCCATTAGATCTGTTTTTCGAAAATACATAATTTAGGCTTCAGAAATTCAGTTTTTCGATTTATTATGATCTGTTTACAGCCTGTTGAAGTTGGCTGAAAATGCAATTCAGCATGTTTCTTTAGAGCTTAAATGTTACTAAAACGTATCAACAAGTGTCCTAACAACGGGTTTATCAATAAATTAATGATCAAACAACATTCTTGCTTATACCAACTTAATCCAACCAGATTTTATGTATGTTTATGTCCATTTTCTAGTTCATTCTCTTTTATGTTCTTGTGTTACACATCAACTACAATCTTTCGAATAATCAACGTAGAAGTGACCAAAAGTTAAATCGAGGACTTACAACTAGCACA
The DNA here is from genome assembly GCA_030545235.1 of Helianthus tuberosus. Taxonomy (NCBI): domain Eukaryota; kingdom Viridiplantae; phylum Streptophyta; class Magnoliopsida; order Asterales; family Asteraceae; genus Helianthus; species Helianthus tuberosus. Next base: position 90,431,066 of record CM060418.1, on the reverse strand, counting down.
AGGGCTAGGGATGAACTTGTGAACAAAGAAAAATGATGATGAAAATGGCGTGAGAAAGCAAGGTGTGATGCTCCTTCAAGACCTCCAAGCTTCAAGCTTCACAAGACTTCTTCTAACACTTGATTTGGACTTGAAATGGAACAAATGAATGAATGTTGAAGTGGTGGTGGTGGTGGCGATTATGTGCAGCCAAGAGGGAGAGAGAGAGTGGAGAAGGTGAGGTGAACTTGTAGTGAAATGATGAGATTAATCTTATAGCCCAACCTAATGTCATCATGGATATTTCTTGGCAAGTGCAACAAATAAAGAGGTCCAATCAAGATTAAAGGGAATATTTGATAGGGATTTAGTGATGATTATGGTGGGGCCCCTATATGAGCCGAAAATAGTGAGAGGGGGGGGTTATTTGTAAATTTTTATTATAAGTAAGTGATTACTTGGAAGGTTTAGTGAATTATCTAAGGTAGTAAGTGTATGACATATTTATATAGTGTGTTGGGATTTTTGGGACCATAATTAGTTAAAAATAATACAATAATGTTTCTGACAAACTTTTGGTGTCCCGGGTAATGTCCGGTTGTTCGGTTAAGTACCATTCTGTTAATGTGTTAAATTTTACCGTATAGTGTCTTTTATGCATCTTTTGTAACACAATTAATTCTCAACACATAGGAAAGCATACAGGATCATTTAGTCTATTTTTCTGCACAATCAATACGCACAATTTAATATTAATTAGTCGTACGGATACACGTAATTACGAGGGTTATCACATCTTCCTCAGTCCTGATCCCAAGGACATGTCTCTATCAACACCCATACCCTCACCAATCACATTACCACAATCAATAATACCCTTGTTGCATGCAGTTGCTATAGCTCAGACACAAACCAGTTCCTCTCTATCACCTGTCACTGAGAGTATACTCCCACAAGTGACTGGGTCTGATGCTACTACCCCTGCTATCCCAGCAACAACTGAGGAGGTTACACCCCCTGAGTTACAAGTAACTCTTGGTGGTAGTTCAAGTGGAGCAGCAACTACAAGTGATGGATCAACAGATCTGCATTTGGACAGTTGTTTCATTAGTAAGACTCCCTTGAAGGCAATTTCTTCTATAGCATCTCTGGTAACCACCAGTGAGTTTGTTTTAACCACTGGTACCCTCAAAAGGTTATCAAGTGTTGAAGAGAGAAGACCCCAGAACCAAGAACAAGGGGCATCAATGGGTGATTTTTGGGACGCAGTTCCTAAGTCACACATTGGTACAACCACTGCTGGTGGGGAATCAGAGGATCCCATTAACGTGGGTGATGATTTAAAATATCAGGAATTGACGGGAAGAATTGAAAAACTTGAAACATCAGTTGTTGAAATAAAGGATATGGTGCAACAGCTGTTAAAAGCTCAAAAAGCACAATCCACTACTGTTCCAGCTCAATCACCTGCACAACCTGCACCTACTGCAAATGGGTTATGGAACTTATTCCAACCCCTGCTTGAAAAACAAAAACAAATGGCTGATCAGCAGCATGCAATACATGTACAAATGCTGACAAACATGGTGGAATCAAGATTCAAAGATACTCAAGCAGATATCAACGCTATAAAGGCCAGCATCCAAAGCACCACTGGAAAAGTTCCTCCCACTATCCTCTTCATGGATAACCCCCTTCCAGATAATGCCAAAAAGGGGGAGAAAATCAAGCAGTTGAAGAAGAAGGGAATTGAGGATGGTGTTTATATTGAACCGGAAAAAGAAAAACAGACACCCAAAGGCTCCAAACCTCAAACCACAAAATCTCAAACTTCCATCCAAACAGCTGATATGTCAGTGGTTTCAAAAATTGCTAACCAAACAGCTGCCATCTCTTCAACACACACCACTACAACACACACTACAACCACTGCCCCACCATCACAATCTAAAACTACATCACAACTCACCAAATTAACACCTGCTCAAAAGCAGAAGACATCTACTGACACATCAGTAGTTGTACTGACAGCAGATGTTGAAACACCAGTTGTTTCAACAGCTGTTTATCAGTCATCCACCACTGCTCTCATCAATATTACATCACCATCATCACCTCCTGCTAAAAAGCAAAAGACATCAGATGTTACAACATCTGTTGTAATAACAACAGTGATTCAAACACCGGTTGTCTCAACACCTGTCATACCAAAAATTTACTCCAGAAAAAGAAAAATAACTCAGGCAGATGAAGACAAACATGATCCTAATGCTGCAAAATATCCACTGGAACTGGAAGCTGTAAAAAATGAGATGAGACAATTCTACACCGAGGATGATCCTTCAACAAGAAGATTCCCTTCTCTCATAGGCTTCATAATCCCAGAAGATATGGATGAATATCTCAAGCTCAAAGCAAGGCAGGCTAAAATAAGAGCAAAAGTTGAATGTAAAGGTCAAAGTGACGAAGCCATCTCTGAAAAATTGAAATTCTTGCTTACTAAGGTCAAACAGATGGAAGACTATGCACAAGATCTAAACAAAGAAAAGACAGATCAACGAAATAAAATGAGAAAAGAATATCTTGCATATATCATGAAAGAAAAATTCTATCCTGCTGAAGAAAAACAATTTGAAGAATGGCCAATAGTTGCTTTAAAGCATGAGGCAAACAGTATTGAAAGAATTAAAAACGATCCAAGAAAGAAGAAGACAGCTCCAAATTGGAACAAATACAAAAAGCTCATTGCTGACCTTACATCTGAGTATAAAAGAAAGAAGCAAGAGCTGGTGGATGCTAAGGTGGATACTGCTGAAGTCATAGTAAAATGGACAAAGCAGTATACCGACGAGGCTTATGAAAGGCTTAAGAAAAGAAGGATAACAGTCTCAGACACTTCTAAGAAGCCTGACTACAAAAAGCTAGAACAGCAGATTGATGCTCTTAAAACACTGATCACATCAGCAGATAACCCTATCCTTGTGGAAAACCAAGAAAAAGGAAAACTGCTGACCAGTGAAGAAGAAAAAGAAAAGGAAGCTGAGTACTTCACAGAAGCCATCAAGAAAATGGATCTAAAAGAAGACAAATCAGTAGAGCTTCAAGACCTTGCCAAAAAGGTATTAACCAAACCTGCATCACCAAACACTTCAGACATGACAGCCATTGAGCTAGATCAAAAGAAGAGGCAAGAGCAGATTGAAAGAGAGACTGCAGAAGATATAGCTGCAGCAAATAATGTCATCAAAATGGCCTTCAAATAAATGTCTGAAAGTTTACAATTTTTCACAAGACCAACGTCTCCAAACTCATCAGAAAATAAATCTCTCCCAAGAAACCCATTGGGTTCAAAAGTACTAAAGTGGATGTCTGATCAAAAGACCCACGTATTGACCTTGGTCAGATCCAATGGCGAAGTGAAGTACATATCAAGGAAAGAAGCACTAGGTCTTGGTGTTGAAGATTTGCAGGATCTCCTTGAACTTTCACTGTGCAGGGATGAGGATGACTCAAGTTCCAAGGACTTTGAAGTAGAATTTAAAAGGCAAGCTAAGGAGCTTCTAATGAGAAATAAAAATCCAGAATAATGATGGGTTTTGGCATTATCTGTTCCAGGGGGAGATTGTTGGGATTGAACCCTACCAGAGGAACAGATAATGAAAGCCAAAACCGGATCACAACAGTGGATTCACAATAAGCAGATGTTTACATTAGGCTTTCCCCTTGAAAGTGATTATTACAACTGATGGCTCTCTATACATTGTCCGTATACAACTGTTGCTACCCTTTCAACTGCTGACAAAGCCCTGAAGAAGTAAACACTGCTGGTTCTATCTACTGATGACAAAGCACTGCTCACTCAAGGAATGATCAACTTTGAGGAAAGCACTGATGAAAGAAGATAGCAGTAGTTTAGTGTATTACCTGTCTTATGTAGAATCAGTGGTTAACATTAGCAGTGTTTGTATAGGAACAGTTGTTACAGGTTGTTAGGCTGTTAGACGTCGCTTTCATGGTGATGTCAGCTGAGATGCCTCAGTGGTTTTGGTTTGCCTACAAATGGAGCAGTACCCTGTACTGTTACATTTGATCGTTTTGAGTGAGTTCTTCTCCTCAATTCAATCCTTTCATCTTGTGCAACCAACCATGAAGTATCAGGCTGAGGGGGAGTTTAGTTTGTAAGCTTGCATTGTAATCTTTTGCTTTGATTTGTAATCTTTCGACTTAATGGAAAAGTAAATGTTTATCAAAACTTTCTCTCTTCGATTGTGTTTACAAAGTTTGTTATTCATTTCCGCTGCACTTTATATTGATCCACATTCATTCATAGTTCAAATTACACAATCAAACACAGTCATGAGAGCCTCCGATCCTAACAGGCACTTGCAGCCGCTCAAGCAGGAGGTCAGAACACTCAGTCGCCTATGTGCACGTTCATGACTTTTATGGACTGTCGTCCTAGTACTTTCAGTGGCACTGAAGGAGGCGTTGGACTCCTCCACTGGTTTGAGAAGCTCGAGTCTGTCTTCGAGATGTGTGAATGCCCTGAGGCTCGTAGGGTGAAGTATGCCACTGGTACTCTCGAAGGCACTGCGCTAACTTGGTGGAATGCGCAAGTTCAAATGTTAGGGCTGGCAGCTGCTAATGCCACCCCATGGAACGACTTCAAGGAACTGATCAAGCGAGAATACTGTAACCGTGATGACATCCACAAACTGGAAGTGGAGTTCTTTAACCTGAAGATGACGGGATCAGAGATAGAGGCGTATACGAAGCGATCTAACGAACTGGCAGTGTTATGTCCAACTATGGTGGATCCTCCCATCAAGCATATCGAGTTGTACCTCAAAGGCTTAGTACCATAGATTCAAAGCCATGTGACTGCTGCTAACCTTGCTACCATCCAGGATGTTACTCGTCTTGCTCATCGTCTCACAGGCCAAGCAGTGGAATAGAATAAGCTGCCTAAGCGTATCGGTGCTACTACCACTACTACTACTTCTGTTATTCCCAGTGACAACAAACGAAAATGGGATGGAGCCTTCAGCAAGGGTTCGACTACAGTTCAGTCCCAGGCACAGCAGCTAAAGACCGATGACTACCAGAGTCCTGGTCAGCAATCTTCTGGTAGTCAAGGGTAGAGTGGATATCAAGGAAACCACCCAAAGTGCAACAAATGCAACAGACACCACAGTGGTCAGTGCAACAAGGGACGTTGTCAGAGGTGTCTCAAGATGGGTCATGAAGCCAAGGATTGTAGGAGCTCACGGCCTGCAAAATCAAAATCGTCAGCAGCAACAGCAAGCACCGCAGAATCAGCAACAGCAACAGGGCAACAGGGGATGCTTTCAATGTGGCGCTGAGGGTCACTTCAAGAGACACTGCCCACAGTTAAATCAGAATCAGAATCAGAACCACAACCAAGGAAATGGGAACAATAATGGGGGCAACAATGGGGGAAACAATGATGGCAACGGTGCCAGGGGTCGAGTGTTCGTGCTGGGTCAGGGTGACGCAAGGAATGATCCTAACGTAGTGATGGGTAAGTTCCTTCTCGACGACTTTTATGTTACTGTTTTATTTGATTCGGGTGCCGATACCAGTTATGTGTCTCTAAAAGTTAGTCAAATGCTCAAGCGCACACCAACACTTATGAACACCAAACACATAGTAGAGTTAGCAAATGTTAAAAGTTTAGAGGCCACACACATAGTCAAGGGTTGTAACCTCGTCTTAACTGGTCAGACTTTCTCCATCAACCTTATTCCTATAGTCTTGGGTAGTTTCGACATCGTCATTGGGATGGACTGGTTATCTCAACAGCAAGCAGAGATTCTTTGCAAAGAAAAGATCATTTGTATTCCCCGTTCTGGTAAAGAATATCTCGAAATTCAAGGCGATAAGAGTGGTGCTGTGATGGGCATCATCTTCTTTCTTAAGGCCCAGAAGTGTTTGCGAAAGGGCCACACCGCTATTTTAGCACTTGTTACTGACGCATCAATGAAAGAGAAGAGAATAGAGGATATTCCAGTAGTACGTGATTTTCCTCAAGTGTTCCCTGAAGATTTACCTGGGCTACCGCCTCATCGCCAGGTCGAATTCCAAATCGAGCTAGCTCCTGGAGCAGCGCCCATAGCTCGAGCACCTTATCGCTTAGCTCCAACCGAACTGGAAGAACTGTCCAAACAATTGCAAGAACTCTTGGATAAGGGTTTCATTCGTCCTAGCTCTTCGCCCTGGGGAGCTCCAGTGTTGTTTGTGAAGAAGAAAGACGGTACCTTCCGTATGTGCATAGATTACCATGAACTCAACAAGGTGACCGTGAAGAATCGCTATCCTCTTCCACGCATCGATGACTTATTCGACCAGTTACAAGGGTCGAGTTTCTATTCAAAGATTGATCTGAGATCAGGTTACCATCAACTGAGAGTCTGGGACGAGGACATCTCCAAAACAGCATTCAGAACTTGCTACGGCCACTACGAGTTTCTGGTCATGCCATTCGGGTTAACAAACGCACCTGCGGTTTTCATGGATCTTATGAACAGAGTGTGCAAGCCCTACCTGGATAAGTTTGTTATTGTATTCATCGACGACATCCTGATCTATTCTAAGAGTCAGGAGGAACACGAGTATCATCTACGGCTTATTTTAGAACTCCTTCGAATAGAACAATTGTATGCCAAGTTTTCGAAATGCGACTTTTGGCTTTGTGAAGTCCACTTTCTAGGCCACGTGGTAAACAAGGATGGGATTCATGTTGATCCATCCAAGGTAGACTCAATCAAGAACTGGCCCGCACCGCGTACACCAACAGAAATCCGCCAATTCTTGGGTTTGGCGGGCTACTACAGAAGGTTCATCAAAGATTTCTCGAAGATTGCGCAGCCGCTTACTCTACTGACTCAGAAGGGCGTCACCTATCGTTGGGTGATGCTCAAGAATCAGCGTTCCAACATTTGAAGAGTAGACTTTATAGCGCACCTATTCTCTCATTGCCTGAGGGCACATACGATTTTGTGGTTTATTGCGACGCGTCCATCCAGGGACTTGGTTGTGTGTTGATGCAACGTGACAAGGTCATAGCTTACGCATCACGCCAACTTAAAGTTCATGAAAGAAATTACACCACACACGACTTGGAGCTGGGAGCTGTTGTTTTTGCACTTAAGATATGGAGACATTTCCTGTACGGTACCAAGTGCACTATCTACACCGATCACAGGAGTCTCGAGCATATCTTCAAGCAAAAGGAGTTGAACAAGCGACAACGTCAATGGGTCGAGCTATTGAATGATTACGAATGTGCCATCAAGTACCATCCGGGCAAAGCCAATGTTGTGGCTGACGCCCTAAGTCGAAAGGATACTACACCTAAGCGTGTGCGAGCATTACAACTCACCATTCAATCTAGTCTTCCTTCCCAGATACGAGATCCTCAGCCAGAAGCATTGAAACCAGAAAACGTCAGGGCTGAAGCCCTATGCGGCTCAAGGCATCGGTTAGAACAAAAGGAAGACGGCGCCTACTACGTAACAGGAAGCATCTGTGTCCCACTCTATGGCAATTTGCGAGAACTTGTAATGGATGAAGCACATAAGTCTCGTTACTCGGTACATCCTTGTTCGGATAAGATGTACCACGATCTCAAAACTACGTATTGGTGGCCTAGCATGAAAGCTCACACAGCAACTTACGTTAGCAAGTGTTTGACTTGTGTGAGAGTCAAGACTGAATATCAAAAACCATCGGGCCTACTCCAACAACCAGAGATACCACAATGGAAATGGGAACAAATTTCCATCGATTTTGTTACTGGTCTGCCTAGATCTCAACGTGGAAATGATACCATTTGGGTGATCGTGGATCGACTCACAAAGTCAGCACACTTCTTGGCTATCAAGGAAACGGATAAGTTCTCCACTTTAGTAGACGTTTATCTAAAGGAAGTGGTTTCGAGGCACGGGGTGCCAACCTCCATTATTTCTGATCGTGATGCGCGTTTTACTTCTGAACTGTGGCAAGCTATGCACAAATCCTTTGGCTCACGTTTAGACATGAGCACCACTTATCATCCACAAACGGATGGGGGCAGTCTGAACGCACCATCCAAACCCTCGAAGACATGCTTAGGGCATGTGTAATTGACTTTGGTAACGGCTGGGAAAAACATCTACTGTTAGTGGAATTTTCGTATAATAACAGTTACCACACTAGCATCCAAGCCGTTCCATTTGAGGCATTGTACGGGCATAAACGCCGATCACCTCTTTGTTGGGCAGAAGTTGGTGACAGCCAGATCACGGGTCCAGAACTTGTAGTAGACACAACGGAAAGGATTGCATAAATACGACAATGAATGGCGGCAGCTCGTGACCGTCAGAAAAGCTACGCTGATAAGCGCAGGAAACCACTCGAGTTCCATGTTGGGGATCGAGTGCTACTCAAAGTCTCACCTTGGAAAGGTGTAGTTCGTTTTGGCAAACGAGGCAAACTCAATCCGCGTTATGTCGGACTGTTCGAAATCATTGAGAAAATAGGCAGGGTGGCCTACAAACTGAACCTACCAACAGAACTCAGTGGAGTTCACAACGTATTTCACGTGTCAAATCTGAAGAAGTGTCTGTCAGATGAGACCCTCATAGTTCCTCTGAAGGAGCTCACTATCGACGACCAGTTGCGATTTGTCGAGGAACCAGTTGAAATCACAGACCGAGACATTAAGGTTCTCAAGCACACCCGAATACCTCTTGATCGGGTTCATTGGAACTCCCGTCGTGGCCCAGAGTTTACCTGGGAACGAGAAGATCAAATGAAACTCAAGTATCCCCAGTTGTTCGGAAACAGTGCAACCACTACTTAGACTGAAGCTACTGCGGAATTTCGGGAGGAAATTCCAAACCAACGGGGGGATGATGTGACACCCCAGGAAAACCATGAAACGACGCAACACAACTAGCTTCCTCAGTAACCACGTGCTAAATTTCGGGACGAAATTTCTTTCAAGTTGGGGATAATGTGACAACTCGAGTATTCAAGGTCTTTCCGTGGCACGTTACTTAGTTACAGTCGTATTTTCATAACTCGCTTGCATTGTAACTTGTTTCATTTGATGATAGAGGGCACTAAACTAAAGTTGAATGAAATTTGTACTGGTTGATATAAATGGTGGTGTGTAAATGTTATTAATATTATTATTATATATTTTAAGTAAATGACAAAATCACAAGAGTGATTTCACCCTAACATGCTCGACGAAAACCAGAAGGGTTTTCACCATAGCCTGCTCGACGAAATCCAAGGGATTTCGCCATAAACATCACGACGAAATTACCTGATTTCGCCAGCCCAACGCCCAGTCAAGGCCCAACATGTTATAGCTCTCTTTTATAACCGAGTAGGTCGCATAAGATGATCAGTTTAGCAAAACCCTAGAGTCTCTTTCTATGTGTGATGGCATTATTGAATCCCCCAGGTTCTCTCTAGCAATCAGTTCATCGTTCTTTCTGCTTCGGTTAGTTCGTACCACTACTTAATTGAGCATGACTTTTGATAGATCATTACATGTCTGCATATGTGTATATATCTGATTAGAATATTTATGTGCTTGGTATAATGATGATGATGACTAGGGTTGAGAATCTAGATGCTTCGAATCTTGTGAGTTGCGGTGGTTCATGATCTTTATGAATGGTATTTGTTCATGCTAATCGTATGTTGTTGGATTGTGACGGGATTAATTTCGGTGGTTATGTGATCATATGTTACAGGAGTAAATTCCAATGATTCTGTTATGATAAAAGAATGATTTGCAAATTGATTTTTTTATAAACTGTTATGATTGAACGAGTTCTTGTTGAAGCCGTGGAAATTGTTAGTGATGATTAGGGTTTCTGTGTTTGTAACTGTTAATGATGATGGACCAGACGAAATCACAAGGACCAGGCGAAAACACCTAGTGTTTTCGTCACACATTAAGCCCGACGAAATCACTTGGGATTTCGTCGCTTGAGTGATTTCGCCAAAAAGGGATTTCGCACAAGGGGATTTCGACCAAAGGGTTTTCGCCACTAAGTGTTTTCGCCACATACATGATTTCGTTGAATGCTGTGACACATTAAACCTGGTAAGTTATTAACTCTGTTAGTTTAGTAAACTTAGTTAGTATATTATTTCTGTTAGTTGTTAACTCTGTTAAGCTATGTATGTAACCCTGTTAGAATGTAACTCTATTAAGTAAGTAGCTCTATTAGTTTGTTAACTCGGTTAGTTAATTAACAGTGTTAGATTATTATTCCTGTTATGTATATAAATCCTATTAAGTTGTTAACTTTGTTAAGACTGTTAACCTTGTCAAGTATGTTAATGAATAACCATGTTAGTACAAACTGTGAAGGACATTTATATGAGGCATGAATTGCATGACTTTGATTAACTGCTTATGTAATACGTGATAATTGCTTAGGCACACTTTGTGACATAGATTGTATGTGAAACCTTACAAACATGAACTGGTTGTGAATACGTGCATAACTATAGGACTTGACTGATTACTTGTGAGCACATAGTTTAGCATACCGAGCAAACCAAGGTGAGTTCACACTTCTAAGGCATGGGATTCCCGGTGGGTTGGGAATGGGATTGAATAGCTATGACAGAACTTGTACATTTACCACTACTAGACTACTTACCACCGTCCTTGGATTGGGAAGGATGCCAGCGCTAAACCTACGTACTCACTACGTACCACTGTCCTCGGTTTGGGAAGGGCACTTACGTAAAACCTACGTATTCTCACACTTACCACTGTCCTCGGATTGGGAAGGGCACTTACGTAAAACCTATGTATTCTCATACTTACTACTGTCCTCGGATTGGGAAGGACACCTATAGATACAACTAGTCTAGTAATATACAACATGGGAAGCCCCCACTAAATATCATAAAGGTTTGGGAAACAAGGATACTGGGTAACACATGGTTATGAAACAAACTTACGATTTCTGAAACGAACTCAATAACTGGATAATCAACTGTGAACTCGCTCAACTTCGTTGTTAACTCGTTGTTACATGCCTTGCAGGTCGTTAGGTATTCATGGAGCTTGCACGGGAGGCGCGATCGTTGTGGGAACATGGACTGTTTAGTTCCATGTTAAACATATACACTTTATAGACTTATTACTTATGTTTGGGGTTTTACGTTTATGCTTCCGCTGAATACTTTAACTATGCGTTTGTTTTGAACACCTTTCATATTGTGTGGTTGAATTTTATTTATAACTTACAATGTTCAATATGATTGGTGGCTTGATCCTGGTCAGTCACGCCTCCTAGCGGTAATACTCCGCGAGTGGATTTTGGGGGTGTGACAAATCCGTCCGGATGACCATCCGTCTGGATGGGTTATCCCCATTCGTCTGGTTCACCATTGGACACACAGACACATCCGACACTCTGTTACGCATTGTTCAACGCTTACACTACTATTCTACGCTCAGGCTAACTCCAACGCGCTCCCTTCAATCCAAGACTGTGTTTACTTGTGAAACACATACTGTGAGTATACTCGAACCCATTTTCTTTTAACGCACGTTTGGGTGTCACATACATTCTCTATCAAAATACAACAACACACAAAGCAAACACTTTTTAACGATAACTGCTCCCGCATGATATACGTGAACTATGAATGCTTGTTACTATGCTTATACAGTGTTACACGGTACCGCCTCTAGCAACGATAGTACTATAGTTTGGACTCAGCACCAGTCGTGGACGGGGGTTGCTAGGGATCACTTTACTTTACTTCACGTGTCCGCTGGACATGTGTTGCGCATACAACACAACGCAGTCTCGTGATTAAGTGTGAACATAGTTTAGATAGTTACTTGCTTCGCCCGTTACGTGATACGTGCTGGTTATGCGTAAACGCTTTTCGCTATACTATATGTTATTCAAACTAGTGTACTCACCTTTAAATTTTATGTATTGACTTTATTTTAACGTATATGACAGGTTGATAGGATGCTATGCTTGTTGTGATGAAACGAGTTGGAAGTCTAGAAACCCATAATAAAATCTGAGTTGTCGGAACAATGTTTTGTTTATGAGCAACGCTATCTGTAATGACTGTTTATGCTTTATATGTTATTGGTATGGGACATTAACGTAAAATATATTGTCACTAATAGTTGTTATGGATTCTCTTGAACAATCTGTTTCGCTCTGTGCCACGCCCCAATGATTCCGCCATCGGTTGGGGTGTGACATTATGTTAGCGTGTCGAGACTAAAATCAGAGGATTCAGTTAGAATGAAGTTTTACAAACCAAATGACTGTTGGAACTCATATGATATGGTTTAATAAACTTAACATTCTGATTTGGAAAGGATCCTAAGTGCTTTTGACCCGTTATGACTCGTTAAGGTAGTTTACGCTACTTTAACGGGTCATTTACGTAAATGTATGATCGGATGGTTAAATACGTCCTATGATAAGTCTTATATGATAAAGCATTTTTAATAATGTTGTAACATCAGTTTATATGTCAAAAATTTGGTTACATATGCTTAAAATGGATTTATGCGCAAAAAGGGTATTTTGGCAATTTTTAAGAACATAGAAACGACTTATCATAACACTAACCAAACGACGTGACCATAAGGTATAACCTCAGTAGGTTATTCCCTATACAACTATGGTCACATACATGTGTTCGGTCAGATCCTAAGATCGACCAAACGGGTCGGATTCAAAAGTTAAAGCGGTGGCCAAGACCGCTCGACTTACGACCCTAAATAAGCACTAAACTAGAAATGACGAGTTAGACATGTCAAAACATGTCTAACTAAGTTTATAAACTGATTTGGTATCAAAACTTACTGTTTTGATACCCGAAAATAGTTCCATCATAAAATGCACATAATGCGCATCTTTGACCTAAACTTTGACTCGTCACTTCGACTAGTAAATGTGGTAATCAAAAAGTGTAATCGCAAGGGATTATAACCTTCGTGATTACGATTACGATCATGTTGTAAAGCTCAATTGAACTTTGACTTCACCAATTAAGGTCAGAACCGAAAGTCAAACTGTTTGACTTTTAGCTCAAAATAAGCTAAAATAAATAAATAGACTAAGGAAGAACAGTTACTTGTGTTCTAGGAAGATAAGAAACTCAGTAGGAGGCCTCTAAAGAGAAGCAAACTCCAATTTTGAGTAATAGGAGAAAGAAGTGATGAATAAGCAAAGAAATGTGAAGATTTAGCTTGGTATTTATAGTGTTTTGAAGTGATTGAGATCATTCCAACTGTCCAAGGAGGTGGCATGATCTTAGGATGGTTGTAACACATGTCAAATGCAGGTAGAAACCAAGAAAATTCGAGTTCTTGGGCTCCAAGGCAACAAAACTAGGTGATGTCCAAGAGCTGGTAAACTGGAATATTGGAGGGGCGTCGCTGACAGTGTCACACCCCGACCACGTAAAACAACAAAGCGTGGCGGAAATGTCGGGGAGTGTTGTAACAGAATTATCGTTTCATAACCATGGATACAAAAAGTTTTTCGTTTTATTGATAATATTAAACATTAACATTGTTTTAACATGGAACAACAAGTTTTATATCGTCTATCAAAGATATTATGTCACTAAGGCCTCGTCCAGATCCTATGTGACGCATGCATCCTAGAACATCAATCAAGCAACAACACCTGAAACATATGTAAAAACAAAGTCAGCAAAGAAATGCTGGCGAGTACATAGGTTTTATAAGAGTATCGGAATCATGGCTTGTATTCTTATATTGCAATACCTCGAAAACCTTGTTTTTAAAATGTGTATAATATTGCAACATGATTAACCAACTCAAATCGAGATGATTAAAATTTATAAAATTTCGTAGCCATGATTCTTAACCCAAAAGCTTTTTGTTTTGAGAAAACCATCTTGTAAAACATCTCGTATAAACTCGTACATTATTTTGAAAACATCATTGAGTGACATCGTTTCAGTATCGTTTACCCAAGTGAACTAAATAACGCCACGGTATGTAATATGTTGAAAACACTTATATATAAGAAGTACCAGCGGCGTATCTACCATGTTTTCACCACATTACACCCGTCCCGTTATCTAAACACTAGCCATAAACCGATCGTTTACCCAAATCGTTTAACATCGTTTCCAAATCGTTCCCAAATAGTTCCCAAATCGTTCCCAAATCGTTCCCAAATCGTTTACTCGTTTAAATCGTTTAAATCGTCCTCGTTTTAATTGTGAAAACTTATATATGGTCGTCTCGTTAATAACATTCAAACCTTCGTGACTCGACTACCTCGTTCCTTGCTTCTCGTATTAACAAACCTCCAAAAGGTAAGTTAATAATTACAGATTCAGTCGTTACCCACAACACCCACACATAACCATGAGTATAGTGCAATAACGGGATTTATCAGATCCCATGGTACCATAACCTAATACTGGTCTGTTCGGCCAAAATTAATGAATGTCATTCGTTATGTAACTACAACCAACAAGTTTGTTCACATTATCGAAATAGTTATTAGTTTAGTATAAATCGTTCTATTCGTTTTTGAAATCATCGTTTAAACCTGGAAAACATTTTGTACATATGAATCACCCCAAAACAATTGAAAACAGTAAAATAGGGGAACTATGTACTCACATGTAGTGCAAGGTATCCTCAATCAATAGTACTTTAACAAACTCGAGTAAACCAGAGAAATCAAGCAGCACCTAGTAATTGAATCACTAGTCAAACAATAGACGCCTAAATCGGAAGATCGGATAGAATGAGGTCTTGTAACCCAAATGAGTGTTGGAACTCATGTGATATGGTTTAACAAGGCCTACATCCTAAATGAAACCTAACCTAAGTGCTTTCGACCCATTAAATGAAACCTAAACTAGTCCTATGATAAGTAAAATATGCCTCAACATGTTTAATATTGTTGTCAAATCAATTTAGATACCAAAGGTTATGTTACATATGCTTAAAATAAATTTTGGCGTAAAAGGGCATTTTTGGTAATTTACCTAAGGCATATAAACTACCTATCATAAAACTACTTAAACGAAGCGACCATAAGGTATAACCTTGGAAGGTTATTCTCTATACGCTATGGTCACCTAATGTGTTTGGTCGGATCCTAATGATCGCCCAAACGGGTCGGGTTTGAAAGTATAAGCGATTGTTTAGATCGCTTACCTTTACGACCCTAGACAAGCACAAAACTAAAAGTGACGAGCTAAACATGTTAGAACATGTTTAACAAGGTTTGAAAACAGGTTTGGTATCAAAACAAACGGTTTTGATACCCACAAGTAGTTTGGTTCCAAAATACGCAAGAATACGTATTTTGGCCGAAACTACGACTCGTCACTGAGCCTAGATAATGTGGTAATCAGTAGGTATAGTCACAAGGGACTATAACCATCGTGATTACGCTCACGTTATGAAGTTCAAACGAACTTCACATTGACCATAAACTGGTCAATGCAGAAAGTTAAACGCAGTTTGACTTTAACGCTAAAACGAATGAAAAGAACGAAAGAACACTTACAACGGGTCCAAGAATGGAAGTTTTGAATCCGAATATTCTCAGGTATGAAGTGTTGAACACATCAAATTAGAGAACAAATTCAAATTTCAAAGGTGTGGGTTTTTGGGGTTGAGATCATGGGGTATTTATAGATTTCCTTGAACCGTTAGGATCGTTCCTCGAAAACTGAGCTTTGATCTGGACTTTACATGTGTGCCCATGGTTTTCTAAAACCATGGGAGCCCCTAATATGGACTATGTTCATTGAATACCAGCCCATGGTTTTGCAAAACCATGGGTTAAAACCACCAATACTTCAAAATGGACTAGGTTCATTGAATCTGCCAGAAATTTCAAAAAATGGTCCCTGCAATTGTAAAACTTGATTTTCGGCACTTTTAAGCCCCGTTAACCCCATTTTAAGGCTTTAAAATAAAGTTAAAGTATAGGGAACTTAAAATATGCTAAAAAAACATCTCGGATGACGGTTCGTCTGGTCGTACGGTTGCGTTATTCGCTTAATTACGACGGAAGTCGTAACGAACGCAAAAACGATCCAAATTAAGCGACGAATGGAATTTTATCATGCCAAACACTAAAATAAAATATTTTAATGCTTACATAAATTTTTGGATGTCCTGATGTATTCAGAACGTAAGTTATGCGCGAAAATGAAAACTTATGCACTTTTTGACGCTTTTAGTCCCTGAATGAGCATAAAGTTTATTTTAGCACACCGAACCCCTTAAAGCCTATTTCTAAGCTATGTAAAGGATATTTACGGTATTTTTAACTTATGGTCATGTTCTAGAATGTTCGTTACTATACAAATCGGCATAGTTTCGTAGTTTGACACATATAGTCCCTGCGATCGAACAAAGTGGATTTCGACACACCAAACCATTCAAAACTTATTTCTAAGTTATGTGGAGGTTATTTAAGGTATGTTAAGCCTATGTCACTATTTCGGAGTGTTTGTCGCGTTATACTGACTGCGTTTACACACCAGTTTGCGTATAACCTTCCAGAACGCGATTTAAAGCTTGCAATCGGAATCGGATCGTATTGAAAAAAATCACCAACACAAATACACACATAGAAACACCAAAAAACATATAATAACACCAAAGCACATTGTTTTATTAATAATCATCATTGTTTTACATCGTACATCGGTTACAGAACACAGTTGTCATAGTCTCCCCTACTTCAGGAAATTTCGTCCCGAAATTTTAACTAGAGGAAGCTTGTGAAAACAAATGCGGATATTTCGTCCTCATCTGGTCCTCACATTCCCAAGTAAACTCTGGGCCACGTTTGGATTCCCAACAAACTTTAACCAAATGAATCCGTTTGTTCTTCAACTGTTTGTATGTACGTTCCACTATCTCCACAGGTTTCTCGACAAAGTGCATCATTTCATCGATTCGAATCTCGTCGAGAGGAATGTGTAGATCAGCGTCAACTAAACATTTTCACAGATTGGACATGTGAAAAGTCGGGTGAATATTTCCAAGCTCTGGAGGTAGCTCTAGTCGATAGGCAACCTTTCCAATTCTTTCCACAATCTTAAATGGTCCCACATATCGAGGTGTAAGTTTTCCTTTCTTTCCAAATCTCACGACTCCCTTCCAAGGTGAAACCTTGAGTAGGACACGATCTCCGACTTGAAATTCTAAGGGCTTGCATCCCAAATCCGCATATCTCTTTTGACGGTTTCGAGCTGTCACAAGATTATCGCGGATTTTCTTGATTTTGTCTGTTGTTTCCAGAACGAGCTCAGGTCCAGTAAGCTGAGCTTCACTGGTCTCGTTCCAACAGACAGGTGAACCACATTTTCAACCGTAGAGAGCTTGGAATGGTGCCATATCAATGCTAGTATGATAACTATTGTTGTAAGAGAACTCGATCAGTGGCAGATGAGAATCCCAATTACCACCAAAGTCTATCACGCATGCTCTAAGCATATCCTCCAAAGTTTGAATCGTTCTCTCAGATTGGCCATCTGTTTGGGGATGATAAGCAGTGCTTAGATTCAGTTGGGTTCCCAAAGCAGATTGCATGGCCTTCCAGAAATGAGATGAAAATCGAGCATCACGATCAGAGATGATATCCAAGGGCACACCATGTCGTGTCAGAATCTCATCAACATAAATCTTTGCAAGTTTATCAACAGATAGATCCTCGCGAATCGGAATGAAATGAGCTGATTTCGTTAATCGGTCGATAACAACCCAAATAGCATCATGACCCTTAGATGTACGCGTTAATTTAGTGATGAGACCCATCGCAATGTTCTCCCACTTCCAAACCGGTATCTCTGGTTGTACAAGCAAGCCAGAAGGTCGTTGATGTTCTGCCTTGACTTTGAGACAAGTTAGGCATTTCGACACATACAAGGCAACATCTTTCTTCATACCAGGCCACCAGATCTTAGTATGAAGATCCTTGTACATTTTATCAGCACCAAGATGGACAGAATATCGAGACTTATGTGATTCGTCCATCGCTAAAGTGTGAAGATCGTCTTGTTTCAGAATCCACAATCGATCCTTAAAATAGAGCAAACCATCGTCTTTCGCTTCGAGCATAAGCTCAAGTTGACGTGGTAATTCCGTACCCATCAAATTTTGTGAAACACAAAATTGCTGAGCTTGAAGAACACGAGATTGAAGATCAGATAGAGTTCGAACAGAATGAAGCTTGACTCGTTCTTTTCGACTAAGCGCATCAGCTACGACATTCGCCTTACCAGGATGGTAGCGAATCTCGCAATCATAGTCGTTCAAGAGTTCAACCCAACATCGTTGCCTCATATTCAGCTCTTTCTGATTAAGAATATACTGGAGACTTTTGTGGTCTGTGAAAACCATACACTTCGTTCCATAGAGGTAGTGTCTCCAAATTTTAAGCGTGAAAACCACAGCTCCTAACTCAAGATCATGAGTCGTATAGTTCTTCTCGTGAACTTTCAATTGTCTAGAAGCATATGCTATACCTTTACCTCATTGCATAAGGACGCAACCAAGACCTAAGTTGGACGCATCGCAATAGACAACGAAATCATCGTTTCCCTCGGGCAGAGATAGAACAGGAGCATCACATAACTTCTGCTTCTGCATTTGGAACGCTTCTTCTTGCTTGGGTCCCCACTCGAAAGGCTTATTCTTCTGAGTCAAAGCAGTGAGTGAAACCGCAATCTTCGAGAAATTCGAAATGAATGGACGATAATAACCAGCAAGACCAAGAAAAGATCGAATCTCTGTAGGCATCGTCGGTGTATTCCAGTCCTTAATAGCTGCAATCTTGGATGGATCCACATGAATACCCTGCTCATTGACTATATGACCCAAGAATTGAACTTCTTTAAGCCAGAATTCACACTTGGAGAATTTAGCAAAAAGTTGTTCCTTCTTCAGGAGTTCTAATGTCAAACGAAGGTGTTGCTCGTGATCGGCTCGAGACTTCAAATAAATGAGAATATCGTCGATGAACACAATAATGAACTTGTCCAAATAAGGTTTGCAGACCCTATTCATTAAGTCCATAAAGATAGCTGGAGCATTCGTCAAACCAAAAGGCATGAGAGTGAACTCGTAATGCCCATATCTTGTGCGAAAAGCAGTTTTGGGAATATCTTCTTCGAGAACACGAAGTTGATGATACCCAGAACGCAGATCAATCTTGGAAAAACATGAAGCACCCTGCAGCTTGTCGAAGAGATCATCAATTCGAGGTAGGGGATATCGATTCTTGATGGTGAGCTTATTAAGCTCACGATAATCGATACACATTCGAAAAGATCCATCTTTCTTTTTCACGAAGAGGACAGGAGCTCCCCAAGGTGAAAAGCTCGGTCGGATGAATCCTTTATCAGATAACTCTTGAAGCTGCTTCGATAACTCTTGCATCTCCAACGGTGCAAGACGATAAGGTGCTTTTGCAATCGGGTTGGCATTGGGTACAAGGTCAATATGAAACTCGACTTGACGAACTGGAGGCAAACCAGGTAGTTCATCAGGAAACACCTCCGGATAATCCCGAACAATCGGAATATCCTGAATACTCTTGCTCTTGCTTTTCTCCTCGGTGACATGTGCCAGAAAAGCAACATATCCTTTTCGTAGATACCTTTGGGCTTCCAAACACGACCTAAGCTTCAAACCACCAGATGGCTTCTCTCCATGAATTTCCAAAACATCGCCGGAAGACAAAGGAATACGAACAATCTTATCGAAACAAACCACCTCAGCGTGGTGTTTGGTTAACCAATCCATTCCAATGATAATATCGAAACTCCCAAGTTGCATCAGTGTGAGGTCAATAGGAAAAAGATGGTTATCAAGGTTTAACTGACAATCGCGAATAACAGAATCGAGAACAAGAGGTTTACCAGTAGCAACTTCGACAGATAAGGGTTTCCTTAGTTTGGTTCTAGGTATTGCAAGCAAAGGCTCAAAAGACAAGGAAACAAAACTTCTATCGGCACCAGAATCAAAAAGAATAGACGCACGTCGATTGTTAACAAGAAACGTACCGTTAACCACTTCGTTGTCGACCCTCGCTTCGTTTGCATTCAAATTGTACGCTCGCCCACGAGCGGGATTCACATTGACGTTGACGTTCGCATTCGGGTTCGCATTAGCATTTGCGTTTGCATTCACCAGTCTCGGACAGTTGTTGCGGAAGTTAGCATACTCCCCACAATTAAAACATGAACCCAGTGGGAATCACACAGCAATCCCCTGACCCGGAGCTGGAACCTGAGCAACCTGATTCTGTCCCAAACGACAAACATTGGCCAAATGCCCAAGTTTACCACACGTTGTGCATTGTTTGAAAGCTTGTTGTGCAACGTGATGACCGTTGCAACGAGCACAATGAGGTGCGGTACCAGCATATGCTTTCTTTGCAGGTGGCTGAGCCGGTGGGTTCTGCGGGTTCTGAGCAGTCTGTGCTGTAACAGCAAAATTCTGGGCACCCTTTCGCTTCCTCGACTTCTTCGATGACTCACCTTCCTTACCCTTACCCTTTTTCTTGTCCTTCCCGGAATCAGTCGCCTTCTTTTTATCACCCTTGCGGGTGAGTTTACCCTTCCTGACTTGAGTCTCAGTCAGGGTAGCAGACAACTCGATTGCTTAACGAAGGGTAGTAGGATTAACACCGGTCACAATCTCCAGAATAGAATCGGGTAAACCATCGATATATCTCTCGATTGCTTTATCCAGAGGGGTAACCATGGTAGGACACAATAGACTGAGTTCCTCAAAACGATTTGTGTACGCACGGTGTTCAGCCCCATCTTGCTTTAAATCGTCAAACTCTCGCTCCAAAGCCCGAATTTCATGACAGGGACAAAACTCCTTCAAAATGAGAGTCCGAAGCTCTTCCCATGTTTGTGCCAACGCCACTTCGGCACCCCTATCGCGCATAATACCATTCCACCAGGTAAGCGCTCGCTTCTCAAACACGCTCGAAGCAAATTCAACCTTATGTGCATTCGGACACTGCACATGTCTGAATGTGCTCTCGATACTCTCAAACCACTGCAGGAGCGCAGTTGCTCCTTGCGACCCAGAAAACTTAAGCGGCTTCGCAGAATTGAAGTTCTTGAAATTACACGGTGCATTATCGTTGTTGTTATTATTGTTGTTGTTGTTGTATATCTCGTGGACTTGGGTCACTACATCGGGAAGCACAGCAGCCACTTGCTGAGAGACCAGGGCTGCGATTTCTTCAATAGTGAAAGATTGTGCTTCACGTCGAGGAGGCATTGTCTAACAAGGAAATATGAGAGACGAGTGAGGTTGATAATTAGGAAAAGCAAAAGAGGTATCGACAAAACAAAAAAGAGGCGATCATTTGTTTGCTACCTCGAATAAACAAACGACACGCAGTGACTAATCAAAGTAAATGGATCCAAGTAACGTATCGCGAAGACATGCTCGCCTATAAGTGAACACTCACCCCAAGAGTTCCTAGGTAAGAGTGACTGGTCCGATTATGTGGATTTGTACGAACACTCTAACCTTAGACAGAAAACTCAAGGTACAGGCATTCACTCTTCCAGTTTGCACGTGTTCACATTATTTAGATCCAAACTTTGACGAGATTTTGAAAACTTAGAGGGTTCAAAATCTTACAATAGAGGGTTGATACACTCTAATTTACACATATTTTAGTCCCCCGTTTTACCCCTATTTTATGCGTTTTTGGCCGTAAAACCATCGTTCGGATACTTATTTATCTACATTTGTGTTTACAGGCCTAAAACTGCATTCCAGACAAGATGATAGCAAAAACGAGGACTTTCCGGACAAAACGACAAAGCTGCGGACTTTCTGTTAAGGATTCTGAACTGGGCCTGTGGAACGACCGTTCCACCTGATGCACGGTCGTGCATCTCCGACAACGCTGATCATCTCGGCAATGAACGATCGGTGCAGCTTGGAGTTCCAGGGAAACAAGCGACTAGGTGAAGAACGGTCGTTCCATCTGAGGAACGACCGTGCGTCTCCGGTGAATCAACAGAGTCTCGGAACTGAACGGTAGGTGCGACTTGGCGTGCAACATGAAGCCCGAAACTGAACGACCGTTCCACACAAAGAACGGTCGTGCCATTTCAGATCTGGTCAACGATCCGATGACGTATGCGGTATGGTGACCCATGTCCAATAATTGAATAAAGTGAACGGTCGTTCCACAGGGAGAACGACCGTGCAACAGCAAAAAGTATAAAAACACAGCAGAAACATTCTGCTCGAGATTCTGGATTTTTGGAGAGCTCTCAGGTGATTTTCAGGCTCCGGAGGCATTAGCTTTCACCCGGATTCAAGCCACATTGTCTCGATTAGCTCGATTACTACCCAGATCCTTAGTCTAGTACTTGTTTATGGTTTGATTTTCTAATCTTTCCAAGTTTTTGTTAATCTTTCAAGTACTTAGATTATGATTTATGTATTGTTGTAGCCTTTGGGCAAAAACACAACAATCCCTTGCTAGATTATAACCATTAGTTTGTTAAACTTTGTTTGTAATGACATTTGAAGTATTTTCTATGTTAATCTTTGATGATTAGTTTGCAACCTTGTTATTGATATTGAATTCTTGATTATAAGTAATTATGTTGGATGATTGGTGCTTGGTTAGTTAAGATAATTGAAAAATGAAGCTTAATTAATCTTGTATTAGTAAACTTTGAATTTGGTTAACTAGTTTAACTTGGTTTAAATGTATGCATCATGATACTAGAAATGGTTAGTGATTTAATAAAATGTAATTATTGATATCAAGAGAGCTTGCCGTCACGTAAGGGCCTAAACGGGTTAGATGGTGTCGTTATGAATTCTTGCCATGATTTGTTAGCTTAGTTAGTAGTTTAGGCCAAAATTGCTATCTTGGTGAATTATTGTGTAAGATTTGTAAAATGAACTCGGTTGTGATTTAATCTAGATTATGCTTATCTCGGTGGTTGCATTGTGTTTATCGGTGTCGCTTTCCTTGTTTAAGTGAGGTTAGAATAATCCTAACGGCTGACTAACTTATTTTTAAGAGATTTTCATAAACATTTATCAATTGCACGTTAAAGAACAATTTTAGGTGGTTAAAGTGTGTTTATCGTTTTAGCTTTCCGAATGATTGTCATGTTAGGATTCCCGAAAGGGATACTAATTGTCTTAAATTGGAATATTGACCGAATGCTTCTAGTGCCAAAACTGACTTAGTTGACATGCTGTGGTTGTGTATTTAGCAAGGCTTTTTATCTACTTTCTATTATGTTTTTATTATGTATTTGGTTATGTTTACTTTAGTTTAGTTTAAATCAACCAAACCTATGTTTTTACCGGTAGTTTAGTGACAAAGGTCTAGTATTAATTCTCCGCCCATTTCCTTGGATCGATACTTGGTTCTTACCGATACTTTATTACATATATGACGGGGTACACTTGCCTCTTTCGTGTGTGTTTTGATGTAAAAGTAATAATCACTTTTATAAATTTAAAACCCAATCGTGTGTAATTCATTGCAAAAATTATGTATATATACGCACACGTCAAGTTTTTGGCGCCGCTGCCGGGGAAATGGCGAGTTTTAGGAACGACCCGAGTCATTTGGTTATCGGTGTATATACTTGTTAATATTTGTGTATAATTTCTTGATTGTTTATTTGTTTATTTATTTGTGATTATTTCTTGTTTTTATTCGATTTATTCATTTTTGCGTTATTTTTGTTCCATTTATTTATTTGATCCGGATTTATTTATTTATTTATTCTTTGGGTTTTCGGCCCCTAAAGCCATTTTTGTATTAGTCGATTCATTTATTTATTGTGTTGAATTTTTTATAAAATTTCGGGCTCATTTTCGGATTTTTATAAAATTTTCAGCCCATTTATAATAACTTTCTGCTTCTATTCAGCTGAAAAAAAAAAAACAGCATTATTATTTTATTAATAAAATATTCACCGTGTCAATCTTTCGTTTGCAGGTTGATGTTCTCGACCCCCGCTCCAGAACTTGTTGAACCGTCAGACGAACCCGAACGTGATCTTCGGAGGCGTCTTCGCGTGAAAGGGCGTGCGGTTGGGCTACTGCTCGCATCTGGCGGGCCGGATTTGGTGGTACCCATTGAAGCCGAGGGCTCAAGGGCAGCAGGGAACGCAATAATGGCAGACGACGAGCGACCGTTGAATGAGTCAAATCAGCCTGGAGCGACAGGCCTGGAGCCGAGTATCCTTAGACCTACTATAGATGCACCTGATTTTGAAATTAAATCTAGTATAATTAATATGGTGCAGAATTCGGTGCAGTTCGACGGACGCGAACATGAGGATCCCGGACGACATATTGCGGCTTTTCTCGAAGTGTGTTCCACGTTTAAAATGAGGGATGTTTCGGAGGATGCTGTTCGGTTGAGGTTGTTTCCTTTCTCACTGCGTGACAAAGCCAGAGCGTGGCTTACGTCACAGCCAGCTGGGTCCATCAGGACCTGGAATGGGTTGGCGGAGCTATTTATGAAAAAGTACTTTCCACCCGAGAAGACAACCAAGTTGAGAAACCGAGTGGTGACCTTTCGTCAGGATGAGGGTGAGTCGTTGCATGCAGCGTGGGAGAGATTCAAGGATCTGTTACTTGATGTTCCACATCACGGGTTCACCAAGAGACAGTTAGTCTTGACATTCTATCAGGGGCTGAGCTACAATACGCAGGAGCGATTAGATATGAATTCAGGAGGCGATTTGGGGACGAAGACGCCCAATGAGGCTTACGATATCATTGAAAAGGCTGCGTTGAAGTCTAGCTCTCGCCGCGAAGGAGATAGAGGTCGGGCTACATCATCATCAGGATCCCGAGCAGGAGTTCATGCTGTAGACGATTATACGGCCATTACTGCACAAATCTCGGCTCTCGCATCGAGATTCGACAGGTCCCAGATGATTGCGCATGCGGGCTCGGGATGTGACCAGTGTGGAGTGTCACACGAGCCTGGGGCATGTTTTCAGGGAATCGAATACGAGAGCCACGAAGAGGTAGATTTCGTGAGTAATCAAACTAGGCCTCAGAACAACCCTTACAGCAACACATATAATCCCGGATGGAGAAATCACCCAAATTTTGGGTGGCGTGCGAACACAGGGAATCAAAATCCTTCGGGATTTACTCCGCGCGCTCCAGCGCAACCGCAAGGTCAGGGTCAGCAGTTCCAGCAATATGGCCAACCCTATCAGCAGCGTCCTTACTCATATCCGAATCAGGGCACTGGGAGCAGCTCCGAGCAGCAGGCCCCTCAGGCTAGTTCTAAGCTGGAGGACATGATGGCCCAGCTTCTCACTAGCTCCTCGAGCGCGAATCAGTTAGCTGAAAAACGCTATCAGCAGAGCGAGGATCGTTTTCTCTCTCATGAGGGGGAAATGAGGAGTCATAAGGCCTCGATTCAGAACATAGAGAATCAGGTTGGTCAGCTGGCACAGATGATGTCGAAGAGACCCCAGGGTGGTCTCCCAGGCAATACTGAGACAAACCCGAGCGGGCACAGGGATGTGAACGCTGTGATGACCAGGAGTGGAAAACCTACCGGACCCGTCATATCGGACTCACCACCGATCACTGAAGCGGTCCCGACTAGCACACCGGACGAGGTGCATGCCAGGCTACGCCCAGCAAGTACAGCACAAGTCCAGGAGCCGGTCACAGGTTACAAGCCTCCGGTGCCCTATCCAGGAAGGTTGAAGAAGCAGAAGATGGATGAATAAAACGGTAAGTTTCTTGAGATGTTTAAGCAATTGCATATAAACATACCGTTTGTTGAGGCTTTGGCACAGATGCCAAAGTATGCGAAGTTTCTGAAAGACATCCTCTCAAACAAGCAAAAACTCAAGGATATGTCTTGTGTGGTTATGAATGAAAGCTGCTCTGCTATTCTCCAGAATCGCCTGCCTACAAAAATGGGCGATCCAGGCAGTTTCACGCTTCCTTGCCTCATTGGCAATCTGTCAGTCAGTAATGCGTTAGCAGATCTAGGAGCGAGTATAAACCTTATGCCCTATAAGGTTTTTACAAAGTTGGATCTAGGTGAGCCGTCACCTACGAGGATGAGTATTCGACTTGCGGATCGTTCTGTCAAGTATCCACGCGGGTTTGTAGAGAATATGCTTGTTAAGATTGACAAGTTTGTATTTCCCGTGGATTTTGTTATCCTGGACATGGATGAGGACTCGAGAGTGCCTCTGATACTCGGACGCCCGTTTTTGAATACCGCCCGGACGATTGTGGACGTGGCGGCGGGCGAGATCACACTCCGAGTAGATGATGAGCATGTGACGTTTGACATTAAACGTTCTATGCAGCATCCTCTGAGTCAGGACGACGCGCTCTATTATGTTGACATTGTCGACACTTATGTGAGCACGCATTTCCAGGGTACGATCGAGGAGATAGATTCGGACACACATCTGTTGTGTGGGGACTTAGATGGCATTACGCAGGAGGGCCACTATTTAGAGCAGCCAGTCTATCAGATTGGTGATGATAGTCCCCAGAGTCCGGATCGTTTCACAGAAATTGATCGCGAGAGTGAAGTGAAGTCGAAGCCTTCAGTGGAAGATCCTCCTACCTTGGAGCTTAAAGAGCTCCCACCGCACCTAGAGTACGCATTTTTGGATGAGGAGCGTCATTTGCCTGTCATTATTTCATCTGGTTTGGCGGTAGAAGAGAAGAGCAGACTGCTTAATGTGTTGAAACTTCATAAGAAAGCAATCGCTTGGAAAATCATGGACATTAAAGGTATAAATCCCTCCTTCTGTACACATAAAATTCTTATGGAGGATCAGTTCAAGCCGTGTGAGCAGCACCAGAGGCGGCTGAACCCGAACATGCAAGAGGTCGTTAAAAAGGAAGTGATTAAGTTGTTAGATGCTGGTATGATCTATCCCATTTCCGACTCTGTTTGGGTTAGCCCTGTGCAGGTAGTGCCCAAAAAGGGGGGCATGACTGTGGTCACGAACGCTAGGAATGAGCTCATTCCAACCAGGACGGTCACTGGATGGCGGGTTTGCATCGATTATCACAAACTCAACGACGCCACCCGAAAGGACCACTTCCCGCTTCCATTCATTGATCAAATGTTGGAGCGTCTGTCAGGGAAGTTATATTATTGTTTTCTGGATGGGTTCTCGGGTTACTTTCAAATTCCTATCGCTCCTGAGGACCAGGAGAAGACCACATTTACCTGACCTTTCGGTACATTCGCCTACCGGCGTATGCCGTTTGGGCTGTGTAATGCGCCGACTACTTTCCAGCGATGTATGGTCGCAATTTTCCACGACATGATTGAGGATTCCATGGAGGTGTTCATGGACGATTTTTCGGTATTTGGGGATTCCTTTGATCAGTGTCTGGAAAATTTGAAAAGAATGTTGAAGAGGTGTGAGGAGACCAATCTGGTCCTGAACTGGGAGAAATGCCACTTCATGGTGAAGGAGGGCATAGTTCTGGGACACAAAATCTCTCACGCGGGCATGGAAGTCGATCCAGCTAAGTTCGACGTTATTTCACGACTTCCGCCCCCCACCTCTGTTCGTGCTATACGGAGCTTTCTCGGTCATGCCGGGTTCTATCGGCGATTCATCAAAGATTTTTCTAAAATCGCCAGACCCATGACTCGTTTGTTAGAGAAAGATGCTCCGTTCGTGTTTGGAGATGATTGCTTGAGGGTTTTTGACCTCCTCAAGCAGAAGTTGGTAGAGGCCCCTATTTTAGTCGCACCGGACTGGAGTTTGCCGTTTGAAATCATGTGCGACGCGAGTGATTATGCTATAGGGGCCGTTCTGGGTCAAAAGAAGGAAAAGCACTTCCATCCGATCTACTATGCGAGTAAAACTCTCCACGATGCTCAAGAGCATTATACCACGACTGAAAAAGAGCTCTTGGCGGTCGTTTTCGCATTCGATAAATTTAGATCGTATCTGGTGCTTTCGAAAACCGTTGTATACACTGATCATGCAGCCATTAGATACCTCTTCAGCAAACAGGACGCTAAACCGCGTCTAATCAGATGGATCCTGTTGCTGCAAGAGTTTGATATTGAGATACAAGATAAAAAGGGTGCTTTGAATGTAGCGGCCGACCATCTGTCTCGGTTAGAGCACGGAGACATCGAGGATTCGCGTTGGGATTCAATCAATGACAATTTCCCACACGAATCTTTGATGGGTGTTGAGATATGTGATGAGTCGCCATGGTTCGCCGACCTTGCGAACTATCTTGCTTGCGGGATTCTGATAAAAGGGTTGACTCACCAGCAAAAGAGGAAATTCTTTTCGGATCTCAAGCACTACATATGGGACGACCCTTTCTTGTTCAAGGTGGGTGCTGATCAGGTGATTAGGAGATGTGTATCTGGGTCTGAGGTGACCGACATTCTGCGCCAGTGTCATGAGGGACCTACCGGAGGCCACCACGGAGCCAACTTCACCGCGAAGAAGGTGTTGGATTCCGGGTTTTACTGGCCGACCATTTTCCGTGACGCGCAGAGTTGGGTGAAAGCGTGCGATGCTTGTCAGAGGGCGACGAACATATCGGCACGCGACGAAATGCCCCAGAACTGGATACAGGTTTGTGAAGTCTTTGATGTTTGGGGGATAGACTTCATGGGACCATTCCCCCCTTCACGTGGAAACAAATACATACTCGTGGCTGTTGATTGTGTATCAAAGTGGGCGGAGGCGCAAGCCTTACCCACTAATGACGCCAGAGTAGTTGTAAGGTTTCTTAAGAGTTTGTTCGCCCGATTTGGCGCTCCGAAAGCGCTCATTAGTGACCGAGGGACTCATTTTTGTAATACACAGCTTGAAAAGGCTTTGTCCCGATACGGTGTACATCACCGTTTGTCCACGCCCTATCATCCGCAGACGAGCGGGCAGGTGGAGGTCACGAACCGTGGGCTTAAGCGCATCCTTGAGCGGTCGGTTGGAGCGAACCGCAAGGAGTGGTCGGACAAGCTTGATGAGGCATTATGGGCATTCCGTATAGCTTATAAGACCCCTATAGGGACCACCCCCTTTAGGTTGGTATACGGAAAGGCATGCCATTTACCGGTGGAGTTGGAGCACAAGGCTATGTGGGCATTGAAAACCGCGAATTTGGACCTTAAAACCGGAGGTGAAGCCCGGTTTCTCCAAATTCATGAATTGGAAGAATTGCGGCACCAAGCCTATGAGAGCTCCGTACTCTACAAAGAGCGCACGAAGAAACGTCACGACAAACGCTTGAAGGACCACAAACAATTCCAAGCGGGTGATCTTGTTCTTCTCTATAATTCACGGCTGCGCTTATTTCCTGGGAAGCTTCATTCACGCTGGACAGGACCATACACGGTTAAGGAAGTGTTTCCGTATGGTACTGTTGCAGTAGAGAACGCGGATGGCGTTATTTTCATGGTAAATGGTCACCGGTTGAAGTTGTACGTTGCCGGGCCGATAGAATCGGCGGTGGAGGTGATTGAACTCCAAACCCCGCACACATCATAAGTGTGGGGAGGAGAGAGTCTACACTACTGACTTGCGGATAAAAAATGTAGCAAGAGCGTATTTTGCGCTTTAGGGGTAGTTTAGTCTTTTTAGTCTTTTTAGTAGTTTTTCTAGTTTTTAGCTTTGAGTCTTGCTATCGACTCGTCGACAAAAATTTAGCATGAGTCTACGCTGCTGACTCGCCGACAAAAATGCAGCCAGAGCGTCTTTGGCGCTATGAGGGCAAAATTGCCCTTTTATTTGTTTTTGTAGTTTTAGCGTAATTTAGGTTAGTTAGGTAGTTTTCGTTTGTTTGTTTAGTTTCCGTACGTACCGGGCGAAGGTTCTTTATTGTAATATTGTTAGAACAGTTGGTGTGTCGAAAAAACGGCGAAAAACGGCCGAAACGGTTGCTGGAAATAGCTTCTGCAGAAATTCTGTATCTGCAGCTGATGCACGACCGTTCCTCCTGTGGAACGACCGTGCAATTCCGAGCAAGCCGGAACGGCAGATCGCACCCTCGGTGCATCTCCGAGAACAGGCTGTGGGTTTTGAACGACCTCGGTGACGCACGACCGTTCCATTCCGGGGAACGACCGTGCGACAGGCTGAGGGCAATTTGGTCATTTTGCACACTATATATACCATTATCTGCTGCAAAATCCATCATTCGCGAACCCTAGCCGCTGCAGACCGTTCCAGGGCGATTTTTCACCATATCGCACGATCAAACACCCAACTTCGCACGGTATGTCTCTAGGGTTAGATTTCTTGTTTTCTTTCTTTCTAGTGTAGTTTTCTTCCGATTTTTCAAGGAATTTTTAGGGTTCTCTTCATAAGCAAATCGAAACCCTAACCCTTGTTAAATCGAAGTATCGTGAACACCCGGTTGATTTGCAGACCCCTGTTGACCCAATACTTGTTGAAATTTTGCAAAATCTGATTGTTCTAAGTTCAGGGGTCGGAGTCTGCAGATTCGGAGATGCACGGTCGTTCCTCGTGGGGAACGGTCGTGCCTCGCCGGCTGATTCACGATATCGTCTGGTCTGGCCTGTTAGTTCTCGGTGACGCACGACCGTGCGTCCCGGAGAACGACCGTGCCATATTGCCAGTACAGTTGGACAGTAGCTTCATAATTGGCTGCTCGCTTGTTTTCAACTCATTTCTCTCCTGTTTCTGTTCTTCTAACAATATTCTCCATTACAGATGGATCACCCTTTCCTACAATTTAACCCCAACATCGAGAAGGAAGCTCTATGCATCGCGAAGCGCGATGAATTGTGGGCGAGGCGGGAACAGTTTGGAGAGCCCCGTTGGTTAGATTGGGAGGTCATGAGGGAATTAAATCAATATGACCGACTTGATGAAATGATGACTCCCGCGCTAGCAAACCTGGTCGGTTGCAACCGACCCGTGTACCAGGAGTTGACTATTGAATTCTTCGCCTCGTATCAGTATGAAAAGCTGGTTGCACATACAGAACCTGATTTCCGCTACAGGAATCGGGTCACCTTCAGGTTGTGTGGGCGATGGCATACATGGTCGGTGGGTCGTTTGGGACGGAGGCTTGGGATTTATACGCGGGAGGACATGGATGATCCCGGCATCTTCAACGATCGGTTCAACTTCCCTAATGATGCAGCGCGAGAGGCATTCTGGGCACGTAACGCTATTGGAGGCCCCTACAACCCACGGATGTCTAAAGCTTCGCGACTCCGAGACCCTCTGGTGCGAGTGATGCACCATGTTTTCAGCCATTCTATTTGCGGACGCATGGACAGTCAAGGTAACTGTCCAACACCTGATTTGCTCTTTCTTTATGCGTTGGTTGACAAAGCACCGATCAACCTCGCCGCGCGAATGGCTGAGTACTTTGTCAAGTGTTCAGGGCGGACCCACAATAGTGAGATCCACGGCGGGCAGTACGTGACCGAGATCGCGTACAATGAGCGATATATGACGCCGGGGGTGCTTAGGGGTCTCACTTTGATCACTGAGGGGGTGAATGTTGATATCCGGTCTCTGAAGTTTATGGGGGTTATTGCTGAGTTAGATGGGAGAGATAGGTTGAGGGGTTTGAATGGAGAGATATGGGACCCGTTACCTCCAGCTGAGGAGGAACATGAGGATGAAGACGAAGAGATGGGAGAGCAGCACGAGCCACAGCCACCGACACCACCACACTCGCCGCAGCATCATGCATTTCATCAGCATGAGGATTGGCCTACTTTCTACCAGCAGTTCCAGGACATGCATCTCACGCAGGAGCAGCATGGTACATACTTTGATGAGATCCGGGCTAGCCAGCACGAGATTAGAGCCAGTCAGGCAGAGCTTCGGGCCACACATGACCGGCTAGAGCAGCGCCAGAATACTCTATACCAGGGGGTGTCTGCGGGGTTTTCTTATCTGTTCGGGGAGATGCATCACGCATACCCCAACTATTTTCAGCACCCGCCAGAGTTCCCACCGTGGAACCCCCCTGGATATGGCGATCAGGGCCCATCTGGCACGAGGCATGATGACGATGATGATGAGTAGTTTGCGGTAGTGGTAGCACTTGGTGGTGTTTTATGTTTCAGTACTTTGTTTTTATTTGGGTGTTTATTTTGACTTAGTATTTAAAACACCCCGGATATGTACTTTCAGACAATTTCCTTTCTGTTTTGTTTGGATGTTAGCATTTATGTACATTATGGTTGTTTGGTTTTTCTTTTTCTGTTATATTTTGGGTGTACACGACATACTTGCAGATTTTATCTATCGGATCTTGGACCTGAGCACGTACCAGTTAGAGCTTCGGAAGTCTCGTGGCACCAACATCATCTTGAGGGGAGTATTTTTTATCCCTTTCTCTATATTTCGGGTCTCGCATTGGGGACAATGCGAAGTTCAAGTGTGGGGAGGGGGTTAACTTTGTTTGTCCTCATATATAAAAAAAAAAAAAAAACAGAAAATCAGAAAAATCATTTAAAAATACTTGTGTTTTGTGTATATGTTGGTAAATAAACCGGTTGGTTATGTTTTAGAAAGCATCGGACTTGATAAAAACTCGACAAGCAAAAGATTTTTGAAAAAGGAAACCGGAAAGCGTGACAAACAAAGAAAGACTTAAATGATAGTTTTCACACTTTTACCCATTCCTTCCGTTACGTGAGCATATTTGAGCCTAGATTGTTATATATTTGTTCATTACGGATATAGGAGTGAGCCGGATGTTTTGTGCAATTTAGAACTTGTCACTAGTATGCTTGTTAAGACCATGAACGTGCGGATTTGTGTAAACGTGATAGAGGCACTTAGATTACCCCTTTGTTGTGTACCTTGTTCTTTGTGTTGTGCTTCCCGTTCACCTTATATTACCCTTTAGGATTAACCATGTCGAGCCTTCCCGTTCACCTTTGTTTACCCACATTATCGCCTACTTAACCAAATTTAGCCTTTTTATGTTTTTAAACCTTTTTAGTGTTGAAACTCGGTTAAAATAATAGTTTAACTAGCTTGTTAGTGTTTATATTTCATTGTATAGTTTGAAAAAAAAAAAACAGAAAATAAAACACCCTAAAATAGGGTGAAGTTGATAGAAATCGAGCAATTTTGAATACTTAAATGTTAAAAATCTTGTTGATTAGCTCGATTGCGCTTTAGTCGCCTTTTTAAGGCGTTTGTATGTAAAGTTGTATTGTTTATTGCTAGTTAAACGCTACTACCAAGTTTTAACCGTTTTCGCCATTTTAAATGTCCACTTCCATACCCTTCGCCCAAGCCTAACGTTACAACCCGTAAAGACCTCTTGATTTACACTTATTTGCTTGTTAGTTGGTGGAGACGAGATCTTATGACAAGCTTATGTTATTGCACATTTCATTGACTAGGCGTTGAGTGTTTACGCATACACATTTTATGTATGATTCATAAATAAAACCGAGTGTGTGTGAACATTGTGAGTTGGGTGAAGATTAACATGTGAGTCAATTAAATGTTTAGTCGCGGCTTTTTGGTTGTCGCTTTTTAAATTGCATATACTTGTTGGGTTTGAATCTTTTGATGTTGTCTTTCGACAAACCGGCTAACCGTTTATATATTAGTTTTCAATAAAATAGTGTGTAAATTATCGTTCTTGTTTGTTTATGTCTTTTATTGCTTTTTAGTTTAGCTTGCTTGAGGACAAGCAAGGTTTAAGTGTGGGGAGATTTGATACACTCTAATTTACACATATTTTAGTCCCCCGTTTTACCCCTATTTTATGCGTTTTTGGCCGTAAAACCGTCGTTCGGATACTTATTTATCTACATTTGTGTTTACAGGCCTAAAACTGCATTCCAGACAAGATGATAGCAAAAACGAGGACTTTCCGGACAAAACGACAAAGCTGCGGACTTTCTGTTAAGGATTCTGAACTGGGCCTGTGGAACGACTGTTCCACCTGATGCACGGTCGTGCATCTCCGACAACGCTGATCATCTCGGCAATGAACGATCGGTGCGGCTGGGCGTTCCAGGGAAACAAGCGACTAGGTGAAGAACGGTCGTTCCATCTGAGGAACGACCGTGCGTCTCCGGTGAATCAACAGAGTCTCGGAACTGAACGGTAGGTGCGACTTGGCGTGCAACATGAAGCCCGGAACTGAACGACCGTTTCACACAAAGAACGGTCGTGCCATTTCAGATCTGGTCAACGATCCGATGACGTATGCGGTATGGTGACCCATGTCCAATAATTGAATAAAGTGAACGGTCGTTCCACAGGGAGAACAACCGTGCAACAGCAAAAAGTATAAAAACACAGCAGAAACATTCTGCTCGAGATTCTGGATTTTTGGAGAGCTCTCAGGCGATTTTCAGGCTCCGGAGGCATTAGCTTTCACCCGGATTCAAGCCACATTATCTCGATTAGCTCGATTACTACCCGGATCCTTAGTCTAGTACTTGTTTATGGTTTGATTTTCTAATCTTTCCAAGTTTTTGTTAATCTTTCAAGTACTTAGATTATGATTTATGTATTGTTGTAGCCTTTGGGCAAAAACACAACAATCCTTGCTAGATTATAACCATTAGTTTGTTAAACTTTGTTTGTAATGACATTTGAAGTATTTTCTATGTTAATCTTTGATGATTAGTTTGCAACCTTGTTATTGATATTGAATTCTTGATTATAAGTAATTATGTTGGATGATTGGTGCTTGGTTAGTTAAGATAATTGAAAAATGAAGCTTAATTAATCTTGTATTAGTAAACTTTGAATTTGGTTAACTAGTTTAACTTGGTTTAAATGTATGCATCATGATACTAGAAATGGTTAGTGATTTAATAAAATGTAATTATTGATAATCAAGAGAGCTTGCCGTCACGTAAGGGCCTAAACGGGTTAGATGGTGTCGTTATGAATTCTTGCCATGATTTGTTAGCTTAGTTAGTAGTTTAGGCCAAAATTGCTATCTTGGTGAATTATTGTGTAAGATTTGTAAAATGAACTCGGTTGTGATTTAATCTAGATTATGCTTATCTCGGTGGTTGCATTGTGTTTATCGGTGTTGCTTTCCTTGTTTAAGTGAGGTTAGAATAATCCTAACGGCTGACTAACTTATTTTTAAGAGATTTTCATAGACATTTATCAATTGCACGTTAAAGAACAATTTTAGGTGGTTAAAGTGTGTTTATCGTTTTAGCTTTCCGAATGATTGTCATGTTAGGATTCCCGAAAGGGATACTAATTGTCTTAAATTGGAATATTGACCGAATGCTTCTAGTGCCAAAACTGACTTAGTTGACATGCTGTGGTTGTGTATTTAGCAAGGCTTTTAATCTACTTTCTATTATGTTTTTATTATGTATTTGGTTATGTTTACTTTAGTTTAGTTTAAATCAACCAAACCTATGTTTTTACCGGTAGTTTAGTGACAAAGGTCTAGTATTAATTCTCCGCCCATTTCCTTGGATCGATACTTGGTTCTTACCGATACTTTATTACATATATGACGGGGTACACTTGCCTCTTTCGTGTGTGTTTTGATGTAAAAGTAATAATCACTTTTATAAATTTAAAACCCAATCGTGTGTAATTCATTGCAAAAATTATGTATATATACGCACACGTCAAGGGTTCAATACCTAGTAATCAATCATCCTAGAACAGATGATTAGTTTTCAAAGCGGGTTTGAAAATTGTGTTCTCGTTGTGGTTATCACCTAAGAATAGGTGACGATTTTGTTTTAAAAAAAATCTAAGCGCAAATAAACTCGCGTTGGGGTCCTAGAAGTTATAGTCTAGGTTAAACCATTACTAATAACCTAATTCCCTATAACCATTGGCTCGGATACCAACTCTTCTGTCACACCCCGACCACGTAAAACAACAAAGCGTGGCGGAAACGTCGGGGAGTGTTGTAACAGAATTATCGTTTCATAACCATGGATACAAAAAGTGTTTCGTTTTATTGATAATATTAAACATTAATATTTTTTTAACAAGGAACAACAAGTTTTATATCGTCTATCATAGATATTATGTAACTAAGGCCTCGTCCAGATCCTATGTGACGCATGCATCCTAGAACATCAATCAAGCAACAACACCTGAAACATATGTAAAAACAAAGTCAGCAAAGAAATGCTGGCGAGTACATAGGTTTTATAAGAGTATCGGAATCATGGCTTGTATTCTTATATTGCAATACCTCAAAAACCTTGTTTTTAAAATGTGTATAATATTGCAACATGATTAACCAACTCAAATCGAGATGATTAAAATTTATAAAATTTCATAGCCATGATTCTTAACCCAAAAGCTTTTTGTTTTTAGAAAACCATCTTGTAAAACATCTCGTATAAACTCGTACATTATTTCGAAAACATCGTTGAGTGACATCGTTTCAGTATCGTTTACCCAAGTGAACTAAATAACATCACGGTATGTAATATGTTGAAAACACTTATATATAAGAAGTACCAGCGGCGTATCTACCATGTTTTCACCACATTACACCCGTCCCGTTATCTAAACACTAGCCATAAACCAATCGTTTAATCAAATCGTTTAACATCGTTTCCAAATCGTTCCCAAATCGTTCCCAAATCGTTTACTCGTTTAAATCGTCCTTATTTTACTTGTGAAAACTTATATATGGTCGTCTCGTTAATAACATTCAAACCTTCGTGACTCGACTACCTCGTTCCTCGCTTCTCGTATTAACAAACCTCCAAAAGGTAAGTTAATAATTACAGATTCAGTCGTTACCCACAACACCCACACATAACCATGGGTATAGTGCAATAACGGGATTTGTCAGATCCTATGGTACCATAACCTAATACTGGTCGGTTCGGCCAAAATTAATGAATGTCATTCGTTATGTAACTACAACCAACAAGTTTGTTCACATTATCGAAATCGTTATTAGTTTAGTATAAATCGTTCTATTCGTTTTTTAAATCATCGTTTAAACCTGGAAAACATTTTGTACATATGAATCACCCCAAAACAATTGAAAACAGTAAAATAGGGGAACTATGTACTCACATGTAGTGCAAGGTATCCTCAATCAATAGTACTTCAACAAACTCGAGTAAACCAGAGAAATCAAGCAGCTCCTAGTAATTGAATCACTAGTCAAACAATAGACGCCTAAATCGGAAGATCGGACAGAATGAGGTCTTTTAACCCAAATGAGTGTTGGAACTCATGTGATATGGTTTAACAAGGCCTACATCCTAAATGAAACCTAACCTAAGTGCTTTCGACCCATCGCGACCCATTAAGGTAGCTTATGCTACTTTAACGCGTCGTTCGCGTGAAACGCGTTCGGAACGCCTAACTAGTCCTATGATAAGTAAAATATGCCTCAACATGTTTAATATTGTTTTCTAATCAATTTAGATACCAAAGGTTATGTTACATATGCTTAAAATAAATTTTGGCGTAAAAGGGCATTTTTGGTAATTTACCTAAGGCATATAAACTACCTATCATAAAACTACTTAAACGAAGCGACCATAACGTATAACCTTGGAAGGTTATTCCCTATACACTATGGTCACCTAATGTGTTTGGTCGGATCCTAATGATCGCCCAAACAGGTCGGGTTCGAAAGTATAAGCGATTGTTTAGATCGCTTACCTTTACGACCCTAGACAAGCACAAAACTAAAAGTGACGAGCTAAACATGTTCGAACATGTTTAACAAGGTTTGAAAACAGGTTTGGTATCAAAACAAACGGTTTTGATACCCACAAGTAGTTTGGTTACAAAATACGCAAGAATACGTATTTTGGCCGAAACTACGACTCGTCACTGAGCCTAGATAACGTGGTAATCAGTAGGTATAGTCACAAGCGACTATAACCATCGTGATTACGCTCACGTTATGAAGTTCAAACGAACTTCACATTGACCATAAACTGGTCAATGCAGAAAGTCAAACGCAGTTTGACTTTAACGCTAAAACGAATGAAAAGAACGAAAGAACACTTACAACGGGTCCAAGAATGGAAGTTTTGAATCTGAATATTCTCAGGTATGAAGTGTTGAACACATCAACTTAGAGAACAAATTCAGATTATAAAGGTGTATGTTTTTGGGGTTGAGATCATGGGGTATTTATAGATTTTCTTGAACCGTTAGGATCGTTCCTCGAAAACTGAGCTTTGATCTGGACCTTACATGTGTGCCCATGGTTTTCTAAAACCATGGGAGCCCCTAATATGGACTATGTTCATTGAATACCAGCCCATGGTTTTGCAAACCATGGGTTAAAACCACCAATACTTCAAAATGGACTAGGTTCATTGAATCTGCCAGAAATTTCAAAAAATGGTCCCTGCACTTGTAAAACTTGATTTTTGGCACTTTTAAGCCCCGTTAACCCCATTTCAAGGCTCTAAAATAAAGTTAAAGTATAGGGAACTTAAAATATTCTCAAAAACATCTCGGATGTCGGTTCGTCTGGTCGTACGGTTGCGTTATTCGCTTAATTACGACGGAAGTCGTAACGAACGCAAAAACGATCCAAATTAAGCGACGAATGGAATTTTATCATGCCAAACACTAAAATAAAATATTTTAATACTTACATAAATTTTTGGATGTCCTGATGTATTCAGAACGTAAGTTATGCGCGAAAAAGCAAACTTATGCACTTTTTGACGCTTTTAGTCCCTGAATGAGCATAAAGTTTATTTTAACACACCGAACCCTCAAAGCCTATTTCTAAGCTATGTAAAGGATATTTCGGGTATGTTTAACTTATGGTCATGTTCCAGAATGTTCGTTACTTTACAAATCAGCATAGTTTCGTAGTTTGACACATATAGTCCCTGCGATCGAACAAAGTGGATTTCGACACACCAAACCATTCAAAACTTATTTCTAAGTTATGTGGAGGTTATTTAAGGTATGTTAAGCCTATGTCACTATTCCGGAGTGTTTTTCACGTTATACTGACTGCGTTTACGCACCAGTTTGCGTATAACCTTCCAGAACGCAATTTAAAGCTTGCAATCGGAATCGGATCGTATTGAAAAAAATCACCAACACAAATACACACATAGAAACACCAAAACACATATAATAACACCAAAGCACATTGTTTTATTAATAATCATCATTGTTTTACATCATACATCGGTTACAGAACACAGTTGTCACAGACAGTGCCTAGATTCTTCATTTTGGGGCCAAGTTTCATTTTTTGGCAGATTTGGCCCCTGGATTTGTTTCGTCGTGTTTTGTCACTTTTAACACCCGTTAACCTAATATTTAAGCTCTATAAAGGTGTTAAGGCATAAGTAACTTGAATTATGCCCGAAAATGTCGTAGATGTCAGTTTGTTCAGTTGTACGGTTGCGTTTTTCGCTTAATTACGACGAACGCTATAACGAACATGAAAACGACCGAAATTTCGCAACGATTGATATTTTTACATTCTTATCAATAAAATACAAGATGGTTCGTATTCAAAAATACGAGAATCGGCAGACTTTCACAGTTTGTCACAAATAGTCCCAGAGCTCGAATAAGCATCTTTTTGCCATACCGAACCCTTCAAAACTTATTTCGAAGTTATGTAAAGGGTATTTAGGGTATGTTTAGCTTATGTCATTATCCCGGAGTGTACGTCATGTTAAACTGATTATGTTTGCGTAACAGTTTACGATTTCATTTTTTGAAAAGGTTTGAGTGAACAAAATTGTACAAGGACTAAAACGTGCAAATGTCACATGTAATTATACAATCTGGAAAAATGAAACACAATATTTTATTGGATTCAAAATTTTTCGGGATTGTACGATGATTAAAAATGCACAAATGTCACATGTCAGGTCTTCTGATCTTGCTATTCTCTTGGTTTGGATGTGGATGGGGGCTTGGCGAGTTGCGTCAATCCTTCTTCTTTTTATTTATTTTGGTTTTTGTTGTTATTTTGCTCCAGTTATGATCGAGTTCTTTTATAAAATCATATGAAAATAGATATGAAAATCAGATGATATAAAAGAATGATGTATGGTTAAATAAATAACCAATAGAAATGTAGTGTATAAATATATCATGTCTTGAAATAGAATATTATGTCTTGTGTAGAGGATGCCGTGTCTTGTGCAAAAATGTCATGTCTTGTCTTTGTCGAAAAGGTTTGAGTAACACCACGATATGCAATATAATATAAGCACTTATATATAGGAAGTACCAGCGGCGTATCCACCATGCTTTTATCATATCACACACGTCTCATCACTTACAATAACTACCAAAAATGTGTTGTGTAAACCAACGTCAAATGTCATGTATAGCAATGTCTTGCGTAACAATGTCATGTATAAACCATGTCTTGTGTAAAAGCAATGGTTTTAAACACATAACTTTTGACTTAAACATTTGTTTCTTTTGGCGCCATGATCTTTTTATTTATACACACTATTAAAAGAATCTAGGCATATATTTTGATAAATATAGTCTATCATGTGCCCAAGAATGAAGAATGCAATCAATCGGTCATGGAAACCTCAAGACCGCATTGTTCATACATGTTTGAATAAATGATAATGCGGATAACCAAAACCAAAAAGGTGTAATGCCTCTTGCGTGTATTGGTCATATGTCTAAATGGAAAAAAAAAAAAAAGAAAAAAAAATATTTCGTTGAGGAGGGGAAACCAATCAGTGGTCTTCGTCCATATAATATGTATTCCCTACTCTATGGACCTCGATTGTCCTTAGTAGAAAAAATCATTTATCTTACATGTCCATGTGACAATTATGGTAATAGTGCTTGAGTTTCATGAGCTCTCGCAAGATTATTAGAATCTCCAACAATGTCGAATAGAATGCAATGAGGGAGTTGCAGCATGGCTCATGCCATACCATTCCTTGGGAAGAGACAAATGTTAAGCGGCGGAATTTATTGTATCATTTCCAATAAATATGGTATGATGGAAAATGATAAGGTAAGGTAAGGTAAAGTAGGGTAAAGTGGCATAGACACCATGAAACCAACCCATGTTCAAGAATTTCGCGAATGTTGAGGAAAATCCTCCATGAGTGGCTAACAAGTTTTGTTTGTTTAAATGACTAGTCTCAACTGAATCGTGATATAGATCGAACGTTAGGTGTGAACAAATACATGTCGTCTTCCTGTATTGTATTGCCTTGTAGGGTATTTATACTAACCACCTCAGTTCGTGTTCTAATAGATAAAAAAAATTGAATCTCAAGTAATAACTTAAGAATTTTGAACGAATAGTGATCATTAGCTTGGCCCGCAGAGTCCACCAGAATTCCCATACACTACAAGTTGTTATTACGTTGGCCACCGTAATAATAAATTGCCTTGCATGGTCACCCTAGCGTTCTCTCGTACGAAGTAGCCGATCAGTAAGAGAGGAAACACTATTGTCAATATACCTTCAACATAGGAGGGACCTTCGTGATAGCTCACGTGTCAATGTTTGTTGTCATTACTCGCAGAACGGCATGGCGTTAGATGAAATAGAAATGGAAAGAATCTGTAACAATAATAACTGAAGGGGCACCTTCAAGATGAGTAATTCATCTTCCTTGTAGGACAAGAGTATATCAACCTTGATTAATATGAGTCACAGGGATCTCGTCCCACTAATGGAGTTGTTGTCCAAGGTTACCACCTCCGCCTCGTCGTCATTATCATGGTCAGGCATCTCAGCATTCGCGAGAAAGCAACCATATTTTTCGGAATTAAGTTTAAGATTTCACTTAGGAATCATGTTCACCATAAGCTCCGCAGTAGACGTGAGGTCGATATTTTCATCGTGCGAGTTAAGAATAATAATAGAGTTTGAAGTCGAAGGTATTTTGTTCTTGGCAAAATATTTTGTACAACACATTTATAAATAAATCATATATATATATAATCACATGAAATCCTATCTAACAAGGATTTCTATCTTGCATAAGTTGAATTTGTATATGGCTGAACTTGTAAACTGTTTATGATGTGTAAACTGATAATGTAATGTGTCTATCATGTATAAGCACTGATAATGTAATGTATTGTAGGCACATAGTCTGTTAATGTAACGTGTCTATTCCTCATAGACTTCACCCATGGTAATGTCCTCGCTTGATTTATGTGAAATGAATTTTTGTTGTAGTGGACCTTGAAAAATGTTTATGCAATGAAAACCTTTTGACATGTCCAATTTTATTTATAATTTGTTCAACATGAACAAGAGGTTTTCGTGAGAGGTCCCTAGTGATTGTAGACTTAGACTCGAGAAAGAATCCTGGTTCACTACAATCGATGCTCTGATACCAATCTGTCACACCCGCTCGTAGCGGAAGCGCGAGTTGTGATCTGATCGGTTCTCATTGTATAACAATATAAGTGAACATACTAAATGAATAAAAATACGCTCCAATGCCATTGTCATAATTGTTTCAAAAGAACGCAACATAAGTTAAATGTATTGGTTACAAACCATCAAATGAACATAAGTTGTCATCGTTTTATACATCAAAATGTAAGTCTTAAAATATCAAGGCTTTGACCACTATATCACCGCAAAGAGGCGGTATATAACGGGCAAACCCTTCAAATGGTGGCATGGAGTCTTAATACTTGCTTTCCTTGACTGAAATGTCTGCATGGTCCACTAATTTCCTGAAATACATGTTAAGTTTGAAAAACATCAACAAAAGTTGGCGAGTTCATGCAGTTTAGTTGTATGAGATGTATCTGTAAAATGTGAGTTGTATAAAATGTATACGTAAAATGTGAGTTGTCTAAAATGTATCCGTAAAATGTGAGTTGTATAAAATGTATCTGTATGTAATGATGTAGTATGTAAAGCGTCAATGAAATCGTTGATCATTAATGTTTCGCGAGGACATTAATATGTGTGACGAAATAGGAAGCAATCCAAACCTAGACGATTTCATGTCGACTATTGTCGACTGGGACACAAACGCACTCTTCTGTATGGGTCCACGACCAAGAGTGGGGCTCGCCAATACCCATTAGATCTAACCCTCTGTACCTAGGTCCAAACTGGATTAATGGTGCTTAGATGTATGACCCTAATCGCACATGATCTAAGGTGTTTCATTCCATGACTTAACATACAATTGAACATGTATTTTCCCCAATAGTTGTAAAGTTGTAAAGCATTTAAAATGAATAGGGGACATGAACTCACAGTATCGCGTCCTGTGAATAGAAGTAACTATGATCTCACGTGCGGTCGTCCTGAATAGTGTTGCGACCTACAAATGTTCTTATATTTGTTAGACACTTCGGTCTTTGTAATAACTTGAGTACAAGT
Source organism: Helianthus tuberosus (assembly GCA_030545235.1). Taxonomy (NCBI): domain Eukaryota; kingdom Viridiplantae; phylum Streptophyta; class Magnoliopsida; order Asterales; family Asteraceae; genus Helianthus; species Helianthus tuberosus. Next base: position 90,387,730 of record CM060418.1, on the reverse strand, counting down.
CTTGTATCTTAAATATGTGTAAGACTTGTATGTCTTTACTGTTCGTTGAACTGTGTATTTAGATGAATGATTTGTTAAACTGCTATATATATATATTTCACCAAATATATATATATATATGTCATCTTGTATCTTGTGAGTTGTATCATCGGGTCTTGTCTTCTTGATTTCGTGTCGTTGTGTAAGTAAATTGTATAATTGAATTTCCAATAATGGTGTCATTGGGCCGAGCCCATGTTTTCATGTTATTAGGCCCCAAATAGTGTTGGGCCTAAATAGTGTTGGGCCTAAATAGTGTTGGGCCTAAATAGTGTTGGGCCTAAATAGTGTTGGGCTTAAATAGTGTTGGGCCTTGGCCCATATGTTTGGTATTGGGCTTAGCCCATGAGTTTTTGATATTGGGCTTAGCCCATGTATTTATGTTAAGCCCATTATAAAATGTAAGCCTATTTGTATAAGGTAGCCCATTAAGAAATGTAAGCCCATTTGTATAAAATAGCCCATTAAGAAATGTAAGCCCATTTGTATAAAATAGCCCATTAAGAAAGTATAAGTCTTTCATTTCTATAAAACATTTTTATAAAAATTCACTAAGTATACTTTTTAGTAAATAAAATCATAATAGTTTTTATAAGTTTAAAAATGTCCGAATTTTGTTAATGGTAAAGTATTTTGGTGTCCGCGTCGAAAGATCGCCCAAACGTTGTAGTAAGTCCTCGGATTGGTGATATGTTCATAGGTTCGTCCGTCGTCCGATTTGACCATAATTTGTATTCGATTACTCGGATCGTCCGTAACTCGCTTTTAAGGCGTAATTATATGAAGTCTTGTAAGACTTTGATTATTATGTAACATGTGTTAATAATAACCATTGTAATCAAGTACCTATCTTTGATATATATAACTAATACATCAAATACCACATAGCACTTAAGTTGTTAAATTAATCAAATATATATTTTCTCAAAATATATATTTATAACTAACTTTGTTTTTATAAAAAGAATTCTCTAAATCTTTTTAATCTTGTAAAGGTTTAGCCAAAAATGATGGTTTAGTTAACATATAAATTATTAGAAAATTTGGCCATATAACCTTTGTATTTTTAACTTTACCATGTTTAATCAAACATATCATTTTCTTTTCAAAATCACCATCAATTTACTTATAACATCTTAACTAAAACATATGAGATTTTTATAACATAAGCTTATCAAAATGATCTCCAAATCATGTAGGGTTTTAAACATGATCATAATATATGTTAACTAGCTCAAAAACCTAGTTTACTTCTAGTTTTAATAACTTTTATAAAAATCTCATGTTGTATGTTACTTTTTATAATCTTGTAAAAGTCTTGTTTTTAAATAAAAACATTAAGTAAATTAACAACACCATAATTTATGATCATCCATTCATCCTTTAAGTTTAACAAAAACCCTTTAACATAAACATGTATAATTGTTAGATCATATTTTTTTAAAACATCATCTAACAATTTATTTATATCATAATCCTCATAACAAGATCAAATATGCATATAACAAGTCTTAGATCACAATATAAACAAACATAAATATATCATGATTATTATCTTTGCTTCTTTGTATTTTTCATGTTTATTATGTATGATTACTTAGTTATTATTAGATATAATAACAATCATAAACATAATATAAGTATGAAAAAAAATAGATCTAGAAGCTTACTTCTAGCACTAGGCTAGGGATGATCTTTAGAGAATGATTAAGAGTTAAGAAGATGAAGATCTTGATGGTAGAATGCTTTTGAATGGATGAAAACCCTTGCTTTAACTTGTAAGTGCTTTAGACCTTCTTATGTTACTTGGAAATCCATCTTGATCAATTAGTAAAAGATTAAGGTGAAGTGGGTTTTTGGTGTTCTTGGTAAAAATGGATGAAGATGATGAGAGAGTTTTGAAATGGGTAAAGTGCTAGTTACTTAGTGATTAAGTGTTGTAATAATTTCACCAACATAATCCACTTGCAACTAAAATAAATATCTAGATATTATTAGCAAAGAATTAAGAGGATGTGGGCCCTCTTATTCACGGTCATACATAGGGGGGGGGTCTTGAATTGTTAAAATGTGTTGGTAAAATTCAATGCTTCATAAATGTAAGGAAATGTTTAAATGTTTAGGTGTTTTAGGAATTTAATGTGTGACAACCCTCACTAAACCAGGTATCCGTGCGACTTAATTAATAATTAATTACTGCTTAATTACTGTGCTTGTTTGAAATTACTGATGAACTGCTACTTGATTTCTGATACATGCATATACCTGCATCATACTTTACTTACCGTCACTACATTATTTACATGCTGAACCTTAGTGACAAACATGATGCACAAAAAGCACAGTAGCACTATAAACGGATAACCTATTGAACATGCTGATAAAGCCAGCATCAGGCAGACACTGCCTCTAAGGCCTGTATGAGCCAGAAATATTTTACTACACTAGTGGTGAGTGTAGGGATACAAGGGTTGTAGAACTGCGTCTCTAGGAATAAGTTACAATGACTGGATGTGCCTAAAACGTGCTCTAAGCACAAAAACTCAGCACTTAATAAACAATCCAGCTTTTAGCTAACTAATAAAGTGCCAAAACATGAGGAAAATATTCCCGACACTTTGGAGGAATAAGTTGTGTCACTAAAAAGGGTATTAACGACACTTTAAAGCTTGTTTAACGCTTTAACGGATTACTATCCAACCGAACAACCGGACTATACCCGGAACATGAAAATATTGTTAATAACATTACTTATCTTTTTCTGAGCCAGTTAGGGTCCCTGAATACCCTAACACCCGCAATAAAGCACAACACACTACTAACCGGGTTAATCCCTAAACTTAACTAGATTAACTTAACTAATTACCTAATGTTTAGTTGAAATGGAACCGGATTACCCCCCCCCCCCCAACCGAGTTCGGTCACAATGTGACCCCCATTGTACTACTCTTGATTATTTAAATCAAACATGCCTAATATCTTGAAGACATGAGGACCTTTGGGTATTAATCTTGGATTTTGCCTTTAAGTACTAAGCTTAAACCAACATGATCATCACAACACTCACAACACAACTCACACTCTCTCTCCCTCTCTAATAACTCTCGGCCGAACACCCCTATCCATCCATCAATTTTTCGAGCTTTGATCTTGCCATTCCAAGTATCTACAAGGGTTAAGGATCACATACAAGGAGGCTTGGTGCATTCGGAATGCGAAGGACCTCACCCTATTGCTTTTATCCACTCATTCTTCGACTAGTTTCTTCCCTAGCCTCGAGCTAGTAGTAAGTTGCTTGAATCACACTCTCGAACTATTTTGAAGTGGTTAAAATGTTATGTAACGACTAAAACTCGTAAACATACAAGTTGATACATAAAAGTCTACTAAAAAAATGCTAGTAATGGTGGTTAAAAGCTTGAATGTTGTGTAAATCTTGTAGTATTTGATTTTTGTGGTTATTTAGGCCCGATCTATGTTGTGGTAGCTCAAATCATCGTTTAACCCGGATTGGTCATGATCATGGATTATGACATAAAGCTTGTTTAAGTGTAACAAGGGTTAAGTGATGAAACTCTACCACACATCAAACTTGAACTTGTGTAAAAATGATTTTACTTACGAAATAGTGTTTAAAACTAGTAGATCTATGGATCTACAAGCGGTATTTTCAAAGGACCGAGTGTCGAAGAAACCATATTTTTCTAAAAATGGATCTTACATGAGCAAGAATGATTTTTAGAACACACAAGTGTGTAAACACTTGTCTAGCACTAAGTTTCGACAAAATAACTATCTTTGTAAAAATTGATAAGAAGTTGTAAAGATGGAATTTCTTTAAAAACGGGGTTTTTACGAAACCGGATTGATTTATATAAAGGTCCACTAAAAGTAATGGAATTTACTTTAAATTCTTGGATAAAACGCAAGTTCATGTAACTTATGCGATATACATATTTATTTACTAGTTTGTTGTTTTGGACATTGTTTTGATTGAATGAAAAGAATGTTGGTTTGATTTATGAAAGAAAATGATACGCATAAAAGCGTGGCCACCTCCAGTTACAGGGGAAACTCTGGCGAAATTTTTCCAAAAACCTAACACTTAGAAATATTTTCACTATAAGTGTTAGAAATACTTTTCGACTTGTTTTCAAATTATAGATTTCGCCACGAATTTATTTACAAAACATCGGAGGTGGGATTTCACAAAATAAAACTTGGTAAATATACATTTAGTATATATTTTTCATAAAGTCACTTGATATGTGTTTATGATTATTTTGTGAAAATACTAGTATTATTTTTAGGGTAAAAATAATACTATCGAATGTTAACGAATCCAAAATAATACGAGCGCTTTCACGATAAATATATAAGTTACACCGGTAATTATTATTACCACTCGATCATTAAACGTAACTTACACATTTTAAGAAAATATGACTTAACGCGTATTTTTGTCAAGGTATTATTTTGGGAAAATTATGTAATAAAAAATATAATATTTTGAGAAGAATATTTATATTTTGGAGTTAGAAATAAAATATATTTTAAGTGAGACTTAATAATATATTTCGAACACACATGTATTAAATCCCCCATCCTTGGGAAGGAAAATGATTACCAAGTATTTACTAAATGTAAACACGAAATAGTTGTCTAACTATTTCCCAAAAACTTAAACCATAAAGCTAAGGCACGGCCGTCCGTCTAATAGAATTAGTACGTGTAGGTCGTCACACAGCTGCTTGATCAGGAGACATACTTGGTAGAGACGCACCACTGTGAGTTCATGTCCCCCTTTTCTCTTAACTGTTTTCAGTTTTCTAAACTACGGGGGTGAAATACATGTTACTTTGATTACAAGTACTTTATACATGGTATGGTTAGCGTAAGGAGGTTTACTACTTAGATCATGTGAGTGGGTAGGAGCAACATGAGGCCATTAGTCCTCATGGTAGGACCGAGGGACAGGAGCGGTAGATCTATCTGGGTGTAGCGAGCCCAGCCCCAGGCCAAACTAGAAACGGACCTCGGGGTGACTTTGTGCCCGACGCATAAATCTGCTAGGTTTGAGTCTCCCTACTTGCACTTCACAAATATCAGTGGCCTTGCAAACCATTGGTGATCTCAATTCCCTTATGTGCTACATACCAGGATTTTTTTTATACTTACAAAGGTTTATTTACTCACTTACACATGAACTCGCTCAACATTATTGTTGATTTTTCAACTTACATGTATTTCAGGGAATTAAAGGATCTGGCGCGGTATGACACGTTTTCCCGCTGCACTAGTTACGAGGTCATCCGGGTTTAGGGAATGCGACTCTTTCCTGGACAAGTCACAGTCCTTAAACTATGCTTATGTTATGTTGTGTTTGTTGAACAATGTTTATGTCATTAGGATGTGTTTCCGTTAAGACAATGTTATTGTATTTGGTTTTCAAAACTTAATCGAATGGATGATCTTGCATGGTTTTATTTCATATAGCTTTGTTATGGTTAAGCTATGGTATTAAGAAGTCACACCAAATTAACCACGCTTCCGCAAAGCCAGGGTGTGACAGCTTGGTATCAGAGCTCTGATCATAGCGAACTAGGATTCTTTCTCGAGTCTAGACTATGATCACTAGGGCTCTCACGAAAACATTTTTACTGCATACCACTTAAGTCCAGATCCAAAACATTTTTACAAACAAATGTTGAGCACATTTTATTTATTATTTATAGGCTCAGTCTTGGAGGCTGAGGCTCGGTCTTGGAGGCCGAGGCTCGATCTAAGAGATCGAGGAAGATGGCTAGTGAGACTAGGAAGAGCAGTCTAAGAGGCTGGGAGAATTTTGCTAGTGAGACTAGGAGTATCAGTCTTGGAGACTGGGAGGCTAGTGGGACTAGGAGAATTATTTGAATGCTTACTTGGTGACTTATGTGATTAATTGATTGTATGATTGACTGTTTGTGCATGTTTGTGTTTATGTTACAGACACCATGGACACCTCTGGCACAGGTGACTCAGACACCACAGGACCTAGACCTATAGTATCAGATGGCCTAGAGTCTTCAGAGCACGAGGTCCACACATCCGACGTTACTAGCACGGACGAGGATGACTTTCAGCCCTTTGCTTTACCTGATGGTGCTGATGAGCTTGCTGATGGCCCTTTGGCCGGGGACCTACCGTTAGTGGAGATCCCTGCTCCCATACCCTTAGCTGTTTATCCTGCTTACGATTTGCTTCTCGACGCCGACGATGATGGCGACGTCGATCTGTATGATGATGAGCCCTTAGAGGAGGATGTTCAGGGCGAGGCCCTTCTTGCTGCTGGTGATCTCTTGATGATCGCAGATGCTCCCGCCGAGGAGTCACCCGCTCACTCTCCGGTCCCAGACTCTTTCGAGTCTGTGGCCTCCGCACCTTCACACACTCAGAGTGCGCAACACTTTTCTCACGGTTCAGATCCAGATAGAGCATCCTCTGTTGCCCCTGCTTCTAGCTTTGCTTTCGACCACGATGTTGAGGAGGACTCCGATCCTGTCTTTCCCCCAGGATTCGACCCAGATGAGGATATAGAGTTTATACCCATGGATCAGCCTATGGAGGATCCAGTCGATCCAGTAGACCCAGTTGATCCCATCGATCCCGAGTTTGATTTTGGGATGGCCTTTGATGACCCCGAGCCTGCCATGGCCCCTGAGCAGGTAGCCGCTCTAGACCCTGCGTTTGAGCACGACCCAGTTCATGCTGACGCACCTATTATTAAGCCTGTCATTGCTGACCCACCTATTGATGATCACCCAGTGGATGCTCCGTTGTTGGAGGGCGATCATGTCATTGCTGCTGATCATGTTGATCCCCCACTTATTGCTGATGCACCAGTTGACCCTCTTGTTGCACCTCACCATGATCCTATGCCAGTTCAGTTTGATCATGCACTTTTTGAGGCACAGATGGACCCACGAGATGAGCACGCCCAGCATGGGTGGATTCCTGCTGATGACGAGGTCCCACCTATTCCCCCTCAGATCACTGATACCCGTCACATTGATACCTCCTTTTCATTTCCTCGGTTTACACCTCCAGCGCGACCTGGAGAGGGTTCTTCGGCTCACCCTTTTGGACATGTACCGGTATCTATCCCTGCTATACCACCGTCTGCTACTTTTCCCCCTGTTTCTCCATTTCATGTGGCACCTTTTGATCCCACCAGGGAGCCGTTTCTCTGGTCATCACCACCTGCCATGACACTGACCGACCCTTACCATCCTTTCCATATGGGATATTCCATTGAGGATGTTTTGATGTCTTTTGTCGCCCAGCACGAGGCACACACGCAGCGCATTCAGGAGCTTGAGAGAGCCCAGCCGCCGCCGTGTCAGTGCCAGGGTCAGACCCACTCTCCTTTGCAGCCCTCTCGACCTTTACCACCAGACTATGCTGCACGCCTTTTTGCCCTAGCGCAGCAGGTTGCTTCTTTCTTGCGTACCCAGAGAGCCATGGAGGAGGACTGGCTCCATTTGCGTCGCTTGTTTTACACTCACTTTCCCCCTCCTCCACCGCCATCCGTGTAGAGCTCTTCAGTACCGTATGGGGAGACGCTGGTGAGAAGATGGCGATTGCTTTTGACTGCACAGCATTTTTGGAGACTACATTATGATTCTGACTTTTGTTGACATGTATATGATGTACTGACACTGATTTGATATAGTTTTTGGACTAGGGTGATGCAGCCCTTAGTCGATGATGATGTATGACACTATTATGTACCTGTACACTTACTATGTGGTCTCGATATATGGCAATCGCAGTATTCTCATCATATGTGATGTTTTGATTGATTATTTATGTTTTATAACATGGGATGTTGTGTGATTGATATGATTATAACATGAGATGTTATGTACTATTACTATCATAATAAAGCGTACGTATTATAACATGGGATCTTTATTATGGCCTGACCGACGTAAACCCATCTTTTAGAAGATGCCGCCGAGACGTCAAACGCCGATGCCTACCAATGAGGCAGGACTCCAACAAGTCATCGCTGCTGCCATCGCGCAATACGCTGCCTCGCAAGGAGGACCCAGCGGAAGCAGCTCAAACAACAATGGCAACAACAATCCACCTCATGGTAATACTAAGTCATTTAGACATACCATGACCTAATTGGATATCTATAGCAAAGATGCTAATGCCGTTCACATGTTACAATGTGTGTGCAGGGTGCACCTACAAGCAGTTTCTAGACTGCAAACCGGTCAACTTTGATGGCACAGGAGGTGCTGTCGCCTTTGTTCGTTGGGCTGAGAAAACTGAATCTGTTCTTCGCATGAGCAAATGCGCACTAGATCAGCAAGTCACCTATATCTCGAGGCTATTCTTGGATGGAGCCCTCTCTTGGTGGAATTTGCAAGTACAGACACTTGGTGAAGCTGCTGCCTACGCGCTAACCTGGACCGAACTGAAGGAACTTATGCGCAGAAAGTACTGCTCTCGCACGGAAATCCAAAGATTGGAAACTGAGTTCTGGCATTTGAAAATGGAAGGCCCAAAGATCGCAGAATACGTTCAGAGGTTCCATGACTTATCGCATGTGGTACCCTACATGGTCACTCCGGAGTTCAAGCGGATTAAACGTTTCATTTGGGGATTAGCTCCTCAAATCATAAGCATGGTGACCTCATCCAAGCCTGCGACAATTACTGAGGCAATTGATCTGAGCGTGGCTCTCACAGAGGAGGCTATTCGCCAGAACAAGTTCGATGATGCTGAGCCTAAGAAGAAAGAGACTCACGTCGAGTCATCAGGAGGTAACAAATGGAAGTTCTCGAACTTCAAGCAGGGCGCCAGTGTGGTGGTTAAGAAAGGAGGATCAGGCACGCCAGCTCAGGTTACAGCTGGTAGTGGAAAGAAAGGAAAAGGATATATGGGCACCCAGCCCAAGTGTAATACCTGCCAACGCCACCATTCTGGCCATTGTAGTGTGAAAGTATGCAAAGCATGTGGAAAGCCGGGCCACTTGAAGGACACTTGTTGGGCCACTGCTGGCCAGGGAGGCCAGGGAGGATTCGGAAACAGAAATAACAACCGGGGTGGGAATGGAAATCGCCCATGTCACACCCCGACCACGTAGAACATACAAAACGTGGCGGAAACGTCGGGGAGTGTTGTAACAGAATTAATTGTTTCAAATCCATGGCAATTGAAGTTTCGTTTTATTAATTAAAAGTGTTACAATGTCTTAACAAACAAGAAATACAACATAATTAACTAGTCTTGCATCTTTTATTGTCACTAAAGCCCAAGTCTGCCTATATGTATCTTGATCATCTTATGCAACAGTTCCTGAAAAACACATGTGAAAATAGGTACGTCAGCATAAAAATGCCTGTGAGATACATAGGTTTTGTGAAAATAGGTTCCATGACTTATGTTTGAGAAAATGTTTAGTCATGAACCTTGTAATTTGCTTTGTTTTGTAAATCATTTGAAAAACAATGAGTTCAGATGATATGTATAAAATAAATGAATAATGTATGGTTAAATGAATAACCATAGTAAAATGGATTTGTATAAGATAAGTTGTTTGTAAAACAATGTCTTGTGAAAAGTATGTTATTTGTATAAAATGTTATATGTATCAAACTGAAATGATTCAAATAACGCTACAATATGTAATACCATACAAACACTTATATATAGGAAGTACCAGCGGCTATCCACCATGCTTGTATCATATTACACACGTATCGTTACTTAATCATTTAACCAACCCAAACCACCAAAGTAATGTTTAACAGTTATAGAAATGTTTATGTATGGTCAAAGACGGTTCACACGGTTCATAGATACAAACGGTTCACAGATACAAACGGTTCACAGATACAAACGGTTCACAGATATCAACGGATCACAGATACAAACGGTTCACAGATACAAACGGTTCACAGATATCAACGGATCACAGATACAAACGGTTCACAGATACAAACGGTTCACAGATATCAACGGATCACAGATACAAACGGTTCACAGATACAAACGGTTCACAGATATCAACGGATCACAGATACAAACGGTTCACATAGTCAAATGTTTACAACGGTTCAATATGTAGTATAAAGTATTCATATGCTGGATAAGTATATGCAACAGAAAAGCAATGTAAAACAATGTACTAAGTATGCTAAGTTAACATACAAAGCAGAAAAGTCATGTAAATCAATGTACTAATAGTGTACTAATGAACATAACCAGTATATGATGTGAAAACAGGAAAGCACGAAAGTAACAAGTAGGCACATGTGTTCCACCCCAAAACAGTTTGGAAAACAGTAAAAGAGGGGTCTATGTACTCACCTGAGATTGCTCAGTAGTCCTTGAGTAACAACTAAACAATGCTAGAGATCGCGGATATCAAACGGCACCTAGTATAGGTAGCTACATTAATAAACCGGACCTGAATCGGAAGATCGGGTAGCATTAGGGTTTGTAAACCAAACGAGTGTAGAGACTCGTGTCATTTGGTTTAACAAAGCCTACATACTAAATGAAACTTAACCTGAGTGATTTCGACCCATTACGACCCGTTTAGGAAGCTTATGCTTCTTTAACGTGTCGTGCGCGTGAAACGCGTTTGGACCGCCTAACTAGTCCTATGACAAGTATTATATGCCTAAACATGTTACATAATCAGTTACGTGACAAAAGTTTAGGTTACATATGCTAAATTACCAATTATGTATGAAAAGGGTATTCTGGTAATTTACCTAAGGCATATAAACTACCTATCATACAACTACTTAACGATGTGACCATAGGGTATAACCTCGGAAGGTTATTCCCTACCTACTATGGTCACCTAATGTGTTTGGTCGGATCCTAATGATCGACCAAACTGGGTCGGGTTCGAAGGTATAGGCGATTTATCAGATCGCCTACCCTACGACCCTAGACAACGTGGTAATCAGTGGGCATAGTCCCAAGGGACTATGACCAACGTGATTACAATCACGTTGCGAAGTTCAAACGAACTTCGCATTGACCATTACTGGTCAACGCAGAAAGTCAAACAAAGTTTGACTTTCAGACTCGATAAAACAATAAAATAAGGAAAAGAACGAAAGAATACTTACGAAGGGTCCAAGAATGGAAGGTTTGGATCCGAACACTCTCAGGTATGAAGTGTTAAACACGACAACTTAGAGAGCAAGTTCAGATTCAAAGGTGTGAGTTTTTGGTTGTGATGTTGGTTAGTATTTATAGGAAATGGTCCACCGCTAGGATCGTTTCTTGGAAAAGGAGGCAATGATCAAGGCCGTACACTTGTCGGAATGTTATGGTGCCACAAATGCTCCATAACTTAGTGATTAAGCAAGTTGCAAACATGTGGTTGTGGTTAAACCTGCTGAAAACAGGCTGTTAAACATTGCACCTGGTCTGCAGACCCCATACGCATCGTATGGTATACATACCATACGCATCGTATGGTGCAAGTTTGGCAGAATTACAGTTTTGGTCCCTGAACTGTATTTTGGCCATTTTTGACACGTTTAAGGCCCGTTAACCCCATTTCAAAGCTCTAAAATGAAGTTAAAGTATAGGGAACTTAAAACATGCTCAAAAATATCTCGGATGTCGGTTCGTTTAGCCGTACGAACGCGATGTTCGCTTAATTACGACGGAATGCGCATAAGCGCGAAAAACGATCCAAATGACGAAACGAACGGATTTTTCTTAAGGCGAACACTAAAATATAATGTAGTCATGCTTACATAAATTTTTGGATGTCCGAATGTATGCAGAACGTGAGTTACGCGTAAAGATGCAAACTTGTGCACTTTTTGACACTTTTAGTCCCTGAATGACCCTAAAGTTTATTTTAGCACACCGAACCCCTCAAAGCCTATTTCTAAGCTATGTGAAGGATATTTAGGGTATGTTTAACTTATGGTCATGCTCCGGAAGGTCTGTTACAGTTCAAATTGGCATACTTTCGCAGTTTGTCAACTTTAGTCCCTGTAAGCGATTAAACTTTGATTTCACCACACCAAACCTTCCAAAACTTATAAATAAGTTATGTAAAGGTTATTTAAGGTATGTTAAGCCTATTTCACTTTTCCAGAGTGTTCGTTGGATTAAACTGGTTATATCTACACATCAGAGCGCGTATAACCCTCCAGAAAGCGATTTAGAGCTTGAAATCGAACATGAGTTGATATGTGCAATTGATACACATATTTATACAAGCCCAAAGTATGAAATACAATATTTCATTGGTTTGGTATTTGTTTGATGGTTGAAATGACACAGGTGTTACAGTCTCCCCTACTTTAGGAAATTTCGTCCCGAAATTAATTCGTAGGAGTCTATTTGTGACTTTGTGTCAAAACAACCACCAGAGATATGTAAGGTATAATCCTGTCATTTCCTTAACGGACATTCTTTAGAACGAAAATGAACAGACGGAGTCATTTTCCTCAACGAGTATTCTTCAGAAGCGGAAATGAAGGAATAAACAAACGGGGATTCATTTCCTCAACGGACAATCTTCAGAAACGTAAAATGAACAAACGGAGTCATTTTCTACGGTTGCTTCCTCAGACACGGAAATGAAAAGGATAGACAAACGGATATTCATTTCCCTTACGGAAAATCTTCAGAAACGAAAATGAACAAACGGAGTCATTTTCTACGGTTGCTTCCTCAGAAACGGAAATGAAAAGGATAGACAAACGGATATTCATTTCCCTTACGGAAAATCTTCAGAAACGAAAATGAACAAACGGAGTCATTTTCTACGGTTGCTTCCTCAGAAACGGAAATGAAAAGGATGGACAAACGGATATTCATTTCCTTAACGGAAAATCTTCAGAAACGAAAATGAACAAACGGAGTCATTTTCTACGGTTGCTTCCTCTGAAACGGAAATGAAAAGGATGGACAAACGGATATTCATTTCCTTTACGGAAAATCTTCAGAAACGAAAATGAACAAACGGAGTCATTTTCTACGGTTGCTTCCTCAGAAACGGAAATGAAAAGGATGGACAAACGGATATTCATTTCCTTTACGGAAAATCTTCAGAAACGAAAATGAACAAACGGAGTCATTTTCTACGGTTGCTTCCTCAGAAACGGAAATGAAAAGGATGGACAAACGGATATTCATTTCCTTAACGGAAAATCTTCAGAAACGAAAATGAACAAACGGAGTCATTTTCTACGGTTGTTTCCTCAGAAACGGAAATGAATGGAGTTAACTTCTAGGCACATTACAAAGCTTACTGTGGTTTCTGTGCACTAAATTCCATAATTATGTATGCATCCATAATTACGTAATTCCTTGCATAGTCCGCACAGTTTGTCTTGTAATGTTCATAAGCACATAAACACATAGTTATTTAATTGTTATTATCTTGTTATTGATTGCAATTAACTTGGCACCTCGTACTTCGTTTCTCTTGGAAGAAACGGGTACTTAGGATTTTCGTGGAAAACGCAAGAGATCATACAACGGAAGAAATTTGGGAGTAGTCTGTTCTTCAAGGAATGCGGTTCCTTGATTGTCGGTATTGTAGGGGATATGTTGTTTATACATACAATCACATAAATATATTGTAATGTAAATAAAAGGTTTATTTATGAACAATGATCACAACTGTTTCTTGGACCTTGACAACTAAAGAAAATAATACATAAGGATTGATTATTTCTAAACAGCGTTGTCTTCCATTCGGTCAGATGCTCATCCCTGTGCTGGATTTGCATTAGCAAGCTTTGGGCAATTTCTTCGGAAATGACCCATCTCGCCACAGTTGAAGCAAGAACCTGGTAGAAAACGACCTTGAGCGGTATTGTTGTTAACTTGATTTGGTGCAGCTGCAGCTGGGCAGACTCTTGCTGTATGGCCTATGAGTCCGCAAGTTTGGCATTTGCGGCACTTCACAGCAGCATGATGATGTAGGCCACATTGGTTGCACAAGGGTGCAGTTCCATTGTAGGGTTTCCTGGCAGGGGGTTGAGCTGGTTGATTGAGGACGGCTTGATCATTGTGAGCGACCACAGCGTAGTTCTGAGAAGCCTTTCGCTTCTTTGACCTCTTAGGGGATCCAGTCTGTTCATCCATGATCTTTGATTCCTCGATTGGTTCCGATTCTTCGACCGGCTTCTTGTCACCTTTTCGGAAAAGTTTACCTTTCCTGATCTTTGATTCAGTCAAGGTTGCAGATAGCTCAATGGCCTGTCTAACTGTAGTAGGGTTGCTACCAGTCAAAATGTCTTGTATTGAGTCAGGGAGGCCATCAATGTACTTTTCGATTGCCTTATCCAAAGGCGTGACCATGTTTGGGCATAACAGACTTAACTCTTCATAACGGTCCGTGTAGGCTCGATGCTCACCGCTGTCTTGCTCAAGATTGTCGAATTCCCTTTCCAAAGCCCTGATCTCGTGTCGAGGACAGAATTCCTTCATCATAAGGGCCCTAAGTTCAGCCCATGTCTGTGCTAGAGCAACTTCTGCACCACGATCCCTCATAATCCCATTCCACCACGTAAGGGCTCTCTTCTGGAACACACTCGAAGCAAACTCGACCTTGCGATTGTCAGGACACTGCACGTGGCGGAAAGTATTTTCAATGCTCTCGAACCATTGGAGAAGCCCCGTCGCTCCCTCAGAACCACTAAACTTGAGTGGTTTCGCCGAGTTAAAACTCTTGAAATTGCATGGACCATTGTTGTTGTTGTTGGCTTGATTCCATTGAGCAAAGAGGTTTGGGAATTGAGCAGCCATTTGCTGCGCAATGATTTCTGCCAGCTCGGCAGTCGCTATCTGGTTTTCGCGTCGAGGAGGCATTCTAAAAGAGGAACATGAAAGGAAACGAGTGAGAGAATTAGACGAAAAGAATGAGATGAAGCAAATATGATGAAAGCAAGGATAGTGGTCATTTGTTTGTTACTACAAAGCAACAAACGACCTCGGTGAATAATCAAAGTAAATAGGTCAAAAATAATGTATCGCGAAGACATGCTCGCCTATAAGTGAACACTCATCCCAAGAATTCCCAGGTAAGCACAACTGGTCTCGCGTCTGGTTGAGATGTATACGAGGTGCTTGCCTAGACAGAAAACTCAGAATACAGGCATTCACCCTTCCAGTTTGCACGTGTTCACATTATTTAAAACCCAAAACCTTGACGAGATTTTGAAAACTCAAAGGGGTTCAAAACCATATAATAGAGAGTTCAAAACCTTACAATAGAGGGTTCAAAACCTAGAAATCAATCATCCTAGAACAGATGATTAGTTTTCAAAGCGGTTTTGAAATTTATGTTCTTGTTGTGGTCGTCGCCTAAGGATAGGTGACGGTATTGTTTTATGACTACACGCAAGTAAACTCGCGTTAGGGTCCTAAGAAGGTTATAGACTAGGTCAAAGCATTACTAATAACCTAATTCCCTATAACCATTGGCTCTGATACCATCTTTTCTGTCACACCCCGACCACGTAGAACATACAAAACGTGGCGGAAACGTCGGGGAGTGTTGTAACAGAATTAATTGTTTCAAATCCATGGCAATTGAAGTTTCGTTTTATTAATTAAAAGTGTTACAATGTCTTAACAAACAAGAAATACAACATAATTAACTAGTCTTGCATCTTTTATTGTCACTAAAGCCCAAGTCTGCCTATATGTATCTTGATCATCTTATGCAACAGTTCCTGAAAAACACATGTGAAAATAGGTACGTCAGCATAAAAATGCCTGTGAGATACATAGGTTTTGTGAAAATAGGTTCCATGACTTATGTTTGAGAAAATGTTTAGTCATGAACCTTGTAATTTGCTTTGTTTTGTAAATCATTTGAAAAACAATGAGTTCAGATGATATGTATAAAATAAATGAATAATGTATGGTTAAATGAATAACCATAGTAAAATGGATTTGTATAAGATAAGTTGTTTGTAAAACAATGTCTTGTGAAAAGTATGTTATTTGTATAAAATGTTATATGTATCAAACTGAAATGATTCAAATAACGCTACAATATGTAATACCATACAAACACTTATATATAGGAAGTACCAGCGGCGTATCCACCATGCTTGTATCATATTACACACGTATCGTTACTTAATCATTTAACCAACCCAAACCACCAAAGTAATGTTTAACAGTTATAGAAATGTTTATGTATGGTCAAAGACGGTTCACAGGGTTCATAGATACAAACGGTTCACAGATACAAACGGTTCACAAATACAAACGGTTCACAGATATCAACGGATCACAGATACAAACGGTTCACAGATACAAACGGTTCACAGATATCAACGGATCACAGATACAAACGGTTCACAGATACAAACGGTTCACAGATATCAACGGATCACAGATACAAACGGTTCACAGATACAAACGGTTCACAGATATCAACGGATCACAGATACAAACGGTTCACATAGTCAAATGTTTACAACGGTTCAATATGTAGTATAAAGTATTCATATGCTGGATAAGTATATGCAACAGAAAAGCAATGTAAAACAATGTACTAAGTATGCTAAGTTAACATACAAAGCAGAAAAGTCATGTAAATCAATGTACTAATAGTGTACTAATGAACATAACCAGTATATGATGTGAAAACAGGAAAGCACGAAAGTAACAAGTAGGCACATGTGTTCCACCCCAAAACAGTTTGGAAAACAGTAAAAGAGGGGTCTATGTACTCACCTGAGATTGCTCAGTAGTCCTTGAGTAACAACTAAACAATGCTAGAGATCGCGGATATCAAACGGCACCTAGTATAGGTAGCTACATTAATAAACCGGACCTGAATCGGAAGATCGGGTAGCATTAGGGTTTGTAAACCAAACGAGTGTAGAGACTCGTGTCATTTGGTTTAACAAAGCCTACATACTAAATGAAACTTAACCTGAGTGATTTCGACCCATTACGACCCGTTTAGGAAGCTTATGCTTCTTTAACGTGTCGTGCGCGTGAAACGCGTTTGGACCGCCTAACTAGTCCTATGACAAGTATTATATGCCTAAACATGTTACATAATCAGTTACGTGACAAAAGTTTAGGTTACATATGCTAAATTACCAATTATGTATGAAAAGGGTATTCTGGTAATTTACCTAAGGCATATAAACTACCTATCATACAACTACTTAACGATGTGACCATAGGGTATAACCTCGGAAGGTTATTCCCTACCTACTATGGTCACCTAATGTGTTTGGTCGGATCCTAATGATCGACCAAACTGGGTCGGGTTCGAAGGTATAGGCGATTTATCAGATCGCCTACCCTACGACCCTAGACAACGTGGTAATCAGTGGGCATAGTCCCAAGGGACTATGACCAACGTGATTACAATCACGTTGCGAAGTTCAAACGAACTTCGCATTGACCATTACTGGTCAACGCAGAAAGTCAAACAAAGTTTGACTTTCAGACTCGATAAAACAATAAAATAAGGAAAAGAACGAAAGAATACTTACGAAGGGTCCAAGAATGGAAGGTTTGGATCCGAACACTCTCAGGTATGAAGTGTTAAACACGACAACTTAGAGAGCAAGTTCAGATTCAAAGGTGTGAGTTTTTGGTTGTGATGTTGGTTAGTATTTATAGGAAATGGTCCACCGCTAGGATCGTTTCTTGGAAAAGGAGGCAATGATCAAGGCCGTACACTTGTCGGAATGTTATGGTGCCACAAATGCTCCATAACTTAGTGATTAAGCAAGTTGCAAACATGTGGTTGTGGTTAAACCTGCTGAAAACAGGCTGTTAAACATTGCACCTGGTCTGCAGACCCCATACGCATCGTATGGTATACATACCATACGCATCGTATGGTGCAAGTTTGGCAGAATTACAGTTTTGGTCCCTGAACTGTATTTTGGCCATTTTTGACACGTTTAAGGCCCGTTAACCCCATTTCAAAGCTCTAAAATGAAGTTAAAGTATAGGGAACTTAAAACATGCTCAAAAATATCTCGGATGTCGGTTCGTTTAGCCGTACGAACGCGATGTTCGCTTAATTACGACGGAATGCGCATAAGCGCGAAAAACGATCCAAATGACGAAACGAACGGATTTTTCTTAAGGCGAACACTAAAATATAATGTAGTCATGCTTACATAAATTTTTGGATGTCCGAATGTATGCAGAACGTGAGTTACGCGTAAAGATGCAAACTTGTGCACTTTTTGACACTTTTAGTCCCTGAATGACCCTAAAGTTTATTTTAGCACACCGAACCCCTCAAAGCCTATTTCTAAGCTATGTGAAGGATATTTAGGGTATGTTTAACTTATGGTCATGCTCCGGAAGGTCTGTTACAGTTCAAATTGGCATACTTTCGCAGTTTGTCAACTTTAGTCCCTGTAAGCGATTAAACTTTGATTTCACCACACCAAACCTTCCAAAACTTATAACTAAGTTATGTAAAGGTTATTTAAGGTATGTTAAGCCTATTTCACTTTTCCAGAGTGTTCGTTGGATTAAACTGGTTATATCTACACATCAGAGCGCGTATAACCCTCCAGAAAGCGATTTAGAGCTTGAAATCGAACATGAGTTGATATGTGCAATTGATACACATATTTATACAAGCCCAAAGTATGAAATACAATATTTCATTGGTTTGGTATTTGTTTGATGGTTGAAATGACACAGGTGTTACAGCCCACAAGGAAACAATGGAGGTAATGGGAATCGAGGCAACAATGCTAATCAAGCGGGCGCCGTGAATCGTAACCACAGGAATAATCAAGCTGGTGGAAACGGGCAGAGACCCGGATGCTTCAACTGTGGTGATCTTGGGCATTACAAGAGGAACTGCCCAGAGTTAAACCAAGCCCGTGGAAGAGTGTTTAATATTGAAGCGAGGGAGGCGCGCCAGGATCCCAATGTTGTCACTGGTACGTTCCCTGTAAACCAAAGCTATGCATCCGTTTTATTTGATACTGGCGCCGATTATAGCTTCGTGTCGTTAGAGTTTAAGAATATGCTTGGTTTAGCCGCTAGTAAATTAGGTATTCCGTACTCAATCGAATTGGCTAATGGAAAGATAATAGAAGCCAATGAAGTTATCAGAGGTTGTGTGATCGAATTGGGAGAGCGTGAGTTTGCTTTGGATCTACTACCAGTCCAGTTGGGAAGCTTCGACGTGGTGGTAGGAATGGATTGGTTATCAGGAAACAAGGCTGAAATAGTTTGTCACGAAAAGGTCGTTCGTATCCCAACCGAAGATGGCGACACAATTGTGGTTCACGGGGAGAAGCGTGATACGCCGTTAAGAATTATCAGCTGCCTAAAAGCGCGAAAGTGTTTGCATAAGGGATGTGTTGCCTTCCTGGCCCACATTGTGGATAAGAAGGCTGCTGAGCCGAGAATAGAAGACATCCCTGTCGTGAGGGAATATCCAGAAGTCTTCCCAGAGGACTTACCTGGACTGCCACCTCAGAGACAAGTAGAGTTCTGCATTGACTTAGTTGCAGGCGCCGCGCCTGTGGCTAAGGCACCTTATAGACTTGCTCTGTCTGAGATGCAGGAACTGTCGACACAACTTCAAGAGTTGTTAGACAAGGGATTTATCCGACCAAGCTTCTCGCCTTGGGGAGCTCCAGTTTTGTTTGTCAAGAAGAAGGACGGTAGTTTTCGTATGTGTATTGACTACCGGGAGTTGAACAAGCTGACGATCAAGAATAGATACCCTCTGCCAAGGATTGATGATCTGTTTGACCAACTGCAAGGCTCAAGCTTTTATTCAAAGATCGATCTTCGATCTGGATACCATCAGTTAAGGATACAAGAGGAGAGCATCCCAAAGACAGCCTTCAGAACTCGTTATGGGCACTACGAGTTCCTAGTTATGCCGTTTGGGTTAACAAACGCACCTGTAGTGTTCATGGATTTGATGAATAGAGTTTGCAAGCCGTACTTGGATATGTTCGTGATAGTGTTCATCGATGATATCTTGATTTATTCAAAGACGAAGGCTGAGCATGAGCAACACCTAAGAGCTATTTTGGAGCTGCTGAAGAAAGAACAGTTGTATGCTAAGTTCTCTAAGTGCGAGTTTTGGCTACGAGAAGTACAATTCCTTGGACACGTGGTAAATGGAGATGGAATCCATGTGGATCCCACCAAGATCGAAGTGATTAAGAATTGGGAAACGCCAAAGACGCCAACCGAGATTCGACAATTCTTGGGTTTGGCTGGCTATTATCGAAGATTCATTGAGGATTTTTCAAAAATCGCTCAACCATTGACACTCCTCAAGCAGAAAGATAAGAGGTTTGATTGGGGAATCAAACAGGAAGAAGCGTTCCAGATATTGAAGGATAAGCTCTGCAATGCGCCAATCTTAGCACTACCGGAAGGTACAGATGATTTTGTGGTATACTGTGACGCCTCACGTCAAGGATTGGGTTGTGTGTTGATGCAACGCCAAAAGGTTATTGCTTACGCATCACGTCAATTGAAAGTGCACGAAAAGAACTATACCACACATGATTTGGAACTTGGCGCAGTGGTATTTGCATTAAAGATCTGGAGACACTACCTTTATGGTACAAAGTGTACAATTTTTACAGATCACAAGAGCCTTCAACACATATTCAACCAGAAGGAGCTGAATATGAGGCAAAGACGTTGGGTTGAGTTGCTGAATGATTATGACTGCGAGATAAAGTATCACCCAGGGAAGGCGAATGTGGTTGCCGATGCCCTAAGTCAAAAGGAGAGGATCAAGCCCATAAGGGTTAGGGCTTTAGAAATGATTATCCAAACCGATCTTTCCTTGCACATTCGTGACGCACAGAAAGAAGCTCTTAAGGAAAGAAATCTTGAAGAAGAATATCTCCGTGGGATGGAGAAGCTTTTGGTGCCAAACGAGGAAGGGACGTTATGTTTTGAGAAAAGGATTTGGGTTCCTTTGTTTGGAGGTTTAAGGAAGGTTATTTTTGATGAAGCTCACAAGTCGCGGTACTCTATCCACCCTGGAGCGGATAAGATGTACCAGGATCTCAAAGATTATTATTGGTGGCCTAGGATGAAAGGCGATGTTGCTGTTTATGTGAGCAAATGTTTAACATGCGCTAAGGTTAAAGCCGAATATCAGAAGCCTTCAGGACTTCTGCAACAACCCGAGATTCCCAAGTGGAAATGGGAACAAATCTGCATGGATTTTATTACAAAGTTGCCAAGAACGCCAAGAGGCCATGACACTATTTGGGTAATAGTGGATCGATTAACAAAGTCAGCACACTTCTTACCTATCAGAGAGAAGGATAATACGAGCAAGTTGGCCGAAATTTACATGAGAGAGATCGTTACGCGCCATGGAGTACCTCTCTCAATCATTTCCGATAGAGACGGAAGGTTCATATCAAGGATTTGGCAATCCTTCCAAGAAGCTTCTGGCTCGCAATTGAATATGAGCACCGCATTTCACCCGCAGACCGACGGGCAAAGCGAGCGGACGATACAGACTTTGGAAGACATGCTGAGAGCGTGTGTTATGGATTTGGGCGGTAGCTGGGATAAGCATTTGCCTTTGGTCGAATTTTCATACAACAACAGCTACCACACCAGTATTGGTGCCGCGCCATTCGAAGCTCTTTACGGACGCAAGTGTCGATCACCCCTATGTTGGGCTGACGCAGGTGATAGACAGCTTGTTGGTCCCGAAATCGTCCAAGAGACGACAGACAAGATTGCGCAGATTCGAAAACGCATCGAAGCAGCTCGTGAAAGACAGAAAGCCTATGCAGATCCAAACCGGAAACACTTGGAATTCCAAGTTGGAGATATGGTTTTATTGAAAGTTTCACCCTGGAAGGGTGTGGCACACTTCGGAAAGCGTGGAAAGTTAAATCCGCGCTACATTGGTCCTTTCAGAGTTTTGGAAAGAATAGGACTAGTAGCATACAAGCTGGACTTACCTGCCGAGCTGAATGGAGTTCACGATACATTTCATGTATCCAACCTGAAGAAAAGTCCAACTCAAGATACCATTGCCATTCCCATCGACGAGATTCATGTTGACGACACGCTCCATTTCGTTGAAGAACCGGTTGAGGTTACGGATTGGAAAGTAAACAAGACCCGCCGGAGCAGTGTCAAGCTCGTCAAAGTTCGTTGGAATGCCAGACATGGTCCTGAATACACCTGGGAGCGTGAGGACTGGATGAAAGAGAAATACCCCCACCTATTTCCTAAGAACCCTGCATCTACAAGCAGAACTTAAAATTTCGGGACGAAATTTTTCTAACGGGGGGAGAATGTGACAACCCTCACTAAACCAGGTATCCGTGCGACTTAATTAATAATTAATTACTGCTTAATTACTGTGCTTGTTTGAAATTACTGATGAACTGCAACTTGATTTCTGATACATGCATATACCTGCATCATACTTTACTTACCGTCACTACATTATTTACATGCTGAACCTTAGTGACAAACATGATGCACAAAAAGCACAGTAGCACTATAAACGGATAACCTATTGAACATGCTGATAAAGCCAGCATCAGGCAGACACTACCTCTAAGGCCTGTATGAGCCAGAAATATTTTACTACACTAGTGGTGAGTGTAGGGATACAAGGGTTGTAGAACTGCGTCTCTAGGAATAAGTTACAATGACTGGATGTGCCTAAAACGTGCTCTAAGCACAAAAACTCAGCACTTAATAAACAATCCAGCTTTTAGCTAACTAATAAAGTGCCAAAACATGAGGAAAATATTCCCGACACTTTGGAGGAATAAGTTGTGTCACTAAAAAGGGTATTAACGACACTTTAAAGCTTGTTTAACGCTTTAACGGATTACTATCCAACCGAACAACCGGACTATACCTGGAACATGAAAATATTGTTAATAACATTACTTATCTTTTTCTGAGCCAGTTAGGGTCCCTGAATACCCTAACACCCGCAATAAAGCACAACACACTACTAACCGCGTTAATCCCTAAACTTAACTAGATTAACTTAACTAAATACCTAATGTTTAGTTGAAATGGAACCGGATTACCCCCCCCCCCCAACCGAGTTCGGTCACAATGTGACCCCCATTGTACTACTCTTGATTATTTAAATCAAACATGCCTAATATCTTGAAGACATGAGGACCTTTGGGTATTAATCTTGGATTTTTCCTTTAAGTACTAAGCTTAAACCAACATGATCATCACAACACTCACAACACAACTCACACAATCTCTCCCTCTCTAATAACTCTCGGCCGAACACCCCTATCCATCCATCAATTTTTCGAGCTTTGATCTTGCCATTCCAAGTATCTACAAGGGTTAAGGATCACATACAAGGAGGCTTGGTGCATTCGGAACGCGAAGGACCTCAC
Source organism: Helianthus tuberosus (assembly GCA_030545235.1). Classification (NCBI taxonomy): domain Eukaryota; kingdom Viridiplantae; phylum Streptophyta; class Magnoliopsida; order Asterales; family Asteraceae; genus Helianthus; species Helianthus tuberosus. The sequence goes on along the minus strand of CM060418.1, from coordinate 90,364,301 downwards.
CCTATTGCTTTTATCCACTCATTCTTCGACTAGTTTCTTCCCTAGCCTCGAGCTAGTAGTAAGTTGCTTGAATCACACTCTCGAACTATTTTGAAGTGGTTAAAATGTTATGTAACGACTAAAACTCGTAAACATACAAGTTGATACATAAAAGTCTACTAAAAAAATGCTAGTAATGGTGGTTAAAAGCTTGAATGTTGTGTAAATCTTGTAGTATTTGATTTGTGTGGTTATTTAGGCCCGATCTATGTTGTGGTAGCTCGGATCATCGTTTAACCCGGATTGGTCATGATCATGGATTATGACATAAAGCTTGTTTAAGTGTAACAAGGGTTAAGTGATGAAACTCTACCACACATCAAACTTGAACTTGTGTAAAAATGATTTTACTTACGAAATAGTGTTTAAAACTAGTAGATCTATGGATCTACAAGCGGTATTTTCAAAGGACCGAGTGTCGAAGAAACCATATTTTTCTAAAAATGGATCTTACATGAGCAAGAATGATTTTTAGAACACACAAGTGTGTAAACACTTGTGTAGCACTAAGTTTCGACAAAATAACTATCTTTGTAAAAATTGATAAGAAGTTGTAAAGATGGAATTTCTTTAAAAACGGGGTTTTTACGAAACCGGATTGATTTATATAAAGATCCACTAAAAGTAATGGAATTTACTTTAAATTCTTGGATAAAACGCAAGTTCATGTAACTTATGCGATATACATATTTATTTACTAGTTTGTTGTTTTGGACATTGTTTTGATTGAATGAAAAGAATGTTGGTTTGATTTATGAAAGAAAATGATACGCATAAAAGCGTGGCCACCTCCAGTTACAGGGGAAACTCTGGCGAAATTTTTCCAAAAACCTAACACTTAGAAATATTTTCACTATAAGTGTTAGAAATACTTTTCGACTTGTTTTCAAATTATAGATTTCACCATGGCTTTATTTACAAAACATCGGAGGTGGGATTTCACAAAATAAAACTTGGTAAATATACATTTAGTATATATTTTTCATAAAGTCACTTGATATGTGTTTATGATTATTTTGTGAAAATACTAGTATTATTTTTAGGGTAAAAATAATACTATCGAATGTTAACGAATCCAAAATAATACGAGCGCTTTCACGATAAATATATAAGTTACACCGGTAATTATTATTACCACTCGATCATTAAAACGTAACTTACACATTTTAAGAAAATATGACTTAACGCGTATTTTTGTCAAGGTATTATTTTGGGAAAATTATGTAATAAAAAATATAATATTTTGAGAAGAATATTTATATTTTGGAGTTAGAAATAAAATATATTTTAAGTGAGACTTAATAATATATTTCGAACACACATGTATTAAATCCCCCATCCTTGGGAAGGAAAATGATTACCAAGTATTTACTAAATGTAAACACGAAATAGTTGTCAAACTATTTCCCAAAAACTTAAACCATAAAGCTAAGGCACGGCCGTCCGTCTAATAGAATTAGTACGTGGAGGTCGTCACACAGCTGCTTGATCAGGAGACATACTTGGTAGAGACGCACCACTGTGAGTTCATGTCCCCCTTTTCTCTTAACTGTTTTCAGTTTTCTAAACTACGGGGGTGAAATACATGTTACTTTGATTACAAGTACTTTATACATGGTATGGTTAGCGTAAGGAGGTTTACTACTTAGATCATGTTAGTGGGTAGGAGCAACATGAGGCCATTAGTCCTCATGGTAGGACCGAGGGACAGGAGCGGTAGATCTATCTGGGTGTAGCGAGCCTTGCCCCAGGCCAAACTAGAAACGGACCTCGGGGTGACTTTGTGCCCGACGCATAAATCTGCTAGGTTTGAGTCTCCCTACTTGCACTTCACACATATCAGTGGCCTTGCAAACCATTGGTGATCTCAATTCCCTTATGTGCTACATACCAGGATTTTTTTTATACTTACAAAGGTTTATTTACTCACTTACACATGAACTCGCTCAACATTATTGTTGATTTTTCAACTTACATGTATTTCAGGGAATTAAAGGATCTGGCGCGGTATGACACGTTTTCCCGCTGCACTAGTTACGAGGTCATCCGGGTTTAGGGAATGTGACTCTTTCCTGGACAAGTCACAGTCCTTAAACTATGCTTATGTTATGTTGTGTTTGTTGAACAATGTTTATGTCGTTAGGATGTGTTTCCGTTAAGACAATGTTATTGTATTTGGTTTTCAAAACTTAATCGAATGGATGATCTTGCATGGTTTTATTTCATATAGCTTTGTTATGGTTAAGCTATGGTATTAAGAAGTCACACCAAATTAACCACGCTTCCGCAAAGCCAGGGTGTGACATAATGTTTCAAGATGTTTCATCAGATTGAATGACCATAATTAGGCCTTAAAAGACCAAAAATAATATTTACTAGTTTGTTAAATATGTCAAATTATAGTTCGGATAGTTGTTTAGTGCTCGTTCCGCAAGTAGATAGTCGAAAGGTTAACATATATAAGTTATAGGGAAATATTCGGTTATGTATTTATATGATATTCCCTATGTATTTTTATATGAAATTCGTGCTTAAACAACACTTTTGCATCTTGTAATTAAAATACAAATGCTGAATTTTTGCGGAAAAATAATGAAATGGTCACTTTTAGCACTTTTCGGATAGTTTTTAGTGCTACCGTACATTGGTAATATATTAAACCAAACCTTTGTATTCCCATATAGGGTTTAATGTATATTTGATGTTGGACTTTCGTCTGAGTCCTAAAGATGTAATTTAGATGGTTTCTGCGGATCCTGAGTTTTCGTCAGCACACTAGTTTACTAGGTACTACTCTAGTTGTTTCGATGCATTGTTTACACTATTTCAAATGTAACAAATAAAAATGAATAATGTGCATCATAAATGAATATTCCATGAGTGTTCTAAGATGTATATCATGTAATCATGCAGTTCGAATATTCAAAACACATACTTGTATAATGTAAATCATTGCTTTAAATGTACGTAAATTACCCGAAAGTGGCAGTTGTCACATTCTCCCCCTGTTATTGAGAATTTCGTCCCGAAATTCAAGCTGAGTCATCCTTTGCAGGAGTATTCTCGAACAGGTGGGGGTATTTTGGTTTTTGTAACACCTGTGCCTCCACGGCCATCAAACAAATACCGAACCAATGAAATATTATATTTCATACTTGGGATTTGTAAAAATATGTGTATCTTTTGCACATATCAATTCTTGTTCGATTTCAAGCTCTAAATCGCTTTCTGGAAGGTTATACGCGCACTGATGCGTAGATATAACCAGTTTAATCCAACGAACACTCCGGAATAGTGAAATAGGCTTAACATACCTTAAATAACCTTTACATAACTTAGAAATAAGTTTTGGAGGGTTTGGTGTGGTGAAATCAAAGTTAAATCCCTTACAGGGACTAAAGTTGACAAACTGCGAAAGTATGCCAATTTGAACTGTAACAGACATTCCGGAACATGACCATAAGTTAAACATACCATAAATATCCTTTACATAGCTTAGAAATAGGCTTTGAGGTGTTCGGTGTGCTAAAATAAACTTTTGGGTCATTCAGGGACTAAAAGTGTCAAAAAGTGCACAAGTTTGCATTTTTACGCATATCTTACGTTCTGAATACATCCGGACATCCAAAAATTTATGTAAGCATGACTATATTATATTTTAGTGTTCGCCATAAGAAAAATCCATTCGTCGCGTCATTTGGATCGTTTTTCGAGCTTATGCGCATTCCGTCGTAATTAAGTGAACATCGCGTTCGTACGGCCAAACGAACCAACCTCCGGCATATTTTTGAGCATGTTTTGAGTTCCCTATACTTTAACTTCATTTTAGAGCCTTAAAATGAGGTTAACGGGGTTCAAACGCATCGAAAAAGGCCTTAAACACGTGCAGGGACCATTTCTGCCAATTTTGAAACATTTCTGAAACATGGGGGCAGTGGCGTAGCGCGAGCCCTAAGGGCCTATGCAGTCGCGCTACGCGACTGCCTATTCTGGGCAGAAAACATGCAGAAACTCAGTTTTTCGCATTCGGGACCAGATTCGATGTATTAGCCGTTGTTTAATTCACAACCACACATTCTAACTTGCTTAGTCAGCGGATAAGGATGGAATTTAGGCACCATAACATTCCGACAAGTGTACGGATGTGATTAAGGCACGATATTCGACAAACGATCTTAACGGTTCGGGTATTCCTATAAATACCCATCCACCCCCATTGCATTTCTCACTAGAATTCTGATTTTGAGAGCTCTAAGTTGAAACCATTGTTTCATACCTGAGTTCTTGGATCGGGATTAGCATTCGGGGACCCTTCGTAAGTATTCTTTCGTTCTTTTCCTTATTTTATTGCTTTTCGAGTCAGAAAGTCAAACTTTGTTTGACTTTCAGCGTTGACCAGTAATGGTCAATGCGAAGTTCGTTTGAACTTCGCAACGTGAGTGTAATCACGTTGGTTATAGTCCCTTGGGACTATGCCTACTGATAACCACGTTGTCTAGGGTCGTAGGGTAAGCGATCTAATAAATCGCTTATACCTCGAACCCGACCCAGTTTGGTCGATCATTAGGATCCGACCAAATACATTAGGTGACCATAGTAGGTAGGGAATAACCTTCCGAGGTTATACCCTATGGTCACATCGTTTAAGTAGTTGTATGATAGGTAGTTTATATGCCTTAGGTAAATTACCAGAATACCCTTTTCATGTATAATTGGTAATTAAGCATATGTAACCTAAAATTTTGTCACATAACTGATTATGTAACATGTTTAGGCATATAACACTTGTCATAGGACTAGTTAGGCGATCCGAACGCGTTTCACGCGAACGACGCGTTAAAGTAGCATAAGCTACCTAAACGGGTCGTAATGGGTCGTAAACAATTAGGTTAAGTTTCAGTTAGTATGTAGGTTTTGTTAAACCATATGACGCGAGTCTCTATACTCGTTTGGTTTACGAACCCGCATTCTATCCGATCTTCCGATTTAGGTCCGGTTTATTAACATAGTTACCTATATTAGGTGCCGTTTGATTTCCGTGATTTCTAGCTTTGTTTGGTTGTTGTTCAAGACCTCCAAGCATCCTCAGGCGAGTACATTATTCCCCTATTTTACTGCTTTCAATTGTTTTGGGGTGACTCATATGTGCTAAATGTTTTCGATGTTATAACGATGGTTTCAAAAACGATTAAGACGATTTATACAAAACTAATAACGATTTCGATAAAGTGAACAAACTTGTTGGTTGTAATTACATAACAAATGACATTCATTAGCAATGATCAAGCCGACCAGTATTAGGTTATGGTACCATAGGATCTGACTAATCCCGTTATTTACTACACCCGTGGTTATGTGTGGGTATGGTAGGTAGCGACTGAATCTGTAATTATTAACTTACCCTATGGAGGTTTGTTAATGCGAAAACGAGAAGCGACGAAAACGAGAAGCAACGAGTGATGAGTCACGAAGGTTTGAATGTTATTAGCGAGACGACCATATAAGTAGTTTCACGACCTAAAACGAATTTAACGATTGGGTAAACGATAGGTTTTCACACGATGTTTTAACGATTGGGTAAACGATTGGCTTCAAAGCGATATACGATATTATTTTGGTTACATATTACATGATTTACATTGGGCATGAACATTACTTTGGTGGTTTGGTTTGATTAAGTGATTAAGTAACAATGCATGTGTAATATGATACAAGCATGGTGGATACGCCGCTGGTACTTCCTATATATAAGTGTTTGTATGGTATTACATATTGTAGTGTTATTTGAATCATTTCAGTTTGAGACATAGAACATTTTTACAAGTAACATACTTTTCACAAGACATTTATTTACAAACAACTTATCTTATACAAACTCATTTTACATGGTTATTCACTTAATCATGCATTATTCTCTTATTATACATATCACCTAAACTTATTATTTTTTTAAATGATTTACAAAGACAAAGCAAATTACAAGGTTCATGACTAAACATTTTCTTAAACTGAAGTCATGAATCTTATTTTCACAAAACCTATGTACTCGCCAGCATTTCTTTGCTGACCTCGTTTTCACATATGTTTCAGGTATTGTTGGATGATATCGATTGATAAGATGCATGCTCACATAGGACTGGACAAGGCCTTAGTGACTCAATAACAATGATAGACTATGTTAAATTGTGTATTTAGATTTTCAGACGATGTAATTATTCAATGTTTAATAAAACGAAACACTTTTTGGTATCCATGGTTATGAAACATTAATTCTGTTACAACACTCTCCGATGTTTCCGCCACGTTTTGTATGTTCTACGTGGTCGGGGTGTGACAGAAAAGATGGTATCAGAGCCAATGGTTATAGGGAATTAGGTTATTAGTAATGCTTTGACCTAGTCTATAACTTTCTTAGGACCCTAACGCGAGTTTACTTGCGTTTAGTCATAAAACAATACCGTCACCTATCCTTAGGCGACGACCACAACAAGAGCATAAATTTCAAAACCGCTTTGAAAACTAATCATCTGTTCTAGGATGATTGATTACAAGGTTTTGAACCCTCTGTTATATGGTTTTGAACCCCTTTTAAATTTTCAAAATCTCAACAAGGTTTTGGGTTTTAAATAATGTGAACACGTGCAAACTGGAAGGGTGAATGCCTGTATTCTGGGTTTTCTATCTAGGCAAGCACTTCGTATACATCTCATCAGACGCGAGACCAGTTGTGCTTACCTGGGAATTCTTGGGATGAGTGTTCACTTATAGGCGAGCATGTCTTCGCGATACATTATTTTTGACCTATTTACTTTGATTAAATCACCGAGGTCGTTTGTTGCTTTGTAGTAACAAACAAATGACCACTATCCTTGCTTTCATCAGATTTGTTTCATCTCATTATTTTCGTCTAATTCTCTCACTCGTTTTCTTGTCAGACAATGCCTCCTCGACGCGATACCCGAACCGATACTCGGACTTTTACTATTGAAGAACTCGCAGCCCTGATCTCTCAACAGGTGGCTGCTGTGGTTCCCGGTGTTGTAACCCAAGTCCACGAGATGTACAACAACGACAACAACAACAATAATGCACCGTGTAATTTCAAGAACTTCAATTCTGCGAAGCCACTTAAGTTTTCTGGGTCTCAAGGAGCAACTGCGCTCCTGCAGTGGTTTGAGAGTATCGAGAGCACATTCAGACATGTGCAGTGTCAGGATGCGCGTAAGGTGGAATTTGCTTCGAGTGTGTTTGAAAAGCGAGCGCTTACTTGGTGGAATGGTGTTATACGAGATAGGGGTGCCGAAGTGGCGTTGGCACAAACATGGGCAGAGCTTCGGGCTCTCATGATGAAGGAGTTTTGTCCCCGTCACGAGATTCGAGTTTTGGAACGAGAGTTTGACGACTTAAAGCAAGATGGGGCTGAACACCGTGCGTACACGGATCGTTTTGAAGAACTCAGTCTATTGTGTCCCACCATGGTTACCCCTCTGGAGAAAGCGATCGAGAGATACATAGATGGTTTACCCGATTCTATTATGGATATTTTGATCGGTGTTAATCCTACCACCCTTCGTCAAGCAATCGAGTTGTCAGCTACCCTGACTGAGTCTCAAGTCAGAAAGGGTAAACTCACCCGCAAGGGTGATAAAAAGAAGGCAACCGATTCTGGAAAGGACAAGAAGAATGATAAGGGGAAGGCTAAGGAAGGTGAGACGTCGAAGAAATCGAAGAAGCGGAAGGGTGCCCAAAATTTTGCTGTTACAGCACAGACTGCTCAGAACCTACAGAATCCACCGGCTCAGCCGCATGCAAAGAAGGCATATGCTGGTACTGCACCACATTGTGCCCATTGCAACGGTCATCACGTTGCACAGCAAGATTGTAAGAAATGCACAACGTGTGGTAGACTTGGGCATTTGGCCAATACTTGTCGTCTGAGACAAAATCAGGCTGCTCAGGTTCAAGCTCCGGTTCAAGGGAATGCTGCGAGATTCCCACTGGGTTCATGTTTCAACTGCGGAGAGTTTGGTCATTTCCGCCCCAACTGTCCGAGACTGGTGAATGCAAATGCTAACGCAAACCCGAATGCGAACGTTCACGTCAATGTGAATCCAGCACGTGGTCGAGTGTTTAACATCAATGAGGCCATCGATGATGAAGAAGTGAACTTTTAGTATTTTGTATTTTCCTCTGGTTGTTATCTTGTAACATTTAAAGACAATGCGGTTGTTATATAAATAAAAATTTTGTGGTTTTTATTTTTAACTAATGCAATTGTATGAATGTGTGATCCAACCTTATGATGTTAACACAAAGACAAAACTACTCGTGTGGTTCTGTCATTTTTATGATCACTTGTGATCTCCCTAAGAACCTCAAACACTTGTTTCTTTTAAATCTAAAGTATCTTATCGTCTTGTACCGTTCGAGATGCAAGAATTATCAAAACAGCTTCAAGAGTTGTCTGATAAAGGATTCATCCGTCCGAACTTTTCACCTTGGAGAAACTCCTGTTCTCCTTGTGAAAAGAACAATGGATCTTTTCGATTATATATCGATTAACGTAAGCCTAGTAAGCTTACCATCAAGAATCGATATTCCCTACCTTAAATCAATGATCCGATCATCTGCAGGGTACTTCATGCTTTTCCAAGATCGATTTGCGTTCTTGGTATCATCAACTTCGTATTCTCGAAGAAGATGTTCACAAAACGGTTTTCTGCACGAAGTATGGCCATTACGAGTTTATAGTCATACCTTTTGGATTGACAAATGCTCCAGCCATCTTCATGGACTTAATAAATAGGGTCTGCAAGCCTTATTTGGATCAGTTCGTCATTGTTTTATTGATGACATCTTGATCTATTCAAAGTCCCGAGCCGACCACGATCAACACCTTCGTTGATTTCGGATCCTGATTGGATTCCTTGTACACCTTAATATGTACATTACAACTCAATTAGGACAAGCCGAATTCCTTTTTAGATCTTCCTATTTTCATAGTTAGATTCTTGAAAATATTTAAAGTGCCAAGTGAAATCCACGGATTGGATTCCTAGTATGCTTTAAATACTCATGTCCAAAGATAACAAATTAAACGATTATACGATTAAACGATTATACGATTAAACGATTTTGCGATTAAACGATTTTGCGATTAAACAATTTTGCGATTAAACGATTATACAATTATGCGATTATGTGTTTATGAGTTATGTGTTCTCCTCTATGTTTTTGTGTGATCCAATTTTCAAATCCTCATGGAATCTTTCGTATCTTTATATGAGGGATTCATAGTAGGATATTCAAAAGGTACTACTTTAAATCCTTAATGGGCTTCTACGTTGTAGTTAAAGACCCTTGGGATTATATGGTACCATTCCATGATTCGATGAGAGACCCTTGAGTGGTCTAGTTAAAGATTGATTCAAGATCTGGTTAAGAATAGCATGTGATGATACAGCTGAAAGGACCCTATGGTGGTCCAGTCACGCTCATCACAGGTTCATTCATATGGTTTTCCTTTACACATTATGGAATACACTGTGTCAACTATGCAAAGAATTGGGTAATTATGGACGCGTACATAATTATAAAAATTCAGTGCACGGAAACCACAGTAAGATTTATCATGTGTAAGAACCGATAGTGACGACAAATAACGAAACGTGAACAATGTAATGGAGGTACGGTGGACGCACCAATGACACTTCATATACTTGTATATAAGTATCCCTCTTACATTGCAAGCATAAGGTTATTAAAGTTACTAGAAGTTCAAGAACCCTAACCAATGTTGTTCGATCTTTTCAACTTTATGTTTTAAACTCTCACAAGTTTCCTCTAAATAAATTTCGGGACGAAATTTCCTAAAGTAGGGGAGACTGTAACACCTGTGCCTCCACGGCCATCAAACAAATACCGAACCAATGAAATATTATATTTCATACTTGGGATTTGTAAAAATATGTGTATCTTTTGCACATATCAATTCTTGTTCGATTTCAAGCTCTAAATCGCTTTCTGGAAGGTTATACGCGCACTGATGCGTAGATATAACCAGTTTAATCCAACGAACACTCCGGAATAGTGAAATAGGCTTAACGTACCTTAAATAACCTTTACATAACTTAGAAATAAGTTTTGGAGGGTTTGGTGTGGTGAAATCAAAGTTAAATCCCTTACAGGGACTAAAGTTGACAAACTGCGAAAGTATGCCAATTTGAACTATAACAGACATTCCGGAACATGACCATAAGTTAAACATACCATAAATATCCTTTACATAGCTTAGAAATAGGCTTTGAGGTGTTCGGTGTGCTAAAATAAACTTTTGGGTCATTCAGGGACTAAAAGTGTCGAAAAGTGCACAAGTTTGCATTTTTACGCATATCTTACGTTCTGAATACATCCGGACATCCAAAAATTTATGTAAGCATGACTATATTATATTTTAGTGTTCGCCATAAGAAAAATCCATTCGTCGCGTCATTTGGATCGTTTTTCGCGCTTATGCGCATTCCGTCGTAATTAAGCGAACATCGCGTTCGTACGGCCAAACGAACCAACCTCCGGCATATTTTTGAGCATGTTTTGAGTTCCCTATACTTTAACTTCATTTTAGAGCCTTAAAATGAGGTTAACGGGGTTCAAACGCATCGAAAAAGGCCTTAAACACGTGCAGGGACCATTTCTGCCAATTTTGAAACATTTCTGAAACATGGGGTCAGTGGCGTAGCGCGAGCCCTAAGGGCCTATGCAGTCGCGCTACGCGACTGCCTATTCTGGGCAGAAAACATGCAGAAACTCAGTTTTTCGCATTCGGGACCAGATTCGATGTATTAGCCGTTGTTTAATTCACAACCACACATTCTAACTTGCTTAGTCAGCGGATAAGGATGGAATTTAGGCACCATAACATTCCGACAAGTGTACGGATGTGATTAAGGCACGATATTCGACAAACGATCTTAACGGTTCGGGTATTCCTATAAATACCCATCCACCCCCATTGCATTTCTCACTAGAATTCTGATTTTGAGAGCTCTAAGTTGAAACCATTGTTTCATACCTGAGTTCTTGGATCGGGATTAGCATTCGGGGACCCTTCGTAAGTATTCTTTCGTTCTTTTCCTTATTTTATTGCTTTTCGAGTCAGAAAGTCAAACTTTGTTTGACTTTCAGCGTTGACCAGTAATGGTCAATGCGAAGTTCGTTTGAACTTCGCAACGTGAGTGTAATCACGTTGGTTATAGTCCCTTGGGACTATGCCTACTGATTACCACGTTGTCTAGGGTCGTAGGGTAAGCGATCTAATAAATCGCTTATACCTCGAACCCGACCCAGTTTGGTCGATCATTAGGATCCGACCAAATTCATTAGGTGACCATAGTAGGTAGGGAATAACCTTCCGAGGTTATACCCTATGGTCACATCGTTTAAGTAGTTGTATGATAGGTAGTTTATATGCCTTAGGTAAATTACCAGAATACCCTTTTCATGTATAATTGGTAATTAAGCATATGTAACCTAAAATTTTGTCACATAACTGATTATGTAACATGTTTAGGCATATAACACTTGTCATAGGACTAGTTAGGCGATCCGAACGCGTTTCACGCGAACGACGCGTTAAAGTAGCATAAGCTACCTAAACGGGTCGTAATGGGTCGTAAACAATTAGGTTAAGTTTCAGTTAGTATGTAGGTTTTGTTAAACCATATGACGCGAGTCTCTATACTCGTTTGGTTTACGAACCCGCATTCTATCCGATCTTCCGATTTAGGTCCGGTTTATTAACATAGTTACCTATATTAGGTGCCGTTTGATTTCCGTGATCTCTAGCTTTGTTTGGTTGTTGTTCAAGACCTCCAAGCATCCTCAGGCGAGTACATTATTCCCCTATTTTACTGCTTTCAATTGTTTTGGGGTGACTCATATGTGCTAAATGTTTTCGATGTTATAACGATGGTTTCAAAAACGATTAAGACGATTTATACAAAACTAATAACGATTTCGATAAAGTGAACAAACTTGTTGGTTGTAATTACATAACAAATGACATTCATTAGCAATGATCAAGCCGACCAGTATTAGGTTATGGTACCATAGGATCTGACTAATCCCGTTATTTACTACACCCGTGGTTATGTGTGGGTATGGTAGGTAGCGACTGAATCTGTAATTATTAACTTACCCTATGGAGGTTTGTTAATGCGAAAACGAGAAGCGACGAAAACGAGGAGCGACGAGTGATGAGTCACGAAGGTTTGAATGTTATTAGCGAGACGACCATATAAGTAGTTTCACGACCTAAAACGAATTTAACGATTGGGTAAACGATAGGTTTTCACACGATGTTTTAACGATTGGGTAAACGATTGGCTTCAAAGCGATATACGATATTATTTTGGTTACATATTACATGATTTACATTGGGCATGAACATTACTTTAGTGGTTTGGTTTGATTAAGTGATTAAGTAACAATGCGTGTGTAATATGATACAAGCATGGTGGATACGCCGCTGGTACTTCCTATATATAAGTGTTTGTATGGTATTACATATTGTAGTGTTATTTGAATCATTTCAGTTTGAGACATAGAACATTTTTACAAGTAACATACTTTTCACAAGACATTTATTTACAAACAACTTATCTTATACAAACTCATTTTACATGGTTATTCACTTAATCATGCATTATTCTCTTATTATACATATCACCTAAACTTATTATTTTTTTAAATGATTTACAAAGACAAAGCAAATTACAAGGTTCATGACTAAACATTTTCTTAAACTGAAGTCATGAATCTTATTTTCACAAAACCTATGTACTCGCCAGCATTTCTTTGCTGACCTCGTTTTCACATATGTTTCAGGTATTGTTGGATAAAACGAAACACTTTTTGGTATCCATGCTCACATAGGACTGGACAAGGCCTTAGTGACTCAATAACAATGATAGACTATGTTAAATTGTGTATTTAGATTTTCAGACGATGTAATTATTCAATGTTTAATAAAACGAAACACTTTTTGGTATCCATGGTTATGAAACATTAATTCTGTTACAACACTCCCCGATGTTTCCGCCACGTTTTGTATGTTCTACGTGGTCGGGGTGTGACAGTTTTGATTTGATTTTCACGTTCCCAAGTATATTCGGGTCCGTGTCGAGAGTTCCAATGAATTTTTGTTAATATGTTACAACTCCTTCATGTTTCCTGGACCTTCCGGTCCATGACCTCAACAGGTGCTTTGGCGAATTGGAGTTTGTTATCTATATGAACCTCATCCTCCGGGATGAAAACTGTTTCTTGCGTTGGACTCTTCTTGAGATTCGACAAATGAAATATGTCGTGTACTCTACTTAGTTCTTCTAGTAACTTCAGTTTGTAGGAAACGGGGCCAATCTTTTCCAAGATTTCAAATGGACATACATAACGGGGGTTAAGCTTTCCACGCTTACTGAATCTTGCCACGCCCTTCTAAGGCGAGACTTTCAATAAGACCTTGTCTCCGACCTTGAAGGATAATGGCTTCCGTCTCTTATCTGCGTAGTTCTTTTGTCGATCGCGAGCCGCCTTGATACGGTCTCGGATCTGGAAAATTTTATCCGTAGTCGCTTGGACTAGCTCCGGGCCAATTAACTGACTATCGCCTGTTTCCGCCCAACATAGCGGAGAGCGACACTTTCGACCATAAAGAGCTTCAAACGGTGCAGCTTGTATACTAGTATGGTAGCTGTTATTGTAGGAAAACTCAACTAAAGGTAGATGAGTATCCCAATTGCCGCCTAAATCCATAACACATGCACGAAGCATATCTTCGAGTGTTTGGATCGTCCGTTCGCTCTGGCCGTCAGTTTGTGGATGAAAGGTCGTACTTAGATTCAATTGAGATCCAAAGGCTTGTTGAAATGATTTCCAAATCCTTGAAACAAAACGACCATCTCGGTCCGAAATGATTGAAACAGGCACTCCATGACGAGCCACTATTTGATAGATTTCCGCTAGTTTCTCGGTACTATCCTTCTCCCGAATTGGTAAGAAGTGTGCGGACTTTGTCAATCTATCGATGATTACCCACATCATGTCCTGGCCTTTTGAGGTCCTGGGTAACTTCGTAATGAAGTCCATCGATATTTGTTCCCATTTCCAAGAGGGAATCTCGGGTTGTTGTAGTAAACCCGATGGTTTCTGATACTCTGCCTTGACCTTCACGCAGGTCAAGCATTTTCCGACATAGATAGCAATATCCTTTTTGAGGTTAGGCCACCAATAGTACTCCTTTAAATCTTGGTACATCTTATCTGATCCAGGATGGATCGAGTACTTTGACCTATGTGTTTCCTCAAAAATAAGATCTCGGAGGCCTCCAAAGAATGGAACCCAAATTCTACCTGCAACGTACAAAGTTCCATCCTCCTTTGGCACTAACCATTTTTCCATGCCTCGAAGCGATTCTGCTAGAATATGCTCTTCCTTGAGCGCTTCTTGTTGTGCATTATGAATTCGTGCGGTAAGATCTGTGTGAATCGTCATTTCTAGTGCTCGCACTCTTAGTGTTTTAACTCGTTCCTTGCGGCTCAAGGCGTCTGCTACCACGTTTGCCTTGCCCGGATGGTACTTGATTTCACAATCATAATCGTTCAATAATTCAACCCAACGTCGTTGACGCATATTTAATTCTTTTTGGTTGAATATGTGTTGTAGACTTCTATGATCTCTGAAAATAGTGCACTGTGTACCATATAAATAATGCCGCCAAATTTTCAAAGCAAATACCACCGCGCCTAACTCTAGGTCGTGAGTGGTATAGTTCTTCTCATGAACTTTCAGTTGGCGAGAAGCGTACGCGATAACCTTTTCACGTTGCATGAGTACACAACCCAACCCTTGATGCGAAGCATCACAGTATACAACAAAGTCATCGGTGCCGTCGGGTAATGATAAAATTGGTGCAATGCACAACTTGTCTTTCTGTGTGAGGGAGGTTAGCAGTTGGGCAATCTTAGAAAAATACTCAATAAATCTTTGATAATATCCCGCTAATCCCAAAAATTGTCGGGCTTCAGTTTGAGTCTTGGGCTCTTCCCAATTTTTAATTGCTTCAATCTTGGATGGTCTACATGTATGCCTTTCTCGTTCACTATATGCCCGAGAAATTGTACTTCGCGAATCCAAAATTCGCACTTTGAAAATTTCGCGTATGGTTTCTCCTCCTTTAGCAGCTCCAAAATGGTTCTCAAATGTTGTTCGTGTTCATCAGTCGATCGTGAGTATATTAATATGTCATCAATAAATACTATGACATTTGTCGAGGTACGGCTTGCACACACGATTTATTAAATCCCTGAAGATCACTGTTGCTCTCGTTAAACCAAAAGGCTTAATCGAGAAACTCGTAATAACTATAACGAGTTTTAAAAGCCGTTTTCAGTATGCTTTCCTCATGAATTCATAAATGATGATACTCCGATCATAAGTCTATCTTGGAGTAGAAGCTAGAATCTTTTATAAACCATTTGAGTTAGTTAGAAATTCATTTGTAACATGGTTTAGAAATATGAATTTTTATTCATCGAAATGCTGTGCACTTTTGCAAAACTTGCATGTCTTTCCACCCCCAAAACCTTTATAAAGATGTATAATGGTAAAGAGTGGGGGTTATGAACTCACAGCATCCTTATTCGGTCAACTACAAGGTTCAGAAGGTGCTAACCGATATGAAGATCTGGCTATTGGTGTGGCTCCCGTTACCAAGTCGATGTGAAACTCGACTTGTCGATATGGTGGTAGTCCTGGCAAGTCTTCAGGAAAGACTTCAGGGAATTCTTTTACCACAGGAATATCTGTCATCTGAGGCCCATCGGCCTTCTTGTCGACAACAAGTGCTAGAAAGGCAATACAACCTTTCCGTAAGCACTTTTGTGGCTTCATGCAATTTATGGTCCGCAATGATGTGTTGCGCTTCTCTCCATGGATAACAAGTGTATCTTCGTTCGGTAGTGGTAAGCGAATGATCTTCTCATGACAGAAGACTTTGGCTCGATTATTGGATAGTCAATCCATGCCAACCACTACGTCGAAAATACCCAACTCAATGGGTAAGAGATCGATATGAAATTTCTGCTCCTGACTCGGCTAGTTTACCGTTTGCCAATTCTATAGAATGAGGAGACGTCTAGCTTACTTGACTCTAGGCCAAGTACATTTTGAATTCTATGTAGTAAGGACTTCCCTGTACAGATGTAGAGGACAACCCAATCCCTATGTTTAGATGTAGGATAACCCAATCCCTAATTGTAGCTAGGACAATCCCGTCACTAGCCATGAAACTATGCATCTGAGATGTTGAGATAAAGCTAAAAATCGGCAATGGTATCAAATAATATGGATGTGAAATGTTGATTGATAGGATACGTACCGATGACCCTTAATGATTTGACATGTCTCAGCTAATTCCCCATTAGCTAACTTGATATAGTAATGTGTGTCTAACATGACTCTAATTCGAGTATATGCTTAACATTTAAAGACACTAGCTAAGCTCGGTGTTGGTATTAAAAGAATTGATACATGATGATCGTAGAGTGTACGTACTCATGACTTCATTGGGATTTTGTGGAGTATTCATAGTTCTAACCACACACACACTTATTCACTAGCTTGATCCCTTCTTAAGTACTATCGTCTTACTAGTCTTTGTTTTGCGCCCGGTCTCAGCACACTGCTACTCTTGGCGCTTTTGCAATTTCCCTCATGATGAACGTCTCACTTGTCGCATTTAGGATTTTGGCAAGTTACCAGCATACATCCTGGTGCCAAAATCATTTATGGCAGCAATTGCCTTCATTTCTCTCATGGCGAGAGTTATTGTTTGAGTGATCGAGGTAGGGAGGGATGATGCGGTCATGCTTCGGATCACTGAGGTTAAACCCGAAATGTAACACTCAGTGTGTTTGAATTCGGGTGTTACCCAGTATGGAACAACCCTTGAGAGACCGTGAAAGCATCAAGTGTAACCATCAACATTGGCTCCAGTTATGATCGAGTTCTTTTATAAAATCATATGAAAATAGATATGAAAATCAGATGATATAAAAGAATGATGTATGGTTAAATAAATAACCAATAGAAATGTAGTGTATAAATATATCATGTCTTGAAATAGAATATTATGTCTTGTGTAGAGGATGCCGTGTCTTGTGCAAAAATGTCATGTCTTGTCTTTGTCGAAGAGGTTTGAGTAACACCACGATATGCAACATAATATAAGCACTTATATATAGGAAGTACCAGCGGCGTATCCACCATGCTTTTATCATATCACACACGTCTCATCACTTAACAATAACTACCAAAAATGTGTTGTGTAAACCAACGTCAAATGTCATGTATAGCAATGTCTTGCGTAACAATGTCATGTATAAACCATGTCTTGTGTAAAAGCAATTGTTTTAAACACATAACTTTTGACTTAAACATTTGTTTCTTTTGGCGCCATGATCTTTTTTTTATACACACTATTAAAAGAATCTAGGCATATATTTGGATAAATATAGTCTATCATGTGCCCAAGAATGAAGAATGCAATCAATCGGTCATGGAAACCTCAAGACCGCATTGTTCATACATGTTTGAATAAATGATAATGTGGATAACCAAAACCAAAAGGTGTAATGCCTCTTGCGTGTATTGGTCATATGTCTAAATGGAAAAAAAAGAAAAAAAAAATAATTCGTTGAGGAGGGGAAACCAACCAGTGGTCTTCGTCCATATAATATGTATTGTCACACCCCGACCGCGTAAAACAACAAATCGCGGCAGAAACATCGAGGCGTGTTGCAACAGAATTAATGTTTCATAACCATGGATACCAAAAAGTGTTTCGTTTTATTAATCATTGAATAATTACATCGTTTAGAAATCTAAATACACAATTTAAACATAATCTATCATTGTTATTGAGTCACTAAGGCCTTGTCCAGTCCTATGTGAGCATGCATCTTATCAATCGATATCATTCAACAATACCTGAAACATATGTGAAAACGAGGTCAGCAAAGAAATGCTGGCGAGTACATAGGTTTTGTGAAAATAAGATTCATGACTTCTGTTTAAGAAAATGTTTAGTCATGAACCTTGTAATTTGCTTTGTCTTTGTAAATCATTTGAAAAATAATAAGTTTAGGTGATATGTATAAATAAGAGAATAATGCATGATTAAATGAATAACCATGTAAAAATGAGTTTGTATAAGATAAGTTGTTTGTAAATAAATGTCTTGTGAAAAGTATGTTATTTGTATAAAATGTTCTATGTCTCAAACTGAAATGATTCAAATAACGCTACAATATGTAATACCACACAAACACTTATATATAGGAAGTACCAGCGGCGTATCCACCATGCTTGTATCATATTCCACACGCATTGTTACTTAATCCAAACCAAACCACCAAAGTAATGTGCATGCCCAATGTAAATCATGTAATATGTAACCAAAACCCAATCGTATATCGCTTTGAAACCCATCGTTTACCCAATCGTTAAAACATCGTGTGAAAACCAATCGTTTACCCAATCGTTAAAACATCGTGTGAAAACCAATTGTTTACCCAATCGTTAAATTCGTTTTAGGTCGTGAAACTACTTAAATGGTCGTCTCGCTAATAACATTCAAACCTTCTTGACTCGCATTAATAAACCCTTACCAAAGGATAGATTAACAATTCGCATTAATAAACCCTTACCAAAGGATAGATTAACAACTCGCATTAATAAACCCTTACCAAAGAGTAAATTAATAATTACAGATTCAGTCGCTACCCACAACACCCACACATAACTACGGGTGTAGTAAATAACGGGACTTGTCAGATCCTATGGTACCATAACCTAATACTGGTCTGCTTGATCATTGCTAATGAATGTCATTTGTTATGTATCTACAACCAACAAGTTTGTTCACTTTTTGAAATCGTTATTAGTTTTGTATAAATCTTCTTAATCGTTTTTGAAACCATTGTTATAACATCGAAAACATTTAGCACATATGAGTCACCCCAAAACAATTGAAAGCAGTAAAATAGGGGAATAATGTACTCGCCTGATAATGCTTGGAGGTCTTGAACAACAACCAAACAAAGCTAGAGGGAGCACGGAATCAGTCGGCAATCTAAAACTATATAAATAAACCGGACTTAAATCGGGAGATCGGATAGGATGAGGCTTGGTAAACCAAATGAGTGTTGGAACTCATATGATATGGTTTAACAAGGCCTACATACTACAATGAAACCAAACCTAAGTGCTTTCGACCCATCGCGACCCATTAAGGTAGCTTATGCTACTTTAACGCGTCGTGCGCGTGAAACGCGTTCGGACCGTCTAACTAGTCCTATGACAAGTAGAATATGCCTAAACATGTTACATAATCAGTTATGTGACAAAGGTTTAGGTTACATATGCTTAATTACCAATTATACATGAAAAGGGTATTCTGGTAATTTACCTAAGGCATATAAACTACCTATCATACAACTACTTAAACGAAGCGACCATAGGGTATAACCTCGGAAGGTTATTCCCTACCTACTATGGTCACCTAATGTATTTGGTCGGATCCTAATGATCGACCAAATGGGTCGGGTTCGAAGGTATAGGCGATTTATTAGATCGCCTACCCTACGACCCTAGACAATGTGGTAATCAGTGGGCATAGTCCCAAGGGACTATGACCAACGTGATTACACTCACGTTGCGAAGTTCAAACGAACTTCGCATTGACCATTACTGGTCAACGCTGAAAGTCAAACAAAGTTTGACTTTCTGACTCGAAAAGCAATAAAATAAGGAAAAGAACGAAAGAATACTTACGAAGGGTCCCCGAATGCTAACCTCGATTCAAAAATCTCAGGTATGAAACAATAGTTTCAACTTAGAGTTTCTCAAATCAAAGTTCTTGTAAATTTAGCAATGGGGGTGAATGGGTATTTATAGGAATACCCGAACCGTTAAGATCGTTTGTCGAATATCGTGCCTTAATCTTGTTCGTACACTTGTTGGAAACTCATGGTAACTAAAAGATAGTCCTTATCAGCTGAATATGCATGTGCAAATGTGTGGGTGAGGTTACAACAGCTGGAAACTGCTGACTGTTTAGTCTGATCTGTTCTGCAGGTTGCCTTACGGACCTCAAAGCTGCCAATGTTGAGGTCCGTAAGCTAACAACTTTGGCAGATTTACAGTTTTGGTCCCTGCAGTGAAATCAGCCCATTTTCGACACGTTTAAGGCCCGTTAACCCCATTTCAAAGCTCTAAAATGAAGTTAAAGTATAGGGAACTTAAAATATGTTCAAAAATATGTCGGATGTAGGTTTGTTTGGCCGTACGAACGCGATGTTCGCTTAATTACGACGGAATGCGCATAAGTGCGAAAAACGATCCAAATGACGCGACGAATGGATTTTTCTTATGCCGAACACTAAAATAAAATATTTTAGTGCTTACATAAATTTTTGGATGTCCGGATGTATTCAGAGCGTAAGTTATGCGCGAAAAAGCAAACTTGTGCACTTTTTGACACTTTTAGTCCCTGAATGAGCCAAAAGTTTATTTTAGCACACCGAACCCCTCAAAGCCTATTTCTAAGCTATATAAAGGATATTTAAGGTGTGTTTAACTTATGGTCATGTTCCGGAATGTCTGTTACAGTTCAAATTGGCATACTTTCGCAGTTTGTCAAGTTTAGTCCCTGTAAGCGAATTAACTTGTTTTTGCCATACCAAAGCCTTCAAAACTTATTTCTAAGTTATGTAAAGGTTATTTAAGGTATGTTAAGCCAATGTCACTATTCCGGAGTGTTCGTTGCATTAAACTGGTTATATTTACGCATCAGTGCGCGTATAACCTTCCAGAAAGCGATTTAGAGTATGGAATCGAACAAGAGTTGATATGTGTAAACGATACACATATTTTTACAAATCCCAACTATGAAATATAATATTTCATTGGTTCGGTATTTGTTTGATGGCCATGGAGGCACAGGTGTTACAGTCTCCCCTACTTTCGGAAATTTCATCCCGAAATTTATTTAGAGGAAACTTGTGAGAGTTTAAAGCATGAAGTTGAAAAGATCGAACAACATTGGTTAGGGTTCTGAACTTCTAGTAACCTTAATAACATTATGCTCGCAATGTAAGAGGGACACTTATATACAACTATATGAAGCGTCATTGGTGCGTCCACCATACCTCCATTACATCGTTCTCATTTTGTTATTGTTGTCACTATCGGTTCTTACACATAATAAACCTTACTGGGTTTCTGTGCACTAAATTTCATAATTATGTACGCGTCCATAATCAGACAATTCCTTGCACAGTTCACACAGTCTATTTTATAATGTGTAGGGGAAAACCAAATGAAAAAATCCTGTGATGAGTGTGACTAGACCGCCATAGAATCCTTTTAATTAAATCAATAAATGATCTAAATAGACTATCAAGGAGTCTGTTCAGCTACATCACTAGATGTCATTCTTTAACCAAATTGTGAATCAATCTTTTTGACTAGACCACTAAAGGGTCTCTTATCGAATCATGGAATGGTACTATATAACCCAAGGGTCTTAACTACCACGTAGAAGCCCATAAGGATTTAAGGTAGTACCTTTTGAATATCCTACTATGAATCCCTCATATGAAGATATGAAAGATTCTATGAGGATTTGAAAATCGGATCACACAAAAACATAGAGGAGAACACATAAACACATATCACATAATCGCATAATCGCATACTCGCATAATTGTTTAATTTGACCTTTAAATTTGTTATCTTTGGACACGGGTATTTAAAGCATACAAGGAATCAAATCCTTAATTGCAGTAATTTGGATGGATCCATATGAATACCCTGCTTGTTGACTACATGACCCAAAAACTGAACTTCTTTAAGCCAAAATTTCCTCTTGGAGGATTTAGCGAAAAGTTTGTTCCTTCTTTAAGGGTTCCTACGTCAATGAAGGTGTTGATCGTTATCGGCTCGTGATATGAATAGATCAAGATGTCATTAATAACAATGACGAACTGATCCAAATAAGGCTTGCAGACTCTATTTATTAAGTCCTTGAAGATGGCTGGAGCATTTGTCAACCCAAAAGGCATGACTGTAAACTCGTAATGGCCATACTTCGTGTAGAAAACCGTTTTGGGAATATCTTTTTTGAGAATACAAAGTTGATGATATCCAAAAACGCAAATCGATCTTGGAAAAGTATGAAACGCTATATAGTTGATCAGAGAAATCGTTGATTTAAGGTAGGGGATATCGATTCTTGATGGTAAGCTTACTAGGCTTACGTTAATCGATATACATTCGAAAAGATCCATTTTTCTTTTCACAAGGAGAACAGGAGTTTCTCCAAGGTGAAAAGTTCGGACGGATGAATCCTTTATCAGACAACTCTTGAAGCTGTTTTGATAATTCTTGCATCTCGAACGGTGCAAGACAATAAGATACTTTAGATTTAGAAGAAACAAGTGTTTGAGGTTCTTAGGGAGATCACAAGTGATCATAAAAATGACAGAACCACAAGAGTATTTTTGTCTTTGTGATGACATCATAAGGTTGGATCAAACATTCATACAATTGCATTAGTTGAAAATAAAAACCACAAATTTTTATTTATATAACAACCGCATTGTCTTTAAATGTTACAAGATAACAACCAGAGGAATTTCAAAATTCTACTTGTTCTTCATCATTGATAGCCTCATTGATGTTATACACTCGTCCACGTGCTGGATTCACATTGACGTTGACGTTCGCATTCGGGTTTGCGTTAGCATTTGCATTCACCAGTCTTGGGCAGTTGTGGCGGAAATGACCAATCTCTCCGCAATTGAAACACGAACCCAGTGGGAATCTCGCAGCATTCCCTTGAACCTGAGCTTGAACCTGAGCAGCCTGATTTTGTCCCAGACGACAAATATTGGCCAAATGCCCAAGTCTACCACACGTTGTGCATTTCTTGCAATCTTGTTGTGTAACGTGATGACCGTTGCAACGGGCACAATGTGGTGCGGTACCAGCATATGCCTTCTTTGCAGCTGGCTGTGCCGGTGGGTTTTGCAAGTTCTGAGCAGTCTGTGCTGTAACAGCAAAATTTTGGGCACCCTTCCGCTTCTTTGATTTCTTCGAAGTCTCACCTTCCTTACCCTTCTTGTTTTGACCTTTCTTGCTATCCTCCTTGTCAGACCCCTGCTTCTTACCCTTGTCACCCTTTCTGTGTAACTTATTCTTCCGAATCTGCGACTCAGTCAATGTCGCAGCTAACTCGATCGCCTGACGGAGTGTGGCAGGGCTACTACCAGTAAGGATGTCTTGTACCGAGTCAGGTAGGTCGTCGATGTACCTTTCGATAGCTATGTCAAGTGGGGTAACCATTGTCGGGCAAAGCAGACTCAACTCCTCAAACCTATCAGTATACGCCCTGTGCTCACCACTATCTTGCTTCAACTCATCAAATTCCTTCTCCAAAGCTCGCTGCTCATGACGAGGACAGAATTCCCTCATCATGAGACCCCTAAGCTCAGCCCATGTCTGTGCTAGAGCAACTTCTGCACCACGATCCCTCATAATCCCGTTCCACCATGTGAGAGCCCTCTTCTGAAACACACTCGAAGAAAACTCGACCCTGCGATTGTCAGGACACTGCACGTGGCGGAAAGTATTCTCAATGCTCTCGAACCATTGAAGAAGCCCAGTCGCTCCTTCAGAACCACTAAACTTGAGTGGTTTAGCCTGGTTAAAATCCTTGTATTTACACTGTGCGTTATTGTTGTTGTTATTATTGCCGTTGTTGTATATCTCGTGGACTTGGGTTACAACCCCGGGGAGCACAGCAGCCACCTGCTGAGAGATCAGAGCTGCGAGTTCTTCAATAGTGAAAGTCCGAGCATCGGTTCGATCATCGCGTCGAGGAGGCATTGTCTAAAAGAGGAAACATGAAATGAACGAGTGAGAGAATTAGACGAAAAGAATGAGATGAACAAATCTGATGAAAGCAAGGATAGTGGTCATTTGTTTGTTACTACAAAGCAACAAACGACACACAGAACTAATCAAAGTAAATGGGTAAAAATAATGTATCGCGAAGACATGCTCGCCTATAAATGAACACTCATCCCAAGAATTCCCAGGTAAGCACAACTGGTCTCGCGTCTGATGAGATGTATACGAAGTGCTTGCCTACACAGAAAACCCAGAATACAGGCATTCACCCTTCCAGTTTGCACGTGTTCACATTATTTAAAACCCAAAACTTTGCCGAGATTTTGAAAACTCAAAGGGGTTCAAAACCATATAATAGAGAGTTAAAAACCTTACAATAGAGGGTTCAAAACCTAGTAATCAATCATCCTAGAACAGATGATTAGTTTTCAAAGCGGTTTTGAAATTTATGTTCTTGTTGTGGTCGTCGCCTAAGGATAGGTGATGGTATTGTTTTATGACTAAACGCAAGTAAACTCGCGTTAGGGTCCTAAGAAGGTTATAGACTAGGTCAAAGCATTACTAATAACCTAATTCCCTATAACCATTGGCTCTGATACCATCTTTTCTGTCACACCCCGACCGCGTAAAACAACAAATCGCGGCGGAAACATCGAGGCGTGTTGCAACAGAATTAATGTTTCATAACCATGGATACCAAAAAGTGTTACGTTTTATTAATCATTGAATAATTACATCGTTTGGAAATCTAAATACACAATTTAAACATAATCTATCATTGTTATTGAGTCACTAAGGCCTTGTCCAGTCCTATGTGAGCATGCATCTTATCAATCGATATCATTCAACAATACCTGAAACATATGTGAAAACGAGGTCAGCAAAGAAATGCTGGCGAGTACATAGGTTTTGTGAAAATAAGATTCATGACTTCTGTTTAAGAAAATGTTTAGTCATGAACCTTGTAATTTGCTTTGTCTTTGTAAATCATTTGAAAAATAATAAGTTTAGGTGATATGTATAAATAAGAGAATAATGCATGATTAAATGAATAACCATGTAAAAATGAGTTTGTATAAGATAAGTTGTTTGTAAATAAATGTCTTGTGAAAAGTATGTTATTTGTATAAAATGTTCTATGTCTCAAACTGAAATGATTCAAATAACGCTACAATATGTAATACCATACAAACACTTATATATAGGAAGTACCAGCGGCGTATCCACCATGCTTGTATCATATTCCACACGCATTGTTACTTAATCACTTAATCCAAACCAAACCACCAAAGTAATGTTCATGCCCAATGTAAATCATGTAATATGTAACCAAAACCCAATCGTATATCGCTTTGAAACCCATCGTTTACCCAATCGTTAAAACATCGTGTGAAAACCAATCGTTTACCCAATCGTTAAAACATCGTGTGAAAACCAATCGTTTACCCAATCGTTAAATTCATTTTAGGTCGTGAAACTACTTAAATGGTCGTCTCGCTAATAACATTCAAACCTTCTTGACTCGCATTAATAAACCCTTACCAAAGGATAGATTAACAATTCGCATTAATAAACCCTTACCAAAGGATAGATTAACAACTCGCATTAATAAACCCTTACCAAAGAGTAAATTAATAATTACAGATCCAGTCGCTACCCACAACACCCACACATAACTACGGGTGTAGTAAATAACGGGACTTGTCAGATCCTATGGTACCATAACCTAATACTGGTCGGCTTGATCATTGCTAATGAATGTCATTTGTTATGTATCTACAACCAACAAGTTTGTTCACTTTTTGAAATCGTTATTAGTTTCGTATAAATCGTCTTAATCGTTTTTGAAACCATTGTTATAACATCGAAAACATTTAGCACATATGAGTCACCCCAAAACAATTGAAAGCAGTAAAATAGGGGAATAATGTACTCGCCTGATAATGCTTGGAGGTCTTGAACAACAACCAAACAAAGCTAGAGGGAGCACGGAATCAGTCGGCAATCTAAAACTATATAAATAAACCGGACTTAAATCGGGAGATCGGATAAGATGAGGCTTGGTAAACCAAATGAGTGTTGGAACTCATATGATATGGTTTAACAAGGCCTACATACTACAATGAAACAAACCTAAGTGCTTTCGACCCATCGCGACCCATTAAGGTAGCTTATGCTACTTTAACGCGTCGTGCGCGTGAAACGCGTTCGGACCGTCTAACTAGTCCTATGACAAGTAGAATATGCCTAAACATGTTACATAATCAGTTATGTGACAAAGGTTTAGGTTACATATGCTTAATTACCAATTATACATGAAAAGGGTATTCTGGTAATTTACCTAAGGCATATAAACTACCTATCATACAACTACTTAAACGAAGCGACCATAGGGTATAACCTCGGAAGGTTATTCCCTACCTACTATGGTCACCTAATGTATTTGGTCGGATCCTAATGATCGACCAAATGGGTCGGGTTCTAAGGTATAGGCGATTTATTAGATCGCCTACCCTACGACCCTAGACAACGTGGTAATCAGTGGGCATAGTCCCAAGGGACTATGACCAACGTGATTACACTCACGTTGCGAAGTTCAAACGAACTTCGCATTGACCATTACTGGTCAACGCTGAAAGTCAAACAAAGTTTGACTTTCTGACTCGAAAAGCAATAAAATAAGGAAAAGAACGAAAGAATACTTACGAAGGGTCCCCGAATGCTAACCTCGATTCAAAAATCTCAGGTATGAAACAATAGTTTCAACTTAGAGTTTCTCAAATCAAAGTTCTTGTAAATTTAGCAATGGGGGTGAATGGGTATTTATAGGAATACCCGAACCGTTAAGATCGTTTGTCGAATATCGTGCCTTAATCTTGTTCGTACACTTGTTGGAAACTCATGGTAACCAAAAGATAGTCCTTATCAGCTGAATATGCATGTGCAAATGTGTGGGTGAGGTTACAACAGCTGGAAACTGCTGACTGTTTAGTCTGATCTATTCTGCAGGTTGCCTTACGGACCTCAAAGCTGCCAATGTTGAGGTCCGTAAGCTAACAACTTTGGCAGATTTACAGTTTTGGTCCCTGCAGTGAAATCAGCCCATTTTCGACACGTTTAAGGCCCGTTAACCCCATTTCAAAGCTCTAAAATGAATTTAAAGTATAGGGAACTTAAAATATGTTCAAAAATATGTCGGATGTAGGTTCGTTTGGCCGTACGAACGCGATGTTCTCTTAATTACGACGGAATGCGCATAAGTGCGAAAAACGATCCAAATGACGCGACGAATGGATTTTTCTTATGCCGAACACTAAAATAAAATATTTTAGTGCTTACATAAATTTTTGGATGTCCGGATGTATTCAGAGCGTAAGTTATGCGCGAAAATGCAAACTTGTGCACTTTTTGACACTTTTAGTCCCTGAATGAGCCAAAAGTTTATTTTAGCACACCGAACCCCTCAAAGCCTATTTCTAAGCTATATAAAGGATATTTAAGGTGTGTTTAACTTATGGTCATGTTCCGGAATGTCTGTTACAGTTCAAATTGGCATACTTTCGCAGTTTGTCAAGTTTAGTCCCTGTAAGCGAATTAACTTGTTTTTGCCATACCAAAGCCTTCAAAACTTATTTCTAAGTTATGTAAAGGTTATTTAAGGTATGTTAAGCCAATGTCACTATTCCGGAGTGTTCGTTGCATTAAACTGGTTATATTTACGCATCAGTGCGCGTATAACCTTCCAGAAAGCGATTTAGAGTATGGAATCGAACAAGAGTTGATATGTGTAAACGATACACATATTTTTACAAATCCCAACTATGAAATATAATATTTCATTGGTTCGGTATTTGTTTGATGGCCGTGGAGGCACAGGTGTTACATGTATTCCCTACTCTATGGACCTCGATTGTCCTAAGTAGAGAAAATCATTTGTCTTACATGTCCATGTGACAATTATGGTAATAGTGCTTGAGTTTCATGAGCTCTCGCAAGATTATTTGAATCTCCAACAATGTCGAATAGAATGCAATGAGGGAGTTGCAGCATGGCTCATGCCATACCATTCCTTGGGAAGAGACAAATGTCAAGCGACGGAATTTATTGTATCATTTCCAATAAATATGGTATGATGGAAAATGATAAGGTAAGGGAAGGTAAAGTAGGGTAAAGTGGCATGGACACCATGGAACCAACCCATGTTCAAGAATTTTGAGAATGTTGAGGAAAATCCTCCATGAGTGGCTAACAAGTTTGGTTTGTTTAAATGACTAGTCTCAACTGAATCGTGATATAGATCGAACGTTATGTGTGAACAAATACATGTCGTCCTCCTGTATTGTATTGCATTGTAGGGTATTTATACTAACCACCTCAGTTCGTGTTCTAATAGATAAGAAAAATTGAATCTCAAGTAATAACTTAAGAATTTTGAACGAATAGTGATCATTAGCTTGGCCCGCAGAGTCCACCAGAATTCCCATGCACTACAAGTTGTTATTACGTTGGCCACCGTAATAATAAATTGCCTTGCATGGTCGCCCTAGCGTTCTCTCGTACGAAGTAGCCGATCAGTAAGAGAGGAAACACTATTGTCAATATACCTTCAACATAGGAGGGACCTTCGTGATAGCTCACGTGTCAATGTTTGTTGTCATTACTCGCAGAACGGCATGGCGTTAGATGAAATAGAAATGGAAAGAATCTGTAACAATAACAACTGAAGGGGCACCTTCAAGATGAGTAATTCATCTTCCTTGTAGGGACAAGAGTATATCAACCTTGATTAATATGAGTCACAGGGATCTCGTCCCACTAATGGAGTTGTTGTCCAAGGTTACCACCTCCGCCTCGTCGTCATTATCATGGTCAGGCATCTCAGCATTCGCGAGAAAGCAACCATATTTTACGGAATTAAGTTTAAGATTTCACTTAGGAATCATGTTCGCCATAAGCTCCGCAGTAGACGTGAGGTCGATATTTTCATCGTACGAGTAAAGAATAATAATAGAGTTTGAAGTCGAAGGTATTTTGTTCTTGGAAAAATATTTTGTACAACACATATATAAATAAATCATATATATATATAATCACATGAAATCCTATCTAACAAGGATTTCTATCTTGCATAAGTTGAATTTGTATATGGCTGAACTTGTAAACTGTTTATGATGTGTAAACTAATAATGTAATGTGTCTATCATGTATAAGCACTGATAATGTAATGTATTGTAGGCACATAGTCTGTTAATGTAACGTGTCTATTCCTCATAGACTTCACCCATGGTAATGTCCTCGCTTGATTTATGTTAAATGAATTTTTGTTGTAGTGGACCTTGAAAAATGTTTATGCAATGAAAACCTTTTGACCTGTCCAATTTTATTTATAATTTGTTCAACATGAACAAGAGGTTTTCGTGAGAGGTCCCTAGTGATTGTAGACTTAGACTCGAGAAAGAATCCTGGTTCACTACAATTGATGCTCTGATACCAATCTGTCACACCCGCTCGTAGCGGAAGCGCGAGGTGTGATCTGATCGGTTCTCATTGTATAACAATATAAGTGAACATACTAAATGAATAAAAATAAGCTCCAATGCCATTGTCATAATTGTTTCAAAAGAACGCAACATAAGTTAAATTTATTGGTTACAAACCATCAAATGAACATAAGTTGTCATCGTTTTATACATCAAAATGTAAGTCTTAAAATATCAAGGCTTTGACCACTATATCACCGCAAAGAGGCGGTATATAACGGGCAAACCCTTCAAATGGTGGCATGGAGTCTTAATACTTGCTTTCCTTGACTGAAATGTCTGCATGGTCCACTAATTTCCTGAAATACATGTTAAGTTTGAAAAACATCAACAAAAGTTGGCGAGTTCATGCAGTTTAGTTGTATGAGATGTATCTGTAAAATGTGAGTTGTATAAAATGTATACGTAAAATGTGAGTTGTCTAAAATGTATCCGTAAAATGTGAGTTGTATAAAATGTATCTGTATGTAATGATGTAGTATGTAAAGCGTCAATGAAATCGTTGATCATTAATGTCCTCGCGAAACATTAATGATCAACGATTTCATTGACGCTTTACATACTACATCATTACATACAGATACATTTTATACAACTCACATTTTACGGATACATTTTAGACAACTCACATTTTACGTATACATTTTATACAACTCACATTTTACAGATACATCTCATACAACTAAACTGCATGAACTCGCCAGCTTTTGTTGATGTTTTTCAAACTTAACATGTATTTCAGGAAATTAGTGGACCATGCAGACATTTCAGTCAAGGAAAGCAGGTATTAAGACTCCATGCCACCATTTGAAGGGTTTACCCGTTATATACCGCCTCTTTGCGGTGATATAGTGGTCAAAGCCTTGATATTTTAAGACTTACATTTTGATGTATAAAACGATGACAACTTATGTTCATTTGATGGTTTGTAACCAATACATTTAACTTATGTTGCGTTCTTTTGAAACAATTATGACAATGGCATTGGAGCTTATTTTTATTCATTTAGTATGTTCACTTATATTGTTATACAATGAGAACCGATCAGATCACACCTCGCGCTTCCGCTACGAGCGGGTGTGATAGATTTTACGCCGTATTTGATGCAATTTATATGTTGTATTTTATGCACATCAAGGGACGTAGCCCAGTTCGTTTGCTCCCCGCTTGAGTTTCCGGGTGGCCCGGGTTCGCAACCCACCAGCAACGTTTTTTCCTTAAATTAATATAATAGTTTTCATGTTATGACCACAAGGCCCCAGCATTTAATAGGTTTCAGATATTGACAAAACAAGAACCCCTAGCTATATAACCGATTAACTTAGGTATAAAAACTAACTTGGTTAATATTTTATCTAACTTAGATTATTAGTTTAAGTAACTTGGTTAGTTGATTACCCTTTAGAGATCCAACTTAACTTGATAAAACAGTACTTGTGTTACACGATTTCTTTTACAAATTTTAGCGGAACTAACGGGGTTAACTTATTTTAACTTTAAAATATATATTTTCAAACTTTGTAGTTAATTATTTATTATTTTACTTTAACTAGTGACCAAAATTCAAAACAACAAGAATAATAGAGTCTTGTTTTCTATTTAAAATAGGGTTATTGGATTTTATCACCCCAAACTATTTGCTATTGGCTGCTGCCACTCCTAACTATCACTTTGACGTCCATTACCCCCAAGTTAACACTTAGTGTGTTCTGTCACCACATCGTTAACTGATCACTAACTTTAGATCTAGTTACTATACTTTTGGGGTGTCATAGGGATCTTAGGAAGGTTTTAGGGAACTTAGGACACTCCAAATGTATAGTAACAGGATCAAAAGTTAGTGATCAGTTAACGGCATGGTGATAGAACACACTAAGTGTTAAGTTGGGGGTGGCGGGTGTCAAAGTGATAGCTGAGGGTGACAGTGGCCAATAGCCAATAGTTAGGGGTAATAAAATCCATTAACCCTTTAAAATATTCTAGATTTGGTTTACGTTACAGGTCGGGTTACGGGGATCCGTTTTGATGGATGTTACAGGAAGAGGGATGCCAAACTTGGTTAAGGAGTTGAAGTTTTCGATAACTATGAGAATCTGAAGCAGGTTCAAATTAGAATTAAGGGGGGTGAATCAAGGATAATTATGATTTGTAGATTATCTTGAAAGTCTAAATGAGTTCAAGATAAAAATGACTTGGTTTATTATCTAAATAGTTTAAGTTATCTGTTTAACAGATATGTTTGTCTGGTTAGTTTATTTAATTATTTAAATAGAGTTTGAATCGGGTTAAGACTCAAATGAGTTTATTATAAATGGATGGTTAGGGTTTTTGTATTGGTGTGCTTCCATTGATAAATAATAAAATGTGTCAAACAGTTTGTTCATACCATGTTTGTGTGTTTGATCAAGGGCTTGATTTCCAAAAACCTCTGAATCGGTTAGAGGTAGAATGTGTTTCGTTTGCTTAAAAGACATATCTTAATGGTCACTTCTTAATCGATCGGACCTCTTAATGGCTCAGCACAAAATTGCCAAACAATCCCTAAAGCATCCTAAATCATACAGAAGCAATTAGTGTGGCATGAATCCTAAAACATAATAGATTAATAGGTCAAAATGTGAAGCCCATCAATCAATTCGTAAAAGTGTGGTGAAGTAACATAATAAGAATACAAAATTGAAAGTTTGAATTTAATTTTAACAAACCCGAATATCTAAACTCATAAAATTTGGTATTAAGTGGAACCCCTTTAAGACCACCTGTAGTGAGGGGTTAAAAAACGCCCCCTCAACGCCTTTTAACCGCCCTCTGGGCGTCTTTTTTCAAAAAAACCTCCGAAGTGTGCTTTTATTAACGCCTTGGTTCGAATTGTTTGGCCAATGACCGTTGGAAATGGTCAAAAAGGTAACGGCTACATTTATTTATTTTTTTATATTTAACTTTTATATATATATATATATACTAACCTTTTACACCCATTTTATACAAACCAAAATCAAAAACCTACACTTACAACCTCAAACTACAAACCTTTTTACACCCCATTTTATATAAAAAATGGATTCTCCCACCTCCTCGTCGTCCGTTGCAAATTTTTATTACAAAGAGTTTTTAGCGGATGAGGGTGACTTAACCGATGAGGAGTTCGAGCAAGAGGCAGTTACGAGTGCATGCGAACTCGCGGCTCGGTATATGAAGCATTGTAGCCGGCCTCAATGTGAAATTTTTTTAAGAGAATATATTGAATAAGACTGAAGTGTGGCAAACGATCGGTTGATGAAACATTACTTCGATGAAGCGCCTACTTACCCAAACCCCGAAGTTTTTAGGCGTCGTTTCGAATGAGTAAACGTTTATTTTTATGCATCGCTGAAGACTTGGAAAACAACTTTGATTATTTTAAAAAAAAATCGGATGCGAGAGGGACACTTGCATTCACTGGTATTCAAAAGTGTACTTCAGCTCTACGAGTCCTTGTGTATGGAAACCAGATGGACATCAACGACGAGTATTTAAAATGGCCGAGAAAACAACGCGAGATACCTTGGAGCATTTTTGTCAAGGTACATTACTATACTATAAACATTACATGCATTCATATTTTTTTAGTTAGCTTAAAGTTATCTATGTTTGTTAAAGATATCCTAAATTTGTACGGTTCACGTTATCTAAGAAAGCCCACATGGTACGACCTTCAACAAATTTACGAGTTCCATTTTAATCTCCATGGTTTATCGGGCATGATCGGGAGCTTGGATTGTCGTCATTGGTAGTGGTATAATTATCCGACCGCATGGCAAGGTCAACACACATGAGGTGACCAAGACGGACCATCTGTTATTCTCCAAGTGGTTGCCTCACAGGACCTTTGGGTTTGGTCGGCTTACTTTGGAGTGACAGGGTCATGCAATGATATAAACGTTTTAGAACAATCTCGATTGGTAGAGGACTATATTTCTGGTAGAGCTGCAAAAGCATCTTTTTATGCAAATGGGAACTACTACCCGCACGGATACTATTTGTGAGATGGAATTTATCCTAGGTATTCGATTGTCGTGAAGACGTTTAGGGACCCGTACGATGACAAAAGAGCTTACTTTAAAAAAGTCCAAGAGTCTTCATGGAAGGACATTGAGAGATGCTTTGGGGTTCTTCAACAACAGTGGCATTATTTGAGAATCCTTGGCGTGCATGGACCAAAGAAAAAGTGAGAGATGCTATGTATGCTTGTATAATCATGCATAATATGATATTGGAAGACAAAGGAAAAGCAATATGCTAGAACTAATTAATACCGGAAGCTGTTCAAGAATATGCCCAAGCAACAATGGAAGATAAAGTGAAGAATGCACATGAAATGCGGTCTGAAGCCGCACATAATGCCTTAACGATTGATTTGGTTGAACACGCATGGTCGGTTCGGTATATTCCAAACGAGGGTGAGGAAGAATCAGATGACGAGGAAGACGAAGATGAAGAAAATGGCGAAAGAGAAGATGAAAATTAAGACGAGTAGTATTATGTGTTTTTTTTTTATTTATGTAATTTTCATTTAATTAATAAAATATTATTAGTTTTAATTTAATAAAATAATTGGGTAATGATTGCTTTGGGCATTATGGGGCAGTATCGCACTACACCCCTTTTAACATAATAACCAATTGTTTTGGTCAAAAATCACACAAGGATAATGTAACCAAATCGGATTTTTGTGAGGTATGATGCTTGGTTAAATGATCAAATATATGAACAATGAATGAATGAAATGAGTGGTGAACACAAGGATTTATAGGAGGAAAAAGCCCTTGATCAATGAATGATCTCCGGCATACAAAACCTCGGGTGATGGAAACTACCGATCACCAACTATATTAAACCAAGAAAGATTACAAATCGGGATGATAACAAGCATGGTACAAGGATCACCAGTGTGCAAAAGTGTATAATCACAGAGAGTTCTTGAGAGCTCGTGAGCTGTTTGTGTGTGTTGCCAATAATAATAATAATTCTATCTAAATCAAGCTTGTATCCCCATTAAAAATAGAAATATCTAGCCTAACTAACTATCCGCAAATGATGCAAGTTCCCCACGATCACCATAACGGTCGAAGAGTTCATGCACGTGAAGAATCACCAAGCATATTCCCCTAGAATCTCGGTTGGACCAAGTCCTATTCGAATACACCTGCAAAACAAGTTCAAAAATGATGGAAACAATTGTTAGTGTTAGGATAATAATGAGGATCCTGGATCCCTAGTCTTGCAACATCTTCTAAGGATCCTTAATTCAAACTGAACTGAGGATCCGTGATCCAGGCTGCACTGGAGGATCCGCGATCCATAAGCTGTGAAATTCTATCCCTGACAATTGCCCCCAAATATGATTAGTTAATATCCAATTAGATAGTCATGTTTGAACGATTTCCGGACTAGCCGTTGGTAAAAGATATAGCTGTTGCGATGCTGATGTCAGCGGCAATCATCCCTGCAACAAACAATCATTATAAATAGGATTAGAGATAGGGATGAAAATTGCATTTATATTCAAGACTCTTTTCCTTTAAATCCTCATCTGAAGATCCAAGCAGGTATTCTCTTCTCTCTTTTCTTTGATCTTTTCTTCCCTGATCCTCGGTTCTCCAAATATTCATGGCGAAGATGAATCTGAGGGGGCAGCAGCTGGTGAAGCCGGAGGCTGTGGTTCTAAGGATCCTCAGGAGGCAGCTGGATGCAAAGGTGATGGTGAAAAGGTCGTGGAAGCAGCGAAGGTGTAGGCTGCATCAATGGGTGATGATGGACATTTCTAGACGCAGCCGGAGCCCATTTTTTATTGTTTAATAGTTTTTTGGTTATGATGTTTTAATTTCAAACAATTATGGTCTGTAACTGAACAGTAGTTTTTAGGGTTATGGATCACGGATCCTTTGGACAATAGGGGGTAGCAAAGGTGGATGGGTCCTTCTGTTTGTGGAGGATGAAGCCTTTGATGCACCTCATCTTTTGATTTCCTGCACTCAATGAACCTTATGAATATGGACACCCTTTGCCTACCCAAACGGACGGGCCACGTATTGCTGGTAGATGTTTGGGTAGGCAATTTTGACAACCTTTAAAGGGAAAATGATAAATAAATAAAACTTTTAACTTTTGGCTATCCTGGTGTTGTTCATTTTGTGTTTATTTACTTATCAATTGTTGTTGCATAGTTTTAGAATCTACAAATTATTGATGAAAGTATGAAGTCAGTTTATGTTAAAGAGTTTAGGATATGATCAAGGATCAAATATCCTTTAATCAAAAACTTTGAAAAGTGAAATAATTTAGGGTCATGTATCATGTTGTCAAAGAATAAGGGTATAATTGATAAACTGAGAATAAAATGAAGGTAAATAAGGATCATACCAGAGAATCCAAGTTAGGATCATATATCCTTAATATTTACAACTGTGACAATCAAAAGATAAAACCTTGTATAAAGTTAAGATCCAGGATCCTTAACTATTCAGCTCTGGAAACCTGAAATAGGATATAACTTGGGACTAAGCCAATTATAAAAGAAGATGTTAGTATCTGGGGACAAGCCCGACAATCTGGGGACAAGCCCAATAAATTGGGGACAAGTACAAAAATTGGGGACAAGCCCAAAAAACTGGGGACAAGCCTAAAGGATCTTGTGTAAACTAGAGTATGGCCCATACTGGCGACTATCCAAACTTAGTGACATGAAAATGCCAAAACCTTAGCTAACGCGAAAACGTTAGAAACCTTAGGAATGGATGTATGGTACGTCTACCATTATACTTAGGATCCTAAATACAGCCAGTACAATGAAATTGTCAGCCCCTAAAGCGGGTACTTGTCCCATTGCCTTTAACTACACTAAGATAATCGTGCGCAACTGGCGAAGGTGTAAGAACCTGATTCGTAGAATGTAATAGTTACCTTAAATTGGGGACAAGCCCAAAAACTGGGGATAAACCCAAAAACTTAGGAAACTTCAATGGATACTTGATCCTTTGTCAAAGATGCACCACTTCTGCAAAACTCATAACATAGTGAAAAAGGATAAAGGATCCTGGATCCTTCTCCTTGTAATCAAATAAATTTAAAGGATTAGATAAAGAGAAATCAAATCATTATCAAAATGAGGATCATATATCCTCTAAGGATCCTTTATGTGTACCAGGTATGAAGATGGCCAAGGATCCTGGATCCTTCTTACATGAAGTATCTCTTCAAATGGATAGCATTCCAAGCCCTTGGTAATAAATCACCTTCCATTGTTAACAAACGGTATGCCTCCTTTCCTGCCTCAGCTTCAATAAGATTTGTGGTGCTAATTTTGGTGCTAATTTGCCATCAGCGGGATTTGTGATTTTGGAATGCTTTCCTCAACACCATGTCACCAACTTGAAACTTTCGGATCCTGACATTTTTGTTATAAGCTCCAGCCATCCTTTGTTGATAACTAGCCAATCTTATCCTTGCTAAATCCCTGAGTTCTTCTATGGTATCCAAATCTTGAACCAAGTTTTCAGCATTTCCTTCAGGATCACGGATGCTTGTTCTTGCAGTAGGAACTATCATCTCTGTAGGGATCACAGATTCAGTTCCAAACACTAAAGAAAATGGAGTTTGGCCAGTAGCATTCTTGGGAGTTGTTCTATCAGCCCATAACACATAAGGTAGCTCTTCTGCCCATTTTCCCTTTCTTGGATCCAAGCTTCTTCTTCAAGTTGTTGATGATGATCTTGTTAGATGACTCTGCTTGACCATTAGCTTGTGGGTGGGTGGACTGGTGTTGATGTTATCATCTTAATCCCCTAACTGTCACAAAAGTTAGTAGTTCTACTCCCAATAAATTGGGATCCATTATCACAAACAATTTCAGAAAGAATACCAAATCTGGTAATAATGTTTCTTTTAATAAAGGATATAACTTCCTTTTCTCTGACTTGTGCAAAGGCTTCCGCTTATATCCATTTGGAAAAGTAGTCAGTCATAGCAAGCATAAACACTTTTCCTCCTAGTGCTTTGGGAAGTTTGCCAACTATATCCATTCCCCATCTCATGAATGGCCAAGAAGAGGATATAGGATGCAGTAGCTCCGCTGGTTGATGAAGGATATTGCTATGTTTTTGACAAGCATCGCATTTCTTTGCATAATCCACATCATCCTTCTTCATAGTAGGCCAATAGTATCATGTCCTAAGGATCCTTGAGAATAATGCTCTGCCCCCAATGTGATTTCCACAATCTACTTCATGAAAATCCTTAAGAACTTTCTGAATCTCTAGATCCTCGATGCACCTTAGATATGGACCTGCAAGAGATCGTTTGTATAATATGTTATTTAGTATTGTAAATTGAGATACCTTGACTTTGAAAGCTCTAGGATTTTCTCCAGTAGGGATCTCTCCATGTTGTATATATCTTAGGATTGGAAGGATCCAGGATCCTGAATGTGACTGTGCACCATCACTAGGTATGATTGCAGAATCCTCCACTATTTCCATAGCTGTATGATCCTCAATAGCAGGAGCTAATATATGGATGATGGGAATTTTAATATCCTCTGGAATCTTCAATGATGATCCAAGGTTGGCTAAAGCATCAGCTTCTGCATTTTCTTCCCTGGGAACCTGTGTCAAACTAAAAGAAGCAAAAGAGTCTGCCAATTTCTTGACTATCTCTAGATATTTGATTAGTCTTTCACCTTTAACAGCATAAGACCCATTAAAGTGGTTAGTAATTAACAATGAATCTACATGTACCTCAAGATACCTAATCCTCATGTGCTTGGCAATTTGCAAACCAACTATTAAGGCTTCATACTCAGCCTCATTATTAGTAGTTTGAAACTCACAAGCAATTGAGTGGGGTATTATGTCCCCCCTGTGGCGATTTTAGTAGTATGCCTAGTCTAGTTCCTTTGATATTTGAAGCCCCATCTGTGAAGGGTATCCAAGGATACTTAGTCTCTTCAAGCTGTTGAACTTCCAATTCAGCTTCCCTTTGTAGATCACTACTGAAATCAGCCACAAAGTCAGCTAAGGCTTGAGATTTGATGGCAGTTCTTGGTTCATATCTGATATCGTATGCACTAAGCTTTACTGCCTATTTTGCCATCCTTCCTGACATTTCAGGTTTCCTGAGAACATTCTTGATTGGAAATTTAGTTTTAACAATAATAGCATGAGTTTCAAAGTAATGACGTAATTTAGTAGATGTCATGATTAAAGCAAGGATAAGTTTTTATAAATGAGAATACCTGGATTCAGCATCAAGCAAACTTTTACTTACATAATATACAGGATGTTGAGTACCTTCATGATCCTTTACAAGGACTGCACTTACTGCCTTAGAAGAAACTGCCAAGTATAAGGATAATATATCCCCCTTTTCCGGTTTCATTAAGGCTGGAGCTGAGGATAGGTAATCCTTAAGGGCCTTGAGAGCATTCTCATACTTTTAAGTCCACTCAAATTTCTTGTTCTTTCTCAGAATGTCATAGAATTCCTTGCATTTCTCTGATGACTTTGAGATGAACCTGTTCAAGGCTGCGATCTTTCCTGTCAATCTTTGCACATCCTTGGCATTGGCAGGAGATTTGATGTTCATAATCGCCTTGATTTGCTCTGGACTTGCCTCTATCCCTCTTTTTGTCACCATATAACCTAGGAACTTGCCAGCTTTTACACCAAAATGGCACTTGGAAGGATTCAATTTCATATTGAATTTATCAAGGCTATCAAATGCTTCTTCCAAATCTCTAAGGTGATCCTCAGCTCTCATGGACTTAACCACTATGTCATCAATATAGACTTCCATTGTGTGTCTAATTTGTTCTTTAAACATAATATTGACTAGCCTTTGGTATGTAGCACCTGTATTTCTTAGTCCAAATGGCATAGCAATATAACAATAGATACCAGTAGGGGTCATAAAGGTTGTATCCTCTTGATCAGATGGTTCCATTTGAATTTGTTGAAATCCAGATGAAGCATCCATAAAAGTTAACAATTCATGACCCGCTGTAGCATCCACCATGGAGTCAATGTGGGGTAATGGGAAAGGATCCTTAGGACATGCCTTATTTACATCAGTGAAATCGACACATACCCTCCACTTTCCATTTTTCTTTTGAACAACAACCACATTGGCTAACCACCTTGGATACTTAACCTCTCTAATCATACCTGTTCTGAGCAGTTTATTTACCTCCTCCTGGATGATGGCATTCCTTTCAGGTGCAAACTTTCTCCTCTTTTGATGTATGGGTTTGAATGACCTGTCAATGCCAAGTTTATGAGTAATAATATCTTTAGAAATACCTGTCATGTCCTCATGCTTCTAGGCAAAGGTAGCTTTCCTCCTCTTTAGGAAGGATACTAAATCCTGTTCAATGTTATTGAGGATCCCGGATCCTAT
Source organism: Helianthus tuberosus (assembly GCA_030545235.1). Classification (NCBI taxonomy): domain Eukaryota; kingdom Viridiplantae; phylum Streptophyta; class Magnoliopsida; order Asterales; family Asteraceae; genus Helianthus; species Helianthus tuberosus. The sequence goes on along the minus strand of CM060418.1, from coordinate 90,324,261 downwards.
AAAAACTTTGGATTCAGGATCCTGAGGATCCATTAGGATATCTTTCACATCTTGTTCTCTTACCTCTAGGACATCTCTTGGAGGATACTTTAATTGCTATTGCTCCTTGGGTCTTGAGGTTGGCTTCATGGATGAAGTGTAACAATTTTTGGCTTCTTGTTGGTCACTTTCTATCTTCACTACACCCCATGGAGTAGGGAGTTTCACACACTGATGATATGTAGATGGGACTTCTTTCATATCATGTATCCATGGCCTGCCAAGGATAACATTGCAACAATATAAACAATCTATGACATAAAATTTTTGAAAAGAATTAACTCCCTCTATGTAAATGGGAAGTTTAATGTCCCCCAATGTGTTCTTGGTTTCTCCACTGAATCCTACAAGAACCGATGACCTTGGGATGATTTCTGATTCAGGGATATTCATCTTCTTGAGGACATCAAGTTGAATGATGTTCACTGAGCTTCTTCCATCTATGAGAATCCTGTGAACAAAATGGTTAGAAATAAACAATGTGATAACAAGACCATCATGATGAGGATCCTGAATATCCACACGGTCGTCCTCATCAAAGGATATGACTTTATCCTGGGTAAGGATTGAGGTTCGAATAGGCCTTTCCCTATTCTCCATCTTTGTCTCTTTAGCATGCCTCTTGGCTGCTGAAAATGAAGTGCCACATATGTCTGATCCACCATAAATGAAGTTGATAATTTGTACATCAGTTGGAGGAGCAGGAGCTCTTTCTGGAATCTTTTCAGGATCCTGGATCCTTGACTTTTTTCTTCCAAATAGCCCCTTCAAATGTCCTTTTCTTAACAGGTAACCAATCTCTTTCCTGAGTGCTATGCATTCATCAGTGAGATGACCGAAATCTTCATGATAGGCACACTATTTGGATTTATCTTTTGTAGCAGCTGGCTTATCACTCTTTCTGGGCCATCTTGCTTTTTCACCTAAATCCTGCATTGTAAGGATTAGTTCATTATTATCAACAGCAAAGCAATATTCAGAAATGGGTGGATAATCTTCATCATCCTCTTCTTGCTCCACTGCATGCACGTTTTGATTATCGGACTTGTTGTATGATTTGGATTTGTTGTTCCTGAAATAGGATCCTTTCTTCTCCTGCTTTAAGGATCCTGACAGTCTCTCTTGGATCCTTTTTTCATCCTCTAAACTGATGAATCTAAGGGCCCTGGTTCTTACTTCATCAAGATTCCTGCAAGGGGTCATGACAAGATCATCATAGAATTGTGAATCCTTAAGCAAACCCATTTTGAAAGCTTCTACAGCTATAGCAATATCTAAATTAGGAATCTCTAAGGATTCTCTACTGAACTTAGTTATGTAATCTCTAAGTGTTTCATTTTTACCTTGTGTTACCCTATACAGATCACTAGTTAATCATTCAAATCTCCTATTGCATGAGAATTGGCTATTAAACAAATTAACTAGATTAGCAAATGAAGTAATAAAGTAAGGGGGAAGACTTAGCAGCCATTTAAGAGCTGATCCTGTCAGTGTGGACCCGAAACCCTTGCATAGACATGCTTCTTTCAACCTTTCTGGAATGGGATTGATCTCCATTCTCTCCCTATATTGAGCTACATGCTTTTCTGGATCAGTTGTGCCATCATACAGCTTCATGTTTGGTGTTTGGAACCTATTTGGTATCTCCGCATCACAAATGGGTGGTGTAAAATGAGATATCCTGTGACTCCCATCCAGAATCTCAGGAATGGGTTTAACCACTCCTAGGACACTGGATATCATATCCTTGAGTTTTTGCAATTCCCTAGCCATAGCTTGGTTGATTCTTGTTTCCTGCACAAAGCCATGGTTAGTATTATGAGAAGTATTTAAAGTGTTACCTCCTGATAGATTCAAGACTGGGATTCCTGATGTGAATCCATATTAATGTGACTCTGGCACAATTGAGGGACCAGATGAAGCAATAGTTTGCATAGGTATGAAGTCTCCCAAGTGAATCTCTGAACTTCTGGGTTGTACACTCCTTAAGGATCCTTGATCCTGAAAGATGTTGGATCCTTGATACACCAAAGTTGGGGGTCTTGGAGGATAATCCATGGATCCGTGAGCATGAGATGAGGATCCTTGAACATGAGATGAGGATCCTTGAACTTGAGATGAGGATCCTTGAACTGTCTGCGTCCCCATGTATCCTCCTGAACTAGAGAAGGATCCTTGATGCTGGAAGGAGGATCCTTGAGGCTGAAGAGGGGATCCTGAAGGCTGGAAGTAGGATCCGTGAGCCTGTATCATTGCCGATGATCCATAGTGTATACTTGACAATCCTCCCTGATACTAGACACCCGATGCTGTAGAATGCTGGGCAGTTGTGGCTGGAGTGTCGAAATTCAGTGATCCCGGCACCAATGGAGAGTGATCCTTCACTGATCTTTTCAATTTTTTGATCTCATCAATTTCTTGAAGGATCCTGTCATTAGTTCTGTCCTGCTGCTGCATGTAATCCTTCATCTGCAAAATCAAAGAATAAAGATCATTGTTAGTAGGACTAGAAGAAACAGCAGTAGTTGCTTTTGAGAAAACGGGGGTTGGCTTCTTCGTAGCATTTTCAGCATTCTTCTGGGATCCAGAAGGAACAGGAGGAAAAGGTGGAATGCCCTGTGAAGAGGTGATCGCCGGCATGGAACTTGAAGTGTTCTTCACGTCAGAAGCCATGTAGTTGAAGGTAATGAATAAAAATGAGTGAAATGAACAATATTTTTTCAAAAATGAAGCACCGATTACCCCACGGTGGGCGCCAAACTGTTTTGGTCAAAAATCACACAATGATAATGTAACCAAATCTGATTTTTGTGAGGTACGATGCTTTGTTAAATGATCAAATATATGAAAAATGAATGAATGAAATGAGTGGTGAACACAAGGATTTATACGAGGAAAAAGCCCTTGATCAATGAATGATCTCCGGCATAAAAAAAAACCTCGGGATGGAAACTACCGATCACCAACTATATTAAACCAAGAAAGATTACAAATTGGGATGATAACAAGCTTGGTACATGGATCACCAGTGTGCAAAAGTGTATAATCACAGAGAGTTCTTGAGAGCTCGTGAGCTGTTTGTGTGTGTTGCCAATAATAATAATAATAATTCTATCTAAATCAAGCTTGTATCCCCATTAAAAATAGAAATATCTAGCCTAACTAACTATCCGTAAATGATGCAAGTTCCCCACGATCACCATAACGGTCGAAGAGTTCATGCACGTGCAGAATCACCAAGCATATCCCCTAGAATCTCGGTTGGACCAAGTCCTATTAGAATACACCTGCAAAACAAGTTCAAAAATGATGGAAATAATTGTTAATGTTAGGATAATAATGAGGATCCTGGATCCTTAGTCTTGCAACATCTTCTGAGGATCCTTAATTCAAACTGAACTGAGGATCCGTGATCCAGGCTGCACTTGAGGATCCGTGATCATAAGCTGTGAAATTCTATCCCTAACACCAATAATGCCCCATTGCCTACTAGACTGCCACATGGCACAAAACGCCCAAAGGTAGTGGCATTATTTTTGTCTTCCACTACACATGGTCTAATACGCCATAGTTCGTACACATGTCATAAGCGGTTTGAAAGTTTGAATTAAACTGATGCATTTGGTTAATCGTCACACTTATGCATCCAACCATGCGACCACAATCAATACATTAGGATACACCTCATAACTCGTGTATATGGCTAAGTGTCGTAACTCTTGCGTATATATGTATAATAGTTCCTCAGAAATCGTCACGAGTTAAACCCTCTTATAAGCCTTCCATATGAAATCACATGCTCCAACACAATTACACTAAAATATACACTACGAAAAATGAAGAAACACTAGTTCAATCCACGGGGGTTGAACCTGATACGGTAGTCTCAACACGAGGGTTAATCCTTAATCACTTCTAGACCACCAGACTAAATAAATCTCGAGAGCAAATATGCAAAACAAACAAATCCTAAAGCTCTTAACGAGAAGGAGAGGTGGGGGATTCTTTTCATAACCACCCTCCGGTGTGAGAATAAATATTGTTCTTTCAAAGGAAAAAGGAAACAAGTGTGTATTAAGTGTGAGAGAGAGCAAGAGATCAAATGCTTAAACCTTTGGAAGAGTCGCCAATTTATAGTCGAAGGATAGAGAGATGGAGGTGGGCTGATGGGTCTTGGGCCAGACGTTGCTTTCGGAGAATACCCACTTGGTCCCCTCTGACACGACAGTTAGTATATGCTGAGGTGGAGACGGCATGGCGTGACGTGATTGGCTACACGTCATCCTCCAAGTGTACTCCATGTCTCGTCTATCACCAGCCCTTGGTGAAGATAATGGAGCAGAGAGTGGCGCAACATGATTGGAGCTACGTCACCATCCTTTCGTCCTTGTTGTCCACTGTAGGATTAGTTCATCGTGGAGATCGTTGTTGTAGAGCCTGCTATAACCTGATTGGCTGCATGCTACCGTCTTATGTACTACATGCCCCTTCCGTGAGGTATCACGATACGCATACACGGGTCTTCCCAAGCAGGATCACTCTGGGCTGGCTGATTGTTTGTTAATTAACGTGGGCTTGGTCATTTACACGCATAACCATGCGCGCCATTTTGGACCATACACTTCACAAAGAGAATAATTAAAACAATTTTGCAAAGCATGTAAAATCTATATGACGCCATTTTTAGAAAAAAAAAGTCGCATTTTCATAGTTACTACGACTACATGTTGTTAGGGATAGATTTTCCAAACCTAAGGATCACAGATCCACAAGTGCAGCCAGGATCACGGATCCTCAATTCTGTTTGAGTTAAGGATCCTTAGAAGACGTTGCGGGTTTAAGGATCCAGGATCCTCATTGTTATCCTAACACTAACGGTTCTTTCCATTATATTTAAACTTGTTTTACAGGAATGAACGAGTGGGACTTGGTCTTGCCGATATTCCTGGGGAATATGCTTTAATATTCTGCACGTGCATAGCTAGAATGGCCGTTATGGAAGTCGTGGGTAGCTTGCACAATTTGCGGGTTGTTTGTTACTTAACTTATTTCTATTTTTAAAGGGGATAACGAGCTTGATAGTTAGAACAATTAAAAAACACACACACACTCGCAAGCTCTCTGCAACTCATTGGTGATTACATACATTTTGCACATTAGTGATCCTTGTAACAAGATTGTTATCATCCCGAGTAGTAACATTTACTTGTTTAATATAGTTGGTGATCGGTAGTTTCCATCACCCGAGGTTTTTTATGCCGGAGATCATACATTGATCAAGGGCTTTTTCCTCGTATAAATCCTTGTGTCATTTGTCCATTTCATTGGCAAGTTGTTCATATATTTATTCATTGATTCAAGCATCATACCTCACAAAATAAGATTTGGTTGCATTATCCTAGTCTGATTTTTGACCAAAACAGTTTGGCGCCCACCGTGGGGCAATTGGTGCTTCATTTTTGAGAAATTTTGTTCATTTCGGTCATTCCGGTTCATCACCTTCAACCACATGGCTTCTTCAGCGAAGAACACTTCAAGCTCTGTGCCGGCAGTCACTTCTTCACAGGGCATTCCACCTTTGCCTCCACCACCTTTTGGATCCCAGAAGAATGCGGAAAATGCTGCGAAGAAACAAAGCCCCGTTTTCTCAAAACCACCAACTTCTGCTGTCTCTCCTAGCCCTTCTAACAGTGATTTTTATTCTTTGAATTTGTAGATGAGGGATTACATGCAGCAGCAGGACAAAACCAATGTCAGGATCCTTCGAGAGATTGATGACATCAAGAAATTGAAGAGATCAGCGGAAGATCACTCTCCATTGGTGCCTAGATCACTGAATTTCGACACTCCAGTCATAACTACCCAACACTCTGCTCCAGCTGATGTCCAGTTTCAAGGTGGATCATTGGGAATGCGTTTTGGATCATCAGCAATAACACAAGCTCAAGGATCCCGCTTTCAGCCTTTAGGATCATCGTCTCAGTATCAGGGATCCTTCTTCAATTCTGGGGGATATATGGGAGCACAGACGGTTCAAGGATCCTCATCCTAGGGTCAGGGATCCTTTCAGGTTCAAGGATCCTCATCCCAGGATCAGGGATCCTTTCAGGTTCAATGATCCTCATCTCAGGGTCAAGGATCCTCCCAGGGTCTGGGACCCTTCCAGGTTCAAGGATCATCCTCTCAAGTTCAGAGATCTTCATCTCAGGTTTACGGATCCATGGAGTATCCTCCAAGACCCCCAGTCACAGCACATCAAGGATCCAACATCTTTCAGGATCAAGGATTCTTGAGGAGTGTGCAACCTGGAAGTTCAGATGTTCATCTAGGAGACTTCATCCCAATGCAGACCATTGCATCATTTGGTCCCTCAATTATACCAGAATCCCGTTAATATGGATTCACATCCGGAGTCCCAAACTTGAATCCTTCAGGAGGTAACACTTTGAATAATTCTTATAACATTAACCATGGCTTTGTGCAGGATACAGGTATCAATCAAGCTATGGCTAGGGAATTACAGAAACTGAAGGATATGATATCCAGCATTCCAGGAGTGGTTAAACCCATTCCTAAAATTACAGATGGAAGCCACAGGATATCTTGTTTTGCACCACCTATTTGTGATGCTGAGATACCGAAAAGGTTTCAAATACCAACCATGAAGCTATATGATGGTTCAACAGATCCAAAGGAACATGTAGCTCAGTACAGAGAAAGGATGGAGATCAATCCCATCCCGGAGAGGTTAAAAGAAGCATGTTTATGCAAAGGTTTTGGATCCACGTTAACTGGATCAGCTCTCAAATGGCTGCTAAGTCTTCCCCCTTACTCTATTACTTCATTTGCTAATCTAGTTAATCTGTTTAATAGTCAATTCTCATGTAGCAGAAAATTTGAACGTTTAACTAGTGATCTATATTGGGTAACACAAGGTCAAAATGAATCACTCAGAGATTATATCACTAAGTTTAGTAAAGAATCCTTAGATATTCCTAATCTGGATATTGCTACGGATGTAGAAGCCTTTAAAATGGGTTTACTTAGGGATTCATTGTTCTATGATGATCTTGTCATGACCCCTTGCAGGAATCTTGATGAAGTAAGAACCAGGGCCCTTAGATTCATCCGTTTAGAGGATGATAAAAGGATCCAAGAAAGACTGGCAGGATCCTCGAAGCAGGAAAAGCAAGGATCCTACTTCAGGAACAACAAGTCAAAGTCTTATAACAAGTCTGATAACCAGAATGTGCATGCAGAGGAACAGGAAGAGGATGATGAGGATTATCCTCCAATTTTTGAATATTGTTTTTCTGTTGATAACAATGAACTAATCCTTGCAATGCAGAACCTATGTGAAAAAGCAAGATGGCCCAGAAAAAGTGATAAGCCAGCTGCAACGAAAAACAAATCCAAATGGTGTACATACCATGAAGATTTCGGTCATCTCACTGAAGAATGTATTGCACTCAGAAAAGAGATTGGTTACCTGTTAAGCAAAGGACACTTGAAGGAGCTGTTGGGAAGAAAAAAGTCAAGGATCCAGGATCCTGAAAAAGTTCCAGAAAGAGCTCCTGCTCCTCCTGCTGATGCACAAATTATTAACTTCATATCCGGTGGATCAGATATATGTGGCACTTCCTTTTCAGCAGCCAAGAGGCATGCCAAGGAGACCAAGATGGATAATGGAGATAGACCCATCCGAACCTCTACTGTTACACAGGAAAAAGTTATTACATTTGATGAGGATGATCGGGTGGATGTTCAGGATCCTCATCATGATGGTCTTGTTATTACCTTGTTTATATCTAATCATTTTGTTCGCAGGATCTTGATAGACGGAGGAAGCTCGGTGAACATCATTCAGCTTGATGTCCTCAAAAAGATGAATATTCCTGAATCAGAAATCATCCCGAGATCCTCAGTTCTTGTGGGGTTCAGTGGAGAAACTAAGAATACATTGGGAGACATTAAGCTTCCCATTTACATTGAGAGACTTAATTCTTTTCAAAAATTTTGTGTTATAGATTGCTTATCCTGTTGCAATGTTATCCTTGGTAGGCCATGGATACATGACATGAAAGCAGTTGCATCTACATATCATCAGTGTGTAAAGCTTCCTAGTCCATGGGGGCTGATAAAGATTGAGAGTGACCAACAAGAAGCAAAGAATTGCTATACCTCATCAATGAAGCCAGCCTCAAGACCAAGGGAGCAATAGCAATTAAAGCATCCTCCAAGAGATGTCCTGGAGGCAAGAGAACAAGATGTGAAAGATATCCTTATGGATCCTCATGATCCTGAGTCCAAAGTCTTCATATGATTAGGGATCCTCAGCAACATCGAACAGGATTTGGTATCATTCCTCAAGAGGAGAAAAACTACCTTTGCCTGAAAGCATGAAGACATGACAGGTATCTCTAAAGATATAATTACTCATAAGCTTGGCATTGACAGGTCATTCAAACCCATACATCAGAAGAGGAGGAAGTTTGCACCTAAGAGGAATGCCATTATCAAGGAGGAGGTAGATAAGCTGCTCCGGGCAGATATGATTAGAGAGGTTAAGTATCCAAGATGGTTAGCCAATGTGGTTGTTGTTCAAACGAAAAACGGAAAGTGGAGGGTATGTGTCGATTTCACTGATTTAAACAAGGCATGTCCCAAGGATCCTTTCCCATTACCCCACATTGACTCCATTGTGGATGCTACCACGGGCCATGAGTTGTTGACTTTTATGGATGCTTCATCCAGATTTCAACAAATTCAGATGGAACCATCTGATCAAGAGGACACAGCTTTTATGACCCCAACTGGTATCTATTGTTATATTGCTATGCCATTTGGACTAAGGAATGCAGGTGCTACTTATCAAAGGTTAGTCAATATGATGTTTAAGGAACAAATAGGACACACTATGGAAGTCTATATAGACGACATGGTGGTTAAGTCCAAGAGAGATGAGGATCACCTTAGAGACCTGGAGGAAGCATTTGATATCCTTGACAAATTCAATATGAAATTGAATCCTTCAAAGTGTCACTTTGGTGTTAAAGCAGGCAAGTTCCTAGGCTACATGGTAACAAAAAGAGGCATAGAAGCAAGTCCAGAGCAAATCAAGGCAATTGTGAATATCAAATCTCCTGCCAATGCTAAGGATGTGCAAAGGTTGACAGGGAGAATCGCAGCCTTGAACAGGTTCATATCAAAGTCATCAGAAAAGTGCAAGGAATTCTATGACATTCTGAGAAAGAACAAGAAATTTGAGTGGACTGAAAAGCATGAGAATGCTCTCAAATCCCTTAAGGATTACCTATCCTCAGCTGTTGCCTTGATGAAACCAGAAAAAGGGGACATATTATCCTTGTATCTAGCGGTATCTTCAAAAGCAGTAAGTGCAGTCCTTGTTAAGGATCACGAAGGTACACAACATCCTGTCTATTATGTAAGTAAGAGTTTGCTTGATGCTGAATCCAGGTATTCACATTTAGAAAAACTTATCCTTGCTTTGATTATGTCATCTACTAAACTAAGACATTATTTTGAAACTCATGCCATTATTGTCAAGACTAACTTTCCAATTAAGAATGTTCTCAGGAAACCTGAAATGTCAGGAAGGATGGCTAAATGGACAGTGAAGCTTAGTGCTTATGATATAAGATATGAACCAAGGACTGCCATCAAATCCCAAGCCTTAGCTGACTTTGTGGCAGATTTTAGTAGTGACTTGCAAAGAGAAGCTGAGTTAGAAGTTCAGCAGCTTGAAGAGACTAAGGATCCTTGGATACTCTTCACTGATGGAGCCTCTAATGTCAAAGGAACAGAACTTGGAATACTACTAAAATCGCCACAGGGGGATATAATACCCCACTCAATAGCTTGTGAGTTTCAAACTACTAATAATGAGGCTGAATACGAAGCCTTGATAGCTGGTTTGAAAATTACCAAGCATATAAGGATCAGGTATCTTGAGGTACATGTAGATTCATTGTTAATTACTAATCACTTTAATGGATCTTATGCTGTTAAAGGTGAACGACTAATCAAATACCTAGAGATAGTCAAGGAATTGGCACTCTCTTTTGTTTCCTTTAGTTTGACATAGGTACCTAGGGAAGAGAATGCAGAAGCTGATGCATTGGTCAATCTTGGATCATCATTGAAGATTCCAGAGGATAACAAAATTCCTATCATCCATATTTTGGCTCCTGCTATTGAGGATCACATGGCTATGGGGATAGAAGAGGATTCTGCAATCGTGCCTAGTGATGATTCACAATCTCATTCAGGATCATGGATCCTTCCAATTATGAGATATATACAACATGGAGAGATTCCTACAGGAGAAAACCCCAGGGCTTTCAAAATCAAGGTATCTCAATTTACAATATTAAATAACATGTTATATAAACTGTGACACCTGTGTCACTTCAATCGTCAAACAAATACCAAACTAATGAAATATTGTATTTCATACTTGGGACTTGTATAAATATGGGTATCATTTGCACATATCAATTCTTGTTCGATTTCAAGCTTTAAATCGCTTTCTAGAAGGTTATACGCGCACTGATGTGTAAATATAACCAGTTTAATGCAACGAACACTCCAGAATAGTGAAATATGCTTAACATACCTTAAATAACCTTTACATAACTTAGAAATAAGTTTTGAAGGCTTTGGTATGGCAAAATCAAGTTAATTCGCTTAAAGGGACTAAATTTGACAAACTTCGAACGTATGCCAATTTGAACTGTAACAGACATTCCGGAACATGACCATAAGTTAAACATACCATAAATATCATTTACATAGCTTAGAAATAGGCTTTGAGGGGTTCGGTGTGCTAAAATAAACTTTGGGGTCATTCAGGGACTAAAAGAGTCAAAAAGTGCACAAGTTTGCATTTTCGCGCATACCTTACATTCTGAATACATCCAGACATCCAAAAATTTATGTAAGCACTAAAATATTTTATTTTAGTGTTTGGCTTGTCAAAATTCCATTCGTCGCGCATTTTGGACCGTTTTGGCGTTCGTTACGACTTCCGTCGTAATTAACCGAACAACACAACCGTACGGCCAAACGAACTGACATCTGAGATATTTTTTAGCACATTTTAACTTCCCTATACTTTAACTTCATTTTAGAGCTTTGAAATGAGGTTAACGGGGCTTAAATGTGTCAAAAATGCATCGAAAACCAAGTTTGGAGCTGCAGGGACCAAATCTGTCATTTCAGCAAAGATGATGGCTTATGGACCGTAAGCCATCACCCTTATGGTCCGTAAGGACCTCCTAGTTGCTTAGAAACTTCTAAACAGCCTGTTTCCAGCTATCACACCCTCCAAACCCAATTGCACTTGCCTCTTCATGTTAATGAGGGGCCATTTTGGTGTTCCATGAGAATTTCAACAAGTGTAGGGGTGAGATTAAAGCCCGGATTACGAGAAACGATCCTAACGGTTGTCCATTTACTATAAATACCCAACCCCATTCATTTTCAAAACCCACAAAATCTGATCTAAAAGCTCTAAGTTGAAGCCATTACTTCGTACCTGAGCTACTTGGATCAAGATTAGCTTTCGGGGACCCTTTGTAAGTGTTCCTTCGTTCTTTTTATACTTTTAGCGTTAAAAGTCAAACTTTGTTTGACTTTCTGCGTTGACCAGTTTATGGTCAATGCGAAGTTCGTTTGAACTTCATAACGTGAGCGTAATCACGATGGTTATAGTCCCTAGTGACTATACCTACTGATTACCACGTTATCTAGGCTCAGTGACGAGTCGTAGTTTCAGCCAAAATGCGTGTTATTGCGTATTTTGTAACCAAACTACTCTTAGGTATCAAAACCGTTTGTTTTGATACCAAACCTGTTTTCTAAACTTAGTTAAGCATGTTTTAACATGCTTAGCTCGTCACTCTTAGTTTAGTGCTTATATAGGGTCGTAAGGTAAGCGATCTAAACAATCGCTTATACTTTCGAACCCGACCCGTTTGGTCGATCATTAGGATCCGACCAAACACATTAGGTGACCATAGTTGTATAGGGAATAACCTTCCGAGGTTATACCTTATGGTCACCTCGTTTGAGTAGTTGTATGATAAGTAGTATATATGCCTTAGGTAAATTACGAAAATACCCTTTTTACGCAAAAATTCATTTTAAGCATATATAACATAACTTTTGGTATCTAAACTGATTTGGTAACAATATTAGACATGTTAAGGCATATTTTACTTATCATAGGACTAGTTAGGCATTCCGAACGCGTTTTACGCAAACGACGCGTTAAAGTAGCATAAGCTACCTAAACGGGCTGTAATGGGTCGTAAGCACTTAGGTTAGGTTTCATTTTAGTATGTGGGCTTTGTTAAACCATATTACATGAGTTTCCCATACTCATTTGGTTTACTAGCCCTCATTCTATCCAATCCTCCGATTTAGGTCTGGTTTATTAATGTAGTTACCTATATTAGGTACCGTTTGATTCCGAGATCTTCTAGCATTGCTTGGTGGTTATCCTAGGACTATTGAGCAATCTCAAGTGAGTACATAGACCCCTCTTTTACTATTTTCCAAACATTTTGGGGTGAAACACATGTGCCTACTTGTTACTTTCATGCTTTCCTGTTTTCTCATCATATACTTGCTATGTTCATTAGTACATTTATAGTACATGATTTCATTGTGTTTTTGCTATGTATGTCCTTTGTTACATACTTAGTACATCGTTTTACATTACATTTTATGCTATGTATGTCCATTGTGTGCATACTTAGTACATTTGTTATTCATCACATGCTTACATTTTGGTATGACATTTGGTTTGTTTAAATGGGACAATATACATTCATTAACACCGATCATGCCGCTCGGTAGTAGGTAGTGGTACCATAGGACTTGACAACTCCCATTCCTGAAACCCTAGGTTTGTTTGGGTGGAAGGAATGACCGAATCCGAATACATTTCTAGGTGGACCTTAGACTTTGTGCTAGGGTTTATTCTACAGTCGCAAGGCTTGGATGTATGCATTTTACAATACCGCATAGATGTTTATATCAGTATAGCATGCATTTGTTCCACAAAACATAACTTTGATTTAAACCATGTTTTACTTCAATACCTTGTTTTTGTGCATTTTACATATGGTTTAGTTGATATATTTCACCTACCATACATGATATTTTGGATACACATTACATGATTTGCATTAGACATAAACATTTTGACATTGATATACACAATTCATGATTTACATTAGACATAAACATTTTGACATTGATATACACAATTCATGATTTACATTAGACATAAACATTTTGACATTGATATACACAATTCATGATTTACATTAGACATAAACATTTTGACATTGATATACACAATTCATGATTTACATTAGACATAAACATTTTGACATTGATATACACAATTCATGATTTACATTAGACATAAATATTTTGACATTGATATACACAAAACATTTTGACATTTGATTATACATAAACATTTTACCTTGGTGGTTTGGTTTGAGTAAGTGATTTAAGTAACGAGGCGTGTGTAATATGATACAAGCATGGTGGATACGCCGCTGGTACTTCCTATATATAAGTGCTTGTATGGTATTACATATCGTAGCGTTATTTGAATCATTTCGATTTAGACATATAATATTTTATACAAATAACATACTTTTCACAATACATTCTTTTACAAACAACTTATCTAATACAAACTCATTTTACTTGGTTATTTACTTAACCATGTATTATTCTTTTATACATATATATCATTTGGTTTATTTATCACTTTTCAAATGATTTACAAGACAAAGCAAATTACAAGGTTCATGACTAAACATTTTCTTAAACATAAGTCATGAATTCTATTTTCACAAAACCTATGTATCTCACAGGCATTTTTATGCTAACGTACCTATTTTCACATGTGTTTCAGGATATGATGCATAGGATTTATCAAGATACACTTAGGCGGACTTGGGCCTTAGTGACAATAAAAGATGCAAGACTAGTTATTTATGTTATATTTCTTTGATTGTCAAGACATTGTAACTCTTTTAATCAATAAAACAATATTTCAATTTCCATGTGTTATGAAACAATGATTCTGTTACAACACTCCCCGACGTTTCCGCCACGTTTTGTTGTTTTACGTGGTCGGGGTGTGACAGAAAAGTTGGTATCAGAGCTCATGGTTTTAGGGAATTAGGTTATTAGTAATGCTTTGACCTAGTCTATAACCTTCCTAGGACCCTAACGCGAGTTTACTTGCGTTTAGTCATAAAACAATACCGTCACCTATCCTTAGGCGACGACCTCAACAAGAACACAAATTTCAAAACCGCTTTGAAAACTAATCATCTGTTCTAGGATGATTGATTACTAGGTTTTTAACCCTCTGTTATAAGGTTTTGAACCCCTTTGAATTTTCAAAACCTTGTCAAAGTTTGGGTCTTATAGTGTGAACACGTGCAATATGGAAGAGTGGATGCCAGTACTCTGAGTTTTCTGTCTAAGGCTAGAGTGTTCGTACAAATCCACATAATCGGACCAGTCACTCTTACCTAGGAACTCTTGGGGTGAGTGTCCACTTATAGGCTAAAGCATGTCTTCGCGATACATTAATATGACTCGCTTACTTTGATTAGTCACCGTCTCATTTGTTTGCCTTAGGTAACAAACAAATGATCGCAATTTCTATGCGTTGTCATTTTGCTTTATTTGCTGATAACATTTCATTTGTTTCCTCCTATATCTTTCTTTTCCTCCAGAATGTCTCTTCTTCACAACAACGGTCAAATGTCCGAGCAAACAGCCAAATTTGCCCAGCAAATAGGCGAAGTGATTCTGAAGACTGTGGATTTAGGCATTGCCATGTCTCGTCTCAATAATGAGGCCACTCAAGAGTCACCGAAGGAAGCAGAAGTCAAGCCTGCACCAAAATCAAGGAAGCGTAAGGCTTCAAGGAAACCCGCAGCAGTTACACCTAATTAAGCGGAACCTAGCCAAGTGGCAGCGCCACCAGCTAGGAAGCCGTACTTAGGAGCAGCCCCATGGTGCAAACGATGTAACCGTCATCATTTAAACCGCTTACCCTGCTTCAAATGTACCTACTATGGACGGTGGGGACATTTGGTTATCATATGCCGTTTTGCTATCCAAAACAAAGCTGCTATAAACCTTGCTGCTACCCGACTCCAAGTCAACCCTACTCAAGCTCGTTTTCCGTCTGGTACTTACTACAACTGTGGAGAGACGAGCCATTTCAGGAACAAATGCCCAAAGATTGTCGATGCAAATCCAACCCTTGGATGAGCATTTGGCTGATTAGAAGAAGCTGCTGCTTTAAATAATTTGTATCTGTTACTTTTGTTTCTTTTGTTGAACTTGGAAACAATGTGTTCAGTTTATGAATAAATTGTTGTTCACAATTCTGATGTACAAGTGTAGTTACATATGTGTATACCATTTCCCTATGATACCTACATCAAAGAACTATGTTCTTTACAAACTACTCTTGTGATTCTCCCTTTCAAGTGATCGCTCACGATTTCCTCGAAATATTTTAAGTACTCGTTTCATTCTAGGAGACGAAGTACAAGAAATAAAGTGACATTATGAGTAATCATGCTTTTGCACATCTGTACCTTAGAATCCTTGGTTAGAAAACTAAGGTATTTTTCAATCTCATACCCATTTACGTTTTGATTTCTTTCAACATGCATAACATATGTTTTCAAAAACAACCTCCATGATTTCAAGGACATTGTCTACGTTTTCAAAAACAACCTTCATGATTTCAAAATGTTACTAATACCATATAATTACTTATATCAAGTGCATGACTTCAAAAACATCATTCATGATTTCTAAAAACCTTATACATAATTTCAAAATTCATCTCGCATGATTTTAAAACATTTTATAAATATACTTATCTAATACACTTACTTTATGATTTCAAAAAAAATATATATATATTTTCCTCATACATTGACTTAACCTTCAAATTTCGCTTCATATGTCACCTTGGCATATCGAGCATCTCAACTTCATAAGCATTTTACCTCATGTTTTGACTTAAGCACGTCTAGTGCAAGGTTTTGAAACGCCTCCCGCTCTCCAATTCCCAAAATCCACATGGGATCTTTTTATCTTCACAATTAGACCCTTATGGATGATTTCCACTCAAATCCGAGTCCTTAATTGGATTCCTTGTATACCCTAATTCGAACATTTTGATTCCTTATAATCGAAATCGACATTTTTTTAAGATCTTTCTATCTTTATAGTTAGATCCTTGGAAATATTTAAAGTGCCAATCAAAATCCACGGATTTGATACCTGGTATGCTTTAAATGCATGTGCACAATTAACAAGATGATAACAAATTAAAGGTCAAGACAAACAATTTTGTGGTTATGTGTTTTTATGTTATGTATTTCCTTTTGTGGTTTTATTTTCGTTATCCAAATCCTCGTAGAACCTTCCATATCTTCATATGAAGGATTCAGGATATCCAAAGGTACTACCTTAAATCCTTAATGGGCTTCTATGAAATAATTAAGACCCTTGGATTATATAGTACCATTCCATGATTCATAAGAGACCCTTTTAGTGGTCTAGTAAAAAAGATTGATTCAAAAATCTGGTTAAGAATGACATGTGATGATATAAGCTGAAAAGACTCCTTGGTTGTCTATTAAAATCATTTATTGATTTAGTAAAAGGGACCCTATGGTGGTCTAGTCACAATCATCACAGGCTCGTTCATTGTTTTCTTCCCCTACACATTTTAAGATGCACTACGTGACTATGCAAGGAATTACGTAATTATGGATGCATACATAATTACGAAGTTCAGTGCACGGAAACCACAGTAAGATTTAATATGTGTAAGAACCGATAGTGGCAACAATAACGAAATGTGAACAATGTACAGGAGGTATGGTGGACGCACCAATAACGCTTAATAGACTTATATATAAGTGTCCCTCCTACATTGTAAGCATGATGTTATTTAAAGTTACTTGAAGTTCAAGAACTCTAACCAGTGTTGTTCGATCTTTTCAACTTCATGTTTTAAACTCTCACAAGTTTCCTCTAAATAAAATTTCGGGACGAAATTTCCTAAAGTAGGGGAGACTGTGACACTTGTGTCGCTTCAATCGTCAAACAAATACCAAACTAATGAAATATTGTATTTCATACTTGGGACTTGTATAAATATGGGTATCATTTGCACATATCAATTCTTGTTCGATTTCAAACTTTAAATCGCTTTCTGGAAGGTTATACGCGCACTGATGTGTAAATATAACCAGTTTAATGCAACAAACACTCCGGAATAGTGAAATATGCTTAACATACCTTAAATAACCTTTACATAACTTAGAAATAAGTTTTGAAGGCTTTGGTATGGCAAAATCAAGTGAATTCGCTTACAGGGACTAAATTTGACAAACTGCGAAAGTATGCCAATTTGAACTATAACAGACATTCCGGAACATGACCATAAGTTAAACATACCATAAATATCCTTTACATAGCTTAGAAATAGGCTTTGAGGGGTTCGGTGTGCTAAAATAAACTTTGGGGTCATTCAGGGACTAAAAGCGTCAAAAAGTGCACAAGTTTGCATTTTCACGCATAACTTACGTTCTGAATACATTCGGACATCCAAAAATTTAAGTAAGCACTAAAATATTTTATTTTAGTGTTTGGCTTGTCAAAATTCCATTCGTCGCACATTTTGGACCGTTTTTGCGTTCGTTACGACTTCTGTCGTAATTAACCGAACAACGTAACCGTACGGCCAAACGAACCGACATCTGAGATATTTTTTAGCACATTTTAAGTTCCCTATACTTTAACTTCATTTTAGAGCTTTGAAATGAGGTTAACAGGGCTTAAACGTGTCAAAAATGCATCGAAAACCAAGTTTGGAGCTGCAGGGACCAAATCTGTCATTTCAGCAAAGATGATGGCTTACGGACCGTAAGCCATCACCCTTACGGTCCGTAAGGACCTCCCAGTTGCTCAAAAACTTCTAAACAGCCTGTTTCCAGCTGTGACACCCTCCAAACCCAATTGCACTTGCCTCTTCATGTTAATGAGGGGCCATTTTGGTGTTCCATGGGAATTTCAACAAGTGTAGGGGTGAGATTAAAGCCCGGATTACGAGAAACGATCCTAACGGTTGTCCATTTACTATAAATACCCAACCCCATTCATTTGCAAAACCCACAAAATCTGATCTAAAAGCTCTAAGTTGAAGCCATTGCTTCGTACCTGAGCTACTTGGATCAAGATTAACTTTCGGGGACCCTTTGTAAGTGTTCCTTCGTTCTTTTTATACTTTTAGCGTTAAAAGTCAAACTTTGTTTGACTTTCTGCGTTGACCAGTTTATGGTCAATGCGAAGTTCGTTTGAACTTCATAACGTGAGCGTAATCACGATGGTTATAGTCCCTAGTGACTATACCTACTGATTACCACGTTATCTAGGCTCAGTGACGAGTTGTAGTTTCGGCCAAAATGCGTGTTATTGCGTATTTTGTAACCAAACTACTCTTAGGTATCAAAACTGTTTGTTTTGATACCAAACCTGTTTTCTAAACTTAGTTAAGCATGTTTTAACATGCTTAGCTCGTCACTCTTAGTTTAGTGCTTATATAGTGTCGTAAGGTAAGCGATCTAAACAATCGCTTATACTTTTGAACCCGACCCGTTTGGTCAATCATTAGGATCCGACCAAACACATTAGGTGACCATAGTTGTATAGGGAATAATCTTCCGAGGTTATACCTTATGGTCACATCGTTTGAGTAGTTGTATGATACGTAGTATATATGCCTTAGGTAAATTACCAAAATATCCTTTTTACGCAAAAATTCATTTTAAGCATATATAACATAACTTTTGGTATCTAAACTGATTTGGTAACAATATTAGACATTTTAAGGCATATTTTACTTATCATAGGACTAGTTAGGCATTCCGAACGCGTTTTACGCAAACGACGCGTTAAAGTAGCATAAGCTACCTAAACGGGCCTTAATGGGTCGTAAGCACTTAGGTTAGGTTTCATTTTAGTATGTGGGCTTTTTTAAACCATATTACATGAGTTTCCCATACTCATTTGGTTTACTTGCCCTCATTCTATCCAATCCTCTGATTTAGGTCCGGTTTATTAATGTAGTTACCTATATTAGGTACCGTTTGATTCCGAGATCTTCTAGCATTGCTTGGTGGTTGTCCTAGGACTATTGAGCAATCTCAAGTGAGTACATAGACCCCTCTTTTACTGTTTTCCAAACATTTTGGGGTGAAACACATGTGCCTACTTGTTACTTTCATGCTTTCCTGTTTTCACATCATATACTTGCTATGTTCATTAGTACATTTATAGTACATGATTTCATTGTGTTTTTGCTTTGTATGTCCTTTGTTGCATACTTAGTACATCGTTTTACATTACATTTTATGCTATGTATGTCCATTGTGTGCATACTTAGTACATTGTTTTTACATTACATTTTATGCTATGTATGTCAATTGTGTGCATACTTAGTACATTGTTTTACATTACATTTTATGCTACGTATGTCCATTGTGTGCATACTTAGTACATTTTTTATTCATCACATGCTTACATTTTGGTATGACATTTGGTTTGTTTAAATGGGACAATATACATTCATTAACACCGATCATGCCGCTCGGTAGTAGGTAGTGGTACCGTAGGACTTAACAACTCCCATTCCTGAAACCCTAGGTTTGTTTGGGTGGAAGGAATGACCGAATCCGAATACATTTCTAGGTGGACCTTAGACTTTGTGCTAGGGTTTATTCTACAGTCGCAAGGCTTGGATGTATGCATTTTACAATACCGCATAGATGTTTATATCAGTATAGCATGCATTTGTTCCACAAAACATAACTTTGATTTAAACCATGTTTTACTTCAATACCTTGTTTTTGTGCATTTTACATATGGTTTAGTTGATATATTTCACCTACCATACATGATATTTTGGATACACATTACATGATTTGCATTAGACATAAACATTTTGACATTGATATACACAATTCATGATTTACATTAGACATAAACATTTTAACATTGATATACACAATTCATGATTTACATTAAACATAAACATTTTGACATTGATATACACAATTCATGATTTACATTAGACATAAACATTTTGACATTGATATACACAATTCATGATTTACATTAGACATAAACATTTTGACATTGATATACACAAAACATTTTGACATTTGATTATACATAAACATTTTACCTTGGTGGTTTGGTTTGAGTAAGTGATTTAAGTAACGAGACGTGTGTAATATGATACAAGCATGGTGGATACGCCGGTGGTACTTCATATATATATTTGCTTGTATGGTATTACATATCGTAGCGTTATTTGAATCATTTCGATTTAGACATATAATATTTTATACAAATAACATACTTTTCACAATGCATTGTTTTACAAACAACTTATCTAATACAAACTCATTTTACTTGGTTATTTACTTAACCATGTATTATTCTTTTATACATATATATCATTTGGTTTATTTATCACTTTTCAAATGATTTACAAGACAAAGCAAATTACAAGGTTCATGACTAAACATTTTCTTAAACATAAGTCATGAATTCTATTTTCACAAAACCTATGTATCTCACATGCATTTTTATGCTGACGTACCTATTTTCACATGTGTTTCAGGATATGATGCATAGGATTTATCAAGATACACTTAGGCGGACTTGGGCCTTAGTGACAATAAAAGATGCAAGACTAGTTATTTATGTTATATTTCTTTGATTGTCAACACATTGTAACTCTTTTAATCAATAAAACAATATTTCAATTTCCATGTGTTATGAAACAATGATTCTGTTACAACACTCCCTGATGTTTCCGCCATGTTTTGTTGTTTTACGTGGTCGGGGTGTGACATAAACGATCTTTCGCAGGTCCATATCTAAGATGCATTGAGGATCCTGAAGTTCAAGAAGTCCTAAAGGATTTTCATGAAGGAGATTGTGGAAACCACACTGGGGGCAGGGCATTGTTCTCAAGGATCCTTAGGACAGGATACTATTGGCCTACTATGAAGAAGGATGCTGTGGATTATGCCAAGAAATGTGATGCTTGTCAGAGACATAGCAATATCCTTCATCAGCCAGCAGAGCTCCTGCATCCTATATCCTCTTCTTGGCCATTCATGAGATGGGGAATGGATATAGTTGGTAAACTTCCCAAAGCACCAGGAGGAAAAGTGTTTATGCTTGCCATGACTGATTACTTTTCCAAGTGGATAGAAGCTGAAGCCTTTGCTCAAGTCAGAGAAAAAGAAGTGATATCCTTTATCAAAAGAAACATTGTTACCAGATTTGGTATTCCTTCTGAGATTGTTTGTGATAATGGATCCCAATTTATTGGGAGTAGAACTACTAACTTTTGTGATAGCTGGGGGATTAAGATGATAACATCAACACCAGTCCACCCACAAGCTAATGGTCAAGCAGAATCATCCAACAAGATCATCATCAACAATTTCAAGAAGAAGCTTGGATCTAAGAAAGGAAAATGGGCAGAAGAGTTACCTTATGTGCTATGGGCTGATAGAACAACTCCCAAGAATGCTACCTGCCAAACTCCATTTTCTTTTGTATTTGGAGCAGAATCAGTGATCCCTACAGAAATGGTGGTTCCTACTGCAAGAACAAGCATCCGTGATCCTGAAGGAAATGCTGAAAACTTGGTTCAAGACTTGGATACCATAGAAGAACTCAGGGATTTGGCAAGGATAAGGATGGCTAGTTATCAGCAAAAAATGGCTGGAGCCTACAATAAGAATGTCAGGATCAGAAAGTTCCAAGTTGGTGATATGGTGTTGAGGAAAGCATTCCAAAATGCCACAAATCCTGCTGATGGCAAGTTAGCACCAAAGTGGGAAGGCCCCTATCTTATTGAAGCTGAAGCAGGAAAGGGGGCATATCGATTGTTAACAATGGAAGGTGACTTGCTACCAAGAGCTTGGAATGTTGTCCACCTGAAGAGATACTTCATGTAATAAGGATCCAGGATCCTTGGCTATTTTCGTGTCTGATATCCATGAAGGATCCTTAGAGGATAGATGATCCTCACTATGGTAATGATCTAACCTCAATTTATGTAATTCTTTAATTAATTTGTTTACAAGGAAAAGGATCATGGATCCTTTATCCTTCTTTCACTTAGTTCTGAGTTTTGCAGAAGGTTGATGTATCCTTAACAAAGGATCAAGTATCCACAGAAGTCCCAGTTATTTGGGCTTGTCCCTAGTTATTTGGGTTTGTCCCCAGTTATTTGGGCTAGTCCCCAGTTATTTGGGACTGTCCCCAGCTTCACCAGTAGCGCACGATGATCTTGGTGCAGTTCAAGGAAATGGGACCAGTACCCGCTTTAGGGGCTGACAATTTCATTGTACTAGCTGTATCCAGGATCCTACGTATAATGGTAGATGTACCATACATCCGTTCCTAAGGTTTCTAATGTTTTCACGTTAGCTAATGTTTTGGCATTTTCATGTCACTAAGTTTGGATAGTCACCAGTGAGGGCCATACTCCAGTTTACACAGGATCCTTGGGCTTGTCCCCAGTTTTTTGGGCTTGTCCCCAGTTTTTTGGGCTTGTCCCTAGTTTTTGGGCTTGTCCCCAGTTTATTGGGCTTGTCCCCAGATTGTTGGGCTTGTCCCCAGTTACTAACTCTTCTCTTATATTGGCTTAGTCCCAAGTTATGTTTCATTTCAGGTTTCTAAATCTAAACAACTAAGGATCCTTGATCCTAACCTTTTACTAAGGTTTGTCTTTTGATTATCCTGATTGTGAGTGTTAAAGGTTTAGGATCCTAACTTGGATTCTCATGTATGATCCTTAAATACCTTAATTTTATTCTTGATTTATTTAAGTTACCCTTATTCTTTGACAACAGGATACATGATCCTAAAATTACACCACTTCTTTCAAACTTTCGATTATAGGATATTTGATCCTTGATCATATCCTAAACTTTTTGACATAATCTAATATATTTTCATTCTTAACTTGTGAATTCGATGAAAAGGTACCATAAATATTGAGAGATAAATATGCACACAATGGACAACACGAGATAGCCAAAAGATTAAGGTTTTATTTATTTATCAAAAGATTAACCCTTAAAAGGTTGTCAAAATTGCCAACCCAAGTTTCTACCAGCAAAACGTGGCCCGTCCACTTGGGTTGGCAAAGGGTGTCCATACTAAGTGTTTAATAAGTGCAGGAAATGAAAGCGAGGGGCACCAAAGGCATCATCCTCCACAAACAGAAGGACCCATCCACCTTTGTTACCCCCATATTGTTCGAAGGATCAGTGATCCTTAAACCTAGATACTATTGTTCACCATTACAATTTACAAACCAACCATTGTTCTAAAAACATCAAACAACCAAAAAACTACCAAACCATAAAAAATGGGCTCCGGCCACGTCTAGAAATTTCCATCATCGCCCATTGTTGCAGCCTACACCTTCGCTGCATCACCACCAGCCGCAGCATCCTCAGCTTGATCCTTCACCCTGTCACACCCTGACTTTTGCGGAAGCGTGGTTATTGGTGTGACTTCTTAATACCATAGAATTCAATCATAACAACGCTATATGATAAAACCATAAAATGTTCATCCATAAAATTTAGTTTGAAAACAACATAGCATAATTGTCTGAAACGTTGACACCGAATTTAAGTTATAAACCATAATATGTTTTAATGAGTTCACGAAGACTTGACAACATGACTTAAACCAACCCGAGCTTAGGACCATGTATCTCGTCCAGGAGTAAGATACATCTCCTAAACCGTAGCGACTCGGATGACATCTTTTATTTGTAACGCAGCTTGAAAACATGCAACACCTGCCAGATCCACTTAGTTCCCTGAAATACATGTAATTTGAAAAACATCAACAAAAGTTGAGCGAGTTCATGTGTGTGTGTATGAATAAACCTTTAATGTATGTCTGTAAGAATGTATGTCCCTGGTATGTAGCAATAAGGAAAAAGAGATCACCAATGGGTTGCAAAGCCAATGGTATGTGTGAAAATGGTGCAGGAAGACTCAAACCTAGCGGATTTTGCCACGGCTTCAGTTTGTGGACATAGTCACCACATGGGCCACCCTGGTCCTCAAGGGTGTGGGCTCGCTACACCCAAATAGATCTATCACTCATGTCCCTCGGTCCTACGACGAGGATTAATGGCCTTAAGTGTTATACCCACCGTTCACATGATCTAGCAGTAACCCTCCTTAGCTAACCATACCATGTATAAAATGTTCGTAATAATTGTAACATGTATTTCACCCCCCGAAGTATAAAACTGAAAACAGTTAAAAGAAAAGGGGGACATAAACTCACAGTATTGCGTCTTCAGAATCGTAACCCAAATTTCCTCAGTGAACACGACTCCCTACAATGTACTTATGTCTATTAGACGAACGGGCCATGCCTTGATTTAGAGTTAACGTGTTGATTTACGTTTCTTATGTTCCCAATATTATTCCAAGCGATAATTACTTGTTAAAATAATAATTATTCTATCTTTACATTATATTTAATTTTGGAATAATTGTTTAAACAGTATTTTGTAACAATACTTCTCAAGTATTTAATTTTCGTATTTCCTTCCCAAGGATGGGGGTATTTTATACATGTATATTTGTATTCTTGTATGTGTATTCTCAAAATAATATATTTTCAAGTCTCACTTTAGAAAATATATATAACCTTATTTTGTCCAAAAATAATGTATTTCAAGAAAATATATATTTTTCCCAAAAATCATATATCTTCTAATTATTCTAGGAAAATATATTTTAACTTCCCAAAAATAATATATTTTCTCCATGTCGAAAATATGATATAACTTGGTAAATTGTACAAAATCATATTTTCACTTCTTTCGTTTCCAAAATAATATTTACCAAAAAATATATTTATAACGGTATTTTCCGAAATATTTCATAAGTTACGTTCTCGCGTTCGATTTCACAATATTAAGTGTGTAACTTATATATATATATATATTCCTTATGATCTTTGGTATTATTTTGGATTTGTAAGTTCTTGGTATTTTTGTTAAGTTATATTACTTTTCCCTAAAATAACATAACTTATTTCACCAAGTATACAAATATTCACACAAGTGACTTTATTATAAATATATATTCTAAATACATATTTATCCATTTTTATTTATAAAAACCAACCTCCAATACTTGTATTTTTGTAGCAAAATATATGGCAAAGTTTATATTGAAAACCATAGTTAAAATACACTAGTAAATATTTGTTAGAAAATATTTCTTTAAGTGTTTATATTTTTAGAAAATTTTGCCATAGTTTCCCTTGAAAATGGAGGTGTCCATGCTATTAAAGCATATCATTTTCTTTTCTAAATCAACACACAATAATCAACAATCAACTCTAAACAATATTATACTTATCAAGTGCAAGAACAATGTTATTTGCACTACAACATGAACTTGAACTTTTATTAAAAACTTGTAGGAACTTGGTTGTGCGTTTAGTAGGTTTAGTTACCCTCCAAAATGTATTTACTTCTTGATAAACTTTATTATTGAAAGTTTTAGGTGTTTACAACTTGTAAACATCTTTTACAAAAACATTTCTTTATGGCATCTACTTGCTCCATGAGTGTTTATTTACTTGTTTCATCACTAAAAATAGTGTTTGTTTAAGTAAGAACCAAGATCTTCTAAAAATCATATTTTGAACTTGGTTCTTTTGGAAAACCATTCATAAATCTTAGATCCATAAGATTACTAACTTACTTTGTTTATTATTTTTCAAGAAATCATCTTATTATTCAAGTTCATGCTTACACATGAGGATGATCATCTTATTTCATCACATAATCATCCTTTCACTTGCTAGATCATGTGTTTAATCACAATCTAGCAAGCTCCTTATGATGATCAACATCATAATCTCAAGATAATAATAATCAAACATCATTCATACACTAAACAACATAGTTTCATCAAATATCAAGCTTTATGTTAGAGATTCATGGTTATGTCTTTTAATGTTTTTGTGTTTCACAACATACTACATCTTTTAACCAATCAAAATTAGAAGTAACAAAGGTTATGAGGGTCTTACTACTTGCTCTAAGCTAGAGAAGAACACAAGATGATGGTGGTGACAAAAGTGATGGATAAAAGCAAACAAAAGAGGTCCTTGATGATCCACAAGCTTCACACCTCGTTAGACGCCTTCTTACACCCTTGGATGGCCTTGGAATGGTTGGATTGTCACACCCCGACCGCGTAAAACAACAAATCGCGGCGGAAACATCGGGGCGTGTTGCAACAGAATTAATGTTTCATAACCATGGATACCAAAAAGTGTTTCGTTTGATTAAACATTGAATAATTACATCGTCTGGAAATCTAAATACACAATTTAAACATAGTCTATCATTGTTATTGAGTCACTAAGGCCTTGTCCAGTCCTATGTGAGCATGCATCTTATCAATCGATATCATTCAACAATACCTGAAACATATGTGAAAACGAGGTCAGCAAAGAAATGCTGGCGAATACATTGGTTTTGTAGGAGTGTCGAAATCATGGCTAGTTTAGACGTTGCAATACTTTATTTAAAAACCTTGTTTTGAAAAGAGTATAATATTGCAACTTAATTAACCAACTCAAATCAAGCGGGTTATAATTTGTAAAACCTCGTAGCCATGACTCTTAACCCAAAAACATTTGTTTTAGTAAATTATTTGAAAAACAATGATAAGTTCAGATGATATGTATAAATAAGAGAATAATGCATGATTAAATGAATAACCATGTAAAATGAGTTTGTATAAGATATGTTGTTTGTAAAACAATGTCTTGTGAAAAGTATGTTATTTGTATAAAATGTTTATATGTATCAAACTAAAATGATTCAAATAACGCTGCGATATATGTAATACCATACAAACACTTATATATAGGAAGTACCAGCGGCGTATCCACCATGCTTGTATCATATTACACACGCATCGTTACTTAATCACTTATTCAAACCAAACCATCAAGATGTAAAATGTTCATGTCTAATGTAAATCATGTAATATGTTTTCAATGTGATTTGTATAAATAAAAGTAAGATTAAACAAATAACCTTATAGTAGCATATTAAAAGTATACTTTGGATTTGTAAGTAACATATTAAACTATGTTTTGGTTTCATAAATAACATATCAAAATATGCTTTAGATGTGATAAATAACATATTAAACTATGTTTTTGGTTTTGTAAATATATGTTGGTTTTGTACAATACCACACATGAGAGTATATTCAACTATACTTTGATAGTGTGATTTAAGAATTCATTCAGACCTAGTGCATCAAAATACACCTTTGAGACTATAGGAATACCACAAAGGAAATCCCTATTTGGATGGAGCAACAAATTGGTTTCAGACATTCCATGACAACAGGAATGGGGTGTCAAATCCTATAGCGCTATATCATACTAACAATCGGTCTGGTGAACATAAAATAAGTACAATTCAACAATTTATTTTATGTTCTTTGAGAAAATCAATGTTTAAATCATAGATAGTTATGTAATTTGTCAAATGATAAGTAATAACATGTATAATCAATTATGCTTTGAAATCATGAAAATAACAGATAGGTACACATGCTTCACCCCAAAACAGTTTAGAAAACAGTAAAAGAGGGGAATAATGTACTCGCCTGAGAATGCTTAGAGGTCTTGAACAACAACCAAACAAAGCTAGAGATCGCGGATATCAAACGGCACCTAATATAGGTAA
Source organism: Helianthus tuberosus (assembly GCA_030545235.1). NCBI lineage: Eukaryota > Viridiplantae > Streptophyta > Magnoliopsida > Asterales > Asteraceae > Helianthus > Helianthus tuberosus. The sequence continues at coordinate 90,296,276 of CM060418.1, read as the reverse complement.
CTATGTTAATAAACCGGACCTAAATCGGAGGATTTAGATAGAATGAGGGTTCGTAAACCAAACGAGTATAGAGACTCGTGTCATATGGTTTAACAAAGTCTACATACTAAATGAAACCTAACCTAAGTGCTTTCGACCCATCGCGACCCATTAAGGTAGCTTATGCTACTTTAACGCGTCGTGCGCGTGAAACGCGTTCGGACCGTCTAACTAGTCCTATGACAAGTGTTATATGCCTAAACATGTTACATAATCAGTTATGTGACAAAAGTTTAGGTTACATATGCTTAATTACCAATTATACATGAAAAGGGTATTCTGGTAATTTACCTAAGGCATATAAACTACCTATCATACAACTACTCAAACGATGTGACCATAGGGTATAACCTCGGAAGGTTATTCCCTACCTACTATGGTTACCTAATGTGTTTGGTCGGATCCTAATGATCGACCAAATGGGTCGGGTTCGAAGGTATAGGCGATTCATTAGATCGCCTACCCTACGACCCTAGACAACGTGGTAATCAGTGGGCATAGTCCCAAGGGACTATGGCCAACGTGATTACACTCACGTTGCGAAGTTCAAACGAACTTCGCATTGACCATTACTGGTCAACGCTGAAAGTCAAACAAAGTTTGACTTTCTGACTCGAAAAGCAATAAAATAAGGAAAAGAACGAAAGAATACTTACGAAGGGTCCCCGAATGCTAACCTCGATTCAAAAATCTCAGGTATGAAACAATAGTTTCAACTTAGAGTTTCTCAAATCAAAGTTCTTGTAAGTTTAGCAATGGGGGTGTTGGGGTATTTATAGTATTCGGTCCACCGTTAAGATCGTTTCATGGAAAACGTGCCTTAATCGTAACCGTACATGTGTCGGAAAGTTGTGGTGGCTCAAAATGGTCCTTATCATCTGACTAAGAAAGTGTGGGTTTGTGGTTGAGGGTTAAACAGCTGTGATCTGCTGTTAGAAACACTGAATCTGGTCTGCAGGCTGCTTTACGGACCTCAAAGCTGCCAATGTTGAGGTCCGTAAGGTAACAACTTTGGCAGATTTACAGTTTTGGTCCCTGCAGCCCCTAAACTTGGTTTTCGATGCATTTTTGACACGTTTAAGCCCCGTTAACCCCATTTCAAAGCTCTAAAATGAAGTTAAAGTATAGGGAACTTAAATTGTGCTAAAAAATATCTCGGATGTCGGTTCGTTTGGCCGTACGATTGCGTTGTTCGGTTAATTACGACGGAAGTCGTAACGAACGCAAAAACGATCCAAATTAAGCGACGAATGGATTTTTCTTATGCCAAACACTAAAATAAAATATTTTAGTGCTTACATAAATTTTTGGATGTCCAGATGTATTCAGAACGTGAGTTATGCGCGAAAATGCAAACTTGTGCACTTTTTGACACTTTTAGTCCCTGAATGACCCAAAAGTTTATTTTAGCATACCAAACCTCTCAAAGCCTATTTCTAAGCTATGTGAAGGATATTTATGGTATGTTTAACTTATGGTCATGTTCCGGAATGTCTGTTACAGTTCAAATTGGCATACTTTCACAGTTTGTCAAGTTTAGTCCCTGTAAGCGAATTTACTTGTTTTTGCCATACCAAAGCCTTTAAAACTTATTTCTAAGTTATGTAAAGGTTATTTAAGGTATGTTAAGCCTATTTCACTATTCCGGAGTGTTCGTTGGATTAAACTGGTTATATTTACGCATCAGAGCGCGTATAACCCTCCAGACATCGATTTAAAGCTTAAAATCAAACAAGAGTTGATATGTGTAATAGATACACATAATTTTAAAAATCCCAAGTATGAAATACAATATTTCATTGGTTTGGCATTTGTTTGACGGTTGAAATGACACAGGTGTTACAGTCTCCCCTACTTTAGGAAATTTCATCCCGAAATTTAATTCTAGAGGAAACTTGTGAAAACAGCTGTGACGGTTTCGCCTTCAAATAGATCCATTGAACCCTTAAGTAAAACTCTGGGCCATGTTAGGAATCTTAGCGAATTTGTTAACCCTCAGAGTGAATTCCTTATGGTAGTAAAACATGAAATTTTTGAACTACGGACAGAAGAACGTTTCTTATGAAGACTTATCATAGGAAACTTGGTGTATGATTGAGATCAGAATTGGGGAGTGTGAAAATAAATGACATTGGTCGAGGTCCAAGACTTCTCCCGTATCGTTATTCTTGTCACTATAGGTCTTAACACATAACAAAACTTCTTGTGGTTTCTGTGCACTGAATTCCATAATTATGTAGGCCTCCATAATTACGTAGTTCCTTGCACAGTCCGCACAGTTCATTTCATAATGCGTATGGGAAAAAAAATCAATTGAATAAACATAAAGCGACCTGACTAGACCACAAAAGGGTCCTTTTAATTTGATCTACGAACGATCTTTTTAACTAGATCAACATATGATCTTCTTAACTAAACCGTCGTATGATCTCCTTAAATAGACCACTTAAGGGATCTTTGTATTTATATCATCACATGATATTTTTGATCAGATTTTCAAAATCAGTCTGTTTAACCAGACCATTCAAGAGGTCCAGTTTTAGAATAGTACTTTAAAACCCAAGGGACTTAACTACAACGTAGAAGTCCATTAAGGATTTAAGATAGTACCTTTTTGGAATATCCTACTACGAATCCTTCATATGAGATATGGAAGATTCTACGAGGATTTGGATGGATCACATAAAACACAAAACACATAAGCACCTAATCACATAATTGTTTAACTTGATCTTTACTTTGTTATCTTTAGACACGGATACTTAAAGCACACCAGGAATCCAATCCGTGGATTTCATTCGGTACTTTAATCATTAGAATCTAACTATGAAGATAGGAAGATCTTAATAAGAATTCGGCTTTGTCCTTATTGAATCGTACTGTACGTATTAAGGCATACGAATAATTCAATTAAGGGCTCCGATTTGAGTGATATTCATCCACAAGGATCTGATTATGAGGATAGAAAGATCCTTCATGGATTTTGGAATTTGTGTAACGAGAGGTGCTTCGACACCTTGCACTAGGCGTGCTTAAGTCGATACACAAGGTAGAAAGTTCATGAGGTTGAGGCGCTAGATATGCCAGGGCGACATATGAAGTAGAACTTGAAGGTTAAGCAGCAACAGGGTTTGCAACTGCCTTGCTTTAAACAGCAAAGCGACACATGTTAACCAAATGTCTCCATCGTCCACCATGGGTACATTTGTAACATGGTATTTGATTTGGATGATGACGGTTTCACTGACTTCTCCAAGGAGCGGTTCCCTTGCACGGCTTCATTCCTGAGCTGACTCATGGTGATAGCTAAATCAACGGTCTTCTGGAGTACTACGCCTATTTGTTGGGCAGTTGTAGCACCTGGTCCGGACACTCGAGTCTTGTTGCGATGAAGAGACACCATGAAGAACATAGGAGATATGGGAGGGAACAAGGGAAATGAAAACAGAATAACAATGCATAAAATTGCGATCATTTGTTTGTTACTTAAGGCAAACAAATGAAACGGTGACTAATCAAAGTAAATAGGTCAAAAATAATGTATCGCGAAGACATGCTCGCCTATAAGTGAACACTCATCCCAAGAATTCCCAGGTAAACACAACTGGTCTCGCGTCTGATGAGATATATACGAAGTGCTTGCCTAGACAGAAAACCCAGAATACAGGCATTCACCCTTCCAGTTTGCACGTGTTCACATTATTTAAAACCCAAAACCTTGACGAGATTTTGAAACTCAAAGGGATTCAAAACCTTATAACAGAGAGTTCAAAACCTTACAATAGAGGGTTCAAAACCTTGTAATCAATCATCCTAGAACAGATGATTAGTTTTCAAAGCGGTTTTGAAATTTATGTTCTTATTGTGGTAGTCGCCTAAGGATAGGTGACAGTATTGTTTTTATGACTAAACGCAAGTAAATTCGCGTTAGGGTCCTAAGAAGGTTATAGACTAGGTCAAAGTGTTACTAATAACCTAATTCCCTATAACCATTGGCTCTGATACCATCTTTTCTGTCACACCCCGACCGCGTAAAACAACAAATCGCGGCGGAAACATCGGGGCGTGTTGCAACAGAATTAATGTTTCATAACCATGGATACCAAAAAGTGTTTCGTTTTATTAAACATTGAATAATTACATCGTCTGGAAATCTAAATACACAATTTAAACATAGTCTATCATTGTTATTGATTCACTAAGGCCTTGTCCAGTCCTATGTGAGCATGCATCTTATCAATCGATATCATTCAACAATACCTGAAACATATGTGAAAACGAGATCAGCAAAGAAATGCTGGCGAATACATTGGTTTTGTAGGAGTGTCGAAATCATGGCTAGTTTAGACGTTGCAATACTTTATTTAAAAACCTTGTTTTGAAAAGAGTATAATATTGCAACTTAATTAACCAACTCAAATCAAGCGGGTTATAATTTGTAAAACCTCGTAGCCATGACTCTTAACCCAAAAACATTTGTTTTAGTAAATTATTTGAAAAACAATGATAAGTTCAGATGATATGTATAAATAAGAGAATAATGCATGATTAAATGAATAACCATGTAAAATGAGTTTGTATAAGATATGTTGTTTGTAAAACAATGTCTTGTGAAAAGTATGTTATTTGTATAAAATGTTTATATGTATCAAACTAAAATGATTCAAATAACGCTGCGATATATGTAATACCATACAAACACTTATATATAGGAAGTACCAGCGGCGTATCCACCATGCTTGTATCATATTACACACGCATCGTTACTTAATCACTTATTCAAACCAAACCATCAAGATGTAAAATGTTCATGTCTAATGTAAATCATGTAATATGTATTCAATGTGATTTGTATAAATAAAAGTAAGATTAAACAAATAACCTTATAGTAGCATATTAAAAGTATACTTTGGATTTGTAAGTAACATATTAAACTATGTTTTGGTTTCATAAATAACATATCAAAATATGCTTTAGATGTGATAAATAACATATTAAACTATATTTTGGTTTCATAAATAACATATCAAAATATGCTTTAGATGTGATAAATAACATATTAAACTATGTTTTTGGTTTTGTAAATATATGTTGGTTTTGTACAATACCACACATGAGAGTATATTCAACTATACTTTGGTAGTGTGATTTAAGAATTCATTCAGACCTAGTGCATCAAAATACACCTTTGAGACTATAGGAATACCACAAAGGAAATCCCTATTTGGATGGAGTAACAAATTGGTTTCAGACATTCCATGACAACAGGAATGGGGTGTCAAATCCTATAGCGCTATATCATACTAACAATCGGTCTGGTGAACATAAAATAAGTACAATTCAACAATTTATTTTATGTTCTTTGAGAAAATCAATGTTTAAATCATAGATAGTTATGTAATTTGTCAAATGATAAGTAATAACATGTATAATCAATTATGCTTTGAAATCATGAAAATAACAGATAGGTACACATGCTTCACCCCAAAACAGTTTAGAAAACAGTAAAAGAGGGGAATAATGTACTCGCCTGAGAATGCTTAGAGGTCTTGAACAACAACCAAACAAAGCTAGAGATCGCGGATATCAAACGGCACCTAATATAGGTAACTATGTTAATAAACCGGACCTAAATCGGAGGATTTAGATAGAATGAGGGTTCGTAAACCAAACGAGTATAGAGACTCGTGTCATATGGTTTAACAAAGCCTACATACTAAATGAAACCTAACCTAAGTGCTTTCGACCCATCGCGACCCATTAAGGTAGCTTATGCTACTTTAACGCGTCGTGCGCGTGAAACGCGTTCGGACCATCTAACTAGTCCTATGACAAGTGTTATATGCCTAAACATGTTACATAATCAGTTATGTGACAAAAGTTTAGGTTACATATGCTTAATTACCAATTATACATGAAAAGGGTATTCTGGTAATTTACCTAAGGCATATAAACTACCTATCATACAACTACTCAAACGATGTGACCATAGGGTATAACCTCGGAAGGTTATTCCCTACCTACTATGGTCACCTAATGTGTTTGGTCGGATCCTAATGATCGACCAAATGGGTCGGGTTCGAAGGTATAGGCGATTCATTAGATCGCCTACCCTACGACCCTAGACAACGTGGTAATCAGTGGGCATAGTCCCAAGGGACTATGGCCAACGTGATTACACTCACGTTGCGAAGTTCAAACGAACTTCGCATTGACCATTACTGGTCAACGCTGAAAGTCAAACAAAGTTTGACTTTCTGACTCGAAAAGCAATAAAATAAGGAAAAGAACGAAAGAATACTTACGAAGGGTCCCCGAATGCTAACCTCGATTCAAAAATCTCAGGTATGAAACAATAGTTTCAACTTAGAGTTTCTCAAATCAAAGTTCTTGTAAGTTTAGCAATGGGGGTGTTGGGGTATTTATAGTATTCGGTCCACCGTTAAGATCGTTTCATGGAAAACGTGCCTTAATCGTAACCGTACATGTGTCGGAAAGTTGTGGTGGCTCAAAATGGTCCTTATCATCTGACTAAGCAAGTGTGGGTTTGTGGTTGAGGGTTAAACAGCTGTGATCTGCTGTTAGAAACACTGAATCTGGTCTGCAGGCTGCTTTACGGACCTCAAAGCTGCCAATGTTGAGGTCCGTAAGGTAACAACTTTGGCAGATTTACAGTTTTGGTCCCTGCAGCCCCTGAACTTGGTTTTCGATGCATTTTTGACACGTTTAAGCCCCGTTAACCCCATTTCAAAGCTCTAAAATGAAGTTAAAGTATAGGGAACTTAAATTGTGCTAAAAAATATCTTGAATGTCGGTTCGTTTGGCCGTACGATTGCGTTGTTCGGTTAATTACGACGGAAGTCGTAAAGAACGCAAAAACGATCCAAATTAAGCGACGAATGGATTTTTCTTATGCCAAACACTAAAATAAAATATTTTAGTGCTTACATAATTTTTTGGATGTCCGGATGTATTCAGAACGTGAGTTATGCGCGAAAATGCAAACTTGTGCACTTTTTGACACTTTTAGTCCCTGAATGACCCAAAAGTTTATTTTAGCATACCAAACCCCTCAAAGCCTATTTCTAAGCTATGTGAAGGATATTTATGGTATGTTTAACTTATGGTCATGTTCCGGAATGTCTGTTACAGTCCAAATTGGCATACTTTCGCAGTTTGTCAAGTTTAGTCCCTGTAAGCGAATTTACTTGTTTTTGCCATACCAAAGCCTTTAAAACTTATTTCTAAGTTATGTAAAGGTTATTTAAGGTATGTTAAGCCTATTTCACTATTCTGGAGTGTTCGTTGGATTAAACTGGTTATATTTACGCATCAGAGCGCGTATAACCCTCCAGACAGCGATTTAAAGCTTAAAATCAAACAAGAGTTGATATGTGTAATAGATACACATAATTTTACAAATCCCAAGTATGAAATACAATATTTCATTGGTTTGGCATTTGTTTGACGGTTGAAATGACACAGGTGTTACATGGATGGTGGATGAAAAATGGTGGTGGTGGTGGTGGCACTATGCTCGGCCGAGAGGGAGAGGAGGAGAAGGAGAGAGATGAAGGTGTTTGTGTGGTGTGGTGTGAGAATGATAAGTTCATGTCCATCTTATATCCATCTAATGCTATTGTCCAATGGTCTTTATGTTTCCTAAGTACATCACAAATCCTTCACCAAATCATTAGAGATCACATAAGATCCTAATAAGATTTAAGAGATCAAGGTGGTGGGACCACCTTGTAACCGTCCCAAGGGGGGGGGGGTATCTAGTTGAGTTTAAATGGTTAGTTAGATGTTTAGTTAAGATCTCAAAGTGTAAAGTTTAGTGTTCAAGTGTATGTTATGTTCTATAGTATGTTAGGGTGTTCGGGGATCACAACTAGCTCAAAAATAATAAAACAATACTTCTAGCAATATTTTGGTGTTCCGGGTAAAGTCCAGTTGTTCGGTTAGATACCGGTTCGTTAAAGTGTCAAGTTATTCCATTTAGTGATCTTTAAGTACCCTTTTGCGACACTTTTAATTCCCGACACTTAGGAAAGCATTCAGGACCATTTTGCCATATTTTTGCACATTACTAGCTTGTTAAAAAGCTGAATTTTGCTGAAATATGCAGAACTCTGCACTTTTAGTGGGTTTTAGGCACTTTCCGGCACTTAAACTATCACCTAGTGACGCAGTTTTATGGTCCTTACTTCCCTACACACCCTACTAGTGTAGTACCTTGTCTCTGGCTCATACTGGGTCTCAAAACACTGTCTGCCTATGTACTGACATTGTCAGCATATTTCTGTGTTATCCGCTAACTGTGTTAACCGTGCTTTGGGCATCGTTTACGTCACTAAAGTTTGTACGTGATAAATGATGTGACAATATGAAATGCGATGCACATGTATGTATGATGCAGAAATCAGAAATCAATTTAAGTCATCAATTGTAATTTAGCACAGTCATTAAGCACTTAATCAATATTAATTAAATGTACGGATACCTGGATTTTTGACAGTTGTCACATTCTCCCCCTGTTAAGAAAATTTCGTCCTCGAAATTTGTACTACCTTAACTACTTAGGGTTTCATTATCCGTGTATGTATATGAATGATACTGGGGTAACTACCAAACCGCATCTAACCTCATTCACATCAGGTGAATTCCATGGATATATTTTAACAATAAGAGCCCAAGGGTTACAAGGCACGTGTTCTAGCATTTGATGTTAAAGGACACAAGTCGTAGAGGTGTCTAGCCTAGCGTAACTCAGTTAACAGGGGTTCCACAAAGGGGAGTGTTGACCAATGGATTCTTCAAACAATCGGTCGTAATATGCAAATGGGTTTTTTTTTTACAAACCATAGCATCCGCTAAATGAACCCAAAATCAACAACTTGAATATGAAGAAGATCTGTCAACTTTCGAATAAATAAATGGTAAGGATTAGTGTGTTGACATTTTTGAATTGCGAAAATACACCGAATGAAATACAAGCGAATCTGGTGTATCAATGTCTTGATTCGTAGTTGCATCAGGAATGTTTAAATGACCAGTCAAACAAAAGCATATGTAGTTTTGTGTGAAAAGATTGACCATGATTAGCACAAGCTATAATTTGTAATGACACCACAAGGTGTCGTAATTGACATATTTCAACAATAGCGGTGACCGAACAAGTCCACCGTGTTTGGAATCGAAGGAAAGTGTATTGAAACGATTCTGAAAATTTAATTTAAATAGCGTCTTGGGGTTTTTAATCGAATTTGGAACATCAAGGGCTACTGTTTCTGATTGAAGATGGAAAACAATAAACATTGCAAGGTATTCAATTTGTAACGAAAGAACCGTTAGGAGGTACACAGTGATATGAAATGAATCTAGGTACCATTGTCTCAACACACAACTGTGTTGAGACCGCTTTAATAGTGATAAACAAAACGGATTTAGAACAATTAAATAGACAGTTAAATCCGTGTATAGGGTGAGTAACTAAATTAGCGCAAGCTTCAATTTTGTGAAAGTACCACTGCAGGGTATCGAAATCAATCAAACGATTTAGTGGAGTCGTAGACCAACCAAATCTACTACGACTCGAAATGAAAGAATCTTGTGCAAAAATATTTGAATATGATGCTCCCAATACATCATATGACATCTTAAACTGAATATGTGAAATGGATAAGTTCTAGCAATTGAACTTGGTTCTAGCGTAATCCGACGATAAACGTATGTATTAACAAGGGAATCTCAGCATGGTTATGAAGTTGAACTATGAATGTAACTTGAAAGAAAAGAAGTTTCAAGAAAGTGTGTTGACTTGATAACAAAAGAGCCAACCATTACAATAATGTAGGTCATTCGAATCACAAATCAGTAATTAGGTTTAGCAAATTAATATTTGAATTTCAATGAAGCGTTTGTTCGAAACGAAACCACACGCGTAGCAAATGGCGCATGTGTGACATATAAGTTTCCGAGTACTGAAACAATGAGTATTTGCTAAAATGAAGAAATGACGAAGTAAAAGGGAATTCGTATCATGTATGGGATGCTCTGGGCGATTCTTGGTGACCTCGTGAAACCCTAGAAGTTTCAATCTCTACATGGTATCGATCGATCTTGACTAGTATCTAAGGGTTTCCAATCATCCCTTACACGCTAGACAATTGAAATCTGTATAAGGTTTTCGTTTTCTAGGGTTCAGTTTTTTCATTTGTTTTTTCTAATTGTCGATGGGGTGAGCGGCCGGTTCTTTTATCTGTGTTAGTGTTTCGGCAGTCCTTCTCCTGTGTTGCTGATTAAGTTGTGTCCAGTATTGGGGTTATCTTCATATCTGCTTTGTGTCGGCTGGTTTGTAATTCTGATTATGGGCGAATTCAGATTAGGGTTACGTGTGTTTGCTTCATTTACAAGGGTTGTTTTTCATCTGTTTCATCTTTTCTTGAACGAATTTCTGGTTCACGGCTGCTAGGGTTTGTGTTCTTTTGTTTTCAGCAGTCATACCTTTTCTGTTTTATCAGATTAGGGTTTAATGGATGAACGCATGCAACCTGGTGGAAAGCCGCCACTGTCGTTTAAAGAAATAGCTGATCGGCTTCTTGATGTTGATGGGAACACTATACAGCCTAAACGTGGTATTAAGATCATCTATGAACTCACAAAGGTCACATTACCGGTTCAGTTAGATAAACTGTTCTCGCCAACAACAGTTGTTGATGGAGTGAATTTTTCGGGCGCTCAGGGGAGTATAAAGTTTTCTAGGGCTGCGACTCCTTTGGCTGGTCAGTTGAACACAAGATTTTCTTGGGTTGCTGAACCTTTATCATTTACTAACATAGTGAATAATGCTAAGGAGAATGTGAAGGTTAATTTTCGGATGATGGAATCTAATGAGTCTGTTGACAGAGCTGATGTCGTTATTCCGTTGTCATCGGTTAAACAAGTAACTGACAGGTATACCAACACTTTGTATGGATACTTTCTGGGTAAACGTCTGGCTTTTCCTGTGGTGGATTACTTTGCAAAAAACAACTGGGTTAAATATGGTCTTTCTAGACTAATGATGAATGCGAACGAGTTCTTTTTCTTTAAGTTTAAAACTAAGGAAGGGATGGATAAAATGGTAGAGGATGGACCTTGGATGATTAGAAATGTTCCGATAATTTTGAAGGAGTGGTCGGCCTCTATCAAGTTGGAAAAGGAAGATATAAAAGCTATCCCAGTTTGGATCAAGATGCATGATGTGCCATTAGCGGCTTATACCGAGGATGGTCTTAGTCTGCTTGCTTCTAAGATAGGGGTGCCTAAGATGCTAGATTCTTACACTGCTACGATGTGTGTCGAGTCTTGGGGACGAAGCAGTTATGCTAGAGCTCTCATTGAAATTCAGGCGGGGGCTGATTTAAAGAGGAGTGTTACTGTTGCAATTCCATCTTTAGATGGTAATGGTCATTCAAAGGTGGAGGTAACAGTTGAATATGATTGGGAGCCATTAAGGTGCTCATCTTGCTGTGTGTTTGGTCATGAGGATAGCTCGTGCCCAAAGAACCCTCAGGTTGTTTCGAGTGGGGATTCTGGGAAGAAAATTGATGAGTTTCAAGTTGTGGGTGCCAAGAAGAAGAAAGCTACCAACCAAGGTCTTCATATGAAAAATCAGAAGCCTAAGGTAGTGTATAGACCAGTTGTAAACCCTAAACCAAATTCGTCCTTGAGGAAGCCAATGAACAATCAGGTATCAACGTCAAATCCCTTTGATATTCTTAAGGACGATGATGGTGGTCAGAGAGATAGTTATGTGGGTCGTCTAGAGAAGAAGGCCAAGCAGACTAATGATAAGCAGGATTCAGATGAGGAGGAGGTCGTTGAAGTCTACAATGAAACTAATGAATTTATGACTTCGGGAACACATCCTTCATCTTCTAGAGCAAGGGCAAGCAACTCCTCCACAAAGGGTTCCAATGGCTAGACATGCTATGATTCGAGTAAAGGGGTTGCCGGTTTGTGGCAATTTCATATTTGATGATGGAGGTTGAGTCGTTTTTTATGGTTTTCGTGTTTGGTCTTGCCTACTTTGTTTCATGATGTAATGTAGGCTAGGTTATGGGTTGTCTTAGAATTGTTGGTTTTTGTTTTGGTTTACATATACGGGGCATGTCCTGTATATGAATTAGTGTGGAACACATCCTCACTACTTGTTCTTTTTTGCGGTTTGTTTTAATAGAATCACCGGGGTAACCCTTTACCCAAAAAAAAAAAAGAAATGACGAAGTATCGAAGCAAATGTGTGTTCGCTCTCAGCGAAGAAAATTGGCGCGATGCAACTACCATTAAGAGGGAGTAGAGATGCGAGAATCCATTCGCTAGAAACAAAAGCGGCCATTCCAACAAAAGAAATTTGAGTACTTTCTGTTTGGTTAACTGAAGTAGCATATTTATCAGGATAATGGGGTTTGCTTGAGTTAACAGGTGTGGTTCCTAAGTGACAACCTCTACGAGTTTCGGCCTGGGTTCCCAAAGGATTTGGCTCAAGTTTTCAAAGTTTCATATTCTGTGCGAAACTGTTTTGTGCATTGCGTAGGAAACACAATTTTTGTGTATGTCCAAAATAAGTCATTGTCCCACAATTTCCCGGTATGCTTCCTTTCTGAATTCATAGGTAAAGACCCTCACTCACCGATCAATCTTAAAATAGTGGTTGGGTCCTTATAGTTAGTTAAATAAATAATTCGTTAATCCTTGGCAAGAGTTACCAACTCTTGTTGGCTGGCTTGTTCAGCTCCTGGTAGTTGATGCTCATTTGAAAATCATTGTCCTTCTTCTTGACGAGCGAAACCAGGGTTACTTAGAACGGGAAACTTGGTCTGTTAGCTTCCTTCTCTATCATCTACTGAAGCTACACTATCAATCCTTGCTTCTGCGAAGGTGTAAGTCGTTAAGGTGCATTGACTGCAGGCGCGGCGCCTAGAATTAAATCGATGCGAAATTCGACTCGTCATTGAGGAGATAATTCAGGCAAGCCTTCGGTGGAAGACTTCAGGCTATTCCCTTATCACAGGGATACCTTCCAACTTCGGCTTAGCGGCTTCCCTGTCCATAATATGTGCTAGGAATGCAACGCATCCTTTGGTGTGACCACTCTCGTGCCCTCAGGTACTAGTGATTTGTAGAGGCGTATCCTGTTTCATGAGTCGTGATTGCTTCGTCGTTCGTCATTGGGATGCGGATAAAAACCTCCGCTCGATTGCTTGACAACTGGTCCATCCCAATTACCACGTCGGGGTTTCCTATTAGCTAGTTCTATTGAGTGCGGGTTATTTAACTTACCCTTTTACTAAACCAGGTATATTCCTAAATTCATGATATACAAAGCTATGGTCGGCACTGGTATCAAATAACATAAATGCAATATTTTGGTTGACCGAGAACGTACCAGCAATCATATCTTGATCTTGGCGTGCTTCACGAGTTCCGATGCTGGATGTCCCTTCACGGTCTTGGTTAGTCCTCCTTGGGCAATCTTTTCTAAAGTGCCCCACGTTTCCACATCTGTAGCAACTCGGAACCTTATCATTATTATTCCTGCCTTTTTTGTTGTCACCACTTCCTCCTTTTATGGGACTCTTTGCCCAACAGGCATCCTTGTTGTGTCCCTACTTTCCGCACTTACCGCACTTAGGCTTCTGGCATCGACCTTCATGGTGAAACTTGCACTTATCACATTTCGGCTTAGTCCCCAAGTAAGTCTTAACATCGGATTGATTGTTGTTAGGGAAATCTTTCTTGAAGTGCCCGTTGTCCCCACAGTCAAAATAACCTCGAATATGTTTTTGTTCATCATTGGCCCTACTTTGATAGTCGTTGTTGCCGTTGTTTTCTTCGTGATTTCTGTCACCATCTTGAACTTCGTTTCCATGTCCCGTACCGATCTGACACGTCTCCTTGACATGCCCTACTTTTTCACAAACATTACTTCTTTCATACCTACATGACTCAGCATGGTGGAGTAGGCAGTTATCGCACTTAGGTAGGTTGCCCATGTACTCCTTTCCCTTTTTGGTTTTGTTCTCGTCATTCATTAGGGTATTCTCCTGGAAGTCAGTGAGCTTCCTTTTGTTCTTTCCAGATGACTCTACCTGATTTTCCTTCTTCTCATCAGGGTTTGAAAGCTTTTCCAGTCTAACCGCTCCTTTACTGAGTGCCACACTTAATTCGATCACATCGATAGCTGTTGGCGAAGCTGATTCCATCATTAAGCGCAGGATCTGAGGTGCCAGTGTCACACCCTGGCTTTGCGGAAGCGTGGTTAGTTTTGGTGTGACTTCTTAATACCATAGCTTAATCATAACAAAGCTATATGAATTTAAAAACCATGCAAGTCATCATTAAGTTTAGAAATCAACGTACAATACCATTGTTTTAAACATACGACCATAACCTTGTTTAGTAACACTACATCTAGAAACAAAACATAAATGAGGGTTAAGGATTGTGTCTTGTCCAGGTAAGAGAACACAACCCCTAATCCTTGATGACTTCATGAAGATTGCAGCGGAAAACGTTCATACCGTGCCAGAATCCGTTAATTTCCTGAAATACATGTGAGTTGAAAAATCAACAATAATGTTGAGCGAGTTCATGTGCAAGTGAGTAAGTAAAACACTTGTAAGTATAAAAGTTTCCTGGTATGTAGCAGTGTAAGAGGACTTGTGATCACCAATGGTTTGCAAGGCCATTAGCATGTCGTGAAATGCAAGTAAGTAAGATACAACCCTAGCCGATTTTGCGTTGGGTACCAAGTCACTCCGGATCCGTTCTGTTAGTCCTCCGTGAGGCCTGTTCTGTTGGACCGGGAGCTGGGCTCGCTACACCCAAATAGATCTACCGCTCGAGTCCCTCGGGGTTCTAACTACCCATTCACATGATCTAAACCTCCTTACGTTATTCATACCGTGTATAAGGTACTTGTAAACAAAGTAACATGTATTTCACCCCCGCAGTTAAGAAAACTGAAAACAGTTAGAGAAAAGGGGGACATGAACTCACAGTGGATGCGTAAACTCTATCAAGCGTCTCTGAAGCAGTAATCTGTGCAACGACCTACAAGTGCTAATTCTATTAGACGGACGGCCGTGCTTTAGCTTTACAGTTTATGTTTGCGGGAAATAGTTAGACAACTATTTCGTGTTACATTTTGTTTATGCTTGATAGTTATTCTTCTTCCCAAGGATGGGGGATACAATACATGTGCGTAAGTTACGTTTTATCAATCTTGTGGTAATGTAATTACCGGTGTAACTTATATGTTTATGGAAGCGTTCGCAAAGTTTTGGAATCATTAACGCTTGTAAATATTATTTTCACTCTAAAATAATATTTATGTATTTCACAAAATAATCATAAACAGTGTTGTGACAAATATATTTATCACGTTAATCTTTGTGAAAATCCCACCTCCGAATGTTTAGTAAAATATAGTACTGGCGAAATTTATGTTTCAAAAGTATGCCCAAAAATAGTTCTAACACTTGTTGTGTAAAAAGTCTAAGTGTTAGGTTTTTAGAAAATTTCGCCAGAGTTTCCTCTGTAACTGGAGGTGGCCACGCTTTCAAGCGTATCATTTTCTTTTAACAAATCAACTCAATCAACTTCTTTATTCAATCAAACAATTTCCGACACATCAAACTAGTCAACAAGTATGTAAATTTGCATAATCGCATGAACTTGCAGTTTTTCCGCATTAATAATGTAAATCATCCTTATATATGTAGATTTCTATATAAAGTAACTTTAATCTTGTAAAAACCTCGTGTTTAGAGAAAACCGTCTTTACAACTTCTAGCAACTAGTGACAAATACACTTCTTTGTCGGATCTCTTTATTTTACAAGTGTCTATACACTTGTGGTTTATAAAATCATATTTATTAGTGCAAGATCCATCTTTAGAAAAACATGATTTCTTTAAAGTGTGGTCTTTCAAAAATACCACTTGCGGATACGTAGATCCGCTAGTTTTAAACACCATTTTACCGGTTAAAATACTTTTACACAAGTAAAATATTTCTCTACAAGTTCATGTCTCTAAAATGTGGTAGTGTTTCACTTTTAACCCTTGTATCTTTCAAAACAAGCTTATGTGATGATACGTGATTTTACAAGGTCGGGTTAAACGAAGATTTGAGCTACCACATTATAGATCGGGTCACAATAAGCACAAATTTCAAGTCCTACGACTTTTACACAAGTTATACGCTATTAACCACCATTTTTGTGATTTTACTAGACTTTAAAGATTCAAAACGCGTGTTTACGATATTTAACCGACGAAAGTTCTTTTAACCACTTTAGATGAGTGTAAAAACAAGTTTTAAAGATTATACCTCTAGCTCAAGGCTAGGGAAGAGTTGTGACGAAAACCGCGTGGATAAAAGCCAACGAGAGTGGTCCTTCGCGTTCCGCTTGCACCAAAGCTCCTTATACGTGTCTTGTGATGTTTGAATGGTCTTGGAATGATGGAAGCAAGAACCGAAATTGTGGTGGTGTGTGGGTTGGGGTTCGGCCGAGAGCCACAAGAGAGAAAGAGAGTGTGAGTTGTGGTGAAAGTTAAGTGATAATCTCTAGTAGTTAGTGTGTATTTATAGGAAAACTCAAGGTGCTATTGTCCAATGGATAACATGTTCACTAGATACTTGACAACATTGGATTCAACAAGATTTTAAGTACAAGGTGGTACTCCCAAGGTGACCGATCGGTTGGGGGGGGGGGGGTCCATGGTTCGATTTTAAGTGTTAGTTAGGGAGTTTAGTTATGTTAATTAGGTTAGGTTAAGTATTAACCTTGTTAGTTGCGTATGACGGGTGTTAGGGTAATCAGAGACCCTAACTTGCTCAGAAAAATATAAAAAGTGAAAATAATAAAATTTTCATGTTCCGGGTAAAGTCCGGGTGTCCGGTTGGATAGTAATCCGTTAAAGTGTTACAAAAGACTTTAAAGTGTCGTTATTACATCTTTAGTGACACAATTTGTTTTCCCGACACTTTAGAAAGTGTCTAGTAATATTTTCTCATTTTTGGCACTTTACTAGTCAGCTAGAAGCTGGTTAAATTATTTAAAGTGCTGTGTTTGGTACTTAAAGTACGTTCTGGCACATCCGAATCAGTGTATCTTATCCCCTAGAGACGCGGTAACACAACCCTTATATCCTACACTCACTACCAGTGTAGCCAAAATATATGAGGCTCTTAACAGGCCTTGAGGCAGTATTTGCCTGATGCTGGTTATATCAGCATGTTTACTGTGTATCCGTTTGGTGCTACTGTGCTTTTTGTGCATCATGTTTGTCACTAGGGTTCAGCACGTAAATAATGTAGTGACAGCAAATAAAGTATGATGCAAGTAAGTGCATGTATCAGTATGCAGGTAGCAGTTTATCAGCTAGTTTCAATCAAGCACAGTAATCAAGTAATAATTAATCATTAATTAAGTTGTACGGATACCTGGTTTTGTGCGGGTTGTCACAGCCAGTCCCTAGATGAATGGCTCCATCCTCTTCATCTCTGATTCCACTAGGTATGGAACAACTCGCGACAAATCGTGAAGTCTCTGCACGTACTCCACCACTTTTGGACCTTCCATCATTAGTTTCCAGAATTCGAATCCTAGCTTCTGGATTGCCATCTGAGAATAATACTCCTTACGCATCATTTCCTTCAGCTCACCCCATGTTAAAACATTTGTAGCAGCTCTGCCCATTGTTCGAATCTGAGAGTTCCACCATGACCAGGCCCGATCTTGAAATAATTCTGACGCATGTGGGACTTGTTGCTCTGGCGTACATCTGCTTATTCGAAAAACAGAATCCATGTCTTCAGTCCATTTTGCAAAGGCTATGGCACCTCCAGGGCCGTCGAAATTCGGAGGCTTGCAGTCAAGAAACTGCCAGTAGGTACAGCCATGAGGTGGGTTGCTTCCTGAGGTACCCCTGCTGGGTTCAGAGCACAGGGCCTCGTGCTGTGCTATCGCTTGTGCGATGTGCGCTTGTAGTTCTGCCTCGGTCATGAGCAGTTGAATGATCTTTTGAGACATATTCTACGAAAAGTTTGGGTTGGTCAGGTCTCATTTGTTCAGGGAGTGTAAATAGTTGTTTAGAGACCATATGTATTTACACGAAATAAATCATCATATCAATATGTCAAGCAACATCATACTCATAGCGTAAGCAAGTAAATGGAATTATGTTAATTGAGCATAACAAACAAGTACGTACCTTACAATCATTAGTAGCACATCTAACGAGAATATTACGATTAGGTTTTTGTTAAGCAGGTAAGCGCATAATATCTCAATCATAGCATAAACAAGTAATCTATCAATGTATATAATGAGAATACTGCGATTGAGCTTTCATATTTCAATGACCACAAATACCGTTTTGCAAGTTCGTCAAGTGTATCAAATCACAACAAAAGGGACTATAGGGTCACATCACCCACGTCTAAATCATCTATCAACTACAACAGTCATATACACAAAAAGTGGTCTTCAAAAAGTCTTCTCAATCTGGGCTCAATAGCAACACTCTCACCAAAAGTAAGCTATCTGCATAAAACCAAAAACTGCTATGCTGATGGTGGTGGAGGAGGAGGTGGAGGAACAGGAAGCAAACTGCGCACATGCGCGAGCTCCTCCTCAAGATCGTATACGTGACGTAACAAATAGCTAATCTGCTGCTCCATAGTAAGGAAACGAACGTCAAAATCTGGGTATGGCAGAAGAGGAGTGGGTGGAGTCGCGAACGGTGACTGAGAAGTGCAAGGTGGAGGACGCGGAATCCTCTCAAGATCCATGACTCTGCGACACAACATCTCCTGCTGGAGCTGTAAGGATAGGAGTAGCTCATCCCTCGTGTACCCAGTGTAATGGAAGGGATGGTATTGTCACACCCCGACCACGTAAAACAACAAAACGTGGTGGAAATGTCAGGGAGTGTTGTAACAGAATCATTGTTTCACAACCATGGATTAAACAATTTCGTTTTATTTAATTAAATGTATTACATTACATTGGAATTAGAAACAAAACATGAACAAATAGACTTTTATTGTTATTAAGTCGCTAAGGCCTCGTCCGTTCCTATGTGAGCATGCATCAATATCATCATGAAATATCATCAACTATGGTACCTGAAACACATGTGAAAATACGTCAGCATAAAAATGCCGGCGAGTACATAGATTTTATGTGAGTGTCAGATTCATGGCTCGTTTTACATGTTGCAATACTTATTTAAAAACCTTATTTTGAAAAGTATAGTATTGCGACATAATTAACCAACTCAAATCAAGTTGGATATGATTTATAAAATCTCGTAGCCATGATTCTTAACTCTAAAACATTTTGTTTTATTAAATCAAATCGTAAAACATCTCGTAGAAACTCGTTAATAAGACTCGTATGGTTTATATTATTCAGAAAACATAATTGTGTGACATTGTTTCAAAATCGTTTACCTAAGTGATCTAGATGACGCAACGATATATAATGTGTTAAAAGCACTTATATATAGGAAGTACTAGCGGCGTATCCACCATGCTTTTAACACATTACACCCGCCCCGTTACCTAATCACTTCCCTAACCCAATGGTTCAAACAGTTACAAATGCTTCACATAAATCAAATGGTTACGAACGGTTCACATAAATCCAACGATTACAAATGGTTCACATACATCCAATGATTACAAATGGTTCACATACATCCAATGATTACAAATGGTTCAAAACATAAAACAATTGTGCTAGCATGTTAAGTGAACATACATAGGAAAACATAATGAAATCATGTACTAATAGTGTACTAATGAACATAGCAAGTATATGATATGAAAACATGGAAAACACGAAAGTAACAAGTAGGCACATGTGTTTCACCCCAAAACGTTTGGAAAACAGTAAAAGAGGGGTCTATGTACTCACTTGAGATTGCTTAAAAGTCTTGAATAACAACCAGCTAGAGGGATCACGGAATCAAACGACACCTAATATAGGTAATTATGTAAATAAACGGACCTAAATTGGAAGATCAGATAGAATGAGGTTTCGTAAACCAAATGAGTATAGGAACTCATGTAATATGGTTTAACAAAGCCTTCATACTAAAATGAAACCTAACCTAAGTGCTTACGACCCATTATGACCCGTTTAGGTAGCTTACGCCACTTTAACGCTTCGTTCGCGTAAAACATGTTCGGAATGCCTAACTAGTCCTATGACAAGTATTATATGCCTTAATATGTCTAATATTGTTGTCTAATCAGTTTAGATATCAAAAATTATGTTACATATGCTTAAAATAAATTTATGCGCCAAAAAGGGCATTTTGGTCATTTACCTAAGGCATATAAACTACCTATCATACAACTACTTAAACGAAGTGACCATAAGGTATAACCTCGAAAGGTTATTCCCTATACAACTATTGTCACCTAATGTGTTTGGTCGGATCCTAATGATCGACCAAACGGGTCGGGTTCGAAAGTATAAGCGGTTGTTTAGACCGCTTACCTTACGACCCTACATAAGCACTAAACCTAAAGTGACGAGCTAAACATGTTAAAACATGTTTACCGAGGTTTGAAAACAGGTTTGGTATCAAAACAAACGGTTTTGATACCTAAAAATAGTTTGGTTACAAAATACGCAAGAATACGTATTTTGGCCGAAACTACGACTCGCCACTATGCCTAGATAACGTGGTAATCAGTAGGTATAGTCATAAGAGACTAAAACCATAAACTGGTCAATGCAGAAAGTCAAACAAAGTTTGACTTTCATGCTAAAAATGCGTAAAAGAACGAAAGAGGACTTACAAAAGGTCCAAGAATGAAAATCTAGATCCAACTTGCTCAGGTATGAGGTGCTAAGCCCCAACTTAGAGCAAATAGATCAGATTGTGTGAGTTGCAACAATGAGCAGCATGAGTATTTATAGGATTTCTAGGACCGTTACGATCGTTCCTCGAAAACCGAGCTTAAATCTGGACCGTACACATGCACCCATGGTTTTGCAAAACCACGGGCACCTTAAAAATAGCCATAGTAAGTTATAAACCATGTGAAAATGAGGGGAACAGCTGGAACAAGCTTAAAATCAGATTTTCCATTTTGGTCCCTTCCTAAGATAACTATGGCAGATTGTCAATTTTGGTCCCTGAATGTGCAAAACATGGTTTTTGATGCATTTTTGACACGTTTAAGCCCTGTTAATCCCATTTCAAGGCTCTAAAATGAATTTAAAGTATAGGGAACATGAAACTTGCTCAAAATTATCTCGGATGTCGGTTCGTTTGACCGTACGATTGCGTTATTCGGTTAATTACGACGAAACACGAATGAACACGAAAAACGGTCCAAGTTACGCGACGAATGGATTTTTATCAAGCCAATCACTAAAATAAAATATTTTAATGATTACATAATTTTTTGAATGTCCGGATGTATTCAGAACGTAAGATATGCGCGAAAATGCAAACTTATGCACTTTTTGACGCTTTTAGTCCCTATTGATCAAGAAAGTTTATTTTTGCGCACCAAACACCTCAAAGCCTATTTCTAAGCTATGTAAAGGATATTTAGGGCATATTTAACTTATGATCAAGTTTCGGAATGTTCATTACAGTACAAATCGGCATACTTTCGCAGTTTGTCGAAATTAGTCCCTGTAAGCGAATAAACTTGATTTCGCCACACCAAACCCTCAAAAACTTATTTCTAAGTTATATAAAGGTTATTTAAGGTATGTTAAGCCTATTTCACTATTCCAGAGTGTTCGTTGCATTAAACTGGTTATATTTATGCATCAATGCGCGTATAACCTTCCATAAAGCGATTTAAAGCTTGAAATCGAACATGAATTGATATGTGCAAACAATACACGTATTTTTACAAATCCCAAGTATGAAACACAATATTTCATAAATTTGGTATGTGTTTGATGGTCGCAGAGGCACAGGTGTCACAGGTATGGATCAGAAGCAGGCATCGTGTTGGTCGAAAACCAGATCGGTGGCTCGCCCGATGGTGCAGAAGCAAAAGGTGCAGTATGTGAAAACTGTGGTATGAAGGGAAAAGCTGCTGACACAGGTGGTATGTGACTGGGCTGCTGACTCGATGGACCTTCCCCTGGACGGGGAGGAGGTATATCCTACAGGAACGTGACCGGTAGATCTATGCGGTGAATGTCAGACACATGTGGGTGAAACGGGGCAATGTCAACTGGTGCACGTGTAGGTGCAGGTGGGGGAGTAACAGGTCTAACAAAAGGAGGCAAGTCATCGTCGTCCTCTATCCACCCATTGTGGGTGAATGCATATCTGGGGTCTACATGGTCAGCAAAAGGAGCATGATCAACAGGTGCAGGTACAGGGTCAGGTAACAGTGGTGCAACAACTGGAATGTCAACGGGTACGGGGTCATGCTCAGGCATAAGATCGTGAGCAGGTATAGGCTCGGGTGCAATCATAGGCTCAGGGTCAGCTGGTGCAAGCTCAAGATCACCAGGTGCATCAAAGAGCTGATCTTCAGGAACGACATGTGCCTCAAAAGGCTGATCATCAGGGACAAACTCAATCTCATGCTCAGGGTCAAATTCGTGTGGAAAGACAGGATCAAACTCATCATCAGACTCGAAGTCCTGCGGAGGAACAGGTGCGGCAGACATAGCTGTGTCAGAATCAGAATCGGTGGGATAACGCTGTAATCCCAGTGCGTATAAAGTAGTAGATGACACAGACTCGAATGAATCGGGACCAGAATGGTCAGAGGAAGGCTCAACAACAGGAATATCAACAAGCGGAACAGCAATGACATCGGCGACTGTAATCTCGACAAGTGGAGCGACGACTGCATCATCGACTGGAGCTCCATCATCCTGGGCACCCTCAGGGGGACCCTCAATAAAAAGATCGATTTCGTCGTCAGACATGGCATCAAGAGGCAGATCCTCGAGAGGAAATGCAGCAAGAGGTAAAGGAGCAGGGATCTGAACAAGAAGTAGATCCTCGCCAGGAAGACCATCAGCTAGCGGTATATCATCGCCAAAATCTGGTAAAGCAAACGGCTGAAAGTCATCCTCATCGCTACTCTTAGTGTCAGAGGTGAAAACCTCAGGGTCTGTGGCTATCTCATCATCTGAAACTATGGCCATAGGGTCTATGGTATCTGAAAGCTCACTCTCAGAAGAGGACATGGTGTCTGTAACAAACAATCACAACATATGCACATATATCAACAATTATCAGAAAACATGTAAGTATTAACAATGTAAGCATGTATTCATCCTAATCTTCCCAGACTACCCACTTAGCCTCTCAGACTAAGCCTCCCAGTCTCCCAGACTGAACTACTTAGTCTTTCAGACAAAACTCCCCAGTCTCTCAGACTGCCCCAGCTAGTCTCTCAGACTAACTCCCCAGTCTCTCAGACAAAACTCCCCAGTCTCTCAGACAAAACTCCCTAGTCTCCCAGACTGAACTATAAACATAAATTTCAAAATGTGTTTCGTGCTCTTTTATTTGTAAAAATGTTTGTTTCATGGATCTAGACATTGTGTATGCAATGAAAACATGTTTGTGAAAACATTTTCGTGAGAGCCCTAATGATCGTAGTCTAGACTCGAGAAGGAATCCTAGTTCGCTACGACCGAAGCTCTGATACCAAGCTGTCACACCCTGACTTTTGCGGAAGCATGGTTATTGGTGTGACTTCTTAATACCATAGCATTCAATCATAACAACGCTATATGATAAAACCATAAAATGTTCATCCATAAAATTTAGTTTGAAAACAACATAGCATAATTGTCTGAAACGTTGACACCGAATTTAAGTTACAAACCATAATATGTTTTGATGAGTTCACGAAGACTTGACAACATGACTTAAACCAACCCGAGCTTAGGACCATGTATCTCGTCCAGGAGTAAGATACATCTCCTAAACCCTAGCGACTCGGATGACATCTTTTATTTGTAACGCAGCTTGAAAACATGCAACACCTGCCAGATCCACTTAGTTCCTTGAAATACATGTAATTTGAAAAACATCAACAAAAGTTGAGCGAGTTCATGTGTGTGTGTATGAATAAACCTTTAAAGTATGTCTGTAAGAATGTATGTCCCTGGTATGTAGAAATAAGGAAAAAGAGATCACAAATGGGTTGCAAAGCCAATGGTATGTGTGAAAATGGTGCAGGAAGACTCAAACCTAGCGGATTTTGCCACGGCTTCAGTTTGTGGACATAGTCACCACATGGGCCACCCTGGTCCTCATGGGTGTGGGCTCGCTACAGGCAAATAGATCTATCACTCATGTCCCTCGGTCCTACGACGAGGATTAATGGCCTTAAGTGTTATACCCACCGTTCACATGATCTAGCAGTAACCCTCCTTAGCTAACCATACCATGTATAAAATGTTCGTAATAATTGTCACATGTATTTCACCCCCGAAGTATAAAACTGAAAACAGTTAAAAGAAAAGGGGGACATGAACTCACAGTATTGCGTCTTCAGAATCGTAACCCAAATTTCCTCAGCGAACACGACTCCCTACAATGTACTTATGTCTATTAGACGAACGGGCCTTGCCTTGATTTAGAGTTAACGTGTTGAGTTACGTTTCTTATGTTCCCAATATTATACCAAGCGATAATTACTTGTTAAAATAATAATTATTCTATCTTTACATTATATTTAATTTTGGAATAATTGTTTAAACAGTATTTTGTAACAATACTTCTCAAGTATTTAATTTTCGTATTTCCTTCCCAAGGATGGGGATATTTTATACATGTATATTTGTATTCTTGTATTTGTATTCTCAAAATAATATATTTTCAAGTCTCACTTTAGAAAATAAATATAACCTTATTTTGTCCAAAAATAATGTATTTCAAGAAAATATTTTTTTTTCCAAAAACCATATATCTTCTAATTATTCTAGGAAAATATATTTTAACTTCCCAAAAATAATATATTTTCTCCGTGTCGAAAATTTGATATAACTTGGTAAATTGTACAAAATCATATTTTCACTTCTTTCGTTTCCAAAATAATATTTACCAAAAAATATATTTATAACGGTATTTTCCGGAATATTTCATAAGTTACGTTCTCGCGTTCGATTTCACAATATTAAGGGGCTGTTTGTTTACCTCTTAATGAGGCTCTTAATGGTTCAGACCTCTTACTGGTTCAGCACTTAATGGTTCAGACTGTTTGTTTCACCAGCAGATGTCTGAATGGTTCAGACATTTGCCTCTGAATGGTTAAGATTTATACAAATTCTGAATGGTTAAGACTTCTAATCTGAATTGGTCAGACATTTGTCTCTGAACGGTTAATCATTATACAGGCTCTTAATGGTTCAGACCTCTTATTGGTTCAACACTTAATGGTTCAGACCTCTTACTGGTTCAGCACTTAACCATTCAGATGTTGCCAAATAGCCCCTAAGTGTGTAACTTATATATATATATTCCTTATGATCTTTGGTATTATTTTGGATTTGTAAGTTCTTGGTATTTTTGTTAAGTTATATTACTTTTCCCTAAAATAACATAACTTATTTCACCAAGTATACAAATATTCACACAAGTGTCTTTATTATAAATATATATTCTAAATACATATTTATCCATTTTTATTTATAAAAGCCAACCTCCAATACTTGTATTTTTGTAGCAAAATCTATGGCAAAGTTTATATTGAAAGTGTTTATATTTTTAGAAAATTTTGTCATAGTTTCCCTTGAAAATGGAGGTGTCCATGCTATTAAAGCATATCGTTTTCTTTTCAAAATCAACACACAATAATCAACAATCAACTCTAAACAATGTTATACTTACCAAGTGCAAGAACAATGTTATTTGCACAACAACATGAACTTGAACTTTTATTAAAAACTTGTAGGAACCTGGTTGTGCGTTTAGTAGGTTTAGTTACCCTCCAAAATGTATTTACTTCTTGATAAACTGTATTCTTGAAAGTTTTAGGTGTTTACAACTTGTAAACATCTTTTACAAAAACATTTCTTTATGGCATCTTCTTGCTCCATGAGTGTTTATTTACTTGTTTCATCACTAAAAATAGTGTTTGTTTAAGTAAGAACCAAGATCTTCTAAAATTCATATTTTGAACTTGGTTCTTTTGGAAAACCATTCATAAATCTTAGATCCATAAGATTACTAACTTACTTTGTTTATTATTTTTCAAGAAATCATCTTATTATTCAAGTTCATGCTTACACATGAGGATGATCATCTTATTTCATCACATAATCATCCTTTCACTTGCTAGATCATGTGTTTAATCACAATCTAGCAAGCTCCTTATGATGATCAACATCATAATCTCAAGAAAGTAATAATCAAACATCATTCATACACTAAACAACATAGTTTCATCAAATATAAAGCTTTATGTTAGAGATTCATGGTTATGTCTTTTAATGTTCTTGTGTTTAACAACATACTACATCTTTTAACCAATCAAAATTAGAAGTAACAAATGTTATGAGGGTCTTACTACTAGCTCTAAGCTAGGGAAGAACACAAGATGATGGTGGTGACAAAAGTGATGGATAAAAGCAAACAAAAGAGGTCCTTGATGATCCACAAGCTTCACACCACGTTAGACACCTTCTTACACCCTTGGATGGCCTTGGAATGGTTGGATGGTGGATGAAAAATGGTGGTGGTGGTGGCACTATGCTCGACCGAGAGGGAGAGGAGGAGAAGGAGAGAGATGAAGGTGTTTCTGTGGTGTGAGAATGATAAGTTCATGTCCATCTTATATCCATCTAATGCTATTATCCAATGGTCTTTATGTTTCCTAAGTACATCACAAATCCTACTCCAAATCATTAGAGATCACATAAGATCCTAATAAGATTTAAGAGATCAAGGTGGTGGGACCACCTTGTAACTGTCCCAAGGGGGCTGGGGGTATCTAGTTGAGTTTAAATGGTTAGTTAGATGTTTAGTTAAGATCTCAAAGTGTAAAGTTTAGTGTTCAAGTGTATGTTATGTTCTATAGTATGTTAGGGTGTTCGGGGATCACAACTAGCTCAAAAATAATAAAACAATGCTTCTAGCAATATTTTGGTGTTCCGGGTAAAGTCCGGTTGTTCGGTTAGATACCTTCGTTAAAGTGTCAAGTTATTCCGTTTAGTGATCTTTAAGTACCCTTTTGCGACACTTTTAATTCCCGACACTTAGGAAAGCATTCAGGACCATTTTGCCATATTTTTGCACATTACTAGCTTGTTAAAAAGCTGAATTTTGCTGAAATATGCAGAACTCTACACTTTTAGTGGGTTTTAGGCACTTTCCGGCACTTAAACTATCACCTATTGACGTAGTTTTATGGTCCTTACTTCCCTACACACCCTACTAGTGTAGTACCTTGTCTCTGGCTCATACTGGGTCTCAAAACACTGTCTGTCTATGTACTGACATTGTCAGCATATTTCTGTGTTATCCGCTAACTGTGTTAACCGTGCTTTGTGCATCGTTTATGTCACTAAAGTTTGTACGTGATAAATGATGTGACAATATGAAATGTGATGCATATGTATGTATGATACAGAAATCAGAAAGCAATTTAAGTCATCAATTGTAATTTAGCACAGTCATTAAGCACTTAATCAATATTAATTAATTGTACGGATACCTGGATTTTTGACAGTTGTCACACACCCCGCTGCTACTGGCTTCAATCATCAGGACCTCTTCAGTCTCCTCCTCATCATCCAGCTCTTCAAGCCTCTTCTTCCAGCCCTCTTGGTCCCAGGCAGTCCTGTCAAAGTTAGGATCCTCAGCTTCCTTTGCCATCTGCAGTTTAATCTTGAGCATGACAATTGTGGCAGAAAGCTTAGCACCCTCCATCACTTCAGCCTTCTCCTGATCAGCTATGATGTGGGCCAAGACCAGTTCCCTCTTCGCCAGGTTGACTTCATTCTCAAGGGAGGTGATCTTTTGATCCTTTGCCAGGTACAGCTTTTGGAAGTCCAGCTGCTTTTGCTCAGCCTCTTCAGCATAGGAATCCATAAGCATATGGATCTCAGCAAATTTCTACAAAAGAATAAGACATGTCAGGATCCGTTATCCTCAATATGGGCAAAACAGACCTAAGGATCCCGGATCCTTACCTC
Organism: Helianthus tuberosus; assembly: GCA_030545235.1. NCBI lineage: Eukaryota > Viridiplantae > Streptophyta > Magnoliopsida > Asterales > Asteraceae > Helianthus > Helianthus tuberosus. The sequence continues at coordinate 90,268,030 of CM060418.1, read as the reverse complement.
AGAGACGTATTCTTCGAACTGGTGTTGAATGAGAGGCAGACCTTCAATAGTTTCAGTAGTCTTCCTTTTCTTTCCACCCTTGCCCTTTGTGCTGGCACCCCTAGGATTTGGGATGATGGGACTAGAAGCAGCTTGTTTCTTGGCAGACTTGGGGGGAACGTATGCATCAAGGTCACTGACGCTGAACCGAGTAGCTGATTTTGAAGATTTTCCAGCACCTACAAATGACAAACAACAGATAAGTATCCTTATTCTACATCTATTTAAATATTTAATCATACATAAATGTGAATACTTACTTGACATGGTGACTGAACCAGAGGATACTTCTTGTGAATCTTTTGTTTTAACCTGGAATGTTCTAACAGCAGGATCAAGGTTCCAAAAGGCAGCGATTCTTTCTTTTGTTGCAGGGGACTCAATGAGATGAGAAACTAAGATAGCTGCACAATAAACAGAAAAAAGGATCAGTTATCCTTAGAAGAGACAGAGTCTTCCTATGATCCTTCTATAAGGATCCTATATCCTACCATGGGTGGTCCACTTCTTGGGAAGGTCTTTCCCGTCCGGGATAGAGTCCCTCCTAACAAAAAAGAAACGGTTTTTCCAATAGGTATCGTTTTTTGTGGTCTTGAGGATTGGGTGAGGATCACCATGTTTGTGTTTAAACAAGAAGCGATGTGAACCGTGGCTAACAAGATCATACAACTCGGCCAACTCCGACATTCCTATTTCTATGCCCTCTTGCTCGATGATGTTCTTCATGGTGTACAGTACCCTCCACATCATCGGCATGGCCTGAATATAGCACATGCCGGTGAGTGCAAATAATGATTGGGTGAAGGCAGGGAAAGGATAGGAGAATCCTATCAAGAATGGGGTGGCCGGAAAAGCAACCCAGGTGTCGGAGACACAGTCACTCTTCAGGAAAGAGTCAAAGGGTTTGAAGACGGTGTCCACCGGGAAACAATGGCGAATCCGGTCAATCTCCGGGTCGGTGAAGCGGCAGAGTTCCATTGAAGGATTTTGGATGATGCCTTGGCTTTTCAAGGGACTATCTTTCCTAGGATCCTTGGCAGGAGAGGATCGTAGCTTCATTGTGACTTCGAAGATTTGAAGAAATAGAGAATCAAAATAAGCAAATGAAGAGAGAAGGAGAAGAGGGATACCTGATCAGTCTCTGAATGAGGATTTAAAGGGAAGTAACGCACGAATTTAAATGCCTCTTGATCCTTATCTCTAATTTCAAATTTATAATGATGATTTTGCAGGTTGTCACGTCGCTGACGTATGATTTGCAACGGCTAGTCAGAGAATAACGGCTATATTTACGTTGGCTAGTTCGTTCGGGATAAGATTGAAAAATATGACTCATTAAGTTGTATTTTATTCCTCATATTTTGGGGGCAATTGTTAGGGATAGATTTTCCAAACCTAAGGATCACGGATCCACAAGTGCAGCTAGGATCACGGATCCTCAATTCTCTTTGAGTTAAGGATCCTCAGAAGACGTTGTGGGTTTAAGGATCCAGAATCCTCATTGTTATCCTAACACTAACGGTTGTTTCCATTATATATAAACTTGTTTTGCAGGAATGAACGAGTGGGACTTGGTCTTGCCGATATTCCTGGGGAATATGCTTTAATATTCTGCACGTGCATAGCTAGAATGACCGTTATGGAAGTCGTGGGTAGCTTGCACAATTTGCGGGTTGTTTGTTACTTAGCTTATTTCTATTTTTAAAGGGGATAACGAGCTTGATAGTTAGAACAATTAAAAAACACACACACACTCGCAAACTCTCTGCAACTCATTGGCGATTACATACATTTTGCACATTAGTGATCCTTGTAACAAGCTTGTTATCATCCCGAGTTGTAACCTTTACTTGTTTAATATAGTTGGTGATCGGTAGTTTCCATCACCCGACTTTTTTTATGCCGGAGATCATACATTGATGAAGGGCTTTTTTCTCGTATAAATCCTTGTGTCATTTGTCCATTTCATTGGCAAGTTGTTCATACATTTGTTCATTGATTCAAGCATCATACCTCATAAAATAAGATTTGGTTGCATTATCCTTGTCTGATTTTTGACCAAAACACATGTTATGCTAAGTAAGGAAAGAAAAACAGGGTTTTGCGTAACATGTGAAGGATAATTATTCCACAAGTTGTACCAGTCAAAGAAAACAAAATTGCATCAAGGGTTGAGCATAACGTGTAAGTTTATATATTCATGTCCTAACAGGACCGTCTCCAAGAATGATAAAAAAAAATTTGACGGGCGAAACAAAAAAACTGGTATAATATAAGCTCATCAAATATATATCAAGAAACCACAATACGACATGCTAATCATGGGGTTTGAACTCATGACCTTAAGATTATAACCCAAAACATTAACTAATTAATCATATAATCATCTTGTTAACAAGATCGAAGAGTCAATTAATTAAGTGAATTGATATTTCAAAACAGTTTAGGAAATAAAAAATTCATGGGATTAACTGAAAATTGTTTAGGAAATAAAAATGTAAAGGAAAGGTTTAGAACTCATGACCTTGGTTTTCAAATTTGGGTATCTTAACCATTGAACTAGCTTCATTTTTGTTACTGACGTCATTTATTAAACATTTAAGATAACAGTGCTAATTTAAAAATCTTGAGCCTAAATTTTTGTTGGGCCCTATAAACCTTTTGGGCCTTGACGTCTGCCCGGGCTGCCCAACCCACAAAGCCGGGCCTGTGTCCTAACTATATTTAATTATATATGTGTTCTGAACAAATACAAATAAATTTAATGTGATAAATATACAAATACTTACGTTCACGCCAGAGAAATTATTATTACATTATAGTTTTTAAATTATAGTAATTATTATTACTTTACTTTACCTTTTATAGTATAATTACTCTAGCTCAAAATTCGATCATCGCTTGCTAGCCACCTCAATCCACCCACCACTCCATCTTACTCCACGATCATCAACCTCTCTTTGCCACCAATCATCACCATTCACCTTGTAAACACCCTGCCATTATAATCCATTATCCCCCTCATAAACTTATGATGATCCTCGACTCCATCATCAATAATCACAACACACAAAAAAAGAGTAAAACTCGATACAATCCCCAAACCTATTGCCATCGAGTTACTGTAAAACCAAAACAAATCATATAAACCTATTGAAGCCCATAACCCAACATGCTGCAATCAATGTCAATCCATTACAATACTTATTTGACAAACACCAAAGAAGTGAAATACAAATGGAATTAGTTTCATACCCTACTCAATGAATCAAAACCAAAATAGGTTTTGATTTTGATAACGCAACACACATAAAGACTAACTACAACAAGCAACCAGCCAAAATCGTTGTAAACATTCTAGCAAATCCTTCTTCTCCGAAGATGGTGGTTGATTTAACAAGTTTAGTAAACGTAGGATTTTATTATGCACACACATACATACGATGATAACATGTGAACGAAACGTTTAAGTTTAGAGGTGTTCAAAAAGCTCGTATCTCATTTGAGAAAGGGTATGGCTAAATGCACCCCCACTGCCCATGGCTTTATAGCCTAGTGGCATTCTGGAGGTGGGATAAGACTTTGGGACCTATAGGTCTTGGGTTCGATTCCCACAAAGGGGGTTTTCCCATATTTATTGGGTTTCCTCCTGAATTGGTGTATAGGCATTATGCCTAATGGGGATGGATATGATCGGGTGGTTCTGCTGGTGGCACGATGATACTCCAGTGGTCCGTCAGTGATCCAAATTAGTCGTTCAAAAAAAAATGCACCCCCACTTTTTACTTTTCTACCCCCTTTCTAAAAATATCATTTTAAAACTTTTTAAATTCCACCCTTTAAATATCCATTCCTCACACTTTTTACACTAACAATTCATCCCTAATATTTTGATTTCAGTTTTGGTGTCTGGATAATAGCGATCCACTACTACTTTTGATATTATGTGGTTTCTTTTTTTTTTTTTTTTGGTAAAGGTTTCACCCTGGTAAATTTTATATCACAACAAAACCAACGAAGAACAAGTGGTGGACAAAAACGCCCACCAATTCATATGCCCGACATGCCGGGGATATGTTCAACCAAATAAACACCAACCAGAAAAGCGAACCAATAAAAAAACAAACAATACAGATTAGCAAATTGACATAGCTAATCTGAAAAGAACTCTACTCTAAACTCTTTAGCCGATTCCTTCATAGATGATAAGCCCTTTAGGCAGCTTCCAATCTCTAAGAATTTTGTCCACTTGTCTCGAGTCCTTGAACTTCAATGTTACCAGCTTCAATCGAACAGAGGCATTAATAGCATCAGCAACTTGTCTAGGCGACCGTTGAGTATTCGCAAACAACCTGGATGTCACACCCCGACCACGTAGAACATACAAAACGTGGCGGAAACATCGGGGAGTGTTGTAACAGAATTAATGTTTCACAACCATGGAAATTAAAGTTTCGTTTTATTCATCAAACAAGCGAGTTACATTGTCTTTAAACAAGAAATAAAGAGTACATAACATAAATTAACTAGTTCTTGTCTCGTTTTAAGTCACTAAGGCACAAGTCCGCCTATGTGTATCTTGATAAGTCCTATGCATCATCTCCTGAAAACACATGTGAAAATAGGATTCATGACTTATTGTTTAAGAAAATGTTTAGTCATGAACCTTGTAATTTGCTTTGTTTTGTAAATCATTTGAAAAGCAATAAGATCAGATAATAAGTATAAGTAAGAGAATAATGTATGGTTAAATGAATAACCAAGTAAAATGAGTTTGTAAAAGATAAGTTGTTTTGTAAAACAACGTCTTGTGAAAAGTATGTTATTTGTATAAAATGTTATATGTCTCAAATTGAAATGATTCAAATAACGCTACGATATGTAATACTATACAATCACTTATATATAGGAAGTACCAGCGGCGTATCCACCATGCTTGTATCATATTACACACGCCTCGTTACTTAATCAATTACTCAAACCAAACCAAACAATGTAAGATATCTATGTTTAAACCAATTGTCAAAAGTCCTTGTATAAATCATGTCAAATGTTGATAGTCCAAAAGTAGTCAAGTAATGTGTAACAAATGTTATGTATGGTAAGTAAAATTAAGACTACTTAAACCATAAGTAAAATGCACAAAAACAAGGTATTGAAGTAAAACATGGTTTAAATCAAAGTTATGTTTTGTGTAATATATGCATGCTATACTGATATAGACATTTATGCGGTATTGTGAAAATTCATACATCCAAGCCTTGAGACAGCCGGATAACCTTTTTAGTCAAGGTTATCAAAAGAATATGTATTCGGATTCGGTCATTCCTTACGTCCAAACAAACCCGAGATTTCAGGAATGGGATTTGTCAAGTCCTATGGTACCACTACCTACTACCGAGCGGCATGATCGGTGTTAATGAATGTACATTGTCTCATTTAAACAAACCAAATGTCATACCAAAATGTAAGCATGTGATGAAGATAATGTACCTAGTATGCTAGAGTAAACATACAAGGTAGAGCTGTAAAACAATGTGTCCATATGTTACTGGAACATATGCAACAGAGATGCAATGTAAAATAATGTACTAATAAACATAGCAAGTATATGATGTGAAAACATGGAAAGCATGAAAGTAACAAGTAGGCACATGTGTTTCACCCCAAAACAGTTTGGAAAACAGTAAAAGAGGGGTCTATGTACTCACTTGAGATTGCTCAGTAGTCCTTGAGTAACAACCAAACAATGCTAGAGATCGCGGATATCAAACGGCACCTAATATAGGTAACTATGTTAATAAACCGGACCTAAATCGGAAGATCTGATAGAATTAGGGTTCGTAAACCAAACGAGTATAGAGACTTGTGTCATATGGTTTAACAAAGCCTACATACTAATTGAAACCTTAATCTAAGTGTTTACGACCCATTACGACCCGTTTAGGTAGCTTATGCTACTTTAACGCGTCGTTCGCGTGAAACGCGTTCGGACCGCCTAACTAGCCCTATGACAAGTGTTATATGCCTAAACATGTTACATAATCAGTTATGTGACAAAAGTTTAGGTTACATATGCTTAATTACCAATTATACATGAAAAAGGTATTCTGGTAATTTACCTAAGGCATATAAACTACCTATCATACAACTACTTAAACGATGTGACCATAAGGTATAACCTCGGAAGGTTATGCCCTATACTAGGGTCACCTAATGTATTTGGTCGGATCCTAATGATCGACCAAATGGGTCGGGTTCGAAGGTATAAGCGATTTATTAGATCGCTTACCCTACGACCCTAGACAACGTGGTAATCAGTAGGCATAGTCCCAAGGGACTACGACCATCGTGATTACAATCACGTTGCGAAGTTCAAACGAACTTCGCATTGACAATAAGCTGGTCAACGCTGAAAGTTAAACAAAGTTTGACTTTCTGACTCGAAAAGCAATAAAATAAGGAAAAGAACGAAAGAATACTTACGAAGGGTCCCCGAATGCTAATCCCGATCCAAGTAGCTCAGGTATGAAACAATGGTTTCAACTTAGAGCTCCTCAAATCAGAATTCTAGTGAGTTTAGCAATGGGGGTGGATGGGTATATATAGTTTTCGGTCCACCGTTAAGATCGTTTCATGGAAAACGTGCCTTAATCCCACCCGTACAAGTGTCGGGACCTTATGGTAACTAGAAAATGATCCTTATCAGATGACTAAGCAATTGAGAATATGTGGGTGTGAATCAAACAGCTGCAACCTGCTATTAAAAACACTGAATCTAGTCTGATAGAACCCATACGCATCGTAGGGCAAAAGTTTGGCAGAATTACCATTTTAGTCCCTGTCATGCATTCAGCCCATTTTCGACACGTTTATGGCCCGTTAACCCCATTTCAAAGCTCTAAAATGAAGTTAAAGTATAGGGAACTTAAAATGTGATCAAAAATATCTCGGATGTCGGTTCGTTTAGCCGTACGGTTGCGATGTTCGGTTAATTACGACGGAATGCGCATAGGCGTGAAAAACGATCCAAATGACGCGACGAATGGATTTTTGGCAATAGAAACACTAAAGCATAATATAGTCATGCGTATATAAATTTTTGGATGTCCGGATGTATTCAGAACGTGAGTTATGTGCAAAAATGCAAACTTGTGCACTTTTTGACACTTTTAGTCCCTGAATGAGCCAAAAGTTTATTTTAGCACACCGAACACCTCAAAGCCTATTTCTAAGCTATGTAAAGGATATTTATGGTATGTTTAACTTATGGTCATGTTCCGGAATGTCTGTTACAGTTTAAATTGGCATACTTTCGCAGTTTGTCAAATTTAGTCCCTGTAAGCGAATTAACTTGATTTTGCCATACCAAAGCCTTCAAAACTTATTTCTAAGTTATGTAAAGGTTATTTAAGGTATGTTAAGCCTATTTCACTATTCCGGAGTGTTCGTTGCATTAAACTGGTTATATTTACGCATCGGTGCGCGTATAACCTTCCAGAAAGCGATTTAGAGTTTGGATTTGAACAGAAAATTGATATGTGCAAATGATACACATATTTTTACAAATCCCAAGTATGAAATATAATATTTCATTGGTTCGGTATTTGTTTGATGGCCGTAGAGGCACAGGTGTTACAGTCTCCCCTACTTTAGGAAATTTCGTCCCGAAATTTATTTAGAGGAAACTTGTGAGAGCTTGAAAACATGATGTTGAAAAGATCGAACAATATTGGTTAGGGTTCTGAACTTCTAGTAACTTTAATAACATCATGTTTGCAATGTAAGAGGGATACTTATATACAAGTATATGAAGCGTCATTGGTGCGTCCACCGTACCTCCATTACATCGTTCTCATTTTGTTATTGTTGTCACTATCGGTTCTTACACATAATAAATCTTACTGGGTTTCTGTGCACTAAATTTCATAATTATGTACGCGTCCATAATCAGACAATTCCTTGCACAGTTCACACAGTCTATTTTATAATGTGTAGGGGAAAACCAAATGAACAATCCTGTGATGAGTGTGACTAGACCGCCATAGAGTCCTTTTAATTAAATCAATAAATGATCTAAATAGACTATCAAGGAGTCTGTTCAGCTACATCACTAGATGTCGTTCTTTAACCAAATTGTGAATCAATCTTTTAGACTAGACCACTAAAAGGATCTCTTATGAAACATGGAATGGTACTATATAACCCAAGGGTCTTAACTATTACATAGAAGCCCAATAAGGATTTAAGGTAGTACCTTTTTGTATATCCTACTACGAATCCCTCATATGAAGATATGAAAGATTCTACGAGGATGCGGATAACGAATATCCAGAGTATACAAAAACACAAAATGCACAAAAGAAAAAAATAAGATGCATAAACACATAGTCACATAACCACAAAATTGTTTAACTAGAAGTTTGTTTTGCTAACAGAGCACATGTATTTAAAGCACACTAGGAATCCATTCCTTGGATTTCATTTGGTACTTTAAACATTATCAAGAATCTAACTATTAAGATAGAAAGATTTTTAAAAGAAAAATTCGATTTCGATTATGAGGAACCGAAATGTTCGAATTTAGGTACATAAGGAATCCAATTAAGGACTCTGATTTGAATGATGATCATCCACAAGGATCTAAACGTGAAGATAAAAAGATCCCATATGGATTTTTGAAGTTGAAGATGTTTTGAAATCTTGCACTGGATGTGCTTAAATCAAAACATGAAGTAAGAATGCTTATGAAGTTGAGATGCTTGATATGTCAAGGCGACAAATGAAGCAGAATTTTGAAGGCTAAGTCAATGTATGAGGAAAATATTTTTGAAAACTATGCATGGGGTTCTTTTAAGGAAAATGTGTTTAACGTTCTTGAAACCTTATATATAATACCTTTGAAATCATAAAGTAGGTGTACTATGTAAGTATATTTATGAAGAATGTTTTAAAATCATGCGAGATGAATTTTTTTGAAATTATGTATAAGGTTTTTGAAAAATATGAATGGTGTTTTTCGAAATCATGCACTTGATAAGAAAATATACTGTGTTAATATTGCCTTCAGACTATATGAAATATTTTGAAATTATAAAGGTTGGTTTTGATAACATGGCCAATGTTTTTGAAATAACATAGACAATGCATTTTAGAAAAATTGTTTTTAAACTATATGAAATGGTTTGAGATCATGAAGATTGTTTTTGAAATACTTGTACTGTGTATGTTGAAAAATCAAAACGTAATGGGTATGAGATTTGAAAATACCCTTATTTATTTAACCAAGGATTCAAAGGCATAGATGTGCAGAAGCATGATTACTCATAATGTCCCTTTATTTCTTGTACTTCGTCTCCTGGAATGAAACGAGTACTTAAAATTTTTCGAGGGAATCATGAGTGATCATTTGAAAGAGAGAATCACAAGAGTAGTTTGTAAGGAACATAGTTCCTTGATGTAGGTATCATAGGAAAAATCATACACACATGTAACCATACTTGTATAACAGAATTGCGAACAACAATTTTTATTTATGAACAAGATATATTGTTTCACAATACACGAAAACAAAAGAAGCAAAGGCATAAGACAGCAACATCCTTTGTTTAGCCAAATGCTCATCCGTGGGTTGGATTTGCATTAGCAAGCTTTGGGCATTTGTTCCTGAAATGGCTCGTATCGCCACAGTTGTAGCAAGTACCATGCGGAAAACGAGCTTGAGTTGGGTTGACTTGGAGTTTGGTAGCAGCAAGGTTTATAGCAGCTTTGTTTTGGATAGCAAAGCGGCATGCGTTGACCAAATGTCCCCGCCGTCCACAGTAGGTACATTTCAAGCAGGGTATGAGGTTTGAATGATGACCGTTACATTGCTTGCACCTAGGAGCAGTTCCTAAGTACGGCTTCCTAGCTGGTGGCCTTGCCACTTGGCTAGGTCCCGCTTGATTAGGTGTAACCGCTGCGGGTTTCCTTGAAGCCTTACGCTTCCTTGATTTTGGTGCTGGCTTGACTTCTGCTTCCTTTGGTGGCTCTTGAGTGGCTTCATTGTCGAGACGAGAGACTTCATTGTTGAGACGAGCCATGGCAATGCCTAGATCCACGGTCTTCTGAATCACTTGGCCTATTTGCTGGACAAATTTGGCTGTTCGCTCGGACGTTTGACCAGTGCTGAGAGGAATAGACATTCTAGAAGAAAATGAAAGATATAGGAAGAAACAAGTGAAAGATTATTGGAAAATCAATACCGAATGGTAACGAATGAAAATTGTGATCATTTGTTTGTTACCTAAGGCAAACAAATGAGATGGTGACAAATCAAAGTAAATGGGTCAAAAATAATGTATCGCGAAGACATGCTCGCCTATAAGTGAACACTCATCCCAAGAATTCCCAGGTAAGCACAACTGGTCTCGCGTCTGATGAGATGTATACGAAGTGCTTTCCTAGACAGAAAACCCAGAATACAGGCATTCACCCTTCCAGTTTGCACGTGTTCACATTATTTAAAACCCATAACCTTGACGAGATTTTGAAAATTCAAAGGGGTTCAAAACCATATAACAGAGAGTTCAAAACCTAGTAATTAATCATCCTAGAACAGATGATTAGTTTTCAAAGCGGTTTTGAAATTTATGTTCTTGTTGTGGTTGTCGACTAAGGATAGGTGACAGTATTGTTTTATAACTAAACGCAAGTAAACTCGCGTTAGGGTCCTAGAAAGGTTATAGACTAGGTCAAAGTATTACTAATAACCTAATTCCCTATAACCATGAGCTCTGATACCATCTTTTCTGTCACACCCCGACCACGTAGAACATACAAAACGTGGCGGAAACATCGGGGAGTGTTGTAACAGAATTAATGTTTCACAACCATGGAAATTAAAGTTTCGTTTTATTCATCAAACAAGCGAGTTACATTGTCTTTAAACAAGAAATAAAGAGTACATAACATAAATTAACTAGTTCTTGTCTCGTTTTAAGTCACTAAGGCACAAGTCCACCTATCTGTATCTTGATAAGTACTATGCATCATCTCCTGAAAACACATGTGAAAATAGGTACGTCAGCATAAAAATGCCTGTGAGATACATAGGTTTATGAAAATAGGATTCATGACTTATTGTTTAAGAAAATGTTTAGTCATGAACCTTGTAATTTGCTTTGTTTTGTAAATCATTTGAAAAGCAATAAGATCAGATAATAAGTATAAGTAAGAGAATAATGTATGGTTAAATGAATAACCAAGTAAAATGAGTTTGTAAAAGATAAGTTGTTTTGTAAAACAACGTCTTGTGAAAAGTATGTTATTTGTATAAAATGTTATATGTCTCAAATTGAAATGATTCAAATAACGCTACGATATGTAATACTATACAATCACTTATATATAGGAAGTACCAGCGGCGTATCCACCATGCTTGTATCATATTACACACGCCTCGTTACTTAATCAATTACTCAAACCAAACCAAACAATGTAAGATATCTATGTTTAAACCAATTGTCAAAAGTCCTTGTATAAATCATGTCAAATGTTGATAGTCCAAAAGTAGTCAAGTAATGTGTAACAAATGTTATGTATGGTAAGTAAAATTAAGACTACTTAAACCATAAGTAAAATGCACAAAAACAAGGTATTGAAGTAAAACATGGTTTAAATCAAAGTTATGTTTTGTGTAATATATGCATGCTATACTGATATAGACATTTATGCGGTATTGTGAAAATTCATACATCCAAGCCTTGAGACAGCCGGATAACCTTTTTAGTCAAGGTTATCAAAAGAATATGTATTCGGATTCGGTCATTCCTTACGTCCAAACAAACCCGAGATTTCAGGAATGGGATTTGTCAAGTCCTATGGTACCACTACCTACTACCGAGCGGCATGATCGGTGTTAATGAATGTACATTGTCTCATTTAAACAAACCAAATGTCATACCAAAATGTAAGCATGTGATGAAGATAATGTACCTAGTATGCTAGAGTAATCATACAAGGTAGAGCTGTAAAACAATGTGTCCATATGTTACTGGAACATATGTGTAACACCCGTGTTATTTCGACCATCAAACAAATGCCCAACCAATGAAATATTGTATTTCATACTTGGGATTTGTAAAAATATGTGTATCGTTTACACATATCAATTCTTGTTCGATTTCAAACTCTATATCGCTTTCTGGAAGGTTATACGCGCACTGATGCGTAAATATAACCAGTTTAATGCAACAGACACTCTGGAATAGTGACATATACTTAACATACCTTAAATAACCTTTACATAACTTAGAAATAAGTTTTTAAGGCTTTGGTATGGCAAAATCAAGTTAAATCGCTTACAGGGACTAAAGTTGACAAACTGTGAAAGTATGCCAATTTGAACTGTAACAGACCTTCCGGAACATGACCATAAGTTAAACATGCCATAAATATCCTTTGCATAGCTTAGAAATAGGCTTTGAGGGGTTCGGTATGCTAAAATAAACTTTTGGGTCATTCAGGGACTAAAAGTGTCAAAAAGTGCACAAGTTTACATTTTCGCGCATAACTTACGTTCTGAATACATCCGGACATCCAAAAATTTATGTAAGCATGACTATATTATACTTTAGTGTTTGGCTTAAGAAAAATCCATTCGTTTCGTCATTTGGATCGTTTTTCGCGCTTGTGCGCATTCCGTCGTAATTAAGCGAACATCGCGTTCGTACGACCAAACGAACCAACATCTGACATATTTTTGAGCATGTTTCATGTCCACAATGTTTAGGTATCATTTTAGGGCCTTAAAGTTGGCTTTACGGGCCTTAGAAGTGCCGGAAATGGGCTTAAACACGTGCAGGGACTGAAACTGTCATTTCTGAAAGTTTGTGCTGATCTGACATGGCCAGGCGGCCCGCCTACGTTTTGCCTGATCCTGACGCGGGCCGCGTACGCCTCCCTGATCAGATTAGATCGAACAGTCAGCACGATCCAGCTGTTTTAACCACCACCACACCTTTCCCACTTGCATTTTCAACTGATAAGGATGGTTTTTAGCCACCACAACTTTCTGACACTTGTACGGTTACGATTAAGGCACGATATTCGACAAACGATCTTAACGGTTACCCGAAAACTATAAATACCCCACCCCCATTGCTTCTAAACCCACAAGAATCTGATCTAAGTGACTCTAAGTTGGAACCATTGTTTCATACCTGAGTTATTGTGATCTAGATTAGCATTCGGGGACCCTTCGTAAGTATTCTTTCGTTCTTTTCCTTATTTTTACTGCTTTTCGAGTCAGAAAGTCAAACTTTGTTTGACTTTCAGTGTTGACCAGTAATGGTCAATGCGAAGTTCGTTTGAACTTCGCAACGTGAGTGTAATCACGTTGGTTATAGTCCCTTGGGACTATGCCTACTGATTACCACGTTGTCTAGGGTCGTAGGGTAAGCGATCTGATAAATCGCTTATACCTCGAACCCGACCCAGTTTGGTCGATCATTAGGATCCGACCAAATACATTAGGTGACCATAGTGTAGGGAATAACCTTCCGAGGTTATACCCTATGGTCACATCGTTTAAGTAGTTGTATGATAGGTAGTTTATATGCCTTAGGTAAATTACCAGAATACCCTTTTCATGTATAATTGGTAATTTAGCATATGTAACCTAAACTTTTGTCACATAACTGATTATGTAACATGTTTAGGCATATAACACTTGTCATAGGACTAGTTAGGCGGTCCGAACGCGTTTCACGCGAACGACGCGTTAAAGTAGCATAAGCTATCTAAACGGGTCGTAATGGGTCGAAAGCACTTAGATTAAGGTTTCATTTAGTATGTAGGCTTTGTTAAACCATATGACACGAGTCTCTATACTCGTTTGGTTTACGAACCCTCATTCTATCCAATCATCCGATTTAGGTCCGGTTATTAACATAGTTACCTATATTAGGTGCCGTTTGATATCCGCGATCTCTAGCATTGTTTGGTTGTTACTCAAGGACTACTAAGCAATCTCAAGTGAGTACATAGACCCCTCTTTTACTGTTTTCCAAACTGTTTTGGGGTGGAACACATGTGCCTACTTGTTACTTTCATGCTTTCCTGTTTTCACATCATATACCTGCTATGTTCGTTAGTACATTATAATACATGATTTCATTACATTTCATACTACGTATGTCCATTGTGTGCATACTTAGTACATTGTTTTACATTGCTTTTCTGTTGCATATGCTTATCCATCATATGAACACATTATACTACATATTGAACTGTTGTAAACATTTGACTATGTGAACCGTTGTAATCATTTGACTATGTGAACCGTTTGTATCTGTGAACCGTTTGTATCTGTGAACCGTGTGATCCGTATTTGACTATACATGAACATTTCTACACTTGTTAAACATTTCATCTTGATAGTTTGGTTTGAGTAAGTGATTAAGTAACGAGGCGGGTGTAATATGATACAAGCATGGTGGATACGCCGCTGGTACTTCCTATATATAAGTGTTTGTATGGTATTACATATCGTAGCGTTATTTGAATCATTTCAGTTTGAGACATATAACATTTTTATACAAATAACATACTTTTCACAAGACATTGTTTTACAAACAACTTATCTTATACAGACTCAGTTACATGGTTATTCATTTAACCATACATTATTCTTTTATCTATACATATCATCTGGACTTATTGATTTTCAAACGATTTACAAGACAAAGCAAATTACAAGGTTCATGACTAAACATTTTCTCAAACATAAGTCATGAATCCTATTTTCACAAAACCTATGTATCTCACAGGCATTTTTATGCTGACGTACCTATTTTCACATGTGTTTTCAGGTGATGATGTATAGGACTTATCAAGACATACTTAGGCGGATCTGTGCCTTAGTGACTTAAAACGACACAAGAACTAGCTACTTTATGTTATGTACCCTTTGTTTCTTGTTTAAACAATGTAAACTTTCATGTTTGATGAATAAAACGAAACTTAAATTTCCATGGTTGTGAAACATTAATTCTGTTACAACACTCCCCGACGTTTCCGCCACGTTTCGTATGTTCTACGTGGTCGGGGTGTGACAATATGCAACAGAGATGCAATGTAAAATAATGTACTAATAAACATAGCAAGTATATGATGTGAAAACATGGAAAGCATGAAAGTAACAAGTAGGCACATGTGTTTCACCCCAAAACAGTTTGGAAAACAGTAAAAGAGGGGTCTATGTACTCACTTGAGATTGCTCAGTAGTCCTTGAGTAACAACCAAACAATGCTAGAGATCGCGGATATCAAACGGCACCTAATATAGGTAACTATGTTAATAAACCGGACCTAAATCGGAAGATCTGATAGAATTAGGGTTCGTAAACCAAACGA
The DNA here is from genome assembly GCA_030545235.1 of Helianthus tuberosus. Taxonomy (NCBI): domain Eukaryota; kingdom Viridiplantae; phylum Streptophyta; class Magnoliopsida; order Asterales; family Asteraceae; genus Helianthus; species Helianthus tuberosus. The sequence goes on along the minus strand of CM060418.1, from coordinate 90,252,596 downwards.
GTATAGAGACTCGTGTCATATGGTTTAACAAAGCCTACATACTAATTGAAACCTTAATCTAAGTGTTTACGACCCATTACGACCCGTTTAGGTAGCTTATGCTACTTTAACGCGTCGTTCGCGTGAAACGCGTTCGGACCGCCTAACTAGCCCTATGACAAGTGTTATATGCCTAAACATGTTACATAATCAGTTATGTGACAAAAGTTTAGGTTACATATGCTTAATTACCAATTATACATGAAAAGGGTATTCTGGTAATTTACCTAAGGCATATAAACTACCTATCATACAACTACTTAAACGATGTGACCATAAGGTATAACCTCGGAAGGTTATGCCCTATACTAGGGTCACCTAATGTATTTGGTCTGATCCTAATGATCGACCAAATGGGTCGGGTTCGAAGGTATAAGCGATTTATTAGATCGCTTACCCTACGACCCTAGACAACGTGGTAATTAGTAGGCATAGTCCCAAGGGACTACGACCATCGTGATTACAATCACGTTGCGAAGTTCAAACGAACTTCGCATTGACCATAAGCTGGTCAACGCTGAAAGTCAAACAAAGTTTGACTTTCTGACTCGAAAAGCAATAAAATAAGGAAAAGAACAAAAGAATACTTACGAAGGGTCCCCGAATGCTAATCCCGATCCAAGTAGCTCAGGTATGAAACAATGGTTTCAACTTAGAGCTCCTCAAATCAGAATTCTAGTGAGTTTAGCAATGGGGGTGGATGGGTATATATAGTTTTCGGTCCACCGTTAAGATCGTTTCATGGAAAACGTGCCTTAATCCCACCCGTACAAGTGTTGGGACCTTATGGTAACTAGAAAATGATGCTTATCAGATGACTAAGCAATTGAGAATATGTGGGTGTGAATCAAACAGCTGCAACCTGCTGTTAAAAACACTGAATCTGGTCTGATAGAACCCATACGCATCGTAGGGCAAAAGTGCATGCGCATCGTAGGGCAAAAGTTTGGCAGAATTACCATTTTAGTCCCTGTCATGCATTCAGCCCATTTTCGACACGTTTATGGCCCGTTAACCCCATTTCAAAGCTCTAAAATGAAGTTAAAGTATAGGGAACTTAAAATGTGCTCAAAAATATCTCAGATGTCGGTTCGTTTAGCCGTACGGCAGCGATGTTCGGTTAATTACGACGGAATGCGCATAGGCGCGAAAAACGATCCAAATGACGCGACGAATGGATTTTTGGCAATCCAAACACTAAAGCATAATATAGTCATGCTTATATAAATTTTTGGATGTCCGGATGTATTCAGAACGTGAGTTATGCGCAAAAATGCAAACTTGTGCACTTTTTGACACTTTTAGTCCCTGAATGAGCCAAAAGTTTATTTTAGCACACCGAACACCTCAAAGCCTATTTCTAAGCTATGTAAAGGATATTTATGGTATGTTTAACTTATGGTCATTTTCCGGAATGTCTGTTACAGTTTAAATTGGCATACTTTCACAGTTTGTCAAATTTAGTCCCTGTAAGCGAATTAACTTGATTTTGCCATACCAAAGCCTTCAAAACTTATTTCTAAGTTATGTAAAGGTTATTTAAGGTATGTTAAGCCTATTTCACTATTCTGGAGTGTTCGTTGCATTAAAATGGTTATATTTACACATCGGTGCGCGTATAACCTTCCAGAAAGCGATTTAGAGTTTGGATTTGAACAGAAAATTGATATGTGCAAATGATACACATATTTTTACAAATCCCAAGTATGAAATATAATATTTCATTGGTTCGGTATTTGTTTGATGGCCGTAGAGGCACAGGTGTTACACTGGAGTTTCTCTCTAGCCATACCTGGTAAACGGTTGCAGCTACAAGAATCCTACCAATCACATTCTTCGCCAATTTTGAACCCGATGTATTAACAAGGTGCTGAAAAATATTCTCCCATTTATCCGTTAGATGTTGCATAGCTCCGAGAGGTTTAACCATCGTCCAAACTTGAGCCGAAAAAGTACATTCAAAGAATAAGTGAGGATGAGAGTCAATACCGTGCTGGCATAAGGCACAGCACATCAGCCGAAGGTTAACGGCTCCACCGACTTCCCATTGCTTCAACTTGTCTTGAGTCTTTAGCTTGTTTCCAATTACTAACCACATGAGAAATGCATGACGCGAGATACACTGAGAGAACCAAACAGCTCTATGCCAATTCACATTCTGACCACTCGATCGAAGAGTATCCCAAACATTCTTAGACGAGTAGCTTGTTTCCTTACCATTATCATCAATCCAAGTAACAGTATCTTTCTTATTTGGCATTAAATTCAGGGCCTGTACATTTGACAGAGCCGGGTATGTGACTACCCAAGCCTCCGGCCAAACCCATTGACCATCAATCACAACTTCCGCTAGCTTTGTGTTAATGTGAAATCCCGCTCGTTGAATCATTCTAAGCGTAATAATTCTCCCAATGGGATCCGCATGCGACCATTTATCATACCAAGCAGAAGTCGCCATGCCATCCCCTATCTTTGACCACATATGCTCACGAAGAAGCGGTCTAAGATTTAAGATTTTCCTCCACCCCCACGTATTACCTTGCTTCATAGGAACATCCCAAAAACATCTTTGTTTCAGCTTGTATGTGTGAATCCATTTAACCCAAAGCAACTCTCTATTAGTTAAAAGGCTCCAAACATGAAAAGTCATCAACGCCTTATTAACATCGTCAACACGTTTGATCCCCAAACCCCCTTCATTCCTTGGCCGGCATATTCTTTTCCACGCTACTTTGGCCTTGCCTTTCCCAACTGATCCGCTTTTCCATAGAAAGTCTCTCATTTTCCTTTTAAGCTCCTTTGAAATACGCTTTGGGAGGATGAAGACAGATGCCCAGTAGACATGCATAGATGACAGCACCGATCTGATAAGCTGTAGTCTTCCCGCGAATGAAAGAAACTTGTTGCCCCAATACGTGATTCTATTTTCCATTTTTTCAACGAGTATCTGGCAGTCTTTGTACAATAACCGAGACGATATAAGGGGAACGCCAAGATATTTAACTGGAAGGCATCCTTCTTTAAACGACACAAGCTCAAGGATTCTTTGTTTAACCTGGTTGGTCACATTAGCAAAGTATACCGTACTTTTTGGAATACTTGGAACTAAACCGGACATGTTTTTAAAGCTTTCAAGAGCTTCTAGAACAAGCTTGACCGATTTAACTTCTCATCTAGCAAACATAAATAGGTCATCGGCAAAACATAAGCTCACAATACGTTGTTTATCACACTTATTGTGAAACCGAAAGTTCAAAGATGTAGCTACCATGTAATCCAAACGAAGCGTAAGAACTTCCATAACAAGAGTAAACAAATAAGGCGACATCGGATCACCTTGCCGAAGCCCCCTCTCACCTTTGAAGAAACCATGTAAGTTGCCATCGATGCTCAAAGAAAACGTTGTAGACGAAACACAAGTCATAATCCACTCTATCATCCGTTCATGGAACCCGAAACCTGTGACAATACGCCTCAGAAAAATCCAGTCAACCGTGTCGTATGCTTTCTGTATATCGATTTTAAATGCACATCTAGGACGACCCGTGTTTCTATGATAATTATGCATCAGTTCTTGTGTAAGCATAATGTTATCAGAAATTCTCCTGCCCGGGATAAAAGCCGATTGGTTTATGCTAACTAGATCATGCAAACCTTGCTTGATTCTATTAGTAATGATTTTGCTCAAACACTTGAATATAGTGTTACAACAAGATATTGGTCTATAGTCCGTGACATACTCCGGAGTGGGCTTCTTAGGGATTAAAGCAATGATAGTATGGTTTACCTCCTTTAAAAGTTTACCATTCCTGAAGAATTCCCGAACCGCATGGCACACATCACTCCCTACAATATTCCATGCTTTTTTAAAGAAGACAGACGAAAAACCATCTGGACCCGGAGCTTTATTATCCCCAATATCAAACATAGCGTTCTTTATCTCTTCATTCGAAGCCTCCCTAACCATCAACTGAGCTTTGTCGGAATTCAGCTTGTTTACAAATAAATCTAGTGAAGGATTCTCTAGAATATTATCTTTTTGACCGAGGAATTTTCATAATCATCCAGGAGCGCTTTTGCTGCATCTATACCTTCGTGTTGCGTCCCATTAACATCCTTAACTATCTCAATTCTGCTCCGGTGGTTCTTACTTTTGATCGAGTTGTGAAAAAAAGTTGTGTTCGCATCTCCAGACCCGAGCCATTCTACTTTTGCCTTTTGTTTAAGAAAGCACTCTTCATCAAACGACACCTCCATAAACTCTTTATATGTCACGACCTCCTTGAGCCTTAACTCTTCATTATTCGGATCACTATCCAGCTGAATCTGAATTACATCCAACTCTTTACGTAAACTATCTACCTTTTTGTGTAAGTTACCTTGGTCCCGAAGCAGCTTCCTTAGGGGAACCTTTAACGATCTCATCTTCGTCACTAATCTGAACATATGACACCCAGCCACCTCCTCATTCCACCTGTTAGACACCACTGCCGCAAAATCTTTCTTATTTGCAATGAAATTAGCAAATTTGAAAGGTTTTGGTTTTTCTTTCGACACGGTTGGGAGTTTTAGAATACACGGCGTATGGTCCGAAATCCTGTTAGGATGAAAATACGCACAAGCCGCTGGGAACATGTCTGTAAAATGAACATTAGCCATTATCCGATCTATTTTCTTGATAACACCAGTTCCCTTTTTTTGGTTTTTGCTTCCAAGTGTAGTGAACGCCTGTACTATTGACATCAAACACCTCCAAATCATCAACACAATCTCTAAAGTCACGCATACCCGTATTAACTTTAGACGAACCAAACAAGTTATCTTCTAAGTTCAAAGAGGAGTTAAAGTCACCTAGAAGAACCCATGGCTTATCGTGTACTAAAGCCGTATGATAACGTAAGTTCTCCCATAGATCACGTCTAGTTTTATAATAGTTGTCAGCATATATGAACGAGCAGAAAAGTGTTTTTTTGTCCCTCTTGAATTGAATTTGAACATGAATAGCTTGACTCGATTGAGCCAGAACCATAACATCCACCTCATTAGCATTCCATCCCAGAATTATACGAGTTCCTTTTTGACAAACATTACCATTCGAAGTCCATTCCCAATATCTCCAAACGTTTCTACAAACACTAGCAAGATTACTAATATCGACATGAGATTCAATAATAGCACACACCTGAATTCCATTTTGATGAATAACTTGTCGAACCTCTTTTTGCTTTAGAGGGCGGTTCAACCCCCTAATATTCCAAGATGCTATACTAGACATGGGAAACGTTTTCACCGGGAGTGCTTGCCCCCTCAGTTTGTTTCGGCTCTCCCACTATGGAGTGAATCGTTTCATTGTAAACCTCTTGCACTTCCTTATCATCAGAGTAACCATCTACGATATCGTTTTGATCCTTCTTTTCATCCTTCCGTTCTATATCCCTTCGGCTAAGCCCATGTTTTTTAGTCGTATAGTCCAAATCTTCACTTAATAGATCAAATTTGTTACCAGTTTTCATAATGTTTGTATTCACCACTGGAACTGGATTGGTCACATTTTCTAATTCATCTATAACATTAATGACACGAGGAGCCTGCTTCGAATTTTTTGGAACCGGTCTATATTCAAACCTCATACCTTGCTTCTTTGTAGAGAATCCCTGTTTCGCCTAATGTTTCTTTTTTACCACTTCATAGCCATCTTCCAGTTTATTGCCATCTTCCTTAACTTGCTTAGTTACTTGCTTCGGACATTTAGCATCCGTGTGTCCAAACACCTTACATCCCTAACATCGTGGGGGCTGTCATTCAATCTTTACCAAACTCTTAGAAAAACCTTCTTCATCCTCCAACGATTAAGTAATGTAAGATAAAAAAACAATATAGATTTTAGTTTTATAAATGAACACCTAAATCTACATTATAAAATAATAAACCAATTTCGAGTTTGAGCCTAGCATCTTTTTCATACTTACATTATAAAATATTATACGTGGTACGAACTCAGGTATAACCCTTTTGCTTGCAAGTTTAAAAAAAACAATATAATGGCAGTGTACATTAATGCTAAAAACCTTCATTTGCTATAATAAAAAAGTTAAAACAATATTACAAACTATGTTAACATTTTAAACCTACCTAAGAATTTGTCATACAACAAATCGTAAATGGTGTTGCTAAAGTAATGAAAAATCGTAAATGTTAATCTCCTTCAATCAGTGCTATTTTTTTTTTTTTTTTTGATAGATTCGTTCATATATATGAATAACACGCATATCTCAATATTCAAATTATGACAAGTAGATAAACGCCTATAAAAACAGGGATGTTTCCTAATCCATTTAAAAAAATGAAAATACAATGGTTGATTGTATTTATTTACAAAATACAAGGGGAGAGTGTAACCAGTAAAATTAAAAAAAGGGGGAGTACATTTATAACAGTTTTAGTAGTAATAAAAATAATTTATTGACAAATGAAACTATCATTTAACCACTTTTATAACACCTTTACTTTTATTAAAACATGAAATCAATGCTGAAAAAAGACGACTTTAATAATTAATCTAGCGTTTCAATTTCCCCCCTTCACTCTCAAAATTTCCCCTTTTTCCAAGTTTCCGTTGTTCATATATACTCACTCTCCATCACTATCCCCCACTGATGTAACAACTCACCGTCACCGGCACCGTCTCGCCGGAGAATGGCATATATGTGCACAGACAGCGGCAACTTAATGGCCATAGCTCAACAAGTCATCCAGCAGAAACAACAACAAGAACAACAACTTCACCAACAACATCCGCCACTAGCGCACACACACACTATGAATGTTAATCCGTTTTGGACCACCGCCACCGGCCAGGTTTCTCCAACTCTACCGTACGGTTTTTCCGATCCGTTTGACGGAGGAGCGGTGGATGTTGCCGGAGGTGAAGAGGCGGCTGGATTTCAGTTTCCGAGTTTAGAGAGTCATCACCACCACCAGCCAGGGTTTAGGTTTGCGGATTTTGTAGCGGCGTCTGGATCTGTAGGTGAGTTTGATACTGATGAGTGGATGGAGAGCTTGATTGACTCCACGACCTCTGATTTCACTCTGTACGGTTCAGATCCGTTTTCGGATTGTCCGAGTCGACTCACTGAGTCAACCGATTTGAAAAACGTAACCTCTAATTGGCCACCACCGGCGGCGGCGGTGATACATATCTCACCGCCGGAGGAGAAGGAAGTGAAGGTTCCAAAACTGGAGAAACTGCCGCCGGTTAAACCGGATGTAGCTTCAACTAGCTCACCGGAGCGGTTTTTAACCAAGCCGTTACTCAAAACCCTAACTGACTATGCTCGAATCGCCGATACTGAACCGGAAAAGGCGGTTACGGCGCTTAACCGCCTCCGGGAGTCACTATCCGGCGAGCACGGAGATCCGACGGAGAGAGTAGCGTTTTACTTCGCCGAAGCTTTACACAACCGCATCACTCGCAAACCACGTTCAATCTCCGACGTGACGTCAGCAACGGAGTTCACTCTTACATACAAAGCTCTCAACGACGCTTGTCCGTACTTCAAATTCGCTCACCTAACTGCAAATCAATCGATTCTAGAAGCAACGGAAACCGCTGATAAAATTCACATAGTCGATTTCGGAATCGTTCAAGGCGTTCAATGGGCGGCACTTCTGCAAGCTCTGGCAACCCGACCCGCCGGTAAACCGACAAGCATCCGGATCTCTGGTATTCCAGCGCTAATCCTCGGTTCCTCACCGGCGCCAGAGCTTCTCGCAACCGGTAACCGCCTCCGTGAGTTCGCGAAGCTTCTAGATCTGAAATTTGAATTCGAACCGATCTTAACTCCAATCGAAAACCTAACCGTATCTAGCTTCTGGATCAACGATAACGAGTTTCTCGCCGTTAATTTCATGCTCCAGTTATACAACCTGTTGGATGAAGACTCGAAGGCCGTTACAAAAGCGTTAAAGCTAGCGAAATCGTTGAAGCCGAGTATTGTCACATTAGGCGAATACGAATCGAGTTTGAACGGGTTACCGTTTGTTCAACGATTTGACAACGCGTTAAGCTTTTATTCGGCTTTGTTCGATTCGATTGAACCGAACATGAGCCGAGACTCAGTGGAGAGGCTGCAGGTGGAGAGGTTGTTGTTCGGGCGAAGGATAGCGGCCGCAGTGGGGTATGGGAATGAAGAAGGTAGCGAAAGAGAACGGATGGAGGATAAGGAACGATGGCGGATAATGATGGATGATGCAGGGTTTGAGAAGGTGAAGTTTAGTAATTATGCAGTGAGTCAAGCTAAGATTCTGTTGTGGAGTTATAATTACAGTGATATGTATGAGCTTATTGATGATGATTCACAGTTAGGGTTTCTATCTCTTGCTTGGAATGGTGTACCTGTTCTTACTGTTTCTTCATGGCGTTAGCTGTTAGTTGTTGTTGATCAGGGATTTTTTCTTAAATGTTTTTCTTTTTTTTTGGTGTAATGAGTACAGGTAAGATAATTAGATCCACCATTAGTGGTGTTTTTTTTGGAGCTTTTGGTTTGTTTTAGTGATGAAGCCTGGTCCAAGTTTTAGAAATAGATCCGCCATTAATGGTGGTTTTTGAAGCTTTTGGTAATGAATGATAAGGTGTTGTGAACTGAATTGCAGGTTGGTTATATTTTTACTGAATTGCGTTTGTTTCAGCGTCATTGGCATTTATGAAACTAGAGGTTTTTGGCAAATGTGAAATGGCCGTTGTGGTTTCTTACTTCTAGATTTGTTCATTTGCTTTTAATTTATTGTCATTTATGATTTATGAAGTGGACGTGGTGAATACGAATCAACTTGAATTCGAACCTTTTTAATCGAATTTGAATTGAATTTCGAATTTTTCGAATTCGAATCGAATTCTGAACACCCATTATTATTTGTGTAACGTAACATGGATGAGGTGGGGAGTGCTCACCAATTGATTGTTTCGACCATTGGAGACAAACAACGGCTATATAGCCGTCTGATATATTTAAACCAAACCATTCACAATCCATTTCTCACAAACCAAAAACCATTATTAACAATACAAGCTAAACCATTTCTCTTCTTATGCTCCTATTTTTCAAAATGGCGGATCAAATACCGTTGTTTATTCCACCCAACATTATTGATGATGATTTATCCTCAAGTGGTGGTAGCTTAATGTTTTTTCAAAAATCTCATCGAGCAAGCCGAAGTAGAAGACACTAGCACATCTAGTAAAAAAAGATATGTGTGTGGTGATCGGGAGAAAGGCCATGAAACCCTTAAGGAATATTATTTTGTCGAGGAGCCGAACTACACTGATGATTTTTTTTTCGTCATAGATTTCGTATGTCAAAAAAGTTGTTTTTAAAAATTGTGAGCGATGTGGAAGCGAATAATCCTTGGTCTCAAGAGGGCTTGGTTGGGAGAATGAAGAAGAGGTTTACACTGTTGCAAAAAGTTACATCGGCGATTAAACAACTTGCAACTGGTAACCCTTCAGACGAGAACGTTGAGTATTTAAATATGGCCGAATATTTAAATCCAAGAAAACGGAAACGTGATAGCACCAGTACACATTCGGGATCTTCCAGTCGAGCTCATTTTCGACGATACTGCTTTTAAAGAGCTCATTGATAAAGATACGCATTGGAGACTAAAACATGATCTCGTAGAGCATCTTGGAGGACTAGATTTACCCCACTATGAGGTGAATTCCGACGATGATTAGTAAAATTAGTTTTAGTTTTATGATTTATGTTTTTATTTTCCTCGTTTTAAATTAATGTAATGTCTTTTCTATTGTAATGTAATTTTATATAGTTTAATTTAATGTAATGTTTTTTTTAATTTAATGTACTTTTATTTTATTTAAAATATGTTTTAATTATAATGAATAATTTTTAGAAATAAAAAAAATTAAAAAAAGAAATGGAGTACTTCCGCGAGGGGAGCACCCCTTATGTTTGAGGCAAAATGAGAAGTTAAGAGGGGAGTTGACATGGCATAATGTGATTGGCTGGGATAGAGAGGTGACACCCTATGAGCATTGACAATAGTGTCACACCCTACTCGTAGCAAAAGCGCATCGGTTCAACTATGAACGGTTCTCATTGCATTCGATAGTGTAAACATTCTATATGATAAAATAAACCATGATGTCATTGCCAAATATTATATGAAATCAAGACACAAGATTTAAGTATATTGTTTACAAACATATCCTAAAATATCCAGTTCACAAAATGAATTTTAACAAAATATAGTTTTGTAAATCAAGGTTTTGACTCCTATATTCCTGCGCGAAGGCGATATATAAGAGACAAACCCTCCATGTGTTTTGTTATGTCACAAATGAATCTTTAAAACATTTGGATAACTTTGTATTGAAAAATGGTATGCATAACGTCTATTAAATTCGTGGATCAATTAATGTTTTGCAAGAAATTAATATAGATGCAAACATAAATAAGCAACCAAACCTAGACGATGTCTCTGTCGTTACCGGGCCACTAAATCCATAGTGATACCCCGAATTGGGACATAAAAGCACTCCAACAGGGTCGCACAAACCAGGAGTAGAGCTTGACCATACTCAATAGATCTACCACTTTTGTTCCTCGGTGTGTATTGTGGTTAATGGCTACTCGTGTTTTTCTACTTATGCGAACATGATCTAGGTGATTTCATTCCCTATCTTATTGTAATGCCCCGCGTTTTCGTAACTTTCCTCACATAGAAAGCGTGTCTTGTATTTCTTTTTTTGGGAAGTTTGTACTCCTTGTAATCGTATTTCGTTGTATCATTGTAAATCCGAGACTTTGATCGTAATAAAATCCATTGTTTTATACAAATTATACTTTACTTATTCGTGCATGCTTAAAACGTCTAATTCATTATACATTTGATATCTTATTCGTGAATCTTGTAAACATGTGATAAACTTGCTAGTACGTATCATACATACATAACTTATACGTTTTCACACATTCTGATACATCATTGACACTACAAATACTTAATAACGACTAATATACTTGTTTATATGTTTGGATTACATAAAATCATCTTATAATATACGTTATACCTTAAAACATAACAAGTATGAAACATCAGGGACTAAAAATGACAAAAGAACAAGTTCCACGGCCAAGGGCTGTCACGCCCCGCGACCGCCACCCTGGTTCTCTCTCGCAGCCCGCCAGAGGGCATAATCCGCATAAAATTATTTTTCAGCTCTTGATTGGTCACATTTGTGTTTTCTTTGGCCTTACCTCCCACCTAATTGCATTAAAACTCAAACCCTACTTCACCACTATATAACCAAGCTTCCTACCACTCATTTTAATTTTTCCAACACATTTACACTCTCAAAATGCTCTCAATTCAGTTGGAAACACTAGTTTTAGCAGATTATTCTAAGTGCCAAAGTGATCACTTTTCTTCATTTTTCTTCAACTTTCTCCACCATTTCTTCTTCTACAAAGCTTGGAGCATCTCTAGGATTGTTTCCACAAGATTATCATGGTAATCTAAGGTGGAACATCACCATTTTGAGGTCCAAACCTTTTGTTTTGGAAGAATACTTGTTAAACTTTTATGAAACTATGTTTTCTTGATTGTGTCTTGTGCCTACTTGTTCTTGAACCTATCTAAGGTTATGAGACTTGTTAGGAGTTGATTCGTATGAAGTTTAAGAGGTGCAAACACCTCTAAACTTTCTGCGTTGATTTGATATTCTTGTATATTCATTTTCTTGTTAATAACTTGGTGGAATTTTGTACTCACCAAGCTCACAACCAAGTCTATGGTTGTGGGTTTGAGTTGAGGTGATTACCATCAAAGTTATGACTTTAAATACTCATTTACATTATGTTCATACATGGTAAAATCAATGATGAAAACAAGCACAAGTCATCATCTTCCATATGATAAACTTGTGACTTGTGAGGTGTGAACAAATGGAAGCTTGGGCTTTCCAAACTAAGTTCCACTTCTTTATTTGAACCTTGTTCATGAACACTCTTGTGACTTACTAGAATCAAAGTACCTTAGCCCCGTCTAGCCTCCGACACTTAGGATTACCTTTCCATGTCGTGTTGGAACACCCGGCTTATAGTGTACTTGGTCACTTGAGCTTGTTAGATAGAGTTACTTCCTTGTTATTCATGACCCTCCGAACCATCTTCAAGACGGTTTGTGTAGTGGTGAATCATATAATGAGGTTTAACCTCCATGCTTGACTTACATGATACTACATGTTATTTAAGATTGGACTTAGTTTTAGGTTGATATTATAACTATATAAATACATATATATACGTAAGAACATGGCTGAATTTGTGATAGTAATCAAATCATGATTGTTTGTCATAAACTTAGGCTATTATATCTAAGTTTCTAAGTCACTTGTTATTGATTCTAATGGGCAATTTGGTCCCCATAAAACCACATAATATAGTGTCATAAACGAGTGATTAGAACTAGATATTACTTTGATATACATAATTTTGATACTTTAAATTCTAAATCCCGAATCCTACCACTTCCTAAATGTCACGTAACCTCACCATTGAATCCTTGTTCACAAACAACTCGTCAATATTGTGAGTACACTTGACCCTTTTTCGCTTTAACACACTTTGGGTGTAACATGTTTAACTTATCAAAATACACAATTCACACAAATATACTTATTTACTCAATTCGCCGCCATACATGCTATTTGTTATGCTTAGGTTTTATCCCAAAGGTTCGGTTGTTCGCCGATTCAAATGGTACGTGAGTTGGGTTTAGAACGTCGTGAGACTGCTAGAACACATACATGCTACTTGTCATTAACTTAGCTATCCCACCTTAACAATTATAGCGCTATAGGAGTAGCACACCACCCGACGGGGTATTGTTAAGTTACATACTTTACGGTCTTGATTACTTCGGTATCGAGAGATGCACATTATTATACATAACGGTCTCGTTCTCTTCGGTGGTGAAGGATGCTCATTATTCTTGTGGACACTCGGGTTTGACTTTTAGTTATGCATGCTAGTTTAACCTTGTATACAAATTGCCATGTTGGATTTGAGAAATTCTGTTATACTTATGCTATGTGTCTAAAATTTGTGTACTCGCCAATACTTTTATATTGAACTATGCTTTTAAAACATGTTGCAGGTTTATGATGATGTTGATGATGCATGGAACTTAGTAGGATGCCTAGAAACACATGTAGATTTTATATACTTGTTGTAATGTAATTATTTTGTTTCAAGTTGTTGTATTTGATTTCAAACAATGTAAATGATCCTTTTAGCAATGAAATGAAATTCATTATTTAAATACTTGTCGTAATTTAGTGTTATGAGTAATGAACAATCTCGTTTTCGTCTCACTCCGATGTTTCCATTATCGGTTGGGGTGTGACAGATTGGTATGCTTTTGACCTAGTCTATAGTTAAGCGCCATACTTGACCATACTTGATTCATATGCAAATTTCTTGAAACGTCTTTTATGTGCTAATTCTTGAAATGCTTTATGTGCTCATACTTGCTTTACTATTCCATAACATACGACTTTCCTAATGCTATTTTCCTCGATTATGCTAAAAGCAAAACATTCATATTGTACAAACGAGATGACTTCACCAAAATAGGTGTTGGTGCATATTTCGTACGTCTGCCACTGTGCGAATAGCTAGATAGAGCGTGTGTTGAATATTGTATAGAATAGGATCAGTTGGACACGATGTTGATGTTGTAAAGGTCCATCCGGATGGATGGACAACATTAGTCCGTTCGTAAACCCCATCCGTGACATGCTTTGTAATTGTATAAGTCAATCTGGACGGATGGACATAGGCTCATCCGGATAGGCTGTTGCCTATAAATAGGGAGTTGGGGTTCCCAATTGGACAGGCTTTTGGATCCCTGAGGGGACATGCTGTCCGATTGGTCTCGCGGTGCTGTAACTTTCAGATATGAATAGAGACCAGATTATAAGTGATTGCTCGGTGTCGTTTCTATCTTCTACTCATTTCTTGTCACCAAACCGATCATCTCGGGACCAAAGCTCTGTCAAACTCATCGGATCCTGAAATCATAATTGGTATCAGAGCTACGGTACCGATTCAATCGATCTAACAGTTGATTAAATCACCTACGCTCATAGATTTTGGACGTGTAGGGAGTTTTGACGTAAAAAACGAATAAAACATCAAATTGAAGGTCAATTCGCGGATGGAATTTGAAATTGAAGACATCATTAGATTCGGAATTAATTCTCGCACAATCCTATGAAATTTCATCATGAAATTCGTAGTAATAAAGATTTTGGATCGAAAAATGTGATTAGGAATGTTCTTGAGAGGTTCAGATATGTTCGAGCGGATGCACCCATTCGGACGGATGGACATCTCCATCTGGACGGATGGACATGCGACGATCCGGATGAATGGACATTCGGTATTAACTGTTCACTCGTTCCAAAATCAGTCCACCCGGACGGATGGACCTACTCCATTCGAAAAAATGAACTAATGCCTAAAAAAGGCATTTTTTGTTCGCAATGACGAGGTGAGTCTCCAGAAAAAATTTGGTGATTGAAATTTTTTTCGGGTTTTTAACGACCAAGCTGGGTTGTTCGAGGACACCGTCTGGGGCTTCAGCGAACAAATTTGATGATGCAATCATGGATTGTGGAAATTAGTGGGGTAGTCATGATATTGGTGCAGAATGTTTATCTTCAGGTGTATCTGACTATTTATGGGCCAAAACGTTAAATCCGCATAGATGAAAAACTGACTTCTGGTAGCAAAATTGTTATATTCATCATATAGTCGAGTTTTTCAGAGATGAAAAAAGACTGAATTGCTCAGTTTGAGGGGGGAATCAGTGATGAGAAGACATCAGAATTTGCAAAACTGAGGGGGAATAAAAATTTCAGATGGAATTCCAGCATTTTTGAAATTCGTGACACTACAATAGTATTCGGGTGGTTCCGACTTCAGGATTATCTGTAGATGCATAGGATCTTGATTTGTGAATTCGTGTTCATAGGAAGTTCAGACTCTACAGATCAGGGTCAGATTGACGTCTTAGGGTTTGAGTCCCGGGTCTTCGTCAAGCCGGTCAACAGGATTAGCATCAGGAGATGCAAACTGTATTATGGATACTTATAAGATATCACAGACGTGTGATAGTCTAAAGTGTCAGATTGGTTAATCTTCGAGCAGATGAATTGTTTTACGGAATAACAGTTGGAGAATAAAGATGTTTGTTGGTTACGTTGCTACCGGAACTAGCGGAGAAGATTATACATCTGTTATCATGAATGAAGAGGAAGGATGTGAGTCTGATCGTGAATGAATGTTTCTGAAATCTGAATGTATTACCAGATGATTCCTTATCCGATGAAGATTGGTTGATTGTGGAGATTACCATTTATGCGGATCAATCATTCTTACAGTGCGTTAAAGTGATCATGGAAAACGGGATATCAGATCTTCAGGGGAAATCACAGATTTAAAGTTAATTAGTGGGGTATTTGAAGTTTCTATCAATTGCCGGTTGAGTTTTTGATACATTCTGAGATCGAGCAGGCGGAATGCGAGATCGTGGTGCTGAAAGGTTTTATCTAAAAACTGAACGCGAATGTGGTTAAAGCTGAAACTGAGAATGCTGCAGTGATTAGTTTCAAGTTTGTGATTGTTCGTGGAGATTGCAGTTTAGCAAATCAGAGGAGAGTCGTGAACTGTGCAAAAGACCTGAAGATTAATTTCAGGAGGAACGTGCTCGACATTGTTAAAAGCAAACCCGAATCTTCAATCAAGGGGGAATCTATTGAAGATTTCAAGATGCCTGATTTAAGTTGCAGAATAGTTAAAGATTGCAAAATATTCAAACACAACTCAAGGTTTTGTGACGATTCGACAGTGACAGTCGAGGGGGAATCTGTTGGTGCATATTCCGTACGTCTGCCATTGTACGAATAGCTAGATAGAGCGTGTGTTGAATATTGTATAGAATATGATCAGTTGGACACGGTGTTGATGTTGTAAAGGTCCATCCGGACGAATGAACAACATTAGTCCATTCGTAAACCCCATCCAGACAGGTTTTGTAATTGTATAAGTCCATCCGGACGGATGGACATAGGTTCATCCGGATAGGCTGTTGCCTATAAATAGGGAGTTGGGGTTCCCAACTGGACAGGCTTTTGGATCCCTGAGGGTACTGGTGTGTGCGAAGCGTGATATTTTTTATTAATAATTTGAGCCCATTTTACGCATTAGTCAAGTTTTAAATTTATAAAACACGGTATTATACTAATACTAAACACACACTTGGGCAAGTGCACTCATCGTGAGCGTAGTATAGTGTTGGTAAGATACCGAGGTCGTCTAAGGACACAAGAGCTTTTAGTACCAGTTTATCCTCAACGTCTAATCGAACTAAATTTTTGAGAGAAGTTTTGAAACATAAAAATAAAACTAAAAATGAAATGATAAAATAAAAAATAAAAACAGATAGACAAGATATTATCACTTGGATCCGACTCATCTTTAATGTATCCTTTGATGATTTTCACACTTTCGGACTTTTTAAGAGATTATCTTAGTTATAGTAGTAGGCCCCTCTTTTGAAGGTGACGTTACCCTCAACCCAGTGGTTTGAGTCAGCAGGGATACAATCCCAAAGAGTCAGAATATTGAAAGACAATTAAGTAATTTATTAATGCGAAAAGTGGTAGGCCCCTCTTTTGAAGGTGACGTTACCCTCGGGTAAGTGGTTTGAGTCAGCAAGGATACAATCCCAAGAAGCCGGTTTAAAGTATTAATAGTAGTTTACATATGAGGGGTTCAAGCTATTTGCACCCCCGCCATCCAATACAATTGGGTATTGAAGGAGGTCCTAGTAAGCTTGAACTAGTTCCTCGCAGGATCTATACACTGAACGAGACGAGCTTTACCAAACCATCCCCTAACCCCCTTCCAGGTAGTTAACGCGCTTTATATAGACCGTAAAGACACGAATGATGACATCATTTACTTTATATAGACAGTAAAGTAACCTCAAGACATCATGAGAAAATGATAAAGAAAATTCACCTTCAACATAAGAAACTAGTTATTAAAGTCATTAATACAAACCCAAATAAAAAGTGCCGAAAGATTAAAAATCAAAAGTAATACATTAAAAACTTGTCTTCACCAAGTGATATAAGATGCTTAGCCAAACATGGCCTTTGATTGGAAAGAACTCTTCTAACAACCCGACTTCCCGGAAAGTCAAGTCAAGCCATGTTATTACTTAGATCTGTCATTTATTGCTTAATTGACATGTACTCTCGAGATATCGATTATCGCAATGGGTAACTATTTTACACGATATTTTAAACTATATTATACAACGCATTCACAACGCTTAATCAAAACACAGTTATCGCATTAAACGCAGTTTATAACGCATGCTATTTTATCGCATATTACATCGCATGTTAGACTAAACGCTATCGTATCTCAATCTCAACGTAACTCGAAACGAAGATTTACTTTTATGCATCTTAGTGATTATGTGTGTCAATTGTGTGATTACTTGTTTGATGTTATGTGGTTATCTTAACGCAACGCTTAATTGCAACTCGCTTACACGCAACGCAACGCTTAATGCACGAAACAAAAGTTGGAAAACCAACTCGCAAAAATCGTCTGGTCGAATGACCATACGATCGAATGGACATCCGTCCGGATGGCCATCCGATCGGACATCCATTCGACCCTCGCACTCTCCACTGCCTTATCTCCTCTCAGCCTATAAATAGAGCCCGTACACACCACTGTTCACTGATGTGGCAGCTCTATCCGACCAAACTCGCTCCCAAGTCATTCTCAAGCACTTTTCTTTCGATTCAAGGCTATTTCGTAAGTATTTCTCCCTAAATCTTGTACTTCCATCATCACTACACACTTCTACACCATCTTCTCCACTGAAATCACTGATTTTCATCATGGAATCACCTGATTTGGACCCCTTGAAGGTAACATCATCTCTGTTGCTTATGTAATCGGTTATGTGACGTCATCTCATCAAGGTTGGTTCAGATCTAAAGAATTTCTACACTATTCAACACGAATCTCAACATTTTTCCAACTGATTTCATCTCTTTTCAAACCCTTCTTTAACATTCTCTATAAAACCGAAGAAATCCTTGCTCACACAGACTCTCCACTCATTCTCGAGTTGAGAGCCGGTCTGAAAACTGAATTCCATCGGAGAGATGACCGATTTACGGGTTGAACATGAAACTTCATCAAAAGAACATTGAGTACGACCGAATGGGGTGATTCCCATCCGATTGGACGAGCTAGACCTTGGTGTGTTTCCGTTGTTCGACACGTCATCACATCGTCTCCGTTAAACTCAAAACCTTTTACTTAGAAAGTTTTACTGATTTTCAAATAAACAGGACGCCACTCGAATTGCCATCCGATCGGATGACCATCTGATCGAATGGTTATCCGTTTGAGTAACCTGTCCCTTCATCATCTGCAAGACTTAACTAGTTTACAAAAACTTCAACTACCAACTTTTGATCGAATAGCCATCCGATCGAATGGCCATCCGTCTGGATGACCATCCGACCAGATGACTTGGCATCTATGCTACAACGAAAACTTCAAAAGGTTTCAAAATAATTTACAAACACACTCAATCATTCGAATGATCAACCGTTTGAATGGTCATCCATCCGGATGACCAACCGTTCGACTCACCATTCGACACTTGCCTCTTTCGACACATTGTTACGCATTGTTCAATGCTTATGCTACTGTTCTTTGCTCAGGCTAACTCCAACGCGCTCCCTTCAATCCAATTCAAGGCTGTGTTTATTTATTAAACACATACTGTGAGTATACTCGAACCCATTTTCTTTTAACACACTTTTGGGTGTTACATACGTTCTATATCAACTCACAATGCACACAATATGTAAACTCTTTTATAAACGCTAACCGCTCTCGCATGCTAAACGTGATTCGATGAATGCTTGTATGTTATGTTTACACAGTGACTGTTTTGCCTGACACCTTAGTAACGATAGTACTATAGTTTGGACTCAGCACCTGTCGTGGACACGGGTTGTTAAGGGCCTTACTTCACATGGTCACAGTGGTGATAATGTGTTAGACATTCGACAACTCGCAGTCATGTCGGTTGGGTGCGTCATTGTCCATAGCTTACTTGCTTCACATATCTACGTGTTACATGCTGGTTATGCGTAAACGCTTTCGCTATACTATATGCTATGCAAACTTGTGTACTCACCTTTACATTTTATGTATTGACTTATTTTAACGTATGTGACAGGTTGATAGGATGCTATGTCTGCTGTGACGAATCAAGTAGGAGGACTAGAAACCCACCGAATAAGAAATCTGAGTTGTAGGAACAGTTTACTTGTTTTTGAGACTATTATTTGTAATAACTGTTTTGCTTTATATGTTAGTGGTATGGGACATTAACGTTAAATATATTGTCGTTAATAGTTGTTATGGATTCTCTTTGACAATTTGTTTCGCTCAGTGCCATGCCCCGATGTTTCCGCCATCGGTTGGGGTGTGACAGATTGGTATCAGAGCCATAACTATAGGGAATTAGGTGAGACACGACCTAGTCCGGGTTTTGATATCTTAGTATTGACCTAGTCTATAGTCTAAGTACCAACAGACCACTTGTGCAAACTCAGTAAGGGTTTGACGAGCCGCTTTTGACACTCTCGCTCGAACTCGTGAAAGCTACAAACTTCGTGCGAATACCGCATACCACTGCTTCGGACAAAGTATCCTTCCCTAAGGCTAGAATACTACTTGCCTTTCCTAAGGCTTACACAATATACACGCATTTTCGAAAACACTGGCATAACACAGTCGAGTGGTTTGGTCGAGATTAGGTGTGAAAACCGAGAACTCTCGATAAAATCCCTCACTCTATGCGTATTTTTACTCTCAGCACGAGAATCTTCGTTAAGTCAGGAGTGAAATCCATATCTTGAAGGAAATTCTCCATCTCAATCTCGTGGTTTTGCCACACTCGCAGGAACAAAGTTGTTAAGTTAGGGGTGAAACCCGCATCTTAACGACTAGTTCCACTCTCTACTTTGATTTTACAAAACTCTCACCAAAGTTTTGATGGATTTCAATGACTCGATTCACGTAGTAACTGGAAGGATGTGTGCCTTTCACCGCATTCCGGTGAGATATCACAGTCTAGAAGGCTAAAGCGTGTATTTGGGGTCATTGCGAATAGTCGAATCACTTTGGGTAGTCGACGTCTAACACCCAAGACACTCCGTTTAGATTCTGATCCCGCAACCACTGATTAGTATGAATGATCGATTTTATGTATTTACATGTTTATATATTTCGATTTTGGAGATTTTACGCTTTATCGCTTTTTGCTCATCGCTTTTCTAAACACGCACAACTCGCACAGCTACCGAATCTAAAACGCTAACTAAACGCAGACAAACTATGAACCATCGTACGCAACGCTCTTCGCTTATACCCCTCGCTATGCAACTCGCTATCACTACTCGCTAGCAACTCTCGAATACGCTAAATCTTCAAAGCTACGAAGCGCGTCTTTGAAAGATATGTGAATACGTGCAAAATATATAGGTGAATATGTGCTTATGTGCTTACGTGCTTTTGTGCCTATGTGGTTTATGTGCCTACGTGACTATGTGCCTGTGTGTTTATGTGCCTACGTGTTTCTGAGCTTTACATAAAAGAGGATGGTTAAACGCTAAACTTTTCAAAAACCCGATATAATCGAATCTCGTCTAAATCCTATGACGATGTCTTCTGCAGACAATGTCGTCATTTGGTTCTCATACCTCCCGTGCTACTCGCCGAAACCATGCTGATAAGCGCATCGCTTCACTGGTCGCCAAGGAAATGGCTAAGGTCATACCTCAGATCGTCAGTGAGATCAACGAGGTGAAGAGCAAATCAAAAAGCGACTCTCCGAAAATGCCCTTCAGCTTTAAGCAATTCAAGGCCTGCGGTCCTGCTAACTTCACTGGTGAAGATGGACCTAGTGCTATGTTCCAGCGGTTTGACTCAATCGAAGTCACCTTCAGGCAAAGTGGATGCCCGGAAAATCTGGGTACTGTTAATGCTACTGGAGTTTTTCAGTACTGCTGAGCACAACAGGTGTGGCAATGATGCGGCTTACGGACTATCATGGGAAGAGCTCAGGGAGCTTATGATGAAGGAGTTATGTCCTTCTCATGAGGTTCAAAAGTTGGAGAATGAATTCTGGCATTATCAACCAAGAAAGAGGTAATAACGCTGGTCTCACCGCTCGCTTTAAGCAGCTCAGTATTATCTGTCCTGGCCAAGTGACAACAACGGACATCACAATCAAGAAGTACATTCGCGCTCTACCCGAATGTGTAGCTGACTTTGTTCAGGCAGCTAAGCCTGCTACTATTGAGGAGACGTACCAACTCGCAGCTGAGATCAATGATAAGCGAGTTTTAGCTGGTTATTTCAAGACCTCAACCAAGAGTCAGAATCAAGCAACTACTACTCCCACTCCTGAAACTGCAGCATCACAAGGTTCAAAGTCTTCACGTCAGAATCGTAAGCGCAAGGGTAACAACAACAAGAACTACGCTACTCCCGCCGCTCGTCTCAACGCTATTCCTGTTCAACCCACCAACAATCAGAACCGTTAAGTCACGACACCTGTGACCAACGCACCGCCTGCTAAGCGTGCGTACACTGGTCCTCATCCTCTCTGTCCTACTTTCACCTACCATCACCCAGCTGGGATAGCTTGCCATTTCTGTGTCCACTACAACCTCTATGGACACTTCACAGCAAACTGTCGCACTGGCCGACGTCAATAAGCTCAAGCTCAAGCTCCTCCAGCACTACCAGCTCCACTCCCCGCTCCTCAGGGTAACCAAGCAGCTCCTGCTCCTGCTGTACACGCACGAGCCTGCTACTCTTGTGGTGACCCTAATCACTTTGCTAATGTCTGCCCGAATCGAGTTATGAAACAAGAACTGCAACAGCAACCACAACAAGCAGCCCGCGGAGGAACTTTCAACATCAACTTCCGCCAGGCTCAGACTGACAACAATGTTGTCAATGGTACGTTCCTTGTTAACTGTCACACCCTGACTTTTGCGGAAGCGTATGATGTGTAACTGGTTTAATATCATTGCATTCAATCGTAATAAACAATTACATGATCAAAACGATGTTCATCCATTCATAAAATTTGAGTATTACAAACACTTGTTATTTAAGTTTTAAGACACAACCTTCGACTAGGTTACAAATCAACAAAAGTGGATGACATCTAATCTTGAAGTCTACTTCTAGTAATGACACCCGTACCCAAGATCCATCCTGTCACCTGAAATACATGTAATTTTGGAAAACATCAACAAAAGTTGAGCGAGTTCATGCGTTTTGTTTGTGTATTGTAATTCTTGTAAATCTTTGAGAGACTCCTTTGTAAACAGGTATGAAAAGCGTGTATGAACATGAATGTTTTACAAGGACTTTAAGGCATGTGAGGACATAGGGAGCACTCGTAATGGCTTATACCCTTGTCGATTTCCCTCGACTGTGTCGATTAACCTCGACTGTGTCGATTTCCATTGACTGTGTCGATTACCCTCGACTGTGTCGATTAACCTCGACTGGGACTCCGAAGCACTACTAGGTACTAGTTATGACAATGAGTGGGGTTCGGCCGTACCCGTTAGATCTAACCCTCGTCCCTAATTATGTATTAATGGCATTTCTGTATTTAGTCTATGCTCACATGATCTAGTATTTCATAGGCATTTCAGTATTAAGTCTATGTTCACATGATCTAGTATTTCATAGGCATTTCAGTATTAAGTCTATGTTCACATGATCTAGTATTTCATAGGCATTTCATACCGTTTAAGCATTCGTAACTTGTATTTCACCCCTGAGAGTTATAAAACCAAAAACAGTTAAAGAAAAGGGGGAGCATGAACTCACAGTTTTGCGTCTTCAGTACTCGTAACTCAAGTCTCGTCGGCAAACACGACTACCTACAATGTGCTAGGGTCTATTAGACGAGCGGGTCATGCCTTCCCTTAGTATTCATGTTTTGAGTTATGTTTCCTTTATGTCTTTAACATTTTTCGAAGTTATATTACTTCTCAAGTATTTATTCTCGTATTTCCTTCCCAAGGATGGGAGTATTTCAAACATGTACTCTTGTATTCTTGTATTTGTAGTTCCGAAATAATATATTTTCAAGTTTCACTTAGAAAATATATATAGACTCGTTTTGTCAAAAATAATGTATTGCCAAGAAGATATATATTTTTCTCAAAAATCATATAGCTTCTAAATATTCTAAGAAAATATATTTCTTACTTCCAAAAATAATATATTTTCTCTTGGTCGAAAATACAATATTACTCTTGTAATATTTTCAAAAATCGTATTTTCATTTCTTGTATCCAAAACAATATTTGCCAAAAATATACTTGTAATGGTATTTTCCGGAATATTTTATAAGTTACATTTTATCGTTCGGTTTCATAATATTAAGTGTGTAACTTATATTTCATTCCTTGTAATTGTTGGTATTTTGGATTGTAAGTTCTTGGTATTTTTGTTAAATCATATTATTTTAAAACCAAAAATAATATAACTATACACAAAGTATACACGTATTCACACAAGTGTCTTTAATGTAAAATATATATTCTAAATATATATTTACCCATTTTTATTTACAAAAACCTAACCTCCAATACTTGTATTTTTGTATCAAAATTTATGGCAAGGTTTATATTGAAAAACATAGTTTAAAAGATACTTGTAAACACTTGTCTAGAAAATATTTCTAAGTGTTTGTATTTTTAGAAAATTTTGCCATAGTTCCCTTTGAAAATGGAGGTGTCCATGCTATTTAGCATATCGTTTTCTTTTAAAAAATCATCATACAATGATCAACAATCAACTCTAAACCATAATATAATTATCAAGTGCAAAAACTATACACTTTTCATAATAACATGAACTTGATCTTTTATTAAATACTGGTAGTGTCTTGGTAAAGTGTTTAGTGGGTCTAGTTACCCTCCAAAATGTATTTACTTCACGTTAATCTTCTTTCTTGACGGTTTTAGATGTTTACAACTTGTAAACACATTTTGCAAAAATGTTTATTCATTAAACCTTCTTGTTTTTATAGCATTTCTACACTTGTTTCATCACTAAAAATAGTGCAAGTTTAGTAAAAATCATGATCTTTCAAAAATCACCTTCTTAAACTTGGTTCTTTTAGAAAAATCATTCACAAATCTTGGATCTATAAGTTTACTAGTTCACTTTGTTTATTATTTTACAAGAACCATTTTATTTTCAAGTTCATGTCTTCACTAGAAAATGATTATCTTATGTTGTTACATAATCATCTTCCTACTTGCTAGATTATGTG
Source organism: Helianthus tuberosus (assembly GCA_030545235.1). Lineage (NCBI taxonomy): Eukaryota > Viridiplantae > Streptophyta > Magnoliopsida > Asterales > Asteraceae > Helianthus > Helianthus tuberosus. Next base: position 90,228,050 of record CM060418.1, on the reverse strand, counting down.
TTTAATCACCATCTAGCAAGCTTCATGTGATGATTAACATCATCATTTCAAGAAAGCAAACATTATTCATGCACTAACAACATCATTCCAACAAGATCTCATCATATTTCATCTTATGTTTCAAGATTCAAGTTCAAGTCTTTTAGTGTTCTTGTTATTTTCATCATACTACATCATTTAACCACTAAAAATATGAAGTAACAAAGGTTAATAAGAATCTTACTACTAGCTTCAAGCTAGGGAAGAACAAGATGAATAATGAGTGGATAAAAGCTTGCAAAGGAGGTCCTTCAAGTTCCGAGACCACCAAACCTTCTTATATGGCTCCTTGCACCTTTGATCACCCTTGGATAGTCTTGGAATGGCTTGGAAAAATTGATGGAGATTAGGGGGTGTTGGGCCGTAGCTCATTGAGAGGGAGAGAGAGGTGTTGTGGTGAGTTGTGGGAATGATGAAGATGGTTGTGCTCTTATATCCAAATTTATGACAAGATCTTAGGAAATCCAAGCAAGATCATTTAGAGATTACATAAGACCCTACTAAGATTGAGAAGATCAAATGAGATCTAGTGAGATCTTGCAAAATTTGGGAGGTGGGGTTACATAAGTGACCGTCCACTTATATATGGGGGGGGGGGGGTGGTCTAAGTGTAAATTCCAACCATCTAGTTAAATGTTATGTATAATGTTTAGTGTTTATGTGTAACATGTGTTATATAGTGTGTTAGGGTGTTCGGGAACCATAACTAGTTCAAAAATAATAAAACAATGCTTCTAGCAATATTTTGGTGTTCCGGGTAATGTCCGGTTATTTAGTTAGATACCGATTCGTTAAAGTGTCAAGTTATTCCGTTTAGTGTTCTTTAAGTACCCTTTTGTGACCCTTTTAATTCCCGACACTTAGGAAAGCATACAGGACCATTTTGCCATATTTTTGCACATTACTAGCTTGTTAAAAAGCTGAATTTTGCTGAAATATGCAGAATTCTGCACTTTGTGTGGGTTTTAGGCACTTTCTGGCACTTTATCTATCACCTAGAAAAGCAGTTTTGTGGTCCTTACCTCCCTACACTCTATACTAGTGTAATTTCTCATCTCTGGCTCATACTGGGCCTCAAAATACTGTTTGTCTATGTACTGAACTTCGTCAGCATTTTTAGTTTGTCTGATAATGGTGCCAATTTTGTTCTGTGTATCATTAGAACTATCTCGTGTTGCATGTAGCAACGAATAAAGTCTTGCAACATGAAATGCCATTGTATGTGTATGACAGTAATCAAAAATTCATTTGTCTTGTAAACTAGATCATGCACAATTATTTAAGCACAGATTACTGTTCAACTAGTGTACGGGATGTACGGAAAAGTGACGGTTGTCACAGTCTCCCCCTGTTAAAAGAATTTCGTCCCGAAATTCAAGCGATAACATCGGTCGCAGGGGAGTTGTGAATCAAATATGGTCACTTATGTTCAAGATCTGTCTTTACGTTCCCATGTACTCTGGGTCATGATATAAATTCTAATGTACTCAAGTAAATCAATTACGTCTTTTCTGTGTTTTGTGGACTCTTGGTCCGTAACCTTAACAGGTTCTCTAGTAATTTTGTCGTTTGTCATTGACGTGAATCTTATTTGCGGGAACATCAACTGTTCCTTGAGTCAGACTCCTCTAAAGACTAGACACATGAATTTGTCGCGATCACTACTTATCTTTTTCTGGAAGTTTCATCTTGTGAGCAATGGTTCCAATCCCTACACCGGGGGTCCAACCTTTATGTTTTTCCAATTCACACCACGCCTTCTCTAGGCGAGGCTCCCATTAAAGCCATACTTCTTATTTCAAATTCCTACGATTTCCGCCGCTCATCGGCGCAATCTTTCTGTATTCCGCGTGATGTCTTGATATGATCACATATCTTAATGATCTTGTCTCTAATCTTTACTGAACCAATTCGGGTCAGTAGATTGTTTATCTCTGGTCTCCGTTCAACATGATGGGGATCGACTTATTATGTTCCATTTATAGCTTCACACGAAGCGGTTTGAACAGTGGTGTGGTAAATACTGTCGTAGGAAAACTCCACTAAGGGCAGTGAGTGTTCCAACTTTTCACCAAAGTTTATCACACAAGCACGTAACATGTCCGTACAGTCTGCATCGTTCAGTAGCTCAGTTCATCTTTGTTAATATTTAAGTTCTTACGATCAGCGGTGTGCTGCAACCCTTGTGATCAGTAAAGATCGTGCAACGTTTTCTGTCAGGTAATGACGTCAAATTTGCGGTGCGCCATTACTGTATCTAGATCAAGGTTTCTTCTCATGATCCCTTAATCAACATGACGCGCATGCAGTGCCGTGGTCTCGTTGCATTGACGCGCAATCGAGACTTTATCTGATCATGTCATCAGTCCTTGATATTCAATTCTCTGGAATTTATGAAAAATGGAAATTGTCAACTTTCTTCTCATGTCCTTAATTTCCTCTGTCTAGCAGCTTTTGTAATTATATCGGAGGCTCATGCTTCTCGGACGAAGCTAGTCAGTAACGCTCCTGGCACGAGATCTATCCTAAACTCCTCTTGGCGCTGTGGAGGTATTCCTGGCAAGTCTTCAGAAAAGGCTACTGGAACTTCTCCCATTACGGGGATGTTCTCCGGCTCTGCAGTCTACTTGGAGGCGTTTCTGTGTCTCTTTGACCAATGAGGGATGTCACAGATCCGCTGCCTTGTGGGGTCTAGCACCCTTGCACCTGTTGCAAGAAGGTTGTGTACTATAATTGTTTCATCATTCGCAAGAGGGATGCGACTGATTTTCCTTATATCGAATAACTTCAGCTCTATACTTGGATCTCCAATCCATGCTGACTATCATATCATGACTTCCTAAGTCAATGGTAACAGAAGGTTCCGGCCTTCTGAGTCCCTAAAATATAATCCTTAATTGCTTCGTCTGCTTAAACTAGCCTTCTATATGCCCATTTCTAAAGAATACGGGACGTCTTATTCTACCCGAAACTAGGCCAAGCAGTTTCTTAAGTTCTAAGCATGCAAGGTTAAAGTTGATGCCAATGTTAATAAAAAATAGATGCATAAGGTTGGTTAATAGGGAACGTACCCGTAACCGCATCTGGATCCTGGCGTGTTTCACGAGTTTCGATCGTGAAAACCCTTCCTTTCTTGTTTCTTCCTAGGGAAATCTTTCCTAAAGTGCCTTGCTTCACCACATTTGTAGCAACCTGGTACTCTACCTTTATTTCTTTTGTCTGGATCCTTCGCCCAACAGGCATCCTTGCTGTGTCCTTCTTTCCCACACTTTCCGCACTTAGGTCTCAGACATCGACCTTCATGTTGAAAATTGCATTCCCAGCACCTTGGCTTAGTCCCCGAGTAGACCTTATCACCAACCTTATTAGTGGCTCCAGAAGCCTTCCTATCATGCGGCGGGTTCACTTTCTTTCTTTTGTTTGCTTTAGAGCTTCCATAGCTGACTTGGGTGCTTATCTTTAGGTTTGAAGACTTCCTCTTCTTGTTGCCTGATGACTCCACGTGAGTCTCTTTCTTGTTATCCTCAGATTCCGAAAAATTTCCCATGCGTAGAGTTTATCCAGTAAGACTGACACTCAAATCGATAGCCTCTGCGATGGTTGGGGGCTTCGAGGTAGTAACCATGCTCCTAATTTAAGGTGCAAGTCCCCAAATGAATCGTTCAATCCTCTTGAATTCCGGCTTGACTAAGTAGGGGATGACCCTAGACAAGTCGTGAAATCGCTGGACATATTCAGGAATCTTCGGCCCGTCCATTTTCAAATTCCAGAACTCCACCTCAAGCTTCTGGATTTCAGCCCTAGAACAATATATCCTTTCCATCATTTCCTTGAGCTCATCCCAGCTCAGTGTATAAGTAGCATCTGCACCAAGGGTCTGAACCTGAAGGTTCCACCAGGAGAGTGCGCTATCCAAAAACAACCCTGAGATATAGGTAACACTCTGTTGGGGCGAACAGTTACTCATTCTTAGAACGGAGTCAGTCTTTTCTGCCTAATGAACAAATGCAACGGCACCTCCTGTGCCATCAAAATTCAATGGCTTGCAGTCCAGGAATTGTTTATAGGTGCAGTCAGTTGAAGGGTTATTTCCGGAAGTGCCACCGCTGTGTTCAGAGCGGAGGGCTTCATGTCATGCAATTGCCTGTGAGATTCGTTCTTGAAGCTCGGCTTCTATCCTTGGTAACGTACTGGTGTTTGTGTCACGTCTGGGCGGCATTCTCTTCTGTCAAAATGGCAGGGAGTAGATTAGACAACATTCCATAATTGTCTACGAGGCACATAGTACCATAAGTAAACGTGTAGTCACCCAATTTCACATGCATATATAATCAATGTATGAGCGAGGAAACAATTACTGAGCCTTCACATAGGCTTGCCAACTTGGCTTATTGTTTTCCTTCTACATTGGTTTTCTTAGGTCTTTAGCTTTATTGATGTGTATATTTTCCCAGAGATGGGGTTGTTCATGTAGGGGTGATAGAGAGTGTAACGTCACTGAATCTTTTCGAATGTTATCCATCTTTTCTTGCTTAAATATCGTTTCTCAATCGTCTCGTACACGGGTAGAAGTGTCAGGCACGAAGTAGGCAAAGTCAGGTTTCCTACTTTATAAAGTGCTAAAGCAATGATCTATGTATTGTTCTACCATATGAAGGTGTGAACACCTAGAGTTTATTTTTGGAGGAATGGTGATCATTTACCTGACCCGCAGAGTCCACCAGGATTTCCGTGCACTACAAGTTGTTATTACGTGGGCCCCCGTAATAATAAATTGTCTTGCACAGTTACCCCAGTTTTCTCTCGTCCAAGCAGATGACCTATCAAGGAGGGGACACTACTGTCCTTATATCTCTGTCATGGGAAGGACCATTGCGGTGGTCCACGCGCTAACACTCGTTATCGTTACGCGCGTATATGCACGATGATTAAATGAAGTAGGAATAAAGAAAATTCCCAGTAGTTGGAGGGGCACCTTCAAGATGAATACTTCATCTTCTTTTTCTGGTCAAATATGTCGTCAATCTTGCTTGACAAAAGCTGCAGGGATCTCGTCCCGCTGATTAAGAAGTTGTCCAAGGTTGCCGCCTCTGCCTCGTCGTCACTATCGTAGTCAGGCACCTTCGCGATCGAGAGAGAAGAGCAGCCATTTCCTACGGAAGCAAGCTCAGTATCTTGTTTGGTAATCACTCTAGCCATGAGCTTTGCAAAGTATGCGAGGTCGGTAGCTTCATCGTGCGAGTTACGTACAGTAATAGGAGTCGAAAGTATCTTATTCACGTCAATAATCATTCCGTACACTTATTCGTATGTATGTATCGATAAACAAATATGTTACTTAGCATAAACAGGCATTTCGATGCATCATATTACGTATAACTCTCGTTTTTGGGGGGTCATTTTTCTAGTTGTCGATTCACGACTGAGACACAAAACACTACTTGGTACTAGTTGTCACCAAGAATGTATTTTATCTTTGGTAAGTCTAACTCGTGTAGACTATGCCTTAATTGGCACCTTATCTTGAGGGTATTCCCTACTAATGTCCTTGCCTTGTCTCTTTTTGAAAAGTGTTTGACTCTTGGATCTTGACGCTTACGTGAATGCAATGAAAAACCTTTTTTTTAAAAATGTTTTGTGAGAGAACTCTAGTGATTGTAGTCTAGACTCGAGAAGGAATCCTAGTTCACTACAATCGAAGCTCTGATACCAAACTGTCACATTGCGGAAGTGTATGATGTGTGACTGGTTTAATATCATTGCATTCAATCGTAATAAACAACTACATGATCAAAACGATGTTCATCCATTCATAAAATTTGAGTATTACAAACACTTGTTATTTAAGTTTTAAGACACAACCTTCGACTAGGTTACAAATCAACAAAGGTGGATGACATCTAATCTTGAAGTCTACTTCTAGTTATGACACCCGCGCCCAAGATCCATCCTGTCACCTGAAATACATGTAATTTTAGAAAACATCAACAAAAGTTGAGCGAGTTCATGCGTCTTGTTTGTGTATTGTAATTCTTGTAAATCTTTGAGAGACTCCTTTGTAAACAGGTATGAAAAGCGTGTATGAACATGAATGTTTTACAAGGACTTTAAGGCATATGAGGACATAGGGAGCACTCGTAATGGCTTATACCCTTGTCGATTTCCCTCGACTGTGTCGATTAACCTCGACTGTGTCAATTTACCTTGACTGTGTCAATTTCCCTCGTCTGTGTCGATTAACCTCGACTGGGACTCCGAAGCACTACTAGGTACTAGTTGTGACCATGAGTGGGGTTCGGCCGTACCCGTTAGATCTAACCCTCGTCCCTAATTATGTATTAATGGCATTTCTGTATTTAGTCTATGCTCACATGATCTAGTATTTCATAGGCATTTCAGTATTAAGTCTATGTTCACATGATCTAGTATTTCATAGGCATTTCAGTATTAAGTCTATATTCACATGATCTAGTATTTCATAGGCATTTCATACCGTTTAAGCATTCGTAACATGTATTTCACCCCCGAGAGTTATAAAACCAAAAACAGTTAAAGAAAAGGGGGAGCATGAACTCACAGTTTTGCGTCTTCAGTACTCGTAACTCAAGTCTCGTCGGCAAACACGACTACCTACAATGTGCTAGGGTCTATTAGACGAGCGGGCCATGCCTTGCCTTAGTATTCATGTTTTGAGTTACGTTTCCTTTATGTCTTTAACATTTTCCGAAGTTATATTACTTCTCAAGTATTTATTCTCGTATTTCCTTCCCAAGGATGGGAGTATTTCAAACATGTATTCTCGTATTCTTGTATTTGTAGTTCCGAAATAATATATTTTCAAGTTTCACATAGAAAATATATATAGACTCGTTTTGCCAAAAATAATGTATTGCCAAGAAGATATATATTTTTCTTAAAAATCATATAGCTTCTAAATATTCTAAGAAAATTTATTTCTTACTTCCAAAAATAATATATTATCTCTTGGTCGAAAATACAATATTACTCTTGTAGTGTTTTCAAAAATCGTATTTTCATTTCTTGTATCCAAAACAATATTTGCCAAAAATATACTTGTAATGGTATTTTCCGGAATATTTTATAAGTTACATTTTATCGTTCGGTTTCACAACATTAAGTGTGTAACTTATATTTCATTCCTTGTAATTGTTGGTATTATTTTGGATTGTAAGTTCTTGGTATTTTTGTTAAGTCATATTATTTTAAAACCAAAAATAATATAACTATACACAAAGTATACACGTATTCACACAAGTGTCTTTAATGTAAAATATATATTCTAAATATATGTTTACCCATTTTTATTTACAAAAACCCAACCTCCAATACTTGTATTTTTGTATCAAAATTTATGGCAAGGTTTATATTGAAAAACATAGTTTAAAATATACTTGTAAACACTTGTCTAGAAAATATTTCTAAGTGTTTGTATTTTTAGAAAATTTGGCCATAGTTCCCTTTGAAAATGGAGGTGTCCATGCTATTTAGCATATCGTTTTCTTTTCAAAAATCATCACACAATGATCAACAATCAACTCTAAACCATAATATAATTATCAAGTGCAAAAACTATACACTTTTCATAATAACATGAACTTGATCTTTTATTAAATACTGGTAGTGTCTTGGTAAAGTGTTTAGTGGGTCTAGTTACCCTCCAAAATGTATTTACTTCACGTTAATCTTCTTTCTTGACGGTTTTAGATGTTTACAACTTGTAAACACATTTTACAAAAATGTGTATTCATTAAACCTTCTTGTTTTTCTAGCATTTCTACCCTTGTTTCATCACTAAAAATAGTGCAAGTTTAGTAAAAATCATGATCTTTTAAGAATCACCTTCTTAAACTTGGTTCTTTTAGAAAAAATCATTCACAAATCTTGGATCTATAAGTTTACTAGTTCACTTTGTTTATTATTTTACAAGAATCATTTTATTTTCAAGTTCATTTCTTCACTAGAAAATGATTATCTTATGTTGTTACATAATCATCTTCCTACTTGCTAGATTATGTGTTTAATCACCATCTAGCAAGCTTCATGTGTTGATTAACATCATCATTTCAAGAAAGCAAACATTATTCATGCACTAACAACATCATTCCAACAAGATCTCATCATATTTCATCTTATGTTTCAAGATTCAAGTTCAAGTCTTTTAGTGTTCTTGTTATTTTCATCATACTACATCATTTAACCACTAAAAATATGAAGTAACAAAGGTTAATAAGAATCTTACTACTAGCTTCAAGCTAGGGAAGAACAAGATGAATAATGAGTGGATAAAAGCTTGCAAAGGAGGTCCTTCAAGTTCCGAGACCACCAAACCTTCTTATATGGCTCCTTGCACCTTTGATCACCCTTGGATAGTCTTGGAATGACTTGGAAAAATTGATGGAGATTAGGGGGTGTTGGGCCGTAGCTCATTGAGAGGGAGAGAGAGGTGTTGTGGTGAGTTTTGGGAATGATGAAGATGGTTGTGCTCTTATATCCAAATTTATGACAAGATCTTAGGAAATCCAAGCAAGATCATTTAGAGATTATATAAGATCCTACTAAGATTGAGAAGATCAAATGAGATCTTGCATAATTTGGGAGGTGGGGTCACATAAGTGACCGTCCACTCATATATGGGGGGGGGGGTCTAAGTGTAAATTCCAACCATCTAGTTAAATGTTAAGTATAATGTTAATTGTTACATGTGTTATATTGTGTGTTAGGGTGTTCGGGAACCATAACTAGTTCAAAAATAATAAAACAATGCTTCTAGCAATATTTTGGTGTTCCGGGTAATGTCCGGTTATTTAGTTAGATACCGATTCGTTAAAGTGTCAAGTTATTCCGTTTAGTGTTCTTTAAGTACCCTTTTGTGACCCTTTTAATTCCTAACACTTAGGAAAGCATACAGGACCATTTTTCCATATTTTTGCACATTACTAGCTTGTTAAAAAGCTGAATTTTGCTGAAATATGCAGAATTCTGCACTTTGTGTGGGTTTTAGGCACTTTCCGGCACTTTATCTATCACCTAGAAAAGGAGTTTTGTGGTCCTTACTTCCCTACACACTATACTAGTGTAATTTGTCATCTCTGGCTCATACTGGGCCTCAAAATACTGTTTGTCTATGTACTGAACTTCGTCAGCATTTTTAGTTTGTCTGATAATGGTGCCAATTTTGTTCTGTGTATCATTAGAACTATCTCGTGTTGCATGTAGCAACAAATAAAGTCTTGCAACATGAAATTCCATTGTATGTGTATGACAGTAATCAAAAATTCATTTGTCTTGTAAACTTGATCATGCACAATTATTTACGCACACATTACTGTTCAACTAGTGTACGGAATGTACGGAAAAGTGACGGTTGTCACATTAACGGTATTTATGCTTCGTGTTTATTTGATACTGGAGCCGATAACTATTTTTTGTCGTTTGTATTCAAAAAGCTCATAAATCGTAAACGCGCTAACCTCCCAATGACGTTCGACGTAGAAATTACCACCGGAAGAACTGTCACCATTAGTTCTGTTCTCCGTGATTGTACTCTTGAACTCAACGATCACGTCTTCCCGATCAATCTCATTCCGATGCAACTTGGTAGTTTCGACATCATAGTAGGCATGGATTTTCTTCGCGAAAATCGTGTTAAAGTTGTTTGTTTTGAAAAGACGATCCGTTTCTCTCTTTCAAACGGTGATCAACTTTGTGTCTATGGCTATGTGTCTTCGAAGGAATTGAAGCTTATGTCGTGCATTCAAGCCAACAAGTATATCCGAAAGATATACATGGCGTTCTTGGCACACATCGTAGTAGCGGAGAAGGAAAAGAAATCAATGGAAAAGGTACTTGTGGTTCGTGATTTTCCTAATGTCTTTCCTGACGATTTACCTGGTTTACCGCCGACTCGTGATATTGATTTTCGTATCGAACTCATTCCTGGAGCTAACCTTGTTACTAAAGCCCCTTATTGCTTCGCTCCATCCGAAATGCGCGAACTTTCTAGTCAACTCCAGGAATTACTTGATAAACGCTTCATACGCCCTAGCACATCTCCATAGGGCGCACCTATCCTTTTCATGAAAAAGAAGGATGGATCGTTCCGAATATGCATCGATTATAGGGAACTCAATAAGCTTACTATCAAGATTCGCTATCCCTTACCCTGAATCGACGATTTATTTGATCAATTGCAAGGTGCTACGTGTTTCTCTAAGATCGATTTACGCTCTGGTTATCATCAACTACGCATTTAGGAAGAAGATATCCCTAAACCCGCTTTTCGAACCCGCTATGGCCATTACGAATTCGTCGTTATGCCCTTTGGACTTACAAACGCAACCGCAGTTTTCATGGATTTGATGAATCGCGTGTGTAAACCCTTCATTGATCGCTTTGTCATCGTGTTTATCGATGATATCCTTATCTATTCGAAGTCGAAAGCTGAATACGCGCAACATCTCCGTTTGGTACTCGAGCTTCTCCAAGGGAAGCGCCTCTACGCCAAGTTCTCCAAGTGTGAATTTTAGCTTGAGGAGGTTCAATTTCTTGGTCACATCGACAACAGTCAAGGTATTCACGTCGATCCCGCGAAGATTGAAGCAGTTAAAAGTTGAATTACGCCTAAAACTCCGTCTGAAGTTCATTCTTTTCTCGGACTGGCGGGATATTATCGTCGATTTATCGCTGATTTCTCTAAAATCGCCGTTCCGCTCACCTCTCTCACGCATAAAGATAAGACTTTTGTTTGGGGAACCGAACAAGAGGAAGCCTTTCAAACACTTAAGCTTATGCTTTGCAACGTTCCCATACTCGCGCTACCCGATAGAAACGATGACTTTATTGTTTATTGTGATGCCTCTAACCTAGGTCTTAGTTGTGTGCTTATGCAACAAGACAAGGTTATCGCGTACGCGTCTCGTCAGCTCAAAGTCCATGAGAAAAACTACACAATCCATGATCTCGAACTCGGTGCAGTTGTTTTTGCGTTAAAGATTTGGTGACACTACCTTTATGGTACTAAGTGTACGGTCTTCACCGACCATAAGAGCCTACAACACATCTTGAACCAGAAGGAGCTGAATATGCGCCAACGCAGATGGGTTGAACTTCTCAACGACTACGACTGTGAGATACGCTACCACCCAGGCAAAGAAAATGTCGTTGCCGATGCTCTTAGCCGACGAAGCTATTTACATAATGTTTGTAATGCTCAAGCCCAACATGACCTTGAAGCTCTCATTCGCGATGCTCAACACGCCTGTTTTACTGAACGCACTTTGAAGGAAGAATGAATACTTGGAACCAAAAACCAATTAGTGAATAAACCGAATGGTATCTTTCATTATCTCGACCGAATTTGGATTCCCAAACGTCATAATCTCCGAGAGATATTAATAAATGAAGCCCACAAATCCCGATATTCCATTCATCCCAGTGCCGACAAGATGTACCAGGACCTCCGTGCCAGGTATTGGTGGCCTGGAATGAAGAAGGATATCGCTCTCTACATTTCGAAGTGCCTAACTTGCTCAAAAGTTAAGACTAAACATCAACAACCTTCTGGCTTACTCGAACAACACGAGATCCCGATGTGGAAATGGGAGAGTATAGCTATGGACTTCATTATAAAACTCCCCCGCAAGCCATCAGGTCATGATAGCATTTGGGTTATCGTCGATCGTCTTACTAAATCTGCTCACTTTCTGCCGATACGGGAAGACTACATGGTTGAACGATTAGCACGAATCTATACCGACAAAGTTATTTGTCGACATGGGATAACTCGTGACATCATCTCTGACCGTGATGGTCGATTTACCTCGCGCCTTTGGGAAACTTTTCAATCCGCTCTCGGTACTACTCTAAATCTTAGTACCGCTTTCCATCCCTAGACCGACGGTCAGACTGAACGCACGATCCGCACCCTTGAAGACATGCTTCGTTCATGCGTTATAGATTTTGGTGGTAATTAGGATTCGCATTTACCTTTAGTCGAATTCTCGTACAACAACAGTTATCACGCTAGTATTCAAATGGCACCCTTTGAGGCACTATATGGAAGAAAATGTCGATCGCCTATTGTATGGCATGAGGTCGGAAACGCACAAATTATCGGTCCTGAGTTATTGTAAGAAACCACTGAAAAGATCCTCCAGATACAAGACAATCTCTTGAATGCGCGGAGTCAACAAAAGATTTATGCCGATAAACGCCGCAAGCCCCTTGAGTTCGAAGTTGGTGATCACGTACTCCTAAAGGTTTCTCCTTGGAAGGGGGTGATCCGATTCGGCAAGAAAGGAAAGCTAGCACCTCGATACATTGGTCCTTTTAAGAATCTAGAAGGAATTGGCAAAGTGGCATACCAACTCGAATTACCAGAGGAACTCAGCAACGTACATCCGACTTTCTACGTCTCGAACCTCAAGAAATGCCTAGCCGAAGAAAACCTACATGTCCCTCTCGAGAATTTACAAGTTAACGAAACTCTAAACTTCATGGAAAAGCCAGTAGAAATCATGGACTGAGAAACCAAGAAACTTCGACGCTCTCGCATTCCTATAGTGAAGGTTCGCTGGGAATGAAAACGTGGCGCCGAGTTCACTTGGGTATGCGAAAGTGATATGAAAGCTAAATACCCACATCTCTTCGTGACGCCTACGCCTTAATTTCGGGACAAAATTCCCTAAAGTAGGGGAGGTTGTAACAACCCGACTTCCCGGAAAGTCAAGTCAAGTCAAGCCATGTTCTTACTTAGATCTGTCATTTATTGCTTAATTGACGTGTACTCTCGAGATATTAATTATCGCAATGGGTAACTATTTTAAACGATATTTTCAACTTTATTCTACAACGCATTCACAACGCTTAATTGAAACGCAGTTATCGCATTAAACGTAGTTTATAACGCATACTATTTTATCGCATATTACATCACATGTTAGACTAAACGCTATCGCATCTCAATCTCAATGCAACTCAAAACGAAGATTTACTTTTATGCATCTTAGTGATTATGTGTGTCAATTGTGTGATTACTTGTTTAATGTTATGTGGTTATCTCAACGCAGTGCTTACTCGCAACTCGCTTACACGCAACGCAACGCTTAACGCACGAAACGAAAATTGGAACACCAACTCGCACAAATCGACTGGTCGAATGGCCATACGATCGAATAGACATCTGTCCGGATGACCATCCAATCAGATGGCCATCCGATCGGACATCCATTCGACCCTCACACTCTCCACCGCCTTATCTCCTCTCAACCTATAAATAGAGCCCGAACACACCACTATTCACTGATGTGACAGCTCTATCCGACCCAACTCGCTCCCAAGTCATTCTCAAGCACCTTTCTTTCGATTCAATGATATTTCGTAAGTATTTCTCCCTAAATCTTGTACTTCCACCATCACTACACACTTCTACACCATCTTCTCTAGGGAAATCACTGATTTTCATCATGAAATCACCTGATTTGGACCCCTTGAAGGTGACATCATCTCGGTTGCTTATGTAATCGGTTATGTGATGTCATCTCATCAAGGTTGGTTCATATCTAAAGGATTTCTACACTATTCAACACGAATATCAACATTTTTCCAACTGATTTCATCTCTTTTCAAACCCTTCTTTAACATTCTCTATAAAACCGATGAAATCCTTGCTCATACAGACTCTCCACTCATTCTCGAGTTAAGAGCCAGTTTGAAAATGGATTTCCACAGGAGAGATGACTGATTTACGGGTTGAACATGAAACTTTATCAAAAGAACAGTGAGGACGACCGAATGGTGTGATTCCCATCCGATCGGACGAGTTGGACCTTGGTATGTTTCCGTTGTTCAACACGTCATCACATCGTCTCCGTTAAACTCAAAACCTTTTACTTAGAAAGTTTTACAGATTTTCAAACAAACAGGACGCCATTCGAATAGCCATCCGATTGGATGACCATCCGATCGAATGGTTATCCGTTTGAGTAACCTGTCCCGTCATCATCTGCAAGACTTAACGATTTTACGAAAACTTCAAACTACCAACTTTTGATCGAATAGCCATCCGGTCGAATGGCCACCCGTCCGGATGACCATCCGACCAGATGACTTGGCATCTATGCTACAATGAAAACTTCAAAAGGTCTCAAAACAATTTCCAAACACACTCAATCATTCGAATGATCAACCATTCGAATGGTCATCCGTCCGGATGACCATCCATCCGGATGACCATCCGTTTGACTCACCATTCTACACTTGACTCTTTTGACACACTGTTATGCACTGTTCAACGCTTACGCTACTGTTCTATACTCAGGCTAACTCCAACGCGCTCCCTTCAATCTAATTCAAGGTTATGTTTATTTATTAAAGACATAATGTGAGTATACTCGAACCCATTTTCTTTTAACGCACTTTTGGGTGTTACATATGTTCTATATCAACTCACAATGCACACAATATGCAAACTCTTTTATAAACGCTAACCGCTCTCGCATGTTATACGTGATTCGATGAATGCTTGTATGTTATGTTTACACAATGACTGTTTTGCCTGACACCTTAGCAACGATAGTACTATAGTTTGGACTCAGCACTTGTCGTGGACATGGGTTGTTAAGGGCCTTACTTCACATGGTCACAGTGGTGATAATGTGTTGCGCATTCTATAACTAGCAGTCATATCAGTTGCATGCGTTATTGTCAATAGCTTACTTGCTTCACATTTCTACTTGTTACATGCTGGTTATGCGTAAACGCTTTCGCTATACTATATGCTATGCAAACTTGTGTACTCACCTTTACATTTTATGTATTGACTTATTTTAACGTATGTGACAGGTTGATAGGATGCTATGTCTGCTGTGATGAATCAAGTAGGAGGTCTAGAAACCCACCGAATAAGAAATCTGAGTTGTCGGAATAGTTTACTTGTTTTTGAGACTATTATCTGTAATAACTGTTTTGCTTTATATGTTAGTGGTATGGAATATTAACGTTAAATATATTGTCGTTAATAGTTGTTATGGATTCTCTTGGGCAATCTGTTTCGCTCAGTGCCATGCCCTGATGTTTCCGCCATCGGTTGGGGTATGACAACTCTTACAATCACTCTTGGATCCTGAGACTACTAAACACTCTAAAGATGGATGATGGATGATGGTGGTGGGTGTTGGTGGTGTAGTGGTGGTGGAGTGGTGGCAAAGTGGGAGAGTAGTGGTTTGCCAAGGGATGCCTTTCAAGTGAACCAAGCACCCCCTTTTATAGCCAGAACAGAGCCCTGGCCACGACCCCGTGTCCAGCCAACACGGCCCGTGGCCATCATTTTCTCTTCCTTCATTAATTGCAAGTATCAGTAGAGGGCCCCACACGACCCCGTGTCTCCTAGGCACGACCCCTTGGTAAACTCTTTGCTATACTATCAAGATTCTGGGTATCTTAGAGTTGACCATGCCCTGTGTTGAACTGGGCACGGCCCCGTGGTGGGCATAGAAGCTGTCACACCCCGACTCGCAGCGGAAGGAAAATATGGGATGAAACAGACACATGGAACAGACACATTGCTCATAAAGATATAATATTATACATTACCAACGTGTTTTGTTTACCTTATTTATTCACACAACAAGACGTAAGTTACAACTAAGTTTTCCCATAAGTAGTCTGGTACTAGTAGCTATGCCTTTATTCACGTATTAACCGTACTCAAAACTTGGAACTCCTACAAGCTTATTCCTCCTTTGTTTTACCTGAAAAACATGTTACAATTTGGAAAAAGTCAGCTAAACATAGTTGGTGAGTTTCACTGTTTTAGTTTGTATTACATAGACGTAATTATAATTCAAGTTTGGCACATTTGATTGAATATATACTGAGCCCACAAGTGAAGCATTAACTGTCAACTCAACGCCGTGGTCCACCACCATGGCACTGCCCCTGTGTAGCTATGGCTAGTACCCCATAGCCTGTGCTTGAACATGTACAATTGCGTATATATCTCATGGCTTTCCTGGCCATCGCAATTGGGTTTGTCGGACCAATAGTACTATTTACACATTCCCCGGCCTACGGTTAATCACTTGGGTCTGTAGGGACTTTTCATGTACTAGTGTTTACTCAGATAGTTCACGTTATATCATGTATATATGTGCACGTATGAACGTATGTAACATGCACTTCACCCAATGTAAAACAGGAAAACATATTTAAAATGGGGAAGTAAAACTCACGTAATAAGTAAGCACAGCAATCACGCGGGGTATATGTGTCAGTGCTCTACTACTTCAGTCCTGGTATTAGTTATTGTTGGGTTAATTACCGAAAACAGGGTTCTGTTTGGGAATCGTTATAACTTGGATCGGATGGGAAAATTCATCCAATAATTGACCTATAGCATAACATTAGAGTTGTGGGTATTATTTTAGTGTCAGATTTTTATAACCTAGACAAGTTCCCAGATGAGTTATCTGGTCATCTAGGTTATTAGGCATAACCCAGACGAGTTTCTGTTTGGGAATCATTATAACTTGGTTCGGATGGAAAAATTCATCCAAGAATTGACCTATAGCATAACATTAGAGCTGTGGGTATTATTTTAGTGTCAGATTTATATAACCTAGACAAGTTATGAGGCACCTGAGGAAAACCTACAGCAATCTTGATTTCTCACTTCACTCTTCTATGCTTATTTGTCAAATTTCGGGACGAAATTTCTTTCAAGTTGAGGATGATGTGACAACCCGAACTCTCAAGGTTAGCATCTTTCAGTCTGGTAATCCTGATTTCTCATTATTCCTCCTTCATGTTCTTTGCTATGTTAAACCTGTTAAACGTAAACGCAGTTGAGCGTGTAATTGAATCTGTTATCAGTGCTAAGTTTTCGAGATGGGCCGCACATACTTTGGGCTGCACACACACACACACTTTTGTTACTCATAATATATTTCGGGCCACACTAGTGTCGAACCCGAATCACACGAGCCCAAGCCATTACATGTGTTAATTGACTTACTCGTGGCCCACATTACTTGGAGTCCAATCCGAGCCCACACACACATAATACTTGTACGATCATGAATGGTTGCTACTCCCATTATTCTCAAACACGCATAAGGAAAACAAACCCTAATACTGCCAGACTTAGCGGCAGCCCCCTTCTCTTCCGTAAATCTCTCCTCTACCTGTAATTCTTTGGTTAGTGTGTTCTCCTCACCACTCGATTTACATTAGTTGGTCGTATTGATTTTGTGTGATATGTGATTATGTATTGATGTGTATAGACTAAAGCATGATCCTAGGATTTGTTCATGAATGTTATTAGATCTGAATATATATATTGATGTGTTATAAAACAAGTGTTGTGGCTAGACATTAATGATCTATACACAATTTATCTATAATAATGAACTGATTTGGTGGAGGGAAATCGCTAGAGATGTTGGGCTGTGATCCGTATAAATGTTATGATGTTATACTCTACTAATGCTGCATGAACCGTAGGATGTTTAGGCCGGGATTAATGATAGTGTGATGCTGAGAAATTGTACCATGATTTTGTGAAAATATTGATTGTTATAGAGGGTTGTGTGTAACAAGTATTATGATGGTTTTGGTGGGATTAATTACTCATCTAGATGGCTGTGATGTTACTGAATTTTATATTGATATTATGTGTTTAATTGAGGAACTATTATTCTGTTTTGAAAACTTTTATGTTGAATAACATTGGGCCGAGGATTAACAGTAGGTTTCTATTAACTGGTACATAAGGATTGAATTTGATTAATTGTGATCCGATGAGAATTAATATCAAGGATGAGCTCTTGGATTGTTGGTTGCATAATACTAAGTGATTGTTAATAGTAAAAAGGATATATGGGCTCACATGTTAATTAGATCTGCATGTTAATTAATTGGGTTGTACAGAAGGGGATTGGGCCTCGTGTGGCAGCTGGGCTGCACTTGGGCCACACGAGCAGGTTAAACCTTTAAGTTTCTTATGAAGATGTTAAGGTGTAATCATAAACTAAATAAGGGTAATAATCGGAATAACAATTTGGGATGTACGTATAACTGGGCCGCATAACAGGCTTGGGACAGCCATACGCCGAAGTGGGCTGGGCTCGGGTGTGTTAGCAGTCCATTTAGCCATGATTGTCTGGGTTATAAGTGATGGGCTCTTACGTTGTTGGTTTAAGTGTTGTTTGATTAAGTGATGTTTGATAATGTGTTATTCGTTTAAGTGATTGTTTGTTTAATTATTGTTGGTTGTTTAAATAACTGAGGAGTTGCATGAGTTACCAAAATGCATGATGAATGTTATGTGGTAAGTTTTGGTGCTAAACGATGAACGTGGTCCTAACTGTTGTGTATAATTGAAATAGGACACACTTGATTAAGTTTGAACAAGAAATTAAACCTACCGAGCAACCTAAGGTGAGTTCATTCCTCTTGAGCATGCGTCCCGGTGGTTGGGACAGTCTTTGGTTATCCCTGAGAGGGATTGGTTTTGGGAAAATCATGGGTATTCCTGAGAGGAATATGTCTTTTGGGTAAATCTGGAATGTTGGATAATATACTCATCCTATCACCAATAAAGTCCCTCCGTGTTGTTTGGTTACCTGAGATGTAACAAGGTATTAGTTGATAGCGCTACTTAGGTTTGGCACCCTCACCCCGTACCTGAGAGGACGGGTGTGAACTAATGACCTAGTCATGACCAATGCTTTGATAGGAGCATTGGAGAAATGGCAAAATAATATGGAGCCGTCTTGTATTCGGGATATTATCAACATTAAATTCAATGGATTAAACTAAACACTTGGTAACTAACGTTTTCGTAAAACTATGAACTCACCAGCGTTGTCTAACATACGTGTGTGCATGCTCGCATGTTATAGATATGTGGAACATGGGAACTTGCTGTCTGGGATGCTGGAGTGGTCATGGGTCGAGATACATGGAAACTTGAAAGGAGACTAGCTGATTACATACACTTGCGTTTTGGTTAAACTACGTATTATGCTTCCGCTGAACATAACGAGTTATAAATTATGATTTTGTAACACTTATTTGAAATGAATGAAAGCTTTTCATTTGAAAACTTGTATGGGTTCAACATGATTAGTGGCTCGTTGTTGGTACGTCACACGCCTAGCAGGGGTATTCCCTAGGTGGTATTTTGGGGGTGTGACAGTTTGGTATCAGAGCCACTGGTTATAATGAACTTGGTTTTAAAACGTTTTGTAAAACCAGACTTTAACCGAACAGTTTTGAATACGTGAATACGACCATGACACTCAGCTCCAGATTGCAAGGTTCGTCTTTCTCACTTGTTACATACATTACATGACTAGTACACATTTGTTTATGACGTAACATACGAACACACACTTGTCACTATAGCATGATGGCATGGATTGCTTGCTTACAATATGATGCGTTGATAGTATGTCATAGACTTTGGATTTCTGTGACCTCATTACCTTGACAACCTCCGTTTGACATTTGAGTTGAGGAACCATTTGACATGAGTTAGGAGGAACTGAGATGAGCATGCAAATCACAATATTATTGTGGGTGCACACATAATAATAATGGGGGGGGGTGTATGTGAGTCCCAGTGAGACTTAACAAGTGAAAAATGGGTTCTGTTCCGTTATTCGAACAGTGTGAAACGTAACAAATCTTTAGGAGTCATAGCAGTGATTGTCTCCTACTTGAACGTGATCTTCTCACTCCTCTCTGAATTCTTACGAATCTCGATGCTATCGAGTATTACCTGTACACCCACCTGAACGCCTAGCAAACTGGGTAGAGTGTTAGGTACTTGTACGAACGTCCCGTAGTTGGATGTCGCAGTGTCGAATGATTAGTCTATACCCCTCTCACTCCTTTTTGATTGCCGGAACTCAATGTACTGACGTTTTAGAAACCGAAGTGTGATCACTTCTGCAACACTCTCACAGCATACTGTGCATTACCCAATCAACTTGCGAGAACGGTGGACAAGAGGATGAGCGTATTACTTTACCGACTTCAGCATTTGAACGACCCTGATTACCGGCAACGAACACCAGTGAATTGACTTCAAATCAATTTCTTAACCTTGGCCAGCAACTTATGGGAGTCAATTCCTTCGGATTAATCGGGACATGAACGAAGACAATTGACTATAGGGTGGAATGTGTAACTTCTCACGCAGTGAATAGAGCCTTAGTACGTGACGCGGAATGTTAAAGATGTACCCTGTTGGTGAAGAATCGTAGGGCTCCGTTACGAGCAATGGCATCCGAGGCAACAGTCACCACGACATCAAGGTATTCGTAATCATAGCCTACAGTATGGGAATGAAGGTGCCTACGGTATGGAGTGACAACTATTAAATCAAGACGACAACAACCCAGGGAAAACGGCGGCAGTATTGGAAATTCTTGTAACAAAAACAGCGAACATTGGAAATGATGCTCAAGGGAGGGCATTTTGGATTAGCGTACGCAACTCCAGGTGTAATAGCGACATGGTAGCTTGTATGTTTTTGGGTAACTAATCGTTTCGTCTCTGTTCTGTTTAACCCTGGTGCTTCTTGAAACCAAACCTGTTGTGGAACCGACTGTTGGCAAGTCAAAGGAAACCTCCTATGTTCATTAGGATGCAAACTCGAGCTTGTGGGACAAGTGTTCGACATCGACCTTCCTTCTGCTATTCTTGATAGTTTCAATGCGGTAGATAGTATGGATTAGTTGTCCAGGTGTTGTGCAGATATACCTTGTGAGGAGAAGATTTTGCGTATCCCTCTCCTTAGTGGAGAATCATTATTTGTTCTAAAGCATCAGTGTGGTGTAAAGGATAGTATCATTTTAGCAATGAAAGCCAGGAGCGTCTACGGAGGGACTACTTCGCTATGTTAACAACCGTTACCGATGTTAAGGTTAGGAAAAAGAGGATCGAGGATCCGCCGAAATTGTTCATGATTCCTCTCGGTGTGCTACACGAGGAACTTTCAGATTTACTTCCACAACTGTTAGGTAGAATCTCAGTTTGATCTCGCGCCAGAGGTAGCTCAGATTGCTCGAACTCCGTACCGTCTTGCACCAGGAGGGTTGCAAGAACTGTCTAATCAACTACAGGAACTGTAGGGTAGGAGTTTTGTCGGACCTAGTTTTCTCTTTGGGGAGCCCCAGTTATATCCGTGACGATAAGCCTTTTAGTATGTGCACTGACTATCAAGAACTCAACAAAGTGACAGTCAAGAACCGTTTGCCTCGACTATGTGTTGACAACCCGTCGACCAGTTGCGAGGGTCAAGCTCCCATACGGGGGTTGACTAATGAACGAACTATCATCAGATGGAAGTCCAAGAGGAGAATGTCCTTAGAACAGCACATCGAATGCAAGGCGTCCATTCAACTTTGTACACCATGACCATTGAGTTAATCAACACATCAGCAGCTTTATGGACCACATGAATCGATCGTGTTTATGTATGATGTTTTGAATCATTTCCAAGAGAAGGGAACATCATGGGCGGCATTTGTGTCTTATTTTAGAATTCATGAGGGAGGAGCCACTTCGCACGAAGTCTTATTAAATGTAACTACTGGATTTGAGGGGTACATCTATGGTCATGCAATCAGCGAAGTGGGAATACATATGGATCTCGCTAAGATCCATACTTGGAAACCGATTAGCACCAAAGATTCTTTCAGGGATACAACAATTTCTTGGTTACGCTAGATGCTAACGCGGATTCATCGCGGAATTTTCGAAGATTACGCAGCTTAAACCTCTTCAGCATAGCGGGGTGCTGTGAATTCTTGGGAAACAAAACAGGAGAACGTCTTTTCAGCTTTTGAAGCCCAACTCAACAATGCACCGAGCATCGTCTTTACCCGAGGGTATAGGTGACCTAGTGGTATACCGTGATGGTTCAAATTAGAGTCCCAGTTACACGCCAATGCAACACAAGAAAGTGATGGCTTACGTAGTGGCTTTACAAGAAGAATTGCATGAATCATAACCTACGGTGGGAACCATGGTCTTTGGATTTTAGTTGGAGGCGTTACTTGGACGGTACCAAATGCACTACTTAGAACGATCACAAGGGCCTCCCGTGTACCTTTGTTTTGGAAGAGCTAAAACGTGTGATGGCATCGCTGGATGGAACTTTTGAATGATTAAGACTGTGAAACCTGAACGTGCGCGAGCTTTGCAGCTCACTATCGATTCTAACTTACCTGATCAGACTCGCTCTGTTCAAACTGGAGAACTGAAGGAAGAAGATTTTCAAGCTAAACTAATGCGGGGCATGGAGAAGCAACCGTTGGCAGGTCGGACGATATTCGCTACCCCATGGAATGAATGTGGGTCTCATTATACAGCAACTGTAGGAAACTTGTGAGGAGCAACGCACACCGACCTCGATATCCTAGTCGCCTGGGTTTTGATGAGAGACATTAGGATCTTTAAGATCTTGTACTGGTGATCGGGCATGAAGGCTGTCACACCCCGACCACGTAGAACATACAAAACGTGGCGGAAATGTCGGGGAGTGTTGTAACAGAATTAATGTTTCAAATCCATGGCAATTAAAGTTTCGTTTTATTAAACAAACATGAGAGTTTACATTGTTTTAAATAAGAACCAAAGAGTACATAACAATAAATTAACTAGTCTTGCATCTTTTATTGTTACTAAGGCCCCAGTTCGCCTAAGTGTATCTTGATAAGTCCTACGCATCATCACCTGAAAACACATGTGAAAATAGGTACGTCAGCATAAAAATGCCTGTGAGATACATAGGTTTTGTGAAAATTGGTTTCATGACTTATGTTTGAGAAAATGTTTAGTCATGAAACTTGTAATTTGCTTTGTTTTGTAAATCATTTGAAAAACGATAAGATCAGATGATATGTATAAATAAATGTAAGGTTAAATGAATAACCATGTAAAATGTGTTTGTATAAGATAAGTTGTTTGTAAAACAATGTCTTGTGAAAAGTATGTTATTTGTATAAAATGTTCTATGTCTCAAACTGAAATGATTCAAATAACGCTACGATATATAATACCATACAAACACTTATATATAGGAAGTACCAGCGGCGTATCCACCATGCTTGTATCATATTACACACGCCTCGTTACTTAATCACTTACTCAAACCAAACTACCAAAGTAAAATGTTCATGTCTGATGTAAATCATGTAATATGTATCCAAAATGTAAGCATGTGATGAATAACAAATGTACTAAGTATGCAACAATAGACATACGTAGCATATGACCTGTACTAAGTATACAACAATAGACATACGTAGCATGTAACCTGTACTACGTATACAACAATAGACATACGTAGCATGTGACCTGTACTACGTATACAACAATAGACATACGTAGCATGTGACCTATACTAAGTATGTAACAATAGACATACTTAACATGTGACCTGTACTACGTATACAACAATAGACATACGTAGCATGTGACCTGTACTACGTATACAACAATAGACATACGTAGCATGTGACCTGTACTACGTATACAACAATAGATATACGTAGCAAGTAATGTAATGTAAAACGATGTACTAAGTAATGCACACAATGGGTACACCTAGCATAAGATGTAATAAAATCATGTACTATAATGTACTAATGAATATAGCAGGTATATGATGTGGAAACAGGAGAGCATGAAAGTAACAAGTAGGCACATGTGTTCCACCCCAAAACAGTTTGGAAAACACTAACAGAGGGGTCTATGTACTCACTTGAGATTGCTTAGTAGTCCTTGAGTAACAACCAAACAATGCTAGAGATCGCGGATATCAAACGGCACCTAATATAGGTAACTATGTTAATAACCGGACCTAAATCGGATGATTGGATAGAATGAGGGTTCGTAAACCAAACGAGTATAGAGACTCGTGTCATATGGTTTAACAAAGCCTACATACTAAATGAAACCTAACCTAATAGCTTACGACCCATTACGACCCGTTTAGGTAGCTTATGCTACTTTAACGCGTCGTTCGCGTGAAACGCGTTCGGACTGCCTAACTAGTCCTATGACAAGTGTTATATGCCTAAACATGTTACATAATCAGTTATGTGACAAAAATTTAGGTTACATATGCCAAATTACCAATTATACATGAAAAGGGTATTCTGGTAATTTACCTAAGACATATAAGCTACCTATCATACAACTACTTAAACGATGTGACCATAAGGTATAACCTCGGAAGGTTATTCCCTGTACACTATGGTCACCTAATGTATTTGGTCGGATCCTAATGATCGACCAAACTGGGTCGGGTTCGAAGGTATAAGCGATTTATCAGATCGCTTACCCTTACGACCCTAGACAACGTGGTAATCAGTAGGCATAGTCCAAAGGGACTATAACCATCGTGATTACAATCACGTTGCGAAGTTCAAACGAACTTCGCATTGACCATAAGCTGGTCAACGCTGAAAGTCAAACAAAGTTTGACTTTCGGACTCGAAAAGCAATAAAATAAAGAAAAGAACGAAAGAATACTTACGAAGGGTCCCCGAATGCTAATCTAGATCAAAATAACTCAGGTATGAAACAATGGTTCCAACTTAGAGTCTTTTTAATCAGATTCTTGTGGGTTTAGAAGCAATGGGGGTGGGGTATTTATAGTTTTCGGGTAACCGTTAAGATCGTTTCATGGAAAACGTGCTTTAATCGTATCCGTACAAGTGTCGGAAAGTTGTGGTGGCTAAAAATGGGTCTAAATGAGCTGAATGTGCAGTTGAGAATGTGTGGATGTGAATTAAACAGCTGGAATCTGCTGACTGTTCGATATTATCTGATCAGAGAGGCTGACGCGGGCCGCCTAAGATTTAAGCTTGGGCTCACGCGGGCCGCCTAGCTCTTCAGATCAGAAAACAAGTTTCAAATGTTGCAGTTTCAGTCCCTGTTATGTGTTTAAGCCATTTCCGACATGTTTAAGGCCCGTTAAGCCAACTTTAAGGCCCTAACATGATGTCTAAACATTGTGGACATGAAACATGCTCAAAAATATGTCGGATGTTGGTTCGTTTGGTCGTACGAACGCGATGTTCGCTTAATTACGACGGAATGCGCACAAGCGCGAAAAACGATCCAAATGGCGTGACGAATGGATTTTTCTTGTGCCAAACACTAAAATAAAATATTTTAGTGCTTACATAAATTTTTGGATGCCCGGATGTATTCAGAATGTAAGTTATGCACGAAAATGCAAACTTATGCACTTTTTGACGCTTTTAGTCCCTGAATGACACAAAAGTTTATTTTAGCATACCGAACACCTCAAAGCCTATTTCTAAGCTATGTAAAGGATATTTATGGTATGTTTAACTTATGATCATGTTCCGGAATGTCTGTTACAGTTCAAATTGGCATACTTTCGTAGTTTGTCAAGTTTAGTCCCTGTAAGCGAATAAACTAGATTTTGCCATACCAAAGCCTTCAAAACTTATTTCTAAGTTATGTAAAGGTTAATTAAGGTATGTTAAGCCTATTTCACTATTCCGGAGTGTTTGTTGCATTAAACTGGTTATATTTACGCATCAGTGCGTGTATAACCTTCCAGAAAGCGATTTAAAGCTTGAAATTGAACAAGAGTTGATATGTGCAAACGATACACATATTTATACAAATCCCAAGTATGAAATACAATATTTCATTGGTTTGGCATTTGATTGATGGTTGGAGTGACACAGGTGTCACAGTCTCCCCTACTTTAGGAAATTTCGTCCCGAAATTAATTCGTAGGAGTCTATCTGTGGCTTTGTGTGAAGTAACCATCAAAGATAAGCAAGGCATAATCCTGTTATTTCTCTTTAACGGACATTTTTCAGAATTGAAAAATGAATGGAGTTATTTTCAACAGGCATTCTTCATAAACGAAAATGAACGAAATGAGTCTTTTTCCACAACCTCTTCAGAACCGAAAATGAACAAAATGAGTCATTTTCCACAACCTCTTCAGAACCGAATATGAACAAAATGAGTCATTTTCCACAACCTCTTCAGAACCAAAAATGAACGAAATGAGTCATTTTCCACCACTTCTTCAGAACCGAAAATGAACGAAAAGAGTCATTTTCCACCATTTCTTCAGAACCGAAAATGAACGAAAAGAGTCATTTTCCACCATTTCTTCAGAACCGAAAATGAACGAAAAGAGTCATTTTCCACCACTTCTTCAGAACCGAAAATGAACGAAAAGAGTCATTTTCCAGACACACGACCAAACTAGCTGTGGTTTCCGTGCACTGAATTCCATAATTATGTATGCATCCATAATTACGCAATTCCTTGCATAGTCCGCACAATTTGCTTGTAATGTGAAGGGGAGGAAAATCAAACCTGTGATGAGTGTGACTAGACTACCATAGGGTCCTTTTAATTAGATCGACAAATGATCCTTTTAATTAGGCCACCAAGTAGTCCTTTCAGCTATATCATCTCATGATATTCCTAACCAGATTTTTGGATCAATCTGTTTACCTAGACCACTCAGGGGTCTAATTATGGAATGGTACAATATAATCCAAGGGTCTTTACTATTACGTATAAGCCCATTGAGGATTTAATATAGCACCTTTGGATATCCTACTATGAATCCCTTATACGAAGATATGGAAGATTCTACGAGGATTTGGATAACAAAAACTTGGATTACACAAAAACATAAAAGGAAACACATAAGCACATAATCACATAGTTGTTTAATTTGGTTATTAATTTGTTATCTTTGGACGCGGATACTTAAAGTACACCAGGAATCCAATTCGAGGATTTCATTTGGCACTTTAATCATTTCAAGAATCCATCCATGAAGATAGGATGATCTACCAAAAATTCGATTTTCGTTTTCAGGAAAACGCAATATTCGAATTAAGGTACACAATAATTTAGGACATACGGAAATACCCTTGGGTACCCTATTAAGAATTTATAGTGGTACTTGGGGTATTCGTACTGAATTATTACTTGCACCTTGTACTTCGTTTCCTTAGAAGAAACGGGTACTTAGGATCTTTGTGGAAAACGCAAGAGATTGTAAAATGGAAAAAATTTGGGGGTAGTTTGCTTTTCAAGGAATACGATTCCTTGATTGTCGGTATTGTAAGGGATATGTTGTTTATGCATACAACCACATAAATACATTGCAATGTAAATAAAAGATTTATTTATAAACAATGTTAACAACTGTTTCATGGACCTTGACAACAAAAGAAAATAATACATAAGACATGATTATTTCTAAAAGGTGTTGTCTTCTAGTCGGTCAGATGCTCATCTCTGTGTTGGATTAGCAATAGCACGCTTTGGGCAATTTCTTCGGAAATGTTCCATCTCGCCACACTTGTAGCAAGAACCTGGTGGAAAGCGAGCTCGAGCAGGTTTGTTGTTAGCTTGATTTGGTGCAACTGCTGCTACGCAAACTTTTGCTGTATGACCTTTACGTCCACAAATTTGGCATTTGCGGCACTTCACCATAACATGATGATAAAGGTTACATCGGTTGCACAAAGGTGAAGTTCCATTGTATGGCTTCCTAGCATGGGGTTGAGCTGGTTGTTTGGGGACGGCTTGATTATTGTGAGTAACCATGGCGAAGTTCTGAGAAGCCTTTCGCTTATTTGACCGCTCAGGGGATCCAGTCTGTTCATCCATGGTCTTTGATTCCTCGATTTGTTTCGCATCCTCAACCGGTTTCTTGTCACCCTTTCGGAAAAGCTTACGTTTCCTGATTTGAGATTCAGTCAAGGTTGCAGATAGCTCAATGGCCTGCCTAACCGTAGTGGGGTTACTACCAGTAACAATGTCCTGAACTGAGTCAGGGAGACCATCAATGTATTTTTCGATCGCCTTATCCAAAGGCGTAACCATGGTAGGACACAACAGGCTCAGCTCTTCATATCGATCAGTGTATGCTCGATGTTCACCGCTGTCTTGCTTAAGATCGTCGAATTCCCTTTCCAATGCCCTGATCTCGTGATGAGGTCATAATTCCTTCATCATCAGTGCTCGAAGTTCTTCCCAAGTTTGAGCCAGTGCTACTTCGGCACCCCTATCTCTCACTACACCGTTCCACCACGTCAAAGCTCGTTTCTCAAAGACACTAGATGCAAAATCTACCTTTCGCTCGTTTGGACATTGAACATGCCTGAAGGTGCTTTCTAGACTCTCGAACCATTGCAGAAGTGCAGTCGCTCCTTGAGACCCAGAAAACTTTGATGGCTTGGCCGAGTTGAACGTCTTGAAGCTGCAGAGGGCATTATTGTTGTTGATAGCTTGGTAACATTGAGCAACGACGTTCGGGATTGCAGCAGTCATTTGCTGTGTAATGACAGCTGCCAGCTCATCAATAGATACCGGATTTTCACGTCGTGGAGGCATTCTAAAAGAGGAAACATGAAAGGAAACGAGTGAGAGAATTAGACGAAAAGAATGAGATGAACAAATCTGATGAAAGCAAGGATAGTGGTCATTTGTTTGTTACTACAAAGCAACAAATGACACACAGTGATTAATCAAAGTAAATGGGTCAAAAATAATGTATCTCGAAGACATGCTCGCCTATAAGTGAACACTCATCCCAAGAATTCCCAGGTAAGCACAACTGGTCTCGCGTCTGATGAGATGTATACGAAGTGCTTGCCTAGACAGAAAACCCAGAATACAGGCATTCACCCTTCCAGTTTGCACGTGTTCACATTATTAAAAACCCAAAACCTTGACGAGATTTTGAAAACTCAAAGGGGTTCAAAACCATATAATAGAGAGTTCAAAACCTTACAATAGAGGGTTCAAAACCTAGTAATCAATCATCCTACAACAGATGATTAGTTTTCAAAGCGGTTTTGAAATTTATGTTCTTGTTGTGGTCGTCGCCTAAGGATAGGTGACGGTATTGTTTTATGACTAAACGCAAGTAAACTCGCGTTAGGGTCCTAGAAAGGTTATAGACTAGGTCAAAGCATTACTAATAACCTAATTCCCTATAACCATTGGCTCTGATACCATCTTTTCTGTCACACCCCGACCACGTAGAACATACAAAACGTGGCGGAAATGTCGGGGAGTGTTGTAACAGAATTAATGTTTCAAATCCATGGCAATTAAAGTTTCGTTTTATTAAACAAACATGAGAGTTTACATTGTTTTAAATAAGAACCAAAGAGTACATAACAATAAATTAACTAGTCTTGCATCTTTTATTGTCACTAAGGCCCCAGTTCGCCTAAGTGTATCTTGATAAGTCCTACGCATCATCACCTGAAAACACATGTGAAAATAGGTACGTCAGCATAAAAATGCCTGTGAGATACATAGGTTTTGTGAAAATTGGTTTCATGACTTATGTTTGAGAAAATGTTTAGTCATGAAACTTGTAATTTGCTTTGTTTTGTAAATCATTTGAAAAACGATAAGATCAGATGATATGTATAAATAAATGTAAGGTTAAATGAATAACCATGTAAAATGTGTTTGTATAAGATAAGTTGTTTGTAAAACAATGTCTTGTGAAAAGTATGTTATTTGTATAAAATGTTCTATGTCTCAAACTGAAATGATTCAAATAACGCTACGATATATAATACCATACAAACACTTATATATAGGAAGTACCAGCGGCGTATCCACCATGCTTGTATCATATTACACACGCCTCGTTACTTAATCACTTACTCAAACCAAACTACCAAAGTAAAATGTTCATGTCTGATGTAAATCATGTAATATGTATCCAAAATGTAAGCATGTGATGAATAACAAATGTACTAAGTATGCAACAATAGACATACGTAGCATATGACCTGTACTAAGTATACAACAATAGACATACGTAGCATGTAACCTGTACTACGTATACAACAATAGACATACGTAGCATGTGACCTGTACTACGTATACAACAATAGACATACGTAGCATGTGACCTGTACTAAGTATGTAACAATAGACATACTTAACATGTGACCTGTACTACGTATACAACAATAGACATACGTAGCATGTGACCTGTACTACGTATACAACAATAGACATACGTAGCAAGTAATGTAATGTAAAACGATGTACTAAGTAATGCACAC
The DNA here is from genome assembly GCA_030545235.1 of Helianthus tuberosus. Lineage (NCBI taxonomy): Eukaryota > Viridiplantae > Streptophyta > Magnoliopsida > Asterales > Asteraceae > Helianthus > Helianthus tuberosus. The sequence continues at coordinate 90,197,862 of CM060418.1, read as the reverse complement.
AATGGGCACACCTAGCATAAGATGTAATAAAATCATGTACTATAATGTACTAATGAATATAGCAGGTATATGATGTGGAAACAAGAAAGCATGAAAGTAACAAGTAGGCACATGTGTTCCACCCCAAAACAGTTTGGAAAACAGTAAAAGAGGGGTCTATGTACTCACTTGAGATTGCTTAGTAGTCCTTGAGTAACAACCAAACAATGCTAGAGATCGCGGATATCAAACGGCACCTAATATAGGTAACTATGTTAATAACCGGACCTAAATCGGATGATTGGATAGAATGAGGGTTCGTAAACCAAACGAGTATAGAGACTCATGTCATATGGTTTAACAAAGCCTACATACTAAATGAAACCTAACCTAATAGATTACGACCCATTACGACCCGTTTAGGTAGCTTATGCTACTTTAACGCGTCGTTCGCGTGAAACGCGTTCGGACCACCTAACTAGTCCTATGACAAGTGTTATATGCCTAAACATGTTACATAATCAGTTATGTGACAAAAATTTAGGTTACATATGCCAAATTACCAATTATACATGAAAAGGGTATTCTGGTAATTTACCTAAGGCATATAAGCTACCTATCATACAACTACTTAAACGATGTGACCATAAGGTATAACCTCGGAAGGTTATTCCCTATACACTATGGTCACCTAATGTATTTGGTCGGATCCTAATGATCGACCAAACTGGGTCGGGTTCGAAGGTATAAGCGATTTATCAGATCGCTTACCCTTACGACCCTAGACAACGTGGTAATCAGTAGGCATAGTCCCAAGGGACTATAACAATCGTGATTACAATCACGTTGCGAAGTTCAAACGAACTTCGCATTGACCATAAGCTGGTCAACGCTGAAAGTCAAACAAAGTTTGACTTTCGGACTCGAAAAGCAATAAAATAAAGAAAAGAACGAAAGAATACTTACGAAGGGTCCCCGAATGCTAATCTAGATCAAAATAACTCAGGTATGAAACAATGGTTCCAACTTAGAGTCTTTTTAATCAGATTCTTGTGGGTTAAGAAGCAATGGGGGTGGGGTATTTATAGTTTTCGGGTAACCGTTAAGATCGTTTCATGGAAAACGTGCTTTAATCGTATCCGTACAAGTGTCGGAAAGTTGTGGTGGCTAAAAATGGGTCTAAATGAGCTGAATGTGCAGTTGAGAATGTGTGGATGTGAATAAAACAGCTGGAATCTGCTGACTGTTCGATATTATCTGATCAGAGAGGCTGACGCGGGCCGCCTAAGATTTAAGCTTGGGCTCACGCGGGCCGCCTAGCTCTTCAGATCAGAAAACAAGTTTCAAATGTTGCAGTTTCAGTCCCTGTTATGTGTTTAAGCCATTTCCGACATGTTTAAGGCCCGTTAAGCCAACTTTAAGGCCCTAACATGATGTCTAAACATTGTGGACATGAAACATGCTCAAAAATATGTCGGATGTTGGTTCGTTTGGTCGTACGAACGCGATGTTCGCTTAATTACGACGGAATGCGCACAAGCGCGAAAAACGATCCAAATGGCGTGACGAATGGATTTTTCTTGTGCCAAACACTAAAATAAAATATTTTAGTGCTTACATAAATTTTTGGATGCCCGGATGTATTCAGAATGTAAGTTATGCACGAAAATGCAAACTTATGCACTTTTTGACGCTTTTAGTCCCTGAATGACACAAAAGTTTATTTTAGCATACCGAACACCTCAAAGCCTATTTCTAAGCTATGTAAAGGATATTTATGGTATGTTTAACTTATGGTCATGTTCTGGAATGTCTGTTATAGTTCAAATTGGCATACTTTCGCAGTTTGTCAAGTTTAGTCCCTGTAAGCGAATAAACTAGATTTTGCCATACCAAAGCCTTCAAAACTTATTTCTAAGTTATGTAACGGTTAATTAAGGTATGTTAAGACTATTTCACTATTCCAGAGTGTTTGTTGCATTAAACTGGTTATATTTACGCATCAGTGCGTGTATAACCTTCCAGAAAGCGATTTAAAGCTTGAAATTGAACAAGAGTTGATATGTGCAAACGATACACATATTTATACAAATCCCAAGTATGAAATACAATATTTCATTGGTTTGGCATTTGATTGATGGTTGGAGTGACACAGGTGTCACAAAGGCCCACCTAGCTATGTTTGTGAATGATGTTTGACTTGTGGGAAGGTCAAGGTGGAGTATCAGCAACCTGAAACACCCATAGGGAAATGAGAACAGACTGACATGGATTCTGTCACTAGTTTACTTACAACTCGAAACAGAAATAATATCACCTAAGTGATCGTTGATGGTCTCACGTTATCCGCACACTTTCTTGCAATCAAGGAAACTAACAAGTCTTCATAGCTGTGAATGTTCCTCTGAGAGAGGCGGCTTTTAGGCACGAGGTGCCAACTCCTATTACTTTCGATTTTGAGCTATACCTGATTTATGACAGGCGATACACGACACCCTTGGCTCACGTCTAGACATGAGCATTACTTGTCATCATAGGACGAACGGTTTGAGTAAACGAACCCCCCTGACACTCGAAGATATGCTGCAAGCATGTGTGGGATTAACTTAGTGTAAATTGGAAGGAAGTATACTTTTGGCTGAGTTCTACCGTAGCTATTGCCCTTCTAGTATTCAGACAGCTCTGTTTGAGGCATTGCATGGATGATAATGCCAATCTCCTCGTGGACTGAGGTTGATGGCAATCTAAACACGGGCCCAGGACTTATACTCGAAACTCTTGGGAAGGTTGCTTGGATCGAAAATCGTTGGATGGCAACGAGTGACCGACAGGAAAGTTGATGAGCTTAGAGAACACTGGGAGTTCGCTGTAGGCGATCGTATCATGTTGAAAATCTCACCCTGAGAGGGTGTGGTACGCTTGGGAAGTGTGGCAAGCTTAACTTACGTTACGATGAGTTATTCAGAATTTTGGAAGGAATCGGTCACGTCGTCTGCAAACTCGAGTTACCTGACGAATTGGGTAACGATCACGATGTCATTTATGTCTCGAACCTAAAGAAATGTTTGTCCGATGAAACACTTGTGATACCCTTGTAAGAGCTCAAGATTGACGACAAGTTACAGTTTGTCGAAGAACCTATGGAGATCATGAACCAGGAGGTCAAGGTGCGTAAACATAGTCGTATCCCGATTGTAAGAGTTCGTTGGAACTCAAGGAGTGGACCGGAGTTCACGTGGGAACGCGAGGATCAGATGAAACTCAAGTATCCTCAACTTTTTCCTGATGATCAATCTAATTCTGGTACTACTGGTGAATTTCAGGACGAAATTCCATTTCAAGTTGGGGATGATGTGGCACCTGAGGAAAACCTACAGCAATCTTGATTTCTCACTTCACTCTTCTGTGCTTACATGTTAAATTTCGGGATGAAATTTCTTTCAAGTTGGGGATGATGTGACAACCCGAACTCTCAAGGTTAGCGTCTTTTAGTCTGGTAATCCTGATTTCTCATTATTCGTCCTTCATGTTCTTTGCTATGTTAAACCTGTTAAACGTAAACGCAGTTGAGCGTGTAATTGATTCTGTTATCAGTGTTAAGTTGTCGAGATGGGCTGCACATACTTTGGGCTGCAAACACACACACACACACACACTTTGGTTACTCATAATATATTTCGGCCCACACTAGTGTCGAACCCAAATCACACGAGCCCAAGCCATTACATGTGTTAATTGACTTACTCTTGGCCCACATTACTTGGAGTCCAATCCGAGCCCACACACACATAATACTTGTACGATCATGCATGGTTGCTACTCCCATTATTCTCAAACACGCATAAGGAAAACAAACCGTAATACTACCAGACTTAGCGGCAGCCCCCTTTTCTTCCGTAAATCTCTCCTCTACCCGTAATTCTTTGGTTAGTGTGTTCTCCTCACCACTCGATTTACATTAGTTGGTCGTATTGATTTTGTGTGATATGTGATTATGTATTGATGTGTATAGACCAAAGCATGATCCTAGGATTTGTTCCTAAATGTTATTAGATCTGAATATATATATTGATGTGTTATTAAACAAGTGTTGTGGCTCGACATTAATGATCTATACACAATTTATTTATAATAATGAACTGATTTGGTGGAGGGAAATCACTAGAGATGTTGGGCTGTGATCCGTATAAATGGTATGATGTTATACTCTACTAATGCTGCATGAACCGTAGGATGTTTAGGCCGGGATTAATGATAGTGTGATGCTGAGAAATTGTACCATGATTTTGAAAAAAATATTGATTGTTATAGAGGGTTGTGTGTAACAAGTATTATGATTGTTCTGGTGCGATTAATTACTCATCTAGATGGCTGTGATGTTACTGAATTTTATATTGATATTATGTGTTTAATTGAGGAACTATTATTTTGTTTTGAAAACTTTTGTGTTGAATAACAATGGGCCGAGGATTAATAGTAGGTTTCTATTAACTGGTACATAAGGATTGAATTTGATTAATTGTGATCCGATGAGAATTAATATCAAGGATGAGCTCTTGGATTGTTGGTTTCATAATACTAAGTGATTGTTAATAGTAAAAAGGATATATGGGCTCACATGTTAATTAGATCTGCATGTTAATTAATTGGGTTGTACAGAAGGGGATTAGGCCTCGTGTGGCAGCTGGGCTGCACTTGGGCCACACGAGCAGGTTAAACCTTTAAGTTTCTTATGAAGATGTTAAGGTGTAATCGTAAACTAAATAAAGGTAATAATCGGAATAACAACTTGGGCTGTACGTATAACTGGGCCGCATAACAGGCTTGGGACAGCCATACGCCGAAGTGGGCTGGGCTTGGGTGTGTTAGCAGTCCATTTAGCCATGATAGTCTGGGTTATAAGTGATGGGCTCTTATGTTGTTGGTTTACGTGTTGTTTGATTAAGTGATGTTTGATAAAGTGTTATTCGTTTAAGTGATTGTTTGTTTAATTGTTGTTGGTTGTTTAAATAACTGAGGAGTTGCATGAGTTACCAAAATGCATGATGAATGTTATGTGGTAAGTTTTGGTGCTAAACGTTGAACGTGGTCCTAACTGTTGTGTATAATTGAAATAGGACACACTTGATTAAGTTTGAACAAGAAATTAAACCTACCGAGCAACCTAAGGTGAGTTCATTCCTATTGAGCATATGTCCCGGTGGTTGGGACAGTCTTTGGTTATCCCTGAGAGGGATTGGTTTTGGGTAAATCATGGGTATTCCTGAGAGGAATATGTCTTTTGGATAAATCTGGAATGTTGGATAATATACTCATCCTATCACCATTAAAGTCCCTCCGTGTTGTTTGGTTGCCTGAGAGGTAACAAGGTATTAGTTGGTAGTGCTACTTAGGTTTGGCACCCTCACCCCGTACCTGAGAGGACGGGTGTGAACTAATGACCTAGTCATGACCAATGCTTTGATAGTGGAGAAAGGGCAAAATAATCTGGAGTCGTCTTGTATTCGGGATATTATCAACATTAAATTCAATGGATTAAACTAAACACTTGGTAACCAACGTTTTCATAAAACTATGAACTCACCAGCGCTGTCTGACATACGTGTGTGCATGCTCGCAAGTTATAGATATGTGGAACATGGGAACTTGCTGTCTGGGATACTGGAGTAGTCATGGGTCGAGGTACATGGAAACTTGAAAGGAAACTAGCTGATTACATACACTTGGGTTTTGGTTAAACTACGTATTATGCTTTCGCTGAACATAACGAGTTATAAATTATGATTTTGTAACACTTATTTGAAATGAATGAAAGCTTTTTATTTGAAAACTTGTATGGGTTGAACATGATTAGTGGCTCGTTGTTGGTACGTCACACGCCTAGCAGGGGTATTCCCTAGGTGGTATTTTGGGGCTGTGACAAGTTACCTGGTTATCTAGGTTATCAGGCATAACCCAGATGAGTTATTTGGTTATCTAGGTTATCAGGCATAACCCAGACGAGTTATTTGGTCATCTAGGTCATCAGGCATAACCCAGACGAGTTATCTGGTCATCTAGGTTATCAGGCAAAACCCAGACGAGTCATCTGGTCATCTAGGTTATCAGGCATAACCTAGACGAGTTATTTGGTCATCTAGGTTATCAAGCATAACCCATACTAACTACAAGTAATCAGGAACTTCCTGGAAAATATGAGATTTTTCCGAAATTGTTATACTGCGTTTCCGGCTACCGAAACTTCGCGACAACGCGATTTTTGAAACCCAAAGTAAAATTCAGTTAATGATCTCCAAAATTTTCCAAGATTTTCCTCATATTAAACTCAACATCTCTGAAATTTTTGGTGATTTATTGAGCTCGTTTACTATTTTATCCGAAATTATTTCTTTAAAACAATTAAAAATTCACCAAAAATTCAGAAAATTCTAAAATTTTAATCCAGTCTTATTTTCACCATATATGATCATCCTGAAAAATTTCAAGTTCATTGAATACACACGGACCAAGTTATGCTATAAACAATTCTGTATCTCCTAGATTTGATTTTCAGAAGTTATACCTAGCGTTTCTTGGCGATTCAAGCGATCCTTGTACTTTTAAAGACTTAGTTCTTTCTTGTATAGTACCTATACATAACACACAACACAAATATGCAAAAACGCATGTCAATCAAGCCTTAGAACCATTATTTTCGATTAGTGTTTGATTTGACCAAAAAATGTCGAATATGTTGGTTTATTGATCCATAATCTGATGTTTTACAATACCAAACACCATGTATGATCTTATTCTATCTTATTTAGGTTTGAACGGCCTTTTTGCTAAGAAAAAAATATTATTTCATGGATCAAAATGATTTCTTTTGTTAAATACATGTTTTAAGTATGAAAAACAAAAGAAACTTAATTAAAACCACTATCATACCTCAAGAATTTGTTGTATTTTGATGTATACTTGCTGGAACAGAAGGTATAAGGTTTTGAGGAGGTGTTTTGAATTGTTATAAAAATGAAACAATGGAGATGCATGCCTTTTTAAGTGTTGTATGGAAATGTCAAGAGGTTTCTAGCCCCTTTGACTAGTCAAAGACATAAATTTTGAGGATAATTGATAAGTATTAGCTGATATTTTGAGCTAGGTTCGTTTTCGGGTTTTAAACGCGTCATGGGTACGCCAAATGGGCTCTTTTTCGCGTGTTTTTCACACGGTTTTTAACGGTTTTGAAAACCAAGCCCACCGAACCAATAAAATTTGATATTTTGACTTAGATCAACTTATATTTATGTTAAATAAGTGTTTTTAGGCTTGACTGATTGTTCGTTGCATGTTTGGTCGTTTCCGGTTGCGTTAAAATCAAAGGCGTTCTGCTAACCGGAAGCTGCTTTGTTTAACGTACCAACTACCTGTTAAGGCCTCAAATCTTACGTTGTGGTCTAAATATCATATTCAAGTATTTTTGTGCCCTTAGAATCGTGTATGACACTATCGTTTGTATCCAATTCGGTATTATTCGGTTTGTGCACTGTTAAACTGTAAGCTTCTGTTTAACCTGTTTTTAACACACCAAGGCATCTTGATCACACTGTTTGTAATTATTGATCATGTACCACTCATAACGTACCATCGGATTTATCGAAGTCATGTTTGTTATCGTTTCGTGAATTGTGTAACTTGAACGTACAATTATTGTTTCAGACCCAATTAGGGTTTACCTGGTTTTGCCGTGGTTGTCACATTCTCCCCAGGTTAAGAAATTTCGTCCTCGAAATTCAATGTTTCTAGTTGGGGAAGAGGTACGGGTATTTCCTACGGAATTCATCCTACCACTCCCACGTGTATTCAGGCCCTTGTTTCGAGTTCCACCGGACTTTCACCAACGAGATTTTGTTATGACGTAGTTGTTTGGTCTTCCCGTATACGATTTCTACCGGTTCCTCCACAAAGTGGAGTTTGTCATCAACATGCACATCTTCTAATGGTATAATAGCTGCTTCATCCGTGAGACATTTCTTTAAGTTGGATTCATGGAAGACATCGTGAATTAAGCTCAGTTCATCTGGTAATTTCAGTCGGTATGCTACAGATCCAACCTTGGCAATAATTTCATACGGCCCAATGTACCTTGGAGCCAACTTTCCAGCCTTGCTAAATCTTATCACTCCTTTCCATGGTGACACTTTTAACAGTACTTTGTCACCTACTTCAAACGACAACGGTTTCCGGCGAACATCGGCGTAACTTTTCTGCCGATCCTGTGCCGCTTTCAGTCTAGTTTGGATCTTATGCACCTTGTCTGTCGTCTCTTGAATTAGTTCAGACCCCGTGAGTTGAGTATCGCCCACTTCAGCCCAACAAAGTGGCGATCTGCACTTCCGGCCATATACGAAGCACGGTGCGGCTTGTATGCTACTATGATAGCTGTTAGTGTAAGAGAATTCAATGAGGGAAAGGTGCTTATCCCAACTTCCTCCAAAGTCTAGGGTGCAAGCACGAAGCAAATCCTCCAATGTTTGGATAGTTCGTTCCGATTGGCCGTCAGTTTGGGGATGGTAAGCCGTACTCAGGTCTATTATAGACCCCAAAGCTTCTTGTAACTGTTACCAATAGTGTGAAGTGAAATGACTATCACGGTCTGAAATGATTGCAACCGGTACCCCGTGTCTAGCCACAATTTCATTCGTGTAGATCTCGGCCAATTTCTCGGTTTTGTAGGTAGTATGAATCGGAATAAAGTGCGCCGATTTGGTTAGTCTATCTACTACTACTACCCAAATCGCATCATGACCTCAGGGAGTTTTGGGAAGGTGGGTCACGAAATCCATCATGATTTGCTCCCATTTCCATTGAGGTATTTCAGGTTGTTGTAACATTCCCGAGGGTTTCTGGTATTCCTCCTTGACCCGGGCACAAGTCAAGCATTTGCTCACGTACTCTGCTACGTCCTTTTTCATACCTGGCCACCAATAAAATTCCTTAAGGTCGTGGTACATCTTGTCTGTACCGGGGTGAATAGAGTACTTAGATTTATGAGCCTCATCCATAACCAGTTGACGTAGGTCATGGAGAGTAGGAATACATACCCTATTTTTGAAATAAAACACTTCATCTGGTTTCTTCACAAAATTCCCTTCATTTCCATGTATGTTTTCGCTATTTAGTTGGCCTTCCTCCAAAGCTTCCATTTGAGCATTACGAATCTGCTCTTTGAGACTAGTTTGAACAATCATCCCAAGAGCTCGCACTCTGAGTGCCTTTACTCGGTCTTTTCTACTCAAGGCATCGGCTACTACGTTAGCCTTACCTGGGGTGGTATTTTATTTCACAGTCGTAATCGTTAAATAGCTCCACCCATCTGCGTTGTCTTATATTCAGCTCTTTTTGATTGAAGATATGTTGGAGGCTCCTGTGATCCGTATAAATTGTACATTTCGTACCGTACAAGTAATGCCTCCATATCTTAAGTGCAAATATCACTGTGCCCAGCTCTAAGTCATGCGTAGTATGGTTCTTTTCGTATACTTTCAGTTGTCTGGAAGCATATGCAATAACCTTGTTTCTCTGCATCAATACGCATCCTAGACCACGTCGAGATGCGTCGCAATACACTACAAAGTCATCATTGCCCTCTTGCAAAGTCAAAATTGGCGCCTCACATAACTTTTGTTTTAACAGCTGAAAAGCAGTTAAGGATTGAGCAATGCAGGAAAAGTTCTCAATAAAGCGACGGTAATATCCAGCCAATCCCAAGAAATGGCGTATCTCTTTCGGAGACTTAGGAGCTTGCCAATTCTTAATAGCTTCGATCTTACTAGGGTCAACATGAATCCCTTGTTGATCTACCACATGTCCTAAAAATTGCACCGCTTGTAACCAGAAGTCGCACTTTGACAGCTTGGCGTACAACTTCTCTTTTCTCAATATCTCCAGTATGGCTCGTAGATGGTCCTCATGTTCCTTTTTACTCTTGGAATAGATCAAAATATCGTCAATAAAGACTATGACGAATTTATCTAGATATGGTTTACAAACTCGGTTCATGAGGTCCATAAACACCGCTGGTGCGTTGGTTAACCCAAAGGGCATAACCAGGAACTCATAGTGACCGTACCGAGTTCGAAAGGCTTTTTTTAGGGATATCTTTCTCTTGAACTTTCACTTGATGATAACCGGATCTAAGATTCGATTTTGGAAAAGTAACAGGCTCCTTGCAACTGATCAAACAAATCATCGATTCGTGGAAGAGGATATCGATTATTTAGGGTAACCTTGTTCAGCTCCCGGTAGTCGATACACATCCGAAAGCTTTCATCCTTTTTCTTCACAAATAACACTGGTGCTCCCCAAGGTGAATAACTGGGATGGATAAAACCTCGGTCTAGCAGTTCTTGTAATTGAGAAGATAGTTCTTGCATCTCTGAAGGTGCTAAACGGAAAGGTGCTTTGGCAATTGGAGCTGCTCCCCGTATTAAGTCGATACGAAACTCGACTTGCCGATTGGGTGGCAATCCGGGCAATTCATCGGGAAACACGTCTGGGTAATCACGCACTATTGGGATATCCTTAATACGTCGTTCTTCTGGTTCGGTCATCATTACACTTGCTAAGAACACATCACATCCTTGACGTATACATTTCAACAATTTAAGGTGGGATATAAGGGTTAATATGGCACCAGACTTCTCTCCCTGTACCATAATAACGTCATCACTAGGAAAAGGGACCCTAACAATCTTTTGCTCGCAGATAATCTCCGCCTTGTACTTGGACAACCAGTCCATTCCCACTACTATATCAAAACTTCCGAGCTCTACCGGTAGTAGGTCAATAAGGAATTGGTGGTCGTTAAGAATTAGAGGACAATCACGAATGATTTGGTGACTAGTTATAGGTTTACCGTTAGCAAGTTCTATGGAGTAGGGACTTGTTAATTCAATAGTCGGCATATTTAATAGGGGTAAGAAATTAATAGAAACGTAGCTCCTATCTGCGCCCGTATCAAACAGTACTGAAGCATACTGATCGAAAATGAGAAAGGTACCTGTCACCACATTCGGATCCTAGCGTGCATCACCTGATCCGATCATAAAAACGCGTCCTCGTGCTTGGTTTGAAGTAGAAGCTTGCCCCTGGTTCATTTTTCCTGCGTGACCGTGGTTAAGTTTAGGACAATTTATTTTAAACTGTTCCATACTACTGCATTCGAAACAAGTACAAGGGTAGGTCACCTGCGGTTTCTGGGGTTGTTGTAGTTGTTTTTGTTGGGTTGGTTGAGATCTTGGCGGTTGGAAACGGGTAGGTTGGTAAGAATGAGTGGAGGTATCAGTAAAAGTTCTACAACTTCAGGCGTAATGCCCCGTCTTCTGACAGTTGTTACAAACCACGGTTTGACATTCACCCGAATGGTGAAATCCACATTTCTTGCACTTTGGTAACGTCCCTTTATAATTATCTGCTCTTGCATCTTTAGTAGTCATGGCATAGGCTTGGGGTGTCGCTCGGGTGCGTTTATTTTGTTGGGTTCCTTGGGGTTTCCAATCATATTCGGTTCTCTTCGTACCAGATGTTTCTCCAAGCATTTTCCGGATTTTCCTTCTAACCATGTCAAACGTGATTGTGCCAGACCTAGACACAACATTTTCCATTGTGAGATGTTCCATGGAGTTTATAATACTGCGGACCTCTGGTGTGACAACCCTCATTAAACCAGGCATCCGTACAATTAATTAATTACAATTAAGTGCTTAATGACTGTGCTGAATTACTTAATTGCTTTCTGATTACTACATCATACATACATGTGCATCACATATTACATAATGTCACACCATTATCACAGACAAACTTTAGTGACATACTTGATGCACAAAGCACAGTTAGCACAGTGAGCGGATAACTCAGAAATATACTGACAGTGCCAGTACATAGACAGACAATGTTTTGAGGCCCAGTATGAGCCAGAGACAAGGTACTACACAAGTGTGGAGTGTAGGGAAGTAAGGACCATAAAACTGCATTACTAGGAGATAGTTTGAGTACCGGAAAGTGCCTAAAACCCACTCAAAGTGCAGAATTCTGCATTAATTAACAAAATTCAGCATTTTAACATGCTAGTAATATGCAGAAAATTGACTAAATTGTCCTGTATGCTTTCCTAAGTGTTGGGAATTAAAAGTGTCACAAAAGGTTACATAAAAGACGCTATACGGAATAACTTAGCACTTTAACGGGACGGTATCTAACCGAACAACTGGACATTACCCGAACACCAAAATTTTGCCAGAAACATTGTTTTATTATTTCTTGACTAGTTATGGTCCTCGAATACCCCAACACATTATGTAATGCACCATGCACATATAACACTAGATATTACATTTATCTTCCAACCATTTACCTACTTATCATAAAAATTTACAATCTACCCCCCCCCCCCCCAATCAAAATTCACGGCCCCATGTGGGGGACCCCACCACCTTACTTACTAGATCTTATTCTATATTTTATTTGATTGTTGCTTGATTTCTTGGACATAATATTGAGTGTAAGAGATTATAAGTATGGTGCCTTAGATTTCATATCATTCCATTCTCTCACTTCACAACTTTCACCACCCCACTCCCTCAACCTCTCTCTCTCCCTCTCGGCTCACTGTTGTGCCACCACCACCACCACCTTGCCACCACCATCATTCCATTGTTAAGCTTAATTCAAGTGTTAGAAGGTGATTCTTGGAACTTGAAGCTTGTGGATCATCAAGGAGCTCTCTTACTTGCTTTTACACCCCATTTTCATCATCTTTTGCTCTTGTGTTCTTCCCTAGCTTAAAGCTAGTAGTAAGATCTCTCATAACTCTTGTTTACTTTTATTTTTATGGTTAAAAGATGTAGTATGATGAAAATAACAAGAACACTAAAGCACATAAACTAAAAGCTTGAACATAAAGTTTACATAAAGTTGAAATACATGAAATATTGTTAGTATGATGTTGTTTAGTAGATGGATGATGATTGCATGTGATTTCTTGGTAATATGATGTAGATCATCATGTGAAACTTGTTAGATTATGATTAGAAACATGATCTAACAAGATAAGAGGTGATTATGTGTTTACATAAAATTATCATCTTCTTATTAAGACATGAACTTGATAATGAAATTATTTTCTTGCAAAATAATAAACCAAGTGAACTAGTAAACTTGTGAATCCAAGACTTGTGAATAAGTTTCCAAGAAAAACCAAGTTAAAAAGATAATTTTTGAAAGATCATAATTTTTCTTGCACTTACATTATTTTTGGAAATAAAATAAGTGTAGGAAGGCTATTAAAACATGAAGATGTTGCAAATAAATATTTTTGTAAAATGAGTTCACAAGTTGTGAACATCTAGAAATCATAAGAATGAGATTTTAACAAGAGTAAACACACTTTGGAGGGTAACTAAACCCACTAAACACTTTACCAAGTTACTACGCTTTTTTGTGAAAAACCAAGTTCATGTCATTATGTAAAATATATGGTTTTGCACTTGGTAAGTGTAATATTGTTTAGTGATTTGTTGTTGATTGATTGAATGAATTTTGAAAAGAAAATAATATGCTAAATAGCATGGACACCTCCATTTACAAAGGAAACTATGGCGAAATTTTCTAAAAATTCCAACACTTAGAAAATATTTTCTAACAAGTGTTACAAGTGTATTTTTTTAACTATGATCTTCCGTATAAACTTTACCATAGATTTTTGTAACAAAAATACGAGTATTGGAGGATGATTTTTGTAAATAAAAATGAGTAAATATATATTTAGAATATATATTTCGTATTAAGACACTTGTGTGGATATTTGTTTGATTTGTGGAGTAGTTATATTATTTTAGGTTAAAATAATATATCTTAACAAAAGACCATGAAATTACAACTCCAAAATAATACCAAAAATTACAAGGAATAAATAATTAAGTTACAACCTTGTTATTGTGGAACCAAACGCTAAAATGTAACTTATGAAATATTCCGGAACATACTTTTGCAAATATATTTTTGGTAAATATTGTTTTGGATACAAGAAGTGAAAATATATTATTTTTGGGAAAGATATATATATTTTGGAATACATTATTTTTGACAAATATGTTATATATATTTTCTAAGTGGGACTTAAAAATATATTATTTCGGAGCTACAAATATACACGTATAAATACCCCCCATACTTGGGAAGGAAATACGGAGTTCAATACTTTAGAAGTATTAATACAAAAATATTGAATGAACAATTATTCCAAAAACTAAACATAATTTAAAGTTGAAATATATATTATTTTAACAAATAATTATAACTTGGAATAACATAAGAAACGCAACTCAAAATGTTAAACTCTAAGCCAAGGCACGGCCCGTTCGTCTAATAGACATTAGTACACTGTAGGTAGTCGTTATTAGCTGCGGAGATTTGAGTTGACGGTACAAGACGCAATATAGTGAGTTCATGTCCCCCCTTTTCTTTTAACTGTTTTCAGTTTTATACTTCGGGGGTGAAATACATGTTATGATTATTACAGACATTTTTATACATTGTATGGTTAGCTTAAGGAGGGTTACTACTCAGATCATGTGAGTGGTGGGTACAACACTTAAGGCCATTAATCCTCGTCATAGGACCGAGGGACATGAGTGATAGATCTATTTGGGTGTAGCGAGCCCACACCCATGAGGCCAGGGTGGCCCATTGTCACACCCCCAAAATCCACACGCGGAGTGTCACCGCTTGGAGGCGTGACTGACCAGGATCAAGCCACCAATCATATTGAACAATGTAATGAGTAAATGTAATTCAACCAAACAATATGAAAGGTGTTCAAAACAAAAGTATAGTATCAATGTTTAGCGGAAGCATAAATGTAAAACCCAACATAAGTAATAAGTTTGAAATGTCATAAACGTTTAACATGGCATCCACGATCCATGTCCCACAACGACTGTGCCTCCCCGTGCAAGCTCCATGAGTACCTAACGACCTGCAAGGCATGTAACAACGAGTCAACAACAAAGTTGAGCGAGTTCACATTTGGTTATTTAGTTATAGTATTCGTTTCGTAAACTGTATGTTTGTTTAGTAAACTATGTATCGTATTTATTTGTATCGCGGCCTTCCAGGCATGTTTGCGAAGATTTGTGGGGGTTTCCCATGTATTCTAGACTAGTTGTATTTGTATCGCGGCCCTCCATGCATGTTTACGAAGTTTAGTATTCGTATCGCGGCCATTCCAGGCATGTGTGCGAAGATTAGTATTCGTATCACGGCCATTCCAGGCATGTGTGCGAAGATTAGTATTCGTATCGCGGCCATTCCAGGCATGTTTGCGAAGATTAGTGGGGGCTTCCCATGTGTTACTAGTCTAGCTGTATCTATAAGTGACCTTCCCCTAACGAGGTCAGTGGTACGTATTCCAGTAACGATGAAAGTACAAGTAATCATTTAACCCCATTCCCAACCCCGGGAATCCCATGCCTTGGTAAAAGTGTGAACTCACCTTGGTTTGCTCGGTATGCTAAGTTATGTGCACACAAGAAATCAGTCAAGTCCTATAGTTATACACGTATACTCAATCAGTTCAAGTTCGTAAAGATTAACATGTCATCTATTTCACGAAGTGTGTTTAAGCAATTATCACATATCATATAAGCAGTTAATCAAAACCATACAATTCATGCTTGACAGGATTAACAGGCAGTTAACATACTTCACTAAGTTAACACACTTAACAGGATTTACACACTGACAATGTTACATGTTTAATAGAGTTAACATGCAACAGAACAAATAAACTAACACTTTTTAATTAACTAACAGAGTTAATCAAACAATTAGAGTTAACAGCTTAACCACTTAACAGGGGTTTAGATGCTTAACAGAGTTTACATATTTAACAGGGTTACAAACTAACAGAGTTACTGTTCAGAATACTTAATTAAAACACATGCGACGAAAACACATTTTGGGCGAAAACCCTTGTTGCCGAAAACACTTGTTGGACGAAATCACTTAGTGGCGAAATCCCTTTTGGGTTTTCGTCGTGATAGTGATTTCGTATGGTGGTGATTTCGTCATCAACATCAACAGCAGTTATATACACAACCCTAATCATTACTAACAATTACATTATCATGACATCAAATCTACCACACGGTCATCATTCAGTTATCATTCAACATCCGAAATCATCATACAATTATAAATAACATTCAACCATTATTCAGTAGTCGACATATACTTAAACCTAGAACCCTAATCTGTTACTCATCTACTATCATGACATCAACATAACAAGATAATTCACATCGGATCATCATCATCATTAAAATAATCACAATGGCCGACAATCTAATAACACCTCCAGATGATATTGGACCAATTTCATATAGTATTTATGTAGTGGATCAATATATTACTATTATCATATAACCCTCCCATGCAATATAACACAATGGCCGACAATTCCTAAAGTGTTCCTTATCCAAATGGCTACACTTTCAAGGCAATTCACATGCTTCATAATATTAATCAGCCATCTCTTAAAATTTACAGCAACAATACTAACCATATCAAACACTTTTCGTTATGACCCTAGCATTATCTAATCTAGATTAATAATCACCATACATCCTGTTAACATACTGATTAATGATCCCAAAAATAACACATCAAAACATCATTTAATTGCACGTTACAATCATAACAAGATTAAGTAATTTCGAGTCCTAGCATCAATATGAAATCAATATCATCCACATAGACAGAATCGACTGAATAGAGTTAATACGAACATCACCCTATCGGCCATCTATTCAATCGCATTCTCACAACAACAATACGCTGGTACATGCATACATATAAGATAGTTGAATAAGTACTAACCCGACAACGAATTAAAGCGATCTAGAGGATTAATCATGCAAGAAAGGGGATCAGCGAGATGCTCTCCTTGTTTCCGTTCACTAAATAAGTTTCTAGGGTTTGCAATGTTTATGAACAAGTTATATCACCCACACATGTTTACGTATACATAAGGGGGGTTTGGGCCGAACAGTTTGAGGAGTGGGCCGAGATGTAGCATGCAATAAGAACAAGGGAATTGGGCCGGTTACAATAACTAACATTCAACCAATTAACACTGCTTAATAATTTAAAGATGGATAACCGGTGCACACAAAAGAACACAACGAATTTAGAAAACGTAGTTGTGAGAAGAGACCTTGAAAACTCGGGTTGTCACATTATCCCCAACTTGACAGAAATTTCGTCCCGAAATTTAGCATGCGGTTACTGAGGAAGCTAGTTGTGTTGTGTAGTTTACTGGTTTTCCTAGGGTGTCACACCCATAGTGGTGACTATGTCTTACAGCCGGAGGCCCGGTAACAAATTTGCCAGGTTTGAGTACTTCCTGCACCATTTTACACATACCAGTGGCTTTGCAACCCATTGGTGATCTCTTTTTCCTTATTGCTACATACCAGGGACTTTCATACATACAGACATACTTTAACGGTTTATACACACAGACATACACATGAACTCGCTCAACTTTTTGTTGATATTTTTAAACTACATGTATTTCAGGAAACTAGTGGATCTGGAAGGGTATGCATGTGTCGTCAAGCTGCGTTTTAATAAAAGATGTTATCCAGGGTTGCTGGGTTTAGAGGGTGTATTCCTTTCCTGGACGGGATACATAATTCTAAACTCAGGTTTTTATTTAAGTACTTTTGTTGAGTCTTGTGAACTCGTTTAAACACGTCATGGGTTGTAACTTAATTCGGTATTGATGCTTTCAAACAATGGTATTGTGGTAGTTTCTAAACTTTATTAATGGATAAACATCTCGTGTTTTTATCATATACCATTGTTGTGATTGTTGCTATGGTATTAAGAGGTCACACCAAATAAACCACGCTTCCGCAAAAGTCAGGGTGTGACAGCTTGGTATCAGAGCTTCGATCATAGCGAACTAGGATTCTTTCTCGAGTCTAGACTATGATCATTAGGGCTCTCACGAAAAAGTTTTCATTGCATACACAAATTGTCCAGATCCAGGAAATAAACATTTTTACAAAATAAAAGGCACAAGTACACATTTCAAAACTTATATTTAATAATTCAGTCTTAGAGACTGAGGGAGGTTCAGTCTTAGAGACTGGAGAAATTTGGTCTTAGAGACCGGGGAGTCAGTCTTAGAGACTGGGGAAATTTGGTCTTAGAGACCAGGGATTTAGTCTTAGAGACTGGGAGGTTTGGTCTTAGAGACCAGGGAGTTAGTCTTAGAGACTGGGAGGTTTGGTCTTAGACACCAGGGAGTTAGTCTGAGAGACTAGGGAGTTCAGTCTGAGAGACTGGGTGGGATAGTCTGGGAAGACTAGGATGCATACATGATTACATTGCTATTTGCTTACATGCTTATCTTATATATGTGCATATGTTGTGGTTGTGTTACAGACACCATGTCATCTTCCTCCGAGAGTGGAGTGTTAGACACCATAAACCCGATAGCTATAGTATCAGATGACGAGATCCTTCCAGAGGGCGAGGTTTACACTTCAGATACTACGAGCAGTGACGACGATGACTTCCAGCCCTTCGCCTTACCGGATTTCGGAGACGATTTACCTTTAGTTGATGGTTTTCTTGACGGGGATCTACCTCCTGCTCAGATCCCTGCACTTATTCCTCTTGCTGCTCTTCCCATTGAGGATTTACCTCTCGACGATATGTTAGACGATGACGTCGATCTCTTCATCGAGGGTCCCCCTAAGGATGACCAGGATGGCAGGGCTCCGATTGATGACGATGTCGCTATTCCACTTGCTGATATTCTGGTTGATGACCTTGTTGTCCCTGTTGATGATATTCCTGTTGCCGATGCCGTTGCTTTGCCACCTGTCGAGGTTCCTGTTTTATCTGACCAGTCTGGTCACGATTCGTCTGGTTCCGACTCGTTTGAGTCCGTGTCATCTTCTACTCTTCATGCGCTGGGATTACATCGATATTCCACATACACTAATTCCGATAGTGCTATGTTTGAAGCGCCCGTTCCGCAGCTGGGTTTTGGGTTCATCCCTGACTTTCCACACGACGATGATCAGGATGTCGAGTTTGAGGGTGAGGGTGAGTTTGACCCTATTTTTCCATTCGATCATGATCCAGACCATGAGATGGAGTTTATCCCTGAGGAGCAGCCTGTTGAGGCCCCTATTATTCTTGATGATCAACTTCCTGAGATACCCGCTGATCATGAGCTTGCTCCCGCCGACCCAAAGCCTAAGGTAGCACCAGAGCCCGTTTTTGCTCACGACCCTATCCCTGTTGATGTACCAGTCGTTGCACCACCTGTTGTTGATGTTCCAGTGATTGCACCACCACTGCCCGAACCGGCCCCGGTGTTTGATGACCGTGCTCCATTTGCCACACACATGGATCCTAGGTATGCTCACACCCTCAATGGGTGGATTAAGGAGGACGACTATCCTCCTTTTGTCAGACCAGTTACTCATCCTGTTGCACCTGTTCAGGCACCCGTTGATGTCCCACAGTTTCACCCGCACTTGTCTGATGCACACCGCACAGACCTACCAGTTACCTTTCTTCAGGACATTCCTCCTCCCCGTCTAGGGGAAGGATCGTCGAGTCAGCCTTTTGGTCACGTACCTTTTGTGTCAGCAGCTGATCAGTTTATGCCACAGTTTCCTCACCCTGCTTCTTCTTCAGCACCCACGGGTGAGCCATTTATGTGGTCTTCGCCCAACGTCATGGCTTTATCTGATCCGTACCATCCCTTTCATGTTGGGTATACGACGGATGATATACTTGTGTCACTGCAGTTGCAGCAGGATATGCTGAGTCGTCGAGTTGCGGAGATAGAGGATCCATCGTCCTCCACCTGGTACTGGTCCGTCACCGTTTGCTTTTCCGCCTGCTCCACTATTTCCTTATCCGGATTTTGATATCCGTTTTCTCACGATGGAGCAGCAGATTGCTTGTTTGTTACAGCTTGTTCACACGCTCGAGGAGGAGCTAGCGCGTATGCGCCGTTTGCTTTTCATTCCTCCACCTCCTCCTCCCGCACCATCAGCTTAGGGGTTTTAGGTCTCCTGCATATGTCATGCTTTTGATGAGAGTACAACGATTGAGCCTGATTGCGCAGCATTTTGAAGACCACACTTTTGATATTTGACTTTTGGTTGTTGTAGATTGTTAGACGATTCAGACAAGGGTGATGTGACCCTTAGTCTCTTTTGATGTACGATACAATTATGAAACTTGTAAACTGTATTTGTGGTCTTGGTTATATGATAGCTCAATCGCAGCATTCTCATTACATGCTTTGTTGGATCATTTGTTTGTGTTATGACATGGGATGTTATGTGTTATTGTGTTGATGAATGTTATTACATGCGCATGTTACGTACTCACTATACTTATTATGGCCTGACCTATATGATCTTCTTTTAGAAGATGCCTCCACGATGAGACACACATTTGCCTACTACTGAGGCTGAGTCACAGGAGCGAATTACCACAGCAACAGCACAATATGAGGCCTCACGCGCGGAAACCAGCGGGAATACCTCAAGAAGCAACAACCCACCCAATGGTAATGTCCAAGTCGCTTGAGACACATTACGTTACATTGGATATTTCTTACACATCCGCTAATGCTTTCTGTAAATGATATTGCCTGTACAGGCTGTACCTACAAACAATTTCTGGATTGTAAGCCCTTAAATTACGACGGCACGGGAGGTGCTGTTGCTTTCGTCAGATGGAGGGAAAAGACGGATTCTGTTTTAAGGATGAGCAAGTGTGCTCCTGAACATCAAGTTACTTACATCTCAGGGCTTTTTCTTGATGGTGCTTTATCCTGGTGGAATCTTCAAGTCCAGACCCTGGGGGAGGCAGCGGCGTATGTATTGACATGGACCGAACTAAAAGAGGTCATGCGGAAGAAATACTCTTCACGAGCCGAAATACAGAAGCTGGAAACTGAATTTTGGAATCTCAAAATGGACGGCCCAAAAATTGCTGAATATGTGCAAAGATTCCACGACTTGTCACGTGTTGTGCCGTATATGGTTGACCCTAAATTTAAACACATTGAGCATTTCATCTGGGGATTGGCACCCCAGATCATGAGTATGGTAACAACGTTAAAGCCTCCGACAATTACCGAAGCCATTGATCTCAGCGTGGCACTTACTGAGGAAGCCATCAGATTGAACAAGTTCTCAATTTCTGATCAGAAAAAGAAGGAGACGCACGTGGAGTCGTCGGGGGAAAACAAACGAAAGTTCGCAAACTTTAAGAAAAGTACCGGTAGTGCCAACAAGAGGAGAGATACAAACCCGCCAGCTGAAGTAAAGACTGGCTTTGAACACAAAGGGAAAGGTTACATGGGCGCTCTGCCCAAATGTGAAGTATGCCAGTACCATCATTCCGGCCAGTGCAGAATGAGGAGATGTGAGTCTTGCGGGAAGGAGGGCCATTCGAAGAATACATGCTGGGCTGGTACTGGTGCTGGTCGTGGTAACAATGGTCAACGAGGTTCTGGTAATGGGAATGGGAACCGTCGGCAAGGAAATAATGGAGGTAATGGGAACCGGGGTAATTTTGGGAACCAAGCTGGAAACCGCAATAACAATCAGGGGAATG
This sequence comes from Helianthus tuberosus, assembly GCA_030545235.1. Lineage (NCBI taxonomy): Eukaryota > Viridiplantae > Streptophyta > Magnoliopsida > Asterales > Asteraceae > Helianthus > Helianthus tuberosus. Next base: position 90,176,178 of record CM060418.1, on the reverse strand, counting down.
GAAATGGTAACGGTCGAGGACCAGGATGTTTTAACTGCGGAGACATCGGGCACTTCAAGTGCGAATGCCCAAAACTCAATCAAGCTCGTGGAAGGGTATTCAACATGGGAGCAAGGGAAGCACGCCAGGACCCGAATGTTGTCACTGGTACGTTCCCTATAAATCAACGCTTTGCATCTGTTCTATTTGACACTGGTGCCGACTATAGTTTTGTATCACTAGAATTTAAAAGTATGCTTGGGTTAACTGCTAGTAAGTTAGATTTTCCGTACTCAATTGAACTGGCTAACGGAAAGCTAGTTGAAACGAATGAAGTCATCAGAGGATGCGTGATAGAACTGGGAGAACACGAGTTTACACTGGATCTACTGACAGTCGAGTTAGGAAGCTTCGACGTGGTAGTAGGGATGGATTGGTTGTCCAACAACAGAGCCGAAATTGTATGTCACGAGAAGACCATTCGCATCCCAATGGCGAATGGAGAAACAATTGTGGTACATGGAGAGAAGCGCGATACGCCCTTAAGGATCATTAGTTGCTTGAAGGCTTGAAAATATTTGAAGAAGGGATGTGTTGCCTTCTTGGCGCACATCGTGGGTAAGGAGGCCGCTGAGCCAAAGATAGAAGACATTCCAGTCGTAAAGGAGTATCCTGAAGTCTTTCCAGAAGACTTGCCAGGATTGCCGCCACAAAGACAAGTCTAGTTTCATATTGACTTAGTTCCAGGCGCCGCGCCTGTAGCTAAGGCACCCTATCGACTTGCATCTTCAGAGATGCAAGAACTGTCAACACAACTCCAGGAGCTATTGGATAAGGGATTTATCAGGCCAAGCTTCTTGCCTTGGGGAGCTCCAGTTTTGTTTGTTAAGAAGAAGGATGGTAGTTTCCGTATGTGCATAGACTACCGCGAGCTGAACAAGTTGACTATCAAGAATAGATATCCTTTGCCAAGGATTGATGACCTATTCGATCAACTACAAGGTTCAAGTTTTTACTCAAAGATTGAACTTCGATCAGGATATCATCAGCTGAGAATACAAGAGGAAAGTATCCCAAAGACTACTTTCAGGACTCGCTATGGACATTACGAGTTCCTGGTGATGCCGTTTGGGTTGACAAACGCACCAGCCGTGTTCATGGATTTGATGAACAGAGTTTGTAAGCCGTATCTTGATAAGTTTGTGATCGTGTTCATTGATTACATTTGGAACTAGGCGCTGTGGTGTTTGCATTAAAGATTTGGCGACATTACTTGTATGGCATGCGATGCACAATCTTCACTAATCACAAGAGCCTGCAGCATATATTTGATCAGAAAGAGCTTAATATGAGACAGAGACGATGGATAGAGTTGTTGAACGACTATGATTGTGAAATCAAGTATCACCCAGGGAAGGCGAATGTAGTCGCCGATGCCTTGAGTCGGAAAGAAAGAATCAAGCCCATAAGGGTTAGGGCTTTAGAAATGATTGTTCAAACAGACCTCACGTTACGCATTCGTGTTGCGCAGAGGGAAGCTCTTAAAAGGGAGAATCTTGAGAGTGAATATCTCCGGGGGATGGAGAAGCAATTGGTACCAAAGGAGGACGGAACATTGTGTTTCTTGGGAAGAATTTGGGTTCCTTTCTTTGGTGGTCTGAGAGACGTTATTTTTGATGAGGCTCACAAGTCACGGTACTCGATCCATCCAGGATCGGATAAAATGTACCAAGACCTAAAGGATTTCTATTGGTGGCCGAGAATGAAAGGCGACATTGCGATATATGTTGGCAAATGTTTAACTTACGCTAAGGTAAAGGCCGAGTACCAGAAGCCTTCAGGTCTTCTGCAACAACCAGAAATACCCCAATGGAAATGGGAACAGATTTCGATGGACTTTATAACGAAACTGCCAAGGACGCCCAAAGGTCACGATACGATTTGGGAAATTGTAGACCGGTTAACGAAATCTGCACACTTTTTGGCAATCAAGGAGAAAGACAACACTAGCAAGTTAGTTGAGCTATACCTGAGAGAGATTGTTGCACGACATGGAGTGCCTATCTCAATTATCTCTGATAGAGATGGAAGATTCATGTCAAGGATTTAGCAATCCTTCCAAGAAGCTTTTGGTTCTCAGTTGAATCTGAGTACTGCCTTTCACCCGCAGACAGACGGACAGAGCAAACGAACGATTCAGACGTTAGAAGACATGTTGCGAGCTTGCGTAATGGATTTAGCTGGAAGTTGGGACACTCACCTACCATTGGTCGAATTTTCATACAATAACAGTTATCATGCAAGCATTCAGGCCGCACCGTTCGAAGCTCTCTATGGACGCAAGTGTCGATCACCATTATGCTGGGCTGACGCGGGTGATAGACAGCTTGTTGGCCCGGAATTGGTCCAGGAAACGACTGACAAGATTATACAGATCCGAGAGCGCATCAAAGTGTCTCGTGATTGGCAAAAGAATTATGCGGACTGAAGAAGGAAACCTCTGGAATTTGAGGTAGGAGACATGGTTTTGTTGAAGGTTTCACCCTGGAAGGGTGTGGCACGCTTTGGGAAGCGTGGGAAGTTGAATCCGCGGTATATTGGACCATTTAAAATCCTGGAAAGGATTGGTCTTATAGCCTACAAGTTGGATCTACCTGCTGAACTAAATGGCGTTCACGATACATTTCATGTATCAAACCTGAAAAAGAGTCCAACTCAAGAGACAATGGTCATTCCTGCTGATGAAGTTCACATTGACGACACGCTCCACTTTAATGAAGAACCTGTTGAGGTTACTGATTGGAAGATTAACAAAACACGCAGGAGTAGTGTCAAACTCGTCAAGGTTCGATGGAATGCACGACATGGCCCAGAATTCACGTGGAAACGTGAGGATCGAATGAAGGAAAAATACCCACATTTGTTCCCCAAGACCCATGCAACGAGAAGCAGAACTTAAATTCCGGGACGAAATTTTCTTAACGGGGGGAGAATGTGACAACCCTCATTAAACCAGGTATCCGTACAATTAATTAATTACAATTAAGTGCTTAATGACTGTGCTGAATTACTTAATTGCTTTCTGATTACTGCATCATACATACATGTGCATCACATATTCCATAATGTCACACCATTATCACAGACAAACTTTAGTGACATACTTGATGCACAAAGCACAGTTAGCACAGTGAGCGGATAACTCAGAAATATACTGACAGTGCCAGTACATAGATAGACAATGTTTTGAGGCCCAGTATGAGCCAGAGACAAGGTACTACACAAGTGTGGAGTGAAGGGAAGTAAGGACCATAAAACTGCGTTACTAGGAGATAGTTCGAGTACCGGAAAGTGCCTAAAACCCACTCAAAGTGCAGAATTCTGCATTAATTAACAAAATTCAGCATTTTAACATGCTAGTAATATGCAGAAAATTGACTAAATGGTCCTGTATGCTTTCCTAAGTGTTGGGAATTAAAAGTGTCACAAAAGGTTACATAAAAGACGCTATACGGAATAACTTAGCACTTTAACGGGACGATATCTAACCGAACAACCGGACATTACCCGGAACACCAAAATTTTTCCAGAAACATTGTTTTATTATTTCTTGACTAGTTATGGTCCTCGAATACCCCAACACATTATGTAATGCACCATACACATATAACACTAGATATTACATTTATCTTCCAACCATTTACCTACTTATCATAAAAATTTACAATCTACCCTCCCCCCCAATCAAAATTCACGGCCCCGTGTGGGGGACCCCACCACCTTACTTACTAGATCTTATTCTATATTTTATTTGATTGTTGCTTGATTTCTTGGACATAATATTGAGTGTAAGAGATTATAAGTATGGTGCCTTAGATTTCATATCATTCCATTCTCTCACTTCACAACTTTCACCACCCCACTCCCTCAACCTCTCTCTCTCCCTCTCGGCTCACTCTAGTGCCGCCACCACCACCACCACCTCCTTGCCACCACCATCATTCCAAATAAGTAATTTCTCTTATTAAACGTTCTAAATAAATCATAACGAATAGGATTGTAAATAGTATAAAAATAAAACCCAATAAAGATCTCGGATTCCTGACACTCAAGACAAGCCCAAAACTTCTCTTCTACCCATTCCATTTGGGTGTGTAAGCCACATAATAAAGAGTTTTGCTTGTGGACAAGAAAAAATTCAAGTGTGGGGGTATTTGATCTGTGCAAAATGCAACATATAAATTACATCAAATGAGGCATAAAACTAACCCTTTTTTAGTACTAATGTTGGAAAAAGTGTGTTTTTGTCTTCCTTTTGTATTTTCAGGACTAAATGAGCTTAAATGAACAAAAGGAACAAATATGCAACATAAACTAACATAAATACAAAGAAAAGGAATAAACGTGGCATACCCGACCCCTCGACAGCATCTTCCCAAGCAAACACAAGAAACAGAAGGCTGACCACGGCCCGTGCCCACTGAACACGAGGGCGTGGTCAGGTGTCTGCAGAAAGGGACAAAGCTATAGAAGCTTCTACGCCCACCACGGGGGCGTGCCCAGCTCAGCACGGGGCGTGGTCAACGCTAAGATTTGCATAATCTTGCAAATCTTAATAGTACAGATAAGCTTCTGCACACGGGGCCTTGCCCAGCGAACACGGGGCCGTGTGGAGCCTAATGCAGACAATTGCAATTAATGAAGAAAGAGAAAGGAGATGGCCACGGGGGCGTGTCCAGCGGACACGGGGCCGTGGCCGGGCTTCTGTTCATGCTATAAATAGGGGTGTTTGGCTCACTTCAAAGGCATCCCTTGGCAAACCACCTCTCTCCCACTTTGCCACCACTCCACCACCACTACAACACCCACATCCACCACCATCATCCATCATCCACCTTAGAGTGTGTGTAGTAGTCTCGGGATCCAAGATTGATCGTAAGAGTTCTTGTCAATCAAAGGCCATGTTTGGCTAAGTCTCTTACATCACTTGGTGAAGACAAGCATTTAATGTATTACTTTTGATTTTTAATCTTTTTGCACTGTTTATTTGGTTTTGTATTAATGACTTTAATAACTAGTTTCTTGTGTTGAAGGTGAAACTTCCTTATCATTTGTGCGTGGTGTCTTGGCATTACTTTACTGTCTATCATGGTTGTAAAACAAGGTTTCCAAGGCCGAGTAGTCCCCGAGTAGTCGCTACGAGGTAGGCTGCCGAGGCGACTTTCTTCGACTCCGCCTAATTACTCGGAGTCGGTCAAACGTGGTCAACCTTTGCCAGAATTGGATCTAGTAGGTCAACTCGGACCTAGTTTGACTTAAATAATAATAAAACATAATTTCTATGCCTATCATATTAAGGAATGAATATCATTTTCACATATTTTGTTATAAATATTAGTAAATTTATGTGATTTGACATATATTTAATCTCCAAAAAGTAATTTCTTTATAATTTAACATGTCCGAGTACTCCCCGAGTACTCTCCGCCTAGACCGAGTACTCTTAACTCCCCAGTCGACCGACTAGGGAGCGCCTAGCGACTTTTGCAAACATAAAGTAAAAGATTTTCACCAATAATATCTATACGGTCTATATAGAGATATGTTGGCTACCTGGTCGGGGCTTAAGGGAATGGTTTGATAAGGTTCTTCCCTTGTTCAGTGTATAGATCCTGCAAGAACCAGGGTCAAGCTTACTAGGACCTCCATCAATACCCACTGGTATGGGATGGCGGGGGTGCGAATGGCTTGATCCCCTCATATGTAAACTACTATTAATACATTAAACCGGCTACTTGGGATTGTATCCCTCCTGACTCAAACCACTTAGCCGAGGGTAACGTCAACTTCAAAAGAGAGGCCTACCACTTTTCGCTTTAATAACTTAATTAATTATCTTCCAATATTCCGACCCTTTGGGATTGTATCCTTGCTGACTCAAACCACTGGGTTGAGGGTAACGTCACCTTCAAAAGAGGTGCCTACTACTATAACTAAGATAATCTCTTAAAAAGTGCAAAAGTGCGGAAATCATCAAAGGATACATTAAAGGGGAGTTGGATCCAAGTGATTCATCTTGTCTATCTGTTTTATTTTTATTTTTTATTTTCAGCATTTTAGTTTTTATATTTTCATATTTAAAACTTTTCTCAAAAAAAATTAGTTTGATTAGACGTTGAAGATAAATCGGTACTAAAAGCTCTTGTGTCCTTGGACGACCTCGGTATCTTACCAACGCTATACTACGCTCATGATGGGTGCAGTTGCCCATGTGTGTGTTTAGTGTTAGTAGAATATCGTGTTTTATAAATTTAAAACTTGATTAATATGTAAAATGGGCTTAAAATATCAATAAAAACATAACACACCCGACACACACCACCATCCTTGTCAAGAAAAGCATATTCCAAACCTTTTGGAAGTTCTTTGAGCTCAAGTGGTGGGTCTTTAGGAGACTCCTTATTTGGTTGCTCATTTTGGTCGAGCACCAAAAAGGTTTGTTCAATAGCGACCTCTTCTTCGACAAGTTGGTCGATTTCGTCTTCCGTATCATGTGGTTCATCTTCATCTTCAATTAGTGGGTCGTCATTGCTGATTGGATATTTCATTGATTGGTCAAGATCGACATACCTTTTGTCAGACCCTAATTGAATGGGTAGGTTGTTTTGCTTCCGATTGATCAATGCTTGATGGGTTTTTACAAAAGGTTGTCCCAACATAAGTGGAGCATCATCAAGAATGACGAAGTCAGTTGGGACTACCGTTTGACTTGTTTGCACTAACACATCTTCAACTACTCCCAATGATTTTATTATATTCCGATTAGAAAGAAAAATGGGGATTTGAAGTGGAGCAAAATCACTAATACTTAATTTTTCGAAAATGTAGTTTGGCATTATATTAACACAAAGATCTTTATCAATTGTGATATTACTAATACAGGTGTTTTGAAAGAAACATGGAACTGGTGTAATGTTAATTTCAAATGGATCATCTTTTATTAGCGTAGTTTGATCGTTTGTTAATTTAATGCTTACCATTTTGTCAATTTTAGTATTAGTGTTTAACTCTTTTAAAAACTTAGCATGAGTAGGTACCAAACAATGGTTTTTGAAAGAAGGTGTTAAGAGATTAATTTCTTGAAAAATTGACTCTTTTTGGAAATTATCGTTTTCGGACTTACCTTTTTCATCGTTTGGTTCATGCGTCGGTTTTTCACTTACTTGTTTTTCCATTTTTACTTCTTCTATTATTACCTCTTTAGTACAAATTGCCTTTTCCCTTTCGCGGGATTCTTTTATAAAGCGTTCGATATCTTTGAGGTGTTGTACTATTCTCTTGGCTTCGGGGAGGATAGTTGGTGGTTCGTGAAAGTTAGTGGGATAAGTGTCCCAAAAGCTTGAGTTTAGAAGTTCAAACCTTGGTTCCTCATAATGCTCATATGAGGTGGATGATTCATACCTTTGTTCAACATAGTGAGTATATGAGGGAGATGATTCATACCTTGGTTCCTCATGGTATGTATATGAGGTAGATGGCTCGAAAAGGTCACAATATTGCACCGAGTGAGGATTACCGCAAATGGTACAATATTCTTCTTCGTAATCATCCTCTTCATAGTAGTAAGTGTAACCTCCTGAGTATTGATCCATGAGAATCACTCAGCAGATCACAAAGTCTCGGGACCAGATAACAAAATTAAAAAGCTGAAACAGAGGCTCACCACGGCCCCGTGGTCAGTGAACACAGCCCCGTGGTCAGATCCTATATCTGGGCGTTTAAAATTTGTTACTGGTTATGTGCAGCACGGGGGCGTGTTCAGTGAGCACGGCCCCGTGTTCAGACTACTGTTATGCAAAAATTCCTAAAAATTAAAAAAATGTGCGTGTAGTTTTGAAAAGGTTTTGAAAAATGATTAGGCCGTCGATTTTAAGCTTTCTTAAAATCCTTATGTCCCCGGCAACGGCGCCAAAAACTTGGTGTGTGCGAAGCGTGATATGTTTTTATTAATATTTTGAGCCCATTTTACGTATTAGTCAAGTTTTAAATTTTTAAAACATGATATTATACTAACACTAAACACACACTTGGGCAAGTGCACCCATCGTGAGCGTAGTATAGTGTTGGTAAGATACCGAGGTCGTCCAAGTACACAAGAGCTTTTAATACCGGTTTATCCTCAACGTCTAATCGAACTATATTTTTGAGAAAAGCTTTGAAATATAAAAATAAAACTAAAAATGAAAAGATAAAAAAAAAATAAAAAAAACAGATAGTCAAGATAGAATCACTTGGATCCGACTCATCTTTAATGTATCCTTTGATGATTTTTGCACTTTCGGACTTTTTAAGAGATTATCTTAGTTATAGTAGTAGGCCCCTCTTTTGAAGGTGACGTTACCCTCAACCCACTGGTTTGGGTCAGCAGGGATACAATCCCAAAGGGTCAGAATATTGAAAGACAATTAAGTAATTTATTAATGCGAAAAGTGGTAGGCCCCTCTTTTGAAGGTAACGTTACCCTCGGCTAAGTGGTTTGAGTCAGCAAGGATACAATCCCAAGAAGCCGGTTTAAAGTATTAATAGTAGTTTACAAATGAGGGGTTCAAGCTATTCGCACCCCCGCCATCCAATACCATTGGGTATTGAAGGAGGTCCTGGTAAGCTTGAACCAGGTCCTCGCAGGATCTATGCACTAAACGAGACAAGAACTTTACCAAACCCTCCCCCTAACCCCCTTCCAGGTAGTTAGCGCACTTTATATAGACGTAAAGACACGAATGATGACATCATTTACTTTATATAGACAGTAAAGTAACCTCAAGACATCATGAGAAAATGATAAAGAAAAATCACCTTCAACATAAGAAACTAGTTATTAAAGTCATTAATACAAACCCAAATAAAAAGTTCCGAAAGATTAAAAACCAAAAGTAATACATTAAAAATTTGTCTTCACCAAACATGGCCTTTGATTGGCAAGAACTCTTACAATCAATCTTAGATCCCGAGACTACTACACACTCTAAAGATGGATGATGGATGATGTTGGTGGTGTAGTGGTGGTGGAGTGGTGGCAAAGTGGGAGAGTAGTGGTTTGCCAAGCGATGACTTTCAAGTGAACCAAGCACCCCTTTTTATAGCCAGATCAGAGCCCTGGCCACGGCCCCGTGTCCAGCCAACATGGCCCTGGCCACGGCCCCGTGTCCAGCCAACATGGCCCATGGCCATCCTTTTCTCTTCCTTCATTAATTACAAGTGTCAGCAGAGGGCCCCACACGACCTCGTGTCTCCTGGGCACGGCCCCGTGGTCAACTCTTTGCTGTACTATCAAGATTATGCGTATCTTAGAGTTGACCACGCCCCGTGTTGAGCTGGGTACGGCCCCGTGGTGGGCGTAGAAGCTTCTTCAACTTTGTCTTTTTGTGCAAGCTCCTGACCATGCCCCATGCCCAGCTGAGCACGACCCCGGGGTCAGGCTCTGTTTCTTTGATTTTGCTTTGGGAGATGTTTCCGAGGGGTCGGGCATGTCACGTTTATTCCTTCTTTTTGTATTTATGTTGGTTTTAGCTGCTCATTTGCTCATTTTGTTCTTTTAAGCTCGTTTGGTCTTGTAAATTCAAAAGGAAGAAAGAAACGCGCTTTTTCCAACATTAGTACTAAAAAAGGGTTAGTTTTATGCCTCACTTGATGTAATTTATATGTTGCATTTTGCACACATCAGGGACATGATGTCTGACTGGTCTCGTGGTGCTGTAACTTTCGGATATGAATAGAGACCAGATTATAAGTGATTGCTCGGTGTCGTTTCTATCTTCTACTCATTTCTTGTCACCGAACCGATCATCTCGGGACCAAAGCTCCGTCAAACTCGTCGGATCCTGAAATCACTTATAATCTGGTCCTGAGATCCGGCGATTGAGATGATCGGCGAGTTTGACAGAGCTTTGGTCCTGAGATGATCGGTTCGGTGACAAGAAATGAGTAGAAGATAGAAACGACACTGAGCAATCACTTATAATTTGGTCTCTATTCATATCTGAATGTTACAGCACCGCGAGACCAGTCGGACAGCATGTCCCCTCAGGGATCAAAAATCCTGTCCAATTAGGAACCCCAACTCCCTATTTATAGGCAACAACCTATCCGGATGAGCCTATGTCCATCCGTCCGGATGGACTCCATCCGTCCGGATGGACTTATACAATTACAAAACCTGTATGGATAGGGTTTACGAATGGACTAATGTTGTCCATCCGTCTGGATGGACTTGTCCATCCATCCAGATGGACCTTTACAATAGAACACCGTGTCCAACTGATCCTATTCTATACAATATTCAACACACGCTCTATCTAGCTATTCGTACAGTGGCAGACATACGAAATATGCACCAACAGATTCCCCCTTGGCTGTCACTATCGAATTACACAAAACCTTGAGCTGTGTTTGAATATTCTGCAATCTTCAACTATTCTGCAACTTCAAACAGGCATCTTGAAATCTTCAATAGATTCCGCCTTTATTGAAACTCACATAACTTTATAAACCTTATAACACTTTAAAAAAACCATTTTCAAGACCATCTAAGTTTCCTAACATGTTCATCCACACATATAACTTGTTCATCATGTTAGATCTACTCTTTAACAATTAACTTGCATATTTAACATGTATTATAGATCATCAACCTCAAGATCAACAACAAGAACACTAATATTATGTAAATTATGTTGTTTATTTTTAGGGTTTTCGTATATTTTTAACAAGGTTTCTTATCAACTTGTACTTCTTGAATCTGCACATAATAAGAAGCAAGATGGAAGGTAGTATGAACTTACAACTAGCACAAAGGCTAGGGAAGAACAACTTGAAGAAAATAAAAGATGATAAAAGCTCCAAATGTGGTATAGAAGCCTCCTTGATAATCCTTATGCTTGTAGTTACTTTAGATCTTCTTGAAATGCTCTTTAACACCCTTGAATGTGTTGTTTAGAGTTTGAAATGAAGAAAGAGAGTACAGAGAGTGGGTCATAGGTTAGAGGAAGGAGGAGAAAGTTATGTGTGTGTTTTGTAGGTGTAAATTATGTAAGAGGTATGTGGTTTGGGCCGAACAGTTTGAGGAGTGGGCCGAGATGTAGCATGCAATAAGAACAAGGGAATTGGGCCGGTTACAATAACTAACATTCAACCAATTAACACTGCTTAATAATTTAAAGATGGATAACCGGTGCACACAAAAGAACACAACGAATTTAGAAAACGTAGTTGTGAGAAGAGACCTTGAAAACTCGGGTTGTCACATTATCCCCAACTTGACAGAAATTTCGTCCCGAAATTTAGCATGCGGTTACTGAGGAAGCTAGTTGTGTTGTGTAGTTTACTGGTTTTCCTAGGGTGTCACACTCATAGTGGTGACTATGTCTTACAGCCGGAGGCCCGGTAACAAATTTGCCAGGTTTGAGTACTTCCTGCACCATTTTACACATACCAGTGGCTTTGCAACCCATTGGTGATCTCTTTTTCCTTATTGCTACATACCAGGGACTTTCATATATACAGACATACTTTAACGGTTTATACACACAGACATACACATGAACTCGCTCAACTTTTTGTTGATATTTTTAAACTACATGTATTTCAGGAAACTAGTGGATCTGGAAGGGTATGCATGTGTCGTCAAGCTGCGTTTTAATAAAAGATGTTATCCAGGGTTGCTGGGTTTAGAGGGTGTATTCCTTTCCTGGACGGGATACATAATTCTAAACTCAGGTTTTTATTTAAGTACTTTTGTTGAGTCTTGTGAACTCGTTTAAACACGTCATGGGTTGTAACTTAATTCGGTATTGATGCTTTCAAACAATGGTATTGTGGTAGTTTCTAAACTTTATTAATGGATAAACATCTCGTGTTTTTATCATATACCATTGTTGTGATTGTTGCTATGGTATTAAGAGGTCACACCAAATAAACCACGCTTCCGCAAAAGTCAGGGTGTGACAGCTTGGTATCAGAGCTTCGATCATAGCGAACTAGGATTCTTTCTCGAGTCTAGACTATGATCATTAGGGCTCTCACGAAAAAGTTTTCATTGCATACACAAATTGTCCAGATCCAGGAAATAAACATTTTTACAAAATAAAAGGCACAAGTACACATTTCAAAACTTATATTTAATAATTCAGTCTTAGAGACTGAGGGAGGTTCAGTCTTAGAGACTGGGGAAATTTGGTCTTAGAGACCGGGGAGTCAGTCTTAGAGACTGGGGAAATTTGGTCTTAGAGACCAGGGATTTAGTCTTAGAGACTGGGAGGTTTGGTCTTAGAGACCAGGGAGTTAGTCTTAGAGACTGGGAGGTTTGGTCTTAGACACCAGGGAGTTAGTCTGAGAGACTAGGGAGTTCAGTCTGAGAGACTGGGTGGGATAGTCTGGGAAGACTAGGATGCATACATGATTACATTGCTATTTGCTTACATGCTTATCTTATATATGTGCATATGTTGTGGTTGTGTTACAGACACCATGTCATCTTCCTCCGAGAGTGGAGTGTTAGACACCATAAACCCGATAGCTATAGTATCAGATGACGAGATCCTTCCAGAGGGCGAGGTTTACACTTCAGATACTACGAGCAGTGACGACGATGACTTCCAGCCCTTCGCCTTACCGGATTTCGGAGACGATTTACCTTTAGTTGATGGTTTTCTTGACGGGGATCTACCTCCTGCTCAGATCCCTGCACTTATTCCTCTTGCTGCTCTTCCCATTGAGGATTTACCTCTCGACGATATGTTAGACGATGACGTCGATCTCTTCATCGAGGGTCCCCCTAAGGATGACCAGGATGGCGGGGCTCCGATTGATGACGATGTCGCTATTCCACTTGCTGATATTCTGGTTGATGACCTTGTTGTCCCTGTTGATGATATTCCTGTTGCCGATGCCGTTGCTTTGCCACCTGTCGAGGTTCCTGTTTTATCTGACCAGTCTGGTCACGATTCGTCTGGTTCCGACTCGTTTGAGTCCGTGTCATCTTCTACTCTTCATGCGCTGGGATTACATCGATATTCCACATACACTAATTCCGATAGTGCTATGTTTGAAGCGCCCGTTCCGCAGCTGGGTTTTGGGTTCATCCCTGACTTTCCACACGACGATGATCAGGATGTCGAGTTTGAGGGTGAGGGTGAGTTTGACCCTATTTTTCCATTCGATCATGATCCAGACCATGAGATGGAGTTTATCCCTGAGGAGCAGCCTGTTGAGGCCCCTATTATTCTTGATGATCAACTTCCTGAGATACCCGCTGATCATGAGCTTGCTCCCGCCGACCCAAAGCCTAAGGTAGCACCAGAGCCCGTTTTTGCTCACGACCCTATCCCTGTTGATGTACCAGTCGTTGCACCACCTGTTGTTGATGTTCCAGTGATTGCACCACCACTGCCCGAACCGGCCCCGGTGTTTGATGACCGTGCTCCATTTGCCACACACATGGATCCTAGGTATGCTCACACCCTCAATGGGTGGATTAAGGAGGACGACTATCCTCCTTTTGTCAGACCAGTTACTCCTCCTGTTGCACCTGTTCAGGCACCCGTTGATGTCCCACAGTTTCACCCGCACTTGTCTGATGCACACCGCACAGACCTACCAGTTACCTTTCTTCAGGACATTCCTCCTCCCCGTCTAGGGGAAGGATCGTCGAGTCAGCCTTTTGGTCACGTACCTTTTGTGTCAGCAGCTGATCAGTTTATGCCACAGTTTCCTCACCCTGCTTCTTCTTCAGCACCCACGGGTGAGCCATTTATGTGGTCTTCGCCCAACGTCATGGCTTTATCTGATCCGTACCATCCCTTTCATGTTGGGTATACGACGGATGATATACTTGTGTCACTGCAGTTGCAGCAGGATATGCTGAGTCGTCGAGTTGCGGAGATAGAGGATCCATCGTCCTCCACCTGGTACTGGTCCGTCACCGTTTGCTTTTCCGCCTGCTCCACTATTTCCTTATCCGGATTTTGATATCCGTTTTCTCACGATGGAGCAGCAGATTGCTTGTTTGTTACAGCTTGTTCACACGCTCGAGGAGGAGCTAGCGCGTATGCGCCGTTTGCTTTTCATTCCTCCACCTCCTCCTCCCGCACCATCAGCTTAGGGGTTTTAGGTCTCCTGCATATGTCATGCTTTTGATGAGAGTACAACGATTGAGCCTGATTGCGCAGCATTTTGAAGACCACACTTTTGATATTTGACTTTTGGTTGTTGTAGATTGTTAGACGATTCAGACAAGGGTGATGTGACCCTTAGTCTCTTTTGATGTACGATACAATTATGAAACTTGTAAACTGTATTTGTGGTCTTGGTTATATGATAGCTCAATCGCAGCATTCTCATTACATGCTTTGTTGGATCATTTGTTTGTGTTATGACATGGGATGTTATGTGTTATTGTGTTGATGAATGTTATTACATGCGCATGTTACGTACTCACTATACTTATTATGGCCTGACCTATATGATCTTCTTTTAGAAGATGCCTCCACGATGAGACACACATTTGCCTACTACTGAGGCTGAGTCACAGGAGCGAATTACCACAGCAACAGCACAATATGAGGCCTCACGCGCGGAAACCAGCGGGAATACCTCAAGAAGCAACAACCCACCCAATGGTAATGTCCAAGTCGCTTGAGACACATTACGTTACATTGGATATTTCTTACACATCCGCTAATGCTTTCTGTAAATGATATTGCCTGTACAGGCTGTACCTACAAACAATTTCTGGATTGTAAGCCCTTAAATTACGACGGCACGGGAGGTGCTGTTGCTTTCGTCAGATGGAGGGAAAAGACGGATTCTGTTTTAAGGATGAGCAAGTGTGCTCCTGAACATCAAGTTACTTACATCTCAGGGCTTTTTCTTGATGGTGCTTTATCCTGGTGGAATCTTCAAGTCCAGACCCTGGGGGAGGCAGCGGCGTATGTATTGACATGGACCGAACTAAAAGAGGTCATGCGGAAGAAATACTCTTCACGAGCCGAAATACAGAAGCTGGAAACTGAATTTTGGAATCTCAAAATGGACGGCCCAAAAATTGCTGAATATGTGCAAAGATTCCACGACTTGTCACGTGTTGTGCCGTATATGGTTGACCCTAAATTTAAACACATTGAGCATTTCATCTGGGGATTGGCACCCCAGATCATGAGTATGGTAACAACGTTAAAGCCTCCGACAATTACCGAAGCCATTGATCTCAGCGTGGCACTTACTGAGGAAGCCATCAGATTGAACAAGTTCTCAATTTCTGATCAGAAAAAGAAGGAGACGCACGTGGAGTCGTCGGGGGAAAACAAACGAAAGTTCGCAAACTTTAAGAAAAGTACCGGTAGTGCCAACAAGAGGAGAGATACAAACCCGCCAGCTGAAGTAAAGACTGGCTTTGAACACAAAGGGAAAGGTTACATGGGCGCTCTGCCCAAATGTGAAGTATGCCAGTACCATCATTCCGGCCAGTGCAGAATGAGGAGATGTGAGTCTTGCGGGAAGGAGGGCCATTCGAAGAATACATGCTGGGCTGGTACTGGTGCTGGTCGTGGTAACAATGGTCAACGAGGTTCTGGTAATGGGAATGGGAACCGTCGGCAAGGAAATAATGGAGGTAATGGGAACCGGGGTAATTTTGGGAACCAAGCTGGAAACCGCAATAACAATCAGGGGAATGGAAATGGTAACGGTCGAGGACCAGGATGTTTTAACTGCGGAGACATCGGGCACTTCAAGTGCGAATGCCCAAAACTCAATCAAGCTCGTGGAAAGGTATTCAACATGGGAGCAAGGGAAGCACGCCAGGACCCGAATGTTGTCACTGGTACGTTCCCTATAAATCAACGCTTTGCATCTGTTCTATTTGACACTGGTGCCGACTATAGTTTTGTATCACTAGAATTTAAAAGTATGCTTGGGTTAACTGCTAGTAAGTTAGATTTTCCGTACTCAATTGAACTGGCTAACGGAAAGCTAGTTGAAACGAATGAAGTCATCAGAGGATGCGTGATAGAACTGGGAGAACACGAGTTTACACTGGATCTACTGACAGTCGAGTTAGGAAGCTTCGACGTGGTAGTAGGGATGGATTGGTTGTCCAACAACAGAGCCGAAATTGTATGTCACGAGAAGACCATTCGCATCCCAATGGCGAATGGAGAAACAATTGTGGTACATGGAGAGAAGCGCGATACGCCCTTAAGGATCATTAGTTGCTTGAAGGCTTGAAAATATTTGAAGAAGGGATGTGTTGCCTTCTTGGCGCACATCGTGGGTAAGGAGGCCGCTGAGCCAAAGATAGAAGACATTCCAGTCGTAAAGGAGTATCCTGAAGTCTTTCCAGAAGACTTGCCAGGATTGCCGCCACAAAGACAAGTCTAGTTTCATATTGACTTAGTTCCAGGCGCCGCGCCTGTAGCTAAGGCACCCTATCGACTTGCATCTTCAGAGATGCAAGAACTGTCAACACAACTCCAGGAGCTATTGGATAAGGGATTTATCAGGCCAAGCTTCTTGCCTTGGGGAGCTCCAGTTTTGTTTGTTAAGAAGAAGGATGGTAGTTTCCGTATGTGCATAGACTACCGCGAGCTGAACAAGTTGACTATCAAGAATAGATATCCTTTGCCAAGGATTGATGACCTATTCGATCAACTACAAGGTTCAAGTTTTTACTCAAAGATTGACCTTCGATCAGGATATCATCAGCTGAGAATACAAGAGGAAAGTATCCCAAAGACTACTTTCAGGACTCGCTATGGACATTACGAGTTCCTGGTGATGCCGTTTGGGTTGACAAACGCACCAGCCGTGTTCATGGATTTGATGAACAGAGTTTGTAAGCCGTATCTTGATAAGTTTGTGATCGTGTTCATTGATTACATTTGGAACTAGGCGCTGTGGTGTTTGCATTAAAGATTTGGCGACATTACTTGTATGGCATGCGATGCACAATCTTCACTAATCACAAGAGCCTGCAGCATATATTTGATCAGAAAGAGCTTAATATGAGACAGAGACGATGGATAGAGTTGTTGAACGACTATGATTGTGAAATCAAGTATCACCCAGGGAAGGCGAATGTAGTCGCCGATGCCTTGAGTCGGAAAGAAAGAATCAAGCCCATAAGGGTTAGGGCTTTAGAAATGATTGTTCAAACAGACCTCACGTTACGCATTCGTGTTGCGCAGAGGGAAGCTCTTAAAAGGGAGAATCTTGAGAGTGAATATCTCCGGGGGATGGAGAAGCAATTGGTACCAAAGGAGGACGGAACATTGTGTTTCTTGGGAAGAATTTGGGTTCCTTTCTTTGGTGGTCTGAGAGACGTTATTTTTGATGAGGCTCACAAGTCACGGTACTCGATCCATCCAGGATCGGATAAAATGTACCAAGACCTAAAGGATTTCTATTGGTGGCCGAGAATGAAAGGCGACATTGCGATATATGTTGGCAAATGTTTAACTTACGCTAAGGTAAAGGCCGAGTACCAGAAGCCTTCAGGTCTTCTGCAACAACCAGAAATACCCCAATGGAAATGGGAACAGATTTCGATGGACTTTATAACGAAACTGCCAAGGACGCCCAAAGGTCACGATACGATTTGGGAAATTGTAGACCGGTTAACGAAATCTGCACACTTTTTGGCAATCAAGGAGAAAGACAACACTAGCAAGTTAGTTGAGCTATACCTGAGAGAGATTGTTGCACGACATGGAGTGCCTATCTCAATTATCTCTGATAGAGATGGAAGATTCATGTCAAGGATTTAGCAATCCTTCCAAGAAGCTTTTGGTTCTCAGTTGAATCTGAGTACTGCCTTTCACCCGCAGACAGACGGACAGAGCAAACGAACGATTCAGACGTTAGAAGACATGTTGCGAGCTTGCGTAATGGATTTAGCTGGAAGTTGGGACACTCACCTACCATTGGTCGAATTTTCATACAATAACAGTTATCATGCAAGCATTCAGGCCGCACCGTTCGAAGCTCTCTATGGACGCAAGTGTCGATCACCATTATGCTGGGCTGACGCGGGTGATAGACAGCTTGTTGGCCCGGAATTGGTCCAGGAAACGACTGACAAGATTATACAGATCCGAGAGCGCATCAAAGTGTCTCGTGATTGGCAAAAGAATTATGCGGACTGAAGAAGGAAACCTCTGGAATTTGAGGTAGGAGACATGGTTTTGTTGAAGGTTTCACCCTGGAAGGGTGTGGCACGCTTTGGGAAGCGTGGGAAGTTGAATCCGCGGTATATTGGACCATTTAAAATCCTGGAAAGGATTGGTCTTATAGCCTACAAGTTGGATCTACCTGCTGAACTAAATGGCGTTCACGATACATTTCATGTATCAAACCTGAAAAAGAGTCCAACTCAAGAGACAATGGTCATTCCTGCTGATGAAGTTCACATTGACGACACGCTCCACTTTAATGAAGAACCTGTTGAGGTTACTGATTGGAAGATTAACAAAACACGCAGGAGTAGTGTCAAACTCGTCAAGGTTCGATGGAATGCACGACATGGCCCAGAATTCACGTGGAAACGTGAGGATCGAATGAAGGAAAAATACCCACATTTGTTCCCCAAGACCCATGCAACGAGAAGCAGAACTTAAATTCCGGGACGAAATTTTCTTAACGGGGGGAGAATGTGACAACCCTCATTAAACCAGGTATCCGTACAATTAATTAATTACAATTAAGTGCTTAATGACTGTGCTGAATTACTTAATTGCTTTCTGATTACTGCATCATACATACATGTGCATCACATATTCCATAATGTCACACCATTATCACAGACAAACTTTAGTGACATACTTGATGCACAAAGCACAGTTAGCACAGTGAGCGGATAACTCAGAAATATACTGACAGTGCCAGTACATAGATAGACAATGTTTTGAGGCCCAGTATGAGCCAGAGACAAGGTACTACACAAGTGTGGAGTGAAGGGAAGTAAGGACCATAAAACTGCGTTACTAGGAGATAGTTCGAGTACCGGAAAGTGCCTAAAACCCACTCAAAGTGCAGAATTCTGCATTAATTAACAAAATTCAGCATTTTAACATGCTAGTAATATGCAGAAAATTGACTAAATGGTCCTGTATGCTTTCCTAAGTGTTGGGAATTAAAAGTGTCACAAAAGGTTACATAAAAGACGCTATACGGAATAACTTAGCACTTTAACGGGACGGTATCTAACCGAACAACTGGACATTACCCGAACACCAAAATTTTGCCAGAAACATTGTTTTATTATTTCTTGACTAGTTATGGTCCCCGAATACCCCAACACATTATGTAATGCACCATGCACATATAACACTAGATATTACATTTATCTTCCAACCATTTACCTACTTATCATAAAAATTTACAATCTACCCCCCCCCCCCAATCAAAATTCACGGCCCCATGTGGGGGACCCCACCACCTTACTTACTAGATCTTATTCTATATTTTATTTGATTGTTGCTTGATTTCTTGGACATAATATTGAGTGTAAGAGATTATAAGTATGGTGCCTTAGATTTCATATCATTCCATTCTCTCACTTCACAACTTTCACCACCCCACTCCCTCAACCTCTCTCTCTCCCTCTCGGCTCACTCTAGTGCCGCCACCACCACCACCACCTCCTTGCCACCACCATCATTCCAAATAAGTAATTTCTCTTATTAAACGTTCTAAATAAATCATAACGAATAGGATTGTAAATAGTATAAAAATAAAACCCAATAAAGATCTCGGATTCCTGACACTCAAGACAAGCCCAAAACTTCTCTTCTACCCATTCCATTTGGGTGTGTAAGCCACATAATAAAGAGTTTTGCTTGTGGACAAGAAAAAATTCAAGTGTGGGGGTATTTGATCTGTGCAAAATGCAACATATAAATTACATCAAATGAGGCATAAAACTAACCCTTTTTTAGTACTAATGTTGGAAAAAGTGTGTTTTTGTCTTCCTTTTGTATTTTCAGGACTAAATGAGCTTAAATGAACAAAAGGAACAAATATGCAACATAAACTAACATAAATACAAAGAAAAGGAATAAACGTGGCATACCCGACCCCTCGACAGCATCTTCCCAAGCAAACACAAGAAACAGAAGGCTGACCACGGCCCGTGCCCACTGAACACGAGGGCGTGGTCAGGTGTCTGCAGAAAGGGACAAAGCTATAGAAGCTTCTACGCCCACCACGGGGGCGTGCCCAGCTCAGCACGGGGCGTGGTCAACGCTAAGATTTGCATAATCTTGCAAATCTTAATAGTACAAATAAGCTTCTGCACACGGGGCCTTGCCCAGCGAACACGGGGCCGTGTGGAGCCTAATGCAGACAATTGCAATTAATGAAGAAAGAGAAAGGAGATGGCCACGGGGGCGTGTCCAGCGGACACGGGGCCGTGGCCGGGCTTCTGTTCATGCTATAACTAGGGGTGTTTGGCTCACTTCAAAGGCATCCCTTGGCAAACCACCTCTCTCCCACTTTGCCACCACTCCACCACCACTACAACACCCACATCCACCACCATCATCCATCATCCACCTTAGAGTGTGTGTAGTAGTCTCGGGATCCAAGATTGATCGTAAGAGTTCTTGTCAATCAAAGGCCATGTTTGGCTAAGTCTCTTACATCACTTGGTGAAGACAAGCATTTAATGTATTACTTTTGATTTTTAATCTTTTTGCACTGTTTATTTGGTTTTGTATTAATGACTTTAATAACTAGTTTCTTGTGTTGAAGGTGAAACTTCCTTATCATTTGTGCGTGGTGTCTTGGCATTACTTTACTGTCTATCATGGTTGTAAAACAAGGTTTCCAAGGCCGAGTAGTCCCCGAGTAGTCGCTACGAGGTAGGCTGCCGAGGCGACTTTCTTCGACTCCGCCTAATTACTCGGAGTCGGTCAAACGTGGTCAACCTTTGCCAGAATTGGATCTAGTAGGTCAACTCGGACCTAGTTTGACTTAAATAATAATAAAACATAATTTCTATGCCTATCATATTAAGGAATGAATATCATTTTCACATATTTTGTTATAAATATTAGTAAATTTATGTGATTTGACATATATTTAATCTCCAAAAAGTAATTTCTTTATAATTTAACATGTCCGAGTACTCCCCGAGTACTCTCCGCCTAGACCGAGTACTCTTAACTCCCCAGTCGACCGACTAGGGAGCGCCTAGCGACTTTTGCAAACATAAAGTAAAAGATTTTCACCAATAATATCTATACGGTCTATATAGAGATATGTTGGCTACCTGGTCGGGGCTTAAGGGAATGGTTTGATAAGGTTCTTCCCTTGTTCAGTGTATAGATCCTGCAAGAACCAGGGTCAAGCTTACTAGGACCTCCATCAATACCCACTGGTATGGGATGGCGGGGGTGCGAATGGCTTGATCCCCTCATATGTAAACTACTATTAATACATTAAACCGGCTACTTGGGATTGTATCCCTCCTGACTCAAACCACTTAGCCGAGGGTAACGTCAACTTCAAAAGAGAGGCCTACCACTTTTCGCTTTAATAACTTAATTAATTATCTTCCAATATTCCGACCCTTTGGGATTGTATCCTTGCTGACTCAAACCACTGGGTTGAGGGTAACGTCACCTTCAAAAGAGGTGCCTACTACTATAACTAAGATAATCTCTTAAAAAGTGCAAAAGTGCGGAAATCATCAAAGGATACATTAAAGGGGAGTTGGATCCAAGTGATTCATCTTGTCTATCTGTTTTATTTTTATTTTTTATTTTCAGCATTTTAGTTTTTATATTTTCATATTTAAAACTTTTCTCAAAAAAAATTAGTTTGATTAGACGTTGAAGATAAATCGGTACTAAAAGCTCTTGTGTCCTTGGACGACCTCGGTATCTTACCAACGCTATACTACGCTCATGATGGGTGCAGTTGCCCATGTGTGTGTTTAGTGTTAGTAGAATATCGTGTTTTATAAATTTAAAACTTGATTAATATGTAAAATGGGCTTAAAATATCAATAAAAACATAACACACCCGACACACACCACCATCCTTGTCAAGAAAAGCATATTCCAAACCTTTTGGAAGTTCTTTGAGCTCAAGTGGTGGGTCTTTAGGAGACTCCTTATTTGGTTGCTCATTTTGGTCGAGCACCAAAAAGGTTTGTTCAATAGCGACCTCTTCTTCGACAAGTTGGTCGATTTCGTCTTCCGTATCATGTGGTTCATCTTCATCTTCAATTAGTGGGTCGTCATTGCTGATTGGATATTTCATTGATTGGTCAAGATCGACATACCTTTTGTCAGACCCTAATTGAATGGGTAGGTTGTTTTGCTTCCGATTGATCAATGCTTGATGGGTTTTTACAAAAGGTTGTCCCAACATAAGTGGAGCATCATCAAGAATGACGAAGTCAGTTGGGACTACCGTTTGACTTGTTTGCACTAACACATCTTCAACTACTCCCAATGATTTTATTATATTCCGATTAGAAAGAAAAATGGGGATTTGAAGTGGAGCAAAATCACTAATACTTAATTTTTTGAAAATGTAGTTTGGCATTATATTAACACAAAGATCTTTATCAATTGTGATATTACTAATACAGGTGTTTTGAAAGAAACATGGAACTGGTGTAATGTTAATTTCAAATGGATCATCTTTTATTAGCGTAGTTTGATCGTTTGTTAATTTAATGCTTACCATTTTGTCAATTTTAGTATTAGTGTTTAACTCTTTTAAAAACTTAGCATGAGTAGGTACCAAACAATGGTTTTTGAAAGAAGGTGTTAAGAGATTAATTTCTTGAAAAATTGACTCTTTTTGGAAATTATCGTTTTCGGACTTACCTTTTTCATCGTTTGGTTCATGCGTCGGTTTTTCACTTACTTGTTTTTCCATTTTTACTTCTTCTATTATTACCTCTTTAGTACAAATTGCCTTTTCCCTTTCGCGGGATTCTTTTATAAAGCGTTCGATATCTTTGAGGTGTTGTACTATTCTCTTGGCTTCGGGGAGGATAGTTGGTGGTTCGTGAAAGTTAGTGGGATAAGTGTCCCAAAAGCTTGAGTTTAGAAGTTCAAACATTGGTTCCTCATAATGCTCATATGAGGTGGATGATTCATACCTTTGTTCAACATAGTGAGTATATGAGGGAGATGATTCATACCTTGGTTCCTCATGGTATGTATATGAGGTAGATGGCTCGAAAAGGTCACAATATTGCACCGAGTGAGGATTACCGCAAATGGTACAATATTCTTCTTCGTAATCATCCTCTTCATAGTAGTAAGTGTAACCTCCTGAGTATTGATCCATGAGAATCACTCAGCAGATCACAAAGTCTCGGGACCAGATAACAAAATTAAAAAGCTGAAACAGAGGCTCACCACGGCCCCGTGGTCAGTGAACACAGCCCCGTGGTCAGATCCTATATCTGGGCGTTTAAAATTTGTTACTGGTTATGTGCAGCACGGGGGCGTGTTCAGTGAGCACGGCCCCGTGTTCAGACTACTGTTATGCAAAAATTCCTAAAAATTAAAAAAATGTGCGTGTAGTTTTGAAAAGGTTTTGAAAAATGATTAGGCCGTCGATTTTAAGCTTTCTTAAAATCCTTATGTCCCCGGCAACGGCGCCAAAAACTTGGTGTGTGCGAAGCGTGATATGTTTTTATTAATATTTTGAGCCCATTTTACGTATTAGTCAAGTTTTAAATTTTTAAAACATGATATTATACTAACACTAAACACACACTTGGGCAAGTGCACCCATCGTGAGCGTAGTATAGTGTTGGTAAGATACCGAGGTCGTCCAAGTACACAAGAGCTTTTAATACCGGTTTATCCTCAACGTCTAATCGAACTATATTTTTGAGAAAAGCTTTGAAATATAAAAATAAAACTAAAAATGAAAAGATAAAAAAAAAATAAAAAAAACAGATAGTCAAGATAGAATCACTTGGATCCGACTCATCTTTAATGTATCCTTTGATGATTTTTGCACTTTCGGACTTTTTAAGAGATTATCTTAGTTATAGTAGTAGGCCCCTCTTTTGAAGGTGACGTTACCCTCAACCCACTGGTTTGGGTCAGCAGGGATACAATCCCAAAGGGTCAGAATATTGAAAGACAATTAAGTAATTTATTAATGCGAAAAGTGGTAGGCCCCTCTTTTGAAGGTAACGTTACCCTCGGCTAAGTGGTTTGAGTCAGCAAGGATACAATCCCAAGAAGCCGGTTTAAAGTATTAATAGTAGTTTACAAATGAGGGGTTCAAGCTATTCGCACCCCCGCCATCCAATACCATTGGGTATTGAAGGAGGTCCTGGTAAGCTTGAACCAGGTCCTCGCAGGATCTATGCACTAAACGAGACAAGAACTTTACCAAACCCTCCCCCTAACCCCCTTCCAGGTAGTTAGCGCACTTTATATAGACGTAAAGACACGAATGATGACATCATTTACTTTATATAGACAGTAAAGTAACCTCAAGACATCATGAGAAAATGATAAAGAAAAATCACCTTCAACATAAGAAACTAGTTATTAAAGTCATTAATACAAACCCAAATAAAAAGTTCCGAAAGATTAAAAACCAAAAGTAATACATTAAAAATTTGTCTTCACCAAACATGGCCTTTGATTGGCAAGAACTCTTACAATCAATCTTAGATCCCGAGACTACTACACACTCTAAAGATGGATGATGGATGATGTTGGTGGTGTAGTGGTGGTGGAGTGGTGGCAAAGTGGGAGAGTAGTGGTTTGCCAAGCGATGACTTTCAAGTGAACCAAGCACCCCTTTTTATAGCCAGATCAGAGCCCTGGCCACGGCCCCGTGTCCAGCCAACATGGCCCTGGCCACGGCCCCGTGTCCAGCCAACATGGCCCATGGCCATCCTTTTCTCTTCCTTCATTAATTACAAGTGTCAGCAGAGGGCCCCACACGACCTCGTGTCTCCTGGGTACGGCCCCGTGGTCAACTCTTTGCTGTACTATCAAGATTATGCGTATCTTAGAGTTGACCACGCCCCGTGTTGAGCTGGGTACGGCCCCGTGGTGGGCGTAGAAGCTTCTTCAACTTTGTCTTTTTGTGCAAGCTCCTGACCATGCCCCATGCCCAGCTGAGCACGACCCCGGGGTCAGGCTCTGTTTCTTTGATTTTGCTTTGGGAGATGTTTCCGAGGGGTCGGGCATGTCACGTTTATTCCTTCTTTTTGTATTTATGTTGGTTTTAGCTGCTCATTTGCTCATTTTGTTCTTTTAAGCTCGTTTTGGTCTTGTAAATTCAAAAGGAAGAAAGAAACGCGCTTTTTCCAACATTAGTACTAAAAAAGGGTTAGTTTTATGCCTCACTTGATGTAATTTATATGTTGCATTTTGCACACATCAGGGACATGATGTCTGACTGGTCTCGTGGTGCTGTAACTTTCGGATATGAATAGAGACCAGATTATAAGTGATTGCTCGGTGTCGTTTCTATCTTCTACTCATTTCTTGTCACCGAACCGATCATCTCGGGACCAAAGCTCCGTCAAACTCGTCGGATCCTGAAATCACTTATAATCTGGTCCTGAGATCCGGCGATTGAGATGATCGGCGAGTTTGACAGAGCTTTGGTCCTGAGATGATCGGTTCGGTGACAAGAAATGAGTAGAAGATATAAACGACACTGAGCAATCACTTATAATCTGGTCTCTATTCATATCTGAATGTTACAGCACCGCGAGACCAGTCGGACAGCATGTCCCCTCAGGGATCAAAAATCCTGTCCAATTAGGAACCCCAACTCCCTATTTATAGGCAACAACCTATCCGGATGAGCCTATGTCCATCCGTCCGGATGGACTCCATCCGTCCGGATGGACTTATACAATTACAAAACCTGTATGGATAGGGTTTACGAATGGACTAATGTTGTCCATCCGTCTGGATGGACTTGTCCATCCATCCAGATGGACCTTTACAATAGAACACCGTGTCCAACTGATCCTATTCTATACAATATTCAACACACGCTCTATCTAGCTATTCGTACAGTGGCAGACATACGAAATATGCACCAACAGATTCCCCCTTGGCTGTCACTATCGAATTACACAAAACCTTGAGCTGTGTTTGAATATTCTGCAATCTTCAACTATTCTGCAACTTCAAACAGGCATCTTGAAATCTTCAATAGATTCCGCCTTTATTGAAACTCACATAACTTTATAAACCTTATAACACTTTAAAAAAACCATTTTCA
This sequence comes from Helianthus tuberosus, assembly GCA_030545235.1. NCBI lineage: Eukaryota > Viridiplantae > Streptophyta > Magnoliopsida > Asterales > Asteraceae > Helianthus > Helianthus tuberosus. The sequence continues at coordinate 90,149,910 of CM060418.1, read as the reverse complement.
AGACCATCTAAGTTTCCTAACATGTTCATCCACACATATAACTTGTTCATCATGTTAGATCTACTCTTTAACAATTAACTTGCATATTTAACATGTATTATAGATCATCAACCTCAAGATCAACAACAAGAACACTAATATTATGTAAATTATGTTGTTTATTTTTAGGGTTTTCATATATTTTTAACAAGGTTTCTTATCAACTTGTACTTCTTGAATCTGCACATAATAAGAAGCAAGATGGAAGGTAGTATGAACTTACAACTAGCACAAAGGCTAGGGAAGAACAACTTGAAGAAAATAAAAGATGATAAAAGCTCCAAATGTGGTATAGAAGCCTCCTTGATAATCCTTATGCTTGTAGTTACTTTAGATCTTCTTGAAATGCTCTTTAACACCCTTGAATGTGTTGTTTAGAGTTTGAAATGAAGAAAGAGAGTACAGAGAGTGGGTCATAGGTTAGAGGAAGGAGGAGAAAGTTATGTGTGTGTTTTGTAGGTGTAAATTATGTAAGAGGTATGTGGTTTTACATCTTGTAGTGCCTTATATCTTTCATCAATTATATCAAGTTCACAAAGTTAATAGCAAACCATGCTTCTTATCCTCACAATCAACACAAAGGAGGGCATGTGGGGCCCTCCCAAAACAGTCACATGAGAGGAGGGTCTTTGTCACACCCTGACTTTTGCGGAAGCGTGATTATGGTGTGACTTTCTTGTTATCATTGCATTCAACCATATCAAACAACTATATGATAAAACCAAATATTTGTCATCCATAAAATGAGTTTAAAACATAACAACTTTGTCTAAAACGTAGACTTCAAATTCAAGTTTTACAAACCATATGAATTGTATAAAAGTTCGCTAAGGACTCGTCAAAAGATATTAGTTGAAATCAAAGTTTGGAAGACGTGTCTCGTCCAGGATTAAGACACACTGACCAAACCCAAAGACCATGGATGACATCTTTATACTTAACATGACTTGAAACTCCAACGCCCGCCATATCCGTACTTAATATCCTGAATACATGTAGTTTGAAAAACATCAACAAAAGTTGAGCGAGTTCATGCGTATGTGTATGAATAAGCCTTTAAAGTATGTCTGTATAAATGTATGTCCCTGGTATGTAGCAATAAGGAAAAACAGATCAATTAATGTGTAGCTAATACATTAATAAGTGACATGGCCTAGGAAGCACTCAAACCTGTATGCATATTTCGTACCGGCCCCTCCGGCGGAATGACATAGTCACCACATGCAGCCACTCGCAGGCCCATGGGTGGGGCTCGCAACACCCAATAGATCTATCACTCATGCCCCTCGGTCCTTATACAAGGATTAATGGTCTTAAGACAATAGCCTACCCATTCACGTGATCTAGTCATACATTCCTTAGCTAATCATACCATGTATAAAGCATTTGTAATCAGTATGTAACATGTATTTCACCCCCGAAGTTGTAAAACTGAAAACAGTTAAAAGAAAAGGGGGACATGAACTCACAGTAGTGCGTCTCGTACCGGCAACTCAAGCTCTGTCAACTACACGACAACCTACAACGTACTAATGTCTATTAGACGAACGGGCCGTGCCTTGGCTTAGAGTTTAATGTTTTTGAGTTGCGTTTCTTGTGTCTCCGAGTATTATTCCAAGTTATAATTATTTGTTAAAATAATAATTATTTTAACTTTAAATTATGTTTAATATTGGAATAACTGTTTAATCAATATTTTGTATTAATACTTCACAAGTATTTTAACTCCGTATTTCCTTCCCAAGAATGGGGGTATTTATACATGTATTTTGTAGCTCCGAAATATTATATTTTTAAGTCCCACTTAGAAAATATATATAACTTATTTGTCCAAAAATAACGTATTCCAAAATATATATATATTTTTCCCAAAAATAATATATTTTCACTTCTTTAGTTTCCAAAATAATATTTACCAAAAATATATGTGTAAGAGTATTTTCTGGAATATTTTATAAGTTACGTTTTTGCGTTTGGTTTCACAATATCAAGCGTGTAACTTAAATATTTATTCCGTGAGATTTCTGGTATTATTTTGGAGTTGTAAATGTCATGGCAAATGTAAGTTATATTATTTTACCCTAAAATAATATAACTATTCCACAAAATAAACAAATATTCACACAAGTGTTTTAGTATAAAATATATATTCTAAATATATATTTATCCATATTACTTGTAAAATCAACCTCCGATACTTTGTATTTTTGTAACAAAACCTATGGCGAAGTTTATTTTGAAAAACAAAGTTAAAACATATTTGCAAACACTTGTTAGAAAATAATTTCTAAGTGTTTGAATTTTTAGAAAATTTCGCCATAGTTTCCTTTGTAAATGGAGGTGCCCATGCTAATAAGCATACCGAGTGCAAAACTATTCTATTTATAACACAACATGAACTTGATGTTTTATAAAAACGCGTAGTAACTTGGTGAAGTGTTTAGTGGGTTTAGTTACCTCCAAAGTATGTTTACTTTTGTTAAAATCTCATTCTCAGGATTTTTAGATGTTCACAACTTGTGAACATATTTTACAAAATATTTATTTACAACATTTTCATGTTTCACTAGCATCCATATACTTATTTTATTTCCAAAAATAGTGTAAGTATATGTAAGAATCATGATCTTTCAAAAACCGTCTTTTAAACTTGGTTTGTTTAGAAAAATCATTCACAAGCCTTGGATTTACTAGTTTACTAGTTCACTTGGTTTGTTTCTTTAAAAGGAAATCATTTCACTTTCAAGTTCATGCTTAGTCTAGAAGATGATTATTTCATGAAAGCACATAATCATCTCTAACTTGTTAAACCATGTTTTTAATCATACTCTAACAAGTTCCATATGATGATCAATCATCATATTACTAGAAATCAACAAGTAACATCATACATATTCAAAACAACATCATTCTAGCATTATTTCATCATATATCATCTTACGTAAGCTTATGTTTCGTGATTCAAGTTTATGCTCTTTTAGTGTTCTCATGATTTCATCATAATATATCTATTAACCACTTAAAAACATGAAGTAAACAAGGATCAAAGAAGTCTTACAACTAGCTTAAAGCTAGGGAAGATCACAAGTGAAAATGTGGAGGATAATAGCAAACGAAGGTGGTCCTTCAAGATCCGTGAGCACCGAGCCTCGTTGATGACCTTGTTACACCTTGAAGTACACTTGGATGGCTTGAATGGAAATTGAAAATGGTGAGTGTGGGAGGGGGTGTTTTGGCCGTAACTTTGCAAGAGGGAGAAAGAGAGTTGAAGTTTGATGAAGATGATGAGGATAGTTAGTTCTTATAACCTCCAAGACCCTTTTATCCAATGGATCCCTTGTCCCTCAAAGTACTTACATGATCTTACCATATCCCAATGCAAGATTATGGAGATTTTAGGAAGATTTAATCAAATCTTTTGATGTGGGGTCCCTAGGGGACGGTTACAATAAAGGGGGGGGGGGTTAAAATGTAATTTGTTGTGGCAAAAGGTAATTAGTGGAAGGTAAATGGTGAAAGTCTAGTGTTTAGTGTGTTACATGTATTATGTAGTGTGTTTAAGTGTTCGGGAACCAATACTAGCTCAGAAAAAATGAAACAATGTTTTTAACAATATTTTTGTGTTCCGGGTAATGCCCAGTTGTTCGGTTAGATACCGTTCCGTTAAAGTGCTAAGTTATTCCGTATAGTGTCTTTTATGTAACTTTTTTTGACACTTTTAATTCCCGACACTTAGGAAAGCATACAGGACCATTTTGCCATATTTTTGCATGTTACTAGCATGTAAAAATGCTGAATTTTGTTAATAAATGCAGAATTCTGCATTTTGAGTGAGTTTTAGGCACTTTCCGGCACTTAAACTATCACCTAGTGACACAGTTTTATGGTCCTCACTTCCCTACACTCCATACTAGTGTAGTACCTTGTCTCTGGCTCATACTGGGCCTCAAAACATTGTCCGTCTATGTACTGGCACTGTCATTATATATCTGAGTTATCCGCTCACTGTGCTAATTGTGCTTTATGCATCAAGTATGTCACTAAAGTTTGTATGTGATAAATGTTGTGACGGTATAAAATGTGATGCACATGTATGTATGATACAGAAATCAGAAAGCAGTTTAAGTCATCAGTTGTAATTAAGCACAGTCATTAAGCATAAATCAATATTAATTTAACATACGGATGCATGCAAATTTGACGGTTGTCACATTCTCCCCCTGTAAGAAAATTTCATCCTCGAAATTTGTACTACCTTAACTCCTTAGGGTTCCATTATGTGTATATGAATAATATTGAGGTAAATAACCTCCAAACCGAATCAAACCTTATTCACATCAGGTGAATCCAAGAATATATAACAACACGAATCCAATGGTTAAAAGTTATGTGCTTTTAGCATTTGATGTCATAGGTACAAGCCGTATTGACGTATAGTTTAGTGTAATCCAGTTAACAGGGGGTCCCACAAAAGAGGAGTTTTGACCAATAAGATTCTCAAACGATCGATCGCAATATGCAAACGAGTTTTCACAAACCATAGCATCCGCTATATGAATTCAAAATCAACAACTCAAATGTAATAGTAAAATGATATGTCAACTCCCGAATAAATGAATGGTAAGGATTAGCGTGTTGACATTTTTGAATTGTGAAAATACACCGAATGAAGTACAAGCAAACCTGGTGTATCATTGTCTTAATTCGTAGTTGCATAAGAAATGTTTAAATGCCAAGTCAACCGAAAGTATATGCAGTTTTGTGTGAAACGGTTGACCCTGATTAGCACAAGCTACAAGTTTGTAATGACACCACAAGGTGTCGAAATGACATAATTCAAGTGTAGTGGTGACTGAACAAGTTTACCGTGTTGGAAATCAAATGAACATGTACCGAAACAAGCCTGAAGATTTGATTTACACAATGTCACAGAGTTTTCAGTTGGATATGGAACATCAAAGAGCCACTGTTTTGATCGAAGGTGAGAAAGCAATAAGTACTGCAGGGTATTCGATTTATAACGAAAGAATCGTTCAGAGGTACACCGTGGTATGAAATGAATCTATGTACCGTTGTCTTAACACACAACTGTGTTGAGTCTGTTTTAAGCATGAATATCAAATGGATTTTTAAATAAATAGACTATTAAATCCGTGTATGAAGTGAGTAACCAAATTAGCGCAAGCTTAAATTTTGTGAAGGTATCACCGTGAGGTATCGAAACCAACACCGATTTAGTAGGGTCGTAGACCAACCAAGCCTGCCACGACTCGAAACGAAAGAATCTTTGCAAAATATTTGAATATGATGCTCTCAATACATCATATGACGTCTTAAACTGAATATGCGAAATGGATAAGTTCAAGCAATTGAACTTGGTTTCAGCGTAACCCGGCAATAAACGTATGTATCAACAAAGGAATCTCGGCATGGTCACAAAGATAAACCATGAATGTAACTTGAAAGAAAAGAAGTCTCATGACAGTGTGTTGACTTGGTAACAAAAGAGCCAATCAATTACAATGATGTAGGTCATTCGAATCACAAATCAGCAAGCAAAATAATATTTGAATTTTAATGAAGTATTTATTCGAAACGAAACCACATGCGTAGCAAATGGTGCATGTGTGACATATAAGTTTCCGAGTACTGAAGCAATGAGTATTTGCTAAAATGAGGAAATGACCAAATGTCGAAGCAAATGTGTGTTCGCTCTCAGCGAAGAAAATTAACGCGATGCAACTACCATTAGGGGGAGTAGAGATGCAAACATCTACTCACTAAAAGCAAAAATGGAATTTCAATGTAAGAGATTCGAATATCTTCTGTTTGGTTAACCGAAATAGCATAAATGTCAAGATAACGGGGTTCGCTCGAGTTAACCGGTGTGGTTCCTAAGTAACAATCTTTACGAGTTTGGATCTGAGTTCCCAAAGATCCTAAGTACATGTTTCCTAGATTCTCAAGGTTTCGTATTCTGTGAAAAATTGTTTTGTGCATCGTGTAAGAAACACCATATTTTAAAACAAGTTATTGTCCCACAATTTCCCGATATACTTTCTTCCTGAATTTGCAGCTAACGACACTTGAGCATCGATCAGTCGCGAAATAGTAGTTGGATTCTCTCAGTTAGTTAAGTGAGTAATTCGTAAATCCTTAGCAAGAGTCACCGACTCTTGTTGGTTGGCTCGTTTGGCTCCTAGTAGTTTGATGTTCGTACGAAAGCTATCGTCCTTCTTCTTGACGAGCAAAGCTGGGGTTACCCAAAGCGGGAACTTGGTCTGTTATCTTCCTTCTCTATCAGCTACTGGAGCTACACTGTCAATCCTTGCAACACCGAAGGTGTATGTCGTTAAGGTGCATTAACAGCAGGCGCGGCGCCGGGAATCAAATCGATGCAAAATTCGACTTGTCGTTAAGGAAATAATTTTGGCAAGTCTTCGGGGACGACTTCAGGTTATCCCCTCATCACAGAGATATCTTCAAGTTCTGGTTCTTCGGCTCCCTGTCTACGACATGAGCCAAGAAGGCGTTGCATTCTTTTGTGCAAAACTTTCGTGTCTTCATTGTCTGATAATCCGTAGGGGCGTATCCTACTCCATAAATGATGATCGTTTCTCCGTTCATCATCGAAATGCGGATAACAATCTTCGTTTGATTGTTTGACAGCCAGTCCATCCCAATTATCACGTCGAAGCTTCCCTTAAGCTAGTTCTGTTGAGTACTAGATATCTATCTTGCTTACCATTAAAACAAGTATATTCCGAAGCCAAAATTTGACAACAATATCAAATAGCACAGACGCATAACATTGACTACTATGAGGCATACCGATAGCCATGTTTGGATCCTGGCGTGCTTCCCTAGCTCCGGTGTTAGACATTCTCCCCACGATTTTGTTTAATCTCCCTTGGGCAATCTTTCCTAAAGTGCCCCGTGTCACCGTAGTTATAACATCCTTGACCTTTCTTCCCACGTTTTGTCTCATGCCAACACGTCTCTTTGTTGTGCCCCACTTTGCCACAGTTGTCACACCTTCCATTTTTACATCGCCCGGTATGATGTCGTCGACACTTGTCGCATTTAGGTAGTTTACCCATGTATTCTTTTCCGTTTTTGATCTCGTTGCTGTTATTCGTCTGAGTACCCTGCTTGAAGTTTGCGAACTTTCTCTTGTTGTCTCCCGATGACTCCACATGAGTCTCCTTTTTCTCTTCAGAGATTGAAAATTTGTCCAACCTGATTGCCCCTTCAGTCAAGGCCACACTTAGATCAATGGCCTCAGCGATCGTTGCAGGCTTTGTTGTCATCACCATGCTCATGATTTGGGGTGCCAATCCCCAAATGAAACACTCAATCTTCTTAAATTCTGGATCTTCCATGTAGGGGTCAATACGCGATAGAACATGGAATTTCTCCACGTACTCAGCTATTTTTGGTCCTTCCATCTTCAAGTTCCAGAACTCAGTTTCCACCTTCTGGCTTTCTGCTCTCGAACAGTATTTCTTATGCATTAGTTCTTTCAGTTCATCCCATGTTAAAGCATATGCAGCAGCTTCGCCCAAGGTCTGAACCTGGAGTTTCCACCATGACAGAGCCCCATCTTGGAACAGTCCGGAAATGTACGTGACCTGATGCTCTGGGGCGCATTTGCTCACACGCAAAACAGAATCCGTCTTCTCAACCCAGCGCACGAAGGCTACGGCACCCCCAGTGCCGTCGAAATGCAGGGGCTGGCAGCCCAAGAACTGCTTGTAGGTGCAGCCGTTGGGTGGGTTATTTCCTGAGTGGCCTCTGCTACGCTCGGAGCGAAGGGCCTCGTACTGTGCGATGGCCTGTAAGAGGCGCTCTTGCATTTCCGCCTCTGTTGTCGGTAGAGGGGTGTTGGTATCGGTGTTTCCTTGAATCGACATCCTCCTAAAAGAAGATCGGTTAGGTCAGGTCTTGTTAAGGACACGAGCACATAAGCCTTTACTTAATGAATAAGACCTCAGAGGTGCATTACATATATGTATATACGCAGTCGTTATAACAATCAATCACATATCATCACAATTATAGCACAACTTGTAATTAGGAATGTAGCAAGTAAGCATGTAGCATTATAGTTATAGCACAAATATGCAGATCAACAACGTGCTTAGTGAAAACATAGTGACTGAGCTTTCATTAGTTATTAGTCATAAGTATTGTTACATGTTTAATGATGATTGAGCTTTCATTATTCTCCGACCCCAATCACTTTGTCTTACAAAATGTATCACATCTAAAGGGACACAGGGTCACCCTACCCTTGTCCAACAAGTATATTAGAGTATCAAAATTACATAGTCAGAAGTGGTCTTCAAAAGTCTCCACAATCCCGGCTTATCATTAGTGTCTTTCCCCAAATGTAATGCAATCCGCATAATCCAGAAACCAACTATACTGGTGACTGAGGTGGAGGAGGAAAGAAAAGTAAACTGCTAACATGCGTAAACTCTTCCTCGAGCTTGTATATATGTCGAAATAGTTGACTGATCTGCCACTCGATAGTAAAGAAACGAGCATCGAAAACCTGGGAAAGGTGTAATAGCAGCAGGTGAGAATGCAAAAGGAATCTTTGATAAATGTGGAGGACCAAAGTATACTGGCAATAGACAGGGTGGAGGTCGTGGTGTCAGCTCAAGCTCCAACATTCTGCCACTCATATTCTCAAACTGTAGCTGATGTCATAGGAGCAATTCATCCCGGGTGTAGCCTCCATAGTGTAAGGGTCTAATATCAGCATAGTGTATGATAGGAACCATCGAAATGGCTCGTCCAGCGGTGTAGAGGTGAAAGTAGCAGATGGTGCAGCCTGTGAGGTCGGGGTAAATGCTGCTGTAGTAAAAGGGTCGTCACGCGAGTGCTGTCCTGAAGTACTTTTCCGGGGTGCGGGTATGTCCTGAAAGAAAGCGATAGGTATGTCGGTGCAATGGACGTCGGTCTCCATAGGAGCAATATTAGTGGGTGCAGGAACAAACGCCTCAACCAATAAGGAGATCATCAGGTGCAGGTTCTGGGTCAGGTATAAGGGGTGCAATGTCCGATAGATCAAAAGAAACAGGGTCATGATTCAAGTAAGGGTGCAGGGTCAGTAGGTGCAACATCAAGCTGACCCAAAAGGAACAGGAGCTGGCACAGGGTCGTGTTACGCTGTGGTGCTTCGAGCAGGTGATAGTGCAGTAGTCATAGCGGTGTTGTCATCTGAATCAGTAGCAAAATACGGTAACCTGTCCGTCTGTAAGGCTGAAAATGTCGCAGACTCAAAGGAGTCTGAAATCGAGTGTATTCTAGAATCAGAGGATAGCTTGATAACAGGGGTCTCAAGAAGTGAATTTAGTAACAACGTTCCCGTCTATCCTTCCATCATTATGGGCGTCATTAGGAGGACCACCAATAAACAGGTTAACGTCATCATCAAACAATTCGTCAAAAGGCATATCCTCGGGAGGAATGTTTGACACCTGTGTCACTTCAACCATCATACAAATACCAAACCAATGAAATATTGTGTTTCATACTTGGGATTTGTATAAATATGTGTATCGTTTGCACATATCAATTCTTGTTCGATTTCGAGCTTTAAATCGCTTTCTGGAAAGTTATACGCAAACTGATGCGTAAACGTAATCAGTTTAATGCGACAAACACTCCGGAACAGCAACATAAGCTTAACATACCTTAAATAACCTTTACATAACTCAGAAATAAGTTTTGAAGGCTTTGGTATGGCAAAAACAAGTTTATTAGCTCACAGGGACTATTTGCGTCAAACTGCAAAAGTCTGCCGTTTCGTAAGGCAACGTACAGTTTGGAACTTGATCATAAGCTAAACATACCATATATAACCTTAACGTAGCTTAGAAATAAGCTTTGACAGGTTCGGTGTGCGAAAACATGCTTATATGATCTTACAGGGACTAAAAGTGTCAAAAACGGTGTAAGTTTGCATTTTCGCGCATATCTTACGTTCCGACCACATCTGGACATCCAAAAATTTTGTACACACTAAAATATTTTTATTTTAGTGATCGGCATGCAAAAATTCCATTCGTCGCTTAATTTGGATCGTTTTCGCGTCCGTTTGAGTTTCGTCGTAACTTAACGAATAACGTGACCGTACGACCAAACGAGCTGACATCTGTGAGTTTTCCGAGCACATTCTGAGTCCTCTAAACTTTATTGACCTTGTAGAGCCTTGAAAATGGCTTAACAGGTGTCAAAAGGGCCTAAAATGAGCTTACGCAAGTGCAGGGACCTGAACTGTAATTATTGAAACTTTGGCTGATCTGGGAGGGCCATACCGGCATCGTAAGCCTGGTCCTCTGCCTTACACAGGCCGCCTGAAGACCCCAGCAACCAGAAACTTAAAAATCAGCTGCTGTTTGATAGTTCAGGGGCTGTTCTTGTAAGATCTTTGTGTGGTAGCCATGTTATCACCTCTCCAAGGCTTTGTACCTGCTTGTGACAATTGTAGGGCTATGATTCTTGCTTGGAGGTTACACAAACATGTGTAATGATCTTGTGAGTTTGCATCAAGTATAAATAGCCCAACCTTTTCATTTGTTCATTGCTTATTTCCTCTTATCTCTTCTCTAATCTGAATTGGGAGCTCTCTCAAGTGTTTGGAACTTCTTCTCTGGTTTTCTTATATTATTTCTTCAAGCTTTGGACTCTTGTATGTATTCTTTCATTCTTGTTCTTTATATTAGTGCAGAAAGTCAAACAGTTTGGCCAACAGTTTGACTTTCGGTTTTGACCATCAATTGGTCAAGTCAAAGTTCAATTGAACTTTGCAATGTGATTGTAATCACAATGGTTATAATCCTTAGCGATTATACCTACTGATTTCCACGTTAACTAGGTGTAGTGACGAGTCAAAGTTTTGGTCAAAATGCGTTTTAGCACGCATTTTGAAACGGAACTACTCTTAGGTATCAAAACACTTTGTTTTGATACCAAATCAGTTTTCTAAGTAGGTTAAACATGTTTTGACATGTTTAACTCGTCACTATTAGTTTAGTGCTTGTTTAGGATCGTAAGTTAAGCGGTCTAGACAACCGCTTAGACTTTTGAACCCGACCCGTTTGGTCGATCATTAGGATCCAACCAAGCTTGCGTAGTGATCATAGTTGTATAGGGAATAACCTCTGAGGTTATACCTTATGATCACATAGGATTGGTTAGTCATTTGCTAGTTAGCTTGTATGCCCATAGGAAATGACCGAAACGCCCTTTTGAAACATAAAACCATATTGTGCATATGTGAAGATGTTTTTGACATATAATCTGATCTAGTAACATGTTTAGGGATAATTGGGCATATAAGACTTGACATAGCTTATAGATAACCATCCGAACATAGTTTTGCGCAACCGACGCGTTATAGTAGCTTATGCTACCATAATGGGTCGAAACGGGTCAAGAGCACTTAGGTAGACTTCCAAATCAGAATGTTAGCTCTATTAAATCATACCATATGAGTTCAATTACTCATTTGATTTATAGTACATCATTCTATCCTATCTCCCGGTTTAGGAGCCGTTTAATAACATAGTTGCCTATATTATGTGCCGTTTGATTCCGTACTCCCTGTAGGTTTGCTTGGTTGTTGTTCAAGACTTCTAAGTACCCTCAAGTGAGTACATAGTCCCCTCTTTTATTGTTTTCAATGTTTTGGGGTGAAGCATGTGTACCTATTTGTTATGTTCATGATTTCAAAGTATAATTGATTATACATATTAGTACTTATCTTTTGACAAACTGAATGATTATTTATGGTTTAAACACCGATTTTTCAAAGATTATAAAATTAATTGTTGAATTGTACTTATTTATATTCACAAGACCGATTGGTAGTATGATATAGCGCTATAGGATTTGACACCCCATTCCTGTTGTTTATGGAATGTCAGAAACCGATATTTTATCCAAATAGGAATTGCCTTCGTGGTATTTCTATAGTCTCAAAGGTGTATTTTGATGCACTAGGTTTGACTGGATTGTTAAATCACACTTTTATTGTATATTTTATTATACTCCCAAAAGTATAGTTTGATATACTCTCATGTGTGATATTGTACAAAACAACATATATTTTGTTAACTACCAAAACATATTTTAAATATGTTATTTATTAAACCAAAACATAGTTTAATATGTTATACATAAATCCAAAGTATACTTTTGATATACTATCGAAATCGATTATTTTAACAACCAAAGTATATTTAATATACTATCTGTTTAACGATTTTGGAACCGAAATATATTTTGATATATTACCTAATCGACTTTCTTAAAACCAAAGTATATTTTTATATATACTACAAACATGTTATTCAAAACATTATTTTATAAACTCATTTTACTTGATTATTTATTTATGCATCATTCTTTTATATCATCAAATTTCTCATAAATTTTCACACGATTTTATAAAGAAAACATTTTTAGGTTCATGACTACTTTTTGTTAAAACATTCTTTTAAACTTATAAGTCATGAATCATGCATAAACAAAACCTATGTATTTCACAGGAATTTTTATGCTGACGTACCTATTTTTACACATGTTTCAGGTACTGCTTTGTGATGATTGTTGATACATGCTATACATAGGATGGGCTCGTGCCTTAGCGACTTTAAAACTTGAAAGATAATAATTGTATTTATTTGATTTGATTAATAAACAATGAGTTCAAAATTCAATAAAACGAAATTATTTAATCCATGGTTGTGAAACAATGATTCTGTTACAACACTCCCCGACGTTTCCGCCACGTTTTGTTGTTTTACGTGGTCGGGGTGTGACAGAAAAGTTGGTATCAGAGCCAATGGTTATAGGGAATTAGGTTATTAGTGATGCTTTGACCTAGACTATAACCTTCCTAGGACCCTAACGCGAGTTATCTCGTGTTTAGTCTTAAAACAATACCGTCACTTATCCTTAGGTGACAACCACAATAAGAACACAAATTTTGAATCCGCTTTGAAAGCTAATCATCTGTTCTAGGATGATTGATTACTAGGTTTTGAACCTTCAAAGTTTTCAAAATCTCGTCAAAGTTTGGTCTAAATAATGTGAACACGTGCAAACTGGAAGGGTGGGGGCCTGTACCCTTGGTCTTCTGTCTGAGGCTAGAGTGTTCGTACAAATCCGCAGTATCGGACCAGTCACTCTTACCCGGGAACTCTTGGGGTGAGTATCCACTTATAGGCGAGCATGTCTTCGCGATACATTATATTGACCCCTTTACTTTGATTAGTCACCGTCTCATTTGTTTGCCTTAGGTAACAAACAAATGATCGCAATTTTATGCATTGTTATTCTGTTTTCATTTCCCTTGTTTCCTCCCATGTCTCCCATTTTCTTCATGGTGCCTCTTCTTCGCAACAACAATGTCCGAACTAGGTGCTGCAATTGTCCATCAATTAGGCATCGTACTACCAGAAGGCCGTTGATTTAGCTATCACCGTGACTCATCTCAGGGATGAAGCCATACAAGGTAATCGCTCCTTAGAGCAATCAATGCAACCGTCATCATCCGAATCAGATACTCTATTTCAAATGTACCCACAGTGGATGATGGGGGATATTTTATTAACATGTGCCGCTTTGCAATCCAAAGCAAAGCTGTTACAAATCCTGCTGCTGCTCAATCTCTTGCAAGGAAACCTTATGCCGGTATGTGCAACAAATGTAATGTACCTCACCAAGCTTGCCTGCAGTATCGTCTGTGTGCCTCACGTGGACGACTCATTCACCTGACAAATGCTTGTCAATTCAACCCAAACCAAGGTGGTCTAAACCAACCCCAAGTCAACCCTGCTCGTATGAACGACTTAACATACATAGTACCCAACCTTCAAACTCTGCTTCATATGTCGCCTGGCATATCTAGCGCCTCAACCTCATGAGCTTTCTACCTTGTGTATCGACTTAAGCACGCCTAGTGCAAGGTGTCGAAACACCTCTCGTTACACAAAATTCCAAATTCCAAAATAGGATCTTTCTATCCTCATAATTAGATCCTTATGGATGATTATCAATCAAATCAGAGACCTAAATTGAATTATTCGTATGCCTTAATACGTATATTACGATTCAATAAGGATAAATCCGAATTCTTATTAAGATCTTTCTATCTCCATAGTTAGATTCTTATGTTTAAAGTGCTAAATGAAATCCACGGATTGGATTCCTGGTGTACTTTAAATACCCGTGACCAAAGATAACAAATTAAAGATCAAGTTAACTAATTATGTGATTATGTGCTTATGTGTTTTCTTATATGTTTTGTGTTTTTATGTGATCCATCCAAATCCTCGTAGAACCTTCCATATCTCATATGAGGGATTCATAGTAGGATATCCAAAGGTACTATCTTAAATCCTTAATGGACTTCTACATTGTAGTAAAGTCCCTTGGGTTTTAAAGTACTATTCTATAATTGGACCCCTTGAGTGGTCTAGTTAAACAGATTGATTTGAAAACCTGGTTAGGAATATCATGTGATGATATAATTGAAAAGATCCCTTAAGTGGTCTATTTAAGGAGATCGTACGACGGTCTAGTTAAAAAGATCATGTGTTGATCTAGTTAAAAAAGATCGTTCGTTGATCTAGTTAAAAAGATCCTTTGGTGGTCTAGTCAAGTCGCTTCATGTTTATTCAATTGATTTTTTCCCCTACGCATTATGAAATGAACTGTGCGGACTGTGCAAGGAATTACGTAATTATGGAGGCCTACATAATTATGGAATTCAGTGCACAGAAACCACATGAAGTTTTGCCATGTGTTAAGACCTATAGTGACAAGAGTAATGATACGGGAGAAGTCTTGTACCTTGACCGATGTCATTTTATCTTACACTCCCCAATTCTGATTTCAAGCACACACAAGTTTCCTATGATAAGTCTTCATGAGAAACGTTCCTTTGTCCGTAGTTCGAAACCCCATGTTTTGATACTACAAGGACTTCACTTTGATAGTTGACCATTTCGCTAAGAATCCAATCATGGCCCAGAGTTTTATTTAGGGTTCAATGGATTATTTGAAAGCGAAACCATCACAGTTGTCTTCACAAGTTTCCTCTAAAATTAAATTTCGGGACAAAATTTCCTAAAGTAGGGGAGACTGTGACACCTGTGTCACTTCAACCATCATACAAATACCAAACCAATTAAATATTGTGTTTCATACTTGGGATTTGTATAAATATGTGTATCGTTTGCACATATCAATTCTTGTTCGATTTCGAGCTTTAAATCGCTTTCTGGAAAGTTATACGCAAACTGATGCGTAAACGTAATCAGTTTAACGCGAAAAACACTCCGGAACAGCAACATAAGCTTAAGATACCTTAAATAACCTTTACATAACTTAGAAATAAGTTTTGAAGGCTTTGGTATGGCAAAAACAGGTTTATTCGCTCACATGGACTATTTGCGTCAAACTGCAAAAGTCTGCCATTTCGCAAGGCAACGTACAGTCCGGAACTTGATCATAAGCTAAACATACCATATATAACCTTAACATAGCTTAGAAATAAGCTTTGATAGGTTCGGTGTGCGAAAACATGCTTATATGATCTTACAGGGACTAAAAGTGTCAAAAACGGCGTAAGTTTGCATTTTCGCGCATATCTTACGTTCCGACCACATCTGGACATCCAAAATTTTTGAACACACTAAAATATTTTTATTTTAGTGATCGGCATGCAAAAATTCCATTCGTCGCTTAATTTGGATCGTTTTCACGTCCGTTTGAGTTTCGTCGTAACTTAACGAATAACGTGACCGTACGACCAAATGAGCCGACATCCGTGAGTTTTCCGAGCACATTCTGAGTCCTCTAAACTTTATTGACCTTGTAGAGCCTTTAAAATGGCTTAACGGGTGTCAAAAGGGCCTAAAATGAGCTTACGCAAGTGCAGGGACCTGAACTGTAATTATTGAAACTTTGGCTGATCTAGGAGGGCCATACCGGCCGCGTAAGCCTGGTTCTTTGCCTTACGCGGGCCGCCTGAAGACCCCAGTGTCCAGAAACTTAAAAATCAGCTGCTGTTTGATAGTTCAGGGGCTGTTCTTGTAAGATCTTTGTGTGGTAGCCAAGTTATCACCTCTCCAAGGCTTTGTACCTGCTTGTGACAATTGTAGGGCTATGATTCTTGCTTGGAGGTTACACAAACATGTGTAATGATCTTGTGAGTTTGCATCAAGTATAAATAGCCCAACCTTTTCATTTGTTCATTGCTCATTTCCTCTTATCTCTTCTCTAATCTGAATTAGGAGCTCTCTCAAGTGTTTGGAACTTCCTCTCTGGTTTTCTTATATTATTTCTTCAAGTTTTGGACTCTTGTATGTATTCTTTCATTCTTGTTCTTTATATTAGTGCAGAAAGTCAAACAGTTTGGCCAACAGTTTGACTTTCGGTTTTGACCATCAATTGGTCAAGTCAAAGTTCAATTGAACTTTGCAACGTGATTGTAATCACAATGGTTATAATCCTTAGCGATTATACCTACTAATTTCCACGTTAACTAGGTGTAGTGACGAGTCAAAGTTTCGGTCAAAATGCGTTTTAGCACGCATTTTGAAACGGAACTACTCTTAGGTATCAAAACACTTTGTTTTGATACCAAATCAGTTTTCAAAGTAGGTTAAACATGTTTTGACATGTTTAACTCGTCACTATTAGTTTAGTGCTTGTTTAGGATCGTAAGTTAAGCGGTCTAGACAACCGCTTAGACTTTCGAACCTGACCTGTTTGGTCAATCATTAGGATCCGACCAAGCTTGCTTAGTGATCATAGTTGTATAGGGAATAACCTCTGAGGTTATACCTTATGATCACATAGGATTGGTTAGTCATTTGCTAGTTAGCTTGTATGCCCATAGGAAATGACCGAAACTATAACAACTGTGCTTGTAATCACTATGAACAGTTCTATTATCAATAAAACAATGTTATTTGATTCCAATGTTTGTTTTGATACGTTTTACATTTTTCATGTTTTGACTTTTATGTAATTTCATACTCTATATCACTTTCTGGAGAGTTATACGCAAACTGGTGCGTAAACGTACTCAGTTTAACGCGAACAATACTCCGGAACATCAAAATATACTTAACATACCTTAAATAACCTTTACATAACTTAGAAATAAGTTTTGAAGGCTTTGGTATGGCAAAAACAAGTTAATTCGTTTACAGGGACTAAACTTGACAAACTGCGAAAGTATGTCAATTTGAACTGTAACGAACATTCCGAAACATGACCATAAGTCAAACATACCATAAATATCCTTTACATAGCTTAGAAATAGGCTTTGAGGGGTTCGGTATGCTAAAATAAACTTTTGGGTCATTCAGGGACTAAAAGTGTCAAAAAGTGCACAAGTTTGCATTTTCGCGCATAACATACGTTCTGAATACATCTGGACATCCAAAAATTTATGTAAGCATGACTATATTATGCTTTAGTGTTTGGCTTGCCAAAAATCCATTCGTTGCGTCATTTGGATCGTTTTTCGTGCTTGTGCGCATTCCGTCGTAATTAAGCGAACATCGCGTTCGTACGACCAAACGAACTGACATCAGACATATTTTTGAACATGTTTCATGTCCACAATGTTTAGGCATCATTTTAGGGCCTTAAAGTTGGCTTTACGGGCCTTAGAAGTGCCGGAAATGAGCTGAATACACAACAGGGACCAAAACTGCAATTCTATTAAACATGGCTAGGCGGCCCGCCTCAGTTTCTGTTAATCCCCACGCGGGCCGCGTCCGACTATTAGACCAGATTCAGTGTTTTTCACAGCAGATTGTAGCTGTTTGATTCACAACCACACACTCACACATGCTTAGTCAGCTGATAAGAACCATTTTGAGCTACCATAAGGTCCCGACACTTGTACGGGTGGGATTAAGGCACGTTTTCCATGAAACGATCTTAACGGTGGACCGTTTACTATAAATACCCAACCCCCCATGCTTCAAAATCACAAGAATTTTGATTTGAGAAACTCTAAGTTGAAACATTTGTTTCATACCTGAGATTTTTGAATCGAGATTAGCATTCGGGGACCCTTCGTAAGTATTCTTTCGTTCTTTTCCTTATTTTATTGCTTTAGAGTCAGAAAGTCAAACTTTGTTTGACTTTCAGCGTTGACCAGCTTATGGTCAATGCGAAGTTCGTTTGAACTTCGCAACGTGATTGTAATCACGATGGTCATAGTCCCTTGGGACTATGCCTACTGATTACCACGTTGTCTAGGGTCGTAGGGTAAGCGATCTGATCAATCGCTTATACCTTCGAACCCGACCCAGTTTGGTCGATCATTAGGATCCGACCAAATACATTAGGTGACCATAGTGTAGGGAATAACCTTCCGAGGTTATACCCTATGGTCACATCGTTTTAGTAGTTGTATGATAGGTAGCTTATATGCCTTAGGTAAATTACCAGAATACCCTTTTCATATATAATTGGTAATTAAGCATATGTAACCTAAACCTTTGTCACATAACTGATTATGTAACATGTTTAGGCATATAACACTTGTCATAGGACTAGTTAGGCGGTCCGATCGCGTTTTACGCGAACGACGCGTTAAAGTAGCATAAGCTACCTAAACGGGTCGTAATGGGTCGTAAACAATTATGTTAGGTTTCATTTAGTATGTAGGCTTTGTTAAACCAAATGACACGAGTCTCTACACTCGTTTGGTTTACAAACCCTCATTCTATCCGATCCTCCGATTTAGGTCCGGTTTATTAACATAGTTACCTATATTAGGTGCCGTTTGATTCCGAGATCTCTATCATTGTTTGTTTGTCACTCCAGGACTACTGAGTAATCACAAGTGAGTACATAGACCCCTCTTTTACTGTTTTCCAAACATTTTGGGGTGGAACACATGTGCCTACTTGTTACTTTCATGCTTTCCTGTTTTCACATCATATACCTGCTATGTTTGTTAGTACATTATAGTACATGATTTCATTACATTTCATGCTAGGTGTGCCCATTGTGTGCATTACTTAGTACATCATTTTACATTACATTTCATGCTAGGTGTGCCCATTGTGTGCATTACTTAGTACATCGTTTTACATTACATTTCATGCTAGGTGTGCCCATTGTGTGCATTACTTAGTACATCGTTTTACATTACATTTCACACTACGTATGTTCATTTGATTACATACTTAGTGCATCGTTTTCACATGCTTACATTTTTGGTATGACATTTGGTTTGTTTAACATGGAACAATACATTCATTAACATTGATCATGCCATTCGTTAGTAGGTAGTGGTACCATAGGAATTGACAACTCCCGTTCCGGACATCTTGGGAATGGGGATGAAAGGAATGACCGAATTCGATATACATAATTTAGATAAACCTTTAATTTATTTAAGGGTTTATCGCCACAGTCTCAAGGCTTGGATGTATGCATTTTAACAATACCGCATAGATGTTTGTATCAGTAAAGCATGCATTTGTTACACAAAACATAACTTTGATTTAAACTATGTTTTACTTCAATACCTTGTTTTGTGCATTTTACATATGGTTTAGTTGATATATTTCACTTACCATACATGACATTTTGGTTACACATTACATGATCTACATTGAACATAAACATTTTGACATTGATATACATATTTGGTGGTTTACATTGGACATAGACATTTTGATATGGTTTACACAATAACACTTGACATTTGGTTTGTACATGAACAAGTTACATTGGTGGTTGTTTGGGTAAGTGATTTGAGTAACGAGGCGTGTGTAATATGATACAAACATGGTGGATACGCCGCTGGTCCTTCCTATATATAAGTGTTTGTATAATATTACATAGCGCAACGTTATTTAAACCATTTCAGTATAGACATATTACATTTTATACAAATAACATACTTTTCACAAGACATTGTTTTACAAAACAGTTTATCTTATACAACTCATTTTACATGGTTATTCATTTAACCTTACATTTATTTATACATATCAACTGATTTTATCGTTTTTCAAATGATTTAAAAGACAAAGCAAATTACAAGGTTCATGACCAAACATTTTCTCAAATACAAGTCATGAATCCTATTTTCACAAACCTATGTATCTCACAGGCATTTTTATGCTGACGTACCTATTTTCACATGTGTTTTCAGGAGCTTTTCCGTAGGATGTTGATCATGACACTAGGGCGGACCTGTGCCTTAGAGACTAAAAATGGAGATAGACTTGTTTAATTATGTTATAAACTCTGTATTTTCTATTTAAGACAATGTAACACTTCTGTTTAATAATTAAAATACAACTTTGAATACCATGGTTATGAAACAATTTATTCTGTTACGACACGCCCCGGCGTTTCCGCCGCGATTTGTTGTTTTACGCGGTCGAGGTGTGACGGAAGAGTTGGTATCAGAGCCAATGGTTATAGGGAATTAGGTTATTAGTAATGCTTTGACCTAGACTATAACTTTTCTAGGACCCCAACACAAGTTATCTTGTGTTTAGATCTTAAAACATGTACATCACCTATCCTTAGGTGATTAACAAAACAAGAATCAAAATTTTTCCGAAACGATTTTTGAAAAACAATCATCTGTTTTTGAATAAATTATTACAAGGTTTTGAACCCTCTATTGTAAGGTTTTGAACTCTCTTTTATATGGTTTTGAACCCTTTTCAGTTTGACTAAATTTTTGGCCTTGTGCCTTCAAATTTTCAAAAATCTCGTCAAGGTTTTGGGTTTTAAATAATGTGAACACGTGCAAACTGGAAGGGTGAATGCCTGTATTCTGGGTTTTCTGTCTAGGCAAGCACTTCGTATACATCTCAACCAGACGCGAGACCAGTTGTGCTTACCTGGGAATTCTTGGGATGAGTGTTCACTTATAGGCGAGCATGTCTTCATTATACATTATTTTTGATCCATTTACTTTGATTAGTCACTGTATGTCGTTTGTTTGCTTTGTGATACGGACGAATGACCACCATCTTTGCTTTTGTTGATTTTGTTTCATCTCATTCTTTTCATCCAATCATCTCACTCGTTTCCTTTCATGTTTTCCTCTTTTAGAATGCCTCCTCGACGCGACAATCTGATAGCAACTGCCAAACTGGCAGAAATTATTGCACAGCAGATGGCTGCTTAATTTCCAAATCTCTTTGCTCAATGGAACCAAGCCAACAATAACAACAACAACAATGTTCCATGCAAATACAAGGATTTTAATCAGGCTAAACCACTTAAGTTTAGTGGTTCTGAGGGAGCGACTGGGCTTCTTCAGTGGTTCGAGAGCAGTGAGAATACTTTCCGCCATGTGCAGTGTCCGGATAATCGCAAAATCGAGTTTGCTTCGAGCGTATATCAGAAGAGGGCTTTGACATGGTGGAACGGGGTTATGAGAGACAGAGGTGCAGAAGTTGCTTTCGCACAGACTTGGGCTGAACTTAGAGCCCTTATGATGAGGGAATTCTGTCCTCGTCATGAGCAGCGAGCTTTGGAGAAGGAATTTGATGATTTGAAGCAAGATAGTGGTGAGCACAGGGCTTATACTGATCGGTTTGAAGAGTTGAGTCTTCTTTGCCCGACAATGGTTACCCCACTCGACAAGGCTATCGAGAGATACATCGACGGCCTACCTGACTCGGTACAAGACATCCTTACTGGTAGCAACCCTACCACACTCCGTCAGGCAATCGAGTTATCAGCGACACTGACTGAGTCGCAGATCCGGAAGAACAAGTTACACAGGAAGGGTGACAAGGGCAAGAAACAGTCGGCTGACAAGGGTGATAGCAAGAAAGGTCAAAACAAGAATGGAAAGGACTCTGGTTCTTCTAAAAGGGCAAGGAAGCGTAAGGCTTCCCAAAACTATGCTGTCACTGCTCAAGCTAATCAAGCAGCTCCCAACCAACCCGCACAGCCTCCAGCAAAGAAACCCTATTCAGGGAATGCACCTTTGTGCAATAGATGCAACAGTCACCATCAGCCGCAACATCAGTGCCGTTTCTGTACTAGCTGTGGGAAGTCAGGTCATCTTGCCGATGTTTGTCGGTTTGCTCAGAATCGCGCAGTTCAGAACCCGGCTCAACAGGTTGCTCAACCTCCTGCTCCGCAACAGGGTCAAGCTGCACGACCATATTACCCACCGGGTGCTTGTTATAATTGTGGGGATCTGACCCACTACAGAAACCGGTGCCCAAGGCTAGCCAACCAGAACCAGAACCAGAATCAGGCTCCGGCTCGAGGCCGAGCTTTTAACATGAATGCCCAAGAGGCGCAGGCGGATGATAATGTGGTGAACGGTACGTTCTTTATTAATAATCAGCCTGCATCTGTTCTTTTCGATTCTGGTGCCGATAAGAGTTTCGTGTCTTTGTCTTTTGAGCCTATGCTTCGCGTGTCTAGAACGAAACTAGGAAAACCTTTGACAGTAGAAGTTGCTAGTGGTGAACCCATTATTCTTGATTCTGTTCTTCGCAACTGCCAGTTGAACCTTAACGACCATCTTTTTCCTATCGATCTCACGCCTATGCAACTTGGAAGCTTCGACGTCATTGTGGGTATGGATTGGTTATCCAAGCATCATGCAGAGGTAGTTTGTTTCGAGAAGATCGTTCGTGTGCCGCTTTCAACAGGCGAGATCCTGCAGGTTCAAGGTGAGAAACCGTCTGGTGGTCTCAAGCTCATGTCTTGTTTTAAAGCTCGGAAATATCTGCGGAAGAACTATGTGGCTTTCTTAGCACATGTTACAGAAGATAAAGGCAAGGGTAAGTCTATTTCAGATATTCCTGTCGTTCGGGATTATTCTGAAGTTTTCCCTAAAGATTTACCTGGTCTGCCTCCAGCACGCCAAGTCGAGTTCCGCATTGATCTCGTACCTGGTGCAAATCCCATTGCCAGAGCTCCATATCGTCTTGCACCGTCTGAGATGCAAGAGTTGTCTAATCAGCTTCAGGAACTCTCTGACAAAGGTTTTATCCGTCCTAGCTTTTCACCCTGGGGTGCTCCCGTTCTTTTTGTCAAGAAGAAGGATGGATCCTTTAGGATGTGTATCGATTATCGTGAGCTTAACAAGCTTACCATCAAAAATCGATATCCTCTACCTCGCATAGATGATCTCTTTGATCAGCTACAGGGCGCTTCTTATTTTTCGAAGATTGATCTACGTTCCGGATATCATCAACTTCGTGTGCAAGAAGAAGATATTCCCAAGACAGCGTTCCGTACTCGTTATGGGCATTATGAGTTCACAGTCATGCCATTCGGTTTGACTAATGCTCCTGCTGTTTTCATGGACTTAATGAATAGGGTCTGCAAACCTTATTTGGATCAGTTCGTCATTGTTTTTATTGACGACATCTTGATTTACTCTAAGACGCGAGCTGATCACGAGCAGCATCTTCGTCTTACTCTGGAACTCCTGAAGAAAGAGCAACTTTTCGCCAAATTCTCCAAGTGCGAATTTTGGCTTAAAGAAGTTCAGTTTTTGGGGCATATTATCAACGAACGAGGTATGCAGGTAGATCCCTCCAAGATCAGTGCGATTAAGGATTGGGATACACCTACTACTCCTACTGAAGTTCGTTCTTTTCTTGGTCTAGCGGGTTATTACCGCCGCTTCATTGAAAACTTCTCAAAGATTGCAGTTCCTCTAACTGCTCTAACTCAGAAGAACAAACCCTTTGATTGGGGATTCAAACAAGAGGAAACTTTTCAACGCTTGAAGCAGAAGCTTTGCGATGCGCCTGTTCTATCATTGCCTGAGGGTGATGATGATTTTGTCGTGTATTGTGATGCATCGAAATTAGGCCTTGGTTGTGTTCTGATGCAAAGGAACAAAGTCATAGCATATGCATCGAGGCAGTTGAAGATACATGAGAAAAACTACACCACTCATGATCTTGAGTTGGGTGCAGTTGTTTTTGCTCTCAAGATCTGGAGGCATTATTTGTACGGTACAAAATGTGTGGTTTTCACGGACCACAAAAGTCTTCAGCATATCTTCAACCAGAAAGAACTCAACATGAGGCAACGACGTTGGGTTGAGCTTTTAAACGACTATGACTGCGAAATTCGCTACCATCCTGGTAAGGCGAATGTCATAGCCGATGCATTGAGTCGTAAGGAACTTACTAAGCTTCATTGTGTACGTGTTCAATCTGTTATTCAAGCTCGATCCGATATCCAAGCCCGCATTTCTCAGGCTCAACAATCTTGTGTTTCACAAGGATTGATGGATAAGGAATTTCCCTATCACATAACACCTGCTCTGGAACTGAAGGACAATGGATCATATTATTTCATGGACCGTTTGTGGGTCCCAAGCCAGGATGACCTTCGTACCTTGCTTTTGGATGAAGCCCATAAGTCTCGTTATTCTATTCATCCGGGCTCAGATAAGATGTATAAGGATCTTCGTATTCAGTATTGGTGGCCTGGTATGAAGAAAGACATTGCCTTATATGTATCTAAATGCCTTACTTGTCTTAAGATTAAGGCTGAACATCAACGTCCTTCGGGTTTATTGGTGCAACCAGAGATTCCAGTTTGGAAATGGGAAAACATTACTATGGATCTTGTTACTAAACTTTCACGCACAAAGAAAGGTCATGATGCCATCTGGGTAGTCGTTGATCGTCTTACAAAGTCAGCACATTTCTTGCCAATCCGTGAGGATTTTCCTGCTGACAGACTTGCTCAAATCTATGTGGATGAAATTGTAGCTCGACATGGTGTTCCGTTGAACATCATTTCTGACAGAGATGCTCGTTTCACTTCTCATTTTTGGAGAACCATGCAATCTGCTATGGGGACCCAACTTAATCTGAGCACAGCTTATCATCCGCAAATGGATGGTCAATCTGAAAGAACAATCCAGACTCTGGAGGATATGCTTAGAGCTTGAGTGATCGATTTTGGCGGTAGTTGGGATTCACATCTTAAATTGATTGAATTCTCCAACAACAACAGTTATCACACCAGCATCAAAATGGCTCCTTTCGAGGCTCTCTATGGTCGAAAATGTCGTTCACCAGTCTGCTGGAATGAGATTGGCGAGGCTCAGCTTACTGGACCTGCCCTCATTTTAGAGACAACTGACAAGGTCAAGAAAGTTCGCGATAACCTTCAGACAGCTATGAGCCGTCAAAAGAGTTACGCGGATCCAAAACGCAAACCCTTGGAATTTCAAGTCGGTGATCGAGTATTACTTAAGGTCTCACCTTGGAAAGGTGTGATCAGATTTGGAAAGAAAGGAAAACTTGCACCTAGATATGTTGGACCATTCAAGATCGTTGAAAGAATCGGCAAGGTAGCCTACAGACTTGAGTTACCTCCTGAACTTGGAAATGTTCATCCAACTTTTCACGTATCCAATCTCAAGAGGTGTTTAGCTGATGAGAACCTCCACATACCGCTTGACGAAATTCGTGTTGGCAAAACACTGAAATTTGTTGAGAAGCCAGTGGAAATCATGGAACGTGAAGTCAAGTGGCTTAAACGCAAGCGCATTCCTTTGGTTAAAGTTCGTTGGGAAGCTAAACGTGGACCTGAGTTTACTTGGGAACGCGAAGATCAAATGAAGGAGAAATATCCACATCTTTTTCCTCGAGTTTCCTCTAAATAAATTTCGGGACGAAATTTCCACAAGTAGGGGAGACTGTAACAACTGTGCTTGTAATCACTATGAACAGTTCTATTATCAATAAAACAATGTTATTTGATTCCAATGTTTGTTTTGATATGTTTTACATTTTTCATGTTTTGACTTTTATGTAATTTCAAACTCTATATCACTTTCTGGAGAGTTATACGCAAACTGGTGCGTAAACGTACTCAGTTTAATGCGACAAATACTCTGGAACATCAAAATATACTTAACATACCTTAAATAACCTTTACATAACTTAGAAATAAGTTTTGAAGGCTTTGGTATGGCAAAAACAAGTTAATTCGTTTACAGGGACTAAACTTGACAAACTGCGAAAGTATGTCAATTTGAACTGTAACGAACATTCCGGAACATGACCATAAGTCAAACATACCATAAATATCATTTACATAGCTTAGAAATAGGCTTTGAGGGGTTCGGTATGCTAAAATAAACTTTTGGGTCATTCAGGGACTAAAAGTGTCAAAAAGTGCACAAGTTTGCATTTTCGCGCATAACATACGTTCTGAATACATCTGGACATCCAAAAATTTATGTAAGCATGACTATATTATGCTTTAGTGTTTGGCTTGCCAAAAATCCATTCGTTGCGTCATTTGGATCGTTTTTCGCGCTTGTGCGCATTCCGTCGTAATTAAGCGAACATCGCGTTCGTACGACCAAACGAACTGACATCAGACATATTTTTGAACATGTTTCATGTCCACAATGTTTAGGCATCATTTTAGGGCCTTAAAGTTGGCTTTACGTGTAACACCTGTGCCTCCACGGCCATCAAACAAATACCAAACCAATGAAATATTATATTTCATACTTGGGATTTGTAAAAATATGTGTATCATTTGCACATATCAATTCTTGTTCAATTACAAACTCTAAATCGCTTTCTGGAAGGTTATACGCGCACTGATGCGTAAATATAACCAGTTTAATGCAACAAACACTCCGGAATAGTGACATAGGCTTAACATACCTTAAATAACCTTTACATAACTTAGAAATAAGTTTTGAAGGCTTTGGTATGGCAAAATCAAGTTAAATCGCTTACAGGGACTAAAGTTGACAAACTGCGAAAGTATGCCAATTTGAACTGTAACGGACATTCCGGAACATGACCATAAGTTAAACACACCATAAATATCCTTTACATAGCTTAGAAATAGGCTTTAAGGGGTTCGGTGTGCTAAAATAAACTTTTGGGTCATTCAGGGACTAAAAGTGTCAAAAAGTGCACAAGTTTGCATTTTCGCGCATAACTTACGTTCTGAATACATCCGGACATCCAAAAATTTATGTAAGCACTAAAATATTTTATTTTAGTGTTCGGCATAAGAAAAATCCATTCGTCGCGTCATTTGGATCGTTTTTCGCGCTTATGCGCATTCCGTCGTAATTAACCGAACATCGCAACCGTAAGGCTAAACGAACCGACATCCGAGATATTTTTGAGCATGTTTTAAGTTCCCTATACTTTAACTTCATTTTAGAGCTTTGAAATGGGGTTAACGGGCCTTAAACGTGTCAAAAATGACCTTATTGCATAACAGGGACCAAAAGTGTAAATCTGCCAAAGTTCATGCCTACGATGCGCATGCACTTTTGCCCTACGATGCGTAGGGGGTCTCCAGACCAGATGCAGAGTATTTAACAGCCTGTTTGCAGCTGATTAATCCACAACCACATACTCACACATGCTTAGTCTGATGATAAGAACCCATTTTTAGTACCATAAGGTTCCGACACATGTACGGATGCGATTAAGGCACGATATTCGACAAACGATCCTAACGGTTCTCCTAAAACTATAAATACCCCATGCCCCCCATTGCTAAACTTACAAGAATTTTGATTTGAGAAACTCTAAGTTGAAACCATTGTTTCATACCTGAGATTCTTGAATCGAGATTAGCATTCGGGGACCCTTTGTAAGTATTCTTTCGTTCTTTTCTTTCTTTTATTGCTTTTCGAGTCAGAAAGTCAAACTTTGTTTGACCTTCAGCGTTGACCAGCTTATGGTCAATGCGAAGTTCGTTTGAACTTCGCAACGTGAGTGTAATCACGTTGGTTATAGTCCCTTGGGACTATGCCTACTGATTACCACGTTGTCTAGGGTCGTAGGGTAAGCGATCTAATAAATCGCTTATACCTTCGAACCCGACCCATTTGGTCGATCATTAGGATCCGACCAAACACATTAGGTGACCATAGTATATAGGGAATAACCTTCCGAGGTTATACCTTATGGTCACATCGTTTAAGTAGTTGTATGATAGGTAGTTTATATGCCTTAGGTAAATTACCAGAATACCCTTTTCATGTATAATTGGTAATTAAGCATATGTAACCTAAACTTTTGTCACATAACTGATTATGTAACATTTAGGCATATAACACTTGTCATAGGACTAGTTAGGCGGTCCGAACGCGTTTCACGCGAACGACGCGTTAAAGTAGCATAAGCTACCTAAACGGGTCGTAATGGGTCGTAAGCACTTATATTAAGGTTTCATTTAGTATGTAGGCTTTGTTAAACCATATGACACGAGTCTCTATACTCGTTTGGTTTACAAACCCTCATGCTACCCGATCTTCCGATTTAGGTCCGGTTTATTAACATAGTTACCTATATTAGGTGCCGTTTGATTCCGTGATCTCTAGCATTGCTTGGTGGTTATCCTAGGACTTCTGAGCAATCTCAAGTGAGTACATAGACCCTTCTTTTACTGTTTCCAAACTGTTTTGGGGTGGAACACATGTGCCTACTTGTTACTTTCGTGCTTTCCTGTTTTCACATCATATACCTGCTATGTTCGTTAGTACATTATAGTACATTGTTTTACATTGACATTTTATGCTATGTATGTCCATTGCGTGCATACTTAGTACATCGTTTTCATCACTTGCTTACATTTTGTTATGACATTTGGGTTGTTTACAATGGAACAATACATTCATTAACATTAGCTACGCCGTTCGTTAGTAGGAAGTGGTACCATAGGAATTGACAACTCCCGTTCCGGACATCCCAGGGAAAGGGGATGAAAGGAATGACCGAATTCGATATACATAATTTAGATAAACCTTTAAGTGGTTTAAGGGTTTATTGCCGCAGTCTCAAGGCTTGGATGTATGCATTATAACAATACCGCATAGATGTTCATATCAGTATAGCATGCATTTCCACAAAACATAGCTTTGATTTAAACCGAGTTTTACTTCAATACTTTGTTCTTGTGCATATGGTTTAGTTGATACATTTCACTAGCCATACATATCATTTTGTTTTCATATTACATGATTTACATTGATCATGCATTTACACAAAACATAGCTTTGATTTAAACCAAGTTTTACTTCAATACTATGTTTTTGTGCATATGGTTTAGTTGATACATTTCACTAGCCATACATATCATTTTGTTTACATATTACATGATTTACATTGATCATGCATTTCCACAAAACATAGCTTTGATTTAAACCAAGTTTTACTTCAATACTATGTTCTTGTGCATATGGTTTAGTTGACACATTTCACTAGCCATACATATCATTTTGGTTACACATTACATGGTTTACATTTGACACATAAACACTTTTGACATTGGTTATACATTACATGATTTACATTAGACATGAACATTTTACTTTGGTAGTTTGGTTTGAGTAAGTGATTAAGTAACGATGCGTGTGTAATATGATACAAGCATGGTGGATACGCCGCTGGTACTTCCTATATATAAGTGTTTGTATGGTGTTACATATCGTAGCGTTATTTGAATCATTTCAGTTTATGACATATAACATTTTATACAAATAACATACTTTTCCCAATACATTGTTTTACAAACAACTTAACTTATACAAACTCATTTTACATGGTTATTCATTTAACCATGCATTATTCTCTTATTTATACGTATCATCTGAACTTATTGTTTTTCAAATGATTTACAAAGACAAAGCAAAATTACAAGGTTCATGACTAAACATTTTCTTAAACAGAAGTCATGAATCTGATTTTCACAAAACCTATGTACTCGCCGGCATTTTTATGCTGACGTACCTATTTTCACATGTGTTTCAGGAAATGAAGCATAGGATTGATCAAGATACACTTAGGCGGACATGGGCTTTAGTGACAATAAAAGATGCAAGACTAGTTATTTATGTTATGTTTCTTTGATTGTCAAGACATTGTAACTCGTGTTTTTAATAAAACAATATTTAAATTTCCATGTGTTATGTAACAATGATTCTGTTACAACACTCCCCGATGTTTCCGCCATGTTTTGTTGTTTTACGTGGTCGGGGTGTGACAGAAAAGTTGGTATCAGAGCTCATGGTTATAGGGAATTAGGTTATTAGTAATACTTTGACCTAGTCTATAACCTTCTTAGGACCCTAACGCGAGTTTACTTGCGTTTAGTCATAAAATAATATTGTCGCCTATCCTTAGGCGACTACCACAACAAGAACATAAAATTCAAAACCGCTTTGAAAACTAATCATCTGTTCTAGGATGATTGATTACTAGGTTTTGAAGCCTCTATTGTAAGGTTTTGAACCCCTTTGAATTTACAAAATCTCGTCAAGGTTTTGGGTTTTAAATAATGTGAACACGTGTAAACTGGAAGAGTGAATGCCTGTATTCTGGGTTTTCTGTCTAGGCAAGCACTTCGTATACATCTCATCAGACGCGAGACCAGTTGTGCTTACCTGGGAATTCTTGGGATGAGTATTCACTTATAGGCGAGCATGCCTTCGCGATACATTATTTTTGACCCATTTACTTTGATTTGTCACCATCTCATTTGTTTGCCTTAGGTAACAAACAAATGATCACAATTTTCATTCGTTACCATTCGGTATTGATTATCCGATAACCTTTCACTCGTTTCTTCCTATGTCTTTCATTTTCTTCTAGAATGTCTCTTCATCACGATGACGCCCAGATATCCAAGTAGACTGCCAAATTCGCTCAGCGAATAGGCGAGGTAGTCCTGAAGAGTGTTGAATTAGCTACTGCCATGTATCGTCTCTAGGATGAAGCCACTCAAGAGTCACCAAGACAGGCAGGACCTAGTCAGGTGACAGCACCACCAGCCAAGAAACCAATTGAGGAATCAAAGACCATGGATGAACGATCCCCTAAGAAGTCAAAGAAGCGAAAGGCTTCACAGAACTTCGCCGTGGTCGCTCACAATGGTCAAGCCTTCCCCAATCAACCAGCTCAACCCCCTGCTAGGAAGCCATACAATGGAACTGCACCCTTGTGCAACCAATGTAACCTTCATCATCACCCTAGTGTGAGGTGCCGCAAATGTCAGATTTGTGGACTTATAGGTCATACAGCAAGGGTTTGCCCAGCTGCAGCTGTACCAAATCAAGCTGGCAACACTCCTGCTCAAGCTTGTTTTTCACGAGGGTCTTGCTACAACTGTGGCGAGATGGGCCATTTCCAAAGGGCTTGCCCAAAGCTTGCTAATGCAAATCTGACCCACGGATGAGCAGTTGGCCGAGTAGAAGATGTTGCAATCTTATGCTTTTGTTTTTTTTTCGTTTTCTTGATTGTGAAACAACCTGTCTCGTTCATAAATAAAAGTTGTTGTTCGCAATTCTGATATACAAGTGTGATTACATGTGTGTATGACTTTTTCTATAATACCTACATCAAGAAACTATGTACCTTGCAAACTACTTTTGTGATTTCTCTCTTTCAAATGATCGCTCATGATTCCCTCGAAAATTTTAAGTACTCGTTTCACTCTAAGAAACAAAGTACAGAAAATAAAGTGAAATTATGAGTAATCGTGCTTTTTGCACATCTGTGCCTTTGAATCCTTGGTTAAATAACTAAGGGTATTTCCAAATCTCATACCCATTACGTTTTGATTTTTCAACATACACAGTACAAGTATTTCAAAAACAATCTTCATGATCTCAAAACATTTCATATAGTTTGAAAACATTTTTTTTCTAAATGCATTGTCTAGGTTATTTCCAAAACATTGGCCATGTTATCAAAACCAACCTTTCATAATTCCAGAATATTTCATATAGTCTGAAAACAATATTAACACAGTATATTTTCTTATCAAGTGCATGATTTCGAAAAGCATCATTCATGTTTTTCAAAAAAAAAAAAAAAAAAAAACCCTTATACATAATTTCAAAATTCATCTCGCATGATTTTTAAAACATTTTTATAAATATACTTACCTAGTACACCTACTTTATGATTTCAAAAGTATTATATATAAGGTTTCAAAAACGTTAAACACAATTTTCTTAAAAGAACCCCATGCATAGTTTTCAAAAATATTTTCCACATACATTGACTTAACCTTTAAATTCTGCTTCATATGTCGCCTTGACATATCTAGCATCTCAACTTCCTAAGCATTTTTACTTCATGTTTTGACATAAGCACATCCAGTGCAAGGTTTCAAAACATCTTCAACTTCTAAAATCCATATGGGATCTTTTTATCTTCACATTTAGACCCTTGTGGATGATTATCATTCAAATCAGAGTCCTTAATTGGATTCCTTATGTACCTGAATTCGGACATTTCGGTTCCTCATAATCGAAATCGAATTTCTCTTTTAAAGATCTTTCTATCTTCATAGTTAGATTCTTGATAATGTTTAAAGTACCAAATGAAATTCACGAGATGGATTCCTAGTGTGCTTTAAATACATGTACTCTGTTAGCAGAACAAACTTCTAGTTAAACAATTTTGTGGTTATGTGACTATGTGTTTATGCATCTTGTGTTTTCTTTTATGCTTTTTTTTTTGTGTTTTTGTATACTCTGGATATTTGTTATCCAAATCCTCGCAGAATCTTTCATATCTTCATATGAGGGATTCGTAGCAGGATATTCAAAAGGTACTACCTTAAATCCTTAATGGGCTTCTATGTAATAGTTAAGACCCTTGGATTATATAGTACCACTCCATGATTCATAAGAGACCCTTTAGTGGTCTAGTCAAAAAGATTGGTTCACAATTTGGTGAAAGAACGACACCTAGTGATGTAGCTGAACAGACTCCTTGATAGTCTATTTAGATCATTTATTGATTTAATTAAAAGGACTCTATGGTGGTCTAGTCACACTCATCACAGGATTGTTCATTTGGTTTTCCCCTACACATTATAAAATAGACTGTGTGAACTATGCAAGGAATTGTCTGATTATGGATGCGTACATAATTATGAAATTTAGTGCACAGAAACCCAGTAAGGTTTATTATGTGTAAGAACCGATAGTGACAACAATAACAAAATGAGAACGATGTAATGGAGGTATGGTGGACGCACCAATGACACTTCATATACTTGTATATAAGTATCCCTCTTACATTGCAAGCATAATGTTATTAAGGCTACTAGAAGTTTAGAACCCTAACCAATGTTGTTCGATCTTTTCGACTTCATGTTTTCAAACTCACACAAGTTTCCTTTAGATAAAATTTCGGGACGAAATTTCCTAAAGTAGGGGAGACTGTAACACCTGTGCCTCCACAGCCATCAAACAAATACCAAACCAATGAAATATTATATTTCATAATTGGGATTTGTAAAAATATGTGTATCATTTGCACATATCAATTCTTGTTCAATTACAAACTCTAAATCGCTTTCTGGAAGGTTATACGCGCACTGATGCGTAAATATAACCAGTTTAATGCAACAAACACTCCGGAATAGTGACATAGGCTTAACATACCTTAAATAACCTTTACATAACTTAGAAATAAGTTTTGAAGGCTTTGGTATGGCAAAATCAAGTTAAATCGCTTATAGGGACTAAAGTTGACAAACTGCGAAAGTATGCCAATTTGAACTGTAACGGACATTCCGGAACATGACCATAAGTTAAACACACCATAAATATCCTTTACATAGCTTAGAAATAGGCTTTAAGGGGTTCGGTGTGCTAAAATAAACTTTTGGGTCATTCAGGGACTAAAAGTGTCAAAAAGTGCACAAGTTTGCATTTTCGCGCATAACTTACGTTCTGAATACATCCGGACATCCAAAAAT
This sequence comes from Helianthus tuberosus, assembly GCA_030545235.1. Classification (NCBI taxonomy): domain Eukaryota; kingdom Viridiplantae; phylum Streptophyta; class Magnoliopsida; order Asterales; family Asteraceae; genus Helianthus; species Helianthus tuberosus. The sequence continues at coordinate 90,116,088 of CM060418.1, read as the reverse complement.
TTATGTAAGCACTAAAATATTTTATTTTAGTGTTCGGCATAAGAAAAATCCATTCGTCGCGTCATTTGGATCGTTTTTCGCGCTTATGCGCATTCCGTCGTAATTAACCGAACATCGCAACCGTACGGCTAAACGAACCGACATCCGAGATATTTTTGAGCATGTTTTAAGTTCCCTATACTTTAACTTCATTTTAGATCTTTTAAATGGGGTTAACGGGCCTTAAACGTGTCAAAAATGACCTTATTGCATAACAGGGACCAAAAGTGTAAATCTGCCAAAGTTCATGCCTACGATGCGCATGCACTTTTGCCCTACGATGCGTACGGGGTCTCCAGACCAGATGCAGAGTATTTAACAGCCTGTTTACAGCTGATTAATCCACAACCACATACTCACACATGCTTAGTCAGATGATAAGAACCCATTTTTAGTACCATAAGGTTCCGACACATGTACGGATGCGATTAAGGCACGATATTCGACAAACGATCCTAACGGTTCTCCTAAAACTATAAATACCCCATGCCCCCCATTGCTAAACTTACAAGAATTTTGATTTGAGAAACTCTAAGTTGAAACCATTGTTTCATACCTGAGATTCTTGAATCGAGATTAGCATTCGGGGACCCTTTGTAAGTATTCTTTCGTTCTTTTCTTTCTTTTATTGCTTTTCGAGTCAGAAAGTCAAACTTTGTTTGACTTTCAGCGTTGACCAGCTTATGGTCAATGCGAAGTTCGTTTGAACTTCGCAACGTGAGTGTAATCACGTTGGTTATAGTCCCTTGGGACTATGCCTACTGATTACCACGTTGTCTAGGGTCGTAGGGTAAGCGATCTAATAAATCGCTTATACCTTCGAACCCGACCCATTTGGTCGATCATTAGGATCCGACCAAACACATTAGGTGACCATAGTATATAGGGAATAACCTTCCGAGGTTATACCTTATGGTCACATCGTTTAAGTAGTTGTATGATAGGTAGTTTATATGCCTTAGGTAAATTACCAGAATACCCTTTTCATGTATAATTGGTAATTAAGCATATGTAACCTAAACTTTTGTCACATAACTGATTATGTAACATTTAGGCATATAACACTTGTCATAGGACTAGTTAGGCGGTCCGAACGCGTTTCACGCGAACGACGCGTTAAAGTAGCATAAGCTACCTAAACGGGTCGTAATGGGTCGTAAGCACTTATATTAAGGTTTCATTTAGTATGTAGGCTTTGTTAAACCATATGACACGAGTCTCTATACTCGTTTGGTTTACAAACCCTCATGCTACCCGATCTTCCGATTTAGGTCTGGTTTATTAACATAGTTACCTATATTAGGTGCCGTTTGATTCCGTGATCTCTAGCATTGCTTGGTGGTTATCCTAGGACTTCTGAGCAATCTCAAGTGAGTACATAGACCCCTCTTTTACTGTTTTCCAAACTGTTTTGGGGTGGAACACATGTGCCTACTTGTTACTTTCGTGCTTTCCTGTTTTCACATCATATACCTGCTATGTTCGTTAGTACATTATAGTACATTGTTTTACATTGACATTTTATGCTATGTATGTCCATTGCGTGCATACTTAGTACATCGTTTTACATTTACATTTTATGCTATGTATGTCCATTGCGTGCATACTTAGTACATCGTTTTCATCACATGCTTACATTTTGTTATGACATTTGGGTTATTTACAATGGAACAGTACATTCATTAACATTAGCTACGCCGTTCGTTAGTAGGAAGTGGTACCATAGGAATTGACAACTCCCGTTCCGGACATCCCAGGGAAAGGGGATGAAAGGAATGACCGAATTCGATATACATAATTTAGATAAACCTTTAAGTGGTTTAAGGGTTTATCGCCGCAGTCTCAAGGCTTAGATGTATGCATTATAACAATACCGCATAGATGTTCATATCAGTATAGCATGCATTTCCACAAAACATAGCTTTGATTTAAACCGAGTTTTACTTCAATACTTTGTTCTTGTGCATATGGTTTAGTTGATACATTTCACTAGCCATACATATCATTTTGTTTTCATATTACATGATTTACATTGATCATGCATTTACACAAAACATAGCTTTGATTTAAACCAAGTTTTACTTCAATACTATGTTTTTGTGCATATGGTTTAGTTGATACATTTCACTAGCCATACATATCATTTTGTTTACATATTACATGATTTACATTGATCATGCATTTCCACAAAACATAGCTTTGATTTAAACCAAGTTTTACTTCAATACTATGTTCTTGTGCATATGGTTTAGTTGACACATTTCACTAGCCATACATATCATTTTGGTTACACATTACATGGTTTACATTTGACACATAAACACTTTTGACATTGGTTATACATTACATGATTTACATTAGACATGAACATTTTACTTTGGTAGTTTGGTTTGAGTAAGTGATTAAGTAACGATGCATGTGTAATATGATACAAGCATGGTGGATACGCCGCTGGTACTTCCTATATATAAGTGTTTGTATGGTGTTACATATCGTAGCGTTATTTGAATCATTTCAGTTTATGACATATAACATTTTATACAAATAATATACTTTTCCCAATACATTGTTTTACAAACAACTTAACTTATACAAACTCATTTTACATGGTTATTCATTTAACCATGCATTATTCTCTTATTTATACGTATCATCTGAACTTATTGTTTTTCAAATGATTTACAAAGACAAAGCAAAATTACAAGGTTCATGACTAAACATTTTCTTAAACAGAAGTCATGAATCTGATTTTCACAAAACCTATGTACTCGCCGGCATTTTTATGCTGACGTACCTATTTTCACATGTGTTTCAGGAAATGAAGCATAGGATTGAACAAGATACACTTAGGCGGACATGGGCTTTAGTGACACTAAAAGATGCAAGACTAGTTATTTATGTTATGTTTCTTTGATTGTCAAGACATTGTAACTCGTGTTTTTAATAAAACAATATTTAAATTTCCATGTGTTATGTAACAATGATTCTGTTACAACACTCCCCGATGTTTCCGCCATGTTTTGTTGTTTTACGTGGTCGGGGTGTGACATTACGGGCCTTAGAAGTGCCGGAAATGGGCTGAATACACAACAGGGACCAAAACTGCAATTCTGTTAGACATGGCCAGGCGGCCCGCCTCAGTTTCTGTTAATCCCCACGCGGGCCGCGTCCGACTATCAGACCAGATTCAGTGTTTTTCACAGCAGATTGCAGCTGTTTGATTCACAACCACACACTCACACATGCTTAGTCAGCTGATAAGAACCATTTTGAGCTACCATAAGGTCCCGACACTTGTACGGGTGGGATTAAGGCACGTTTTCCATGAAACGATCTTAACGGTGGACCTTTTACTATAAATACCCCACCCCCCATGCTTCAAAATCACAAGAATTTTGATTTGAGAAACTCTAAGTTGAAACATTTGTTTCATACCTGAGATTTTTGAATCGAGATTAGCATTCGGGGACCCTTCGTAAGTATTCTTTCGTTCTTTTCCTTATTTTATTGCTTTAGAGTCAGAAAGTCAAACTTTGTTTGACTTTCAGCGTTGACCAGCTTATGGTCAATGCGAAGTTCGTTTGAACTTCGCAACGTGATTGTAATCACGATGGTCATAGTCCCTTGGGACTATGCCTACTGATTACCACGTTGTCTAGGGTCGTAGGGTAAGCGATCTGATCAATCGCTTATACCTTCGAACCCGACCCAGTTTGGTCGATCATTAGGATCCGACCAAATACATTAGGTGACCATAGTGTAGGGAATAACCTTCTGAGGTTATACCCTATGGTCACATCGTTTGAGTAGTTGTATGATAGGTAGTTTATATGACTTAGGTAAATTACCAGAATACCCTTTTCATGTGTAATTGGTAATTAAGCATATGTAACCTAAACCTTTGTCACATAACTGATTATGTAACATTTTTAGGCATATAACACTTGTCATAGGACTAGTTAGGCGGTCCGATCGCGTTTTACGCGAACGACGTGTTAAAGTTGCATAAGCTACCTAAACGGGTCGTAATGGGTCGTAAACAATTATGTTAGGTTTCATTTAGTATGTAGGCTTTGTTAAACCAAATGACACGAGTCTCTACACTCGTTTGGTTTACAAACCCTCATTCTATCCGATCCTCCGATTTAGGTCCGGTTTATTAACATAGTGACCTATATTAGGTGTCGTTTGATTCCGAGATCTCTATCATTGTTTGTTTGTCACTCCAGGACTACTGAGTAATCACAAGTGAGTACATAGACCCCTCTTTTACTGTTTTCCAAACATTTTGGGGTGGAACACATGTGCCTACTTGTTACTTTCATGCTTTCCTGTTTTCACATCATATACCTGCTATGTTTGTTAGTACATGATTTCATTACATTTCATGCTAGCTGTGCCCATTGTGTGCATTACTTAGTACATCGTTTTACATTACATTTCATGCTAGGTGTGCCCATTGTGTGCATTACTTAGTACATCGTTTTACATTACATTTCATGCTAGGTGTGCCCATTGTGTGCATTACTTAGTACATCGTTTTACATTACATTTCACACTACGTATGTTCATTTGATTACATACTTAGTGCATCGTTTTAACATGCTTACATTTTTGGTATGACATTTGGTTTGTTTAACATGGAACAATACATTCATTAACATTGATCATGTCATTCGTTAGTAGGTAGTGGTACCATAGGAATTGACAACTCCCGTTCCGGACATCCTGGGAATGGGGATGAAAGGAATGACCGAATTCGATATACATAATTTAGATAAACCTTTAATTTGTTTAAGGGTTTATCGCCACAGTCTCAAGGCTTGGATGTATGCATTTTAACAATACCGCATAGATGTTTGTATCAGTAAAGCATGCATTTGTTACACAAAACATAACTTTGATTTAAACTATGTTTTACTTCAATACCTTGTTTTGTGCATTTTACATATGGTTTAGTTGATATATTTCACTTACCATACATGAAATTTTGGTTACACATTACATGATCTACATTGAACATAAACATTTTGACATTGATATACATATTTGGTGGTTTACATTGGACATAGACATTTTGATATGGTTTACACAATAACACTTGACATTTGGTTTGTACATGAACAAGTTACATTGGTGGTTGTTTGGGTAAGTGATTTGAGTAACGAGGCGTGTGTAATATGATACAAACATGGTGGATACGCCGCTGGTACTTCCTATATATAAGTGTTTGTATAATATTACATAGCGCAACGTTATTTAAACCATTTCAGTATAGACATATTACATTTTATACAAATAACATACTTTTCACAAGACATTGTTTTACAAAACAGTTTATCTTATACAACTCATTTTACATGGTTATTCATTTAACCTTACATTTATTTATACATATCAACTGATTTTATCGTTTTTCAAATGATTTACAAGACAAAGCAAATTACAAGGTTCATGACCAAACATTTTCTCAAATACAAGTCATGAATCCTATTTTCACAAACCTATGTATCTCACAGGCATTTTTATGCTGACGTACCTATTTTCACATGTGTTTTCAGGAGCTTTTCCGTAGGATGTTGATCATGACACTAGGGCGGACCTGTGCCTTAGAGACTAAAAATGGAGATAGACTTGTTTAATTATGTTATAAACTCTGTATTTTCTATTTAAGACAATGTAACACTTCTGTTTAATAATTAAAATACAACTTTGAATACCATGGTTATGAAACAATTTATTCTGTTACGACACGCCCCGGCGTTTCCGCCGCGATTTGTTGTTTTACGCGGTCGGGGTGTGACAGAAACGCCCTTTTGAAACATAAAACCATATTGTGTATATGTGAACATGTTTTTGACATATAATCTGATCTAGTAACATGTTTAGGGATAATTGGGCATATAAGACTTGACATAGCTTATAGATAACCATCCGAACATAGTTTTGCGCAACCGACGCGTTATAGTAGCTTATGCTACCATAATGGGTCGAAACGGGTCAAGAGCAATTAGGTAGACTTCCAAATCAGAATGTTAGCTCTATTAAATCATACCATATGATTTCAATTACTCATTTGATTTATAGAACATCATTTTATCCTATCTCCCGGTTTAGGAGCCGTTTAATAACATAGTTGGCTATATTAGGTGCCGTTTGATTCCGTACTCCCTGTAGCTTTGCTTGGTTGTTGTTCAAGACTTCTAAGCACCCTCAAGTGAGTACATAGTCCCCTCTTTTACTGTTTTCAATGTTTTGGGGTGAAGCATGTGTACCTATTTGTTATGTTCATGATTTCAAAGTATAATCGATTATACATATTAGTACTTATCTTTTGACAAACTGAATGATTATTTATGGTTTAAACACCGATTTTTCAAAGATTATAAAATTAATTGTTGAATTGTACTTATTTATGTTCACAAGACCGATTGGTAGTATGATATAGCGCTATAGGATTTGACACCCCATTCCTGTTGTTTATGGAATGTCAGAAACCGATATTTTATCCAAATAGGAATTGCCTTCGTGGTATTTCTATAATCTCAAAGGTGTATTTTGATGCACTAGGTTTGACTGAATTCTTAAATCACACTTTTATTGTATATTTTATTATACTCCCAAAAGTATAGTTTGATATACTCTCATGTGTGATATTGTACAAAACAACATATATTTTGTTAACTACCAAAACATATTTTAAATATGTTATTTATTAAACCAAAACATAGTTTAATATGTTATACATAAATCCAAAGTATACTTTTGATATACTATCGAAAACGATTATTTTAACAACCAAAGTATATTTAATATACTATCTGTTTAACGATTTTGGAACCGAAATATATTTTGATATATTACCTAATCGACTTTCTTAAAACCAAAGTATATTTTTATATATACTACAAACATGTTATTCAAAACATTATTTTATAAACTCATTTTACTTGATTATTTATTTATGCATCATTCTTTTATTTCATCAAATTTCTCATAAATTTTCACATGATTTTATAAAGAAAACATTTTTAGGTTCATGACTACTTTTTGTTAAAACATTCTTTTAAACTTATAAGTCATGAATCATGCATAAACAAAACCTATGTATCTCACAGGCATTTTTATGCTGACGTGCCTATTTTTACACATGTTTCAGGTACTGCTTTGTGATGATTGTTGATACATGCTATACATAGGATAGGCTCGTGCCTTAGCGACTTTAAAACTTGAAAGATAATAATTGTATTTATTTGATTTGATTAATAAACAATGAGTTCAAAAATTCAATAAAACGAAATTATTTAATCCATGGTTGTGAAACATTGATTCTGTTACAACACTCCCCGACGTTTCCGCCACGTTTTGTCGTTTTACGTGGTCGGGGTGTGACAGAATGACCATAAGAGGTATGGCGTCGAGGATTGGTGTCATGAGGTGCTTACCATCGGGATGACCAGTGATGATGTGGTCATGGACTGAAACAAAAGTGACAGGAGGATTCTTGTCAGAGAAGCCATCAGCAAGAGTAAAGTATTACCCAACATCTGGTAGCGCGGACCATTGGAAGTCGTCCTCGTCCTTGGTCAGTCATATCAGGATCACCTTCAGTGTCTGACGTAAATATCTCCGGTGCAGATGCAATCCCATTATCTGTGGCGATGGCCGTAGGGTTATCAGTGTCTGGATAACCCACTTTCTAAATAAGGTGACATGTGTGCCGGTACATAACAGTCATAGCATGTATATCTATAGTAATTGCTAACAATTAGTGTATGCAAACAAGGGTAATTTATCATGTAATCATGTATTCACATTATTCTCCATGAAATTTTCTATCCTTCCTAGCCTCTCAGACTAAGCCACCTAGCCTCTCAGACTAAGCTTCCCAGTCTCTCAGACTGAACTCCCTAGTCTCTTAGACTAAGCTTCCCAGTTTCACATACTGAATTTCCCAGTCTCTCAGACTAAACTCCCAGTTTCCCAAATTGTCCCAACTAGTCTCTCAGACTAACTACCCAGTCTCTCAGGCTACCCAGTCTCTCAGGCAGAATCTCTCAGATTAAACTCCTAGTCTCTCAGATTAAACTCCCATTCTCTCAGACTGAATTTCTCATGTTAAACTCCCAGTCTCTTAGACTAAATCCCTGGTCTCTAAGACCAACTCCCTGGTCTCTAAGACCAAACTTCCCCAGTCTCTAAGACTAAATTTCCCCAAGTCTCTAAGACTCAATCTCCCCAGTCTCTAAGATTGATCCTCCCTCAGTCTCTAAGACTGATCCTCCCTCAGTCTCTAAGACTGATCCTCACTCAGGCTCTAAGACTGATCCTCCCTCAGTCTCTAAGACTGATCCTCCCTCAGTCTCTAAGACTGAATTATAAATATAAGTTTTGAAATGTGTATTTGTGCCTTTTGTTTGTAAAATGTTTGTTCCCTGGATCTGGACGTTTAGTGTATGCAATGAAAACATGTTGTAAAACGTTTTCGTGAGAGCCCTAATGATCGTAGTCTAGACTCGAGAAAGAATCCTAGTTCGCTACGATCGAAGCTCTGATACCAAGCTGTCACACCCTGACTTTTGCGGAAGCGTGATTATGGTGTGACTTTCTTGTTATCATTGCATTCAACCATATCAAACAACTATATGATAAAACCAAAGATTTGTCATCCATAAAATGAGTTTAAAACATAACAACTTTGTCTAAAACGTAGACTTCGAATTCAAGTTTTACAAACCATATGAATTGTATAAAAGTTCGCTAAGGACTCGTCAAAAGATATTAGTTGAAATCAAAGTTTGGAAGACGTGTCTCGTCCAGGATTAAGACACACTGACCAAACCCAAAGACCATGGATGACATCTTTATACTTAACATGACTTGAAACTCCAACGCCCGCCAGATCCGTACTTAATATCCTGAAATACATGTAGTTTGAAAAACATCAACAAAAGTTGAGCGAGTTCATGCGTATGTGTATGAATAAGCCTTTAAAGTATGTCTGTATAAATGTGATGTATTGCAAAATACATCCTTTATTCGTGTACAGTTTGTATAGTTTTCGTTATATTTAGTTTGGTTTTTCGTTAGAATATGCATACTATTGATAAAATCGTGTTTTGCAGGTCTTGATGCTTAATTATGCGGGAAACTGAGTGAAACGAGCCAAAATATTGAAGTGTCAAGTCTTGAAGCATGTTGGAAAGGTCGGGGAGTTGAAATAGAGTTAAAAAGCTGAAAAATCACTCTCTGGCACCCCGTGAGAAGTTTTCTGGCACCCGGCGAGAGACTGAAGGTAGTACATGAGAAAAAAAAAACAAGGTGGCACCCCGCCACCCATTCCTAAGTGGGTGGCGCCCCGCCAGAAGCCTGTAGCTGGCAATTATTACGAATTTCATAAGGGTTTGTTATGGAAAGTCATATATAATCATCTTAAACTTGGAAAAAAAACCCTAGTATCGAACTAGAGGCATCTTGGGTGAATTATTGAGCATTCTTGGAGCACTTTGGAGATCTTGAAGCATAGGAATCATTGGTATGAGTTCGGGGAAGAAGACTTGAAGATCTAATCGGGTTTTCTAGTTCTTTATTCTTGACTTTTCTTACGAAACTTGTTATGATGAATTCATGTTTAGACATATTTGATTTGTTTTCACGTTTTAACATTCTCGGCTAAACTTTTAAACCACCTAGACTTGATGAATGGATTAATATGAAGTTTTTACCGGTTTTGTTAATTGCAAGATTATTATGGATTGATTGTGTTTAGTAAAAAGTTTGGTTTAATGATTTGATGTATATGCATGCTTTGAGTTGGTTTATTGTTATTATTTGCTTCATATGATTCTTAGTGACGGTCTATATCACAACATAGAGTCATATTAGGGTCTAGGATTTCGGTGAGTGTCTATAGCACGTAAGAAAACCTTAACTCTTTAGGGTGAAATTGCGCAATAACCCCTAGAAGTAATTGGTAATAATTTGCTAAGTCTTAGTGTTCTACTAGTCCTAATACCTGGAAAATGAGGGGCTATTGGTAGGTCTTACCCGACGAATTGCTTTAGATAGTCCTTGGAAAAGGTCGTGTCTTGGTTGACCTGTCGGTTTTATTAGTCTATCAAGTCAAGTTAATTAATTCAAACTACCCTAGATCTACGATTGGAAAAGAGTAGGTCAACATTAGGGTACTTACACAAGAATTAGACAACTGGAAAGGCGTCTAATAACCGGTAGGATTAACAGCCTAGGTAGTTCCACAGGTTTCTCCTTGAAAAGGGTCGAGGGGCTTAGTTGGTTCTTAATAGGTTTAGTACTTTAAGATCCCGGTTCCATAATTCATGCATTTAACTTAATCGGTAATTCTTTAAAAGTAATCCAGGATTCTTGTCTAGGTGGTCTCGCTCTCATATAAGAAAAGCCTTTAGTCTTCTTTCGTATTAGTCTAGCTTTAGTTTAATATTTAATAGTTTAATATAGATTTCCTTAGTTTTCCGTAACCCCCCCCCCCCCCCCAACACAATAAACAAGTTTCAGTCGTGTCTGTCAGTGTCTATTAGAGTCTAGTTTACATGATACATAGAGTCTCGTGGTTCGATATCCGGACTTCCTAGGGTTATACTACATTGATCGGTACACTTGACGATTGTGTGGTTTAGGTCGAGTCTAGAATTAAAGCTTTTTAGTGTCTAGCTTAGAGAGTCTAATTTAGTTAATTTTTATAGTCTGTTTGGCACACATCAAAATGCATGTCCCTGGTATGTAGCAATAAGGAAAAACAGATCAATTAATGTGTAGCTAATACATTAATAAGTGACATGGCCTAGGAAGCACTCAAACCTGTATGCGTATTTCGTACCGGCCCCTCCGGCGGAACGACATAGTCACCACATGCAGCCACTCGCAGGCCCATGGGTGGGGCTCGCAACACCCAATAGATCTATCACTCATGCCCCTCGGTCCTTATACAAGGATTAATGGTCTTAAGACTATTGCCTACCCATTCACGTGATCTAGTCATACATTCCTTAGCTAATCATACCATGTATAAAGCGTTTGTAATCAGTATGTAACATGTATTTCACCCCCGAAGTTGTAAAACTGAAAACAGTTAAAAGAAAAGGGGGACATGAACTCACAGTAGTGCGTCTCGTACCGGCAACTCAAGCTCTGTCAGCTACACGACAACCTACAACGTACTAATGTCTATTAGACGAACGGGTCGTGCCTTGGCTTAGAGTTTAATGTTTTTGAGTTGCGTTTCTTGTGTCTCCGAGTATTATTCCAAGTTATAATTATTTGTTAAAATAATAATTATTTTAACTTTAAATTATGTTTAATTTTGGAATAACTGTTTAATCAATATTTTGTATTAATACTTCACAAGTATTTTAACTTCGTATTTCCTTCCCAAGAATGGGGGTATTTATACATGTATTTTGTAGCTCCGAAATATTATATTTTTAAGTCCCACTTAGAAAATATATATAACTTATTTGTCCAAAAATAACGTATTCCAAAATATATATATTTTTTCCCAAAAATTATATATTTTCACTTCTTTAGTTTCCAAAATAATATTTACCAAAAATATATGTGTAAGAGTATTTTTTGGAATATTTTATAAGTTACGTTTTCGCGTTTGGTTTCACAATATCAAACGTGTAACTTAAATATTTATTCCGTGAGATTTCTGGTATTATTTTGGAGTTGTAAATGTCATGGCAAATGTAAGTTATATTATTTTACCCTAAAATAATATAACTATTCCACAAAATAAACAAATATTCACACAAGTGTTTTAGTATAAAATATATATTCTAAATATATATATTTATCCATTTTACTTGTAAAAATCAACCTCCGATACTTTGTATTTTTGTAACAAAACCTATGGCGAAGTTTATTTTGAAAAACAAAGTTAAAACATATTTGCAAACACTTGTTAGAAAATAATTTCTAAGTGTTGGAATTTTTAGAAAATTTCGCCATAGTTTCCTTTGTAAATGGAGGTGCCCATGCTAATAAGCATATCATTTTCTTTTCGAAAAATCATTCAAATCAATCAACAACCATACTCTAAACAATATTACACTTACCAAGTGCAAAACTATTCTATTTATAACACAACATGAACTTGATGTTTTATAAAAACGCGTAGTAACTTGGTGAAGTGTTTAGTGGGTTTAGTTACCCTCCAAAGTGTGTTTACTTTTGTTAAAATCTCATTCTCGGGATTTTTAGATGTTCACAACTTGTGAACATATTTTACAAAATATTTATTTACAATATTTTCATGTTTCACTAGCATCCATATACTTATTTTAGTTCGAAAAATAGTGTAAGTATATGTAAGAATCATGATCTTTCAAAAACCATCTTTTAAACTTGGTTTGTTTAGAAAAATCATTCACAAGCCTTGGATTTACTAGTTTACTAGTTCACTTGGTTTGTTTCTTTACAAGGAAATCATTTCACTTTCAAGTTCATGCTTAGTCTAGAAGATGATTATTTCATGAAAGCACATAATCATCTCTAACTTGTTAAACCATGTTTTTAATCATACTCTAACAAGTTCCATATGATGATCAATCATCATATTACTAGAAATCAACAAGTAACATCATACGTATTCAAAACAACATCATTCTAGCATTATTTCATCATATATCATCTTATGTTTCGTGATTCAAGTTTATGTTCTTTTAGTGTTCTCATGATTTCATCATAATATATCTATTAACCACTTAAAAACATGAAGTAAACAAGGATCAAAGAAGTCTTACAACTAGCTTAAAGCTAGGGAAGATCACAAGTGAAAATGTGGAGGATAATAGCAAACGAAGGTGGTCCTTCAAGATCCGTGAGCACCGAGCCTCGTTGATGACCTTGTTACACCTTGAAGTACACTTGGATGGCTTGAATGGAAATTGAAAATGGTTAGTGTGGGAGGGGGTGTTTTGGCCGTAACTTTGCAAGAGGGAGAAAGAGAGTTGAAGTTTGATGAAGATGATGAGGATAGTTAGTTCTTATAACCTCCAAGACCCTTTTATCCAATGGATCCCTTGTCCCTCAAAGTACTTACATGATCTCACCATATCCCAATGCAAGATTATGGAGATTTTAGGAAGATTTAATCAAATCTTTTGATGTGGGGTCCCTAGGGGACGGTTACAATAAAGGGGGGGGGTTAAAATGTAATTTGTTGTGGTAAAAGGTAATTAGTGGAAGGTAAATGGTGAAAGTCTAGTGTTTAGTGTGTTACATGTATTATGTAGTGTGTTTAAGTGTTCGGGAACCAATACTAGCTCAGAAAAAGTGAAACAATGTTTTTAACAATATTTTTGTGTTCCGGGTAATGTCTGGTTGTTCGGTTAGATACCGTTCCGTTAAAGTGCTAAGTTATTCCGTATAGTGTCTTTTATGTAACTTTTTGTGACACTTTTAATTCCCGGCACTTAGGAAAGCATACAGGACCATTTTGCCATATTTTTGCATGTTACTAGCATGTAAAAATGCTGAATTTTGTTAATAAATGCAGAATTCTGCATTTTGAGTGAGTTTTAGGCACTTTCCGGCACTTAAACTATCACCTAGTGACACAGTTTTATGGTCCTCACTTCCCTACACTCCATACTAGTGTAGTACCTTGTCTCTGGCTCATACTGGGCCTCAAAACATTTTCTGTCTATGTACTGGCACTGTCAGTATATATCTGAGTTATCCGCTCACTGTGCTAACTGTGCTTTGTGCATCAAGTATGTCACTAAAGTTTGTATGTGATAAATGTTGTGATGGTATGAAATGTGATGCACATGTATGTATGATACAGAAATCAGAAAGCAGTTTAAGTCATCAGTTGTAATTAAGCACAATCATTAAGCATAAATCAATATTAATTAAACGTACGGATGCATGCAAATTTGACGGTTGTCACAGTCTTAGGGTGGTTTGTTGGTTTGTTTATTCAAGTAGCCATGTGATGAATCTCTAGGTTAGATATTTATGTAATTAGTATTTGTTTAGGGTGTTTAGTGAATTCATCTAGTGTAAGGATGTTAAACAATGTTTATCTAGTTCACTAGTTTGGGTTTTGGTGGTTATTGGATGTTAAACGGATAATAATTGCTCTTACGACTCGATTAATGATCAATTATGAAGCGATATTGGATGATTTATGTTTAAATAACCTTATGGCATATATAATGCTTTTAATATTATTTATAATAATTAGGATCATCCATTGATTATATATGTTTCCCATAATGATGAAACTTTAACCGGTTTAATGGTAATTGCAAGTTTAATGGCTCGGACGGACAATATATTACTTATGTATTTTTCCGGAACTTATTACTTGTATACTTGTTTCCCCACTTAGGGTTTAGTCTGTGTTTGATGTTGGACATGATTAAATGTCCTATATTTGTCGTTTCAGGGAGTACCAGAACCGTCCGGACAGTAATAGTGTAACCGGATACTCTACCAACGGTCTCTGTCAATAGTTTTTATCGTATTGCGACACAGCGAATACGGTCACGTGATAGGAAAATCTAATGCATTTCATGGGGATTGCTAGACTTACGAGACTCAATCATACTGTAGTTAAGTCTAATGCACGTAATTGTACAGTTAAACAAAGATTTAGTTGTACGAAATCACCTGATTTATTGCCATTTGTCACCAATAGATCCTTTGTATATATGTGTGAGTAAGTTAGTTATATTATAAGGAATGATTGTGAGTGGATGAGAGAAAATTATGGGAATCTTATCCATCATCTTTATCTCTATAATTACACTAAAAAACACTACATTTCTCTATTCTTTTCAATTAAATAATATTTTTTTATTTTTATCATTACAATTTTCTCTCTGCTGTACTCACAAGTCACAACCACTTTCTAAAAATATTAAAAAAATTACACGGGTGAACAACGTTTTTTTATTTACAGATGAATAGTAACACATTCTCTCTTCCACTCACAACCCCTCATAACAACTATCTATAATATAGAGGACCCTCTCACAGTATTTGGTAGACATGATGTGAATGCTCTGAGTTAGTTATATTATTAGGAATGGTTATGAGTGGTTTCGAGTGGTTGTGATTGGAGGAGAGAGAAAATATATGAGAATCTTACTGTTCATCTGTAAATATATGGGAACACTGCTCACCCCTTATAAATTTTTAATATTTTAAAAGGTGGTTGTGAGTAGATGAGAGGGAAAAGGTAATGATAAATGTATAAAAAATATTATTTAATTGATAAGAAGAGAGAAAAAATAGTGATTTTTAGTTTAATTATATGTATAGAGATAAAGAATCCAATATGAATGCGCTCTAACCTATTGTCTTTAGGGGACATAGTGTGCTAAGGTGATTTTTTAAGGCTAGATGATATGGTTGGAATTCTCTAGAGGTTCTGTTGTAACACATCATCGTCACGTCACTTAAGGGACTTTATTGCATCTTCTCAGTAACACCTATGGTATGGAATGTAGCCCCTTCAATCATTACCTAATCAATTATTTTTTAATTTTGTTTTATTATTTCTATCATTTAAAGAAATAAATATATAAAAAACATAACATGTTATAAAAATACATATTAATTAAACCTACATTAAAATTAAAAAAAAATCAAATTCTTATAAAAAGTTATAGCATTTTTTTAAAAGAGACATTTTTAAAAATTATATACACTTTAAATTGTTTTTAAGAATTTCAAAAACTATATACTTTAAACTTTTTTTAATACTTTTTAAAATAATTTACGTAAATAAAATTATATAAGTAATTAAAGTTATCTAAAATTCTAAACATGTAACATACAATTAAATAAGTAATAAACCCTATAAAAAATGTTACCTAATGGCGAGGTCTTCGGATATGTTGACTCAAACTCGTGGCAAGGCTAGATCCTCTTTCATCATCCACTTGTCATGACTTTTTTTTTTTTTCGCGACTCGTCGGGTTGCTTTCTATGATGACTCCTCTAGGATGACGTTTCACGGTTTTCGGTTTCGGGATCGGGTCGGGTATCAGGTACTACAATTTGGGTATCGGGTGGAGACATAGGAGACAAGGGTTGTGACATGTATTGACAAAACGTGGACGGGTACATGTAAAGACCCGACATTTGAACGGGTGGAGGTGTGTGTCGACGTTGTGATGATTGCATGTTCCATATTGGTGAATCGTCGGTGGGAAGGGGTCGTTATTCGTCTGTGCCGGTGTTGGGGTAGACGGTCCACAGTTGTTGAGTTTGTATGTAACATCGATTGTGTGGCGAAAAGCCGTTTGGGTCGTTATCGAGCGGAAACATGATGAAGTTATGGATGATATGGGTTGTGAGAGATGGTTTTTTGTTTGAAAAGATCGGATGAATTATTGAGTTGGTTTTAAAAAATGGGTTGAAAGGTTTTATATATAGGGTAAAAATTAGGTTTTAAAATATAAAAATCTTTTAAAAAAATAGCTGTTGTAACGGCTTGTCAACACATGGGCCCCATGTTCGTTGGGCTTGAATAACCCCTCCACCCCTCAGGGGCGCCCATGGTATGTTTGGGTTGGGGGGGGGGGGGGGGGGGGGCTATTGCTCAATTTTTGCTAAGGTGACAGGCTAATGGCGCGTCATACCGAGCAACCTAAAGGTGAAAGGTATAATTCGTATTATATGAGTATTTAAGACAATGTTAATTTGCTGTAAAGAAAGATTAGTCATTAAGAGATTGTTAATTTGCTGTAAAAAGATTAGTCATTGAACGTAGTTTTGAAATGTTTGAATTCTAAGGTGAAAGGTATAAATTGTATTATATGAGTATTTAAAAAGAAAATTCTTTTTAATATATTACTCAAACGACTAAGGATTTGATGAAGTGTTGTCCGGGTCAATATGTTGACACACATGAATTATTATTGTTGTTGTTGCTGCTATAAGAGGCTTTTTTTTTTTTTAAGGAAAACTTCATTAACAAACCGTCAACCCAAGCCGGGCCGACAAAAACAAACTACAAGAAAATTACATATTTACAAACGAACACCAATCACTCTAATCTATCCCTTTATACTTCGATCTAGTAGAAAACAATAAAAAACCCAAAGCCTTAATCTCGCCAACTATACCTTCTATTCTTACCAGAGAGTTCACAAATCTAGCGTTATTCCTGGCACGCCATAAACTCCAACAAGCGATAAAAATAATACCATGGACCGCTGTCTTCTTCTTATCCGAATCTTTGAGATGTAAATGAGTAGTAAGAAGATCTTTCAGGGAAAAAACAATAATGTTAGGAATTTTACACCAAGAACAAATGACATTCCAAACCGTTGAAGCAACAAAGCAAGCGCCAAAGATGTGATCCGCAGATTCATCTTCCGAGAGACAAAGAGGGCACCATGCATCACTCACATCAATGTTTAAGAGGCCTTAAACATTAACCACAACACCTCTTGCTCGGGTGCCCTTTACTTAACAAAATTATCTTTCTTTTCCTTATTCCCGCACATATATATCGTCGTACAAGAATGGCCATTTGAAAATGCCTAAAAACGCCTAAATACGTCGTATGAACTCATACACACTCATCGGGCATGCATGTATGTAAGATGATAGGATTGGTGGTTTGAAATTGATTGCCTGAACATAACCTATATAATTATATTCTATGTATCAAAGCCTAACTAGAGTGCACTTAAAACCATATTACCATAACATGACCCGTTAAACCCTTTTATACAACGAGTAAATGGCTCAAACAGTCTCGCAAGTCAAATCAGTTTGATGAGTTATAATAAACGGATTGAACATGTATATTTCAAAGTTTTTGTAAATCTAACTTTAAACACGTTGATCAACATTAGATAAAGTCCTTATCTCCTATAATAATTATTTTATGTTAGCTAGTAATAACAAAAATAAACATCCACATTGTCATTTCATAAAAAAATCATAAGTACTTACATAAAATATACCTGTTAGGTTTTTCAGAAATTATTTACATGAACAAAGCAAACTTCTCAAATTTCAAAAACTTAAAATTCAACCGGTCCACAAAAAAGTATTAAAGTAAGATTCGAGGCAGAGATGGTAACATATATGTGGAAAGCCCTAAATATGCTAGGCAATGTTGGCCCCTTGGAGGGTTCAGTTTTGCCGCTCCTCATTTGCATAAATGGCCCTTATAATGTCATTCAACATGTCTATGGTGGCCCTCCTTTGAACCACCATGGTTCACAGCCTTTAAGATTTTTGTATACATGTGTGGATTTCAATGAAGGTGGATGTAGTACATTTGGCCATGTTATATCTTAGTTACCATATTTGTGATAGATTTTGGTTTATGTACTATTGTAGTTTAAATGCTTTTGATATCAATGTATGTTTGATGTTGGTAAACATGAGTCTCCTGAAACAAGTACTAACTAGTTTTATGACTTAAAAGAAGTCGAATCTATTGAATAGATTCGAGGTTTAGATTTAAAGCAATTGATGGTTTTAGACTTGGAAACCGATTCTTTTAATTTATTTTGCAAGATATATTTTTCATTGGTTTAGTGATAACAAGGTGTACATCATCCAAAGTGATTCTTCGTTTCTAACTTGAAGTGTTAAATTTTGGTTTGAAAGTAAACATCGGTTTAAGGGTGGAGGGTATGGTTCAATCGCTTTACGGTATTTGAGTTATCATCTAGCCAATAATATCATGCCATGTCAAGTCCCCATTCCACTCCTCATTTTGCACTCAATCACTGGCAATAATTTAAACACATGGAGAGTGGTAAAGAATTTAAAAAAAAATGTGATTGGTTGAAAGGGGTTGGGACACAGCATTAAACCCTCTCTCTCCTCCTTCCCTCCTCTTCCCCGTATCGGCCACTACTCACCGCACAAAACAATCACCGCTCACCGATTTGGAGCCCGTTATCATTCACCGATCGATGAATAATAGTCTCCGAAGGGTTCACCGAACTATACCGTCCACCCTAAGGAGTATATGCGCACACGTTTTTGCTATAATGGATTTGTGACTCCAAAAATTGATTTTGAGGATGGATTTGTGACTCCAAAAAAATGATTTTGAGGATTACCAATAAACTTTAAATATATTAAAGATAATTCAAGTATATTCGAGATAAATATAGTTTGGTTTATTTATTTAAATGGTTTGAATTATCTGTTTATTAAATAGGTTTATTTGGTGGGTTTATTATTTTTTTTAAATAGAGTTTTAGCTAGGTTAGGATAAGTATGGTTTGGAGGCATTGTTTACACTACGATGTGGGTGTTGTGGAATGAACGTAATGATCGAACTTTCAACAACAAAAGAAGGAGACCGGCCGAGATTGTGGAAAATGATAAATCGACGGCATTTTTTTGGTATCGCAATAGGTCTAGATGTAAAGATGTTGATTGGAAAAATTGGTGTGTTTGTCCTTTGGATTGATGTTGTATCGTTTGAGTGCTCGTAGGTCCTTGCTTTGAGGGCTCTTCGAGTTGTTTTTTAATGAAGTTTTCTTTTCAAAAAAAAAAAAAAAAAAGGATAAGTATGAGTATACCATAAATGGATGGTTAGGGCTGTTGTAATTGGTGTGCTTTAATTAATAAATAATAAAGGAGTCGAACAAGTTCATTCAAATCGTGTTTGTGTGTTCAATCAAGGGCCTGACCTCCCAACAATTGGTATCAGAGCTTAGTGGCTTTGAGAGTCGTGTTCCAAGAAGGGAGAGCAGCTCGTTGCGGGGTTTCAACGAAGGTGAAATCAGTTGTAATGAAAGTCGAAGAAAATCAAAATATTAGTTCGAAAAGTTTGGTGAATTTGACGACAAGGAGGCGACTTGTTTGGAATTTTCTTGTTGTTAGGTGTTATCAACAAAGAAACAAGCAGCAAGGCTAGGAGGAGACTAAGACCATGCGTTGTCGTTCGTTGTTTGGGCGTGTTTTTTAAAAGAACGCTCCACGACGCCCACTTCTTCACCCCCTTGGGCGTTTTTCGACCAAAATATGCCCGGAGCGTTTTAAAAACAACGCCGGAGAGGAGGTTTGATGGCCAATAGGATATTATTTGGAGTAAACTGCCATTTTGATCCCTGAGGTTTGGTCACTTTTGCCACTTTAGTCCAAATTTGAAACCTTTTGCATCTGGGTTCCTGTGGTTTCACTTTTATTGTCATTTTGGTCCAAAAATGAAATCAGATCATATTTATCAAATTAAATCCTGGTATTTTTTCTCATGGGAAAAATGGACATTTCTTTTTTTTTTATTTAAAGAAAATAAATAACCCCCACTTCTTCTACCTCTTTCTCTCTGGATCTCTTCTGCATAACAAAACAACCACCATCCATCACCACCTCCACCACCATCAATCTCCACCATCGCCACCATCTATCTCCACCTCCACCACTGCTCAATGTCACACCCAAATCACCATCACCATTTTTAAATAACATTCAACTTTATTTATGACGGCTAGTGTGTTACACACATCCAAGAAAGCGTGTTTGTTGAACGATTTGGTCAACACAACATCAAACAGAAATCGGTGTATATAATCTTCCTCCAATTTGATCATCAAACGATCATCTATTTAAATGACGACTCACGGCATCCATGGCAATCTTATTGAAGTCACTGGTATACATCCGGTTCCTTATCCTTCTTTTCATTTTCTATTCAATTGATACATGTTTTCATCGGTCAATATGACTTATTTGACATGCATGATTCGTGATATCGGTGTAACAACTTTGGATTATACAGATCTGGTTCCGAACTGTGTGTTTGTTGATTTCCAGATCTAATTTCAGTTATTCACACTTTCAGTTGTTAGCTGTGTAACAAATTAAAAGATACTCAATGGATTTCGAGGCAAGATCCCTACGTTTCACCACCACACAAACCTTTCAAATCCCCATATTCCACCATCACCTCATACCCTACACTCTGCTTTAAAACATTACCAACTTCCTCCACCAGAGACCATGGCTTCCACCGCATAACGGATTTTTTTTATCTCGATTTGCTAGATCTGAGTATGTACATTACTCGTCGCCTATGGTTGCCACCTAGACCACCAGAGACCATAGCTTCCACCGCATAATAGATCAGACAAACTGCATGACAGGTCCGAGTTCAGGTAGTTGATTTTCAACTATTAACTGATTTGGTGGGCGGTGGTGCCGTTGTGGTGGCCTGTGAGTTAGGGTTTCTGAATTTACAGTTGGGTTTGGAGAAGATGATGGGGGGTTTCTGATGATGGGAACAATTTTTGTTATTTCAGACATTTGGGTATGTGCTTCTTTTATAAGGTAAATGGTTAATTTAATTATTTTAATTAATAATTTGTTAAAATAATACTTGTAATGACCAAATTACCCCTGAGGAACAAAACTGAAACCACAGGGACGCAGATGCAAAAGGTTTGAGATTTGGACTAAAGTGGCAAAACTTCCCAAACCTGAGGGACCAAAATGGCAGTTTACTCTATTATTTGTTTTAAAAATTAAAAAAATAAATAATTGGGTAATTATGGGAGTGCCACGTGTCTAACAACGCCCAAGGGTGGGGGCATTATCCCACTACGCCCATTTCTTCAAAATGCCCCTTTGCTGACAAGGACGACACGTGGCGGAAAACGCCCATGGGTGGGGCATTATTCACCATAACCACTATGCATGGTCTAAAAAGTAAATAATAAGTCGATGATATTGGAAGTCACACAAGGTGGGCTTTCTTTGGATAAAGAAAACACCAACGGGACGTGGCATGTGGTGGTGTCACAACAGCCTAAAGGTTGTAGGAAATAAGGATAATAGTGTCGGTTCATCAAGGTGTGAGGGTAGTGGCTATGCCTGTGAGGTGTTGTACAACAGCGATGGCGGATGTCAGACCTTTACCGATGGCAGAAACAACGAGGTGAGACGTAATAGATTGCTCAAAGACTTCATAACACTAAATTGCGATAATATTTAATAATTCAAAATTTCCATTTCATTTCATCAATTCAACGATTCATTGTTTCAAAAGGAAATACAACATCTTGAAAGTAAACATAACTAAACATCGAAATATATAAATAAATTTGGGTGAGTTTCTAATTCCACCCTAAGTAGTTTCTTGTGGCATCATCATACATTTCCTACAACATGTAATAAGTATCAGTCAACACAAATAATGTTGGTGAGCATACTAGTTTTATCAACGTATCATATAAAAGATTGGTTCTCAATCCACATGTTAAAGTATACTAATCATGTTACATACTAGCATGCATAACTAAACATCAATCCAACGTTTCCCCTAGCGTAATCTTATCACCAAAGTGAATAAGACCGTAAATATTGAATACTTAACAATGACCCAACAAATGAGGCGGTGTGCTAATCCTATAGCTCTATACATGTCAAGAGAGGCTTGCAAGATTAATGATGTAATAGTAAGCATGAAAAGTCAAGCATGGAATCACAATAAGCATATCAGTTAAGCATTGAATAAAAAATGGGTCAAGTATACTCACGATTTGAGAAGATTTCCACAAAAAGCGAGTGTGGGTTTTGAAGGGTGGAATCACCATAGATTTGGATAAATGGGGCTTATAAGTATGAAATTATATAAAACATATCTTGTTTGGACACTTATTTGGACATTATTATGTGTAGTGTTTTTCATGGGTACTAAGTCACCCATTAGAAGTCCAAAGTAAGGAATCCAAAACCAAAATATTCTCCACCTTATTACATAATATTCAACCATGAGTTGGTTGATATCATGGTGAGGTTTTGGAGATATGTATGTGTATATATGTATATATATAGGGAAAGGGTAAAATGAGAACCACCTTGAGTTGTGAGAACCATGAGAACTAGGCCTTCCAAAAGTTTTTTTCAAAATCATTATTTCTCAAAAATCTTAAAAAAATCACTTGTTCCAGCAAAAAATAAAAATAAAAAAATATCCCATGTAAAAATTTACATCGGATGTAAAAAAAATTACATTGCCATAAAGAAAATTTACATCAGGTGTAAATAAAATTACATCGGGCGTAACTACCGACTCAACAATTTTTTTTGGTTTTTTTTTGTTGTTACAAATGTGTTTATAACATTTTCATCTACGTTTGTGCAAAAATTGGTGACCCAACTCGTGCGAGAAGTAGGAGTTCTCAAGATTCTCACAACTCGTGGTGGTTCTTAATTGAACCGAATCCTATATATATATAGGGATTGGGTAAAATGAGAACCACATTGAGTTGTGAGAACTGTAGGAATCAATATTAACCATTGATCAAATGTATTTTGATGGATGAGATTAAAAGAGAATGAGTAAACTGCCATTTTGGTCCCTGAGGTTTGGTCACTTTTGCCACTTTAGTCCAAATCTCAAACCTTTTGCATCTGGGTCCCTGTGGTTTCAGTTTTATTGCCATTTTGGTCCAAAAGTAAAATCTGGTCATATTTGTCTTATAAAACCTTGCTATTTTGTTCTTTTCCTCAGGGTCAAAATGGTCATTTTAAGCATTAATATATATATAAATAAAATACAAAAAACTCAAAACACCACTCTCAGCTCCCTTCTCTTACTCTCTCCCCCTCTCTCTCTCTCTCTTTCTCTCCCTCCCTCTCTCCTCTCTCTAACACCACCGCCACCATGAACTCCACCAGCGCCACCTCCCCCCCCCCTTCTCACCACCGCCACCACTACCTCCTCACCACAGCCGCCACCACCACCTCCCTCCCCCCAACCTGAATGTGAGCCCTAACCCTAGCCTAGAACACATCCCCATTGTGTGAGCTGCTTGAAAGGGTTTCAATGGCTATTGAAATCGGGCGAATGGGAACTATAACGATGGACAATAGTGGTGGGTTTCAATCGGTTTCACTGATATCAAACCCATTTCAATTCCATGATGAAATAGCAAAAGTTACAGAATTGGAACTGTTCGGTCCGATAATAGGAAGTACGACTTAAATAGGTATTGGGGTTAGCCAGGTCAGTGAGGATGTGGGTTGGTTCGGGTGTAGTCACCGGAGCGTAGAGAGTTGTAGAACATAGGCAGACCTCTTGAAGTTAGGTTTCTCGGGACATCGATAGAAAGACAAAAGAGAAACAGAGACGTACCTGAGTCGGAGACCGGCTGCGAGTGGCGAAAGCGATGCGGTTGTGGTTCAAGAAGATGAGCAGCGGAGATGATGGTGTTGTAGAGGGTTGCCGGTTCGGTGTGAAGATGGAGGATGGTGTTTGGTGATGGAGAACGGTAGGTAGGGGTGGGGTGGATAAGGCGATGGTTCCCTTATTAGGGTTCAAACATATAATGGAGTTGTGGGGAAGGAGATGGTTCTGTTATTAGGGTTCAAACATAAAATGACCATTTTGCCCCCAAGGAAAGGACAAAATAGTAGGATTTTATAAGACAAATATGACCTCATTTCACTTTTGGACCAAAATGGGAATAAAACTGAAACCACAGGGACCCAGATGCAAAAAGTTTAAGATTTAGACTAAAATGGCAAAAGTGACCAAACCTCAGGGACCAAAATGACAGATTACTCAAAGACAATAAAGCAGTGTAATGATTGTGTTTTAATTAATGACATTTTTGTTTTTAGTGAGATAAGGGCTAATTGTTCTTTTACTATGGTCATTAATGATTGGTATCATTATTGATTATGCTTTAATTAATGAGATTGTTTTTTAATAAAAAAATTTATAAACATTCAGTAAAGTCTCAGATAATTTTTTTCGTCCCGGTTTTAAACTTTTTTTACGCCTTGCTGGTTTTAAACTTTTTTACGCCCCGGTTATAAACTTTTTTTACGCCACGGTTTTAAACTTTTTTTACACCCCGGTTTTAAACTTATTTTACGCCCCGGTTTTAAAAAATTTTTACGCCCCGGATTTAAACTTTTTTACGCCCCGGTTTTAAACTTTTTTACGCCCCCAGTTTTAAAGTTTTTTACGCCCCCGTTTTAAACTTTTTTTACGCCCCAGTTTTAAATTTTTTACGCCCCGGTTTTAAACTTTTTTTACGCCCCCAGTTTTAAACTTGTCCTCATAGACATCCGAATCAACAAACATCAGTATTAAACTGCAACTCGACCCGATTTCGGGTTTACAGAATTTCAGAATCTTAACAAACAAACTCAACCAAAATCACGACTCATAGATGTCTCAGATAAGTTAATACTTATCATCATCGAATGAAATATAAAAACCAATAACATAAATCAAAACCATCTATGGATCTTTAAAAAACAGGGTTTGGCTCAAAAGTTTCCAAAAATCATGGCTGCAAGTGGGTTGCAGGTCAAAACCTATCCTCTACCATCCTTGCCTCGCCATCCTCATCAATTGTCGGAAAAAAATTTTCAACTATTATCGCCAAAAAGAAAAAACCAATGACAAAAATTTAGAACTAACCACTTGCAATCGGTCACCGTCACAAAAAAACAATCAATAATCAAAAGGCTTGAACCCGGAGATGCCTCAGGTCGCCGGACTCATCAAAGTGAGTTGCAGGACATCAGTGAAAAGTCATCGGTGAAAGTCACCTCGTTCACTACCAGGTCTGACACCCAAGATTTTGTTTAACCCACCCCCGGTTGAAAATAACCAAGTACCTTATCACTGAACCCAAATATCACAGAACAAAACAACCTCAAAAGTATATCCATCTCTCTCATAAAACCCTGAACTCCCACCAGGAATCACATACTTCTCAAGCACCAACACCTTTGCCCCCTTCAACGCCAATTGTGTCGCCGCCACCAACCCGCCAATCCCCTCACCCCCGGTTTTAAAGAGATCTAATCTGAGAGAGAGATAAACAGATCTGACTTTTTTGTGATAGAGAGAGAAAAGAGATCTAATATACACCAAACAACCTCCAACGTTCACCACCAGACCTCCACAAGCAACCACCGCAAACACCATCACCATTCACTCTCGTCACCGTAACAGATCTGAGAGAGAGAGAGAGAGAGATCTGATTTCCGGTAAAACCCTAATCATGCTCTGAATCTGATCATCAACAAACTGAAACGACTAGAAACTCGCTTCGTCATGGTCCTCCATCGATTGCACCAGATCCGATGAAGAAATCAGCTAAATAGAACGTGGTGGAGGAGCGGCAGTTAGTGGTGGAGGAGCCGGAAAATGGGTGGCAAATGGGTAGTGGTAGTGGGCGCATGTGTTGGTGGCCGGTTGGGTTAGTTAGAGAGAGTTGAAGAGAGAGAGAGAGAGATCTGTGATTTTGAAGATGGATATGAAGAAAGAGAGATAGACCAGTGCTTTAAAAAAGAAATGACAGGACCGATTGACAGTGGAAAGAGAATGCAATGTAAAATATCCAAAATACCCTTCCAGTTTAAAAGGTTGGATTGATGAGGTGTCAAAAAACTATGGTTTAGAGTGGTTCCTACGGTTCTCGCAACTCGGCATGGTTCTCTCTTGAACCGGATCTTATATTAGTCGAGTCATGTATTGTCAAGCATAGGTTGGATAAATCTATTAACCTTATGAGTTAACCAATGCACAAATCATAAGATGGATGATTCGGATGGTCAATAATATAATATGAAGAATATAATTAAATCATCTAATTCACCAAGTTATCAAGTGAGTTCAACTAGACGAGTGCTTCCAAACATGATTATGATTGGAGACTTGGTGTAGTTTGTTTGCTTGGAAGTTACTTGGTGACTTACTTAGAATGCATGAAATGCAAACTAATATAACTAAGCTTTCCGGAACAAAACTTCAATCCAAATCAATCCAATATAGGGATTTGTAGGCAACTTAAAGATGTCCCAAAGATAAAGCAAGATAAACATGATTGATAGTTTTAACAAAACTCAAGAAAAATCCCAACATTGGACCTCAAAATGCTGATGTACAATCTTTGTTTACCTTGGTAAACATATGGTAACACTCTAAGAGGTTATCCAATGAAGGAGAAGCAAGAAAAAAGAAGAAAATTTGCATAAACAAGCTCCAAACTTACTATTTTGAACTTGGATGAATCTGTCTAAACTTGAAAAATATGAAGATTAGAGTGTTTGAGAGAGTGGTTTGAGTGTAGAAAGTGTCTAGGAGGTGTAGAAGAGTTGTATTTATAAGTGTGGATTCGGGGTTTGGTCATAAAGGAAGTGGTTGGGAGTTAGGAGATGAGGGAAAGTTAAAAAACAAGCAAATTTCACGAATTTGGCACTAGATGAATGCCTTACGGACTGCATGGCTGTTGTATATGGTCCCCAAGGACCCTAAAAAATGCAAAAATTCCACTTTATTCCTTGTTGTTTGCTTGGGTTTCTATTTAGGGCCATAAACGTATAGTTAACTATGTTTTGAATATTTTAAGGTGTAATTAAACATGTGTAATATATGAATATATTTGAATATAAATATGAGAAAATATAATCTCGATGTATTGTTTGGTTTTTAAATAAAACACGTATTTTGTGATTGTTTGCGTATTATGCATGTATGATTAAACAAGTATGATATAAAAATGTGTTTCCCATTGTGATCAAGTCTCAAATGAAAAGATTGAAATGAAAATTCGAATTACAAATAATTGAAAAAGAACTGAAAAATACGGAATGTTACAACGGAGTATTAAACTTGATTGCTTAAATTGAGAAAAAAAGGAGCAACAACTACTAGGAATTAATACATGTCTTACAGAACCGTGTTTCGATTGGTTTCCGAACCCGATTGCAAAACCAAAAGCTGTGGTGCGATTAAGTGTTTAGTGACAATCACAAATGTTCGATAGAGTGTTGATTTAAAGGCTACGACGGCGATTAAAATAGACCTAAAAGACAGTTGTATTGAGTTGTCAAATGGGACATCAACATCAGGTGATTTGAGCGTGATTTTGAGACTGAAAACGATAGTCTTTGGTGGGTTCGTGGTGGCAAAAGGTGTATTGGGTCAGCCGATGTCACGTGGAGTATTGTTGAGAAAACGGTAGTGAAAGGTGACCTGTTTAGTTCAGTTTAACGGTGATAAACTTCACCGAGTTAGCAACTTTCAATCCAATGATGATCAGAACCGTTACTTCCCGCCAAAGATAAGACCAGAGTAACCGGTATAGGTTGTTCTTATTGGAAGAAGATATCCAAATGGACTTGCAGGTAGGCGGATGGAAGAAGATTCGTCAAAGTAAGAGGCTTTGATTCTTGTCGTGTCTAGCAAGGGAATGGAAACGGAAGAAGGGGCAAACTTATTTTTTTCCTTTGGTCGGTGGTTAAAAATGATGTAGGTGTTGTGACCCTAGAAAAAGAATATTGAGATTGGTCAAATGACGAAAGTTGTCAATAACGATGCAGATATGAAGCGGGTCCAAATCGGAACTAAAGGGTGAATGAAGGATAATTCTGATTTGGTGGATTATTCATAAAGTTTAAATGGGTTGAAGATAATTCAAGTAGATTTGAGATAAATACGTTTATTTGTTTGGCTTGTTATATTATTACAATAGAGCTTGAATTATGTTAGGATAAGTATGAGTCTAGTATAAATAGATGGTTATAGCTATGGTAAATGATGTGCTTTCAATGATAAATAAAAAAAAGTCGAACGAGTTTGTTCGAATCGTGTTTATGTGTTTGATCAATGGCCTGATTTTCTAATAGAGATGAGTGTGTGCATTAGGTATGGCAAAAATACCCAAGCCTGACGGGTATACCCGAAACCCGAAGCATTTGGGACGGGTATACCGATACCCGACAGGTAATGGGCTAGGTAGGGAATTGGAAATAAAATATTTCATAGGTATGGGATTAGATTATACCCGGCCAAATTACCCGAAAGTATATACTCATTTACCCGAAACATGTACCCAAAACTATTGTTTAGTAATGTTTCATTATAGTAGCATTATTATTTGAAAAATAAACTTTTCTTTTGGAATATATATCTTTATGCATTCTTTATATTTATTTGTATGTTGTGAAATAAAAAATTATTTTTTGAGATTAAATTGGGTGGGGTTCGGCTACAAAGTCCATTTTTTTATATTAAAACTACAACAATATCATTCCACACGAAAAAGGGCAATTACAAATCGAAAGTGTAGAGTGAAGATTACTAAAACACCATATTCAAAACCTAACAGTCCAAAAAAATATTAAATACACCATCTTAGAACTATAAATATAAAACAAAACATGATATGTCGCAACCCCCGGCCCCTAGTCACTTAGGAACGGGCGACCGCGAGCTCAGATTCAGTGGTATCGGTGTTTAACAGTTTGGCAGCGGAATTTTCATCAGGACCGTAGTTAGGAAATATTTTATCAGAGTAAAATACCACATTTTTATAATAATAAACACATGGGTAAAACCCTAGTTTCTATTACAAACATGTTTATAGGGATAAACCCTAATTTATTGAAATAAAACATCTTCTTTATTTAGGTAACTTTTATAGCCACATTTTCCAAGCCTTCAGTGTTGTCCAGCTGACTTCTATTTGGCTTTCACATTTTGTTACCTGAAACGCGTTTTAAAAACATTTGTCAGTGGGAAATA
Organism: Helianthus tuberosus; assembly: GCA_030545235.1. Lineage (NCBI taxonomy): Eukaryota > Viridiplantae > Streptophyta > Magnoliopsida > Asterales > Asteraceae > Helianthus > Helianthus tuberosus. Next base: position 90,086,519 of record CM060418.1, on the reverse strand, counting down.
CTGGTGAGTGAATCCCAGTTTAATCAAAACAGGTTTTATCATTTTACAGTATTGAGGGCGATCTCGCAATTGCCACCCACGGCACTGTCAATCCTGACTTATGGTAATGTTACTACTCACAGTGTAGTAACAAATTTTGTATACAAAACCCCAACATACCGACAGTAATTTTAGAATCACAAATACTCAATCACTGTTAAATATAATTTAAAACAATTGAGGTTTTGTAAAAATAGTTTACAAAAAGAAGGATTACTCACATTGCTAATTTAGGTATTTTCCTTGTGACTTCCTGGTTATAATCTATTAATTAAAACAATGCACACGCGTTAGTATAATAACCCAATTTACATTAGTTATACCCTCCCCGAGACAGAACTCCAACGACTACGTCGGGCAGAGCCTCGACAGCCGTTACGGAGCACTTGATCAATCGGGCAGCGTATCTAATACGTAACCGGGGGTTAAAATACTTACAACGAGGCAGAACTTCGCTATTTTAGTGGTTATAATGCCCGGGTATAATTTTAGCTTTAGGGAATTGGGAGATTGAGAGAGAATTCGATATTTTTGAACGACGGAAACTGAATGCCTGAGGCCCCTATTTATAGTTTTGATCGGCCACTCTCTCGCGGCCCGTGAGAGATGAAGGCTAAGCCTTCACGGCCTGCTAGGGTAGGCCCTAGCTTGGCTGATTCGACCACTAGGCTTGACACGCAGCTGACACGTGGTGGCACCGGGTGCCGGCCTGATGTTGAGCTGTCGCGCCCCGCGAAGCACACAACCAATATGGTCGCGGCCCGTGAGCGACTGGTAAAACTTAATTTATTTGATTTTTGTAAAATAAAGTTATTTCGGAACCGGTTTTCGTATACGGGATGTATTTTAGGGCGTATAGGGGTGTTCTAATTATTTTAGGAGGGTTGTTATATCCTCCCCACCTTGTTTTAGAACTCGTCCTCGAGGTCTACTGGAACAGGTGTGGGTATTTCTTCTGCATCTCTGATTCAAGCTCCCACGTATATTCTGGTCCTCTCTTGGAATCCCATTTTACTTTGACTAGAACCAATCTCTTGTGTTTGAGATTCTTGATCTTTCTGTCTTCAATCTGTAGGGGGCTCTCTACAAACTTAAGTTTCTCATTTACCTCTATATCCTTAAGAGGTACTACTAATGATTCATCGGCTAAGCACTTTTTGAGATTACATGCATGAAATACATCATGTATTCCTGCCATTTCCCCTGGCAGTTGTAGCTGATAAGCTACTAGTCCTATTCCTCTGATAATCTCAAAAGGTCCAACATACCTGGGGCTTAGCTTTCCCCTCTTGATGAATCTGACTACTCCTTTCCAAGGAGAAACTTTTAACAATACCTTATCTCCTACTTGAAATTCCAATGGCTTTCGCCTGTTATCAGCATAACTCTTTTGTCGATCACGTGCTGCTTTTAGTCTTTCTTTGACTTGAATAATCTTATCCGTTGTTTCTTGTACAATCTCGGGTCCAGACAGTTGCTTTTCTCCACTTTCTGCCCAACAGACTGGAGTTCGGCACTTTCATCCATAAAGTGATTCGAATGGTGCAGCATTGATACTGGTATGATAGCTGTTATTAAAGGAAAATTCTATTAGTGGTAAATGATCATCCCAATTTCCTCCGAAATCAATTACACAAGCTCTAAGCATATCTTCCATTGTCTGAATTATCCTTTCACTTTCTCCATCCGTTTGAGGATAATAAGCGGTGCTTAGATTTAGCTTGGTTCCCATTGCTTTTTGGAAAGTTGTCTAAAAATGAGAAGTAAAATGGCTATCTCTATCAGAAACAATAGATAAAGGAATTCTATGTAATGAAACTATTTCATTTACATACAACTTGGCTAACTGTTCCATACTGAAAGTTTCCTTCATCGGTAAGAAATGAGCAGACTTGGTTAACCTATCTACAATCACCCAGATTGTATCATTACCTTTTCATGTCTTGGGAAATTTGGTAACAAAGTCCATTGTTATCAATTCCCATTTCCATATAGGCATTTCCAATTGCTGCAATAAACCTGAGGGTTTCTGATGCTCAGCTTTAACCTGTGAACAGGTTAGACACTTGGCAACATAAGCTGCTATATCCTTTTTCATTCCTATCTACCAGAAATTCTTTCTTAAGTCTTGATACATTTTATCACTTCCAGGATGTATCGTATATTTAGACTTATGGGCTTCTTCCAATATTCGGTGGCGTAGGTTTCCTCGTTTAGGTATCCACATTCTTTTCTTATGGAATCTCCAAATTCCATCTGTTCCTTGTTCTAATTCCTTCATCATTCCTTTTATTTTTTCAGTATCATCCTTGATTACTGATTCTTGTACTTCTCTAATTTGTTCATTTAAATCTATCTGCAGATTTAATTTAAGAGAACATACTTTTCTTGGCTTTTAATGATACTTTCGACTTTAAGCATCAGCTACTACATTAGCCTTTCCTGCATGATACTGGATATTACAATCATAATCACTAAGAAATTCCATCCAGCGTCTTTGTCTCATGTTTAACTCTTTTTGCCCAAAAATGTACCTTAAACTCTTATGATCAGTGAAGACAACAAATTTATTTCCATATAAATAGTGTCTCCAAATCTTAAGGGCAAAAATTATGGCTCCTAACTCTAAATCATGGGTTGAATAATTTTCTTCATGATTCTTAAGTTGTCTAGAGGCATAAGCTATAACCTTTTGACGTTGCATCAACACACATCCATAACCTAATTTAGAAGCGTCACAATAGACTATAAAGTCTTCAGTTCCTTCTGGTAACGCTAGTATGGGTGCGTTGGTTAACCTTTGCTTAAGAATTCTAAAGGCTTCTTCCTGTTTTGGTCCCCATTCAAACTTAATAGATTTATAAGTCAATTTGGTTAAGGGAATGGCTATTCTAGGTTAATCTCGGATAAACCGTCTATAATAACCGGCTAGCCCTAGAAAACTTCTCACCTCAGTCGGTGATTCAGGGACTTTCCATTTAGTAATCGACTCAATCTTTGTGGGATCTACATGAATTCCTTCATGATTAACTAAATGTCCAAGAAATTGCACTTCTTCTAACCAAAATTCGCATTTCAAAAATTTAGCATAAAGCTTTTCCTTTCTCAGCAAATTTAGGAGTGCATGTAGATGCGCTGCATGTTCCTCTTTACTATTAGAGTAAATGAGAATATCATCAATAAAGACAATTATGAATTTGTCCAGATATGGTTTACATATTCTGTTCATCATGTCCATAAATGCGGCTGGGGCATTGGTTAGACTAAATGTGTCAGACCCCGACCACGTAAAACAATAAAACGTGGCGGAAACGTCGGGGAGTGTTGTAACAGAATCATTGTTTCACAACCATGGATTAAACAGTTTCATTTTATTAAATTAAACGTATTACATTACATTGGAATTAGAAACAAAACAAGAACAAATAGACTTTCATTGTTATTAAGTCACTAAGGCCACGTCCATTCCTATGTGACCGTACACAAAAAATCATCATCAAACATCATCAACTATGGTACCTGAAACACACGTGAAAATACGGCAGCATAAAAATGCCGGCGAGTACATAGGTTTATATGAATGTCAGATTCATGGCTCGTTTTACATGTTGCAATAATTATTTAAGAACCTTGTTTTGAAAAGTATAATATTGCGACATAATTAACCAACTCAAATCAAGTTGGTTATAATTTGCAAAATCTCGTAGCCATGATTCTTAACTCCAAAACATTTGTTTTATTAAATCAAATTGTAAAATATCTCATAAAAACTCGTTAATAAAACTCGTATGGTTTATATTATTCACAAAACATCCTTGTGTGACATTGTTTCGAAATCGTTTACCAGAGTGATCTAGATAACACAACGATATATAATGTGTTAAAAGCACTTATATATAGGAAGTACCAGCGGCGTATCCACCATGCTTTTAACACATTACACCCGCCCCGTTACCTAATCACTTCCCTAACCCAATGGCTCAAACAATTACAAATGGTTCACATAAATCAAATGGTTACAAACGGTTCACATAAATCCAACGATTACAAATGGTTCAAAACGTAAAATAATTGTGCTAGCATTTTAAGTGAACATACATAGCAAAACATAATGAAATCATGTACTAATAGTGTACTGATGAACATAGCAAGTATATGATATGAAAACATGGAAAGCACGAAAATAACAAGTAGGCAGATGTGTTTCACCCCAAAACGTTTGGAAAACAGTAAAAGAGGGGTCTATGTACTCACTTGAGGGTGCTTAGAAGTCTTGAACAACAACCAAGCAAGGCTAGAAGGATCACGGAAATCAAACGGCACCTAATATAGGTAACTATGTAAATAACCGGACCTAAATCGGGAGATCGGATAGAATGAGGTTTCGTAAACCAAATGAGTATATAAACTCATGAAATATGGTTTAACAAAGCCTACATTCTAAAATGGAAACCTATCCTAAGTGCTTATGACCCATTACGACCCGTTTAGGTAGCTTACGCTACTTTAACGCGTCGTTCGCGTAAAACGCGTTCGAACCGCCTAACTAGTCCTATGATAAGTAATATATGCCTTAACATGTTTAATAATGTTGCCTAATCAGTTTAGATGTCAAAATTTAGGTTACATATGCTTAAAATGAATTTATGCGCAAAAATGGCATTTTGGTCATTTTCCTAAGGCATATAAATTACCTATCATACAACTAACTAAACGAAGTGACCATAAGGTATAACCTCAGAAGGTTATTCCCTATACAACTATGGTCACCTAATGTGTTTGGTCGGATCCTAATGATCGACCAAACGGGTCGGGTTCGAAAGTATAAGCGATTGTTTAGATCGCTTACCTTACGGCCCTATATAAGCACTAAACCTAAAGTGACGAGCTAAACATGTTAAAACATGTTTAACGAAGTTTGAAAACAGGTTTGGTAACAAAACAAACGGTTTTGATACCTAAAAGTAGTTTGGTTACAAAATACGCAAGAACACGCATTTTGGCCGAAACTACGACTCGTCACTAAGCCTAGATAACGTGGTAATCAGTAGGTATAGTCACAAGAGACTAAAACCATCGTGATTATGCTCACGTTATGAAGTTCAAACGAACTTCATGTTGACCATAAACTGGTCAATGCAGAAAGTCAAACATAGTTTGACTTTCACGCTAAAACACGTAAAAGAACGAAAGAGGACTTACAACGGGTCCAAGAATGGAAGCTTTGATCCGTTAAGATCGTTTCTTGAAAGGTGTGAGTTTGAGAGTGAAGTGGGTGGGGGTATTTATAGATTTCATAGAACCGTTAAGATCGTTTCTTGAAACCCGAGCTTTGATCTAGGCCGTACACTTACACCCATTGTTTTCTAAAACCATGGGAGCCCCTAATATGAGTCCATAGTATCATAAAAACCATTAAATACCAGCCCATGGGGTGCAAAACCATGGGTTAAAACCATCAAAATCTCAAAAATGGACCAAGTTCAATGTATCTGCCAGAAATTTCAAAAATCGTCCCTGCACTTGTAAAACTTGATTTTTTTGCACTTTTAAGCCCCGTTAACCCCATTTCAAGGCTCTAAAATAAATTTAAAGTATAGGGAACTTAAAATATGCTCAAAAAACTCTCGGATGTCGGTTCGTTTGGTCGTACGGTTGCGTTGTTCGGTTAATTACGACGGAAATCGTAATGAACGCAAAAACGATCCAAATTACGCGACGAATGGAATTTTATCATGCCAATAACTAAAATAAAATATTTTAATGATTACATAAATTTTTGGATGTCCGGATATATTCAGGACGTAAGATATGCGCGAAAATGCAAACTTATGCACTTTTGACGCTTTTAGTCTCTATTGATCAAATAAGTTTATTTTAGCATACCGAACCCCTCAAAGCCTATTTCTAAGCTATGTAAAGGATATTTTGGGTATTTTTAACTTATGATCAAGTTCCGAAATGTTCGTTAAAGTACGAATCGGCATACTTTCACAGTTTGTCGAATTTAGTCCCTGTAAGCGAATAAACTTGATTTCGGCACACCAAACCTTCCAAAACTTATTTCTAAGTTATGTAAAGGTTATTTAAGGTATGTTAAGCCTATTTCACTGTTCCGGAGTGTTTGTTGCATTAAACTTGTTGCATTAAACTGGTTATATCCACTGTTCTGAAATTGAACAAGAATTGATATGTGCAAATGATACACATATTTATACAAATCCCAAGTATGAAATACAATATTTCATTGGTTTAGTATTTGTTTGATGGTTGAAGTGACACAGGTGTCATAGTCTCCCCTACTTCAGGAAATTTCTTCCCGAAATTTATTCGTAGGAGTCTGTCTATGACGCTGTGTTAAATAATTGCCTTGCATGGAATCTAGGGTGTTTATCTATTTGCGTAGAATAACCCATCAAAGATTATGTAAGGCATAATGCTGTCATTTCTCTCAACAGACAATCTTTAAAAATACAAATGAAGGAAAAATCAAGGATATTCATTTCCCTCGATGGATATTCTTCAGAAACAAAAATGAACGGAATGAGTTATTTTCCTCAATGGGTATTATTCAGAAACGAAAATGAACAAATAATCAAGAATATTCATTTCCCTCGATGGATATTCTTCAGAAACGAAAATGAACGGAATGAGTCATTTTCCTCAATGGGTATTCTTCAGAAATGGAAATGAAGGAAAAATCAAGAATATTCATTTCCCTCGATGGATATTCTTCAGGGACGAAAATGAACGGAATGAGTCATTTTCCTCAATGGGTATTCTTCAGAAACGGAAATGAAGGAAAAATCAAGAATATTCATTTCCCTCGATGGATATTCTTCAGAAACGAAAATGAACGGAATGAGTCATTTTCCTCAATGGGTATTCTTCAGAAACGGAAATGAAGGAAAAAGAAAAATCAAGAATATTCATTTCCCTCGATGGATATTCTTCAGAAACGAAAATGAATGAAATTAGTCATTTTCCTCAATGGGTATTCTTCAGAAACGGAAATGAAGGAAAAAGAAAAATTAGGGATATTCATTTCCCTCGATGGATATTCTTCAGAAACGAAAATGAACGGAATGAGTCATTTTCCTCAATGGGTATTCTTCAGAAACGGAATGAACTGAGTCAACTCTTGGCACATGACAAAACTTGCTGTGGTTTATGTGCACTGAATTCCATAATTATGTATGCATCCATAATTACGTAATTCCTTGCACAGTCCACACAGTTTGTTTTGTAATGTGAAGGGGAAGAAAATCAAACCTGTGATGAGTGTGACTAGACTATCATAGGGTCCTTTTAATTAGATCGACAAATGATCTCTTTAATTAGACCACCAAGGAGTCTTTTCAGCTATATCATCACATGATATTCCTAACCAGATTTTTGGATCAATCTGTTTAACTAGACCACTCAAGGGGTCTAATTATGGAATAGTACATTATAATCCAAGGGTCTTTACTATTACGTAGAAGCCCATTAAGGATTTAAGGTAGTACCTTTGGATATCCTACTATGAATCCCTTATACGAAGATATGGAAGATTCTACGAGGATTTGGATAACAAAAACTTGGATCACACAAAAACATAAAAGGGAACACATAAGCACATAATCACATATTTGTTTAATTTGACCTTTAATTTGTTATCTTTAGACACGGATATTTAAAGCACACCAGGAATCCAATCCGTGGATTTCATTTGGCACTTTAATCATTTTCAAGAATCTATCTATGAAGATAGGATGATCTTCCGAAAATTCGATTTTGTTTTCAAAGAAACGTAATATTCGAATTAAGGTACACAACAATTTTAGGATTTACGGAAATACCCTTAGGTACCCTATTAAGGATTTATAGTCGTACTTTGGGTATTCGTCCAGAGTTGTAACTTGCGCCTTGTACTTCGTTTCTTTGGAAGAAACGGGTACTTAGGATTTTCGTGGAAAACGCAAGAGATCATAAAATGGAAGAATTTTGGGGGTAGTCTGTTCTTCAAGGAATATGATTCCCCGATTGTCGGTATTGTAGGGGATATGTTGTTTATACATGCAACCACATAAATACATTGCAATGTAAATAAAAGATTTATTTATAAACAACGATAACAACTGTTTCATGGACCTTGACAACAAAAGAAAATAATACATAAGACGTGATTATTTCTAAACGGTGTTGTCTTCTAGTCGGTCAGATGCTCATCCCTGTGCTGGATTTGCATTAGCAAGCTTTGGGCAATTTCTTCGGAAATTACCCATCTCGCCACAGATGTAGCAAGAACCTGGTGGAAAACGAGCTTGAGCAGGATTGTTGTCAGCTTGATTTGGTGCAACTACAGCTCGACAAACTCTTGCTGTATGACCAATAAGTCCACAAATTTGGCATTTGCGGCACTTCACACTAGCATGATGATGAAGGTTACATTGGTTGCACAAGGGTGCAGTTCCGTTGTATGGCTTCCTAGCAGGGGGTTGAGCTGGTTGGTTGGGGGCAGCTTGATCATTGTGAGCAACCATGGCGAAGTTCTGGGAAGCTTTTCGCTTCCTTGACTTCTTGGAGGATTCAGTCTGTTCATCTTTGGGTTTCGATTCCTCGATTGGTTTCTTATCACCTTTTCAGAAAAGTTTACCTTTCCTGATTTGAGATTCAGTCAAGGTAGCAGATAGCTCAATGGCCTGCCTAACCGTAGTGGGGTTACTACCAGTCACAATGTCTTGTACTGGGTCAGGGAGGCCATCAATGTACTTTTCGATTGCCTTATCCAAAGCGCAACCATATTCGGGCATAACAGACTTAACTCCTCATAACGATCCGTGTAGGCTCGATGCTCACCGCTATCTTGCTTAAGATCGTCGAATTCCCTTTCCAAGGCCCTGATCTCGTGACGAGGACATAATTCCTTCATCATCAGAGCTCGAAGCTCTTCCCACGTTTAAGCCAGTGCCACATCGGCACCCCTATCTCTCATCAGACCATTCCACCATGTCAAAGCTCGTTTCTCAAAGACACTAGATGCGAATTCTACCTTTCGCTCATTTGGGCATTGAACATGCCTAAAGGTGCTCTCTAGACTCTCGAACCATTGCAGAAGTGTCGTCGCTCCTTGAGACCCAGAAAACTTTGATGGCTTAGCCGAGTTGAACGTCTTGAAGTTGCAGGGGGCATTATTGTTGTTGAGAGCTTGGTTACATTGAGCAACGATGTTCGGGATTGCAGCAGTCATTTGCTGTGTAATGACAGCTGCTAGCTCTTCAATAGGTACCTGATTTTCACGTCGTGGAGGCATTCTAAAAAGGGGAAACAAGAGAGAAAACAAATGAAATGGCATTGGGTAAGAATAGGATGTTACAATTACCAACCAAAAATCATGGGTGACGGTCATTTGTTTGAACCACGAAGCAAACAAACGACACACAAAGGCTGAATCAAAGTAAATAGGTCCTCATAATGTATCACGAAGACATGCTCGCCTATAAGTGGACACTCACCCCAAGAGTTCCCAGGTAAGAGTGACTGGTCCGATACTGCGGATATGTACGAACACTCTAGCCTTAGACAGAAAGCTCAGGGTACAAGCACCCTCCCTTCCAGTTACCACGTGTTCACATTATGTAGCCCCAAACTTTGACGAGAATTTGAAAACTTTGAAGGTTCGTAACCTTATAATAAATCATCCTAGAACAGATGATTAGTTTTCAAAGCAGATTCGAATTTTGTGTTCTTATTGTGGTTGCTGCCTAAAGATAGGCAACGGTATTATTTTATGACTAAACGCAAGTAAACTCGCGTTAGGGTCCTAGGAAGGTTATAGTCTAGGTCAAAGCATTACTAATAACCTAATTCCCTATAACCATTGGCTCTGATACCAACTTTTCTGTCACACCTCGACCACGTAAAACAATAAAACGTGGCAGAAATGTCGGGGAGTGTTGTAACAGAATCATTGTTTCACAACCATGGATTAAACAGTTTCATTTTATTAAATTAAACGTATTACATTACATTGGAATTAGAAACAAAACAAGAACAAATAGACTTTCATTGTTATTAAGTCACTAAGGCCTCGTCCATTCCTATGTGAGCGTACATAAAAAATCATCATCAAACATCATCAACTATGGTACCTGAAACACACGTGAAAATACGTCAGCATAAAAATGTCGGCGAGTACATAGGTTTTATATGAGTGTCAGATTCATGGCTCGTTTTACATGTTGCAATACTTATTTAAAAACCTTGTTTTGAGAAGTATAATATTGCGACATAATTAACCAACTCAAATCAAGTTGGTTATAATTTGCAAAATCTCGTAGCCATGATTCTTAACTCCAAAACATTTGTTTTATTAAATCAAATTGTAAAATATCTCATAAAAACTCGTTAATAAAACTCGTATGGTTTATATTATTTAGAAAACATCCTTGTGTGACATTGTTTCGAAATCGTTTACCCAAGAGATCTAGATAACGCACTGATATATAATGTGTTAAAAGCACTTATATATAGGAAGTACCAGCGGCTTATCCACCATGCTTTTAACACATTACACCCGCCCCGTTACCTAATCACTTTCCTAACCCAATGGCTCAAACAGTTACAAATGGTTCACATAAATCAAATGGTTACAAACGGTTCACATAAATCCAACGATTACAAATGGTTCAAAACGTAAAATAATTGTGCTAGCATGTTAAATGAACATGCATAGCAAAACATAATGAAATCATGTACTAATAGTGTACTAATGAACATAGCAAGTATATGATATGAAAACATGGAAAGCACGAAAATAACAAGTAGGCACATGTGTTTCACCCCAAAACGTTTGCAAAATAGTAAAAGAGGGGTCTATGTACTCACTTGAGGGTGCTTAGCAGTCTTGAACAACAACCAAGCAAGGCTAGAGGGATCAAAGAAATCAAACGGCACCAAATATAGGTAACTATGTAAATAACCGGACCTAAATCGGGAGATCGGATAGAATTAGATTTCGTAAACCAAATGAGTATAGAAACTCATGTAATATGGTTTAACAAAGCCTACATTCTAAAAGGAAACCTATCCTAAGTGCTTACGACCCATTACGACCCGTTTCGGTAGCTTACGCTACGTTAACGCGTCGCTCGCGTAAAACGCGTTCGAACCACCTAACTAGTCCTATGATAAGTAATATATGCCTTAACATGTTTAATAATGTTTCCTAATCAGGTTAGATGTCAAAATTTAGGTTACATATGCTTAAAATGAATTTATGCGCAAAAAGGGCATTTTGGTCATTTTCCAAAGGCATATAAATTACCTATCATACAACTAACTAAACGAAGTGACCATAAGGTATAACCTCGGAAGGTTATTCCCTATACAACTATGGTCACCTAATGTGTTTGGTCGGATCCTAATGATCGACCAAACGGGTCGGGTTCGAAAGTATAAGTGATTGTTTAGATCGCTTACCTTACGACCCTATATAAGCACTAAACCTAAAGTGACGAGCTAAACATGTTAAAACATGTTTTACGAAGTTTGAAAATAGGTTTGGTATCAAAACAAACGGTTTTGATACCTAAAAGTAGTTTGGTTACAAAATACGCAAGAACACGCATTTTGGCCGAAACTACGACTCGTCACTAAGCCTAGATAACGTTGTAATCAGTAGGTATAGTCATAAGAGACTAAAACCATCGTGATTATGCTCACGTTATGAAGTTCAAACAAACTTCATGTTGACCATAAACTGGTCAATGCAGAAAGTCAAAAATAGTTTGACTTTCACGCTAAAACGGGTAAAAGAACGAAAGAGGACTTACAACGGGTCCAAGAATGGAAGCTTTGATCTGAATATTCTCAGGTATGAAGTGATAACACATCAACTTAGAGAACAAATTCAGATCAAAGGTGTGAGTTTGAGAGTGAAGTGGGTGGGGGTATTTATAGATTTCATAGAACCGTTAAGATCGTTTCTTGAAACCCGAGCTTTGATCTAGGCCGTACACTTGCACCCATTGTTTTCTAAAACCATGGGAGCCCCTAATATGAGTCCATAGTATCATAAAAACCATTAAATACCAGCCCATAGGGTGCAAAACCATGGGTTAAAACCATCAAAATCTCAAAAATGGACCAAGTTCAATGTATCTGCTAGAAATTTCAAAAATGGTCCCTGCACTTGTAAAACTTGATTTTTTTTGCACTTTTAAGCCCCGTTAACCCCATTTCAAGGCTCTAAAATAAATTTAAATTATAGGGAACTTTAAATATGCTCAAAAACGTCTCGGATGTCGGTTCGTTTGGTCGTACGGTTGCGTTGTTCGGTTAATTACGACGGAAATCGTAATGAACGCAAAAACGATCCAAATTACGCGACGAATTGAATTTTATCATGCCAATCACTAAAATAAAATATTTTAATGATTACATAAATTTTTGGATGTCCGGATATATTCAGGACGTAAGATATGCGCGAAAATGCAAACTTATGCACTTTTGACGCTTTTAGTCTCTATTGATCAAATAATTTTATTTTAGCATACCGAACCCCTCAAAGCCTATTTCTAAGCAATGTAAAGGATATTTAGGGTATTTTTAACTTATGATCAAGTTCTGGAATGTTCATTACAGTACGAATCAGCATACTTTCGCAGTTTGTCGAATTTAGTCCCTGTAAGCGAATAAACTTGATTTCGGCACACCAAACATTCCAAAACTTATTTCTAAGTTATATAATGGTTATTTAAGGTATGTTAAGCCTATTTCACTGTTCCGGAGTGTTTGTTGCATTAAACTGGTTATATTTACGCATCAGTGCGCGTATAACCTTCCAGAAAGCTATTTAGAGCCCGAAATCGAACAAGAATTGATATGTGCAAATGATACACATATTTATACAAATCCCAAGTATGAAATACAATATTTCATTGGTTTGGTATTTTTTTGATGGTTGAAGTGACACGGGTGTCACAAAATGGCATGACGATAAATTCATAATGGCCCTACCTTGTTCTGAAGGCAGTCTTAGGAATGTCCTATTCATGTACCTTTAGTTGATGATACCCTGAGCGTAAGTCGATCTTAGAAAAGAATCGAGTTCCTTGAAATTGATCAAACAGATCATCGATTCTCGGTAATGGGTACCGATTTTTAATCGTGACCTTATTTGTCGCAACCCCCGCCCCCTAACTCTCCGGGAACGGGCGGCCGCGACCAGTTTTGGTGGTATCGGTGTTTATCATTTTGGCAGCAGAAATTTCATCAGGATCGTAGTTAGGAAATATTTTATCAGAGTAAAATAACACGCTTTTATAATAATAAACATATGGGAAAATTCAAAGTTTCAAGTACACCCATTTTCATAGGGATAACCCTATTTTATTTAAATAAAACATTTCTTTATTTTAGGTAACTTTATAGCCACTTTTCCAAGCCTTCAGTGCTGTCCAGCTGGCTTCTATTTGGCTTTCACATTTTGTTACCTAAAACGCGTTTAAAACTTTTTGTAAGTGGGAAATACTGGTGAGTGAATCCTAGTTTAATCAAGATTTGTAAAACCCATTGTACAGTATTGAGGGCGGTCGCACAATTACATTTGTTTCCATCTACTTTAATTACCACCCACGGTACTGTTAACCCGACTTGTGGTCATGTTACTACTCACAATGTAGTAACAAATTTTGTATACAAAACCCCAACATACCGACGATAATTGTAGAATACAAATACTCAATCACTGTTTAATATATTATTAATTAAGTGAGGTTTTGTAAAAACAGTTTGCAAAAAGGAGATTACTCACATTGCTGTCTTAGGGTTTTCCTTAAGGATTTCCTGGTGATTATCTATTAATTACACAAATGCACACGTGTTAGTATAATAACCCAATATTTACATTAATGATACCCTCTCTGAGACGGTATTCCAATGACTACGTCGGGCAGAACCACGACAGCTGTTACGGAACCCTGGATCAATCGGGCAACGTATCTAATACATAACCGGGGGTTATGATACTTACAACGAGGCAGAACTTCGTTAATTAGGGGGTATTATGCCCAGAAATAGCTTATACTCTTTAGAAATTCGAGAGAGAAAAAGTGTGTGAGCGATTTGAGACTGAAGCCGATGGCCTCTATTTATAGGGCCTGATTTTGGTTTTATCGCGCCCCGCGAAGAAGGAAGGCAGGGCCTTCGCGGCCCGCGAGGACTTGTAGACTAGGCCTTAGCTTTGCTGAGTTGACTCATAGCCTCCACACGCGTCCTGACACGTGGCAGCACCGGGTGCCGCCCTGGTGACTGGCTGTCGCGCCCCGCGTAGCCCGAAGGCAAAGCCTTCGCGGCCCGCAAGCGACCCCATTTTCTTGTTTTTATTTTTTTTAATTATATAGGGTATTTTGGGCTCGGTTTTCGCTTACGGGGTATGTTTTAAGACATATTGGGATATTTTAAATATATCAGGGGTATCAAAAAATATTTTGGAGGGTTGTTATATCCTCCCCACCTTATTTTAGAACTCGTCCTCGAGGTCTACTGAAATAAGTGTGGATATTTCCTTTGCATCTTTGATTCAAACTCCCATGTGTACTCTGGTCCTCTTTTGGAGTCCCATTTTACTTTGACTAGAACTAATCTCTTGTGTTTGAGATTCTTGACTTTCCTGTCTTCAATCAGTAGTGGTCTTTCTACAAATTTTAACTGCTCATTTACCTCTATATCTTTAAGAGGCACTGTAAGTGATTCATCAGCTAAGCACTTTTTGAGATTACATACATGAAATACATCGTGTATTCCTGCCATTTCTTCTGGTAGTTGTAGCTGATAGGCTACATGTCCTATTCTTTTAATAATCTCAAAAGGTCCAACATACCTGGGGCTTAGCTTTCCCCTCTTGATGAATCTGACTACTCCTTTCCAAGGAGAGACTTTCAATAACACATTGTCTCCAACCTGAAATTCCAAGGGTTTTCGTCTGTTATAAGCATAACTCTTCTATCGATCACGTGCTGCTTTCAGTCGTTCCTTGACTTGAATGATTTTTTCGGTTGTTTCTTGTACTATTTCCGGTCCGGATAGTTGCTTTTCTCCAACTTCTGCCCAACAAACTGGGGTTCGGCACTTTCGTCCATAAAGTGCTTCGAATGGTGCAACATTGATACTTGTATGATAACTGTTATTGTAAGAAAATTCTATTAATGGTAAGTGATCGTCCCAATTACCTCCGAAATCAATTACACAAGCTCTAAGCATATCCTCCATTGTCTGAATTGTCCTTTCGCTTTGTCAGTCCATTTGAGGATGATAGGCTGTGCTAAGATTCAACTTGGTTCCCATTGCTTTTTGGAAACTTGTCCTTAAATGAGAGGTAAAACGGCTATCTCTATAAAAAAAACAATTGATAAAGGAATTCCATGCAATGAAACTATTTCATTTACATACAATTTAGCTAACTGTTCCATACTGAAAGTTTCCTTCATTGGTAGAAAATGAGTTGACTTAGTTAGCCTGTCTACAATCACCCAGATTGTATCATTACCTTTTCTTGTTTTGGGTAATTTGGTAACAAAATCCATTGTTATCAATTCCCACTTCCATACTGGCATTTCTAACTGCTGCAATAAACTTGAGGGTTTCTGATGTTCAGCTTTAACCTGTGAACATGTTAGACACTTGGCAACATAAGCTGCTATATCCTTTTTCATTCCTATCCACCAAAAATTCTTTCTTAAATCCTGATACATCTTATCACTTCCAGGATGCATCGTATACTTAGACTTATGGGCTTCTTCTAATATACGGTGGCGTAGGTTTCCTAATTTGGGTATCCACATTCTTTTCTTATGAAATCTCCAAATTCCATCTGTTCCTTGTTCGAATTCCTTAATCATTCCTTTTAATTTCTCAGTATCATCCTTGATTACTGACTCTTGTGCTTTCCTAATCTATTCATTTAAATCTACTTGAAGATTTAATTTAAGAGAACGTACTCTTTTTGGCTTTTCATGATACTTTTGACTTAAAGCATCAGCAACTACATTTGCCTTTCCTTCATGATACTGGATATTACAATCATAATCGCTAAGAAATTCCATCCAGCGTCTTTGTCTCATATTTAACTCCTTTTGCCCGAAAACATACCTTAAACTTTTATGATCTGTGAAAATGGTAAACTTACTACCATAAAGGTAATGTCTCCAAATCTTAAGGGCAAAGATTATAGCTCCAAATTCTAAATCATGGGTTGAATAATTCTCTTCATGATTCTTAAGTTGTCTAGATGCATAAGCTATAACCTTTTGGCGTTGCATTAACACACATCCATAACCTAACTTAGAAGCGTCACAATAGACTACAAAGTCTTCAGTTCCTTCTGGTAACACTAGTATGGGTACGTTGGTTAATCTTTGCTTAAGAATTCTAAAGGCTTCTTCCTATTTTGGTCCCCATTCAAATTTAATGGATTTACAGGTTAACTTAGTTAAGGGAATGGCTATTTTAGAAAAATCTCGAATAAATCTCCTATAGTAACCGGCCAATCCTAAGAAACTTCTAACCTCAGTTGGTGACTCAAGGGTTTTCCATTTGGTAATTACCTCGATCTTGGTGGGATCCACATGAATTCCTTCATGATTGACTAAGTGTCCAAGGAACTGTACCTGTTCTAACCAAAACTCGCACTTCATGAATTTTGCATAAAGCTTTTCTTTCCTTAATAGACTGAGAAGTGCGTGCAGATGCAATGCATGTTCCTTTTTACTTTTAGAGTAAATGAGAATATCATCTATAAAGACAATTATGAATTTATCCAAATATGGCTTATATATTCGGTTCTTCATGTCCATAAATGCGGCTGGGGCATTGGTTAAACCAAATGGCATGACAGTAAATTCATAATGGCCATACCTTGTTCTAAATGCGGTTTTAGGAATGTCCTCTTCCTGTACCTTTAATTGATGATATTCTGACCGTAAATCGATCTTTGAGAAAGATCGAGCTCCTTGCAATTGATCAAATAAATAATCGATTCTCGGTAATGGGTACCGATTTTTAATCGTGACTTTATTCAATTCGCGGTAGTCAATGCACATACGCATCGATCCGTCTTTCTTTTTAATGAATCAGATCAGCGCTCCCCACGTCGATGAACTTGGCTGTATGAATCTTTTCTGCAACAACTCGTCTAACTGTTTCTTCAGTTCCTGTATTTCTGCAGGTGCCAAACGATACGGCGCTTTGGCAATTGGTGCTGTCCTTGGTAGTAGGTGGATTCTGAATTCGACTTCTCTGTCTGGCGGTAGTCCTGGTAGTTCTTCTGGAAATACGTCTGAAAACTGAGATACTACCGGAATATCTTTCAGTTCTTTTCCTTTAGTGTTAGTGATTATGGAAATCAAATACACTAATGATCCTTTTCTTATATAACTTGTTGTTTTCATCACAGAGATGAATTTTGTAGATCTAGACGGCTTATCTCCTTTAATTGTGATCTTTTCACCCTTTGGTGAATTTACTTGGATTGACTTTTGATCACATAAAATACTGGCTTTATTGGCTACTAACCAATCCATTCCTAATACAACATCAAATCCTGCCAGATTCATTGGATAAAGGTTTGCAATAAACTTTTGATTTAAAAATTTTATTCTTGCTCCATGCAAGATTTCCGAAATCTTAATGGTTTCTCCATTTGCTGTCTCTACTAGACATTCTTGTAGTAGTTTAGTTAATGGTTGATTGAGAAGTTTGCAAAATGAAGTATTAATAAAACTTTGGTTTGCACCAGAGTCAAATAATACTTTAGCAAAAACATCATTAACTAAAAACGTACCGGCTATCACATCCGGAATCATCTTCGCTTCTTCTGCAGTCAGAACAAATGCTCCAGTATTTTTAGTAGTCTTGTTGTTCATGGCTGGAGCTAGTTTCGGATAGTTCGGCTTGATGTGACCTTTTTCTCCACAGTTGAAGCACATTCCATTATTAGGTTTCCTCCTGCAATCTTCTTCCTTGTGTCTTAGTATCTTGCAGAAATTGCAGTAAGTGGGGCATTTTCCTGAATGGTTCTTCTTGTAGGCCTTGCAGTAGGGTGCAGAGATAGAACCTACATTTTTCCCACGGTTGGAATTTCCATAACGAAATTCTTGGGTAAGCCTTTGAGCTAAGCTCCTCCTCTGGTCCTCTTCTTGTGTACGTACCAATTCATCAGTCAAGGTGTTTGCTAGTTCTGCAACTTCTTCTATAGTTTGAGGTCTAGCTGCCTTGACTACATGTCACACCCCTTTCTAAGGCGGAAGCACGAGGTGTGATCATGAAAGGTTCTCACTGCATACGACTAGTAAACATACTACATGCTCGTAAAAATAACTCCAAATGCCAATAACATTACGTAATTGAAAACATGGGTTGAGTATTTACATCATAAGACAGCATAAGACATTGTCTGAAAAGTTTACAACATTATTCTAAGATAAACATAAGCAACATCCAGGGCAAGAGTATGACCGCGCGCACATCCACTTTAGTTACCTGAAATACATGTGAGTTTTTGGAAAATCGTCAACATAATGTTGGTGTGAATTCATGCAATTTTTGTATTGAACGTTTGTATACTTTGTATGAAAACATGGTATGTAATTTGTATAAATCAAGTATTTCCGTAAGTATCGAGATTGTTAAAGGGTTGCAAGGCCATTAACATGTGACACGACATAGGAAGCATCCAAACCATAGGCATTTTTCTAGTTGTCGATTCATTACTGAGACACAAAAGCACTACTTGGTACTAGTTATCACCAAGAGTGTGGCTGCCCGAAAACCCATTAGATCTAACCTTTTGTTCTGCGGTCTTAGTATGTACACGATTAATGGTGCTTCTGGTACCTATTCGTGACACGATTTAAAGTATCATTTCTTAGTTTTTGTATCCAGCATACCATAACACATGTATTTTCCCCAAGTTTAAAAAAAGTATGTAAAAGATTAAAAGTGGGGACATGAGCTCACAACTTTGCGTTTCTTGCGCCGTAAACTTCACCGGGTTTGCTTATATAGCGTCGTGACCTATACGTGTTTTATTAACGTTAGTCACTAGACTTGTATCGCACAAGTACAAGTCACCATCTTTTATGTATGTGTTCTTGTTGTAAAAAAATAATTTATATTTTTAACTATGCATCTTACTTATATTATTTTCTCAAAAATAAATATAGGTATCTTGTATTTTTCACCCGAGTTATGTATTTTTGTTCAAAACTTCATTTTAAGTTCGTAACCTGTCCAAGTTACATACTCTATCAAGTAATATATTTTCATAAATATATTGTCTTGTATTTGTCTAAGCATGTTGTATGTGTATTTTTGTATTTTTGTATTTTCACTCCTTAGGAGTATTTAGTGTATTTTCAAGTCCTAATACACTATTACATACAATACATAGTACATACACTTAGCACAAATTTGGTGATCAATAAATATATATATCTTTCTCAAAAATATACATACTTAATATCAATTCTTATCTTGAAGAAATCATCATTTCTTAACTTGAAGTTTACATAAAAATTAGGGAAACCTTGGTAAATATTTTTAGGGAATAAGTTTTACCAAAACTTATATTTTTCTAAGTGTCAAAATTTTATAGAAATTTTGACATAGTTTCCCCTAAAAATGGAGGTTTCCCATGTTTTCAAAACATGTGTTTATTTTCTTTTAAAATCATCACAAACAATCATCAACTTATTCAACACTTACCGGGTGTCAAAATCAAGTAAATTACACTACATCATGAACTTGAAGTTTTGTAAAAACTAGTAGTAACTTACCATGTTATTTAGTAGGTTTAGTTACCCTTAAAACATGGTTATTTGTTTGTAAATCACTTTATTAAAAGATTTAGTCATTTACAACTTGTAAGATGATTTTTCTAAAAATATTTCTTTTGTATTTTTCTTGTTACAATCGTGTTCCTACTCTTGTTTAAACACTAAAAATATTATTAGTTTACTTAGAAACCATGACTTTATAAATCTTGTAAATAAACTTGGTTTCTTGGGAAAATTATTTTTGTAATCATCTATTTACAAGATTTGTATTTTGTTTGAATCATCTTTACATATGAAAACCATTTTCATCATTCAAGTTCATGAAGACATAAAGCATGAAGATCTTGGTCTTTCACAAGATCACCACTTTAACTTACTAGATCATGTGTTTAATCACAATCTAGTAGGTTTCTTATGATGCCTAACATCACTAACACAAATCCTCATTCATCAAGAAGCAAATCATCATCATTTACATGTATTATTATGCATTTAAGCTTATGTTAAAGTATCATGATCATGTTCTTTTGTGTTCTTCAAGTTTATCATTGTTTATCATATTTTAACTATCAAAATATGAAGTAACAAAGGATCATAAGGGTCTTACTACTAGCACAAGGCTAGGGAAGAACACTTGATGTTGAAGATGATAAATGGGTTGGATAATAGCAAATGAAGAAGGTCCTTCAAGATCCACAAGCTCTAAACCTCCTTAAACACCTTCTTGCACCTTGTGACTTACTTGGAATGGATGAACACGGTTTGAAGGTGGTGGTGATGTGTGTGGTTGGCTACGGCCATGAGGAAGAGAGGGAGAGGAGAAGGTGGTGTGTGGTTGATGATGAACACAAGGTCTTCTTATAACCATGCCATATCTTCACAAGATCTTCACTATATCTTTTGAGATTTTATGCAATCTAATAAGATCATAGAATATCTTGGCAAGATCATTAAGGATTTGGCAAGATCTAGTAAGGATTTTGATGGGGGCCACCCCATGACCGTCCATACCAAGGGGGGGGGGGGTAAAGTGTAAGTTTCAACTTCTAATTTCATAAATAAGTTAAGTTTCAAGTGTCTTGATTAGGGACTTGATGTGTTATTATGTTATGAGAGGTGTTATAGTGTTTGGGAATCATAACTAGCTCAGAAACATTAAAACAATGCTTCTAGTAATATTTTGATATTTCGGGAAATGTCTGGTTGTTCGGTTAGATACCGGTTCGTTAAAGTGCTAAATTGCACCGTTTAGTGTCCTTTAAGTACTCTTTTGTGATGCTTTCAATTCCCGACACTTAGGAAGACATTCAGGACTAATTAGTCATATTTTTACATGTTACTAACTCATTACAATGCTGAATTTTGCTGAAATATATGAATTTCAGCATTTAAAGTGCGTTTCAGGTGCTTTTTAGTGCGTATTTTAGCTTTCGGAAAATCTATATGTTAACCCTTGTATATATTCTTGGGTTTCAATGTATTTTAGATTTTGGACCTACTCCTAGGCCCCAATTCTATTGTCTGACTGCTTTCTACAGAATTATTGACACAATGTGTCTTACCGGTGAGTTTACTAGTATTTCTGACGCAACGCTATCATTAATGCATAAAGCAATTTTTGTAGTATAAAACGTGCATGAATTCACAAGTATAGCATGTAATCAAACAATGTTGACATTTAAGCACATAAATGCATATATTTAATATTAATTAAATTGTACGGAAATTACTGGTTTTGTGCCATTTGTCACAGCCTCCCCCCGTTAAAAGAATTTCGTCCCGAAATTTAGGCTGATCTATCTCTCGTAGGAGTTTTCTTGAACAGGTGGGGGTACTTTTCTTTAAACTAGTCTTCACGTTCCCACGTGTACTCGGTTCCGTGCTTAGAGTTCCAACGTAGTTTGACAAGTTTGACACTACTCCTTCGGGTCTTGTTGACTTTCCAGTCTGTAACCTCAACGGGTTGTTCTGTAAATCGGAGGGTGTCGTCAATATGCACTTCATCCGCAGGGATGATCACTGTTTCTTGGGTTGGACTCTTCTTGAGGTTGGATACATGAAACGTATCATGTACTCCTTTAAGTTATTCCGGTAATTCCAACTTGTACGCCACGGTACCAATTCTTTCCAAGATCTTGATTGGTCCGATGTATCGTGGATTCAGCTTTCCACGTTTTCCGAATCTTACTATGCCCTTCCAAGGTGAGACCTTTAACAAAACTTTGTCTCCCACCTCGAATTCTAATGGTTTTCGTCTTCGATAAGCGTAGCTCTTTTGTCGATCTCGAGCCGCCTTAATGCGCTCTCGGATCTGCATAATCTTGTTGGTTTTCTCTTGCACAAGTTCAGGACCAACCATACGTTTGTCTCTAGCGTCTGCCCAACATAATGGCGAGCGGCACTTGCGGCCACACAGAGCTTCGAACGGTGCTGCTTTTATGCTTGTATGATAACTGTTATTGTAGGAAAACTCAACTGAAGGTAGGTGAGTATCCCAGCTGCCGCCTATGTCCATAACACATGCGCGAAGCATATCTTCTAGTGTTTGTATGGTTCGTTCGCTCTGGCCGTCTGTTTGCGGATGGAAGGCCATGCATAGATCTAGTTGGGATCCAAAGGCTTCCTGGAAGGATTGCCAGATCCTCGAGACAAAACGCCCATCTCTGTCTGATATAATTGAGATAGGCACTACATGACGTGCCATGATTTCTTTCAAGTACAACTCAGCAAGCTTTCCAGTGCTGTCTTTTTCTCAGATCGGTAGGACATGCGCAGACTTTGTTAACCGATCGACTATCACCCATATCATGTCGTGCCCCCTAGGGGTCCTGGGTAATTTTGTTATGAAGTCCATCGAGATTTGCTCCCACTTCCACATGGGTATCTCGGGTTGTTGCAGTAGACCGGACGGTTTTTGATATTCAGCCTTAACCTTAGCACAGGTTAGGCACTTTCCAACATGGATAGCAACATCGCTTTTAAGTCTCGGCCACCAATAGTAGTCCTTCAAGTCTTGATACATTTTTTCCGATCCTGGATGGATCGAGTATCTCGACTTGTGAGCTTCATTAAGGATGACTTCTCAAATACCGCCATAGAGTGGAACCCAAATACGCCCCTTCAAGTACAAGGTTCCCCCTTTGTTTGGCACCAAATTCTTCAGCATACCTCGGAGGTACTCAGCTCTACGATTCTCCATCTTAAGGGCTTCTTGTTGTGCGTCACGAATGCGTGCAGTGAGGTTCGTTCGAATAGTCATTTCCAATGCTCAAACTCTTAGGGTCTTAACCCTTTCTTTTCGGCTCAACGCGTCTGCTACAACGTTAGCCTTTCCAGGATGATACTTAATCTCACAGTCATAATCGTTCAGCAGTTCGACCCAACGTCGTTGACGCATATTTAATTCCTTCTGATCAAATATGTGTTGTAGGCTTTTGTGATCTGTGAAGATTGTACATTTAGTACCATATAAATAGTGTCGCCAGATCTTCAAGGCGAATACCACCGCTCCTAGCTCCAGGTGGTGAGTGGTGTAGTTCCTTTCATGCACCTTCAACTGTCTTGAAGCGCAAGCGATGACTTTTTGGCGTTGCATGAGCACACAACCCAAACCTTGACGCGAAGCATCGCAGTATACCACGAAGTCTTCAGTGCCTTTGGGTAAGGATAGTATCGGTGCATCGCATAGCTTATTTTTGAGCAGTTGGAAGGCTTCTTCCTGCTTATCACCCCAGTCGTACTTCTTGTCTTTCTGTGTAAGGGTTGTCAGTGGTTGAGCTATTTTGGAGAAATTCTCGATAAACCGTTGGTAATAGACCGCTAAGCCCAAAAATTGTCGAACTTCAGTTGGGGTTTTAGGGGCTTCCCAATTCTTTATTGCTTCAATCTTGGATGGGTCTACATGTATGCCCTTCTCGTTCACGACGTGACCAAGAAATAGTACTTCGCGAATCCAGAATTCTCACTTTGAAAACTTTGCATAAAGTTTCTCTTTCTTCAGTAGTTCCAAAATGGTTCTGAGATATTGCTCATGTTCTTCTCTCATTTGCAAGTAAATCAGGATATCATCGATAAATACAATCATGAATTTATCGAGATATGGTTTGCATACGCGGTTCATCAGATCCATAAATACTGTTGGCGCGTTCGTCAGTCCGAATGGCATCACAAGGAATTCGTAATGCCCATAACGTGTTCTGAATGCAGTCTTTGGTACGCTTTCCTCTTGGATTCTTAACTGATGGTATCCCGATTGAAGGTCGATCTTGGAATAGTAGCTCGATCCTTGCAATTGATCAAATAAGTCATCAATCCTCGGTAGTGGGTACCGATTCTTGATTGTGAGCTTGTTCAGTTCTCTGTAATCGATACACATCCGCAGTGTTCCATCCTTCTTTTTCACGAACAATACTGGAGCTCCCCAAGGCGAGAATCTTGGCCTTATGAATCCTTTATCCAACAACTCCTGGAGTTGTGTAGATAATTCTTGCATCTCGGATGGTGCAAGCTGATAGGGTGCCTTGGCTACAGGAGCGGCTCCTGGGACCAAGTCTATATGGAATTCGACTTGTCGTTGCGGAGGTAGTCCTGGCAGATCTTCGGGAAAAAACATCAGGGAATTCCTTCACCACAGGAATGTCTTCGAGTTTCGGCTCCTCAGCCTTCTTATCTACAACGTGCACTAGGAAAGCAACACATCCTTTACTTAAGCACTTATGTGCCTTCATACAACTGATGATTCGCAGCGGCATGTCTCGTTTTTCTCCATGCATGATGAGAGTTTCATCATTCGCCAAAGGGATGCGAATGATTTTCTCATGACTAATAACTTCAGCCTTGTTCTTGGACAACCAGTCCATTCCGACCACTACATCGAAGCTACCCAATTGAATAGGTAAGAGGTCGATGCTAAATCTTTACTCACCAAGTTCTAATGTGCAACCCCTAACAACTTCGCCCGATTCAACAAGTTTACCATTGGCTAGTTCTATGAAGTAAGGAATATCTAATCTACAAGATTCTATTCCAAGCATACGTTTAAATTCCACAGACATGAAGCTATAATCGGCACCAGTGTCAAATAGTATGGATGCAAAGTGATTGTTAACGAAAAACGTACCGGTGACCACATTAGGGTCCTCGCGTGCGTTCCTTGCTCCAATCACAAATGCCCGAGCCTGAGCATTATTCCCCCTTGGGCAATCTTTTATGAAATGATCCTTGCGTCCACAACCAAAGCATCCTTGGTTCTGCCCAGCTCCATTACCATTCCGGTTACCATTGCCATTTCCATTTCCACCATTGTTTCTATTACCAGCACCGTTGCGGTTTCCATTCCCGTTCCTTCCTTTTCCCCAACAATCCTCAGTATGGTGACCCAGTTTTCCACACTTGTCGCATTTTGGAATGCGACAAACTCCTTCATGATGATGCTTGCACTGGTTGCAAATGGGAAGAGTGCCCAGGTATCTTTTGGCAGGAGCGTCATTCATGGTCGCAAGAGTTTTCGCCTCCTGAGGCGGGTTGGGGTCCCGTTTCTTATTGTTGGAACCCTTATTGTTACGAGTCGCTTGATTCAGGTTCGCATGCTTCCTTTTCTTGTCACCAGATGACTCAGCATGCGTCTCGGTCTTTTTAGTTGGGTTTAGTGATAACTTCTTCATACGAACAGCATCTTCAGTAAGGCTGACAGCCAGAGTTACAGCCTGAGTAATTGTTTTGGGTTTTGCTGCAGTTGCCAAGCTGCGAAATTCCGGTGCCAATCCCCAGATGTAGCGCTCGACGCGCTTAAATTCGGGAGTCACCATATAGGGGATCACTCTTGACAATTCGTGGAACCTTCGAGTATAACCAGTAATGTCAGCACCTTCCATGGTCAAGTGCCATAACTCAGTCTCCAACCTTTGGAGTTCAGTACGAGAGCAATACTTTTCTCTTATACGTTCCATTAGCTCATCCCACGTCATGCCGTACGCAGCATCATCACCCAGAGTCTGGACTTGCAAATTCCACCAAGTCAAAGCTTCATCAACAAACAACCTCGTAGCAAAAGTGACTTGCTGATCCGTGGTACACTTGCTCATACGGATAGTGGCATCAGTCTTCTCCGTCCAACGTACAAACGTGTCACACCACCAAAATCCACAAGCGGAGTATCACCGTAGGAGGCGTGACTGACCAGGATCTTAGCCACCAATCACATTGAACTCATAGGTATATTTAAACAAAACATTCAATTATTAACATTAAGAGTTACATGTTACAAATCATTCACAGTATACAGCGGAAGCATAATTCATTCGTTGAGTATTTATAAACCATATGTAAAAAAAAACCATTAGTCTTGTGTTGCGATTCCAAGTATCTCGACCCATGACCACTCCAGCCTCCCAGACAGCAAGTTCCAAAGATATGCACCTAAAGACCTGCAAGGCATGTAACAACGAATCAACAACAAAGTTGAGCGAGTTCACAGTTGGGTGTTCGTTTTAGGTTGTTTCAAAAACATAGTTTTTCTTTAGCTGGCTTATTTGCCGTGGGGGTTACCCCATAGTTGAAAATATGATTAACCAGTTCCTTCTTTCCCAAACCATATCCATAATCAGTGGGGGCTTCCCCATGTGAACCACTAGACCGTTACCATATCGACTACTGACGAAAGTAAGTTGTGCCCTAAGTCAATGTCTATCATCATTGACCGTTTGCCATGATCCATTAGTACACGCCCGTCCTACTGGCACGGTGTGAGGTTTGTCAAACCTAATAGCGCTATTAACTAATGATGTGACAACTCGTATTTCAGGACCTATCTCTGTGCTAAGTGTAGCATGTTTGAACATTACGTGATTATATGAATTTTGATGATTTATGAAATGTTATGTTTGACATTGTATATGTGAATGTATGTAACCCGGATCGTACAACTCTAACTCGATCGCACAAGCCCACTCGGGCCACATGCTTGTACTCGAACCATAAGGGCTGCCCATGAAGGGTTCGGCCCACTCCCCTTAGTTCAAATAACACATAGGGTGTTAGTATGAATCCCACACTTTACCTAATCACACAAATTTTACAAAACCCTACTCTCTTTTCCTTCTCTCTCGAAGCCGACGGCAACAACATCCCATCTCTCTCGAAGCTTTATCGTTCGGATCAACCCTCGTTCCATTCTTTAACCGGTTAGTGTTATGTTATTGTTTGATTTCGTTTTGGTTGATGTTGTTATATGATCGATTATACGTTATTCGGGATTTGATAGGATGAACAAACTGTCTGATCACTATAGGGTTTGATATATGCTTGATGTTGATTTAGATGGGTAGGAACCGAATAGAAATAACGTTCATGAAATCGGCACACATGTGTAGTATTCACGGATCAAAATAAGGGTTGATGATATTATGTTTGATTGAGGATATTCGGCTGTGATGTATCATGTTCGAATGATTGATGAGTTGTGGTCAAGAACATGAACTATGTTAATATGTTTAAGTGTGATGATTATTGTTCATGTGTTATTCATTATTAGGGTTCATGAGAAATCGGTTAGAATGTGCTTGTTTGATCGATGATTTGCATGATCTAAAACTGTTAATTGTGTTGATTGATTGTGTGTAAAGAAGGAAACTGTTGAATGATATAACTAAATAGCATAAGTTTCGGATATCTAAATGAATCGCACAAGCTTGTCAGTCTCACAAGATCAGATCATACAAGTTCTGATCTGATCGCACAAGAGCTGATCGCACAAGCTAGGTACAACAAAACAAGGCACATAGTACTACTAGGTTATGCATGATCGCACAAGACAGTGTCGATCGCACAAGTCTTGGGCCTTACACAGTGTTTGGACTTAACATATTATTGGACCGAATGGCCCAAATCCCAGTCGCACAAGATACCATTAGTCGCACATGGTTAATTGGATCGCACAAGTTAAAATGTTTGCTTAATTGTTGGGCCGCACAAGTTTTGGACTGCATATTATTTACTGGGCCGGGTTTATGGCTGATCGCACAACCCATTGTGGATCGCACAAGTTGTGCTGATCGCACAATAGGTTGGGCCGGCTATTCATATTGGGCTTTATCATTAACTTGTCTGATATTGCTTTACGTGTATGTAGTGTATACCATGTGTTCGTAACTTGCTATCTCTGTGTAAACGTACGTGCACTATTTGAACCTAGACCTGACTTGTATGGTAACCATGTTAGGACGTGGTTGACCCCTAGCAGCTTGATTGACCTTTCATTTATCTGCCGAGCTAACCTAAGGTGAGTTCACACTTTCTACAAAGCATGGGATTCCCAGGGGTTGGGAATGGGTTAAGGAATATGGATTCCTCGTCCTCCTTGGGTAGGATAGTACGGGTTAAGGAATATAATTCCTCGTCCTCTTGGACAGTTTAAATTTCACTAGACCAAAACTCTATCACGAAGTCCCTCCTTTTATATCTACTTAATCGCCGGGCCGATGGCGAGCGGGTCATTAGTTAGATAGCGCTATTTAGGTCTGAAAAGCCTCACACCGTGCCGTAGAGGACGGGCGTGAACTAATGGATCTGGGCACGCCAATGATGATAGACATTGACGCTAAGGGCACATAAACATGACTAAAGTCAGTGGTCGATATGGTAACGAGTCTAGTAGTATAAACATGTGGTAGCCCCCACGGCCGAAGAGCCGGAGTATAAACATGGGGTAGCCCCCACGGCTGGATTGCCAGAGTAATTGGGATAAACAAATCACGTTTTCAACTATGGGA
The DNA here is from genome assembly GCA_030545235.1 of Helianthus tuberosus. Classification (NCBI taxonomy): domain Eukaryota; kingdom Viridiplantae; phylum Streptophyta; class Magnoliopsida; order Asterales; family Asteraceae; genus Helianthus; species Helianthus tuberosus. The sequence continues at coordinate 90,057,895 of CM060418.1, read as the reverse complement.
TATCCCCCACGGCAAGGGTGCCAGTTTAAAGAAACTATGTTTTTGGAACAACTTAAAACAAACACCCAACTGTGAACTCGCTCAACTTTGTTGTTGACTCGTTACTACATGCTTTGCAGGTCATTAGGTACTTAGCTGGAGCTTGCATGGGGAAGAGTCGTTGTGGGACATGGAATGTTGAGTTCCATGTGGAACATTTGAACTTTTAAAATTTATGATTTGGTTTTACAACTTTATGCTTCCGCTGATACCTGAATTTGGTTTATTTATTTTGGACACCAATTATATTGTGTTTGGTTTATCTTTATTATATTACATTGTTCAATATGATTGGTGGCTTGATCCTGGTCAGTCACGCCTCCAAGCGGTGATACTCCGCATGTGGATTTTGGGGGTGTGACAGATTGGTATCAGAGCCATTGGTTATAGTGAACTTGGTTTTAAAAAGGGGAAAACTTTTGGATAAAACCAGACTATAACCTGAACAGTGCCTAACGATCCACAACGACGCTTCGCTCCACGTGCAAGGCTCAACACTATAGGTGATATGATTTATGTTTATATTGCCTACTTGTTAGTTACATAGTACATTGCTCATAGTATGCTTAGTTAGTATAACCACGGTTGTTTGAACTCTGTGTGCTTACTCTCTTCTGTCACTCCAACTTTACACACATGCACGACACTTTCCTTACTTGTGTTTTCTTCGATGTGAAGATCATGAGTGGATGCCTGAACTTAACTCAAGCCCAGCTGACGACTTTGATCAATGAACAAGTTGCTGCGGTACTTGCAGCCGCTCAGGCAGGAGGTCAACCTGCACAGCCTCCCTTGTGCACTTTCAAGACCTTTATGGACTGTCGACCTAGTACCTTTAGTGGTACCGAAGGAGCTGTAGGTCTCCTCCACTGGTTTGAGAAGCTTGAATCTATCTTCGAGATGTGTGAATACCCTGAGGCTCGCAGGGTGAAATATGCTACTGGTACTCTTGAGGGTATAGCGCTCACGTGGTGGAACGCTCAAGTCCAAATGCTGGGGTTAGTTGCTGCTAACGCCACCCCATGGAACGATTTCAAGGAATTGATCAAGGAAGAATACTGCAGTCATGACGACATTCACAAGCTGGAGGTAGAGTTTTTCAACTTGAAGATGACGGGGTCAGAAATTGAAGCGTACACTAAAAGATCGAATGAGTTGGCTATCCTGTGTCCTACTATGGTAGACCCTCCCATCAAACGTATCGAACTGTATCTCAAGGGTTTAGTGCCAGAGATTCAAAGTCACGTGACCTCAGCAAATCTTGGCACCATTCAGCAGATCATCAAGTTGGCTCATCGTCTCACGGATCAGGCGGTGGAGCAGAACAGGTTACCAAAGCGTATTAGCACTACTACTTCTAATACTCCCAGCAAATCTTGGTACCATTTAGCAGATCATCAAGTTGGCTCATCGTCTCACGGATCAGGCGGTGGAGCAGAACAGGTTACCAAAGCGTATTAGCACTACTACTTCTAATACTCCCAGCGACAACCAACATAAATTCAACTTCTATTCAGTCTCAGTCTTAGCAGAGAAGGACTGACGACTACCAGAGCCCTAGTCAGCAATCAACTGGTAGCCAAAGTCATGGTGGGTACAGGGGAATTCACCCCAAATGCAATCGCTGTAACCTACACCACAGCGGGCCATGCACCAGGAGTAACTGTCATCGGTGCAACAAGCCAGGCCACGCCGCAAAGAATTGCAGAAGTTTACGCCCCGCGAATCAGAATCGTCAACAACAACCCTCACAGAATCAACGCCAGCAGCAGCAGCAGCAAGGTATCAACAGAGGGTGCTTTCAGTGTGGAGCTGAAGGCCACTTCAAGAGAGACTGTCCCCAACTGAACCAGAATCAGAACAACAACAATAATAACAATCAGGGGAATGGAAACAATGGGGGTAACAACGGCGATGGTGCCAGGGGTCGTGTTTTTGTGATTGGACAATGTGATGCAAGGAACGATCCCAACGTCGTGACGGGTAAGTTTCTACTGGACGACTTTTATGTTACTGTTTTATTTGATTCGGGTGCCGATACTAGCTACGTGTCCTTAAAAGTTAGTCAAATGCTTAAGCGTACCCCAACACTTTTGAACACCAAGCACACTGTAGAGCTAGCTAATGGTAAGAGTTCTTGCTAATCAGACCTTCTCTATCGACCTCATTCCTATCGTTTTGGGTAGTTTTGACGTTGTCATTGGGATGGATTGGTTATCCCAACACCAAGCAGAGATTCTTTGTAACGAGAAGATCGTCCGTATTCATCGTTCAGGGGATGAACCTCTAATGATTCGTGGCAACAAGAGTGGTGCTGTTGTGAGCATCATCTCTTTCCTTAAGGCCCAAAAGTATTTGCGAAAGGGCCACACTGCTATTTTGGCTCTCGTTACTGACACCTCGAAGAAAGAAAAGAAGATGGAAGATATTCCTATCATACGTGACTTTCCTGAGGTATTCCCTGAGGAATTACCTGGCCTTCCGCCTCATCGTCAAGTCGAGTTTCAAATCGAGCTGGCTCCTGGAGCAGCGCCCATAGCTCGAGCACCCTATCGTCTAGCCCCATCAGAATTGGAAGAACTGTCCGCGCAACTACAAGAGCTTTTGAATAAGGGTTTTATTCATCCTAGGTCTTCGCCATGGGGAGCTCCAGTGCTATTTGTGAAGAAGAAAGACGATACCTTCAGAATGTGTATTGACTACCGCGAGCTCAACAAGGTGACGGTGAAGAATCGCTATCCTCTTCCACGCATTGATGACCTATTCGACAAGTTGCAAGGGTTGAGCTTTTACTCGAAGATTGATCTAAGATCGGGATATCACCAGCTGAGAGTCCGAGATGAGGACGTCTCCAAAACAGCCTTTAGAACTCGTTATGGACACTACGAGTTTTTAATCATGCCTTTTGGGCTGACAAACGCACCTGCGGTCTTCATGGATCTTATGAATCGAGTGTGCAAGCCTTATTTAGATAAGTTCGTTATAGTTTTCATCGATGACATCCTGATCTATTCTAAGAGTCAGGAGGAACACGAGCAGCATCTTCGACTTATTTTGGAACTCCTTCGGACAGAACAACTATATGCAAAGTTTTTGAAATGTGACTTCTGGCATCGCGAAGTCCATTTCCTAGGCACGTGGTAAACAAGGATGGGATTTATGTTGATCCATCCAAGGTAGACTCGATCAAGAACTGGCCTGCACCTAGAACACCAACAGAAATTCGCCAATTCTTGGGTTTGGCGGGCTACTATAGAAGGTTCATCAGAGATTTCTCCAAAATCGCCCAGCCTCTCACCTCACTAACTCAAAAGGGTGTCACCTATCGTTGGGGTGATGCACAGGAAACGACGTTTCAGCACTTAAAGGATAGACTTTGTAGCGCACCTTTCCTCTCACTGCCTGAAGGCACAGACGATTTTGTGGTTTATTGGATGTGACAACCCTCAAAATCCCATGTATTCCGTACAAATTATTAATGATAATTAATGTGCTTGACGACTGTGTGGCATTACTTAACTGCTTTCTGATATCTGTGTTATATTTACATGCGCCTGTTAACACACTGGTAATGTACAGAAAAGTTACTAAATAGTCCAGTGTAATTTCCTAAGTGTTAGAAATTAAAAACGTTACAAAAATATACATATAGGACGCTTTGCGGATTAATTAAGCAGTTTAACGGAACAGTGTCAAACCGAACAACCGGACTTTACCCGGAACAGGAAAATATTATTATTTTCACTACCTATAATTGTCTGAGCTAGTTAGGGTCCCTGATTACCCTAACACCCGTCATAACACGCTATATAGTACTAACAAGGTTAAACATTTAACTAACCTACTTAACACCACCACCACCCTAACTAAACTAGTTTAGATCGAACTAACCCCACCCCCCATGCCCTAACCGGCCCCAATCAAGGGGAACAAGCTAGTACTAATGGTGATTATTTTATTATGGGTTGTCTAGTATCTAGATAACATATAAACCCTTGGATAATAACCTCCTAATTTACCTATAAGTATGATCCATCACTTAAGACTTAATCACTTCACATTTCAACAAACACACTCTTCACTCTTGCTCTCCCCTACCTTCGGCCGAACCCCACTCCACCCACCATCATACTTTCAAGCTTTGATCTTCACATTCCATCATCATTCACGCTCCAAGGATCGCGTATTAGGAGCTTTGGTGCACTCGGAACGCGAAGGACCACTTCCGTTAGCTTTTATCCACCCATTTTTCATCAAGATTCTTCCCTAGCCCCGAGCTAGAGGTATATCACTTAAAACTCGCTATTGAACGTATCTAGAGTGGTTAATAAGAGTTTCGTCGGTTAAAAATTACGAATATATAAGATCAAAGTCTAAAAGTTTAATAAAGTAATGAACAAGGTGGTTAATGGATGAATATGTGTGTAAATCATGTAGATCTTGTGTGATTATGATGATTGGGTGATTATCTGATGCTTTACTGAATGATATTAGTATATGATGTTGTTGTGGTTACTAAACTTGTTAAAGGAATCGATTAAACACGAGTTAGAAGGTTAAACACAAAAGAATCAGAATCTGTCTAACTTTTACAGCCCACTTCTGTTGGCTGTAAACAGGTCTTAACCTCAACGAAAAATCGATATTTTGAATCTAAAATATGTTATTATGAAATACGGTTCTAATGGCACCGGAATCGTAATTTTTGGACTCCGTTTACTATTTTTAAAGTGTTAATTTGTAACAGCTACTTAAGCTGAATTTTGACAGCAATAAATGGGTGTCGTACTTTCAGTCATAACCTGAGTTTTGTGATGAATCTGACCATGAAACTTTTACTGTAGATGATAACTGAAGTATTTGTAATTACCCCACTGGAATTTCGCAAATCGGACTTACGATGAATTTTTAATAAATTGTTTCGTGGACTGTGGTCAGAAATACATAAATCTGAGTTCAGTCCCGAATATGAATTTTTATAAAATATTGGTGATGAACCGGACCCCGATATTTTTACATAATAAAATATGGAATGTTTATGACATTCTATAAAAATTTGGGAATTTTTGAAATAATCTAACTATTTTATTTAAATGCCCGAAAACAGCCGGTTTTGAATATTAATGCTGAAATAACATAAGTTGTGATTTGCGCGTCTAAATGTCGAGTATGCTATCTGTGAATGATTTGACATGTTATATATGTTATGTGCATTATCGTATGTTTGATTTTGAGTGGGGAATGGACGGGAAACTTAGATGGGCGTAAACCGTTACAGTGGTGCATGTTGTGTGATAGATACGTGTAGGAACTTTGTGTTCTATTTGAAAGCCACTAAATGACTAACTGGTAAATCATACTAGGACGTGATTGACCGACCTTGACTGTTAGCTATATTGAGAATCTAACCGAGCAAACCGAGGTGAGTTCACACACTTTCTAAGGCATGGGATTCCCGGTGGTTTGGGAATGGGTTAAAGAATTAAAACTGAATCTACATATCCTCCTTGGGTAGGATATGTACGGCCATCCTCCAGAGAGTGGATGCCATTATTAAACCTACGAATTCTCCTGGTGCAGAATACGTACGTTCGTCCTCCTGGTGCAGGACAACAACCTTAAAACTAGCTAGACAAAACTCTATCAATAAGTCCCTCTTCATATCGACTTAATCGCCGAGGCCAATGGCGAGCGGGTCATTAGTTAATAGCGCTATTAGGTTTAACAAACCTCACACCGTGCCGTTCGGACGGGCGTGTACTAATGGACTATGGCAGATTGTCAGTGATGATAGACACTGATATAGGGCACAACTTATTTGCGTAGCAGTCGATATCATACCGTCTAGTAGTTCAAACGGGGAAAACCCCCACTGATCATGGTTATGGATTGGGTGAAGAAAAAGGGAAATGGTTAAACATACTTTCAACTACGGGGTAACCCCCACGGCAAATAAGCCAACGAAAGTCAAACCACGTTTTCAGAAACACTTAAAACTAAACAACCAAACGTGAACTCACTCAACTTTGTTGTTGACTAGTTGTTACATGCCTTACAGGTCGCTAGATGCTTTTGGGAGCTTGCACGAGGAGGAGGTTGTTGTGGAACATGGGTTGTTATATCCCATACTTAATAATTGAACTTTATAAACCTATGGAACTTATGTTTGAGACTTTAAACTTATGAACTGTGAACTTATGTTTTGAACTTTACGTTTTATGCTTCCGCTGTTAACCTAAAATCGGTACACTTCCTTTTGGTCACCAATCGTGTTGTGTTTGGTTTTATTTACTTAATTATGTTGTTCAATATGATTGGTGGCTCGATCCTGGTCATGTCACGCCTCCAAGCGGTGATACTCCGCGTGTGGATTTTGGGGGTGTGACAGATTGGTATCAGAGCCATTGGTTATAGAGAACTTGGTTTTAATAAGGGAAAAGTTTTCATTAAAACCAGACTATAACCTGTACAGTGCTCAACGATCCACAACGACGCTTCGCTCCACGTGCAAGACTCGACACCATAAGTGGTATGATTTATGTTATATTGTCGGTTAGATAGTTCTCACTGTGCATTAGATAATGTGATAATTGCTATTTGAACCTTGTGTGCTTACTCTCTAATGTCGTTCCACACACTTACACACTTTCGCGACACTTTCCTCACTTACGTTGCTTCATTATGAAGATCATGAGCGGACGCGGAGGACGTATCAACCTCACTCAAGACCAATTGACAGCTTTGATCAACGAACGAGTCGCTGAGGCACTCGCAGCCAACCCTGCAGGAGGTATAACCTGCCATACCAACTCACCTTAGGACATTTAGATCCTACCTTCGCAAACCAACCCTCATGCTTAATCTTGTCTTTTATTCTCGCGCAATAGGTCAACATGCTCAACCTCCTGTGTGCACGTTCAAGACGTTCATGGACTGCCGACCTACCACTTTCAGTGGCACCGAAGGAGCAGTGGGCCTTCTTCACTGGTTTGAAAAGCTTGAGACAGTTTTCGAGATGTGCGAATGCCCCGAAGACCGTAGGGTGAAATATGCTACCGGAACACTTGAAGGAGCTGCGTTAACCTGGTGGAAGGCACAGGTTCAACTACTAGGACTGGCAGTTGCTAATGCCACGCCCTGGAATGGTTTCAAAGAGCTGATCAAAGAGGAGTACTGTAGTCGGGATGACATCCACAAGCTAGAAGTGGAATTTTACAATCTGAAGATGACAGGATCTGAGATCGAGGCGTATACTAAGAGGTCAAATGAACTGGCCATCCTGTGCCCAACTATGGTGGACCCTCCCATCAAACGTATTGAGCTTTACCTCAAGGGCCTTGCACCAGCGATTCAAAGTCACGTAACTTCAGCCAACCTGGGTACCATTCAGCAAATTATCAAGTTGGCACATCGTCTCACCGACCAGGCGGTGGAGCAAAATAGGCTACCCAAACGTATCAGTGCCACAGCTACTTCTGATGCACCTACCGACAACAAGCGAAAATGGGATGGGAACTCCGGAAAGGGTTCTACTTCAGTTCAGTCTCAACAGCGAAAGAGTGATGACTACCAGAGTCCCGGTCAGCAATCTTCTGGTAATCAAGGACAGGGTGGATACCGAGGAAACCACCCCAAGTGCAACCGGTGCAACAAGCATCACAGCGGGCAGTGCAACAAAGGTCGATGTCAGAGATGTCACAGGCTGGGCCATGAAGCCAAAGATTGTAGGAGCCCACGTCCTGCGAATCAGAATCGCCAACAACAACAACAAGCCCCACAGAACCACCAGCAACAGCATCAGCAGGGAAATAAAGGATGCTTTCAGTGTGGCGCTGAAGGCCACTTCAAGAGGAACTGCCCCCAGCTAAACCAAAACCAGAACAATAACCAAGGAAATGGGAACCACAATGGGAACAATAATGGAGGCGGAAATGGGGGAGACAACAATGGCAACGGGGCAAGGGGTCGTGTGTTCGTGATTGGTCAGGGAGAAGCAAGGAATGATCCCAACGTTGTGATGGGTAAGTTTCTTCTTGAAGACTTCTTCGTTACTGTTTTATTCGATTCGGGTGCCGATACCAGTTATGTGTCCGTAAAAGTTAGCCAAATTCTTAAGCGCACCCCAACACTCCTGAACACCAAACACACGGTAGAACTAGCTAACGGTAAAAGTCTTGAAGCCACACACGTAGTTAAAGGTTGTAACCTCGTCTTAGCTGGTCAGACTTTCCCTATCGATCTTGTTCCTATCACACTTGGTAGTTTCGACGTCGTTATTGGGATGGATTGGCTATCTCATCATCAAGCGGAGATTGTTTGCAAGGAGAAAATCATCCGCATTCCTCGTTCTGATAAAGAACCCCTCGTGATTCGTGGCGACAAGAGTGGTGCTGTCGAAGGCATCATCTCTTTCCTTAAGGCCCAGAAGTGTTTGCGAAAGGGCCACACTGCCATTTTAGCACTCGTTACTGACACATCCACGGAAGAGAAGAGAATTGAAGACATCCCTATTGTGCGCGAATTTCCCGAGGTATTTCCTGAGGAATTACCTGGTCTTCCTCCTCATCGCCAAGTTGAGTTTCAAATCGAGCTAGCTCCTGGAGCAGCGCCAGTAGCTCGAGCACCATATCGTCTAGCCCCATCAGAACTCGAAGAACTGTCCGCACAACTACAAGAACTCTTGGAAAAGGGTTTTATACGTCCTAGCTCTTCACCCTGGGGAGCTCCAGTCTTGTTCGTGAAGAAGAAAGACGGTACCTTCAGGATGTGTATTGACTATCGCGAACTTAACAAGGTGACTGTGAAGAATCGTTATCCTCTTCCACGTATTGACGATTTATTTGACCAGTTGCAAGGGTCGAGCTATTACTCCAAGATTGATTTGAGATCGGGATACCATCAGCTGAGAGTCCGAGATGAGGACGTCTCCAAAACAGCATTCAGAACTCGTTACGGCCATTACGAGTTTCTGGTTATGCCATTCGGGCTGACGAATGCACCGGCAGTCTTCATGGATCTCATGAACCGAGTGTGCAAGCCTTACCTGGATAAGTTCGTTATTGTGTTCATTGACGATATCCTGATCTATTCTAAGAGTCGGGAGGAACACGAGCAGCATCTACGACTTATGCTGGAACTACTTCGAAAAGAGCAGCTGTATGCCAAGTTTTCAAAATGTGACTTCTGGCTTCGCGAAGTCCACTTTCTAGGCCACGTGGTAAACAAGGATGGAATTCATGTGGATCCATCTAAGGTTGAATCGATCAAGAACTGGCCCGCACCCCGCACACCAACAGAAATCCGCCAATTCTTGGGTTTGGCCGGATATTACAGAAGGTTTATAAAAGATTTCTCCAAGATTGCGCAACCTCTCACATCACTGACTCAGAAGGGCGTCATCTATCGTTGGGGTGATGCACAGGAGTCCACATTTCAACATCTAAAGGATAGACTTTGTAGCGCGCCTATCCTCTCATTGCCTGAAGGCATAGAAGATTTTGTGGTTTACTGCGATGCTTCCATCCAAGGACTTGGTTACGTATTGATGCAACGTGACAAGGTCATTGCCTATGCATCACGCCAACTCAAGGTTCACGAAAGAAATTACACTACTCACGATCTGGAGCTGGGAGCAGTTGTATTCGCACTTAAGATATGGAGACATTACCTGTACGGTACCAAGTGCACCATTTACACCGACCACAGGAGTCTCGAGCATATCTTCAAGCAAAAAGAGTTAAACATGCGACAACGCCAATGGGTCGAACTCTTGAATGATTACGAATGCGCTATCAAGTATCATCCGGGCAAAGCCAATGTTGTGGCTGACGCCCTCAGTCGAAAGGATACTTTACCTAAGCGTGTACGAGCATTACAGCTTACCATCCAGTCTAACCTTCCTGCTCAGATTCGAAATGCCCAGGTCGAAGCATTGAAAGCAGAGAACATCAGGGCTGAGTCCCTACGAGGATCGAGGCAGCGGCTAGAACAAAAGGAAGACGGCGCTTACTATGTAAACGGACGCATCTGGGTTCCATTTTATGGAAACTTACGCGAGCTTGTGATGGACGAAGCGCACAAGTCTCGTTATTCGGTACATCCTGGTTCGGATAAAATGTACCACGACCTCAAGACTACGTATTGGTGGCCTGGCATGAAAGCCCACATAGCAACCTACGTCAGCAAGTGCTTGACTTGTGCGAGGGTCAAGTCTGAATATCAGAAACCATCAGGCCTACTTCAACATCCGGAGATCCCGAAATGGAAATGGGAGCAAATTTCCATGGATTTCGTTACTGGCCTGCCCAGATCTCAACGCGGAAACGATACCATTTGGGTGATCGTAGATCGATTAACCAAGTCTGCGCATTTTCTGGCCATCAAGGAAACGGATAAGTTTTCTACTCTTGCAGACATTTACCTAAAGGAAGTGGTATCAAGACATGGAGTGCCAATCTCTATTATATCTGATCGTGACGCACGTTTTACTTCTGAACTGTGGCAAGCAATGCACAAGTCCTTTGGCTCACGTTTAGATATGAGCACCGCTTATCACCCACAGACGGATGGGCAAACTGAACGCACCATCCAAACCCTTGAAGACATGCTTAGGGCATGTGTAATCGATTTTGGTAACGGCTGGGAAAAGCACCTCCCGCTAGTGGAGTTCTCATATAACAACAGCTACCACACCAGCATCCAAGCCGCTCCGTTTGAAGCATTGTACGGACGCAAATGCCGATCGCCTCTCTGTTGGGCAGAAGTTGGTGACAGCCAAATCACTGGCCCAGAACATGTGGTAGATACCACCGAGAAAATTGCTCAGATACGACAGCGAATGGCGGCAGCTCGTGACCGTCAGAAAAGCTATGCTGATAAGGGAAGAAAACCACTCGAGCTCCAGGTTGGGGATCGAGCGCTACTCAAAGTCTCACCTTGGAAAGGTGTAGTCCGCTTTGGCAAACGAGGCAAACTCAATCCGCGTTATATCGGACCGTTCAAAGTCATTGAGAAAATTGGCCAAGTCGCCTACAGGTTGGATCTACCTGAAGAACTCAGCGGAGTTCACAACGTATTCCACGTATCAAATCTGAAGAAGTGTCTGTCAGATGAGACCTTCATAGTTCCTCTCAAGGAACTCACAATCGACGACCAGCTGCGATTCGTCGAGGAACCAGTAGAGATTACGGATCGAGATGTTAAGACCCTCAAGCATACCCAGATACCTCTGGTCCGAGTTCGTTGGAATGCTCGTCGTGGCCCAGAGTATACATGGGAACGGGAAGACCAAATGAAACTCAAGTATCCCCAACTGTTTAAGAAAAACGCAACCACTACTGAGGCTGAAGCTACTGCAGAATTTCGGGACGAAATTCCAAATCAACGGGGGGATGATGTGACACCCCAGGAAAATCAGGAAAACAACGCAACTTAACTAGCTTCCTCAGTAACCACGCGCTAAATTTCGGGACGAAATTCTCTTAACAGGGGGAGAATGTGACAACCCTCAAAATCCCATGTATTCCGTACAAATTATTAATGATAATTAATGTGCTTGACGACTGTGTGGCATTACTTAACTGCTTTCTGATATCTGTGTTATATTTACATGCGCCTGTTAACACACTGGTAATGTACAGAAAAGTTACTAAATAGTCCGGTGTAATTTCCTAAGTGTTAGAAATTAAAAACGTTACAAAAATATACATATAGGACGCTTTGCGGATTAATTAAGCAGTTTAACGGAACAGTGTCAAACCGAACAACCGGACTTTACCCGGAACAGGAAAATATTATTATTTTCACTACCTATAATTGTCTGAGCTAGTTAGGGTCCCTGATTACCCTAACACCCGTCATAACACGCTATATAGTACTAACAAGGTTAAACATTTAACTAACCTACTTAACACCACCACCACCCTAACTAAACTAGTTTAGATCGAACTAACCCCACCCCCCATGCCCTAACCGGCCCCAATCAAGGGGAACAAGCTAGTACTAATGGTGATTATTTTATTATGGGTTGTCTAGTATCTAGATAACATATAAACCCTTGGATAATAACCTCCTAATTTACCTATAAGTATGATCCATCACTTAAGACTTAATCACTTCACATTTCAACAAACACACTCTTCACTCTTGCTCTCCCCTACCTTCGGCCGAACCCCACTCCACCCACCATCATACTTTCAAGCTTTGATCTTCACATTCCATCATCATTCACGCTCCAAGGATCGCGTATTAGGAGCTTTGGTGCACTCGGAACGCGAAGGACCACTTCCGTTAGCTTTTATCCACCCATTTTTCATCAAGATTCTTCCCTAGCCCCGAGCTAGAGGTATATCACTTAAAACTCGCTATTGAACGTATCTAGAGTGGTTAATAAGAGTTTCGTCGGTTAAAAATTACGAATATATAAGATCAAAGTCTAAAAGTTTAATAAAGTAATGAACAAGGTGGTTAATGGATGAATATGTGTGTAAATCATGTAGATCTTGTGTGATTATGATGATTGGGTGATTATCTGATGCTTTACTGAATGATATTAGTATATGATGTTGTTGTGGTTACTAAACTTGTTAAAGGAATCGATTAAACACGAGTTAGAAGGTTAAACACAAAAGAATCAGAATCTGTCTAACTTTTACAGCCCACTTCTGTTGGCTGTAAACAGGTCTTAACCTCAACGAAAAATCGATATTTTGAATCTAAAATATGTTATTATGAAATACGGTTCTAATGGCACCGGAATCGTAATTTTTGGACTCCGTTTACTATTTTTAAAGTGTTAATTTGTAACAGCTACTTAAGCTGAATTTTGACAGCAATAAATGGGTGTCGTACTTTCAGTCATAACCTGAGTTTTGTGATGAATCTGACCATGAAACTTTTACTGTAGATGATAACTGAAGTATTTGTAATTACCCCACTGGAATTTCGCAAATCGGACTTACGATGAATTTTTAATAAATTGTTTCGTGGACTGTGGTCAGAAATACATAAATCTGAGTTCAGTCCCGAATATGAATTTTTATAAAATATTGGTGATGAACCGGACCCCGATATTTTTACATAATAAAATATGGAATGTTTATGACATTCTATAAAAATTTGGGAATTTTTGAAATAATCTAACTATTTTATTTAAATGCCCGAAAACAGCCGGTTTTGAATATTAATGCTGAAATAACATAAGTTGTGATTTGCGCGTCTAAATGTCGAGTATGCTATCTGTGAATGATTTGACATGTTATATATGTTATGTGCATTATCGTATGTTTGATTTTGAGTGGGGAATGGACGGGAAACTTAGATGGGCGTAAACCGTTACAGTGGTGCATGTTGTGTGATAGATACGTGTAGGAACTTTGTGTTCTATTTGAAAGCCACTAAATGACTAACTGGTAAATCATACTAGGACGTGATTGACCGACCTTGACTGTTAGCTATATTGAGAATCTAACCGAGCAAACCGAGGTGAGTTCACACACTTTCTAAGGCATGGGATTCCCGGTGGTTTGGGAATGGGTTAAAGAATTAAAACTGAATCTACATATCCTCCTTGGGTAGGATATGTACGGCCATCCTCCAGAGAGTGGATGCCATTATTAAACCTACGAATTCTCCTGGTGCAGAATACGTACGTTCGTCCTCCTGGTGCAGGACAACAACCTTAAAACTAGCTAGACAAAACTCTATCAATAAGTCCCTCTTCATATCGACTTAATCGCCGAGGCCAATGGCGAGCGGGTCATTAGTTAATAGCGCTATTAGGTTTAACAAACCTCACACCGTGCCGTTCGGACGGGCGGGTACTAATGGACTATGGCAGATTGTCAGTGATGATAGACACTGATATAGGGCACAACTTATTTGCATAGCAGTCGATATCATACCGTCTAGTAGTTCAAACGGGGAAAACCCCCACTGATCATGGTTATGGATTGGGTGAAGAAAAAGGGAAATGGTTAAACATACTTTCAACTACGGGGTAACCCCCACGGCAAATAAGCCAACGAAAGTCAAACCACGTTTTCAGAAACACTTAAAACTAAACAACCAAACGTGAACTCACTCAACTTTGTTGTTGACTAGTTGTTACATGCCTTACAGGTCGCTAGATGCTTTTGGGAGCTTGCACGAGGAGGAGGTTGTTGTGGAACATGGGTTGTTATATCCCATACTTAATAATTGAACTTTATAAACCTATGGAACTTATGTTTGAGACTTTAAACTTATGAACTGTGAACTTATGTTTTGAACTTTACGTTTTATGCTTCCGCTGTTAACCTAAAATCGGTACACTTCCTTTTGGTCACCAATCGTGTTGTGTTTGGTTTTATTTACTTAATTATGTTGTTCAATATGATTGGTGGCTCGATCCTGGTCATGTCACGCCTCCAAGCGGTGATACTCCGCGTGTGGATTTTGGGGGTGTGACATTGGATGCATCCATCCAAGGACTTGGATGTGTGTTGATGCAACGTGACAAGGTCATTCCTTATGCGTCACGCCAACTTAAAGCTCATGAAAGGAACTACACTACGCATGACCTGGAATTGGGAGCAGTGGTTTTTGCTCTTAAGATATGGAGACATTACCTGTACGGTACCAGATACACCATTTACACCGATCACAGGAGTCTCGAGCATATCTTCAAGCAAAAGGAGTTAAACATGCGTCAACGACGATGGGTTGAACTTTTGAATGATTACGAATGTGCCATCAAGTACCATCCGGGCAAAGCCAATGTTGTGGCCGACGCCCTCAGTCGAAAGGATACTACACCTGGCGCGTGCGAGCATTACAACTTACCATCCAGTCTAGTCTTCCTACACAGATACGAGATGCTCAGGCAGAAGCATTGAAACCAGAAAACGTCAGGGCTGAAGCCCTACGCGGCTCAAGACAACGGTTAGAACAAAAGGAAGACGGTGCCTACTACGTAACAGGACGCATCTGGGTCCCACTCTATGGCAACCTACGAGAGCTTGTGATGGATGAAGCACATAAGTCCCGCTACTCAGTACATCCTAGTTCGGATAAGATGTACCACGATCTCAGAACTACGTATTGGTGGCCTAGCATGAAAGCTCACATAGCGACTTACGTTAGCAAATGTTTGACTTGTGCGAGAGTCAAGACAGAATATCAGAAACCATCAGGCCTACTCCAACAACCAGAGATACCACAATGGAAATGGGACCAAATTTCCATGGATTTCGTTACTGGCCTGCCTAGGTCTCAACGTGGAAATGATACTATTTGGGTGATCGTGGATCGACTCACAAAGTCTGCCCACTTCTTGGCTATCAAGGAAACTGACAAGTTCTCTACTTTAGCAGACGTTTACCTTAAGGAAGTTATCTCGAGGCACGGGGTGCCAACCTCTATTATCTCTGATCGTGATGCACGTTTTACTTCAGAACTGTGGCAAGCAATGCACAAATCTTTTGGCTCTCGCTTAGACATGAGCACCGCTTATCATCCACAGATGGATGGGCAGTCTGAACGCACCATCCAGACCCTTGAAGACATGCTTAGGGCATGTGTGATTGACTTTGGCAATGGCTGGGAAAAGCATCTGCCATTAGTGGAATTTTTGTATAATAACAGCTACCACACTAGCATCCAAGCCGCTCCGTTTGAGGCACTGTACGGGCGTAAGTGCCGATCACCTCTTTATTAGGCAGAGGTTGGCGACAGCCAGATCACTGGCCCAGAACTTGTGGTAGACACAGCAGAAAGGATTGCTCAAATACGACAACGAATGGCGGCAGCTCGTGACCGTCAGAAAAGCTACGCAAATAAGTGCAGGAAACCACTCGAGTTTCAGATTGGGGATCGAGTGCTACTCAAAGTCTCACCTTGGAAGGGTGTTGTTCGTTTTGGTAAACGAGGCAAGCTGAATCCACGATACGTTGGACCTTTCGAAGTTATCGAGAAAATAGGCAAGGTGGCCTACAAACTGAACTTACCAGCAGAACTCAGTGGAGTTCACAACGTATTTCACATGTCGAATCTGAAGAAGTGTCTGTCAGATGAGACCCTCATAGTTCCTTTGAAGGAGCTCACTATCGACGATCAGTTGCGATTCATCGAGGAACCAGTTGAAATCATGGATCGGGACGTTAAGGTCCTCAAGCGCACCAGAATACCTCTTGTTCGAGTTCATTGGAACTCCCGTCGTGGCCCATAGTTCACCTGGAAACGCGAAGACCAAATGAAACAAAAGTATCCCCAATTGTTCGCAAACAGTATAACCACTACTGAGGTTGAAGCTACCGCGGAATTTCGGGACGAAATTCCAAACCAACGGGGGAAGGATGTGACACCCCAGGAAAACCATGCAACTTAACTAGCTTCCTCAGTGAGTACGTACCAAATTTCGGGACGAAATTTCTTTCAACTTGGGGATAATGTGACAACTCGTATTTCAGAACCTATCTTTGTGCTAAGTGTAGCATGTTTGAACATTACGTGATTATATAAATTTGGATGATTTATGAAAAGTTATGTTTGACATTGTATATGTGAATGTATGTAACCCGGATCGCACAACTCTAACTCGATCGCACAAGCCCATTCGGGCCACATGCTTGTACTTGAACCATAAGGGCAGCCCATGAAGGGTTCGGCCCACTCCCCTTAGTTCAAATAACACATAAGGTGTTAGTATGAATCCCACACTTTACCTAATCACACAAAGTTTACAAAACCCTACTCTCTTTTCCTTCTCTCTCGAAGCCGACGACAACAACATCCTATCTCTCTCGAAGCTTTATCGTTCGGATCAACCCTCATTCCATTCTTTAACCGGTTAGTGTTATGTTATTGTTTGATTTCGTTTTGGTTGATGTTGTTATATGATCGATTATACGTTATTCGGGATTTGATAGGATGAACAAACTGTCTGATCACTATAGGGTTTGATATATGCTTGATGTTGATTTAGATGGGTAGGAACCGAATAGAAATAATGTTCATGAAATCGGCACACATGTGTAGTATTCACGGATCAAAATAATTGTTGATGATGTTATGTTTTATTGAGGATATTCGGCTGTGATGTATCATGTTCGAATGATTGATGAGTTGTGGTCAAGAACATGAACTATGTTAATATGTTTAAGTGTGATGATTATTGTTCATGTGTTATTCATAATTAGGGTTCATGAGAAATCGGTTAGAATATGCTTGTTTGATCGATGATTTGCATGATCTAAAACTGTTAATTGTGTTGATTGATTGTGTGTAAAGAAGGAAACTGTTGAATGATATAACTAAATAGCATAATTTTCGGATATTTAAATGAATCGCACAAGCTTGTCGGTCGCACCAGATCAGATCATACAAGTTCTGATCTGATCGCACAAGCTAGGTACAACAAAACAAGGCACACAGTACTACTAGGTTATGCATGATCGCACAAGACAGTGTCGATCGCACAAGTCTTGGGTCTTACACAGTGTTTGGACTTAACATATTATTGGACCGAATGGCCCAAATCCCAGTCGCACAAGATACCATTAGTCGCACAAGGTTAATTGGATCGCACAAGTTAAAATGTTTGCTTAATTGTTGGGCCGCACAAGTTTTGGACTGCATATGATTTACTGGGCCGGGTTTATGGCTGATCGCACAACCCATTGTGGATCGCACAAGTTGTGCTGATCGCACAATAGGTTGGGCCGGCTATTCATATTGGGCTTTGTCATTAAATTGTCTGATATTGCTTTACGTGTATGTCGTGTATACCATGTGTTCGTAACTTGCTATCTCTGTGTAAACGTACGTGCACTATTTGAACTTAGACCTAACTTGTATGGTAACCATGTTAGGACGTGGTTGACCCCTAGCAGCTCGATTGACCTTTCGTTTATCTGCCGAGCAAACCTAAGGTGAGTTCACACTTTCTACAAAGCATGGGATTCCCATGGGTTGGGAATGGGTTAAGGAATATGGATTCCTCGTCCTCCTTGGGTAGGACAGTACGGGTTAAGGAATATAATTCCTTGTTCTCTTGGACAGTTTAAATTTCACTAGATCAAAACTCTATCACGAAGTCCCTCCTTTTATCGAATTAATTGCCGGGCCAATGGCGAGCGGGTTATTAGTTAGATAGCGCTATTTAGGTCTGACAAGCCTCACACCGTGCCGCAGAGGACGGGCATGAACTAATGGATCTGGGCACGTCAATGATGATAGACATTGACGCTAAGGGCACATAAACATGACTAAAGTCAGTGGTCGATATGGTAACGAGTCTAGTAGTATAAACATGTGGTAGCCCCCACGGCCGAAGAGCCGGAGTATAAACATGGGGTAGCCCCCACGGCTGGATTGCCAGAGTAATTGGGATAAACAAATCACGTTTTCAACTATGGGGTATCCCCAACGGCAAGGGTGCCAGTTTAAAGAAACTACGTTTTTGGAACAACTTAAAACAAACACCCAACTGTGAACTCGCTCAACTTTGTTGTTGACTCGTTACTACATGCTTTGCAGGTCATTAGGTACTTAGCTGGAGCTTGCATGGGGAAGAGTCGTTGTGGGACATGGAATGTTGAGTTCCATGTGGAACATTTGAACTTTTAAAATTTATGATTTGGTTTTACAACTTTATGCTTCCGCTGATACCTGAATTTGGTTTATTTATTTTGGACACCAATTATATTGTGTTTGGTTTATCTTTATTATATTACATTGTTCAATATGATTGGTGGCTTGATCCTGGTCAGTCACGCCTCCACGCGGTGATACTCCGCATGTGGATTTTGGGGGTGTGACAAATGACCCGCTCTGTGACACCTGTGTCACTTCAATCGTCAAACAAATACCAAACTAATAAAATGTTGTATTTCATACTTGGGACTTGTATAAATATGTGTATCATTTGCACATATTAATTCTTGTTCGATTTCAAGCTTTAAATCGCTTTCTGGAAGGTTATACGCGCACTGATGCGTAAATATAACCAATTGAATACAAAAAATACTCCGGAACATCAACATATGCTTAACATACCTTAAATAACCTTTACATAACTTATAAATAAGTTTTGAAGGCTTTGGTATGGCAAAATCAAGTTAAATCGCTTACAGGGACTAAAGTTGACAAACTGCGAAAGTATGCCAATTTGAACTGTAACAGACATTCCGGAACATGACCATAAGTTAAACATACCATAAATATCATTTAAATAGCTTAGAAATAGGCTTTGAGGGGTTCGGTATGCTAAAATAAACTTTATGGTCATTCAGGGACTAAAAGCGTCAAAAAGTGCACAAGTTTGCACTTTCATGCATATTATACGTTCTGAATACATCCGGACATCCAAAAATTTATGTAAGCATTATAATATTATGCTTTAGTGTTTGGCTTGTCAAAATTCCATTCGTTGCGCATTTTGGACCGTTTTTGCGTTCGTTACGACTTCCGTCGTAATTAACCGAACAACGCAACCGTACGGCCAAACGAACCGACATCCGAGATATTTTTGAGCACATTTTAAGTTCCCTGTACTTTAACTTCATTTTAGAGCTTTGAAATGAGGTTAACGGGGCTTAAACGTGTCAAAAATGCATCGAAAACCAAGTTTGGAGCTACAGGGACCAAATCTGTCATTTCAGCAAAGATGATGGCTTACGGACCGTAAGCCATCACCCTTACAGTCCGTAAGGACCTCCCAGTTGCTCAAAAACTTCTAAACAGCCTGTTTCCAGCTGTCACACCCTCCAAACCCAATTACACTTGCCTCTTCATGTTAATGAGCGGCCATTTTGGTGTTCCATGGGAATTTCAACAAGTGTAGTGGTGAGATTAAAGCCCGGATTACGAGAAACGATCCTAACGGTTGTCCATTTACTATAAATACCCAACCCCATTCATTTTGAAAACCCACAAAATCTGATCTAAAAGCTCTAAGTTGAAGCCATTGCTTCATACCTGAGCTACTTGGATCAAGATTAGCTTTCGGGGACACTTTGTAAGTGTTCCTTCGTTCTTTTTTATACTTTTAGCATTAAAAGTCAAACTTAGTTTGACTTTCTGCATTGACCAGTTTATGGTCAATGCGAAGTTCGTTTGAACTTCATAACGTGAGCGTAATCACGATGTTTATAGTCCCTAGTGACTATACCTACTGATTACCACGTTATCTAGGCTCAGTGACGAGTCGTAGTTTCGGCCAAAATGCGTGTTATTGCGTATTTTGTAACCAAACTACTCTTAGGTATCAAAACCGTTTGTTTTGATACCAAACCTGTTTTCTAATCTTAGTTAAGCATGTTTTAACATGCTTAGCTCGTCACTCTTAGTTTAGTGCTTATATAGGGTCGTAAGGTAAGCGATCTAAACAATCGCTTATACTTTCGAACCCGACCCGTTTGATCGATCATTAGGATGCGACCAAACACATTAGGTGACCATAGTTGTATAGGGAATAACCTTCCGAGGTTATACCTTATGGTCACATCGTTTGAGTAGTTGTATGATAAGTAGTATATATGCCTTAGGTAAATTACCAAAATACCCTTTTTACGCAAAAATTCATTTTAAGCATATATAACATAACTTTTGGTATCTAAACTGATTTGGTAACAATATTAGACATGTTAAGGCATATTTTACTTATCATAGGACTAGTTAGGCATTCCGAACGCGTTTTACGCAAACGACGCGTTAAAGTAGCATAAGCTACCTAAACGGGCCGTAATGGGTCGTAAGCACTTAGGTTAGGTTTCATTTTAGTATGTGGGCTTTGTTAAACCATATTACATGAGTTTCCCATACTCATTTGGTTTAGTAGCCCTCATTCTATCCAATCCTCCGATTTAGGTCCGGTTTATTAATGTAGTTACCTATATTAGGTACCGTTTGATTCCGAGATCTTCTAGCATTGCTTGGTGGTTATCCTAGGACTATTGAGCAATCTCAAGTGAGTACATAGACCCCTCTTTTACCGATTTCAAACTGTTTTGGGGTGAAACACATGTGCCTACTTGTTACTTTCATGCTTTCCTGTTTTCACATCATATACTTGCTATGTTCATTAGTACATTTATAGTACATGATTTCATTGTGTTTTTGCTATGTATGTCCTTTGTTGCATACTTAGCACATCGTTTTACATTACATTTTATGCTATGTATGTCCATTGTGTGCATACTTAGTACATTGTTTTACATTACATTTTATGCTATGTATGTCCATTGTGTGCATACTTAGTACATTTGTTATTCATCACATGCTTACATTTTGGTATGACATTTGGTTTGTTTAAATGGGACAATATACATTCATTAACACCGATCATGCCGCTCGGTAGTAGGTAGTGGTACCATAGGACTTGACAACTCCCATTCCTGAACCCTAGGTTTGTTTGGGTGGAAGGAATGACCGAATCCGAATACTTTTCTAGGTGGACCTTAGACTTTGAGCTAGGGTTTATTCTACAGTCGCAAGGCTTGGATGTATGCATTTTACAATACCGCATAGATGTTTATGTCAGTATAGCATGCATTTGTTCCACAAAACATAACTTTGATTTAAACCATGTTTTACTTCAATACCTTGTTTTTGTGCATTTTACATATGGTTTAGTTGATATATTTCACCTACCATACATGATATTTTGGATACACATTACATGATTTGCATTAGACATAAACATTTTGATATTGATATACACAATTCATGATTTACATTAGACATAAACATTTTGACATTGATATACACAATTCATGATTTACATTAGACATAAACATTTTGACATTGATATACACAATTCATGATTTACAATAGACATAAACATTTTGACATTGATATACACAAAACATTTTGACATTTGATTATACATAAACATTTTACTTTGGTGGTTTGGTTTGAGTAAGTGATTTAAGTAACGAGGCGTGTGTAATATGATACAAGCATGGTGGATACGCCGCTGGTACTTCCTATATATAAGTGTTTGTATGGTATTACATATCGTAGCGTTATTTGAATCATTTCGATTTAGACATATAAGATTTTATACAAATAACATACTTTTCACAATACATTGTTTTACAAACAACTTATCTAATACAAACTCATTTTACTTGGTTATTTACTTAACCATGTATTATTCTTTTCTACATATATATCATTTGGTTTATTTATCACTTTTCAAATGATTTACAAGACAAAGCAAATTACAAGGTTCATGACTAAACATTTTCTTAAACATAAGTCATGAATTCTATTTTCACAAAACCTATGTATCTCACCGGCATTTTTATGCTGACGTACCTATTTTCACATGTGTTTCAGGATATGATGCATAGGATTTATCAAGATACACTTAGGCGGACTTGGGCCTTAGTGACAATAAAAGATGCAAGACTAGTTATTTATGTTATATTTCTTTGATTGTCAAGACATTGTAACTCTTTTAATCAATAAAACAATATTTCAATTTCCATGTGTTATGAAACAATGATTCTGTTACAACACTCCCCGACGTTTCCGCCACATTTTGTTGTTTTACGTGGTCGGGGTGTGACACGCTCGCCATCGGCCTCGGCGATTAAGTCGATATAAAATGAGGGACTTAGGTGATAGAGTTTTGGCTAGTAGTTTAAGGTTGTTGTCCTACCCAAGGAGGACGAACGTACGTATTCTACCCAAGGAGAATACGCAGGATTAATATTGGCATCCTACCCATGGAGGATGGCGGTACATATCCTACCCAAGGAGGATATGTAGGTTCCGTTTAATTCTTTAACCCATTCCCAACCACCGGGAATCCCATGCTTTATAAAGAGTGTGAACTCACCTTGGTTTGCTCGGTATGTTTATCTACGCATTCAAATTGATCAATCAAATCCTAGCATGGTTACCAATGATAATCAGATTCGTATATATGTTTATATGTACACATTCAGATCACGTACTTAACAGGTTGCATAAACCACAAGAGTTATCGTTTAACACATAACAGACGTTCATATCACGTACAAGCTCACCTTACACGTTCTAGTTTTACAAAATCACCTATCAGTTTATTTGTCTCCCACAAGGTGTGCGATTTCACTAGTGGTGTGCGTCTATGATATTATTGTGCGACCCATTACCCGTCTGTGGCCCAACAGCAGGTGGGCAACCCAACTGTATAAAGCCCACTTACTGCCAGCCCATAGCCGAGAGTGTGAAATCACACTAATACTTGGCCCAATGTCTAGTCAGCCCAGCTTAGTGTGTGTGTGTGTGTGTGTGTGTGGGGCCCAAATCCAAAGATCAATTTCTCAAATGTAAGGTTTAATATTCTAGCTGATATTTCCCCATATATTCACATACATCAAATATCATCCAATCAGATTTCAGCTAAGATTAGTCAACATGCTACTCCCAAGAATAGGGTAACAGTTCATGCATACAAATTATTCTGTGCAATAAAGTTATACTTCAAAACAATCTTACCTCACACATACAAGGATCAATCAGATGAGACAAACATTCTTTTTATATCCTATCAATCACATGGCACCTCATCTCCTAAATATACAAGCATGCATTAAACAGTTGTACCTTACGCATATAATATTGTACCCACCATGAAAACATAGGTTCAAACCTTTAAACAACGGTTATCATCTTCTTATAACCCCAAATAACTAAATCAAACCAATGTGCACCCTTGAACAGTTAAATCATCCAAATCACAATAGTTGCAATCATGATCACATATTAACCAAAAGTCACGACATGCAGACTAGCACAGCAAACATATGCTTTATATGTAAAATCACCCTATACACTAAACACACTAAAGCATATGCCATTTTATATCATAATTTGAAACCACAAGGAAATTAAAGCAACTTTATTTGACAGTCAATCTCATATCATCATATGCTCTATATACATATAAAAACTCATCATCCAATTCCAACTCCATTTATTTGCACAGTTAATAAGGAAAAAATGTATCAAAACCATTTCAAAAGGACTCTCACTGACCAAAAGATTTCGAGGTAAGGAGGGGGGGCTGCTCGTTGTCATGGCTGATGTGCGCGAGCCGGAACTCCGCTGCCGTCATGACCAACCCGAACACGAACACGAACCAAAATCACTGTTGTCCCGAAGCAAACACCCGAACTGTTGAACCTTATACGCGACCGAGTCGTATCTGAAACTGGTGTTGGAGTGAACCACGGCACCGTCGGCCAGCCTAGAGCTCCATCGGCCGTCGATCATCATCTGCCGTCTTCATCATCTTCGTCTATCATCAACCGACGATCAACAGGAGTCACCGTCGCAGCCGTCAACGCCGGAAATCAAGGAGTGGGGGGGGTATACTGCCGCACGTATGTAGGGGATAGCAGGGTTTTGGTTTGAGTTTTTTTTGTTTAACAAGAATGTAACTACGTAATATAAATGGTGAAGGTCTAGGTCGGTCACAATTTACTAGCCGAAGAGGGCTTAAGCCCAAACACTTGGGCTGACAATTATGTGGGCCTCACAAGTTTTTGGGTGGTCCAGACATACACTCAACATGTGTATATATATATATATATATATATATATATATATATATATATATATAGGCCCACTTAATTCTGTTTGGGTTTTACTAAGCCCATGTATGATCCACTTAGACTTATTTACGTGTTTAGCGATATAAGCGGCCCGAAACATAGGTGTAAGCTAATAAGCAAAGCTACTACACGTTACGTTTAAGTTTAACAGAATTGTAATGGCACAAACTAACGTTACTGACCTCGAAGGTCCGGGTTATCACATTATCCCCAACTTGAAAGAAATTTCATCCCGAAATTTAGCACGTAGTTACTGAGGAAGCTAGATAGGTTGCGTGGTTTCCTGGTTTTCTTGGGGTGTCACACCATTCCCCCGTTGGTTTGGAATTTTGTCCCAAAATTTCGCAGTAGCTTCAGCCTCAGTAGTGGTTGCACTTTTCTCGAACAACTGGGGATACTTGAGTTTCATCTGGTCTTCTCGTTCCCAGGTAAACTCTGGGCCACAACAGGAGTTCCAACGAACTCGAACAGGGGTATCCTGGTACGCTTGAGAACCTTAACATCCCGGTCTGTAATCTCTACAGGTTCCTCAATGAATCGCAACTGCTCGTCGATAGTGAGCTCCTTGAGAGGAACTATGAGGGTCTCATCTGACAGTCACTTCTTCAGATTTGACACATGGAATACGTTGTGAACTCCACTGAGTTCTTCAGGTAGATTCAGTTTCTAAGCCACTTTGCCGATTTTCTCAATGATTTCAAAAGGTCCAACATATCGCGGGTTAAGTTTGCCTCGTTTACCAAAACGAACTACACCTTTCCAAGGTGAGACTTTAAGTTGCACTCAATCCCCAACCTGGAACTCGAGTGGTTTCCTGTGCTTATCAGCGTAGCTTTTCTGCCGGTCATGAGCTGCCGCCATTCGTTGTCGTATCTGAGCAATCTTCTCTGTTATGTCTACGACGAGTTCTGGGCTAGTGATTTGGCTGTTGCCAACCTCTGCCCAACAAAGGGGTGATCGGCACTTCCGTCCGTACAATGCCTCGAACGGAGCAGCCTGGATGCTGGTGTGGTAACTGTTGTTATACGAAAACTCCACCAAAGGTAGGTGCCTTTCCCAACCGTTACCAAAGTCGATTACACATGCTCGAAGCATGTCTTCAAGAGTTTGAATGGTGCGTTCAGACTGCCCATCCGTCTGTGGATGATATGCTGTGGTCATGTCTAGCCGCGAGCCAAAGGATTTGGGCATCGCCTGCCACAAATCAGAGGTAAAACGTGGATCACGATCAGAAATGATGGAGGTTTGCACCCCGTGCCTTGCGACTATTTCCTTCAGGTAAATGTCTGCTAGGGTAGTGAACTTATCCATTTCCTTGATAGCTAGAAAGTGTGCTGGTACGCAAGACAATCAACAATCATCCAGGTGATATTGTTTCCGTTTCGAGTTGTAAGTAGACTAGCGACTAAATCCATGGCAGTCTGTTCTTATTTCCATGTGGGTATTGTTGGTTGCTAATACTTTACCCTGACTTTCCCACAAGTCAATCCATCATTCACATACCTAACTAGGTGGGCCTTCACGCCAGAACATCAGCACAAAGTTTATAACTCCAAATGTCTCTCATCAAAACTCAGACGACTAGAATACCGAAGCCGGTGTGCTTTGCTTCTCCAAGTTCCCTACAGTTGTCGTATGATAAGACCCACATTCATTCCATGAGGTAGCGAGTATCGTCCGACCTGTCAAAGGTTGCTTCTCGATGCCCAGCATGGGTTCAACTTGAAAATCCACTTACTTGAGTTCTCCAGTTTGAACAGAACGAGTCTGATCAGGTAAGCTAGAGTCGATGGTGAGCTACGAAGCTCGTGCACGTTCAAGTTTCATAGCTGCAATCGTCCTAAAGTTCCCTCCAGTGATGCCATTAACTGATTTAGTTCTGTCAAAGCCAAAGTACACGGGAGGCCCTTGTGATCGGTCTAAATAACGCATCTGGTACCGTCCAAGTAATGCCTCCATCTAAAATTCCAAGGCCACGTTTTCATTGCCAGTTGTGCATCGTGCAGTTCCTCTTTGTAACTCCATCACGTAAGTCGCCACTCTCTCGTGTTGCGTCGGTGTGCACTAAGACTCTGATTCGGGCCACCGTGGTGCACCACTAAACCACCCGCACACTCGGGTAAAGACGATGCTCGGTGCATTGCAGCGTTAGAACTCGAAAGCTGAAAGGGCGTCCTCCTGTTTCGTCTTTCATGAACACAGTACCCTACTGTGCTAAAGAGATTTAAGCTGTGTGACCTTCAAAATATTGTGGGTAAGCTGCGATAGTATTTAGTGAAACCTAGGAATTACTGCATCCCTGAAGGAATCTTAGGTATCAATCAGTTTCTAACATGATGCATCTCAGCGAGATCCATGAGTATTCCCACTCTGTTGGTTACCTGATCAAAATGGATGACTTCGCACGTAATGGCTCCTCCCACAGAAGCGCTGAAATAGGATACATATACCACCCATGGTGTTCCTTTCTCCTGGTCATGATTCAGAACGTCGTCAATAAATACGATCGATTCATGTGATCCCTGAAGCTGCTGATGTGTTGTTCAATTCAATGATCATGGTATACAAAGTTAAAATGGCTGCATCGCGTTCGACATGCTGTTGTAGGAACATGCTCCCCCTTGAACTTCCATCTGGTGATAGCTCACTCGTTAGTCACTCCTCGAATGGGGCTTGATCTTCGCAGCTGGTCAACAGGTTGCCAATACATGGTTGAGGCAAGTCATTATTAACTGCCACCATACTAAGTTCTCGATAATCAGTACACATACGAAAATTCATGGATCTAACTGGGGCTCCCCAAAACGAAAAACTAGGTTCAACCAAAACTCCTGTTCAATAACCCCTGTAGTTGATTAACATAGCTCTTGCAACCCTCCTGGTGCAGGACGGTAAGAGTACGAGAAATCAGGGCTGCCTCTGACCTGATACTGATTTGATACTCCTCCGGACGATGTGAGGGTACACCTGATAGTTCTTCTGGTAGCACATAGGTAGAAATCACGAACAAAGGGTGGATCCTCAATCCTCTTTTTCTTAGCCTTAACATCAATAATAAGTGCTAACATGGCGGGATAATCCTTCCATGGACACTTCCAAGCTTTCATTGCCGAATTGACGCCAACCTTTGCACAACTCTGACGCGTTAGAATAGATAACAATCCTCCACTAGGAGAGGGATACGTAGAATCTTCTCTTCACAGGGTACATCTATCAAGAACAACAGAAGAAAGGTCGATGTCGAACACTTGTTCCACAAGATCGAGTTTGCATCCCCACGATCATATGAGGTTTCCATTGTCTTGCCATCAGCCGATTCCACAACAGGTTGGATTTCAAGAAGCATCAGGGTTAAGCAGAACAATGGCGAAGTGATTAGTCACCAAGAACACGTAGGCCACCATGTTGTTACAATCCCGGCGTCGCCCACGCCAATCCCTAAAGTCCCTCCATGAGCATCATTTCCCATGTTGTTGTACTCGTTGCGAGGATTTCTAGTACGGCCATCGTTCCCTTAGTTGTTGTCGTTGGATTTAACATCGGACACTCCATGTCGTATGCACCTTCACTTTCCATACTGTTGGTTACCATTACAAATATCTTGTTGTTGCCATGACTGTTGCCTCTAATGCTGTTGTTTGAAACGGGCTCTACGACATTTTTACCGACAGGGTCCACCTCTTCACATTCCTTGGTACGTGCTAAGGCACTACTCACTGTGCAGGGAGTTTCACATTCCATTCTACAGTCAGTTGTCATTGCTTAGCTCCTGATTAATTCGCAAAATTTGACTCCCATGAGTCGCTGGCTGGGGTTAAGGATTCGATTGGAGTCAAATCACTGATGTTCATTGTTGGTAACTAGGGTCGTTCAAATGCTAACGTCCATTGTTCTTGCAAGTTGACTAAGTAATACACGATATGTTACGAGGGTGTTGCAAAAGTGATCGCACTTCGGGATCCAAAGCGTCAATACGTTAAGTTCCAGCAAACGAAGAAAGGTGAGAGAGATATAGACCAATCATTGTCATTGCAACATCCAACTCGGGGATGTTCGTACAAGAACCTAATATTCTACACAGTTCGCTAGGCGTCCAGATGGGTTTTCAGGTAATACTCTATAGCATCGAGATTCGAAAGGATCCATAGAGGAATGAAAAGTTCACGTTCGAGTAGGGGACAATCACTGCTATGACCCCTATAGGTTTGTTATGTTTCACATTGATCAAATAACAGAACGGAACCCCTTTTCCACTTGTTAAGGCTCACTGGGACTCGCATGCACCCCACATTATTATTATGTGTGCACCCACAATAACATTGTGATTTGCATGTTCATCTCAGCTCCTCTTAACTCATGTCAAATGGTTTTCTCAATCTCGAGTAGCAAACAAAGAGCATCACGAAGCGTAAGTCATGAACGTTTAGGGAAATACCACCCTATCAGTCACATAACACATGCGAGTAATACATGAATTCATACTGTTGTGCTAAACGTGCAATCCCATACAATATCATGTATAAGTGTTCACTAGTTATGTAGTACAATGAGTATACGAGAGACGAACCTTGCAATCTGGAGCTGAGTGTCATGGTCGTATCCATGTTTTCAGAAATGTTCGGTTATAGTCTGGTTTTACAAAAACGTTTTTCCCTTTTTAAAACCAAGTTCACTATAACCAATGGCTCTGATACCAATCTGTCACACCCCAAAAATCCACAAGCGGAGTATCACCGCAGGAGGCGTGACTGACCAGGATCTTAGCCACCAATCACATTGAACTAATAGGTATATTTAAACAAAACATTCATTTATTAACATTAAGAGTTACATGTTACAAATCATTCACAGTATACAGCGGAAGCATAATTCATTCGTTGAGTGTTTATAAACCATATGTAAAAAAAAACCATTAGTCTTGTGTTGCGATTCCAAGTATCTCGACCCATGACCACTCCAGCCTCTCAGACAGCAAGTTCCAAAGATCAAGAACCCAGATCAAGAACCCAGATCATCTCTCTCAAACCCAGATCAAGAACCCAGATCATCTCTCAAAGCAGAGAGGGTAAAAGCTAGGGTTTTAGAGGGGGGGGGGGGAACGGGGGTGGTTGTGCTCTGAAGAGGTGGTGCTTGTGGGGTGGGTGTTGATGGTGGCGGTGGTGGTGGTGAGAAGGGGGAGGAGGTGGCGGTGGTGGTGGTGCTATAGCGAGAGAGAAGAGAGAGAGTTGATATGGGTTCTTGATCTGCTTTGAGAGAGATGATCTGGGTTCTTGATCTGGGTTTGTTATAATAACTCATAAAAATGACCAAAATACCCCTGCACAAAAGGACAAAATAGGCTGGTTGCAACAGTAAAAAAATGGGGTTTTTGAAATTTGGACTAAAATGGCAACAAAATGCAAACCTCAGGGACCCATATTTAAAAATTTTGGATTTTGGACTAAAATGGCAAAATTGAGCAAACCTCAGGGACCATTTTGGCTATTAACTCTTTATATTTTTAACTATGTATCTTGCTTATATTATTTTCTCAAAAATAAATATAAGTATCTTGTATTTTTCACCCGAGTTATGTATTTTTGTTCAAAACTTCATTTTAAGTTCGTAACCTGTCCAAGTTACATACTCTATCAAGTAATATATTTTCATAAATATATTGTCTTGTATTTGTCTAAGCATGTTGTATGTGTATTTTTGTATTTTTGTATTTTCACTCCTTAGGAGTATTTAGTGTATTTTCAAGTCCTAATACACTATTACATACAATACATATTACATACACTTAGCACAAATTTGGTGATCAATAAATATATATATCTTTCTCAAAAATATACATACTTAATATCAATTCTTATCTTGAAGAAATCATCATTTCTTAACTTGAAGTTTACATAAAAATTAGGGAAACCTTGGTAAATATTTTTAGGGAATAAGTTTTACCAAAACTTATATTTTTCTAAGTGTTAAAATTTTATAGAATTTTTGACATAGTTTCCCCTAAAAATGGAGGTTTCCCATGTTTTCAAAACATGTGTTTATTTTCTTTTAAAATCATCACAAACAATCATCAACTTATTCAACACTTACCGAGTGTCAAAATCAAGTAAATTACACTACATCATGAACTTGAAGTTTTGTAAAAACTTGTAGTAACTTACCATGTTATTTAGTAGGTTTAGTTACCCTTAAAAACATGGTTATTTGTTTGTAAATCACTTTATTAAAAGATTTAGTCATTTACAACTTGTAAGATGATTTTTCTAAAAATATTTCTTTTGTATTTTTCTTGTTACAATCATTTTCCTAGCCTTGTTTAAAAACTAAAAATATTATTAGTTTACTTAGAAACCATGACTTTGTAAATCTTGTAAATAAACTTGGTTTCTTGGGAAAATTATTTTTGTAATCATCTATTTACAAGATTTGTATTTTGTTAGAATCATCTTTACATATGAAAACCATTTTCATCATTCAAGTTCATGAAGGCATAAAGCATGAAGATCTTGGTCTTTCACAAGATCACCACTTTAACTTACTAGATCATGTGTTTAATCACAATCTAGTAGGTTTCTTATGATGCCTAACATCACTAACACAAATCCTCATTCATCAAGAAGCAAATCATCATCATTTACATGTATTCTTATGTATTTAAGCTTATGTTAAAGTATCATGATCATGTTCTTTTGTGTTCTTCAAGTTTATCACTGTTTATCATCTTTTAACTATCAAAATATGAAGTAACAAAGGATCATAAGGGTCTTACTACTAGCACAAGGCTAGGGAAGAACACTTGATGTTGAAGATGATAAATGGGTTGGATAATAGCAAATGAAGAAGGTCCTTCGAGATCCACAAGCTCTAAACCTCCTTAAACACCTTTTGCACCTTGTGACTAACTTGGAATGGATGAACAAGGTTTGAAGGTGGTGGTGATGTGTGTGGTTGGCTACGGCCGTGAGGAAGAGAGGGAGAGGAGAAGGTGGTGTGTGGTTGATGATGAACACA
The DNA here is from genome assembly GCA_030545235.1 of Helianthus tuberosus. NCBI lineage: Eukaryota > Viridiplantae > Streptophyta > Magnoliopsida > Asterales > Asteraceae > Helianthus > Helianthus tuberosus. The sequence goes on along the minus strand of CM060418.1, from coordinate 90,026,264 downwards.
AGGTCTTCTTATAACCATGCCATATCTTCACAAGATCTTCACTATACCTTTTGAGATCTTATGCAATCTAATAAGATCATAGAATATCTTGGCAAGATCATTAAGGATTTGGCAAGATCTAGTAAGGATTTTGATGGGGGCCACCCCATGACCGTCCATACCAGGGGGGGGGGGGTAAAGTGTAAGTTTCAACCACTAATTTCATAAATAAGTTAAGTTTCAAGTGTCTTGATTAGGGACTTGATGTGTTATTATGTTATGAGAGGTGTTATGGTGTTTGGGAATCATAACTAGCTCAGAAACATTAAAACAATGCTTCTAGTAATATTTTGATGTCTCGGGAAATGTCCGGTTGTTCGGTTAGACACCGGTTCGTTAAAGTGCTAAATTGCACCGTTTAGTGTCCTTTAAGTACTCTTTTGTGACACTTTCAATTCCCGACACTTAGGAAGACATTCAGGACTAATTAGTCATATTTTTACATGTTACTAACTCATTACAATGCTGAATTTTGCTGAAATATATGAATTTCAGCATTTAAAGTGTGTTTCGGGTGCTTTTTAGTGCGTATTTTAGCTTCCGGAAAGTCTATATGTTAACCCTTGTATATATTCTTGGGTTTCAATGTATTTTAGACTTTGGACCTACTCCTAGGCCCCAATTCTATTATCTGACTGCTTTCTGCAGAATTGTTGACACAATGTGTCTTATCGGTGAGTTTACTAGTATTTCTAACACAACGCTATCATTAATGCATAAAGCAATCTTTGTAGTATAAAACGTGCATGAATTCACAAGTATAGCATGTAATCAAACAATGTTGTCATTTAAGCACATAACTGCATATATTTAATATTAATTAAATTATACGGAAATTACCGGTTTTGTGCCATTTATCACACTACATGCCTAATCTCACTGATTAATCCCCAGATGTAACGGGAGATTAGTACTGGTTCAGGTGATGCAAGGGTCGGCACTATTCTAGCATATTCAAAGAATAATGTAGTGTAACCCTTACTATCCACTCCAGTCATTCTAAGGTTTAAGAATTTATTTTCTATCTGTTCTTTTTCATTAGGAGGGCAGAATTTCCTTTCTACCATGTTCTTAAATTCCTCCCATTCCATATTGTAAATTCTGTCACTTCCCCTAGACTGGAGGATAGTGTTCCACCATTCTAAGGCTGAGTTCTTAAACAGATTGGAGGTAAACATTCTCTTATCCTCTTCCGAGCACTTGCTTATTTTTAAGGCTACCTCAGTCTTTTCTATCCAGCGTAGAGCTGCAATGGCCCCTTCATTGCCCGAGAATTCCATTGCTTTACAAGACCATAATTCTTTATAAGAACAACCATAAGATATGGTTCTTCTTCTTTTGGGAATGGGCACTTGTGTTAGGAAACTTTATTTGTAAGTATTGAAGAAAAACACAATCAACTGGATCTATGAAGAGATCACAGTCCTGAAGATCACGAACTAGAAGAAGAAGATCAGATGGGACAACCGGAATACATAGCATCTACTTCAAAGAATCACAAGTTGATCAAGAGCTGAATTGGATTATCAGAAGAGGTCATTTCTGATGGATCTGATGAAATATCATCAGTATCTGACGATTCTGATCATCAAGGATTTTCTGATGATTTGTTCATCAGAATTTCTGATGAAGTGGTTTATCAGAATTTCTGATGAAATAACCCACTTGTCTGAAATTGGCTCTGTCCTGCCACACTTACCGAAGCAAGTTGACATTAAATGAAATCATGATGAAAAAGGCAACTTGAACGTTGGAATCAATGAATATGTCAATTGGCTACTTTTTGCAGGAATTATTGTATGAATAAACTATTGTTTATTCTTACAAGCCGTCTATAAATAGAAGGCTCAACCAGGAGAAGCAAAGTGAGTTTGAAGCTTAGCATTCACACATACATCTAAACTCCATTGCTCTCTCCCCCACAGAATTCAAGATTCGTTTGTATTAGATAATAATCTTGCAATCACTTTGTAAACCATTTTGTTTCTAAGTGATATAAACTTGATAATTCTGTAGGTCTTGTTTCTTGAAAGTCTGATTTCCATTTCCGCACATCTTTTTCACATCTACTGAAATCACTTGCCATATTACGTGAAAAGAAGTTGTTTTGAGCCTGAACTGGGTCTAACAATTGGTATCAGAGCAGATTGAATAAACTATTTTCAAACGATCAATCGCTCTTCTTCTTTTCGATAAATATGGCCAGCTTTCAATCCTGGAATAATGCTTTTAACATTGGTTCTATGTCTAAACCTCCGACTCTGGTTAGAGAGGAATACCCCCAGTGGAAAATCAGGATGGTCAATTTCCTTAACGGTCATGACCGAGCTCTGTTTCAATCCATTGAAAGGGGTCCACATACACCAATGACTGAAATACCTGCTATTCCAGCAACTGGCCAATCACCAGCAATCCCTGCCTCCCGCGCTCCCAAAAGTGAATTAAACTGGAGTGCGGAAGACAAGGACCTGGTGGCTGGGGATGAAAGGGCTAAGTCACTTTTAATTATGGCCATCCCCAATGACATATTTTCACAAGTTGATGCATGTGCATCAGCTAAGGAAATATGGTATCAGTTGGAAAACCTTTGTGAAGGAGGAGAAAGGATGAGAAGAAACAAGAGAACAAATAATGTCTCATCTTATGAAAGGTTTAAAAGTTTGCCAAATGAAAGGTTAAATGATACATATCAAAGATTTACAAAACTTTTAAACGAGCTGAAGAAATTTGGTATAACAAAATCAAACGATGAAAGAAACATAAAATTTCTTGATGCCCTTCCTACAGAATGGAGAAGTCTGACTATGACTTTATCATCAACCTTAGAACTAGGAAACATGAGTCTTCATGACTTATACAGCATCTTGATCCCCGGAGAGGAAGAAATATTTGAAGAAACCATTCAAAGAGGGGGATCTTTAGCTCTAATCTCCAACTCACAAAGATCAACAACAACAAATGATCCACAACCTTCAAACAGTCAAAATCTTGAAACTTCTGATGCATCATCAGACTTTTCAGCTTTTGCTGAAGCAATAGCACTGTTCACCAAAACATTTGAGCAGAGGTTGAGGGGAGGTAACCAGAGATACTAGAGAAGTGACAAAGGAAGGATGGATGGAAGATCTAAAGAAGAGTTTAGATCTAAGGATAAAGGGAAGGCTGAAATTGTGTGTTACAAGTGCAAGCAAAGAGGTCATTATGCATCAGAATGCAAGACCAAAAAGCTGAAGGATGTTGCCTATTATGAGAAAAAGCTTGAAGAAGCAAAGAAGCAGCAACAAGTAAGCTTAATTGCTGGAACAGATACATGGTTATCTGATGATTCTTCTGATGATGAAGAAGAAGAATTGGCAAATTTTTGCCTCATGGCACTCTCCGAAGGACTACCAGAAACTTCAGAACAAAAGGTAAATTTAGACAATCTTGATCTTGAACACAAACTAAACAAGCTCATGTCAGATTTTCTAAATCTGCAAGAAAAACATCAATCAGATATTAGAAAATCTGATGAGTTGCAAAGGACTTTGAATAAAATTATTCTTGAAAACCAACATCTTATAGAGGACAGTTTAGATCAAAGAGCAAAAATTGAGTTTTATGAAAATGAAAGAAAAGATCTTTACAAGAAAATCAATGACAAAGAAATCAACGTAAGAGGTTTTCAACAGGCTAAAGAATTCATAAATTTTATTGAGTCCACACCAAAGAACAAAGGAGAGGGTTTAGGCTATACAAGTACTACAAGATCAAATAGAAATAAACCCACTATCTTTGTAAAAGCAACTCATCAGATTTCTGATAATTTAGTATCAGAATCTGAATCTGAATCTTGCAAATCAATCTGTTCTGAATATTCTTTTGACAAACCAAACTTCAAAACAAACAAGAGTGAATGCAGTCAAGAATCTGTAAAAACTCCAGAAGCAGTTCACTCATCTTTTCAAAATTATCCAATCATTCCATCACAAGAGGATCTATCAGAAAATTCTGATAACTCTTGTATGTGTGTTGACATACTGAAGCTTGTCCAACACCATCTTCAAAAGAAAAATGTAAAATCTGTTAATGGCTCAGCATATAATAGAGTTTCTGATGCAAAACCAAGAAGAAATAAAAATAAAATGTTTCAAACATCATCAGAAACAGTACCCAAGCATGCCTGCGTACCAAAAACCCTCTAATCATTTCATTTCAGGACCATCATGTGCAGCAGATCTGGTACTGTAACTCAGGAAGCTCCAAGCACATGACCGGGGACAGGATCTTACTCAGCAACTTTGTTTCAAAGCTGGGTAGAATGGTAAATTTTGGAAATGGAGTAAAAAGGAGGATCATGGGATATGGTTGCATAAAATATGGATGTTTGACCATAGAAAAAGTAGCCTATGTTGAAGGCTTAAAGTATAATTTGCTGAGTTGTGGTCAATTCTGTGACAAAGGTTTTCAGGTAACCTTTTTACCAGAAAAATGCTTGTTAATAGGTATAGATGATAATAAAATTTATTTAAGTGGGAAAAGGATAAGAAAATCAATCTACTATTTTGACTTCAAAGAAGAAAGTGAACATCCAAAACTATGTTTATTTTTAAAACATAACAAAGGTAGTAGTTGGTTATGGCACAAAAGGCTTGCTCATTTAAATTTCAAAAACCTAAGCAAATTAGCAATCAAAGGTCTGGTAAAAGGATTACCTTTGATATCCTCAAAGAAGGATAAAATTTGTGAAGCATGTGAAATGGGAAAATCCAAAAGAAGCTCACACAAATCAATTTCTGAGTCTTCTATTTCACAAAATTTGGAACTTTTACACATGGATTTGTGTGGACCCATAAGTACAGAAAGTTTTTCTGGAAAGAAATACATACTAGTAATAGTGGATGACTTCTCCAGGTACACATGGGTAGAATTCTTGAGAAAGAAGAGTGAAACTCCTGATCTGATCATTAATTTTATTAAGAAAATTGAAAATCTGTTAAAACTAACAGTGAGAAGGATCAGATCAGACAATGGAACAGAATTTAAAAATGCAAAAATTGAGAATTTCTTAGTAAGTAAAGGAATTTCTCATGATTTTTCTGCTCCAAGAACACCACAACAGAATGGTGTGGTTGAAAGAAGGAATAGGACCTTGGTAGAAGCTGCCAGAACCATGCTTGCTTATGCTAAATTGCCCACTCACTTTTGGGCAGAAGCTATAGCAAATGCATGTTTTACAAAAAACAGATCCATAATCAACAAAAGGCACAACAAAACACCTTACAACATTATAAATGGAAGGATACCAAGTATAAAATTTTTGCATACATTTGGTTGTAGATGTTTTATTTTTAATGATTTTGAAAGCCTTGAAAAGTTTGACAGAAAAGCAGAAAAAGGTATTTTTCTTGGTTACTCTTTGTCCTCAAAAGCATACAGAGTTTTTATTCTCAACACCAGGACCATCAGAGAAAGTTTGTATGTCTCATTCGATGACTCATCAGAAACAGAGGTTTCTGATGAGTACATAAAAGAAATAAACTTTTCTGACAAACAAGAAAATTATGAACATCTCTTTGAAATATTAAATGAAGATTTCCTAGAACATGATAATGCCTACAAAAATAAATCAAAAGATTTTTCATGTTCTAATCCTGCAGATCAAGTATGTAGTACATCAGAAATCCAGATTTCTGATACTTTTCAGACAAATGTGACACCTGATCAGGGGGAAACTTCAAATCCATCAGAACCAACAACATTTCACAACAAGTTAAGATGGATCAAAGGACATGTTCATTCTGACATCATAGGCAATACTGCAGATGGTGTCAGAACAAGATCTGCCACTGCACATGAGTGTGCATTCTCCGGGTTTTTAAGCAAGATAGAACCCAAATCTGTCAAGGAAGCTCTAAATGACCCAGACTGGATTCAAGCCATGCAAGAAGAGCTTGATCAATTTGAAAGGAGCAAGGTATGGGATCTGGTACCCAAGCCAAATGACAAATCTGTCATAGGCTCAAAATGGGTGTTCAGAAACAAATCTGATGAGAACGGCATAATCACCAGGAACAAAGCAAGGTTAGTGGTCAAGGGTTACTGTCAACAAGAAGGTATTGATTATGACGAAACCTTTGCACCAGTAGCTAGATTAGAAGCTGTAAGAATTTTTCTTGCTTATGCTGCATCTAAGGACTTAAAAGTTTATCAAATGGATGTAAAATCAGCTTTTCTGAATGGTAAAATCGAGGAAGAAGTTTATGTGCATCAACCAGAAGGCTTTGTTGATCCAAAATTTCAAAATCATGTTTATAGATTAAACAAAGCCTTGTATGGGTTGAAGCAAGCTCCTAGAGCCTGGTATGAAACTTTATCAAACTTCTTACTCAATTCTGGGTTTACCAAAGGAACTATTGACACTACTCTTTTTCTCAAAACACACAAAGGTCACACTTTGCTGGTCCAGATATATGTTGATGACATTATATTTGGATCAACAAATGAAAAATTTTGTGACAAATTTCAAAAATTGATGACCAGCCACTTTGAAATGAGTATGATGGGTGAGTTAACCTTTTTCTTAGGGTTACAGGTAAAACAAAGAATTGATGGAATATTTTTGAGTCAATCAAAATATTTGAAAACAATTCTACAAAAATACTCACTTGAAAACTGCTCTGTTTCAAAAACTCCCATGGCAACAGGGAACAAGTTAGATTCTGATAAGAATGGTATAAGTGTTGATATTAAAACCTATAGAGGGATGATAGGATCACTGCTTTATTTAACTGCAAGCAGACCAGATATCATGTTTGCAACATGTTTTCTGGCCAGATATCAATGTGATCCTAAAGAATCCCATCTGAAAGCTGTAAAAAGGGTTTTTAAATATCTCAAAGGCACATCAGAAATTGGTCTCTGGTATCCTAAGGATACAAACCTTGAATTAATTGCATACACAGATGCAGAAATTGACAGAAAAAGCACATCTGGTGCCTGTCAACTTTTGGGAGAAAAATTGGTATGTTGGGCGAGCAAGAAACAAAAATGTGTTGCCACATCAACAGCAGAATCAGAATATATAGCAGCAGCAAGTTGCTGTTCACAGGTGCTGTGGATGCAAACTCAACTGAAAGATTATGGAGTAACTCTGACAAGAATTCCAATTCTATGTGATTCAAAGATTGCCATTGCAATAACTGAAAATCCTGTTCATCAATCAAGAACCAAACACATAGATGTCAGATACCACTTCATAAAAGATCATGTGGAGAAAGGTAACATTGAAATGTATTTTGTTCCAACTGAAAATCAAATTGTTGATATCTTTACAAAACCTCTTGATGAAAAGAGACACAATTTTTTGATCAGCAAACCAGGCATGGTTAATCTAAATGTTGAAGATTTCTCAGAAAACTCAAAAACACAAATTGAAGACCAACTTGTTGAAAATCAAAATTCTGATATTCATAGAACAAATCAACTAGTTTCTGATAAAACAATCCATCAATCTGATGGAACAGGAGAAAATCTGATGAACTGTCAATAAATGATAGTTTATCAGATATTCTGAAGAAATATCAGGACATCTGGTAAATGCACCAGAAGTTCTGATATAAAATCAGAAATTATGTTTGAATCATCAGGATAATTTGTAAAAATACATCCTCATGCACATTCCACATATTGTAATTACTTATTTTTGTGTTTTTTTTTTTTTTTGTTTAGTTTTTTTTTAAAATTTAAAAAAAAAACAACAAAAAGGGGGAAAAGTAACATGCATACTGATGAAGTTCCATACAGCTGTAATAATCAACCGTCTCATTATCTTTTCACTTTATTGAATTTCATTTTTTTACATGCAACGTCATTTCTTCATAAGGAACTTAAATGTGACACGTAGGCACTAGAATCATTAGGAGCTATGAAAATAGATGCCTAGTCATTAAATGCTTACTCATACATGGGGCTTAATAGACTGTCAAAATCACTGTTACACTCACTGTTACATTCACTGGGACAGATATCTTCTTAATTGAAGAGAAAAATGTTGGCTGTTAACATCACTTTCACCTATAAATATTAACAACCTGAAAAGAACATTTGTAACAAAAACCAGCTCTTCAAAAGCCTTTCAACAGTTTTTTTTCCTTATCAAAAATGGGTCGCCCAAAAGTGATGAAAGCCACTCAATTCCCTCTTCCATTTCACAGACTTGACAATCTTAGGTTAAGATCCAACTTGGAAGGACCTGCATGGGAGGACTGCAGGTTTGTGTACAATATGATCATGCGAAGTCCTCTAGGCTTTGCTATGTCATCACATGTCACCATATATCCAGAACTTCTCCAAGAGTTCTGGTGGAACTCTCAAATCATTTTTGGTGGTACCTCCATGTGGATTGAAAGTGAGGTCATGGGAGTAAAATTTACTCTAAAAGATGAAACAATCAGAAATGTCCTCAAACTGGGTGATAATCATGAAATCCAACTTCTGAAAAAAGCATATTTGCAACAAACCTTGACTGAAATGGGCTATCACACACTCAACTCGTCAAGGGCCATTAGCAAGTCTGGTTTTATACCACCTTTCCAGTTTTTGGTAACACAGCTAAGTGTCTGCTTTTCCAAGAAAATTGGACACTTCAATGAGCTGTCGAATAGGATGATGGAAGTGGTGCATGCTGTGATACAAGAAAAACCTTTCAACTATGCTAAGTTTCTAATGAGAGACCTAGAAGCAAATATCCATGACCGTCAACCCTTTCTGATTTACCCTTGATTTGTTACCAAGGTGATCACTAGTCAACTGGGCTTTGGAGGAGTGAGAAGCTGCTATTCAAGAGCTGAGCTGGTACTTCAAGAAAACATTAGTGAAGCCACCTTGATGCCATCAACGAATCACACCGGACGAGTAACCAGTCTTTGGTTATATGTGAAGTGCATGTTCAATGTGTTAGAGGAGGAGGAGGAGTAGTTTTCTTTGGTTTATGTTTTGTTTTGTTTTCGTTTAACATGTTTGTTTTATGTTTTCTTTCAACAGGTTTGTTTTAAATTTTTTTTTGTAAATAGATCTAGGGGAACTTACACAAATTGACTGATAAAATCAAAGAAAATCTGGTGGATCACACATAAATACTAACAGAAGTTAGTAGAACTCAAAATCTGATGATCAATCAGAAAAACTGATCATTCACCAGAAAACTGTGAAAATTCTGATAACAGATCAGAAAATCATATTTTGTTTTGAAAAACCAGAAAGTTTAACATATCATCAGAAAAACAATTCTTTTAATCAGATTTAATTGAATTTATGAAAATCCAAATTTTTAAAGAAAAAGTTTCTTTTTGAATTGTTTTTTCTGAGGACTGGAACAAGCTATACCTCTGGTATATTAGAACAAAAGGTTTGGAGTTCAGAAATACAAGACTACAATGTAAGTAAAATCTCAGAACTCCACTTATTCCCTCTCATCTAAAAAAAATAAAATAATAAAAAAAATAAAAAAATAAAAAAATTCTGATGATATATATATATATATCATTATGAGAAATATGTGGGGAGTCACACAAAGGGTTTCGATTGGACCTTTTTAAAAAGGGGTCCCACAAAGAGAAAAGGTGCAAGTTGGAAACTAGTGTTTATCTGCAAAATCTTTGAAGTCTCTAAATATCTTTAAAAGATATACATTAAATCAGAGATAAATCAAAGGTTTTTCAAAAACGGTTGTCTCCTTAAAGGATTAAAACATCTTAAAGGTGTCATTAATCACCCTGAACTCAAACAACCCACGACAAACACTCAAAAATCTCTGTCGATACACCCTATAAATACCTCATTCAAAAACAGAGTCTTTCATCTTCAACCTTCAAATTCAAAACCCTAAAATCCTTTCCCAAAAACAAAACCCAAATTCTCAATGGCTGCTGTCAACATCAACACACCTCAAATTAAACACTCAGTTCCTTTCATCACTGAAGATGAATTTCTTCCATTAAAGAGCAACAATGAAGCAATGAATGATAACATCGAAGAATATGATATGAAGTGTCAAATTCTCATTGAACTTCTAACAAGATGCCCGTTAGCTCAAGCTCTTACAAAGACAAGAGAGGTACCACAAGAACTCATACAACAAGTTGTAAAAACTCTCAAAATCTCAAGTCAAACTGAGCTAACAGCACACGTATGGGGAAATATCTTCATTAAAATTTCACCAGAAAAGATAAGGGAATGTTTGGAGCTACCCTTACATCAGAACTTTGAAAAGTCACCAGAAAGAGAAGATATGTTTTCACAACTTGATGCTGTAATGGGATACAAAACAAAGATTTCAACAATCAATAAATTCAAGAGAAACAAGCTACCTGCCTTCTGGCAAGTCTTAATGGAAATTCTGAACAAGTGTCTATCGTCAAAGATTGGAGGTACAGATCAGATAAATATGAACATTCTAACAATCATGTTCAGTCTAATAAAGGGATTGAACATTGATTATGGAGCAGAAATATTTATTCTGATCAGGAGATCAATTCTGACCAAAGATGGTAGAATAGATACACATCTACCCTTTCCAAGATTTCTATCTATCATAATTTCTGATGCTTTTCTGAAAAGAAACATAGCAATACCAGCATCAGAAAATATGTGGAAGACAGAAATTATGAAACCTTGGAATGCTGCAGGGTCTTGGAAGTCAGATTATGATGTACCTGCTCTGACAGAAAAAGTGATGAGTATGATACCAGAAGAATCACCATACAGAGCATAATACCTGAAAATGTTGAACAAAAAGTCAGAAAGAAAAGGAGTTTTTGAACATGTGATCCCTATGGAGCATGATGCACAGGAGTCTAGCACACCAAGAATGGAACAGCAGGATGAATTTGATCCTCATCTAGCTGATGAAGATATAAATATGAATCCTGTGGCTGAAGAACATCATGCTGAAGACTCACACATTGGAGAAACAGGTGCACAACAATCTAAAATAAATGTATTTTATGATTCTAAGAATGATTCTGATGAATCAATTCAAGGAAAACATGAAATCTTACTTAGAGAAACTATTTCTTCAAAACAAGATGTGAGTAAAAAAGACTCATTTTCTGAATCAGATTCTGAGGAGGAAAATGTAGTAACAACAGGTGGAGATCAGCCTGCTGATCAAGGAAACTTGGATGAGAAAACAAAAAGTTTCTCAACAACTCATGGAGAACCTGAAAAGGTTCAAGGATATGAGGAAACCCAAAACTTGAATTTGTTTCAATTTTCTGGTGAGGATATAGGGAATTTGGATTCGTCCAATCCTTTTAACCTTAAAACAGCAGAGAATGTGTTTTCTGCTGGTGGTAGAAGAGAAACATCTGTTGTTTTTCCAATTTCCCAAGAACATCAATCTATGTCACCTAAACAATTTCGAAAAGAACCTGAAGATGAAGCTGCTACTGTGAAAACAGCAACAGAAGAAAAACTTGATCTAATACTAGAAGAAATCAGAAATCAAAAGTCAGGAATCAAGTTTTTGTCAGAAATTGTCAAAGCTGTGCAGAAGCAAACTGAAGACAATACTGCAACTCTCAACAAATTGAAAAAATCATCAGAAAACAAAGAAAGCTCATCAGAAATTGAGAAAGCTATCAAGGAACTGAATGATATCAAGAAAAAGATGGCTGAGGGTGCAACTGCAGGAGAAAGCTCAAGTTTAGGGAAGCTTCTTGAAGAAATACAGTTCCTCAGAGCCAACAACAGCAGCATGGCTGAGGCTTTTGAGAAACTGTTGATGGAATTAGCTGCACAAAGAAATCAAGAAAATCAAGAGTTCCAGAAAATGAAGAAACAAGAGGAAACAAATACTCAAGCTCTTACTAATGTTCATCTGTTAGTTAAGAGATTGCAGTATAATGTTGCCAGACTAGCAAATATTGATCTTCATGAACTGAAAGCCCCAATTCCACAAGAAAGACAAGCAAGAAGATCAGAAACTTCTCAACAACAACCAGAAATTGTTCAACAAGATCAAACCAAACCAACAGAAACCTCAACAGCTCAAAAACAGAAGCAACCTATGGGTCTACCTCAAGATAAACAGAAAATACTCATGGGTCCTCCACCAAATGTCTCAAAGCCAGACACATCAAGGGTACAACCAAAAGATCATGTTCCAGTACAACCAGTTTCTAGACCATCACAGGAGAAACAGAGTTGAGCATACTAATGGATACAAAAGAAAAGAGAAGAATGGAACATGAAGTGACTTCCTCAAAAAGGCCAAGAAAAGAAATGATAGAAGATTCAGAAGGGAACATCAGAGAAATGGAAGTGCTAAAAGGTGATTTACACACTATTATGTACCCTGAAGAACATCTAAAGAATTACTATTGGAAAGGTCCAGAAGACAACTCAAAGAGATCACTCTCTCCAATGAGCAAAGGTATTGTTGAAAATAGAAACAATGGAGGTTGGGTAATTTTATACAAGCAGATGACCAATCCAATAGTATCAATTGAAAGAATTGATACAATGACCACTGGAGGAGGCATCCTAGGCAATGAAGCACAAAACAAGTATACCTTGATCAGAAAAGACAACAGTCAACAAAAGGTTACTGATGCAAATCTGGCTGATGATATTCACCCATTGGGAATAGTCAAAATGAAGAATATCATTGATGAAATGAAAGGTAATTCAGTTATAATCAGAAGAGCCCTTGAAAGTCTCAAAAGTGCAGGAGCAAAGATATACAAAAGGGCTGCACTGGCAGACTTTGATCTATGTATCAATTTTGAGTACAGCAACAAAGTGCTAATACCACCTCCGAACACTTCAATTCCAGCTGAAATTGCTTCTAAACCATTAAGAACTGGAGAAATCTTTGATCAACCAGAAATGAGTGTAGTCTTCAATGATGTTAATAAAGAAAAAGCTCTGTTCAGAATCAGTGATATATGCAGGTATTCAAATCAAACTCTGAAATATATAAAAAACTGCATGAATGAAAAACAAGAGCAGCTCAAAAGGAAGGGAAAGAACAATGAAAAGCTGAGAAAAACAATTGAAGAGTGCATTGAAAATTGGATGGAAGCAAGAGGATGGTATAAAGAAATGTATAAAGAAACTCAAAAGGCAATTGACTACAAGAAAAGGCTGAAACCTGGAGACAAATACAGAAGTGGAGTGAAGATCAACTAACGATTTAATAAGATTAAATTTCCTGTTTTTGAACAATATTTTATCAATGTCTGATTTATAGTTGGTTTGACTATGTTCAATGTTTTCTGAACTTAGTTGTTTTTGAATTTCTCTTTCAAAGAAAGTTGTTTATGATTGATGCAGAGGTAGTTCATTTTCTTACAATACTTAGGGGGAAACTGTTAGGAAACTTTATTTGTAAGTATTGAAGAAAAACACAATCAACTGGATCTATGAAGAGATCACAGTCCTGAAGATCACGAACTAGAAGAAGAAGATTAGATGGGACAACCGGAATACATAGCATCTACTTCAAAGAATCACAAGTTGATCAAGAGCTGAATTGGATTATCAGTAGAGGTCATTTCTGATGGATCTGATGATATTTCTGATGAAATATCATCAGTATCTGACGATTCTGATCATCAAGGATTTTCTGATGATTTGTTCATCAGAATTTCTGATGAAGTGGTTTATCAGAATTTCTGATGAAATAACCCACTTGTCTGAAATTGGCTCTGTCCTGCCACACTTACCGAAGCAAGTTGACATTAAATGAAATCATGATGAAAAAGGCAACTTGAACGTTGGAATCAATGAATATGTCAATTGGCTACTTTTTGCAGGAATTATTGTATGAATAAACTATTGTTTATTCATACAAGCCGTCTATAAATAGAAGGCTCAACCAGGAGAAGCAAAGTGAGTTTGAAGCTTAGCATTCACACATACATCTAAACTCCATTGCTCTCTCCCCCACAGAATTCAAGATTCGTTTATATTGGATAATAATCTTACAATCACTTTGTAAACCATTTTGTTTCTAAGTGATATAAACTTGATAATTCTGTAGGTCTTGTTTCTTGAAAGTCTGATTTCCATTTCCGCACATCTTTTTCACATCTACTGAAATCACTTGCCATATTACGTGAAAATAAGTTGTTTTGAGCCTGAACTGGGTCTAACAACTTGAAGTATGGGTCCATTGTTCACGCTGTTTTCTGGTTCAGTGGGTCGTTTACTATCACGGTTACTTTTATTATCAGCTTCCCTAACCGTTTGGATAATATATGGCATTGCGTCTATAATCCCTTGTGCCACTATGTGTTGGATGGCACTGTTATCCACTTGGTTTCCATTGTTATTGTTGTTTTGATTATCGTTATTCTGGTTATTGTTACTCTAGTTTTCCGGGTTATTATTCGGGTTTTCTTGATTCACTTGGTAGGTCATCTGAATTATAAACAATTACCGCATATTAATATCACAAGATAATATCTAATATAACTAATCACACAACACACATATTGATCAAAATCGTCGAACATTGTGACTTACTCTTTCTTATATATTATGCATCTAGTACAAACTGAAACTAGAATTTAAAATTACAATACTATTAGGCATCAGTAGATATTGTCTAGTTTTTTTTTTCAAACATACACACATATTATATATTATTATTATTATTATTATTATTATTATTATTATTATTATTACTATCACCATCACTGATATGGGTTCATCCAGAACTCCATATTACGCTCGTCGTACTTCCAGACGAGTCGTTCTCCGATCTGCCTCATTCTCTCACTACCTTCTAAAATCTCCTCACCAAAGGTTCGGAGTTCTTGCACATTCTCTGCACTCATTGGGGGTGCAGGGGCTGGTACTGGGTTTGGGAACTGGGGCATGGGTTCCTGGTAAGGATAAGGATTCTCTAGAATTTCCCTGATGTATGGGTCATTATCGTAGTAGGGATCTAGAGGGTCCAAGTATGGGTAGGCTGCTAAGGTTGGCATGGGTTCGACTTCTGGTATTGGGTAACGTTGCTGGTAATCCCAATTGTCGTCTAGCCATGGATCGTAGTATGGGTCTAAGGGATTGGGTGCTGGTATTCTAGGTATCTCAGCTGGGTTGAAATCAGGCATTGGGATTTGATTTTCTGGGTTGTTTTCAATTTCCATTGGCTGTGCGGGAAATAGTGGTAAGGGCTGGGGTGCTATAAGTTGCTCAAGGTTTGGGTCAGCAGTTGTAGTTGCTAAGATATGGAAATTTGCTAAACTCTTATTGAGCATATCCTGGGTGTGAGCATTTGTTTCTCTTTTAACGGCTGCTAAAGCACGTTGCTGTTGTAACTTTTTCATTCTTTTCCTACGTTCATGCGCTCCTCTACTGAACCATCCTCTCTTTTTAGGAGGGAATGGCTCTTCAGACTAAGCCTTAAACACGAATATCCCATCTTCATTGTCAGCAGAATACCTTGAGAGGGTAGGCTGTGAAGAGGTGCCTTCGCTCCTAGGTGAGCTGGACAACTGACGGTAGGCGTCGGAAGGTCCTTGGTCGCTCATACTGTAGACTAACAAATAGTCAAATAACACATAACAATAAAATGCAGATATACGCGTAATTTCTTAATTTATTTCCTAACATTTTGAATAATATCTTGGTGTCAGCGGAACACTTCTGTGGCTGAATCAGTGGCTTAGCTCTGATACCACCTTCTGTCGCAACCCCTGCCCCCTTACTCTCCGGGAACGGGCGGCCGCGGCCAGTTTTGGTGGTATCGGTGTTTATCATTTTGGCAGCGGAAATTTCATCAGGATCGTAGTTGGGAAATATTTTATCAGAGTAAGATACCACGGTTTTATAATAATAAACATATGGGAAAATTCCAAGTTTCAAGTACACCCATTTTCATAGGGATAACCCTATTTTATTTAAATAAAACATTTCTTTATTTTAGGTAACTTTATAGCCACTTTTCCAAGCCTTCAGTGCTGTCCAGCTGGCTTCTATTTGGCTTTCACATTTTGTTACCTGAAACGCGTTTAAAACATTTTGTCAGTAGGAAATACTGGTGAGTGAATCCCAGTTTAATCAAGATTTGTAAAAACCATTATACAGTATTGAGGGCGGTCGCACAATTACATTTGTTTCCATTTACTTTAATTACCACCCACGGTACTGTCAACCCGACTTGTGGTCATGTTACTACTTACAATGTAGTAACAAATTTTGTATACAAAACCCCAACATACCGACGATAATTGTAGAATAAAAATACTCAATCACTGTTTAATATTTTATTAACTAAGTGAGGTTTTGTAAAAACTGTTTGTAAAAAGGAGATTACTCACAGTGCTGTCTTAGGGTTTTCCTTACGGATTTCCTGGTGATTATCTATTAATTACACAAATGCACACATGTTAGTATAATAACCCAATATTTACATTAATGATACCCTCCCCGAGACGGTATTCCAACGACTACGTTGGGCAGAACCACGACAGCTGTTACGGAACCCTGGATCAATCGGGTAGTGTATCTAATACGTAACCGGGGGTTATGATAGTTACAACGAGGCAGAACTTCGTTAATTAGGGGGGTATTATGCCCAGAAATAGCTTATACTCTTTAGAAATTTGAGAGAGAAAAAGTGTGTGAGCGATTGGAGACTGAAGCCGATGGCCTCTATTTATAGGGCCAGATTTTGGTTTTGCCGTGCCCCGCGAAGAAGGAAGGCAGGGCCTTCGCGGCCCGCGAAGGCTTGTATACTAGGCCTTAGCTTTGCTGAGTTGACTCGTAGCCTCCACACGCGTCCTGACACGTGGCAGCACCGGGTGCCGCCCTAGTGACTGGCTGTCGCGCCCCGCGTAGCCCGAAGGTAAAGCCTTCGCGGCCCGCGAGCGACCCCATTTTTTTGTTTTTATTTTTTTAATTATATAGGGTATTTTGGGCTCGGTTTTCGCTTACGGGATATGTTTTAAGACATATTGGGATATTTTAAATATATTAGGGGTATCGAAAAATATTTTGGAGGGTTGATATATTATTCAACTCTCGGTAATCAATGCACATACGCATTGACCCGTCTTTCTTCTTGACAAACAAGATCGGTGCTCCCCATGGGGATGAACTTGGCTGTATGAATCCTTTCTCCAGAAGTTCGTCCAACTGTTTCTTTAATTCTTGCATCTCTGCCGGTGCCAAACGGTAAGGTGCTTTGGCAATTGGTGCTGTCCCTGGTTGCAGGTGAATTCTGAATTCAACTTCCCTGTCTGGCGGTAGTCCTGGTAATTCTTCTAGGAAAACATCTGAGAATTGAGATACTACGGGAATATCTTTCAATTCTTTCCCTTTAGTGTTAATGATTATGGAAATCATATACACTAGTGACCCTTTTCTTGTATAACTGGTTGTTTTCATCACAGAGATGAATTTCGTAGATCTAGATGGCTTATTTCCTTTAATTGTGATCTTTTCACCCTTTGGTGAATTTACTTGAATTGACTTTTGATCACATAAAATACTGGCTTTATTGGCTACTAACAAATCCATTCCTAATACAATATCAAATTCAGCCAGATTCATTGGGTAAAGATTTGCAGTAAAATCTTGGTTTAAAATTTCTATTCTTCCTCCCTGTAAGATTTTAGTGATCTTAATGGATTCTCCATTTGCTGTCTCTACTAGACATTCTTGTTGGAGTTTAGTTAATGGTTGATTGAGAAGTTAGCAAAATGAAGTATTAATAAAACTTTGGTTTGCACCAGAGTCAAATAATACTTTAGCAAAAACATCATTAACTAAAAACGTACCAGCAATCACGTCCGAAATCATCTTTGCATCTTCGGTAGTCAGAACAAATGCCCTAGCATTCTTAGTAGTCTTGTTGTTCATGGCTAGAGCTAGTTTCGGACAATTCGGCTTGATATGTCCCTTTTCTCCACAATTGAAGCATACTCCATTACTAGGTTTCTTCCTACAATCTTCTTCTTTATGTCCTGCTATCTTGCAAAAATTGCAGTATGTGGAGCATCTTCCTGTACGCTTCTTCTTGTAGTCGTTACAATAAGGTGCAGAAGTAGAACCTATATTCTTCCCACGGTTGGAATTTCCGTAGCGAATTTACTGGGGAAGTTTCTGAGCTAGGTTTTTTCTCTGGTTTTCTTCTTGCGTACATACTAATTCATCAGTCAAGGTATTTGCTAGTTCTACAGCTTCTTCTATAGTTTGTGGTCTAGCTCCCTTGACTACATGCCTAATCTTACTTATTAATCCCCAGATGTAACGGGAGATTAATACTGGTTCTGGTGAAGCTAGGGTTGGCACTATTCTAGCATATTCGAAGAATACGGTAGTGTAACCCTTACAGTCTACTCCAGTCATTCTATGGTTTAAGAACTTATTAGCTATCTGTTCTTTTTCATTGGGTGGACAAAATTTCCTTTCAACCATAAGCTTAAACTCAGTCCATTTCATATTGTAGATTCTTTCACTTCCCCTAGACTGGAGAATAGTGTTCCACCATTCTAAAGAAGCATTCTTAAAAAGATTGGAAGCAAACATGATTTTGTCTTCCTCTTCACACTTGCTTATTTTTAAGACTGCCTCAGTCTTTTCTATCCAACGTAGAGCTGCAATGGCTCCTTCATTGCCCGAGAATTCTATAGGTTTGCAGGACCAGAATTCTTTGTAAGAACAACCATAGGACATGATTCTCCTTCTTTTTGGAATAGGCAATTGAAGTAGTGGTCCATTGTTTACGTTGTGACTGGGTTCAGCTGGTGGTCGCTTACTTCCATTATTACTTTTGTCTTCTGCCTCTTTAACAGTTTTGACAATATATGGCATAGCATCTATAATCCCTTGTGCCACTATGTGTTGGATGACACTATTATCTATCTGGTTGCTGTTATTATCGTTATTCTGGTTTTCTTGATTCACTTCGTTGTCCATCTGGATTATAAACATTTACCAATATTAATATTACAGAGCAATGTTTAATGTAAATAATCACATAAACAACACATTGATCAAAATCGTCGTGCATTGCGACATTTACTCTATTTATATATATATATATATATATATTTATATATATATATATATATATGCATCTATTACAACCGCAACTGGAATTTAAATTACAATATTAGTATGCATCAATAGCTAATGGATTATCTATTTTAGTGGATTTTGAATATATATATATATATATATATATATATATATATATAATTTCAACTTACACACACATATATATATTTTATTATTATTATTATTATTATTATTATTACTAGTGGGGGTCCATCCAATACTGCATATTACGCTCGTCGTACTTCTAAACGAGCCTCTCTCCTATTTGCCTTATCTTTTCACTTTCATCTAACAATTCCTCACCAAGGTGCAAAGTTCTTGATCACTCATACTGTAAACTAACAAATTGTCAAGTAACACAAAACGATAATACACACGTATGCACATGTTCACATATATTATTTCCTAACAGAATTGACAATTTTAATGTCAGCAGAACACTTCTGTGGCTGAAAACACAAAACAATAATATACACGTATGCACATGTTCACATAGATTATTTCCTAACAGAATTGACAATTTCAATGTCAGCAGAACACTTCTGTGGCTGAAATCAGTGGCTGTAGCTCTGATACCACTCTCTGTCGCAACCCCTGACCCCTAGTCACTTGGGAACAGGCGGCCGCGAGCTCAGATTCAGTGGTATCGGTGTTTAACAGTTTGGCAGCGGAATTTTCATCAGGACCGTAGTTAGGAAATATTTTATAAGAGTAAAATACCACATTTTTATAATAATAAACACATGGGTAAAACCCAAGTTTCTATTACAAACATGTTTATAGGGATAAACCCTAATTTATTGAAATAAAACATCTTCTTTATTTAGGTAACTTTTATAGCCACATTTTTCAAGCCTTCAGTGCTGTCCAGCTGGCTTCTATTTGGCTTTCACATTTTGTTACCTGAAACGCGTTTTAAAAACATTTGTCAGTGGGAAATATTGGTGAGTGAATCCCAGTTTAATCAAAACAGGTTTTATCATTTTACAGTATTGAGGGCGATCTTGCAATTATATTTGTTTCTAATTCTTAATTTAATTACCACGCATGGCACTGTCAATCCTGACTTGTGGTAATGTTACTACTCACAGTGTAGTAACAAATTTTGTATACAAAACCCCAACATACCGACAGTAATTGTAGAATCACAAATACTCAATCATTGTTAAATATAATTTAAAACAATTGAGGTTTTGTAAAAACAGTTTACAAAAATGTTTACAAAAAGAAGGATTACTCACATTGCTAATTTAGGTATTTTCCTTGTGACTTCCACGTTATAATCTATTAATTAAAACAATGCACACGCGTTAGTATAATAACCCAATTTACATTAGTTATACACTCCCCGAGACAGAACTCCAACGACTACGTCGGGCAGAGCCTCGACAGCCGTTACGGAGCACTTGATCAATCAGGCAGCGTATCTAATACGTAACCGGGGGTTAAAATACTTACAACGAGGCAGAGCTTCGCTATTTTAGTAGGTATAATGCCCGGGTATAATTTTAGCTTTAGAGAATTGAGAGATTGAGAGAGAATTCGGTATTTTTGAATGACGGAAACTGAATGCCTGAGGCCCCTATTTATAGTTTTGATCGGCCACTCTCTCGCGGCCCGTGAGAGATGAAGGCTAAGCCTTCGCGGCCCACTAGGCCTGCTAGGGTAGGCCCTAGCTTGGCTGATTCGGCCACTAGGCTTGACACGCTGCTGACACGTGGTGGCACCGGGTATCGGCCTGATGTTGAGCTGTCGCGCCCCGCGAAGCACACAACCAATATGGTCGCGGCCCGCGAGCGACTGGTAAAACTTAATTTATTTGATTTTTGTAAAATAAAGGTATTTCGGAACCGGTTTTCGTATACGGGATGTATTTTAGGTCGTATAGGGGTATTCTAATTATTTTAGGAGGGTTGTTATATGATAATCATCATAAAACACAATAATGTTAGTTATTCAACAATCAGAGCATTATCATCCAAAACACAAAACAAAACCCACATATATGGTAGTTTGGTAATCTTCATTATATTATTTGTAGATTTTGGGTGTGTTTTATGGTTGACATTATGGTGTTTTATGACTTTTTACATTTTTTTATGATATTTGGACTACCAACTCCTAGCCCAAATTTTAATATACACACACATTTTTAAACAGATAAATATTATTACATTGATGATAATATGTATGTTAATTATCATAATTTAATGTATTGTATAGATTTTTAAAACATAAAATTATAAAAGAAAGTAGAAAATATATATATACCTGAAAAGCCCAACGGGATGGATATACCTGATATCCAATGCGTAAATATCCGACATATACCCGACGGGTAATAGATCAGGTATGAGATAAGGTTTTACAGCTGGATATGATTGCATTAGCCATATTCGATCTAGACCTAGTCCATTACCATCCCTAGTGTCCATATCTCCCGGTTTCATAATTTTGATATGGAGAAAGGCGGCAATACAAGAAATATATCAGTATTTACAAGCTTAACTCCTTATTTGTTTCAATTGATTTTTAACCATTTTATAATTAGGGTGGAGATACAATAGGAAGTTTATTTGGCTAGGAAGGCTAGGAAGTGATCTTGACCATCCATTAAGTTAATCAAGGGCTAAGATTAAATCAGGGAAATTGAAAGGAAGAAAAGAGGCGCGTGAGTTTGTTCAAGGGCATTCTAGTCAATCCAAGCCAATAGTTTCTCTCTCCTCCAATTCCCCCCCATTTTTTAAACGTTAATAACTCTTTCATACGACATTATTTTTTTATAAAAATTGCACCAAAAAAACGAGCGTTTTTTTATCTTTAAAACGAGTATACTATTGCTATATTTAAAAAAAAAATTTAAACCCAGTTGTGTAAAACGCAATAGAAAAACCACCAGTTACGTAAAACGCAATGAAAAAAAAAAACCTAAAAAATGACATTTTTCTAAAACGCAATGCACCAAAAACACAAAGAAATGACTTATATGTAAAATGCAATGGCCAGAAAACACAAAGAAATGTTTTATTTGTAAAACGCAATGGCCAGAAAACACTTAAAAATGTCTCATTTCTAAAACGCAATGACCTAAAAAAACAAAAGAAAGTGTTCTCTGTAAAACGCAATGGACTGAAAACACCTAAAAATGTGTTTTACCTAAAACGCAATGACTAAAAACACTTCAAAAATGTGTTTTACCTAAAACGCAATGACTAAAGATACTTAAAAATGTGTTTTTTCTAAAACGCAATAGCCAGAAAACACATAAAACTCTCTTATTTCTAAAACGCAATGGACACATAAAACTGTTTCTGAACTGTTTGTGAATTGTCTGTGAACTGTCTGAATTGTCTACGAATTACTGTCTTCGAAATGAGCCAATTTCTGGAAAATTAATTTTTCTGATGCGTTTTTAGTACAGCTCAACCCCAGCCAGGGGCTGCCGCCCCCGGACCCCCGCCAAGATCGTAAAACGCAATGACTAAATAAAAACCCAGATCGTGAAAATGAAATTAAAGAATTTCTTACATGGATCGAAGCCGGTTTCTTCATCAATTGATGAAATTTGAAATGATAGAAACACTTATCAGCGATTGAATCGAACAAATCGAGTGATTATCTTCAAAATCACCAGAAAAAACGAGATTTTAAATGAAATTAAACTGGGTTTTCTTCGAAAAAAGCTGAAGAACACTTTGATCGGGTGGTTGAATCATTGATTGATGACGAAAATCACACTATAATGTAGTGATTATTGAGATAGTAAGTGAAGAAAAGGTTGGAGATGGTGGGTTTTGAAAATGGTGGGTTTTGAGGTAACTGAGGAGAAGAAGGAAGAAGAAATGATGAGATTGACTAAAATACCCTTTCTCTTTATTTTAAAATTTGTCACATGTCATAATCCTATGGCTTCCTATCCTTCCTAGCTAAAATTAACTTCTTATTTGATCTTTTCCCTTTATAATTAACATAAATTGGTAGGTTATATTTTACTTTTTTGACCTCCCATGATGTGAAATGTTAATAGTTTTGATAGTTTAGTTCTGCATGCTGGGTGGACCCACATAGAGCGGGTCGGGTTATCAGACCCTAATTTTAAAAAAAAAAATAGTAGATTCGTTATATTAAATTTTATAATCACCCTATAAATACAATTAGGTGGATGCTATAGATAGAAAAGGAAAGCTGGTGTAGTGGTAAACCCCACCCTTTTCTAACAAGAGGTTGTGAGTTCAATAATTGTATAGTTTGTTTTTTCTGTTTTATATCTAATTCAAACATCGCTCTAACCTGAACGAGGACCGACCCGAAAATTTTAACGTTTTGTTATAAAAATTTTGAACACTGAAAAAAATGGACCCTATTGAAAAAGAAATCTTAGGTCCGTCACTGCCTGCATGATGCCCGAATTCTCAGATATGTCCCTGACATATTAGTATAACGAATAGCACCTCATCCGTTTACTTGATTCAACAAAAAAAAAAAAAATATCAAATCGTAAGTTTTGATAGCTTGTTAAGTACGCCCCGCTTGCGGTATGCTCATATAATGTGTATATGTGTGGGCGCTCGGGGGGCAAAAGCGAAAGTGCACTAATTTTAACGTTATTTTACTAATTTCGTGAAAATAACGTTACAAGAGGGGATGGTTAATCATGCATCATGTGGTGGCGTTGATAGCCGAAAGACAAGGGGGTACATGCACTAATCGGCATTTGTCTCAATTGCTGAGTGTTATGTGCCTTATGTCCAAGGCTTGATGCAAAACTACAATCGAGCCGGGGGTCTCATTGGAAGCAGCCTCTCTATTCCTACGGGGTAGAGGTAAGGCTGTCTACATCTCACCCTCCTCAGACCCTACCTTAGCTTTGCTATTGGTGGGATATACTGAGTATGATGATGATGATGATGATAGCTTGTTAAGCTCTATTATTTTGGTATGGCTATCATCTAAATGTAACATTACGACAATTCGACGCAAGAAAGCAATAATCAAAAGAAATAAAGCCTCGTTCATGTCAAATACTAAGTTTATTTCTCTACTTATTTTGTCAAACATTAGCTGGGTTTTCTTTTATCATTATATTTGATTTTTTTAATTAATTACAAATGACAGTACACATTTCAAACACCTAAGTTTAAACTCTTAAGTTTTATCGATCGGCCGGTCAAATTAGAAACCGGCTACATAATCGGCCGAGTTGAGTTCCTTTGAAAGATCTTCATTTGTACCTGCCAGACCAGTCACCAGCCAACTGGACCAGGTTGATTTAGCTGGGTTTTATTTTTTATTTTTCAATCTAATTTGGTGATGCATTACAATTTAAAGATTTATATAATAGTTTCATATTAATAATCCAGGAACGACTTCATACAACAAGATTAGACGTTAAAATGACGGAAACGGATCTACTTTACACAAATGCAAGTGCGGAATTCATGCAATCATGTGTGAATATGACAAGAATTAGTAAATAAACGTTCAGCTTCAATTTCGACAGGCATTTTGACTCTATAAGCTCTCCTTTACAAAAGCTCCAATCCAAAACTCATTATCTCAACGCGCCACTACCACCTATTTATAGGCAAACGGATCACCCTCCTAGCGCATATTTTGTTTTAAAACGGTGTAAGTGACCAATTGATCGATCTAATTTTAAAAAAAAATTGGTATAAACACACACATCATGTATAATAGTATTTTTGAATTTATAAAAAGTGTTTAATTCTTTTTTTCTTCTTTGGGTGTCTCCAATATTTAAAAGAGTAGGTAATATTAAAACAATTTTAATACGATTACTAAAAGTCATCCTTTGTTTTTTCAAGATAAATAATATTTTGCATCTTTTTTATTACATGATTGGTCAAAGATTACTTGCACTTTCACAATCACATTATTGAGCCTTTTGTTTAGATTCAACATAATTACCTATAATAAATTATCAATCACTAAAGTGAGATGGCTATATTATTTTATTAAAATTAAAGAGTGGTAAGTGGTAAAATGGGTGGGCTAAATTATTTAACTACTCGGAACGAAGAGCTTTAGATTAACACATCATACTTATTCGGATCTAATAGCTTAGAGCGGACTCATCGACTATATATATTTATGGCAGTTAATCGCAAAGAAACACAAGTAAATCTGGTGATTAATTTGTGGTTTGTGTCTCGTCTAAATATGGTTAATCTTCTTCCGTTCTTGTCTAAACAGCGATGATGATCCTGCAAAACAATCAACATACCGTAAGCTCGTTACAAGGAGGGGAATAAGGAGTTCTCTGTGACAACCCTCATTAAACCAGGTATCCGTACAATTAATTAATTACAATTAAGTGTTTAATGACTGTGCTAAATTACTTAATTGCTTTCTGATTACTGCATCATACATACATGTGCATCACATATTACATAATGTCACATCATTATCACAGATAAACTTTAGTGACATACTTGATGCATAAAGCGCAGTTAGCACAGTTAGCGGATAACTCAGAAATATACTGACAGTGCCAGTACATAGACAGACAGTGTTTTGAGACCCAGTATGGGCCAGGGACAAGGTACTATACTAGTATGGTGTGTAGGGAAGTGAGGACCATAGAACTGCGTCACTAGGTGATAGTTTGAGTGCCGGAAAGTGCCTAAAACTCACTTTAAGTGCAGAATTCTGCATTTTTCAGTAAAATTCAGCTTTTAACACAATAGTATTATGCAGAAAATTGACTAAATGGTCCTGAATGCTTTCCTAAGTGTTGGGAATTAATTGTGTCACAAAAAGTTACATAAAAGACACTATACGGAACAACTTAGCACTTTAACGAACCGGTATTTAACCGAACAACCGGACATTACCCGGAACACCAAAATTTTGCCAGAAACATTGTTTTATTATTTTTGGAGTAAACTGCCATTTTGGTCCCTGTGGTTTGGGCATTTTTGCCATTTTAGTCCAAATCTTAAACTTTTTAAATCTGGGTCCCTGTGGTTTCATCTTTATTGCCATTTTAGTCCAAAATTCAAAATCCCCCTTCTTTTGACTGTTCCAAAAAGTTTGAGATTTGGACTAAAATGGCAATAAAAGTGAAACCACAGGGACCAAAATGGCAGTTTACTCTTAATTTTGGACTAAAATGGCAATAAAAGTGAAACCACAAAGACCCAGATTTAAAAAGTTTGAGATTTGGACTAAAATGGCAAAAGTGCCTAAACCACAGGGACCAAAATGGCAGTTTACTCTTATTTTTGAGCTAGTTATGGTCTCCGAATACCCCAAGACACTATAAAATATGACATACACATAATACACTAGATATTATACTTAACCTCCTAAATATTTACCTACTATCATCAAAAATTTACAATTACCCCCCCCCCCTCTGCATCAAAACTTACGGCCCAAGTGGGGGACCCCACCACTAGATTTCATTTCAATATTTTATTTAGATTGTTGCTTGATATCTTGAACATAATATTGTGTAAGAGATTATAAGTATGGCATAAGGGATTCACAAGAGATCTTCATCATTTCACTTCTCACATCTCAAGTTTCACCCCAACTCCCTCAACCTCTCTCTCCCCCTCTCGGCTCACTCTAGTGCCGCCACCACCACCACCTTGCAACCTTCATCCACCCATTTTCAAGCTTATTTCAAGTGCAAGAAGGTGATACATGGAGCTTGAAGCTTGAAGATCTTAAAGAATCCTTCTCATTTGCTTTCATCATCCATCTTTGTCATCTTTTTCTCTAGTGATCTTCCCTAGCCTTTGAGCTAGTTGTAAGCTTCTTGTTACTAGTTTTTGATTCTCATTTTGTTGGTTAAAAAGATGTACATTGTTAAGAATCACAAGAACACTAAAAGACTTAAAGAAGAATCATGAACATGAAACTTAAAGATGATGAAATCTTGTTAAAATAATGTTGTTAAATACATGCATGGCACTTAATTGTTATTTACTTGAGATTATGATGTTGATCATCATGTGAAACTTGTTAGATTATGATTAAAAACATGATCTAACAAGATAAGAGGTGATTATGTGTTTACATGAAATAACCATCTTCTAGATTAGACATGAACTTGATAATGAAATGATTTTCTTGTAAAATAATAAACCAAGTGAACTAGTAAACTTGTGAATCCAAGACTTGTGAATAATTTTATAAGAAAACTAAGTTTAAAAAGATGATTTTTGAAGGATCATGATTCTTATTAAACCTACACTATTTTTAGTGACAATACAAGTGTAGAAATACTTTTAAAACAAGAAGATGTCGTAAATAAACATTTTTGCAAAATGTGTTTATAAGTTGTAAACTCTTAAATTCTTTAAGAATGAGATTTTTAAGGAAATAAATACACTTTAAAGAGTAACTAAGGTTACTGAAGGGGTATGGTCCCAGATCTCGCGTCTGCATGACCGCGAATGACCATTACCCTTATAAAAACCCCCCACCAGCAATAACTTTCCTGTGTCCGTGCGGGCACGCGCGAACACAGCGGTCCAATCTGTCCAGTGATGAGAAGACTTACCTTAAGTACAGAAATAAATGTTATGCATAGCGATGCGGCCCGGCACCGCATCCTATGAACATTTTCGTCACGAAAAGGGATCTGGACAACAGTAACAGTCACTAAGCGGCGATGCGGCAAGGCACCGCATCCCGCATACATCTTGGATAGAACAAAGAACGCGGGAACAACATCAGTTACCACAAGCAGCGATGCGGCCTGGCACCGCATCCTGCCTGCAAGGCAAGTGGGTCTGACACTCAGTGCAAGTGGCACTGAGAACAGTCGCCTACTAGCCCACGTATGTGCAACAGTCTGACACCACAGCAGGACGTGGCATCCTCACCGTAACTGACAGGTCTGACACACCTGTGCGATGTCAGACTAGCTACTCAACTACCCTCCTTCACTCCTCGGCTATAAATACCCATCCCAAACCATGTTTGAGGTATCACTTCTGAACTCTCTCACTACTACTACTATCACACTTTACTTCCCAAGCAAACTACTGATTCTCACGCCGGAGAGTGGTAACAAGGAGCATCCCCCACCCCATCCTCCTTGTTACGAGTCACGGCTTATTTCCTTATGCAGGAAACCAACCAGCGGACGATCCAGCCAAGGATCCTCGGAAAGAAGGGATTAACCCTACTTGACGAGACCAGTGAGTTAACCCCACCCGGTTAACCATTGTTTCATCATTGGCGCTCACCGCTACTCTTAGTACTTTTTTCAACCATCTTTTTCTTTCTGAAAAACCATGTCTGATCGTCTAAACAACACTACCGGGGATAACCTAAACCCCGTAAACACAGGGCCTACGAGGACTATTCCCATAGCCCCAAATGTTGAACATATTGGCACATCAACGCAAGGGGGCGCATCCCTTACGTTCGGCCACGATTTATCACAGTACGCTTCTGTGATACCTCCAGGCATGAACCTTCATACCTGGTTCGACCAGCAACAAGCTCTGCTGGCCGCAACATACAACAGAGCCTGCGCAGAAGCGCAAGTATCTGCGGGGCCTACCCCAGCGCCGCATACCCCTGCGGGTCGTATTTTACAATACGACGGTAGGGCCCCAACACATCCGGCCTCCAGAAGCAGGCAGGAAGACCGCGGTTCCTCTTACTGCGAGGTCCGCACACTTGATGAGGACGATTCCTCGTATGGGTCCCGCCACAGGGCCCATATACATAGCCGTCTAGGCCCGCATGGCGAAACTAGGCGACAGTCTACAGCCCACCATGGCCCTGACATCCATAGCCGGCTGGGACCTCAGTCCCACCATGAAGGGCAGGGCCATACCGACCCAGACGACGGTACATACGGCGGAGAGTCTCATGCTACCAGCAGCAGACCGGGAGGACACAATTATGTTCCTCCCACTCAAACCCGCACAACATACCTCTGCGCTGCAAAGCGCCACCAGAGCCAACCCTACAGGCCGAAATCTGCGGTCGAAAACTCCAAGTTTGTCCCGGAGATTGCCAACGCCGATGTCACCACCACCAAATTCCCATTAAACATTGGGAAATACAACGGTTCGGCCGACCCAGATGACCACATGAACATCTTCACCGGCGCCGGGTGCAACGGCAGGTGGGATGAACCCACTTGGTGTCAATTTTTCCCGCAGACCCTAACAGGTCTGGCCAGGGCATGGTTCGATTCTCTACCACCGGGGTCACTGACCTCATTCGAGGACTTACAAGCAAAGTTCCTCGCGCAGTTTTGCCAGCAACGACGTCATGAACGCGATTCTATGGACGTCATGAACATCTGGCGCAGAGACAACGAATCAATTGAGGCGTTCGTTGTCCGATACAATAAAGAATGCCTGGAGATTGGCGACGTGGCAGACCAAATGGCGCGCAACCATTTCATTGTTGCTGTAAAAGTCAAACAAATGGTTATGACTATCTCCGGCAAGGACGGCTTGCCTAAGAAATGGGAAGATGTCATGGCTGCGGTCAAGACATACGCCCAGACCCAGCGGTCCCTCAAGCCGCACGTATCAAAGGCACAGCCCCAAACGGAAGGCCAATCCTCCCACCAAGAACACAAGCGCAACAACAAGCGCAACCGGGTCACATGGAATCGCGGCAGCGATTCCAGACCGTATGTCCCGCGAAACAACCAGCCTGACGCAAGGGCTACAATCAACGCCCAGCGTGAAAACCGGGCGTCAAAGAAGGAGTCTCGGGATCATAGCTGGACCGAGATCAACCAGTCGCCAAGCGACGTCCTCCTAACGGACGCGCAATTCCTTTGACCGGCCCAACCAATGAAGTCCAAGAAAAACCAAGATCCCGCACTCTATTGCGAGTATCACAAGGACTCAGGCCACACAACAAACAGCTGCATCAGTCTCCGACTGGAGATTGAATGAGCCCTAAAGGAGGGGAAACTGCAACACCTGTTGACAGGGGCGCAAAAACCTACCAAGCGCATCACTCCCCACAATGAGGGCACCTCCATGGGTAAAAGGACCATGTACGTTGTCACACCCCCAAAATCCACACGCGGAGTATCACCGCATGGAGGCGTGATATGACCAGGATCAAGCCACCAATCATATTGAACATTTTAAGTAATAGATAAAAGTCATTCATCAATACGAAAGGTGTTCAAAACCATAACATAGTTAAGCGTTTAGTGGAAGCATAAATATGTAAACCCAACATAAGTTTAAATGTTTCAAATGTTTAGCATGGCACACAGCTGTCCATGTCCCATAACGACTCATCTCCACTCCCATGCAAGCTCCATAGATACCTAACGACCTGCAAGGCATGTAACAGAGAGTCAACAACAAAGTTGAGCGAGTTCACAGTTGGTTGTTTAGTTATAGTATTCATTTCGTAAACCGTATGTTTGTTTAGTAAACTATGTATCGTATTTATTTGTATCGCGGCCTTCCAGGCATGTTTGCGAAGATTAGTGGGGGCTTCCCATGTGTTACTAGTCTAGCTGTATTTACAAGTGACCTTCCCCTAACAAGGTCAGTGGTACGTATTCCAGTAACGATGAAAGTACAAGTAATCATTTAACCCCATTCCCAACCCCGGGAATCCCATGCCTTGGTAAAAGTGTGAACTCACCTTGGTTTGCTCGGTAAGATTAAATATCTTGATTACCAGTTGAACAAACACGCCCTAAAAGGGTTACTGATAACAGTTAGTTCTACGTGCACATAAACCACATTTTACACGCACAGTTAATTCACATATTCATTGTTCACATAAATCTCATTCATTGATCAGATAACGCACATATATAGTTTAAGTCATGATCGTTAATTCACTTGTCTAGTGCCCTAGAATCATTGCTTAAATCATGTCATAGTTCAAACTTGCATCACACATATATTCATAGTATTATTCGAACACACTGCATGCCCAATAGACAGACCCGATCGTCTTGTGGCGCAGCCTGTTATCGTGCCGGCCCACGTAAAGTGGGTTTCAACATTACTCGGCCCTTACAATTGCACCTATGTCCACATAAACCACCTAACATGTCTTGCCTAGTTTAGTGCAGCCCAGACTAGGTGCAGCCCAATCTGAACATCATTAATCATGCGGCCCGGTTGGCCCCAGGCCCAACTGGGATTTAGAACTCGGCCCTTATTAGTAACCCAACTTACATGTGTGACATAATCTAAAACATAATTTTAGTTTTGAAAACCTTTTCGATCAGTTAAAAGTGCACTCCCCCATCCCATTACAATTTCGTATGGATCAAATAACATGCACGTTCAAAATCAAAATATCAATTCCTCAGCAAGTTCCATTCAATCGGCTATACCATATATTCTACCCAACCTGTTATCGCATCCCTTCCCCATCATCATCATCCTCAAAATAACCCATGTAGCACAAAATTTCGGGGTACTATCTAACAGTTTTTATTCGCGCGGTAAACACCCGACAATCATGTTTCAATTATATTCTGGCTAATTAGCTACCACTAAATCATATCATAACAATATCCATATTACACCTACCAATCGTTCATATAGTTTATTATGACATAATCTCCATCAACATGCATATTAACATAAGATATTCATTAAAGCACATGACCAAGGGACTCACTAGTTGACAAATACATAACACATGTCACTGACAATACACATGCAAATATGGATAGTATGGCTGACAACATGAATTGATCCTTATCTAAATTGGTTGCACTTGCTTAACATCAATAATAGTCAACAAGGGTTTACCTCAAAGTTAGCGATTAGAAGGTAGGGCCTACTTGCCGTCGCACAAGAGATATGGGAGTAGGGTTTTTCATAGTTATCGATTACATGTACTGGTTTAAAACAAATCCTATATTAAACGTTACTGGGCCAAAGCCCATTCCTTGTTTTCGTTGGCGACACTAATGGACGAAAACACTTAGGTGTTTTCGTGGGAAGGATGATTTCGTGTGGGGTGTAGGGGTGTAAAGGATCCATTTGTTTATTAAATATACAAATCGAATAAACAATACAATATACATATAACATCTATATACATATCATGTATACTACAATCTACACCCAACACGTGTATTGCACATCATGTAATTATAAAAGCACACTTAACACCCACCATATATAACATACCAACCACAATACGATTTAACATATTATAACGTGTACAGTTGTGAAACAAACAAGCCGTGTCAACAAACAATCTAAACAATTAACGTGCAATAGTGCGAAGATGGAATCTTGGAAACTCGAGTTGTCACATTATCCCCAACTTGAAAGAAATTTCGTCTCGAAATTTAGCATGCGGTTACTGAGGAAGCTAGTTAAGTTTGCATGGTTTACTGGTTTTCCTGGGGTGTCACATCATCCCCCGTTGATTTGGAATTTCA
The DNA here is from genome assembly GCA_030545235.1 of Helianthus tuberosus. Classification (NCBI taxonomy): domain Eukaryota; kingdom Viridiplantae; phylum Streptophyta; class Magnoliopsida; order Asterales; family Asteraceae; genus Helianthus; species Helianthus tuberosus. Next base: position 89,993,779 of record CM060418.1, on the reverse strand, counting down.
TCCCAAAATTCTGTAGTAGCTTCAGCCTCAGTAGTGGTTGCACTGTTTCTGAACAACCGGGGATACTTGAGTTTCATTTGATCTTCTCGTTCCCAAGTAAACTCTGGGCCACGACGGGAGTTCCAACGAACTCGAACAAGAGGTATTCTGGTGCGTTTGAGGACCTTAACATCCTGGTCCGTGATTTCAACTGGTTCCTCGACGAATCGCAACTGATCGTCGATAGTGAGCTCCTTCAGAGGAACTACGAGGGTCTCATCTGACAGACACTTCTTCAGATTCGACACGTGAAAAACGTTGTGAACTGCACCGAGTTCTGTTGGTAGGTTTAGTTTGTAGGCCACTTTGCCTATTTTCTCGATGATTTCGAACGGTCCGACATTTCGCGGATTGAGTTTGCCCCTTTTGCCAAAACGAACCACACCCTTCCAGGGTGAAACTTTGAGTAGCACTCGATCCCCAACTTAGAACTCGAGTGGTTTCCGACGCTTGTTTGCGTAGGCTTTCTGACGGTCACGAGCTGCCGCCATGCGTTGCCGTATCTGAGCAATTCTTTCCGTTGTGTCCACTACAAGTTCTGGACCCGTGATCTGACTATCACCCACCTCTGCCCAACAAAGAGGTGATCGGCATTTACGCCCGTACAATGCCTCGAATGGAGCGGCTTGAATGCTGGTGTGGTATCTGTTGTTATACGAGAACTCCACTAACGGGAGGTGTTTTTCCTAGCCGTTGCCGAAATCGATTACACATGCACGAAGCATGTCTTCTAAAGTTTGAATAGTGCACTCAGACTGCCCATCCGTCTGAGGGTGATAAGTTGTGCTCATGTCTAAACGAGAGCCAAAAGATTTGTGCATTGCTTGCCACAATTCTGAAGTAAAACGTGCGTCACGATCGGAGATAATCGAGGTTGGCACCCCGTGCCTCGAGACAACTTCCTTAAGATATACGTCTGCTAGAGTAGAGAACTTGTCTGTTTCCTTGATAGCCAAGAAATGTGCAGACTTAGTGAGTCGATCCACGATCACCCAAATAGTATCATTCCCACGTTGAGATCTAGGCAGGCCAGTAACAAAATCCATGGAAATTTGCTCCCATTTCCATTGTGGTATCTCTGGTTGTTGGAGTAGGCCCGATGGTTTCTGATATTCAGTCTTGACTCTCGCACAAGTCAAACACTTGCTAACGTAAGTTGCTATATGAGCTTTCATGCTAGGCCACCAATACGTAGTTCTGAGATCGTGGTACATCTTATCTGAACCAGGATATACTGAGTAGCGAGACTTATGAGCTTCATCCATCACAAGCTCGCGTAAGTTTCCATAGTGTGGGACCCAAATGCGTTCTGTTACATAGTAGGCGCCGTCTGCCTTTTGTTCTAACTGTTGCCTTGAGCCGCGTAGGGCTTCAGCCCTGACGTTTTCTGGTTTCAATGCTTCTACCTGAGCATCTCTTATCTGTGCAGGAAGACTAGATTGGATAGTGAGTTGTAAAGCACGTACGCATCTAGGTGTAGTATCCTTTCGACTGAGGGCATCGGCCACAACATTGGCTTTACCCAGATGGTACTTGATGGCACATTCGTAATCATTCAACAGCTCGACCCATCGACGTTGTCGCATGTTCAATTCCTTTTGCTTTAAGATATGCTCGAGACTCCTGTGATCGGTGTAGATGGTGCACTGGGTACCGTACAGGTAATGTCTCCATATCTTGAGCGCGAAAAAAAAAAACAGCTCCCAGCTCTAGATCATGTGCAGTGTAGTTCCTTTCATGAACTTTAAGTTGGCGTGAGGCGTAGGCTATGACCTTGTCACGTTGCATCAACACACATCCAAGACCATGAATGGATGCGTCGCAATAGACCACAAAATTGTCTGTGCCCTCTGGCAATGAGAGAATATGTACGCTACAGAGCCTATCCTTTAGGTGCTGAAATGCAGATTCTTGTGGCTCACCCCAACAGTAAGTGACTCCTTTCTAAGTTAGTAAAGTGAGAGGTTGCGTAATCTTGGAAAAATCCTTGATGAACCATCTTTAGTAGCCCGCCAAACCCAAGAATTGGCGAATTTCCGTTGGGGTGCGAGGTGCAGGCCAGTTCTTAATCGAGTCTACCTTAGATTGATCAACATGAATCCCATCCTTGTTCACCACGTGGCCTAGAAAGTGGACTTCACTAGAAGCCAGAAGTCGCATTTGGAAAACTTGGCGTACAGTTGTTCAGTTCGAAGGAGTTCCAAAATAAGCCGCAGATGTTGCTCGTGTTCCTCCTGGCTCTTGGAGTAGATCAAAATGTCTTCGATAAATACAATAACAAACTTATCCAGATAGGGCTTGCACACTCTGTTCATAAGATCCATGAAGACCGCAGGCGCGTTTGTTAGCCCGAATAGTATGACTAGAAACTCGTACTGGCCGTAGCGAGTTCTGAATGCTGTTTTGGAGACGTCCTCATCCTGGACTCTCAGTTAATGGTAGCCTGACCTCAGGTCAATCTTCGAGTAATAGCTCGACCCTTGCAACTGGTCGAATAAGTCATCGATGCGTGGAAGAGGATAGTGATTCTTCACAGTCACCTTGTTCAGTTCGCGGTAATCTATGCACATGCAGAAGGTACCGTCTTTCTTCTTCACAAATAATACTGGAGCTCCCCAGGGCGAAGAGCTAGGACGAATGAAACCCTTATTCAAGAGTTCTTGCAATTGTTTGGACAGTTCTTCCAGTTCGGTTGGAACTAAGCGATAAGGTGCTCGAGCTATGGGTGCTGCTCCAGAAGCTAGCTCGATCTGAAATTCGACCTGGCGATGAGGCGGTAGCCCCGGTAAATCTTCAGGAAACACCTGAGGAAAATCGCGTACTACTGGGATATCCTTGACATTCTTCTCTTTCGTTGATGCGTTAGTAACTAGTGCTAAAATAGCAGTGTGGCCCTTTCGCAAACACTTCTGAGCCTTCAGGAAGGAGATGATGCCAACCACGGCACCACTCTTGTCACCTTGAACTTCGAGAGGTTCTTTACCAGAATGGGGAATACGAACAATCTTCTCCTTGCAAAGAATCTCTGCCTGCTGTTGGGATAACCAATGCATCGCGATGACGATGTCTAAACTACCAAGAACGATGGGAATGAGGTCGATAGAGAAGGTCTGACCAGCTAGAACAAGGTTACAATCTTTGACTATGTGCGTGGCCTCTAAACTTTTACCATTTGCTAACCCTACGACATGTTTGGTGTTCAAAAGTATTGGTGTGCGTTTAAGCATTTGACTAACTTTTGGAGACACATAACTGGTATCGGCACCATTGTTTCCATCATTGTTTCCCCCGCTGTTGTTCCCATTGCCCTGATTATTGTTGTTGTTGTTCTGATTCGCAGGTATCGAGCTCCTGCAATCCTTAGCTTCATGACCCATCTTGAGACACCTCTGGTAACGACCCCTGTTGCACTGACCACTGTGGTGCCTGTTGCATGTGTTGCACTTTGGGTGGTTTCCTCGATATCCACCCTGCCCTTGACTACCAGAAGATTGCTGACCAGGACTCTGGTAGTCATCGATCTTTCGCTGCTGTGCCTGGGACTGAACCGAAGTCGAACCCTTGCTGGAGGTTCCATCCCATTTTCGCTTGTTGTCACTGGGAATAGCAGAAGTAGTAGTAGTAGTAGTAGTAGTAGTAGTAGTAGTAGTAGTAGTAGTAGTAGTAGTAGTAGTAGTAGTAGTAGCACCAATACGTTTAGGCAGCTTGTTCTGTTCCACTGCCTGGTTTGTGAGACGATGAGTAAGACGAGTAACATCTTGAATAGTAGCAAGGTTAGCAGCAGTCACATGACTTTGAATCTCTGGTACTAAGCCTTTGAGGTACAGTTCAATGCGCTTGATGGGAGGATCCACCATAATTGGACATAACACTGCCAGTTCGTTGGATCGTTTCGTGTACGCTTCTATCTCTGACCCCGTCATCTTCAGGTTAAAGAACTCCACTTCCAGCTTGTGGATGTCATCACGACTACAGTATTCACATTTGATCAGTTCCTTAAAATCATTCCATGGGGTGGCATTAGCAGCCGCCAGCCCCAGCATCTGAACTTGCGCATTCCACCAAGTTAGCGCAGTGCCTTTGAGAGTACCAGTGGCGTACTTAACCCTACGAGCCTCAGGGCATTCACACATTTTGAAGACCGATTCGAGCTTCTCGAACCAGTGGAGGAGTCCAACAGCCCCTTTAGTGCCACTAAAAGTACTAGGACAACAATCCATGAAAGTTTTGAACGTGCACACAGGTGGCTGAGCGTGTTGACCTGTCGTGTGCGTAAGAGTAAACATACTTGAGCACGAGTGTTGGTTTACGAGAGTAGGATCAAAAGATCCTAGAGTAAGTGGTGATGGCAGGTTATACCTCCTGCCTGGGCAGCTGCGAGTGCTGCAGTAACTTGTTCAGTGATCAAAGCCGCCAACTGGGCTTGAGTTAGGTTAACGCGTCCACTCATGATCTTGATATCAAAGAGAACATGAGTGAGAGAGGTTCGCCAAAGTGCGATGACAGAAGAGAGTAAGCACATAAGTGTTTCAATCAACAGTTGTTACGTTTATCTAAGAATACCATGAGCAAAGTTCTATGTAATCTAGCAAGTAGGCAATGTAAACATAAATCATATCACCTAGAATGTCGAGTCTTGCACGTGGAGCGAAGCGTCGTTGTGGATCGTTGAGCACTGTTCAGGTTATAGTCTGGTTTTAACAAAAACTTTTTCCCCTTATTAAAACCAAGTTCACTAGAACCAATGGCTCTGATACCAATCTGTCACACCCCCAAAATCCACAGGCGGAGTATCACCGCATGGAGGCGTGTCATGACCAGGATCAAGCCACCAATCATATTGAACATTTTAAGTAATAGATAAAAGTCATTCATCAATATGAAAGGTGTTCAAAACCATAACATAGTTAAGCGTTTAGCGGAAGCATAAATATGTAAACCCAACATAAGTTTAAATGTTTCAAATGTTTAGCATGGCACACAGCTGTCCATGTCCCACAACGACTCCTCTCCACTCCCATGCAAGCTCCATAGATACCTAACGACCTGCAAGGCATGTAACAGAGAGTCAACAACAAAGTTGAGCGAGTTCACAGTTGGTTGTTTAGTTATAGTATTCGTTTCGTAAACCGTATGTTTGTTTAGTAAACTATGTATCGTATTTATTTGTATCGCGGCCTTCCAAGCATGTTTGCGAAGATTTGTGGGGGTTTCCCATGTATTCAAGACTAGTTGTATTTGTATCGCGGCCCTCCAGGCATGTTTGTGAAGTTTAGTATTCGTATCGCGGCCATTCCAGGCATGTTTGCGAAGATTAGTATTCGTATCGCGGCCATTCCAGGCATGTTTGTGAAGATTAGTATTCGTATCGCGGCCATTCCAGGCATGTTTGCGAAGATTAGTGGGGGCTTCCCATGTGTTACTAGTCTAGCTGTATTTACAAGTGACCTTCCCCTAACAAGGTCAGTGGTACGTATTCCAGTAACGATGAAAGTACAAGTAATCATTTAACCCCATTCCCAACCCCGGGAATCCCATGCCTTGGTAAAAGTGTGAACTCACCTTGGTTTGCTCGGTAAGATTAAATATCTTGATTACCAGTTGAACAAACACGCCCTAAAAGGGTTACTGATAACAGTTAGTTCTACGTGCACATAAACCACATTTTACACGCACAGTTAATTCACATATTCATTGTTCACATAAATCTCATTCATTGATCAGATAACGCACATATATAGTTTAAGTCATGATCGTTAATTCACTTGTCTAGTGCCCTAGAATCATTGCTTAAATCATGTCATAGTTTAAACTTGCATCACACATACATTCATAGTATTATTCGAACACACTGCATGCCCAATAGACAGACCCGATCGTCTTGTGGCGCGGCCTGTTATCGTGCCGGCCCACGTAAAGTGGGTTTCAACATTACTCGGCCCTTACAATTGCACCTATGTCCATATAAACCACCTAACATGTCTTGCCTAGTTTAGTGCGGCCCAGACTAGGTGCAGCCCAATCTGAACATCATTAATCATGCGGCCCGGTTGGCCCCAGGCCCAACTGGGATTTAGAACTCGGCCCTTATTAGTAACCCAACTTACATCTGTGACCTAATCTAAAACATAATTTTAGTTTTGAAAACCTTTTTGATCAGTTACAAGTGCACTCCCCCATCCCATTACAATTTCGTATGGATCAAATAACATGCACGTTCAAACTCAAAATATCAATTCCTCAGCAAGTTCCATTCAATCGGCTATACCATATATTCTACCCAACCTGTTATCGCATCCCTTCCCCATCATCATCATCCTCAAAATAACCCATGTAGCACAAAATTTCGGGGTACTATCTAACAGTTTTTATTCGCGCGGTAAACACCCGATAATCATGTTTCAATTATATTCTGGCTAATTAGCTACCACTAAATCATATCATAACAATATCCATATTACACCTACCAATCGATCATATAGTTTATTATGACATAGTCTCCATCAACATGCATATTAACATAAGATATTCATTAAAGCACATGACCAAGGGACTCACTAGTTGACAAATACATAACACATGTCACTGACAATACACATGCAAATATGGATAGTATGGCTGACAACATGAATTGATCCTTATCTAAATTGGTTGCACTTGCTTAACATCAATAATAGTCAACAAGGGTTTACCTCAAAGTTAGCGATTGGAAGGAAGGGCCTACTTGCCGTCGCACAAGAGATGTGGGAGTAGGGTTTTTCATAGTTATCGATTACATGTACTGGTTTAAAACAAATCCTATATTAAATGTTACTGGGCCAAAGCCCATTCCATGTTTTCGTTGGCCACACTAATGGACGAAAACACTTAGGTGTTTTCGTGGGAAGGATGATTTCGTGTGGGGTGTAGGGGTGTAAAGGATCCATTTGTTTATTAAATAGACAAATCGAATAAACAATACAATATATATATAACATCTATATACATATCATGTATACTACAATCTACACCCAACACGTGTATTGCACATCATGTAATTATAAAAGCACACTTAACACCCACCATATATAACATACCAACCACAATACGATTTAACATATTATAACGTGTACAGTTGTGAAACAAACAAGCCGTGTCAACAAACAATCTAAACAATTAACGTGCAATAGTGCGAAGATGGAATCTTGGAAACTCGAGTTGTCACCTACGTGGCCTCAACCCACATGATCAATGGAGGGCGAGGAAGGCCAAGCAAGGCGGCAAGAAGACTGGACAATGACTGGAAGGACGAACAAGTTGTCTTTCCAAAAGTCCGAGGCGGACCGCGCGATAGGCGCGCTGTGGTTATCACAGGCCGCCTGGCTCACTACTGCACCGAGCGATTATTCATCGACCCGGGCAGTACATCTGATATTATATATGTCACACCCCGACCACGTAGAACATACAAAACGTGGCGGAAACGTCGGGGAGTGTTGTAACAGAATTAATTGTTTCAAATCCATGGCAATTGAAGTTTCGTTTTATTAATTAAAAGTGTTACAATGTCTTAACAAACAAGAAATACAACATAATTAACTAGTCTTGCATCTTTTATTGTCACTAAAGCCCAAGTCTGCCTATATGTATCTTGATCATCTTATGCAACAGTTCCTGAAAAACACATGTGAAAATAGGTACGTCAGCATAAAAATGCCTGTGAGATACATAGGTTTTGTGAAAATAGGTTCCATGACTTATGTTTGAGAAAATGTTTAGTCATGAACCTTGTAATTTGCTTTGTTTTGTAAATCATTTGAAAAACAATGAGTTCAGATGATATGTATAAAATAAATGAATAATGTATGGTTAAATGAATAACCATAGTAAAATGGATTTGTATAAGATAAGTTGTTTGTAAAACAATGTCTTGTGAAAAGTATGTTATTTGTATAAAATGTTATATGTATCAAACTGAAATGATTCAAATAACGCTACAATATGTAATACCATACAAACACTTATATATAGGAAGTACCAGCGGCGTATCCACCATGCTTGTATCATATTACACACGTATCGTTACTTAATCATTTAACCAACCCAAACCACCAAAGTAATGTTTAACAGTTATAGAAATGTTTATGTATGGTCAAAGACGGTTCACACGGTTCATAGATACAAACGGTTCACAGATACAAACGGTTCACAGATACAAACGGTTCACAGATATCAACGGATCACAGATACAAACGGTTCACAGATACAAACGGTTCACAGATATCAACGGATCACAGATACAAACGGTTCACAGATACAAACGGTTCACAGATATCAACAGATCACAGATACAAACGGTTCACAGATACAAACGGTTCACAGATATCAACGGATCACAGATACAAACGGTTCACATAGTCAAATGTTTACAACGGTTCAATATGTAGTATAAAGTATTCATATGCTGGATAAGTATATGCAACAGAAAAGCAATGTAAAACAATGTACTAAGTATGCTAAGTTAACATACAAAGCAGAAAAGTCATGTAAATCAATGTACTAATAGTGTACTAATGAACATAACCAGTATATGATGTGAAAACAGGAAAGCACGAAAGTAACAAGTAGGCACATGTGTTCCACCCCAAAACAGTTTGGAAAACAGTAAAAGAGGGGTCTATGTACTCACCTGAGATTGCTCAGTAGTCCTTGAGTAACAACTAAACAATGCTAGAGATCGCGGATATCAAACGGCACCTAGTATAGGTAGCTACATTAATAAACCGGACCTGAATCGGAAGATCGGGTAGCATTAGGGTTTGTAAACCAAACGAGTGTAGAGACTCGTGTCATTTGGTTTAACAAAGCCTACATACTAAATGAAACTTAACCTGAGTGATTTCGACCCATTACGACCCGTTTAGGAAGCTTATGCTTCTTTAACGTGTCGTGCGCGTGAAACGCGTTTGGACCGCCTAACTAGTCCTATGACAAGTATTATATGCCTAAACATGTTACATAATCAGTTACGTGACAAAAGTTTAGGTTACATATGCTAAATTACCAATTATGTATGAAAAGGGTATTCTGGTAATTTACCTAAGGCATATAAACTACCTATCATACAACTACTTAACGATGTGACCATAGGGTATAACCTCGGAAGGTTATTCCCTACCTACTATGGTCACCTAATGTGTTTGGTCGGATCCTAATGATCGACCAAACTGGGTCGGGTTCGAAGGTATAGGCGATTTATCAGATCGCCTACCCTACGACCCTAGACAACGTGGTAATCAGTGGGCATAGTCCCAAGGGACTATGACCAACGTGATTACAATCACGTTGCGAAGTTCAAACGAACTTCGCATTGACCATTACTGGTCAACGCAGAAAGTCAAACAAAGTTTGACTTTCAGACTCGATAAAACAATAAAATAAGGAAAAGAACGAAAGAATACTTACGAAGGGTCCAAGAATGGAAGGTTTGGATCCGAACACTCTCAGGTATGAAGTGTTAAACACGACAACTTAGAGAGCAAGTTCAGATTCAAAGGTGTGAGTTTTTGGTTGTGATGTTGGTTAGTATTTATAGGAAATGGTCCACCGCTAGGATCGTTTCTTGGAAAAGGAGGCAATGATCAAGGCCGTACACTTGTCGGAATGTTATGGTGCCACAAATGCTCCATAACTTAGTGATTAAGCAAGTTGCAAACATGTGGTTGTGGTTAAACCTGCTGAAAACAGGCTGTTAAACATTGCACCTGGTCTGCAGACCCCATACGCATCGTATGGTATACATACCATACGCATCGTATGGTGCAAGTTTGGCAGAATTACAGTTTTGGTCCCTGAACTGTATTTTGGCCATTTTTGACACGTTTAAGGCCCGTTAACCCCATTTCAAAGCTCTAAAATGAAGTTAAAGTATAGGGAACTTAAAACATGCTCAAAAATATCTCGGATGTCGGTTCGTTTAGCCGTACGAACGCGATGTTCGCTTAATTACGACGGAATGCGCATAAGCGCGAAAAACGATCCAAATGACGAAACGAACGGATTTTTCTTAAGGCGAACACTAAAATATAATGTAGTCATGCTTACATAAATTTTTGGATGTCCGAATGTATGCAGAACGTGAGTTACGCGTAAAGATGCAAACTTGTGCACTTTTTGACACTTTTAGTCCCTGAATGACCCTAAAGTTTATTTTAGCACACCGAACCCCTCAAAGCCTATTTCTAAGCTATGTGAAGGATATTTAGGGTATGTTTAACTTATGGTCATGCTCCGGAAGGTCTGTTACAGTTCAAATTGGCATACTTTCGCAGTTTGTCAACTTTAGTCCCTGTAAGCGATTAAACTTTGATTTCACCACACCAAACCTTCCAAAACTTATAACTAAGTTATGTAAAGGTTATTTAAGGTATGTTAAGCCTATTTCACTTTTCCAGAGTGTTCGTTGGATTAAACTGGTTATATCTACACATCAGAGCGCGTATAACCCTCCAGAAAGCGATTTAGAGCTTGAAATCGAACATGAGTTGATATGTGCAATTGATACACATATTTATACAAGCCCAAAGTATGAAATACAATATTTCATTGGTTTGGTATTTGTTTGATGGTTGAAATGACACAGGTGTTACAGTCTCCCCTACTTTAGGAAATTTCGTCCCGAAATTAATTCGTAGGAGTCTATTTGTGACTTTGTGTCAAAAAAACCACCAGAGATATGTAAGGTATAATCCTGTCATTTCCTTAACGGACATTCTTTAGAACGAAAATGAACAGACGGAGTCATTTTCCTCAACGAGTATTCTTCAGAAGCGGAAATGAAGGAATAAACAAACGGGGATTCATTTCCTCAACGGACAATCTTCAGAAACGTAAAATGAACAAACGGAGTCATTTTCTACGGTTGCTTCCTCAGACACGGAAATGAAAAGGATAGACAAACGGATATTCATTTCCCTTACGGAAAATCTTCAGAAACGAAAATGAACAAACAGAGTCATTTTCTACGGTTGCTTCCTCAGAAACGGAAATGAAAAGGATAGACAAACGGATATTCATTTCCCTTACGGAAAATCTTCAGAAACGAAAATGAACAAACGGAGTCATTTTCTACGGTTGCTTCCTCAGAAACGGAAATGAAAAGGATGGACAAACGGATATTCATTTCCTTAACGGAAAATCTTCAGAAACGAAAATGAACAAACGGAGTCATTTTCTACGGTTGCTTCCTCAGAAACGGAAATGAAAAGGATGGACAAACGGATATTCATTTCCTTTACGGAAAATCTTCAGAAACGAAAATGAACAAACGGAGTCATTTTCTACGGTTGCTTCCTCAGAAACGGAAATGAAAAGGATGGACAAACGGATATTCATTTCCTTTACGGAAAATCTTCAGAAACGAAAATGAACAAACGGAGTCATTTTCTACGGTTGCTTCCTCAGAAACGGAAATGAAAAGGATGGACAAACGGATATTCATTTCCTTAACGGAAAATCTTCAGAAACGAAAATGAACAAACGGAGTCATTTTCTACGGTTGTTTCCTCAGAAACGGAAATGAATGGAGTTAACTTCTAGGCACATTACAAAGCTTACTGTGGTTTCTGTGCACTAAATTCCATAATTATGTATGCATCCATAATTACGTAATTCCTTGCATAGTCCGCACAGTTTGTCTTGTAATGTTCATAAGCACATAAACACATAGTTATTTAATTGTTATTATCTTGTTATTGATTGCAATTAACTTGGCACCTCGTACTTCGTTTCTCTTGGAAGAAACGGGTACTTAGGATTTTCGTGGAAAACGCAAGAGATCATACAACGGAAGAAATTTGGGAGTAGTCTGTTCTTCAAGGAATGCGGTTCCTTGATTGTCGGTATTGTAGGGGATATGTTGTTTATACATACAATCACATAAATACATTGTAATGTAAATAAAAGGTTTATTTATGAACAATGATCACAACTGTTTCTTGGACCTTGACAACTAAAGAAAATAATACATAAGGATTGATTATTTCTAAACAGCGTTGTCTTCCATTCGGTCAGATGCTCATCCCTGTGCTGGATTTGCATTAGCAAGCTTTGGGCAATTTCTTCGGAAATGACCCATCTCGCCACAGTTGAAGCAAGAACCTGGTAGAAAACGACCTTGAGCGGTATTGTTGTTAACTTGATTTGGTGCAGCTGCAGCTGGGCAGACTCTTGCTGTATGGCCTATGAGTCCGCAAGTTTGGCATTTGCGGCACTTCACAGCAGCATGATGATGTAGGCCACATTGGTTGCACAAGGGTGCAGTTCCATTGTAGGGTTTCCTGGCAGGGGGTTGAGCTGGTTGATTGAGGACGGCTTGATCATTGTGAGCGACCACAGCGTAGTTCTGAGAAGCCTTTCGCTTCTTTGACCTCTTAGGGGATCCAGTCTGTTCATCCATGATCTTTGATTCCTCGATTGGTTCCGATTCTTCGACCGGCTTCTTGTCACCTTTTCGGAAAAGTTTACCTTTCCTGATCTTTGATTCAGTCAAGGTTGCAGATAGCTCAATGGCCTGTCTAACTGTAGTAGGGTTGCTACCAGTCAAAATGTCTTGTATTGAGTCAGGGAGGCCATCAATGTACTTTTCGATTGCCTTATCCAAAGGCGTGACCATGTTTGGGCATAACAGACTTAACTCTTCATAACGGTCCGTGTAGGCTCGATGCTCACCGCTGTCTTGCTCAAGATTGTCGAATTCCCTTTCCAAAGCCCTGATCTCGTGTCGAGGACAGAATTCCTTCATCATAAGGGCCCTAAGTTCAGCCCATGTCTGTGCTAGAGCAACTTCTGCACCACGATCCCTCATAATCCCATTCCACCACGTAAGGGCTCTCTTCTGGAACACACTCGAAGCAAACTCGACCTTGCGATTGTCAGGACACTGCACGTGGCGGAAAGTATTTTCAATGCTCTCGAACCATTGGAGAAGCCCCGTCGCTCCCTCAGAACCACTAAACTTGAGTGGTTTCGCCGAGTTAAAACTCTTGAAATTGCATGGACCATTGTTGTTGTTGTTGGCTTGATTCCATTGAGCAAAGAGGTTTGGGAATTGAGCAGCCATTTGCTGCGCAATGATTTCTGCCAGCTCGGCAGTCGCTATCTGGTTTTCGCGTCGAGGAGGCATTCTAAAAGAGGAACATGAAAGGAAACGAGTGAGAGAATTAGACGAAAAGAATGAGATGAAGCAAATCTGATGAAAGCAAGGATAGTGGTCATTTGTTTGTTACTACAAAGCAACAAACGACCTCGGTGAATAATCAAAGTAAATAGGTCAAAAATAATGTATCGCGAAGACATGCTCGCCTATAAGTGAACACTCATCCCAAGAATTCCCAGGTAAGCACAACTGGTCTCGCGTCTGGTTGAGATGTATACGAGGTGCTTGCCTAGACAGAAAACTCAGAATACAGGCATTCACCCTTCCAGTTTGCACGTGTTCACATTATTTAAAACCCAAAACCTTGACGAGATTTTGAAAACTCAAAGGGGTTCAAAACCATATAATAGAGAGTTCAAAACCTTACAATAGAGGGTTCAAAACCTAGAAATCAATCATCCTAGAACAGATGATTAGTTTTCAAAGCGGTTTTGAAATTTATGTTCTTGTTGTGGTCGTCGCCTAAGGATAGGTGACGGTATTGTTTTATGACTACACGCAAGTAAACTCGCGTTAGGGTCCTAAGAAGGTTATAGACTAGGTCAAAGCATTACTAATAACCTAATTCCCTATAACCATTGGCTCTGATACCATCTTTTCTGTCACACCCCGACCACGTAGAACATACAAAACGTGGCGGAAACGTCGGGGAGTGTTGTAACAGAATTAATTGTTTCAAATCCATGGCAATTGAAGTTTCGTTTTATTAATTAAAAGTGTTACAATGTCTTAACAAACAAGAAATACAACATAATTAACTAGTCTTGCATCTTTTATTGTCACTAAAGCCCAAGTCTGCCTATATGTATCTTGATCATCTTATGCAACAGTTCCTGAAAAACACATGTGAAAATAGGTACGTCAGCATAAAAATGCCTGTGAGATACATAGGTTTTGTGAAAATAGGTTCCATGACTTATGTTTGAGAAAATGTTTAGTCATGAACCTTGTAATTTGCTTTGTTTTGTAAATCATTTGAAAAACAATGAGTTCAGATGATATGTATAAAATAAATGAATAATGTATGGTTAAATGAATAACCATAGTAAAATGGATTTGTATAAGATAAGTTGTTTGTAAAACAATGTCTTGTGAAAAGTATGTTATTTGTATAAAATGTTATATGTATCAAACTGAAATGATTCAAATAACGCTACAATATGTAATACCATACAAACACTTATATATAGGAAGTACCAGCGGCGTATCCACCATGCTTGTATCATATTACACACGTATCGTTACTTAATCATTTAACCAACCCAAACCACCAAAGTAATGTTTAACAGTTATAGAAATGTTTATGTATGGTCAAAGACGGTTCACACGGTTCATAGATACAAACGGTTCACAGATACAAACGGTTCACAGATACAAACGGTTCACAGATATCAACGGATCACAGATACAAACGGTTCACAGATACAAACGGTTCACAGATATCAACGGATCACAGATACAAACGGTTCACAGATACAAACGGTTCACAGATATCAACGGATCACAGATACAAACGGTTCACAGATACAAACGGTTCACAGATATCAACGGATCACAGATACAAACGGTTCACATAGTCAAATGTTTACAACGGTTCAATATGTAGTATAAAGTATTCATATGCTGGATAAGTATATGCAACAGAAAAGCAATGTAAAACAATGTACTAAGTATGCTAAGTTAACATACAAAGCAGAAAAGTCATGTAAATCAATGTACTAATAGTGTACTAATGAACATAACCAGTATATGATGTGAAAACAGGAAAGCACGAAAGTAACAAGTAGGCACATGTGTTCCACCCCAAAACAATTTGGAAAACAGTAAAAGAGGGGTCTATGTACTCACCTGAGATTGCTCAGTAGTCCTTGAGTAACAACTAAACAATGCTAGAGATCGCGGATATCAAACGGCACCTAGTATAGGTAGCTACATTAATAAACCGGACCTGAATCGGAAGATCGGGTAGCATTAGGGTTTGTAAACCAAACGAGTGTAGAGACTCGTGTCATTTGGTTTAACAAAGCCTACATACTAAATGAAACTTAACCTGAGTGATTTCGACCCATTACGACCCGTTTAGGAAGCTTATGCTTCTTTAACGTGTCGTGCGCGTGAAACGCGTTTGGACCGCCTAACTAGTCCTATGACAAGTATTATATGCCTAAACATGTTACATAATCAGTTACGTGACAAAAGTTTAGGTTACATATGCTAAATTACCAATTATGTATGAAAAGGGTATTCTGGTAATTTACCTAAGGCATATAAACTACCTATCATACAACTACTTAACGATGTGACCATAGGGTATAACCTCGGAAGGTTATTCCCTACCTACTATGGTCACCTAATGTGTTTGGTCGGATCCTAATGATCGACCAAACTGGGTCGGGTTCGAAGGTATAGGCGATTTATCAGATCGCCTACCCTACGACCCTAGACAACGTGGTAATCAGTGGGCATAGTCCCAAGGGACTATGACCAACGTGATTACAATCACGTTGCGAAGTTCAAACGAACTTCGCATTGACCATTACTGGTCAACGCAGAAAGTCAAACAAAGTTTGACTTTCAGACTCGATAAAACAATAAAATAAGGAAAAGAACGAAAGAATACTTACGAAGGGTCCAAGAATGGAAGGTTTGGATCCGAACACTCTCAGGTATGAAGTGTTAAACACGACAACTTAGAGAGCAAGTTCAGATTCAAAGGTGTGAGTTTTTGGTTGTGATGTTGGTTAGTATTTATAGGAAATGGTCCACCGCTAGGATCGTTTCTTGGAAAAGGAGGCAATGATCAAGGCCGTACACTTGTCGGAATGTTATGGTGCCACAAATGCTCCATAACTTAGTGATTAAGCAAGTTGCAAACATGTGGTTGTGGTTAAACCTGCTGAAAACAGGCTGTTAAACATTGCACCTGGTCTGCAGACCCCATACGCATCGTATGGTATACATACCATACGCATCGTATGGTGCAAGTTTGGCAGAATTACAGTTTTGGTCCCTGAACTGTATTTTGGCCATTTTTGACACGTTTAAGGCCCGTTAACCCCATTTCAAAGCTCTAAAATGAAGTTAAAGTATAGGGAACTTAAAACATGCTCAAAAATATCTCGGATGTCGGTTCGTTTAGCCGTACGAACGCGATGTTCGCTTAATTACGACGGAATGCGCATAAGCGCGAAAAACGATCCAAATGACGAAACGAACGGATTTTTCTTAAGGCGAACACTAAAATATAATGTAGTCATGCTTACATAAATTTTTGGATGTCCGAATGTATGCAGAACGTGAGTTACGCGTAAAGATGCAAACTTGTGCACTTTTTGACACTTTTAGTCCCTGAATGACCCTAAAGTTTATTTTAGCACACCGAACCCCTCAAAGCCTATTTCTAAGCTATGTGAATGATATTTAGGGTATGTTTAACTTATGGTCATGCTCCGGAAGGTCTGTTACAGTTCAAATTGGCATACTTTCGCAGTTTGTCAACTTTAGTCCCTGTAAGCGATTAAACTTTGATTTCACCACACCAAACCTTCCAAAACTTATAACTAAGTTATGTAAAGGTTATTTAAGGTATGTTAAGCCTATTTCACTTTTCCAGAGTGTTCGTTGGATTAAACTGGTTATATCTACACATCAGAGCGCGTATAACCCTCCAGAAAGCGATTTAGAGCTTGAAATCGAACATGAGTTGATATGTGCAATTGATACACATATTTATACAAGCCCAAAGTATGAAATACAATATTTCATTGGTTTGGTATTTGTTTGATGGTTGAAATGACACAGGTGTTACAATATACGAGCAGTGCTTCAACCAATTCGATCAAGAAGACAAAGATCGGTTGCAGCCGGTGGATTACCCGTTGGCCGGGTTTGCAGGGGAAACCGTATTCCCCTTGGGCCAAATTACTTTTCCTTTGCGCCTTACCAACGGGAGGCACACAAGAACGGAGGAGGTAAACTTCATGGTTTTACCTCACACCTCCAAGTACGACGTACTTCTCGAAAGAGAGTCCAGGGCGACTTCAACATGATCACATCCGTCCCTCATTCTGCCATCGGTTTCCCAACCGAGAAGGGGATCGCGATAATATACGCCGGGAGAGAAGTTATGTCTACGGACGAGCTGCGTCCGACCAAGGTAGCAAGGCCTACCCCCAACGCTCAACCAGAAAAATGGGTTCTTAATGCAAGACACCCAGAGCAAACAGTAACGTTGGGTCACGCCTTGTCCCCTACTATCAAAGCGCACCTGAAACAACTCCTCTTCAGGAACCAGGATATTTTTGCGTGGACACCCGCAGATATGATAGGGGTACCACGAAAAATCGCGCAGCACTTCTTGAATACCATGCCAGGTATCAAGCCGGTGATCCAAGGCCAGCGCCACCTTGGATCAGCAAAAAACCAGGCGATGTATGAGCAGGTCCAAGAGCTGCTCTCCGCAGGTATCCTGCGGGAAGTCAAATACCAGACTTGGTTGTCAAACCCAGTCATGGTAGAAAAACCATCCGGGGGCTGGCGCATGTGCGTCGATTATAAAGATCTTAACAAAGCCTGCCCCAAGGATTGTTACGCACTTCCGGAGATCGACGAAAAGGTCGATAACCTCGCACCATTTCGATGGAAGTGTTTCCTCGATTGTTACAAAGGCTACCACCAGGTACAGATGGCAATCGAGGATGAAGATAAAACGGCATTCCGCACTCCTACCGGGAACTACTGCTACATCAAATTGCCGTTCGGGTTACGCAACGCGGGCGCAACCTATCAAAAGTTGATGAACGACACTTTTCGCGGTCAAATTAGCAAAAGTGTCGAAATCTATATGGATGACCTGGTCGTCATGAGCATGGAGGAAGACACCATGCTCAACGATATTGAAAGAACATTCCAAACTCTGCGAAGCGTCAACATGAAGCTCAACCCAGGGAAATGCTCGTTTGGAATGGAAGAAGGCAAATTCCTTGGATTCATCGTAACCAAAGATGGATTCAAGGTGAACCCGGAAAAAGTTCAGGCGATCGAGCGCATGCCATCGCCTTCTACGATGAAAGAAATGCAACGACTAGCTGGCAGGCTAGCCGCACTTAATAGATTCTTAGCCAACCACGCAGCTAAGTCCTACCCTTTCATCAAAACCCTGCGGAGCTGCTTAAAAAAGGAACAATTCCAGTGGACCGCAGAGGCCGAAAAAGCTTTCCGAGAGATGAAAGAGTGTTTGATTCAACTCCTAACTCTAACCGCACCACGCAAGGATGAGCCACTTATCTTGTACTTCTCTGCCGCAGACAACGCGGTAGGCGCGGTACTCATAGTGGAGCGGGAAGGAGTTCAAACACCTATCTACTACATCAGCAAAATGCTCAACGACCCAGAGACAAGGTACTCCATCATGGAGAAGTTGGTATTAGCACTAGTACACGCGTCAAGAAGGTTGCGACGTTACTTCGCAAACCATGCCATTACCGTGCTAACCAACTACAGGATCGGCCCGATCCTATCAAAACCCGACATCTCTGGTCGATTAGCAAAATGGGCAATTGAGCTGGGCGCACTTTCACTGAACTATAAGCCGCGCCCCGTAATCAAAGGCCAAGTCTTGGCTGATTTCGTTGCTGAAGTACCAGCAAATCGCATTCAAGAATGCGAAGAAGAGCAAAACCCTGCATCGCCACCATCCTTCACAGAAACTTGGGCACTATATACAGATGGTGCATCCAACAAAGATGGTGCAGGTGCAGGCCAGTGACTCGTCAGCCCCGATGGCCAAGAGCTTACCTATGCGATCCGCCTCGATTTCAAAAGCACAAATAACGAGGCAGAATATGAGGCTCTACTGGCAGGGCTGCGTCTGGCAGTCAAACTCGATGTCCAACATTTGGAAGCACACATCGATTCACTATTGGTTGTAGGCCAGGTACGCGGCGACTATGCCGCAAAAGGGGATATCATGATCCTCTACCTCGAACAGGCTTTGCAACTGAAATCAAAGTTCACTTCTTTCAATATCCGCCATATCAATAGGAGTGATAATAAACCCGCGGATGCACTATCAAAACTCGCATCCACCAGCTTCCAACACCTGGCAAAAGAGGTACGCATCGAAATTCTGCAAAATCCCTCGGTACCCCTGCGCCAAGTCAACGTCATCCAATACGGTACAACATCCGGGATGACACCAATAATTGCATACTTGCAATCAACTGTTACTCCCGAAAGCAAGGCAGAGGCACGTAAGTTGCAATACAAAGCGTGTCATTACCAAATGGGAGACGGTATCTTATACCAAAAATCATACCTGGGGCCACTACTACGATGCGTCGACCCCCAAGACGCCACGTACCTTATCAGAGAAATACACGAAGGAATATGTGGCATACACGCAGGCCCACGCATGGTAGTGGCAAAAATCATGAATGCCGGGTACTACTGGCCCGGCATGCACCTGGATGCAGACAAAGTCTTGCGCAAGTGTTTCAATTGTCAGCGGCATGCTCCCAAGACCTTGCGCCCCAAGAACAACCTGATCCCCGTCACCACCGCATGGCCATTCCAAAAATGGGCAATCGATGTGGTGGGACCATTTCCAGACGCACCAGGTGCAGTGAAATTTATCATAGTGGCTGTTGATTATTTTACAAAATGGGTAGAGGCAAAACCGCTCGCATCAACCACCGCTATGATAACAAGGAAATTCGTCTGGGAACATATCATCTGCCGTTTCAGTCTACCAATGTGCATTGTCACCGATAACGGTACCAACTTCGCTGCCGATGACTTTCAAAAGTGGCTAAAGGAGCTGAATATTGAACACATATTCTCCTCAGTGGCGCATCCACAAGGGAATGGCCACGTCGAGAGTATCAATAAAAGCTTAGTCGAAGGCATCAAAGCACGGTTGGGAACAGCCAGACGCGGCTGGGTTGATGAACTCCCAAGTATCTTATGGGCACACAGGACAAGCCCAAAGACAAGTAACGGTGAGACACCCTTCAGCCTGGTCTATGGCACTGAAGCGATGATCCCGGCAGAAGTCGGCCTCCCTTCACCTAGGATGTTGGCTATCAACAAGATAAACAACAATGAGGAGCGCAGGGTTGACTTGGACCTCCTGGAAGAAAGGCGTGAAACGCTGCCATCAATGAGGCCAAGTATAAAACCAAACTCGAAAAGTACTACAATGCACGCGTTCGCATTTGTACCTTCAATCCGGGAGACTACGTCCTTCGTGACAATGAAGCATCTAACGCGGAACGCCCAGGGAAACTCGCCCCCAAGTGGGAAGGACCCTACCTCATCCAAGAGGTCCTGGGCAAAGGCGCATATAAACTGCAAACATTAGAAGGCGAAACTATCGCACGCACATGGAATGCACAACAGCTTCGACGCTGTTATATGTAAGCCATGGTTTTTACATTTATCATGTAACCTATCGGGCCGCAGGCCATTTGCAAATAAATAAATAAATAAACGATTCAATGCAATATTGTTTATTTACTCCTATTACAAATGCGTGTCCCACTCTGCGGTATCTACAAAAACAGATTGGCAAAATCTTCATTCGCGATACCCACACAGAGTGGTGACCACACGCAACTATTGTAATAGGCCAACAATGGCAAAACATTAACCGCCTATCGGGCTGGACAGACGACTACGGTTTTCACAAAACCTACACAATTCCTACACCCTAACGGGATAAAACAGGAATTGACTAGTACTCATACGACAAAGGTATAGAGCATACCTAACTGCACTTTACAACGAGTAAAGTTCTTCATACTTGCATATCATCTAGATATTCAAAAGGCAATTACAGACTTAGTGTTATTCACAATAACATTAAACTCATACAAGTTCAAACATGCAAGTAATAAAAACACTTGGTCAAATTGAACAGAGCGGTTAAAACTTTATATTCAAAAAAATTTTCTACACCTACGCGGTGCACAAGGGATTTACATAAAGTCTTAACAATTACATGAGGAAACAAAAAAGGCACGCAGGCCAGCCTAGTCTTTCTTTGTACCGCTGGAACCCGCACCATCCTTGCCCTCAATAGCAGGCTTTTCCTCATCTTCCTCATCCGCATATAACACTCGCTGGCGGTCAACATAGTCCTCCGACTCTAGGCATTTTTCAAGATCCTCAAGAGCGGAAATGGTTGTTTCGTTATACGCCGCAACCGCAGCAGCAAGAAGCGCTTCAGTATCCACACCGTGGAACCCGGATCGCTCATCAGTATATTGGCCCTGGGCCATAACATTCATATGAGTGATGCAACGATTGTAGCCAGCTTTAAAACCAGCATCCCGGGCGCGCTCCCTAATCTCATTAACACCTGACACATTCTCAGGTGCGTCAAGGATGGACGTAACAACCTGCGAAACAAAAATAGTACGGTTATCAAAGGCAGGCCTAAAAAAAGATAACAAAGACAGCGGATACTTACATGCCCGATCCCGTGGTTACGCATCCACTCGTGATCGCTCTTGAGCAGATCGACTGAAGAAGCAAGGCTATCTCTAGCCTCTGCAGCCTCTCTTGCCCGTGCTTCAGCTTCAGCAGCACGGGCAGAGACCTCCTTAATATTGACTCCCCTGCTCGGCACTTCAGCCTTTTAACAAGAGAAACACAAGTATACAAAAATAAATCAACATACTTGTAAGACATGTACAAATTCAAAAGCAAGAGACTTATACCTGGAGGCCCAGGATAGTTTTGGTTAAGTTGGTGCGGTCAACATTTGCCCCTTCAAGAGCCCTTGCAGCACGGGCCTCCGCCTCCTTGGCCTCTTCAAGAGCCTTGGCATGGCGAGCTTCTACTTCCTTGGCTTCTTGGGCAGCCGCAACAGCTGCGGCTTTTTCATTAACCAACGCAGCGTTCGCTGCCTTGGCATTGGTAAGCTCCTGACGAACATGAAAAAGAATTTCATTCTGTTTGGCCCAAGATTCTTTCCAAGTCTTGCGCTCATCAGATAGCGTCTTGCGCTCATTAGAAAGAGTTTCTTTCCAACTCTTGCGCTCATCAGCAAGCAGTTTTGCAAGGGTACGAACCTGTTTAAGCTCAGCAGTTGCAGCCCACTCTTCAGTCTGCTTACGCTTTTCAAAGGCAGCCTTATCCTTTTCAAGCTGCTCCGCGCCATCACGAGCAGCCCTCACCAACTATTCGGCCTCAGCCCACAAGCGCGTATTTTCCTCCTCCTTGCGTCCCAGCACCTTATAGTTTTCCAAAATGGCATTCGCCATTATGGAACTCCCCACAAGCATGGAGGAAAGTTGGTTAATCTGGACCTCAGTTGGAAGGCACGGGCCCGATTGACTTCAAAAGGGGTGCCCAAACCACCCAAAATCTCCCTACACGCGGAGGGGTCAGCAGAAATATCATCCCCTTGCATTACAGTCCATGGGGGGCGGTGATAGGTCATTGCCCGGTCTTCAGTATAGGTGCGGTAATAAAACTCCAATTCAGACTCTTCAGGCTGAATGGGAGTCTCTGAAAAACCCGCACCCCCAGAAGCGGAACCAGAAGCCTTCTCAGCAGCGGGAGACTTCTTCCCCTCAGTATAAGCAAACTTCAGGTTCAAATCATCAGTGTCCTGCGGGGAGATCAGATTATCAGCAGAGTCCACCGTATCATGGATCTGAGCCACAGGCCCCTTCACAGTATCCTCCGCCCGCGCAGAGGGCTCAGGTGTAACAACTTTATGAACCCCCACATCCGCAGCAGTGTCATGCGGGGGGAAAGGAGGAGCATCAAAAATGGAGAACCCTTCATCTTGCGGTTCTGTAATCAAAGCAAAAAGACTTTAAACTACAAGTGCAAAGACAATACTTGTAAAAGTTATGAATTACTTACCAGAAGCAACCACAGGTTTAACAGACTTCAGAACAGCCGTTCGTCGGGTCTGAATTTTCGGTTTCTTCTTCTCACCAGCATCAACAGCCTTATCTGCCTTTCTCTTCTTCTCATCAGCAGGCTTGGAACCCGCAGAGGTCCCACCTGCAACTGCACCACCACCTAGAACACCCAAACCCTCAAGGGTGTCAGATACTACCACGTAATCGGTATATCTGCGGAAATGAGAACGAGAGATACCTGCCACCTGCGGCACCAAAGGCGGAACAGCAGGAGCCTCAGGTTTTTTCTTGCCACTACCCCGCGGAACTTTCTCCGCATGCTTCTTCGGAGCACCCTTCGCCTCAAACTTACCCAGGGCCCCAAGAGCACCTGCGTGTAAATCGCAAAACAGGAAAATAAGAAACATGAACTTCTTTACAAAAAAGTAAGAAGATTATATAATATACCTTCACCTTGCGGCAGGGGTGCGTTCAACGCATCGCGAGCAGGAACACGGAAGTTCCTAACAATGGTTAAGTTAAAACCTTCACCCTCCGTAGTCTCAACAATTTCAAGCTTGCCTTCGAAAGACGGATCAAATATTTTGCACAGCTCAGCATCCTCTGATAAAGTACTTTTACAAATCAGTAACAATGGCTAAGAAAAGAAACCGTAAAAGAGTTAAACACGTACCTCCACTTTTCTCCCGCACAACGGGCTTTGCATGCCTATCAGCCCTAGTCAGCATCATCCGCAGCACCCACAGCTGCGTGTTGTCCAGCTTCTGATGCTCAATGGTCCTCAGCCTTGGGAACCACTCCGCAGTCTCCGCACTAGGAATAGCAATATCCTCCGTAGGGATAGGCTCATTAACATCCCGCAAGGTCATATTGGTAACAACCGCGACAGCCTTAACATAGAAGAACTTTCTCTTCCACGTTGAGATACCCTTGGGTGGGGTCATAAGCTTGGTGCTTCCATACCGTTGGCTAAAAGAAAATAACCCGGTGTTCACCGTCAACTGGTAGAACCCCCGGAAATTATCAACGGTAACTGGCAAACCAAGAGCACGAAAAGTGTACTCAAAGTTTCTAATATGAATCATCCCGAAAGGACTCATCTGGGAGATATGAAGTTTGTAAAACTCCAAAACTTCGGCAACAAACACGGTTAATGGTAAACGAAGGTTACCATCACCGAATGAATCAGCCCACATAGTGACATAACCGGCCGGAGCATTAGCACCGGTGTCACCCTCCTTGGGATAAAGAGCCCCAAACTCCTTGGGCATTTTTATACTGGTCATCAGTCGGTTAAACAGCACCGTGGACCACTTCAAAGGAGGTAGGCCACCACCGGGGGCACTACCACCATCGTCTTCTTCTTCCCCATCCACCGGAGAAGAAGGTTCAGGGTTTTCACCCTCCACATTATGTGGGTTAGATGGTTCAGCCATCGAGAAATATAAAGAAGAGAAGTATTGAGTTTATAAGAAAACTCAGAAAATCACCGGAACTACAGACAGACTGGTCGGAGAAGATGAAGAGAATACTCTTTTCTTTCAACAGAATTTTCGAAAAATTTGAATAAAGTGAGGAAACCACAAACGGTTTCCCCTTATATACTCATCGTAATTAATGCGATGCAGGAAACCGACTTATCACATTCAAAATAGACCAATCACGAGACGCCACGTGTTCAGCGACGTCTCCGCAGACGGTTATCACGCGCGCATGGCAGCCCACGCACCTGATAGAAAAGACCTTTACACTACTTGCTACAGTGCAGTTATGACCTCGGGCAGTGCAAACGTCCTTTCAGATAATCACATGTCAGAATCCTACCAACTTTCAACAACCCGCACGTGCGTTCAGCCACGTAAGCAGCACAAAAGCGACAAACATTATCCAAACATAAGCGGCATGCGGTTTCTCTGGTTTACCGCACCATAACCCATACCGCATGTCGTTTTTTTACATACCCCTCAAAAAAGGCAAAAAATATATATCTCTACATTATATAAAGGGGTATAAACAATAACCGCACATACCCACGAGCACAGGTGGAATAGGCGGAGATGACACACACGACCCCGCACGGGTGTGTCAGATACTCAGAACCAGCATGGTTCTTTGGACTGCGAAAACCGCTTCTCAGCATGCAGGAAACCGCATTCCACATAACCTTCTTCAAGGTTTAAATCCCTCGTGTCCGGTTCACAGCCACGGAGGGAATGCAAACAGCTTCTCCTTAGGATGATGGACAGGTACGCTGAGCAACCGCACATCAGCAACCCTGTCTCCTGATCCTTCAAGAGCCACATCCAGGCCACAAGACTTCTAGAAGCGAGTTCTTTGCTGCAAACCGCAACCACTCATGAGTAGCTGCTACAAACCGCAACTATGCAAACGGTAGCTACGGAAGAGCCACAACTAAACCACCACGCGGTGGAGCAAAGCTACTTCAAAGAAAACTGCTTTTTAACTAAGCATGAAGGAAAGTGGCTACAAAACGAATGCGGAAGAGTTTCAACCAACTTCCCAAGTATCTAAGGTGATCTCCTCCGGCAACACTACTTAAAGGAAAACTACTTTCCACCAAAGCGTGAAGGAAAGTAGCTCCAGAACAGTGGTAACAAGTCTGCTTATGACTAGTTACCCACCTATGGACCGCATAGAATAAACAATGGTGGGCACAACCCTGCCTATGACCATGTTTATCTGCCCATAGTCCAGATTCACATTGTTCGACCAAACACGGCCAACAATGGCGCAACTACCCCACGTTTCTCAAACAAACATGGCCAACAAGGTGCAGCAACGAGGTAACCGCAAAGGACGTGCGGTTACTTGAGAGCTAAACCTCAGAGGACGTGCGGTTACTTGAGAGATAAACCGCAGAGGACGTACGGTTACTAGAACACTATACTGGAGAACACGAAAGCCCCACAAAACAGGGATCATCGTTGCATGTCCAGTTGCTGAACATAGAGCTTGATCAAAGTACTTACAACTTTGCACTAGCTGACGCAGAGGTTACAACTAGAGTGGCGGAGACGGACATCTTCCGTCACGATCTCAAAGGTTGGTTCGAACCCTGCTAACACCTTCAGTCACCGTTTCAAAGGTTGGTTCGAAACACCAACAGGTGGCTGATGACATCAGGAAAAGGTAGACCAAGAGTCAAGTCCTTGGCTGAGAATTCCGCATCAGACGGAACTTGCTCACCGGACATCCTTCTCAAAGGAAGAAACAATCCACTCGAAAGGCCTACCTACCAAACGGACTGACAACCGAACGGTCAACAACTTGAAGGAGGAGCCATCCAAATGGGCCATATTCTACCTTCTAGACACCATAGTCCAGTATTCCTCCCACATGCAACTTGCATAAGGAAGAAACACTAGACTGGGGGGACTTGAAGGGGTATGGTCCCAGATCTCACGTCTGCATGACCGCGAATGACCATTACCCTTATCAAAAACCCCCACCAGCAATAACTTTCCTGTGTCCGTGCGGGCACGCGCGAACACAGCGGTCCAATCTGTCCAGTGATGAGAAGACTTACCTTAAGTACGGAAATAAATGTTACGCATAGCGATGCGGCCCGGCACCGCATCCTATGAACATTTTCGTCACGACAAGGGATCTGGACAACAGTAACAGTCACTAAGCGGCGATGCGGCAAGGCACCGCATCCCGCATACATCTTGGATAGAACAAAGAACGTGGGAACAACATCAGTTACCGCAAGCAGTGATGCGGCCTGGCACCGCATCCTGCCTACAAGGCAAGTGGGTCTGACACTCAGTGCAAGTGGCACTGAGAACAGTCGCCTACTAGCCCACTTATGTGCAACAGTCTGACACCATAGCAGGACGTGGCATCCTCACCGTAACTGACAGGTCTGACACACCTGTGCGATGTCAGACTAGCTACTCAACTACCCTCCTTCACTCCTAGGCTATAAATACCCATCCCAAACCAGGTTTGAGGTATCACTTTTGAACTCTCTCACTACTACTACTATCACACTTTACTTCCCAAGCAAACTACTGATTCTCACGCCGGAGAGTGGTAACAAGGAGCACCCCCCACCCCATCCTCCTTGTTACGAGTCACGGCTTGTTTCCTTGTGCAGGAAACCAACCAGCGGACGATCCAGCCAAGGATCCTCGAAAAGAAGGGATTAACCCTACTTGACGAGACCAGTGAGTTAACCCCACCCGGTTAACCATTGTTTCATCAGTTACTAAACACCTCACCAAGTTACTACGCGTTTTCGTAAGAGATCAAGTTCATGTTATATTGTAAATGGAATAATTTTTGCACTTGGGAAGTGTAGTTTGGTTATTGATTGATTGAATGAATTTTGAAAAGAAAATGATATGATCATTTAAGCATGGACACCTCCGTTTTTAGGGGAAACTACGGCGAAATTTTCTAAAAATATAAATACTTAGAAAATATTTTCTAGACAAGTGTTTACTAATGTATTTTAAACTATGTTTTTCAAATATAAACCTCGCCATAATTTTTGTAACAAAGATACAAAGTATCGGAGGTTGGTTTTGTACATGAAAATGGTTAAATATATATTCAGAATATATATTTTATACTAAGACACTTGTGTGAATATTTGTTTATTTTGTGGAATAGTTATATTATTTTAGGGTAAAATAATATAACTTAACAAATACCTTGGGAATTAAAACTCCAAAATAATACAAAAAATTACGAGGAATAAATAATTAAGTTACACACTTGTTATTGTGGAACCAAACGCTAAAATGTAACTTATGAAATATTCCGGAACATACTTTTACAAATATATTTTTGGCAAATATTGTTTGGATACAAGAAGTGAAAATATATTATTATTGGGAAAGATATATATATATTTTGGAATACATTATTTTTGACAAATAAGTTATATATATTTTCTAAGTGGGACTTAAAAATATATTATTTCAAATACGAATATACATGTATAAATACCCCCATCCTTGGGAAGGAAATACGGAGTTAAATACTTTAGAAGTATTAATACAAAAATATTGAATGAACAATTATTCCAACAATATATATAATTTAAGTTGAAATATTAATTATTTTGACAAATAATTATAACTTGGAATAATATTCGGAGACATAAGAAACGCAACTCAAAAACATTAAACTCTAAGCCAAGGCACGGCCCGTTCGTCTAATAGAAGTTAGTACGTTGTAGGTTGTCGTGTAGCTGACAGAGTTTGAGTTGACATTACTGAAGACGCACTACTGTGAGTTCTTGTCCCCCTTTTCTTTTAACTGTTTTCAGTTTCGTACTTCGGGGGACATGTTACAATTATTACAGACATTTTTTATACATGGTATGGTTAGCTTAAGGAGGGTTTATGTAACACCCCGTGTTTTCACAAGTCAAAGTCAAAGTCAAGGTCTAAGTCAACGACCGATTTCGCGCAACTTGACTTACAGGAATTTCTTTATTTAATTCGTATTATGTGGAGTAAGTGTTGTTAATGACAATAACCAATGTGTGCTAGTCGCTATTCGATCGATCTACGACTGTGAACTATAGGAAGTAACAATGCGATAAAGTTAACTAATCAATAATCAAGCTATGCTAATCGAATCGACATCAATTCGCAACTCGAGCTACGTATTTTTACTTGTTATTATACGTGTGTGTGTGCCTTACGTGATACCTGTGCATGTTTGTTTATGCTGTGTTGTGATAATCAAGCGAACTCAATCGAAACTCGAAATCTAACTCGGAATGCAATCGAACTCGAATCGTGAACGAACTATGATAATTGGTGGAAAATAGATTATGCGAGATATGAGTGTTTGGGACTAAAAGTAATTTGACTAGGAAACCCTATCGTATCGTATCACTCGCAATCAAAATCGAAATATCAACAATCGTCGCGCGAAACACTCGAAAAGTGCGACTGATCGATCAGGCTCCCAGCCGATAGAACAGCCAGCCGAACGGACTGCTGTCCGATCGGACAGGCTGTCCGATCGAGCTGCCTGCCCGATCGGCCAGCACTTACCCCTTTTGGCATCCTATAAATACCCCTGTCATTGTCATTCTTTCCACTTTTGGAAACCTCTGACCGACCAGCACGCTCAACTCACCTTTTCGCAGATTTCTCTCGATTCCGGTAAGTTTTCGTCCTAAATCTTGTACTTTCTGGATCTATACACACTCCTCCACCTTTCTATCTTTCAAATCTTAACTTTTAACCGTGAAATCATCAAGAATCAAGTGTTCTAGGATGATGTCATCATGGGTTCTTGAAGAACCTCATATTTTGGCCTCAATCCACCAAGAATGACTTGGATCTAGCCGATTTCCACATAAACAAAGAAATATCTTTCATAAAGATCTAAACATATACTCGGTGAAAAGGATTGGAAGATGGATTTCCAACTCTTTTTCACTCAATAACTTCAAAACTAGTAGAAACGGACCCTGAGCCGGTTTACAAATCACTTCAGTGGTTGTATGGCTCAAGATCCGGATTCTATCCACAAGGTTAACCGACTTCGGGTTAAACGTTAAACTTCGTTCCGAACCGTCCACCGACCGGATTTGGGTGATTCCTGTCCAACCCGAGGAACCAAGTAAGGACGAAGGATCTATGGTTCTACTCGTTGTCAAAATACCTCAATAAAACGACAAACAAACAGAACAACCAAGTGATAGGCAGAAAGGCTGATCAGGTCAAGACGCTGACCGATCGGACTGCTGTCCGAACGGACAGCCAGCCGATCGACTGGCCAGCCGATCGGCTAACACCTGGTCCCACGCAATCAATTTATTTTGAAGACTAGTATTGAATGAATTGTTGTTCGATCGAACTACTGTCCGATCGGATTACTCTTCGGATCATGAGATACTATGCTTCAACACTTAATCGATTTTTCAACATATTCCATGCACTAGAAGTGCCACCTGATCGAACAGCCGTCCGATCAGGTGACACCCTGTTGTCCGATCGAACAGCACCTGTGTTATTCGATCGATCAACTGTCCGATCCACTGCCCCATACTTTACATTTCATTTAAAGTCTTTGACTAGTTGACCTGTCCGATCGAACACCCGTCCGATAGAACACCTGTCTGATCCAAAGACTAAACATTGCAATTCATTTGAATGCCTAACCGATCGGGTTGCCGGCCGATCGAACAGCCGTCCGATCGACCGACCTGAAAGGAAAAGGTACTTCAATGTTTTCAATGCTACAACAAAAACTTCAAAAAGTCAAACCATCATACACAAACACATCTTCTCAAAGGAAGAAACAATCCACTCGAACCGCCATCCGATCGGCCTGCCGACCGACCGGACAGCTGTCCGAGCGGACTGTCAACCGAACGGTCAGCCGTCCGATCGGACCACCGTCCGATCGGACCATCGTCCGATTGACCAGCCGTCCGACTCATCAACGCTTGTTTCCCATTTTATGTTTCACTTATCGTTATGCTACCGAATCTATTCAGGCTAACCGTACTCGCTAAGCGCTCCCTTCGATCCATTAAATCACTGTGAGTGTACTCGATCCCTTTTTGCTTTAAGCACTTTTGGGTGTTACATACGTTACGAATATTCAAACTACAACAATCACACTACTCAATACTATTTGAACGCTAACCGTTAATGCATGTTATACGTGGCTTATGAATGCTTGTTTGTTATGTTTACACATGGAATGCTGTCTACCTGCCTTAGCAACGATAGTACTATAGTTTGGACTCAGCACTCGCTCACGCGGGGGTTGTTAAGGATCTTTTACTTGCATGGATTACGGTGGTAATCATGTATTACGAACTGCCTCGGGCAGTCAACCCGCAGTCATTGGTATCGATGGATCTGTGTCGATAACTAACGTGCTTCATTTCACTATGTGTATGTGCTGGTTATGCGTAAACGAATTCAAACTCTATATGCTATTACCAAACTTGTATGCTCACTTTTACATTTTATGTATTGACTTTATTTTAACGTATGTGACAGGTGCTTAGGATGTACATGTGGTAGGAATTTGAAGCTAGAATAAAGCTTTAGAGCCCAACAAATAGTTGTCTGTAGATAACGAATCAGGGGTCTCTAGAAGCAGATAAACAATTGTTGTCTATTTAAATCTGAGTTGTCGGAACAGAATATTTGCCTAGATTTATGTCTGTAATAATTATTTTACTGTTTAAGATACGGTATGGGACGTGTTGTTTAATTAAATAGTATTGATAATTGTTATGGAAACTTCTGGACAATCTATTTCGCTCAGTGCCGCGCCCCGATGATTCCGCCATCGGTTGGGGTGTGACAGTTTACTGCGTGATCATGTGAGTGGTGGGCACGACACTTAAGGCCATTAATCCTCATTGTAGGACCAAGGGACATGAGTGATAGATCTATTTGGGTGTAGCGAGCCCACACCCATGAGGCCGGGGCGGCCCATAGTGGTGACTATGTCTTCATCCCGGAGACAAATTTGCTAGGTTTGAGTCTTCCTGCACCATTTTCACACATACCATTGGCTTTGCAACCCATTGGTGATCTGTTTTTCCTTATTGCTACATACCAGGGACATTTATACATACAAGACATATTTCAAAGGTTTATACACACAGACATACACATGAACTCACTCAACTTTTTGTTGATATTTTTAAACTACATGTATTTCAGGAAACTAGTGGATCTGGAAGGGTATGCATGTGTCGTCAAGCTGCGTTTGAATAAAAGATGTTATCCAGGGTTGTTGGGTTTAGAGGGTGTATTCCTTTCCTGGACGGGATACATAATTCTAAACTCAGGTTTTTATTTAAGTACTTTTGTTGAGTCTTATGAATTCGTTTAAACACATCATGCGTTGTAACTTAATTTGGTATTGATGTTTTCAAACAATGGTATTGTGGTAGTTTCTAAACCTTATTAATGGATAAACATCTCGTGTTTTTATCATATAGCATTGTTGTGATTGTTGCTATGGTATTAAGAAGTCACACCAAATAAACCACGCTTCTGCAAAAGCCAGGGTGTGACAGCTTGGTATCAGAGCCTCGATCATAGCGAACTAGAATTCTTTCTCGAGTCTAGACTATGATCATCAGGGCTCTCACGAAAACGTTTTCAAACATTTTTACATTGCATACACAAAATGTCCAGATCCAGGGAACAAACATTTTTACAAACAAAAGGCACAAGTACACATTTCAAAAAGGCTATGTATGTAATTCAGTCTTAGAGACTGAGGGAGTTCAGTCTTAGAGACTCAGGGAGTTCAGTCTTAGAGACTGAGGGAGGTTCAGTCTTAGAGACTAAGGGAGTTCAGTCTTAGAGACTGAGGGAGGTTCAGTCTTAGAGACTGGGGAAGTTGGTCTTAGAGACTGGGGAAATTTAGTCTTAGAGACTGGGAGCTTTGGTCTTAGAGACCAGGGAGTTAGTCTTAGAGACTGGGAAAGTTTGGTCTTAGAGACCAGGGAGTTAGTCTGAGAGACTAGGGAGTTCAGTCTGAGAGACTGGGTGGGATAGTCTGGGAAGGCTAGGATGATTACTTGCTTACATTGCTATTTGCTTGCATGCTTATCTGATATATGTGCATATGTTGTGGTTGTGTTACAGACACCATGTCATCTTCCTCCGAGAGTGGAGTGTCAGACACCATAGACCAGATAGCTATAGTATCAGATGACGAGATCCTTCCAGAGGGCGAGGTTTACACTTCAGATACTACGAGCAGTGGCGACGATGACTTCCAGCCCTTCGCCTTACCGGATTTCGGAGATGATTTACCTTTAGCTGATGGTTTTCTTGACGGGGATCTACCTCCTGCTCAGATCCCTGCACCTATTCCTCTTGCTGCTTTTCCTGATGAGGATTTACCTCTCGACGATATGTTAGATGATGACGTCGATCTCTTCATCGAGGTTCCCCCTGAGGATGACCAGGATGGCGGGGCTCCGATTGATGACGATGTCGCTATTCCACTTGCTGATATTCCGGTTGATGACCTTGTTGTCCCTGTTGATGATATTCCTGTTGTCGATGCCATTGTTTTGCCACCTGTCGAGGTTCCTGTTTTATCTGACCCGTCTGGTCCCGACTCGTTTGAATCCGTGTCGTCTTCTACTCTTCATGCACTGGGATCACAGCGATATCCCACAGACACTGATTCCGATACTGCTATGTCTGAAGCGCCCGTTCCGCAACTGGGTTTTGGGTTCATCCCTGACTTTCCACACGACGATGATCAGGATGTCGAGTTTGAGGGTGAGTTTGACCCTATTTTTCCACACGATCAGGATCCAGACCATGAGATGGAGTTTATCCCTGAGGAGCAGCCTGTTGAGGCCCCTGTTATTCCTGATGGTCAGCTTCTTGAGATACCCGCTGATCATGAGCTTGCTCCCGCCGACCCAGAGCCTGAGGTAGCACCAGAGCCGGTTCATGTCACACCCCCAAAATCCACCTGCGGAGTATCACCGCTTGGAGGCGTGACTGACCAGGATCAAGCCACCAATCATATTGAACAAGCATGTAAGTAATAATAAAACTCCAACCAATACAATTGGTGTCCAAACAAAACATAATTTAAGTTGCAAGCGGAAGCATAATGTTTAAAACCAAAACATAAGTTTAAACGTTTCAATGTTTAACATGGCACACAACTGTCCATGTCCCACAACGACTCTTCCCCATGCAAGCTCCAGCTAAGTACCTATTGACCTGCAAAGCATGTAGTAACGAGTCAACAACAACGTTGAGTGAGTTCACAGTTGGGTGTTCGTTTTAAGTTGTTCCAAAAACAGTTTCCTTTAACTAGCATCCCTGCCGTGGGGGTTACCCCATATTTAAAAAAACATGTTTTGTTTAATCCCGTTTGCTCTGGCTATCTAGCCGTGGGGGCTACCCCTTGTTTAATTATCTGGCTCTCTGGCCGTGGGGGTTACCCCATGTATATACTACTAGACTCGTTACCATATCGACCACTGACTTTAGTCATGTTTATGTGCCCTTAGCGTCAATGTCTATCATCATTGATGTGCCCAGATCCATTAGTTCACGCCCGTCCTCTGCGGCACGGTGTGAGGCTTATCAGACCTAAATAGCGCTATCTAACTAATGACCCGCTCGCCATTGGCCCGGCGATTAAGTCGATATAAAAAGGAGGGACTTCGTGATAGAGTTTTGGTCTAGTGAAGTTTAAACTATCCAAGAGGACGAGGAATTATATTCCTTAACCCGTACTGTCCTACCAAAGGAGGATGAGGAATCCATATTCCTTAACCCATTCCCAACCCCTGGGAATCCCATGCTTTGTAGAAAGTGTGAACTCACCTTAGGTTAGCTCGACAGATAAACGAAAGGTCAATCGAGGTGCTAGGGTCAACCACGTCCTAACATGGTTACCATACAAGTCAGGTTTTTGGTTTCGAGTAGTGCCCATAAGTCTCACGTAAGTTAACAGGTTACGAACACATATAGATCATGGCAAACACATATTATCACGTTTAACAGTCATAACCCATCCGCACTTGTGCGATCAAAAGATTGGGGCTCGCACAAGTCTATCGGCCTTGTGCGAGTCACCCGTTGAAGCCCAAAAGTACCCGGCCCAATAACTAGAAAGCCCAAACACATCTATGTACATATACACGGCCCAATTAATAACCAGCTAATCTATCTTGTTCGATCCATTTGATCTTGTGCGACTCGGGACATCTTGTGCGACTGGACTTGGGCTTTGAGGCCCAACAGTGTAACAGTTTTAAGTAGTTTGTGTGTGGCCCAAGCCTTGTGCGATCGACACCATCTTGTGCGATCCACAAGGTCTTGTGCGATCATGCAGATGCTGTGTTGTACACTGTGTTTAATCAGTTGCACTTTATGACTTGTGCGACTGTGTTGTGCGACCAGACACTTGTGCGATTGAGCTCTTGTGCAATCAGATCAGGTCTTGTGTGACCTGATCTTGTGCGACCGAGAGGAAACTTGTGCGATCCGTTTTACTATCCGGATATTATGCTATTCGGTTACAGTCATTCAACAGTTTCCAAGTTTACAATTTATCAATCAACAATTTCTAACTATCCATTTAGCATACAATCGATCAAATTAAGCATATTCCAATCGATTCTCATGAACCCTAAATATGAATAACACACGAGCAATAATCACAACACTTAAACATATTTACAAGATTCATGTTCTTGGTTACTTGTATGCTTATTAACGTAATAACCCAACCAATCATCCATATATACTTGTCTACAGCCGATTTACTCATGCAATCAATTCTAGATCATCAACAACCTCATGTGATTAATAACCCTATATTGATCTACAACACTATACATGTGAGCCGATTTCATACCAAAGTCGATCATATATCATCCTTAAATCATCACATGGAACATGTATATCACAACATCACATATCATACAATCGATAGTTAAACACTAACCGGTTAGAAGGTAACACAAAGGTGATCCAAATCAAAAGCTTCGATGGAGAGGGGTGTTGTTTGCCGTCGACTTCGAATGGAGAGAAAGAGAGAGTAGGGTTTGTGTGTGTTCTTGTTTTGCAACAAATGAGAAACAAAACTCCCTAAGGGTGTGTGTATGCGCATGAAAGAGTGGGCCGAACCCAACTTGGGCTGCCCTTTTTATTCGAGTACATGTTGTGCGGCCCAACAGGGCTTGTGCAATCGGGTTGTGTTGTGCGATCGGTTCGTTAATATACAATATAATTCGTTACACATAAACACATAACATAACATTCAATTATTCACAAAGTTCACCTAATCACATAACGTTCCACATAGGTTACATCAAAGTACAAAGAGAGGTTCTAAAACACGAGTTGTCACAGTTCATGCTCACGACCTTCCACCTGTGCATGACCCTATCCCTGCTGATGTTCCAGTGATTGCACCACCACTGCCCGACCCGGTCACTGTGTTTGATGACCGTGCTTCATTTGCCACCCACGTGGATCCTAGATATGCTCACACCCGCAACGGGTGGATTGATGCCGATGACGATTATCCTCCTTTTGTATGACCAGTTACTCCCCCTTTTGCACCTGTCCAGGTACCTGTTGTTGTCCCACAGTTTCATTTGCCACCCACGTGGATCCTAGATATGGTCACGTACCTTTTGTGTCAGCAGCTGATCAGTTTATGCCACAGTTTCCTCACCCTGCTTCTTCTTCTGCACCCACGGGCGAGCCATTTATGTGGTCTTCGCCCAACGTCATGCCTTTATCGGATCCGTACCATCCCTTTCATGTTGGGTACTCTACGGATGATATACTTTTATCCTTGCAGCTACAGCAGGATATGTTGAGTCGGAGAGTCACTGAGCTCGAGAGGATCCCGCATCCTCCATCTTTTGCTGATCCATCACAGTCTGCTTTTCCACCTGCTCCACTATTTCCTTATCCGGATTTCGGCATCCGATTTTTGACTATGGAGCAGCATATTTCCTGTTTTTTGCAGCTTGTTCATATGCTCGAGGAGGAGTTAGCGCGTATGCACCGTCTGCTTTTCATTCCTCCACCTCCTCCTCCCCCACCATCAGATTAGGGGTTTTTGGTTTGTTCCAGATATCATGCTTTTGATGAGAGCGCAGCTATTGAGCCTGATTACACAACATTTTGAAGACCACATGATGACTTATGACTTTTGACATTTGACTTTTAGTTGTTGCATATTGTTAGACGATTTAGACAAGGGTGATGTGACCCTTAGTCTCTTTTGATGTACGATACATTTGTAAAACTTGTAACTGTAATTGTGGTCTTGTTATATGATAGCTCAATCGCAACGTTCTCATTACATGCATTGTTGGATTATTTGTTTTGTGTTATGACATGGGATGTCATGTGTTATTGTGTTGATGGATGTTATTATATCCGCATATTACTTACTTACTACACTTACTATGACCTGACCGATATGATCTTCTTTTAGAAGATGCCTCCATGACGAGACACACGTTTGCCCACTACTGAGGCTGAGTTACAGGAGCGAATTACCGCAGAAATAGCATAGTATGAGGCCTCACGCGCGGAAACTAGTGGGAATACCTCAAGAAACAACAACCCACCCAATGGTAATGTCCAAGTCGCTTGAGACACATTACGTTACATTGGATATTTCTTACACATCCGCTAATGCTTTCTGTAAATGATATTGCCTGTACAGGCTGTACCTACAAACAATTTCTGGATTGTAAGCCCTTAAATTACGACGGCACGGGAGGTGCTGTTGCTTTCGTCAGATGGACAGAAAAGACGGATTCTGTTTTAAGGATGAGCAAGTGTGCTCCTGAACATCAAGTTACGTACATCTCAGGGCTCTTTCTTGATGGTGCTTTATCCTGGTGGAATCTTCAAGTCCAGACCCTGGGGGAGGCGGCGGCGTATGCACTGACATGGGCTGAACTAAAGGAGCTCATGAGGAAGAAATACTGCTCACGGGCCGAAATACAGAAGCTGGAAACGGAATTTTGGAACCTAAAAATGGACGGTCCAAAAATTGCCGAGTATGTGCAAAGATTCCACGACTTGTCACGCGTTGTGCCTTATATGGTGGATCCTGAATTCAAGCGCATTGAGCGTTTCATCTGGGGATTGGCACCCCAGATCATGAGTATGGTAACAACATCCAAGCCGCCAACCATTACCGAAGCCATCGACCTGAGCGTGTGACTGACTGAAGAAGCTATTCGGTTAAACAAGTTTTCAATCTCTGACCCGAAAAAGAAAGAAACACACGTTTAATCATCAGGTGAAAACAAGAGGAAGTTCTCAAACTTCAAAAAGGGTACCAACAGTGTCAACAAGAAAAGAGAGTCGTACTTACCGGCTGAAGCCAAGGCCGGGGATGAAAACAGAGGGAAGGGTTACATGGGCACTTTGCCCAAATGTGGTACATGCCAGTACCATCATCCCGACCCGTGCAGATTCAAGAAATGCGAGTCTTGTGGGAAGACTGGCCACTCAAAAGAAACATGCTGGGCTGGTACTGGTGTTGGTCGTGGTAATCAAAGGGGTTATGGAAATGGGAATGGAAACCGCCAACAGGGAGGAAATGGCGGGAATGGAAATCGTGGAAATGCTGGGAATCAAGCTGGTAACCGGGGAGCGAACATCAATCGAGGCGGAAATGGTAATGGGAATGGTCGAGGACCAGGGTTTTTCAATTGTGGAGACATGGGGCACTTCAAGCGAGAGTGCCCAAAACTCAACCAAGCACAAGGAAGAGTTTTCAATATCAGAGCGAGGGAAGCTTGCCAAGATCCTAATGTTTTCACTGGTACGTTCCCTATCAACCAACGTTATGCATCTTTATTATTTGACACTGGTGCCGACTATAGTTTTGTATCGCTAGAATTTAAAAGTATGCTTGGGTTAACTGCTAGTAAGTTAGACATTCCATATTCGATAGAACTAGCTAACGGGAAGCTAGTAGAAACAAATGAGGTTATCAGGGGTTGCGTGATAGAACTGGGAGAACACGAGTTTACACTGGATCTACTGCCAGTCGAGTTGGGAAGCTTCGACGTGGTAGTAGCGATGGATTGGTTGTCCAGCAACAGAGCCAAAATTGTATGTCATGAGAAGACCATTCGCATCCCAATGGCAGATGGAGAAACGATCATGGTTCACGGAGAAAAACGCGATACACCCTTAAGGATCATTAGCTGTTTGAAAGCTCGAAAGTGTTTGAAGAAGGGATGTGTTGCCTTCTTAGCACACATCGTGGATAAAGAAGCCGTTGAGCCGAAACTAGAAGACATTCCCGTCGTGAAGGAGTATCCTGAAGTCTTTCCAGAAGACTTGCCAGGATTGCCGCCATAAAGACAAGTCGAGTTTCATATTGACTTAGTTCCAGGCGCTGCGCCTGTAGCTAAGGCACCCTATCGACTTGCACCTTCAGAGATGCAAGAGCTCTCAACACAACTCCAGGAGCTATTGGATAAGGGATTTATCAGACCAAGCTTCTCACCTTGGGGAGCTCCAGTTTTGTTTGTTAAGAAGAAAGATGGTAGTTTTCGCATGTGTATCGACTACCGAGAGCTGAACAAGTTGACAATCAAGAATAAATATCCTTTACCAAGGATTGATGACCTGTTCGATCAGTTACAAGGTTCAAGTTTTTACTCAAAGATCGACCTTCGATCAGGATATCATCAGCTGAGAATACAAGAGGAAAGTATCCCAAAGACTGCTTTCAGGACTCGATATGGACATTACGAGTTCCTGGTTATGCCGTTTGGTTTGACAAACGCGCCAGCTGTATTCATGGATTTGATGAACAGAGTGAGTAAGCCGTACCTCGAAAAGTTTGTGATTGTGTTCATTGATGATATTTTGATCTACTCGAAGACGAAAGAAGATCACGAGCAACATCTAAGGGCTATCTTAGAGCTGCTTAAGAAGGAGAAGTTGTACGCTAAGTTCTCAAAGTGCGAGTTTTGGTTACGGGAAGTTCAGTTTCTTGGTCATGTAGTTAATGGAAATGGAATCCATGTGGATCCCACAAAGATCAAGGCGATCAAGAACTGGGAGACCCCAAAGACGCCAACCGAGATCCGCCAGTTTCTAGGATTGGCAGGATATTATCGCAGATTTATTGAGGATTTCTCAAAAATCGCTCAATCTTTGACCTCCCTTACGCAGAAAGACAAGAAATACGAATGGGGAGACAAGCAAGGAGAAGCGTTTCAGTTATTGAAAAACAAGCTTTGCGATGCACCAATTATATCTCTACCCGAAGGCACTGACGACTTCGTGGTATATTGCGATGCTTCGAGTCAAGGATTAGGCTGCCTGCTAATGCAACGACAGAAGGTTATAGCCTATGCTTCACGCCAGCTGAAGGTTCACGAGAAGAACTACACCACGCATGACTTGGAGTTAGGCGCAGTGGTGTTTGCATTAAAAATCTGGCGACATTACTTGTACGGCACGCGATGCACAATCTTCACTGATCACAAGAGCCTGCAGCATATATTTGATCAGAAAGAGCTCAACATGAGACAGAGACGATGGGTAGAGTTGTTGAACGACTATGATTGTGAAATCAAGTATCACCCAGGGAAGGAGAATGTAGTCGCCGATGCCTTAAGTCGGAAAGAAAGGATTAAGCCCATAAGGGTTAGGGCTTTAGAAATGATTGTTCAGACAGACCTCACGTTGCGCATTCGTGCTGCGCAGAGGGAAGCTCTTAAAAGGGAGAATCTTGGAAATGAATATCTCCGGGGGATGGAGAAGCAATTGGTACCAAAGGAGGATGGAACATTGTGTTTCTTGGGAAGAATTTGGGTTCCTTTCTTTGGTGGTCTGAGATACGTTATTTTTGATGAGGCTCACAAGTCACGGTACTCGATCCATCCAGGATCGGATAAAATGTACCAAGACCTAAAGGATTTCTATTGGTGGCCGAGAATGAAAGGCGACATTGCGATATATGTTGGCAAATGTTTGACTTGCGCCAAGGTAAAGGCCGAGTACCAGAAGCCTTCAGGTCTCTTGCAACAACCTGAAATACCCCAGTGGAAGTGGGAACAGATTTCGATGGACTTTATAACGAAATTGCCAAGGACGCCCAAAGGTCACGATACGATTTGGGTAATCGTGGACCGTCTGACCAAGTCTGCACACTTTTTGGCAATCAAGGAGAAAGATAACACGAGCAAGCTAGCTGAGCTATACCTGAGAGAGATTGTTGCACGATATAGAGTGCCTCTCTCAATTTTCTCTGATAGAGATGGAAGATTCGTGTCAAGGATTTGGCAATCCTTCCAAGAAGCTTTTGGCTCTCAGCTGAATCTGAGTACTGCATTTCATCCACAGACAGACGGATAGAGTGAACGAATGATTCAAACATTGGAAGACATGTTGCGAGCTTGCGTAATGGATTTGGGTGGTGGTTGGGACACTCACTTACCCTTGGTCGAATTCTCATACAACAACAGCTATCATACGAGTATACAAGCCGCACCGTTCGAAGCTCTCTATGGACGTAAGTGTCGATCCCCGTTATCCCCAGAATTGGTTCAAGAGACAACAGACAAGATCTTCCAGATCCGAGAGCACATTAAAGCGGCTCGTGATCGTCAAAAGAGTTATGCGGCTCGAAGAAGGAAACCTCTTGAATTTGAGGTGGGAGATATGGTTTTGTTGAAGGTTTCACCCTGGAAGGGTGTGGCACGCTTTGGGAAGCGTGGGAAGTTGAATCCGCGGTACATTGGACCATTTAAAATCCTGGAAAGGATTGGTCTTGTAGCCTACAAGTTGGATCTACCTGCTGAACTAAATGGCGTTCACGATACATTTCATGTATCAAACCTGAAAAAGAGTCCAACTCAAGAGACAGTGGTCATTCCTGCCGACGAAGTTCACATTGACGACACACTCCACTATATTGAAGAACCTGTTGAGGTTACTGATTGGAAGTTTAACAAGACGCGACGGAGTAGTGTCAAACACATCAAGGTTCGTTGGAACGCGTGACACGGCCCAGAATTCACTTGGGAGCGTGAGGATCATATGAAGGAAAAGTACCCACATTTATTCCCTAAGACCCCTGCATCTAGTAGTAGAACTTAAATTTCGGGATGAAATTTTCCTAACAGGGGGAGAATGTGACAACCCTCATTAAACCAGGTATCCGTACAATTAATTAATTACAATTAAGTGCTTAATGACTGTGCTAAATTATTTAATTGCTTTCTGATTACTGCATCATACATACATGTGCATCACATATTACATAATGTCACATCATTATCACAGACAAACTTTAGTGACATACTTGATGCACAAAGCACAGTTAGCGGATAACTCAGAAATATACTGACAGTGCCAGTACATAGACAGACAGTGTTTTGAGACCCAGTATGGGCCAGGGACAAGGTACTACACTAGTATGGTGTGTAGGGAAGTGAGGACCATAAAACTGCGTCACTAGGTGATAGTTTGAGTGCCGGAAAGTGCCTAAAACTCACTTTAAGTGCAGAATTCTGCATTTTTCAGCAAAATTCAGCTTTTAACACACTAGTATTATGCAGAAAATTGACTAAATGGTCCTGAATGCTTTCCTAAGTGTTGGGAATTAATTGTGTCACAAAAAGTTACATAAAAGACACTATACGGAACAACTTAGCACTTTAACGAACCGGTATTTAACCGAACAACCGGACATTACCCGGAACACCAAAATTTTGCCAGAAACATTGTTTTATTATTTTTGAGCTAGTTATAGTCTCCGAATACCCCAAGACACTATAAAATATGATATACACATAATACACTAGATATTACACTTAACCTCCTAAATATTTACCTACTATCATCAAAAATTTACAATTACCCCCCCCCCCCCCAATCAAAACTTACGGCCCAAGTGGGGGACCCCACCACTAGATTTCATTTCAATATTTTATTTAGATTGTTGCTTGATATCTTGAACATAATATTGTGTAAGAGATTATAAGTATGGCATAAGGGATTCACAAGAGATCTTCATCATTTCACTTCTCACATCTCAAGTTTCACCCCAACTCCCTCAACCTCTCTCTCCCCCTCTCGGCTCACTCTAGTGCCGCCACCACCACCACCTTGCAACCTTCATCCACCCATTTTCAAGCTTATTTCAAGTGCAAGAAGGTGATACATGGAGCTTGAAGCTTGAAGATCTTGAAGAATCCTTCTCATTTTCTTTCATCATCCATCTTTGTCATCTTTTTCTCTAGTGATCTTCCCTAGCCTTTGAGCTAGTTGTAAGCTTCTTGTTACTAGTTTTTTATTCTCATTTTGTTGGTTAAAAAGATGTACATTGTTAAGAATCACAAGAACACTAAAAGACTTAAAGAAGA
The DNA here is from genome assembly GCA_030545235.1 of Helianthus tuberosus. Classification (NCBI taxonomy): domain Eukaryota; kingdom Viridiplantae; phylum Streptophyta; class Magnoliopsida; order Asterales; family Asteraceae; genus Helianthus; species Helianthus tuberosus. Next base: position 89,950,785 of record CM060418.1, on the reverse strand, counting down.
ATCATGAACATGAAACTTAAAGATGATGAAATCTTGTTAAAATAATGTTGTTAAATACATTCATGGCACTTGATTGTTATTTACTTGAGATTATGATGTTGATCATCATGTGAAACTTGTTAGATTATGATTAAAAACATGATCAAACAAGATAAGAGGTGATTATGTGTTTACATGAAATAATCATCTTCTAGATTAGACATGAACTTGATAATCAAATGATTTTCTTGTAAAATAATAAACCAAGTGAACTAGTAAACTTGTGAATCCAAGACTTGTGAATAATTTTCCAAGAAAACTAAGTTTAAAAAGATGATTTTTGAAGGATCATGATTCTTATTAAACCTACACTATTTTTAGTGACAATACAAGTGTAGAAATACTTTTAAAACAAGAAGATGTTGTAAATAAACATTTTTGCAAAATGTGTTTATAAGTTGTTGGATCGTTGTTGAACCCGAATGAGTCAATCAGAAGAGTTGTTTATCCAATTCAAAGGCGGAATCAATGAATTAGACGCTCAAACTAATTATAATGTCTCTTGTATTGATTTTAACACTGATTACAACCTGAGAACAGTTTGGCAGCACTTCGTTACAATTTTCAGAACCGTTACCAAATGAACAACAATGCACCTATTTATAGTTGGAGTGATTCCACTTATATGGACATGCCATAAAAGCGAAATCACTTGTTTCTGATTTCACTTATATGGACATGTCCATATGAGTGGAATCACTTGTTTCTGATTTCACTTATATGGACATGACCATATGAGCGAAATCACTCCCTTAACTTCTAACAATCGTTTCTCGAACCTCGTGCACTGGATATCCTATCTAATCTTATCCTATTACATGATACAAGACGAAGTCAATAGACGTAATGCACTAACATAAGTTGTAAACTCTTAAAGTCTTTAAGAATGGGATTTTTAAGGAAATAAATACACTTTAAAGAGTAACTAAGGTTACTAAACACCTCACCAAGTTACTACGCGTTTTCGTAAGAGATCAAGTTCATGTTATATTGTAAATGGAATAATTTTTGCACTTCGGAAGTGTAGTTTGGTTCTTGATTGATTGAATGAATTTTGAAAAGAAAATGATATGCTCATATAAGCATGGACACCTCCGTTTTTAGGGGAAACTATGGCGAAATTTTCTAAAAATATAAACACTTAGAAAATTTTTCTAGACAAGTGTTTACTAGTGTATTTTAAACTATGTTTTTCAAATATAAACCTCGCCATAATTTTTGTAACAAAGATGCAAAGTATCGGAGGTTGGTTTTGTACATGAAAATGGTTAAATATATATTCAGAATATATATTTTATACTAAAACACTTGTGTGAATATTTGTTTATTTTGTGGAATAGTTATATTATTTTAGGGTAAAATAATATAACGTAATAAATACATTGGGAATTAAAACTCCAAAATAATACCAAAAATTACGAGGAATAAATAATTAAGTTAGACACTTGTTATTGTGGAACCAAACGCTAAAATGTAACTTATGAAATATTCCGGAACATACTTTTACAAATATATTTTTGGTAAATATTGTTTGGATACAACAAGTGAAAATATATTATTATTGGGAAAGATATATATATTTTGGAATACATTATTTTTGACAAATAAGTTATATATATTTTCTAAGTGGGACTTAAAAATATATTATTTCAAATACGAATATACATGTATAAATACCCCCATCCTTGGGAAGGAAATACGGAGTTAAATACTTTAGAAGTATTAATACAAAAATATTGAATGAACAATTATTCCAACACTATATATAATTTAAGTTGAAATATTAATTATTTTGACAAATAATTATAACTTGGAATAATATTCGGAGACATAAGAAACAAAACTCAAAAACATTAAACTCTAAGCCTAGGCACGGCCCGTTCGTCTAATAGATATTAGTACGTTGTAGGTTGTAGGTTGTCGTGTAGCTGACAGAGTTTGAGTTGACATTACTGAAGACGCACTACTGTGAGTTCATGTCCCCCTTTTCTTTTAACTGTTTTCAGTTTCGTACTTCGGGGGTGGAATACATGTTACAATTATTACAGACATTTTTTATACATGGTATGGTTAGCTTAAGGAGGGTTTACTGCGCGATCATGTGAGTGGTGGGCACGACACTTAAGGCCATTAATCCTCATTGTAGGACCAAGGGACATGAGTGATAGATCTATTTGGGTGTAGCGAGCCCACACCCATGAGGCCGGGGCGGCCCATAGTGGTGACTATGTCTTCATCCCGGAGACAAATTTGCTAGGTTTGAGTCTTCCTGCACCATTTTTACACATACCATTGGCTTTGCAACCCATTGATGATCTGTTTTTCCTTATTGCTACATTCCAGGGACATTTATACATACAAGACATATTTCAAAGGTTTATACACACAGACATACACATGAACTCGCTCAACTTTTTGTTGATATTTTTAAACTACATGTATTTCAGGAAACTAGTGGATCTGGAAGGGTATGCATGTGTCGTCAAGCTGCATTTGAATAAAAGATGTTATCCAGGGTTGTTGGGTTTAGAGGGTGATTTCCTTTCCTGGACGGGATACATAATTCTAAACTCAGGTTTTTATTTAAGTACTTTTGTTGAGTCTTATGAATTCGTTTAAACACATCATGGGTTGTAACTTAATTTGGTATTGATGTTTTCAAACAATGGTATTGTGGTAGTTTCTAAACTTTATTAATGGATAAACATCTCGTGTTTTTATCATATAGCATTGTTGTGATTGTTGCTATGGTATTAAGAAGTCACACCAAATAAACCACGCTTCCGCAAAAGCCAGGGTGTGACATTCTCTTTGTAACCACCCTCCAGCGTGAGAATAAGTATCGGTTTTCAGGATAATAATGTGTGTATTAAGTGAGAAAGCAAAAGAGCGATCCTTAAACCTGGAGGTGAAGTTCCCTATTTATATCGGAGGTGGTTTGTGAAGGAGATGCGCTATAGGCCTTGGGCCTGGGACGACAACAAGGAATATATATTATCTTCCCTCTTCCACGACCGTTAGTGATTCCAGGCAAGTGGGTAGCTGGCACACGTTGAATGGATCCACGTGTCCTGACAACTGTCCTTGTTTTCTGGTCTGTCATCAGCAGCTAAGTGGAGATCATGGAGCAGTGGTCGGCGCACACTGATTGGTGCCACACATACGTCCTTATGTACCTTTTTTTGTCTCCTGTACGATTGTCCATCTTGCAACACTATCAGACATAGCTTGTCAAACGCTTATTGGCCCACTATTCTGCCACTTGTACCTTTCGTACTTATCCGATGTTTACCTTCGCTTCTTGCCTCTGCGTGACCCCGTGTATATTCCGTGCAGTTGGCGCAAGGTCAAGGAAGCCAGGTCTTTTACCCAAGGAGCTAAGTGTCAAAACTGATCTTGTTTTGGTCCTGACCTCGCGCGCGACTTGGAACACATCTGTTTAGTCGGCGTAAGGTCAGGAAAGTTAACAATTTGGTTTAACTTGGGTATGGTCTCGCGCGCGATTCAGGACCATTCCCCTTCAAGTCCCCCAGTCCAGTGCTGCTTCCATGCGCGAGACAAGTGGTTAGAGCTCTGGACTAGAAAATAAAATTAAGTGTTTGCGCTTGCTCCGATGTCCAGGAGGGCATCTTGTGTGCTAGAAAAGATTGCGTGTGTGTTTTGTGTCACAACTTACGTGGTGCAGCTATTTAGCTTAGTTCTAAAGTCGTCTCGTTTATTTGCGTGGGAAAATTCTTGAAATTTGAAAAAGAAGCATCTTCTGACAGGTTGGTGGCGAAAGCGACCGCTGAGGTGACCGCTGAAACAGTGACGATCATGTTTTCACTCTGTCAGGCGCGCCGTTTTGTCTAGTGTCAAGAGAGTGAGGTCCAAGCGCGCGTGGTAATCGTCGCTCCGAGTTTCCCGCCTGATGTGTCACCTTGTGGTTAGACACGCGCTACAAGTTGTTGGCACGATTACCTTTGACATTAATTGCGATGGGTATAAATAGAAGAAGTGGTAACGGCAGAAAACACTTTCCTTCGAATTCTCTCTCGTTTCCTCTTTGAATCTTCAAATCTTCAAGAGTTTTTTGAAGTTCTTCAAGCTTTCTTCAAGTTTTCTGCCGATTATCTTCATATCTTCAAATTCTTCCCAGATTTGCTGATATGTCAAACGTCGATATCGTTGTAGTAGTCGAAGAGACCGGTGGTGGGGTGCCACCGTTGAAGTGGGAGGAAGGTTTATTTGAGTAGGTGGTCCGGGACCACCAGTTTGCCGTCGAGTGGGACGCCCGGTATCCTACTCAGGGACAAACAACCTCTGATGCACCACCGGGGTATATCTCCTTGTTTGCCGACTTCTTTGGAGAAGGTAACTTTCGGTTACCGGCAACAAATTTCTTTGGCGCGATCCTCACTTTCTACCGTTTCCATGTCCCCCAATTGAGCCCCATGGGCATAGTTAGGATCTGGCACTTCGAGTTCGTCTGCCGATCTCAGGGACAAGAGCTGACGGTTGAGAAGTTCAGGGCCTTCTACTAGTTGCAAAGCAATTTGGGTTTCTTTTCCTTTTCCATCTTCTCCTCAAAGAAAATACTGATCAACCCGCCCAAGAGCTACCATGACTGGAAGGGCAAGTTTTTCTTCATACGCGAGGAGGTTATTCCCATTTCTATGGAGTTTCGTGATCCTATACCAATTCCGAAAGAGGATATGAAGATACTTCGTGGCGCGGCCTGGTATGAGAAGTTGTTGGCGCTGCCCAACCAGGCATTTGGAGAGCAGGTTTTGGTTGCTGCGGGGATGAGTGATAGTGTATGTCCCGATATGAGATCACAATGATATCACACAAGCTTGTTTGGTGGCGGAATCACACAAACAAGCAATGATTCAAAGAAAAGAGATGAAGTAGAAAGATTCTTGATTGATGATTTGATCTTACAAACAAAAGATGATTGTCAAATACAAGATTTTCTATGATGTCACCAACACTAATCACCTAAACATAATTTACTATTTATAGAAAGTGTTTAGGGAGGATACTCCCTAAACCCTAGGCCCATTTCCATAAAAGCCCACTCCATATCCACTAATCTCCTTAGCCACTAATCCATAAACCTAATTAGGGCCTAACAATCTCCCCTTAGGTTTACTGGATTAGTAGCTGCATCAGTTTTGTGGTCCGCCTTGCCCTAGTAATGGATCAGCAAACAGATGATGTCTCAATATGTTTCCAGTAGCGCTCGTCCAAGCCTTCTCACATTCTTCATACTTGTCATTTGTGCGAATTTTATGATTGGATAGAACCAGGATGTCTTCCTCATGAAAACTCTTTAGATCAAAGGAACTAGGAATCCGGATAGATTGTTCTTGAGTTACTATCACAGCTTCGGCCATCTTGGGGTCATATACCCAGAATTTGAAATTCCTCAGAATTCCCTTTTCAAACTTGTTGGAAATTTGAATGATCTTCTCTTTGTCGGTTGGTAGCCATATAACAGACTTGATAGTGCATTTGGTACGAGGGTCACGAACCCCAGGATTCCTTCTGACTGTAGGCTCAGCTGTCTTCATGGTTGCGAAGTTACTTTTTACTTCCTTCTCAAGCCTTGAATGAAAAGCCCAACCTCTTCCTCTTTGATTTGGTTCTGGATCATGATACGGGGCACGCAGGAGACTCTTCAAGTCAATCTTCGTCCATGATTCAAATTAAGATTCTTTCACATAATATTCCTTGTGCCTGCTTTCACGTGTGATCAACCACATCTGCTTGTCGTGCTCATATCTCCAATTGGCGACTTGAGACTTGTTTCCTACAGTATCGTAGTGGCTTGATCCCAGCTCCATAACAAACCTTTCAGGCCTTTTTGTTGGATCCTTTAATTGGAAGTTTTCATCAAGAGGATTCATATCTTGGTTCTTCATCTCTAGCATCTGTTTGTTGCTCTGTTTCTTCTTAGGTTTCTTGCTACTTTTCTTCTTTGGCTCAGCCGCTAGATAGGCATTCAAGCCAGCTTCATGTTTTACATCTGCTACTGCATTAGCTGCTGGTTTCTCTTCAGGAGTCTGCACTGGACGGCCAACGTTGAATTGCTCATCTTCTTTGTCAATGAATTCATATCCAAACTTTTTCTCTAACTTGGCCTTCAGATCATACACGACAGACATTAACATTCCCAAATCACCTTGCAGTTGATCAATTGTTTGATCCCTGCTAGATATTTGAGCCTGAAGAGAGGAAATCTGAGCTTCTTTCAAGGTGGAGTCTTGCTGTAGCGATGAAATTTGAGCTTCCCTCATTGCAGCATCCTGTTCTAATACAACCACTCGTCGTCGCAATCTTGCTACATTCACATTTTCATCACTATCACTATCACTCTGTTCAACGACTTGTCTTTTCTCTGTTGCATAATGAAATGCAGCTTCATCGTTTTCAGTGAATCCAGCACCACTTGAGCTTCCTGCTTTAAATCTAACACCACTCGAGCTTTCTGGGTGCGAGGGTGCCGATTCAAAGTCAAAATCGAAATCAAAATCAGGCTCTTGTGTGTTGGTTTCCTTGGTGGCAGTAGCAGACTTTGGATCAGTGGCCATAGCAGGTTCTGGATCAGAAACTGGGCAAATAAAATCAGGATCAGGAGCAGTGTCAGTTCTTTATCTCTTGCTTGATGCTTGTTTAGCATCATCCGTAATTGCTTCAATTTCGACTTGAACTTCAGAAGTTGATTCAGTTTCAACTTGAACTTTTGCGGTAGGAACGGATGGAGGGTTTCCGTCACCACCCTGCAAGGTCATAAGTAGGGCTGCTAAGTTTTCAGCTGTCATCAGATCCGGTTGTCTCACGGTTTCCTCAACCTTCTTAGACGTAATCACTTCCACTTCACCATCAGAATCGGATTCTTCTTCACTGGAGTCTGATTCTGAATCTGAATCAAGAATCTCAGTTTCAACCTCAGCTTCGTTTGTAGCCACTTGCTGTACATCATGTTCTTCAGCAACTTGGGCATTCAAATGTTGAGGAGCTGATGCAACGAGTACAACTGGCACGACGTCGCTTAACCTTCCATGCTTCTCAAGCGGAAATTTCCCAATAAAGTTGTGCTGCTTGGCTCTCATGAATCTGTAGGCATTTTCGAAGCAGCTTGGCCCCATTGGCTTCAAAATCACATAATTCGGTCCCTTGACCAACTCTGGGTGTTTCTTATCTAGAATCATCTGGATGAATCTTGGATAAAGCATAAAGATCTTCTTCTTTGGATCTTCGAGCATCTTCTTAATGTTGTAAAAAATAAACGCTGAAAAGTTGTAATCCCAACCGTTGACCAAAGCCACTAGTGCACTAGTCTGCGTCTTGTTTAGCTGATCAAAATGACCTTTATTCTCTACAATGCACTGCAGGAACATATGCACCAATAACCTCCAGTATGGTGGAAACAACTTCTTCAGCACGGTGTGATAACCTTCTTCATAGCTCATTCTCCGAAGTGCTGCAAGTACTCTGCTTTGCTCAAATGAACTCAGAAAATGCGTTTGATCCCCAAACTTTAACACTTCCCGAATAACAGCTTCTTTAATAATGATCTCTTTTTTCTGCACCGTAGCTTCAATGGCTCCAGCTCCATTAGCGCCCCTTCTGTTGACTTTTGTAGTGTTCCAAAAAGTGTTGACGCAGTCGTTGCAGATCACTGGTTTCGTCCTTAATGCTTGAATAATCGGGCAGTTGTTTAAACCGGTCATCAGCGAGCCAAACATCTCCACGTATTCAGCTAAAGGATTAGAGAAATATCCAGCCTGGTTGTGAAAGAGCTCCACTTCCAGCTGTCGTTGGTTTTGATCTTGCATCATAGCTTCCGCCATAATCTGCATAAAAGTTCAAGTGTTAAGTCTTTAATAAAAGTTAACCTTCATTTGAAAGGTTGACGAGTCGACAAGGTCAACAAGTCAAAGGTTCAAATGCCGGTCAACAGGCCAAAACAGAAGGTCAAAAGCAGTCCAAGTTGACAGGTCAAATGAGGGTCCAGGTCAAGTGAAGGTCCAAGTCAACTAGTCAATGTCCGGGATGATTGGGGTTCATCTCGGATGGACCTCAACCATCTCAGATAAACAGACCTTAATCCGAGATGATTCGAGATGCAAGGTCCTTGTCCGAGATGATCCGAGATGAATGTCTTTTATGTGACAACTGTCAGTTTTCCGTACATTCCATACACTAATTGAATAGTAATCTATGCTTTAATAACTATGCATGATCTAGTTTACAAGACAAATGAATCTCTAATTACTGTTATATACATACAATGGCATTTCATGTTGCAAGACTTTTATCATTACTACATGCAACACGATATAGTTCTAATAATGCACAGAACAGAATTGGCACCATTATTAGACAAACTAAAAGCACTGACGGGAGTTCAGTACATAAACAGACAATGTTTTGAGACCCAGTATGAGCTAGAAACCAAGTTCTACACTAGTATAGTGTGTAGGGAAGTAAGGACCGCAAAACTGCATTCCTAAGTAATAGTTTAAGTGACGAGAAGTGCCTAAAACTCACCCAAAGTGCAGAATTCTGCATAATTCAGCAAAAATCAGCATTTTAACAAGTTTGTATCATGTAAAAATATGACTAAATGGTCCTGAATACTTTCCTAAGTGTCGGGAATTAAAAGGATCACAAAAGGGTACATAAAGATCACTAAACGGTATAGTTTGACACTTTAACGAACCGGTATCTAACCGAACAACCGGACAATACCCGAAATATCAAAATTATACTAGAAGCATTGTTTTCATGTTTCTGAGCTAGTTATGATCCCCGAACACCCTAACACACTATATAAAGCATGATACACATAAACACTAACTAATACACTTTGAATTCTAACTAGTTACATAGCCTATCATTCAAAACAAACTAAATACCCCCCCCCCCCCATGTAAGTGGACGGTCACCAAGGTGTGACCCCACCAAAATCTTACAAGATTTCCCATAATATTTAATTGATCCTAAAAGATATGCTAGGGATTGTGTTAAGTACTTATGAGACATGTTAACCAAAGGTTAATAACATTAGATGGTTATAAGTTGGATGGAAGCTCTCATTTACACACACACACTTCACCAACATCTTTCTCCCTCTCCTCCTTCTTCTTCTCGGCCGAGAGCCACCCCCACACTACCATCACTTCCATTTCAAGTTCATTCATTCCAAGTCCATTCCTAAGGTGTAACAAGGTGTTTAAGGAAGCCCGGTGCTCTTGTATCTTGAAGGACCCCTCCTGATTGCTTTTATCCTCCACTTTTGTCATCTACAACATCAAGTGTTCTTCCATAGCCTTGTGCTAGTAGTATGGCCCTTATGATCTCTTGATTCTTCATATGTTGTTGGTTAAAGGATGATGTACATTAACAAACATGACGAACACTAAAAGACATATTCATAAAACTCTAACAAAAGCTTGTCATATGATGAACTATTGATGAAACAATGTTGTTTGGTGTATGTATGATACTTGCTTGTTGTTTTCTTAAGACTATGATGTTGATCGTCATAAGGAGCTTGCTAGATTGTGATTAAACACATGATCTAGCAAGTGAGAGGATGATTATGTGACAAAACAAGATGATAATCTTCACATATAAGCATGAACTTGAAGAATAAAGTGATTTCTTGAAAAATAATAAACAAAGTGAGTTAGTAATCTTATGGATCTAAGATTTATGAATGGTTTTCCAAATTAACCAAGTTCAAAATGTGATTTTTAGAAGATCTTGGTTCTTACTTAAACAAACACTATTTTTAGTGGTAAAACAAGGGTATAAACTGTCACACCCTGACTTTTGCGGAAGCGTGATTATGGTGTGACTTTCTTAATATCATTGCATTCAATCATAACATCAACTATATGATAAAACCATAGGTTTGTCATCCATTTAAAACATATCAACATGGTTTTGAAACGTAGACTTCAAATTCAAATTTTACAAACCGTACAAATTGTTTATGAGTTCACTAAGGACTCTTCAAAAGATATTGCATAACACCAAGGTTGGAAAGACGTGTCTCGTCCAGGAATAAGACACACAAACCTCAAAGACCATGGATGACATCTTTATTCTTAACACAGCATAGAAACTTCCAACGCCCGCCAGATCCACTTAATAATTCCCTGAAATACATGTAGTTTGAAAACATCAACAAAAGTTGAGCGAGTTCATGTGCTCGTTTGTGTGTATGTATAAACCTTTGAAAACATGGTAAGAATGTATGTAAGTCCCTGGTATGTAGAAATAAGGAAAAAGAGATCACCACTGGGTTGCAAAGCCAATGGTATGTGTGAAGTGATGCAGGAAGACTCAAACCTAGCAGATTTTGCACCGGGCCTCCGGCTGTAAGACATAGTCACCACATGGTCCACTCGACGGACTCACGGGTGGGGCTCGCTACACCCAAATAGATCTATCACTCATGCCCCTCGGTCCTACTACGAGGATTGATGGCCTTATTCGCCCTACCCATTCACATGATCTAGCAGTAACCCTCCTTAGCTAACCATACCATGTATAAAACGCTTGTAATAATTGTAACATGTATTTCACCCCCGAACTATAAAACTGAAAACGGTTAAAAGAAAAGGGGGACATGAACTCACTGTATTGCGTCTTCAGTATGTGTAACCCGAATCTCCTCAGCAAACACGACTCCCTACAATGTACTAGGGTCTATTAGACGAACGGACCGTGCCTTGCCTTAGTTTTTACGTTTTTGAGTTACGTTTCTGGTATTATTCCGAGTTATAATTACTTGTTAAAATAATAATTATTTTAACTTTAAATTATATTTAGTTTTGGAATAATTGTTTAAGCAATATTTCTGTATTAATACTTCTCAAGTATTTAACTTCGTATTTCCTTCCCAAGGATGGGGGTATCTTATACATGTGTTTTCGTATTATTGTATTTGTAGTTCCAAATTAATATATTTTCAAGTCCCACTTTAGAAAATATATATATATATATATATATATATATATATATATATATATATATATATAATAACTTATTTGTCCCAAAAATAATGTATTGTCCAGAAAATATATATTTTTCCCAAAAATCATATATCTTCTAAATATACTAAGAAAATATATTTTAACTTCCCAAAAATAATATTTTCCCTTTTGTCAAAGTATGATATAACTTGTAATAATAATAAAAATCATACTTTCATTCCTTGTATCCAAAATAATATTTACCAAAAATATATTTATAATGGTATTTTCCGGAATATTTTGTAAGTTACATTCTATCATTCGGTTCCACAATATTATGTGTGTAACTTATATATTTATTCCTTGATATTCTTGGCATTATTTTGGATTGTAAATTTCGTGGTATTTTGTTAAGTTATATTATTTTACCCTAAAATAATATATCTATTTCACCAAGTATACAAATATTCACACAAGTGTCTTTAATGTAAATATATATTCTAAATACATATTTATTCATTTTTATTTATAAAAACCAACCTCCAATACTTGTATTTTTGTAACAAATTCTATGGCAAAGTTTATATTGAAAACCATAGTTAAATACACTTGTAAATACTTGTTAGAAAATATTTTTCTAAGTTTTTATATTTTTAGAAAATTTTGCCATAGTTTCCCCTAAAAATAGAGGTGTCCATGCTATCAAAGCATATCATTTTCTTTTCAAAAATCATTCCAAACTATGAACAATCAATCCCTAAACAACTTAAACTTACCAAGTGCAAAAACTACACAATTTACATAACAACATGAACTTGATCTTTCACAAAAACTTGTAGTAACTTGGTAGTGTTTTTAGTAGGTTTAGTTACCCTCCAGAATGTATTTACTTCTTGATAAACTTCATTCTTGAAAGTTTTAGGTGTTTACAACTTGTAAACACATCTTACAAAAATGTTTCTTTGTGAGATCTTCTTGTTTCATGAGTGTTTATGCACTTGTTTTACCACTAAAAATAGTGTATATTTAAGTAAAAACCAAGATCTTCTAAGACTCACATTTTAAACTTGGTTCTTTTGGAAACCATTCATAAATCTTAGATTCATAAGATTACTAGCTTACTTTGTTTATTATTTTTCAAGAAATCATCTTTTATTCAAGTTCATGCTTATATATGAGGATGATCTTCTTGTGTTAACACATAATCATCCTCTAACTTGCTAGATCATGTGTTTAATCACAATCTAGCAAGCTCCTTTTGATGATCAACATCATAATCTCATGTAAACAACAACAAGTATCATACATATACTAAACAACACTATTTCATCAAGATTTCATCATATGGAAGCTTTATGTTCATGATTCATGTTCATGTCTTTTAGTGATCTTGTGATTTACAACATATTACATCTTTTAACCAACTAAAATAGAAGTAACAAAGGGTTGTGAGAGTCTTACTACTAGCTCTAAGCTAGGGAAGAACACTTGATGAAGAAGATGATAAAAGTGATGGATAAAAGCAATTGATGGAGGTCCTTCAAGAGCCACAAGCACCGAGCTTCCTTATACACCTTCTAGCATCATGTAGTGACCTTGGAATGGATGGATGGTGAACGAAAAATGGTGGTGGTGGTACTATGCTCGGCCGAGAGCAAGGGAGAGAGGAGTTGTGGTGAAGATGGGATGAAATCATGTGTTCTTATAACCATTTAAGAGTTTTGTCCAATGGTCCTTATGTTTCTAGAAGTACCAACATGATCTTCCACTAAATCAAGCAAGATCAAGTGTAATCTTATGGATATTAAGGAGATCACAAGTGGGGGCCACATGTGTCCGTCCCAAAAGGGGGGGGGGGTATCTATTTGAGGTTAAATGGTAAATTGGTTAGTTAGTTGAAAACTAAGTGTAAAGTCTAGTGTTTATGTGTACGATGCATTATATAGTGTGTTAGGGTGTTCGGGAACCATAACTAGCCAAGAAATAATAAAACAATGCTTCTAGGAATATTTTGGTGTTCCGGGTAAAGTCCGGTTGTTCGGTTAGATACCGGCTCGTTAAAGTGTCAAGCTTTACCGTTCAGTGTTCTTTATGTTACCTTTTGTGACACTTTTAATTCCCAACACTTAGGGAAGCATACAGGACCATTTTGCCATATTTTTGCATGTTACTAGTTTGTTAAATTGCTGAAATTTGCTGAAATATGCAGAATTCTGCACTTTGGGTGAGTTTTAGGCACTTTCCGGCACTTAAACTATCACCTAGTGACGCAGATTTATGGTCCTTACTTCCCTACACACTATACTAGTGTAGAACTTTGTTTCCGGCTCCTACTGGGTCTCAAAACACTGTCTGTCTATGTACTGAACATCATCAGCATTTTCTGAGTTATCCGCTAACTGTGCTTTGTGCATCATTTATGTCACTAAAGTCTTTATGTGAAATGATGTGACAGTATGTAATATGTGATGCACATGTATGTACGATACAGAAATCAGAAAGCAGTTTAAGTCATTAATTGTAATTCAGCACAGTCATTAAGCACTAATCAATATTAATTAATTGTACGGATACATGCAAATTTGACAGTTGTCACATTCTCCCCCTTGTTAAGAAAATTTCGTCCACGAAATTTATACAACCTTTTCTCCTTAGGGTTACATTATGCATATATATATATGGATAATATTGAGGTAGGTAATCACAAAACCGAATCAGACCTTATTCACATCAAGTGAATCCAAGAATATATAACAACATGAATCCAATGGTTAAAAGATATGTGCTTTAAGCATTTGATGTCAAAGGACACGAGATGTATAGACGTATAGTCTAGTGTAATCTAGTTAACAGGGGTTCCACAAAAGAGGAGTTTTGACCAATAGGATTCTCAAACAATCGGTCACAATATGCAAACGAGTTTTCACAAACCATAGCATCCGCTATATGAACTCAAAATCAACAACTTGTATATGAAAATGATCTGTCAACTTTCGAATAAATAAATGGTAAGGATTAGTGTGTTGACATTCTTAAATTTCGAAGGTACACCGAATGAAATACAAGCGAATCTGGTGTATCATTGTCTTGATTCGTAGTTGCATCAGGAATGTTTAAATGACTAGTCAAACAAAAGTATATGTAGTTTTGTGTGAAACGATTGGCCATGATTAGCACAAGCTACAAATTTGCAATGACACCACAAGGCGTCGTAATGGCATGATTCAAATATAGTGGTGACTGAACAAGTTCACCGTGTTTGAAATCAAACGAAAGTGTACTGAGACAATCTGAAGATTTGATTTACACAATGTCATAAAGTTTTCAGTTGTATACGGAACATCAAAGAGCCACTGTTTTTGATCGAAGATGAAAAAGTATTAAGTACCGCAAGGCATTCGATCGACAATGAAAGAATCTTTAGGAGATACATTGTGATATAAAATGAATCTATGTACCATTGTCTTAACACACAACTGTGTTGAGAACACCTTAAATCATGATAAACAAAACGGATTTAGAACAATTAAATAGACAATTAAATCCGTATATAGGGTGCGTAACCTAATTAGCGCAAGCTTCAATTATGTGAAAGTATCACCGCAAGGTATCGAAATCAATCAAACGATTTAGTGGAGTCATAGACCAACCAGGTCTACCACGACTCGAAATGAAAGAATCTTTGCAAAAATATTTGAATATGATGCTCTCAATACACATATGACGCCCTAAACTGAATATGCGAAATGGATAAGTTCAAGTAATTGAACTTGGTTTCAGCGTAACCCGACAATAAACGTATGTATCAACAAAGGAATCTCGGCATGGTCATAAAGATAAACCATGAATGTAACTTGAAATAAAAGAAGTTTCAAGAAAGTGTGTTGACTTGATAGCAAAAGAGCCAATAATTACAATAATGTAGGTCATTCGAATAACAAATCAGTAATTAGATTTAGCGACATAATATTTGAACTTCAATGAAGCGTTTGAAATGAAACCGCATGCGTAGCAAATGGTACATTCATAACATATGAGTTTTCAAGTAATGAAACAATGAGTATTTGCTAAAATGGAGAAATGACCAAGTATTCGAAGCAAATGTGTGTTCGCTCTCAGCGAAGGAAATCAACGCGATACAACTACCATTAAGGGGAGCAGGGATGCAAATATCTACTCGCTAGAAGCAAGAGTGAAGATTTCAATAAAAGAAATATAAGTACTCTCTGTTTGGTTAACTGAAATAGCATATATGTCAGTATGACGGCGTTTGCTTGGGTTAACAGATGTGGTTCCTAAGTAACAACCTTTACGAGTTTGGATCTGGGTTCCCAAAGATCCTAAGTACATGTTTCCTAGATTCTCAAGGTTTCGTATTCTGTGTAAAATTGTTTTGTGCATCGTGTAGGGAAACACCATTTTTGTGTGCGTTTAAAACAAGTTATTGTCCCACAACTTCCCCGGTATACTTTCTTCCTGAATTCACAGCTAATGACACTCGATCATCGATCAGTCGTGATATAGTAGTTAGATCCTTACAGTTAGTTAGGTAAGAAATTCGTTGATCCTCATCAAGAGTTATCAACTCTTGTTGTTAGCTCGTTCGGCTCCTGGTAGCTGATGCTCATTTGAAAATCATCATCCTTTTTCTTGATGAGCAGAACTGGGGTTACTCAAAACGGGAATCTTGGTCTGTTATCTTCCTTCTCTATCAACTACTAAGGTTATACTGACAATCCTTGCATCTCCGAAGGTGTAAGTCGCTAGGGTGCATTGACTACAGGTGCGGCGCCTGGAATCAAATTGATGCGAAATTCGACTTGTCATTGAGGAGATAATTTTGGCAAGTCTTCGGGGAAGACTTCAGGATATTCCCTTACCATAGGGATATCTTTGAGTTTTGGTTCTTCGGCTCCCTTGTCCCCGACATGAGCCAAGAAAACAACACATCCTTTACGTAACAACTTTCGTGCCTTCAAGCAATTAGTAATTTGTAGAGGCGTATCCTGCTTCACGAGTCATGATTGTTTCTTCGTTCGCCATCGGGATGCGGATATCAATCTCCGCTCGATCATTCGACTACCATCCCATCCAGTTACCTCGTCGAAGCTCCCCAGTTCAACTGGCAGTAGATTAAGCGTGAACTCACACTTTCCGGGTTCTGTCTTGCTGTTCCCAATTACTTCGTTGGCTTCCACTAGCTTCCCATTAAGTAGTTCTATCTAGTTCAGGTTATCTAACTTACTTGCTACTAAACCAAGTATACTCTCAAACTCTAGAGATGCGAAGCTAAAATTGGCAACAGTATCTAACAACACAGATGCATAACGTTGAGTAACATGAGACGTACCGATAACCTTGTTTGGATCCTGACGTGCTCCCCTAGCTCTGCTACTGACCTTTCATCCTTGTGCCTGATTGTTCTTAGGGCATTATTTTCTGAAATGCTTCTTGCTTCCACAGTTAAAACAACCTTGAGCACGTTTCTGTTTGTCACTCGTCCTGCCCTGATAATTGTCGTTGTCGTTGTTTCCTCCGTGATTCTCACTACTATCTTGGCCTCCATTTATGTGTTCAGTATCTTGCCTACAAGTTTCCTTAGGATGCCCCCTCTTGCCACAGTTATCACATTTTCCATATTTACATCGCCCGACATAATAACATAGACAATTATCGCACTTAGGTAGGATACCCATGTAGTCTTTTCCCTTTTTAGCCTTCTTCTTATTACTTACCCGAGTAACCTTCTTGAAATTTACGAGCTTTCTCTTGTTATCTCCAGATGACTCTACAGGAGTTTCCTCTTTCTCTTCCGTAGTGGAAAATTTTCCTAGTCTAACCGCTTCTTCAGTGAGTGCCACGCTTATGCTGATAGCCTCGGTGATCGTTAGGGGTTTAGATGTTGTTACCAGGCTTAAAATCTGAGGTGCCAATCCCTTGGTGAAGCGTTCGATCTTCCTAGATTATGGTTCCAAACGCGAAGCAACTTGTGATAAATCGCCAAATCTCTGCACATACTCGTTTATCTTTGAGCCTTCCATTTTCAAGTTCCACAGTTCAGTCTCCCACTTCTGGACTTCTGCCCTAGAGCAATATCTTTTACGCATCAGTTCTTTCAGTTCGTCCCACGTCAAAGCATACGCAGCAGTCTCGCCCCTTGTCTGAACCTGAAGGTTCCAACATGACAGAGCCCCATCTTGAAGTAGTCCGGAAATGTACGTGACCTGATGTTCTGGGGCACATTTGCTCAACCATAAAACAGAATCCGTCTTCTCAACCCAGCACACGAAGGCTAAGGCACCCCCAGTGCCATCGAATTCTCGAGGTTTGTGGTTCAAGAACTGCTCGTAGGTGCAGCCGTTGGGTGGATTATCTCCTGAGGTACCTCCGCTGTGTTCGGGGCGAAGGGCCTCGAGCTGTGCAATGGCCTGTGAGATGCGCTCTTGTAGTTCTACCGGTGTTGTTGGCGGAGGGTTGTTGGTATCGATGTTCCCTTGTATCGACATCTTCTAAGAAAAAGATTGGTTAGGTCAGGTCTTATTTGTTCAGGGAGTGCATATAGTTGTTTTAGGGTTCATATGTACACACACATAATAGATTATCATATCAACCAATTCAGCAATAGCATAATCATAGCATAAACAAGTAATTTGGGAATTACGTTTAATGTGAGCATAGCAAGCGAGCACGTAGCATTATAATTATAGCACACACATAAAGATCAACAACGTGCTTAACAAAGACATAGCGACTGAGCTTTCATTGATTATTGGCCACAAAGTATCGTCGCATGTTTAATGATGATTGGGCTTTCATTATTCTCCGGCCACAATCACATTGTTTTACAAATTGTATTACATCGAAAGGGCCACAGGGTCACCCTACCCTTGTCCAACAAGTATATCAGTGTATCAAAATTACGTAGTCCAAAGTGGTCTTCAAAAGACTCCACAATCTCGGTTTATCATTAGTGTCTTTACCCAAAAGTAATGCGATCTGCATAAAAGCCAAACGCCAACTATGCTATTACTGAGGTGGAGGAGAGAAGAAAAGTAAATTGCTAATATGCGTGAACTCCTCCTCGAGCTTGTATATACGTCGAAGTAATTAACTGATCTGCTGCTCGAGCACCAAAAACCTGGGAAAGGTGTAATAGCAGCAGGTGAGTGTGCAAAAGGAATCTTTGATAAATGTGGAGGACCAAAGTATACTGGCAATAGACAGGGTGAAGGACGTGGTGTCAGCTCAAGCTCCAAAACTCTGCGACTTATATCCTCAAACTGTAGTCGATGTGACAGGAGCAACTCATTCTGTGTATAGCCTCCATAATGTGAGGGGTTGCAGGGGTCGGAAATCAGCATAGTGTAGTATAGGAACCATCGAAATGGCTCGTCCAGCGATGTAGAGGTGAAAGTAGCAAACGGTGCGGCCTGTGAGGTCGGGGAAAATGCTGCTGTAGCAAAAGGATCGTCATGCGGGTGCTGACCTGGAGTTCCTCCTCGGGGTAACATCAGCGGGTGAAGGTGCAGGAACAATGGATGTTGGTCTTCATAGGAGTAACATCAGCGGGTGAAGGTGCAGGAACAAACGTCTCAACCAATAAGGAGATCATCAGGTGCAGGTACTAGGTCAGGTATAAGGGGTGCAATGCCTGGTAGATCAAAAGAAACAGGGTCATGATCAAGCAAGGGTGCAGGACCAGTAGGTGCCACATCAAGCTGACCCAAAAAGGAACAGGAGCAGGCTCAGGAGCAGGCTCTGGGTCGTGTAAAGGTGTGGCATCTCAAGCAGGTGATGGTGCAGCAGTCATAACAACGTCGTCGTCTGAGTAAGTAGTAAAAAGCTGTAATCCGGCCGTCTGTAAGGCTGCAGATGTCACAGACTCAAAGGAGTCTGAGATCGAGTGTATACTTAGAATCAGAGGATAGCTTGTTAACAGGGGTCTCAAGAAGTGAAATTAGTAACAACGTTCTCGTCTAATTTTCTACCATCATGGGTGTCAGCAGGAGGACCATCAATAAACATGTCAACGTCATCATCAACTACTCATCAAGTAGCCAACCTTCGGAAGGAATGCCCACAGGAGGCGCATCGCCGAGGATCGGAGCCATGGTGTGCTCACCATCGGGATGACCAGTGATAAAGTGGTCATGGACTGAAACAAGAGTGATAGAAGGATTCTTGTCAGAGAAACCTATCAGCAAGGGTAAAGCATCACAAAAAATCTGGTAGCGCGGATTGTTGGAAGTCGTCCTCGTTTTCGGTCAGCATATCAGGGTCACTCTCAATGTCTGACGTAAATATTTCTGGCGCAGGTGCAATCTCATTATCTGTGGCGGTGGCCGTAGGGTCGTCAATGTCTGATATCTCGTTTTCTAAAATAAAGTGACGCGTGTGTCGGTACATAATAGTCATAGCATGTATATCCATAGTAATCGCTAACAATTAGTGTATGCAATCAAAGGTAATTTATCATGTAGTCATGTATTCACATTATTTTTCATGAAACTTTCTAACCTTTCTAGTCTCCCAGACTAACCCACCTAGTCTCCCAGACTAACCAACCAGTCTCCCAGACTAAACACCCAGTCTCCCAGACTAAACACCCAGTCTCCCAGACTAATCTACCCAGCCTCCCAGACTAAACACCCAGTCTCTCAGACTGAAACACCCAGTCTCTCAGACTGAAACACCCAGTCTCTCAGACTAAAACACCCAGTCTCTCAGACTGAACTCCCTAGTCTCTCAGACTAAACTTCCCAGTTCCCCAAACTATATTATCCAGTCTCTCAGACTAATCTCTCTAGTTTCCCAAATTGTCCCAACTAGTCCCTCAGACTACTACCCAGTCTCTCAGACTGAACTACCCAATCTCTTATAATGAATCTCTCAGATCAAACTCCCAGTCTCTCAGACTGCCCCAGCTAGTCTCTCAAACTAACTCCCCAGTCTCTCAGATTGAATCTCTCAGATTAAACTCCCAGTCTCTCAGACTGCCCCAGCTAGTTTCTCAGACTAACTCCCCAGTCTCTCAGACTGAATTATAAACGAATTCTTTGAAATGTGATTTGTGTCTTTTGTTTGTAAAAATGTTTGTTTCCTGGATCTGGGCGTTTCGTGTATGCAATGAAAACATGTTCGTAAAAAAATGTTTTCGTGAGAGCCCTAATGATCGTAGTCTAGACTCGAGAAAGAATCCTAGTTCGCTACGATCGAAGCTCTGATACCAAGCTGTCACACCCTGACTTTTGCGGAAGCGTGATTATGGTGTGACTTTCTTAATATCATTGCATTCAATCATAACATCAACTATATGATAAAACCATAGGTTTGTCATCCATTTAAAACACAACAACATGGTTTTGAAACGTAGACTTCAAATTCAAATTTTACAAACCGTACAAATTGTTTATGAGTTCACTAAGGACTCTTCAAAAGATATTGAATAACACCAAGGTTGGGAAGACGTGTCTCATCCAGGAATAAGACACACAAACCAAACTCAAAGACCATGGATGACATCTTTATTCCTAACGCAGCATAAAAACTTCCAACGCCCGCCAGATCCACTTAATAATTCCCTGAAATACATGTAGTTTGAAAACATCAACAAAAGTTGAGCGAGTTCATGTGCTCGTTTGTGTGTATGTATAAACCTTTGAAAACGTGGTAAGAATGTATGTAAGTCCCTGGTATGTAGCAATAAGCAAAAAGAGATCACCACTGGGTTGCAAAGCCAATGGTATGTGTGAAGTGATGCAGGAAGACTCAAACCTAGCAGATTTTGCACCGGGCCTCCGGCTGTAAGACATAGTCACCAGATGGTCCACTCGACGGACTCACGGGTGGGGCTCGCTACACCCAAATAGATCTATCACTCATGCCCCTCGGTCCTACTACGAGGATTGATGGCCTTAATCGCCCTACCCATTCACATGATCTAGCAGTAACCCTCCTTAGCTAACCATACCATGTATAAAAGGCTTGTAATAATTGTAACATGTATTTCACCCCCGAAGTATAAAACTGAAAACAGTTAAAAGAAAAGGGGGACATGAACTCACTGTATTGCGTCTTCCGTATGTGTAACCCGAATCTCCTCAGCAAACACGACTCCCTACAATGTACTAGGGTCTGTTAGACGAACGGACCGTGCCTTGCCTTAGTATTTACGTTTTTGAGTTACGTTTCTGGTATTATTCCGAGTTATAATTACTTGTTAAAATAATAATTGTTTTAACTTTAAATTATATTTAGTTTTGGAATAATTGTTTAAGCAATATTTCTGTATTAATACTTCTCAAGTATTTAACTTCGTATTTCCTTCCTAAGGATGGGGGTATCTTATACATGTCTTTTCGTATTATTGTATTTGTAGTTCCAAATTAATATATTTTCAAGTCCCACTTTAGAATACATATACATATATATATATATATATATATATAATAACTTATTTGTCCCAAAAATAATGTATTGTCCAGAAAATATATATTTTTTCCAAAAATCATATATCTTCTAAGAATACTAAGAAAATATATTTTAACTTCCCAAAAAGAATATTTTCTCTTTTGTCAAAGTATGATATAACTTGTAATAATAATAAAAATCATACTTTCATTCCTTGTATCCAAAATAATATTTACCAAAAATATATTTATAATGGTATTTTCCGTAATATTTTGTAAGTTACGTTCCATCGTTCGGTTCCACAATATTATGTGTGTAACTTATATATTTATTCCTTGATATCCTTGGCATTATTTTGGATTGTAAATTTCATGGTATTTTGTTAAGTTATATTATTTTACCCTAATATAATATATCTATTTCATGAAGTATACAAATATTCACACAAGGGGTCTTTAATGTAAATATATATTCTAAATACATATTTATTCATTTTTATTTATAAAAACCAACCTCCAATACTTGTATTTTTGTAACAAATTCTATGGCAAAGTTTATATTGAAAACCATAGTTAAATACACTTGTAAATACTTGTTAGAAAATAGTTTTCTAAGTGTTTATATTTTTAGAAAATTTTGCCATAGTTTCCCCTAAAAATAGAGGTGTCCATGCTATCAAAGCATATCATTTTCTTTTCAAAAATCATTCCAAACAATCAACAATCAATCCCTAAACAACTTATACTTACCAAGTGCAAAAACTACAAAATTTACATAACAACATGAACTTGATCTTTCACAAAAACTTGTAGTAACTTGGTAGTGTTTTTAGTAGGTTTAGTTACCCTCCAGAATGTATTTACTTCTTGATAAACTTCATTCTTGAAAGTTTTAGGTGTTTACAACTTGTAAACACATCTTACAAAAATGTTTCTTTGTGAGATCTTCTTGTTTCATGAGTGTTTATGCATTTGTTTAACCACTAAAAATAGTGTATATTTAAGTAAAAACCAAGATCTTCTAAGACTCACATTTTAAACTTGGTTCTTTTGGAAAACCATTCATAAATCTTAGATTCATAAGATTACTAGCTTACTTTGTTTATTATTTTTCAAGAAATCATCTTTTTATTCAAGTTTATGCTTATATATGAGGATGATCTTCTTGTGTTAACACATAATCATCCTCTAATTTGCTAGATCATGTGTTTAATCACAATCTAGCAAGCTCCTTATGATGATCAACATCATAATCTCAAGTAAACAACAACAAGTATCATACATATACTAAACAACACTATTTCATCAAGATTTCATCATATGTAAGCTTTATGTTCATGATTCATGTTCATGTCTTTTAGTGTTCTTATGATTTACAACATATTGCATCTTTTAACCAACTAAAATAGAAGTAACAAAGGGTTGTGAGAGTCTTACTACTAGCTCTAAGCTAGGGAAGAACACTTGATGAAGAAGATGATAAAAGTGATGGATAAAAGCAATTGATGGAGGTCCTTCAAGATCCACAAGCATCGAGCTTCCTTATACACCTTCTAGCATCATGTAGTGACCTTGGAATGGATGGATGGTGAACGAAAAATGGTGGTGGTGGTACTATGCTCGGCCGAGAGCAAGGGAGAGAGGAGGAGAGATGAGTTGTGGTGAAGATGGGATGAGATCATGTGTTCTTATAACCATTCAAGAGTTTTGTCCAATGGTCCTTATGTTTCTAGAAGTACCAACATGATCTTCCACTAAATCAAGCAAGATCAAGTGTAATCTTATGGAGATTAAGGAGATCACAAGTGGGGGTCACATGTGACTATCCCAAAGGGGGGGGGGGTATCTAGTTGAGGTTAAATGGTAAATTGGTTAATTAGTTGAAAACTAAGTGTAAAGTCTAGTGTTTATGTATACGATGCATTATATAGTGTGTTAGGGTGTTCGGGAACCATAACTAGCCAAGAAATAATAAAACAATGCTTCTAGGAATATTTTGGTGTTCCGGGTAAAGTCCGGTTGTTCGGTTAGATACCGGTTCGTTAAAGTGTCAAGCTTTACCGTTCAGTGTTCTTTATGTTACCTTTTGTGGCACTTTTAATTTCCAACACTTAGGGAAGCATACAGGACCATTTTGCCATATTTTTGCATGTTACTAGTTTGTTAAATTGCTGAAATATGCAGAATTCTGCACTTTGGGTGAGTTTTAGGCACTTCCCGGCACTTAAACTATCACCTAGTGACGCAGTTTTATGGTCCTTACTTCCCTACACACTATACTAGTGTAGAACTTTCTTTCTGGCTCATACTGGGTCTCAAAACACTGTCTGTCTATGTACTGAACATCGTCAGCATTTTTCTGAGTTATCTGCTAACTGTGCTAACTGTGCTTTGTGCATCATTTATGTCACTAAAGTCTGTATGTGAAATGATGTGACATTATGTAATATGTGATGCACATGTATGTATGATACAGAAATCAGAAAGCAGTTTAAGTCATTAATTATAATTCAGCATAGTCATTAAGCACTAATCAATATTAATTAATTGTACGGATACATGCAAATTTGACAGTTGTCACATAAACACTTATGAAACAAGAAGATGCCATAAAGAAACATTTTTGTGAAATATGTTTACAAGTTGTAAATGTGACAACCCTCATAATTCCATGTATCCGTACGATTTATTAATGATAATTAAAGTGCTTGATGACTGTGCTGAATCACTTAACTGCTTTCTGATCACTGTGTTATACTTACATGTGCTTGTTAACATACTAGTAGTGTACAGAAAAGTTACTAAATAGTCCGGTATGCTTTCCTGAGTGTTGAGAATTAAAAATGTTAAATATATATATATATATATATATATATATATATATATATATATATAGGACAATTTACGGATTAATTAAGCACTTTAACGGAACAGTATCAAACTGAACAACCGGACATTTCCCGGAACACCAAAATAATGCTAGAAGCATTGTTTGTATTTTACTGAGCTAGTTAGGGTCCCCGAACACCCTAACACACTATATATTACTTAACACACATAAATCACTAACTAAATCACCTAAACTTCTAACTAGTTAAACTAATTACCATTGCATCCCAACTAAGCCAACCCCCCCCCCCCCCAAAACCGGTTATGGAAGTGGGGACATCCCCATGATTTTATTTAGTAGTTTATTAGATATGTTAAGTACTATAGGAGGCGTAAGGACTAAAGGATAATGAAATGTTGGAAGCCTTCTTTATTTAACCCTTAGACCTTTCTAACTTTCATTCCATTCTTCAACTCAATAAAACTTACCCTCTCCCTTCTTCCTTGGTTTCGGCCGACCCCAAGAGACACCACCACCATCATCACTTGATCACCTTCAACCAATCTAAGGGCATACATAGGTGTTAAAGTGCATACAACGAAGCTCGGTGTGTTCGGAAGTTGAAGGACCTCTCTTATCTTCTTTTAACCACCACTTTTCATCACTTGAACTCCCCTAGCCTTGTGCTAGTGGTAAGTCTCTTAGATCTTCATCCACTTCATGTTTTTGATGGTTAATAGTTAAAAGAATGATGAAATCCCAAGAAACACTAAAAACACTAAAAACATAAACAAAGTCTTGAACATAAACTAACTTAGTGATAAAGTATGGTTAAAATGATGAAGAAATCATGATATTCATGTGTTGTTATGCTTGTTGGTTATTGTTTAATCATGTAGTTGATATGGATCATCATATGGACTTGCTAGATCACGATTAAAAACATGATCTGGCAAGATGAGAAAGATAAAATGTTGAAGGATGATGGAATCATCCACACATAAACTATGGACTTGAATAAATGAATGTTTTCTTGAAAAATAAAGATCAAAGTAGGTTATAAACATGTAGATCTAAAGATCCATGAGTGGTCTTTCAAAAGAACCAAGTGAAAAATATAAGTTTCATTAAAACTTGGATCTTACATAAACTAACCTCATTTTTGGTGGATAAACAAGTGTAGAAACACTTGTGTAATAAGAAAAATTCACAAGGAAATATTTTCAGAAATATGATCGGAAGTTGTAAACACATAAATTCTTTAAAAATGAAGTTTTTAAAGAACTAATCACATTTTTAAAGGTAACAAAACTTACTACGTATGCTAGTAAGTTACTACATACTTTTATAAATTTTCAAGTTCATGAGTTTATAGTTTATGCTTGTTTTTGACAAGTTTGGTAAATAGAGATTGTATGTTGTTGATTGAGAATTGTTTGAATGAATTTTTGAAAAGAAAATGATATGCTAGTAAGCATGGACACCTCCATTTACAAAGGAAACTCTGGCGAAATTTTTCTAAAAATCCAACACTTAGAAAATATTTTTCTAGCAAGTGTTACAATTATATTTTTAACCTTGTTTTCAAAATAAACTTCGCCTTGATTTTATTTACAAAAATACTGTAACACCTGTGCCTCCACGGCCATCAAACAAATACCGAACCAATGAAATATTATATTTCATACTTGGGATTTGTAAAAATATGTGTATCATTTGCACATATCAATTCTTGTTCGATTTCAAGCTCTAAATCGCTTTCTAGAAGGTTATACGCGCACTGATGCGTAAATATAACCAGTTTAATGCAACGAACACTCCAGAATAGTGAAATAGGCTTAACATACCTTAAATAACCTATACATAACTTAGATATAAGTTTTGGAAGGTTTGGTGTGGTGAAATCAAAGTTAAATCCCTTACAGGGACTAAAGTTGACAAACTGCGAAAGTATGACAATTTGAACTGTAACAGACATTCCGGAACATGACCATAAGTTAAACATACCATAAATATCCTTTACATAGCTTAGAAATAGGCTTTGAGGTGTTCGGTGTGCTAAAATAAACTTTTGGGTCATTCAGGGACTAAAAGTGTCAAAAAGTGCACAAGTTTGCATTTTTACGCATATCTTACGTTCTGAATACATCCGGACATCCAAAAATTTATGTAAGCATGACTACATTATATTTTATTGTTCGCCTTAAGAAAAATCCATGCGTCGCGTCATTTGGATCAGTTCTGCACTTTCGGGACCAGATTCGATGTATTAGCCGTTGTTTAATTCACAACCACACATTCTAACAATGCTTAGTCAACACATGTATGGATGGAATTTAAACACCTAAACACCATGACATTTCAACACATGTGTGGATGGAATTTAAACACCTAAACACCATGACATTTCAACACATGTGTGGATGGAATTTAAACACCTAAACACCATGACATTTCAACACATGTGTGGATGGAATTTAAACACCTAAACACCATGACATTTCAACACATGTGTGGATGGAATTTAAACACCTAAACACCATGACATTTCAACACATGTACGGAAGGGATTAAGGCACGTTTTCCATGAAACGATCTCAACGGTTCACCGAAAACTATATATACCCCATGCCTTTCATTGTTTTAAGGCACTAGAATCTGATTAGTTGTGTTCTAAGTTGAAACCTTGTTTCATACCTGAACTATATTGATCTAGATTAGCATTCGGGGACCCTTCGTAAGTATTCTTTCGTTCTTTTCCTTATTTTTACTGCTTTTCGAGTCAGAAAGTCAAACTTTGTTTGACTTTCAGCGTTGACCAGTAATGGTCAATGCGAAGTTCGATTGAACTTCGCAACGTGATTGTGATCACGATGGTCATAGTCCCTTGGGACTATGCCTACTGATTACCACGTTGTCTAGGGTCGTAGGGTAAGCGATCTAATAAATCGCTTATACCTCGAACCCGACCCATTTGGTCGATCATTAGGATCTGACCAAACACATTAGGTGACCATAGTAGGTAGGGAATAACCTTCTGAGGTTATACCCTATGGTCACATCGTTTAAGTAGTTGTATGATAGGTAGTTTATATGCCTTAGGTAAATTACCAGAATACCCTTTTCATGTATAATTGGTAATTAAGCATATGTAACCTAAACTTTGGTCACGTAACTGATTTTGTAACATGTTTAGGCATATAATACTTGTCATAGGACTAGTTAGGCGGTCCGAACGCGTTTCACGCGCACGATGCGTTAAAGTAGCAAAAGCTACCTAAACGGATCATAATGGGTCAATAAGACTTAGGTTAAGTTTCATTTAGCATGTAGGCTTTGTTAAACCATATCACGTGAGTTCCAACACTCATTTGGTTTACAAACCCTAATGCTACCCAGTCTTCCGAGATAGGTCCGGTTATTAACATAGTTACCTATACTAGGTGCCGTTTGATTCCGAGATCTCTAGCGTTGCTTGGTGATTATCTTTATACGACTGAGCAATCTCAAGTGAGTACATAGACCCCTCTTTTACTGTTTTCCAAACTGTTTTGGGGTGAAACACATGTGCCTACTTGTTACTTTCATGCTTTATTGTTTTCACATCATATACCTGCTATGTTCGTTAGTACATTATAGTACATGATTTTTGACACTTCTACATAGACATTTGACATAGACATTTGGCATAGACATTTCGGCATAGACATTTTAACATGATTGACATTTGATCATGCATTTCCCACAAAACATAACTTTGATTTAAACCAAGTTTTACTTCAATACTTTGTTTTTTGTGCATATGGTTTAGTTGAGACATTTCACTTGCCATACATGACATTTTGACATAAACATTTGACATGGATATTTGACATAGACATTTGACATGGATATTTGACATAGACATTTGACATGGATATTTGACATAGACATTTTGACATGATTTACATCTTGACATGAACATTTTACATTGTTTGGTTTGGTTTGATTAAGTGATTAAGTAACGATGCGTGTGTAATATGATACAAGCATGGTGGATACGCCGCTGGTACTTCCTATATATAAGTGTTTGTATGGTATTACATGTCGTAGCGTTATTTGAATCATTTCAGTTTGAGACATAGAACATTTTATACAAATAACCTATTTTTCACAAGACATTGTTTTACAAAACAACTTATCTTTTACAAACTCATTTTACTTGGTTATTCATTTAACCATGCATTACTCTCTTATTTATACGTATCATCTGAACTTATTGTTTTTCAACGATTTACAAAGACAAAGCAAATTACAAGGTTCATGACTACACATTTTCTCAAACATAAGTCATGAATCTTATTTTCACAAAACCTATGTATCTCACAGGCATTTTTATGCTGACGTACCTATTTTCACATGTGTTTTCAGGAACTGTTGCATAAGATGATCAAGATACACATAGACAGACTTGGGCTTTAGTGACAATAAAAGATGC
Organism: Helianthus tuberosus; assembly: GCA_030545235.1. NCBI lineage: Eukaryota > Viridiplantae > Streptophyta > Magnoliopsida > Asterales > Asteraceae > Helianthus > Helianthus tuberosus. Next base: position 89,922,057 of record CM060418.1, on the reverse strand, counting down.
AAGACTAGTTAATTATGTTGTATTTCCTTGTTTGTTAAGACATTGTAACACTTTTAATCAATAAAACGAAACTTAAATTTCCATGGTTGTGAAACATTAATTCTGTTACAACACTCCCCGATGTTTCCGCCACGTTTTGTATGTTCCACGTGGTCGGGGTGTGACAGAAAAGATGGTATCAGAGCCAATGGTTATAGGGAATTAGGTTATTAGTAATGCTTTGACCTAGTCTATAACCTTCTTAGGACCCTAACGCGAGTTTACTTGCGTTTAGTCATAAAACAATACCGTCACCTATCCTTAGGTGACGACCACAACAAGAACATAAATTTCCAAACCGCTTTGAAAACTAATCAACTGTTCTAGGATGATTTATTACAAGGTTTTGAACCCTCTATTGTAAGGTTTTGAACCCTCTGTTATATGGTTTTGAACCCCTTTGAATTTTCAAAATCTCGTCAAGGTTTTGGGTTTTAAATAATGTGAACACGTGCAAACTGGAAGGGTGAATGCCTGTATTCTGGGTTTTCTGTCTAGGCAAGCACTTCGTATACATCTCATCAGACGCAAGACCAGTTGTGCTTACCTGGGAATTCTTGGGATGAGTGTTCACTTATAGGCGAGCATGTCTTCGTGATACATTATTTTTGACCCATTTACTTTGATTAGTCACTGTGTGTAGTTTGTTTGCTTTGTAATGCAAACAAATAACCACTATCCTTGCTTTCATCAGATTTGTTTCATCTCATTCTTTTCGTCTAACCCTCTCACTCGTTTCCTTTCATGTTCCTCTTTTAGAATGCCTCCTCGACGCGATAATCAGATGGCGCCTGCCGAGCTGGCGGAAATCATCGCGCAGCAAATGGCTGCTGCTTTCCCAAATCTTTATGCTCAAATGATGCAAGCCATCAACAACAACAATGCTCCATGCAACTTCAAGAGTTTCAACTCGGCTAAACCGCTCAAGTTTAGTGGTTCTGAGGGAGCAACTGGGCTTCTTCAATGGTTCGAGAGCATTGAGAATACGTTCCGTCACGTTCAGTGTCCTGAAAATCGCAAGGTCAAGTTTTCTTCGAGCGTGTTTCAGAAGAGGGCTCTTACGTGGTGGAACGGGATTATGAGAGACCGTGGTGCTGAGGTTGCACTAGCACAGACTTGGGCCGAGCTTAGAGCTCTTATGATGAGGGAGTTCTGTCCTCGTCATGAATTGCGAGCTTTAGAAAAGGAGTTTGATGATTTGAAGCAAGACAGTGGTGAACATCGAGCCTATACTGACCGTTTTGAAGAATTGAGCCTGTTGTGTCCTGCTATGGTTACTCCTGTGGATAAGGCGATCGAGAAATATACTGATGGTCTTCCTGACCTAGTTCAGGATATTGTTACTGGCAGTAACCCTACTACTGTCAGACAAGCCATTGAACTGTCTGCCACCCTAACTGAATCCCACATCAGAAAGAAAAAGCTCTTTCGAAAAGGCGACCCAAGACCATCCGACAAGACTGCTCAAGTGGAATCAAAAGAAGAACATGCTGAGGTGTCCAAGGAGAAGAAGCGTAAGGCTTCGCAGAATTTTGCAATTGCTGCTCAACCCAACCAAAACACCCGCAACCAATCAACTCAACCTCCTGCAAGGAAAACTTATGCAGGTACTGCACCGATATGCGACAAATGTAATGCACACCACTTAGCTCACCTACAGTGTCGTTTGTGTGCATCATGTGGGCGACTCGGTCACCTGGCAAATGCTTGTCGTTTTACCCCGAACCAAGCTGGTCCAAACCAATCTCGGGTCAATACTGCTCAAGCTCGTCTTCCACGAGGTCCTTGCTTCAACTGTGGCGAGATGAGCCATTTCCGAAGAAATTGCCCAAAGATTGCAAATGCGAATCCAGCGCAGGGATGAGCATCGGACCAACTAGAAGACAATGTTGTTTGGAAATAATCAAGCCTTATGTATTATTTTCTTTTGTTGTCAAGGTTCAAGAAACAGTTGTTGTTGTTTATAAATAAATCCTTTTTATTTTGCATTGAAATGTACAAATATGATGGCATGTATAAACAACGTATTCCCTACAATATCGACAATCAAGGAACCGTATTCCTTAAAGAACAGACTACCTCGTAATTTCTTCCATTTTATTATCTCTTGCGGTTTTCACGGAAATCCAAAGTACCCGTTTCTTCCAAAGAAACGAAGTACAAGGCGCAAGTTACAGCTCTGTATGAATACCCAACGTACCATTATAAATTCTTAATAGGGTACCTAAGGGTATTTCCGTATCTTCAAATTTTTGTGTTCCTTAATTCGAATATTGCGTTTTCTTGAAAACGAAATCGAATTTTTGGAAGATCTTTCTATCTTCATAGTTAGATTCTGGTTAATGATTAAAGTGCCAAATGAAATCCACGAATTGGATTCCTGGTGTGCTTTAAGTATCCGCGTCCAAAGATAACAAATTAATAACCAAGTTAAACAACTAAGAGATTATGTGCTTATGTGTTTTTTTATGTGTTTTGTGTTTTTGTATACTCTGGATATTCGCTATCCAAATCCTCGTAGAATCTTTCTTATCTTCATATGAAGGATTCGTAGTAGGATATTCAAAAAGGTACTATCTTAAATCCTTAATGGACTTCCACGTTGTAGTTGAGTCCCTTGGATTATAAAGTACTATTCCAAAGTTTAAGGGAAACATGTGTTGAAAAGTTAAATACATCCTACGTCGGTGTAGTTAAATGTTTTTGAATTAAAGAGATCCTACGTCGATCTAAAGTTAAATACATCCTACGTCGGTGTAGTTAAATGTTTTTGAGTTAAAGAGATCCTACGTCGATCTAAAGTTAAAGAGATCCTACGTCGATCTAAAGTTAAATACATCCTACGTTGGTGTAGTTAAATGTTTCTCTTAGATAGTTGAGTTAAAGAGATCCTACGTCGATCTAAAGTTAAATACATCCTACGTCGGTGTAGTTAAATGTTTCTCTTAGATAGTTGAGTTAAAGAGATCCTACGTCGATCTAAAGTTAAATACATCCTACGTCGGTGTAGTTAAATGTTTCTCTTAGGTAGCTGAGTTAAAGAGATCCTACGTCGATCTAAATTAAATAGATTGGTCCGACAATCTAGTTAAATACATCCTACGTCGATGTAGTTAAATTTTCCCCGTAGGTAGTTTAGTTAAAGAGACCCTACGTCGATCTAAGTTAAATAGATTGGTTCGACAATCTAGTTAAATATATCATGTGTTTATGTAGTTAAATAGGCCCTCAGGTGGTCTAAATCAAGAGATTGTTTGTTAATCCAATCCTTTGGTGACCTAGTTAAAGTGACTCTATTGCAGTCAAGTTAATTCACCACAGGATTATTCGTTTGATTTTTTCCCCATACGCATTATGAAATGAACTGTGCGGACTATGCAAGGAACTACGTAATTATGGAGGCCTACATAATTATGGAATTCAGTGCACAGAAACCACAGAAAGTTTTGTCATGTGTTAAGACCAACAGTGGCAAGAGTAATGATACGGGAGAAGTCTTGGACTTCGACCAATGTCATTTATTCTCACACTACCAAATTCTGATCTCAATCACACACACAATTTCCTATGATGAGTCTTCATAAGAAACATTCTTCTGTCCGTAGTTCAAAACTCCATGTTTTGTTACTACAATGACTTCACTTTGATGGTTGACATTTTCGCTAAGAATCCTAACATAGCCCAGAGTCCTACTTAGGGTTCAAGGGGTTCATTCAAAGCGAAAACATCACCGTCATCTCCACAAGTTTCTCCTAAAATTAAATTTCGGGACGAAATTTCCTAAAGTAGGGGAGACTGTAACACCTGTGCCTCCACGGCCATCAAACAAATACCGAACCAATGAAATATTATATTTCATACTTGGGATTTGTAAAAATATGTGTATCATTTGCACATATCAATTCTTGTTCGATTTCAAGCTCTAAATCGCTTTCTGGAAGGTTATACGCGCACTGATGCGTAAATATAACCAGTTTAATGCAACGAACACTCCAGAATAGTGAAATAGGCTTAACATACCTTAAATAACCTATACATAACTTAGATATAAGTTTTGGAAGGTTTGGTGTGGTGAAATCAAAGTTAAATCCCTTACAGGGACTAAAGTTGACAAACTGCGAAAGTATGACAATTTGAACTGTAACAGACATTCCGGAACATGACCATAAGTTAAACATACCATAAATATCCTTTACATAGCTTAGAAATAGGCTTTGAGGTGTTCGGTGTGCTAAAATAAACTTTTGGGTCATTCAGGGACTAAAAGTGTCAAAAAGTGCACAAGTTTGCATTTTTACGCATATCTTACGTTCTGAATACATCCGGACATCCAAAAATTTATGTAAGCATGACTACATTATATTTTATTGTTCGCCTTAAGAAAAATCCATGCGTCGCGTCATTTGGATCAGTTCTGCACTTTCGGGACCAGATTCGATGTATTAGCCGTTGTTTAATTCACAACCACACATTCTAACAATGCTTAGTCAACACATGTATGGATGGAATTTAAACACCTAAACACCATGACATTTCAACACATGTGTGGATGGAATTTAAACACCTAAACACCATGACATTTCAACACATGTGTGGATGGAATTTAAACACCTAAACACCATGACATTTCAACACATGTGTGGATGGAATTTAAACACCTAAACACCATGACATTTCAACACATGTGTGGATGGAATTTAAACACCTAAACACCATGACATTTCAACACATGTACGGAAGGGATTAAGGCACGTTTTCCATGAAACGATCTCAACGGTTCACCGAAAACTATATATACCCCATGCCTTTCATTGTTTTAAGGCACTAGAATCTGATTAGTTGTGTTCTAAGTTGAAACCTTGTTTCATACCTGAACTATATTGATCTAGATTAGCATTCGGGGACCCTTCGTAAGTATTCTTTCGTTCTTTTCCTTATTTTTACTGCTTTTCGAGTCAGAAAGTCAAACTTTGTTTGACTTTCAGCGTTGACCAGTAATGGTCAATGCGAAGTTCGATTGAACTTCGCAACGTGATTGTGATCACGATGGTCATAGTCCCTTGGGACTATGCCTACTGATTACCACGTTGTCTAGGGTCGTAGGGTAAGCGATCTAATAAATCGCTTATACCTCGAACCCGACCCATTTGGTCGATCATTAGGATCTGACCAAACACATTAGGTGACCATAGTAGGTAGGGAATAACCTTCTGAGGTTATACCCTATGGTCACATCGTTTAAGTAGTTGTATGATAGGTAGTTTATATGCCTTAGGTAAATTACCAGAATACCCTTTTCATGTATAATTGGTAATTAAGCATATGTAACCTAAACTTTGGTCACGTAACTGATTTTGTAACATGTTTAGGCATATAATACTTGTCATAGGACTAGTTAGGCGGTCCGAACGCGTTTCACGCGCACGATGCGTTAAAGTAGCAAAAGCTACCTAAACGGATCATAATGGGTCAATAAGACTTAGGTTAAGTTTCATTTAGCATGTAGGCTTTGTTAAACCATATCACGTGAGTTCCAACACTCATTTGGTTTACAAACCCTAATGCTACCCAGTCTTCCGAGATAGGTCCGGTTATTAACATAGTTACCTATACTAGGTGCCGTTTGATTCCGAGATCTCTAGCGTTGCTTGGTGATTATCTTTATACGACTGAGCAATCTCAAGTGAGTACATAGACCCCTCTTTTACTGTTTTCCAAACTGTTTTGGGGTGAAACACATGTGCCTACTTGTTACTTTCATGCTTTATTGTTTTCACATCATATACCTGCTATGTTCGTTAGTACATTATAGTACATGATTTTTGACACTTCTACATAGACATTTGACATAGACATTTGGCATAGACATTTCGGCATAGACATTTTAACATGATTGACATTTGATCATGCATTTCCCACAAAACATAACTTTGATTTAAACCAAGTTTTACTTCAATACTTTGTTTTTTGTGCATATGGTTTAGTTGAGACATTTCACTTGCCATACATGACATTTTGACATAAACATTTGACATGGATATTTGACATAGACATTTGACATGGATATTTGACATAGACATTTGACATGGATATTTGACATAGACATTTTGACATGATTTACATCTTGACATGAACATTTTACATTGTTTGGTTTGGTTTGATTAAGTGATTAAGTAACGATGCGTGTGTAATATGATACAAGCATGGTGGATACGCCGCTGGTACTTCCTATATATAAGTGTTTGTATGGTATTACATGTCGTAGCGTTATTTGAATCATTTCAGTTTGAGACATAGAACATTTTATACAAATAACCTATTTTTCACAAGACATTGTTTTACAAAACAACTTATCTTTTACAAACTCATTTTACTTGGTTATTCATTTAACCATGCATTACTCTCTTATTTATACGTATCATCTGAACTTATTGTTTTTCAACGATTTACAAAGACAAAGCAAATTACAAGGTTCATGACTACACATTTTCTCAAACATAAGTCATGAATCTTATTTTCACAAAACCTATGTATCTCACAGGCATTTTTATGCTGACGTACCTATTTTCACATGTGTTTTCAGGAACTGTTGCATAAGATGATCAAGATACACATAGACAGACTTGGGCTTTAGTGACAATAAAAGATGCAAGACTAGTTAATTATGTTGTATTTCCTTGTTTGTTAAGACATTGTAACACTTTTAATCAATAAAACGAAACTTAAATTTCCATGGTTGTGAAACATTAATTCTGTTACAACACTCCCCGATGTTTCCGCCACGTTTTGTATGTTCCACGTGGTCGGGGTGTGACAAATACAAAGTGCCGGAGGTTGATTTTATAAATAAAATGGTTAAATATATATTTAGAATATATATTTTATACTAGGACACTTGTGTGAATACTTGTTTATTTTGACAGATAGTTATATTATTTTAGGGTAAAATAATGTAACTTAACATTATAACTTGACAGTTGAATCGTGTGGTATGTGATAGAAATAATGAGTAAATAAACCGTACGTAGGATACGTGTTATGCATGAGAAACTGATTGTTATCCATACCTTATTAGGATGTGCTTGATTCCTGTTTATTAGAGTAATTAATCTAACCGAGCAAACCAAGGTGAGTTCACACACTTTCTAAGGCATGGGATTCCCGGTGGTTTGGGAATGGATTAAAGAATTAAAACGGAATCTACATATCCTGTTTAGGTAGGATATGTACGGCCATCCTCCTTGGGTAGGATGCCAATATTAATCCTGTGTATTCTCTTTGGGGAGAATACGTACGTTCGTCCTCCTTGGGTAGGACAACAACCTTAAAACTTACTAGACAAAAACTCTATCATTAAGTCCCTCATTTTATATTGACTTAATCGCCGAGGCCGATGGCGAGCGGGTCATTAGTTAATAGCGCTATTAGGTTTAAAAAACCTCACACCGTGTCGTCCGAACGGGCGTGTACTAATGGACTATGGCAAACTGTCAATGATGATAGAACATTGACGTAGGGCACAACAAAATTCGTTAGTAGTCGATATCATAACTGTCTAGTAGTTCACATGGGGAAGCCCCCACTGATTATGGATATGGTTTGGGTAATAAAAGGAACCGGTTAAACATACTTTCAACTATGGGGTAACCCCCACGGCAAATAAGCCAACGAAAGTCAAACCACGTTTTTCAGAAACAACTTAAAACTAATCGACCAACCGTGAACTCACTCAACTTTGTTGTTGACTCGTTGTTACATGCCTTACAGGTCGCTAGATGCCTATGGAGCTTGCACGAGGAGAAGGTTGTTGTGGGATATGGATTGTTATGTCCCGTGCGTAATATTTAATCCATATGAACCTATTAAACATACGTTTTGAACTTTAAACTTATGAACTATGGAACTTATGTTTGGTTTCACGTTTTATGGTTCCACTGTTTAAATCTGAACTTGGTTAACTTAAAGTTGATTACCGTCTTATGGTCACCGATTGTATTGAGGTTGGTTTTACTTACTTAATTACGTTGTTGAATATGATTGGTGGCTCGATCCTGGTCACATCACGCCTCCAAGCGGTGATACTCCGCAGGGTGGATTTTGGGGGTGTGACAGTAAACACCTAAATTCTTTAAGAATGAGATTTTTAAAGAAATAACACACTTTAAAGGGTAACTAAGTCTACTAAACACACTACCAAGTTACTACAAGTTTTTATGAAAACTCAAGTTCATGATCATTATGTAGATAGCTTTGTTTTAGCACATAATTGCTTATGATGATTTTTGAAAAGAAAATTATATGCTTTGATAGCATGGACACCTCCATTTTTAGGGGAAACTATGGCAAAATTTTCAAAAAATACAAACACTTAGAAAAATATTTTCTAAACAAATATTCACAAGTATGTTTTAAACTATGGTTTTCAATATAAACTTTGCCATAGATTTTGTTACAAAAATACAAATATTGGAGGTTGGTTTTTGTAAATAAAAATGGATAAATATGTATTTAGAATATATATTTACATTAAAGACACATTGTGTGATTATTTGTATACTTGGTGTAATAGTTATATTATTTTAGGATTAATGTAATATAACTTAACAAAATACCAAGAATTTACAATTCAAAATAATGCCAAAAATCACAAGGAATAAATATATAAGTTACACACTAAATATTGTGGAACCGAACGATAGAACGTAACTTACAAATATTCCGGAAAATACCGTTATAAATATGTTTTTGGTAAATATTATTTTGGATGCACGAAATGAAAATATGATTTTTAAAAATATTACAAGAGTAATGTTGTATTTTTTTTTCGACAAGAAGAAAATATATTATTTTTGGAAGTAAAAATATATTTTCTTGGAATTTTAGAAGATATATGATTTTTGAGAAAAATATATATTTTCTTGAAATACATTATTTTTGGGACAAAACAAGTTTAAATATATTTTCTAAAGTAAGACTTGAAAATATAATATTTTGGAAACTACAAATACGAGAATACGAATACACATGTACGAGATACCCCCATCCTTGGGAAGAAAATACGAAAATAAATACTTGAGAAGTATTGTTACAAAAATGTTGTTTAACTATTATTCCAAAATTAAATATAATTTAAAGTTAAAATGATTGTTATTTTAACAAGGAATTATAACTTGGAATAATATTGAAGACATAAAAGAAACATAACTAAAAAACGTAAATACTAAGGCAAGGCACGGCTCGTTCGTCTAATAGACCCTAGTAAATTGTATGGAGTCATGTTTGCTGAGGAGATTTGAGTTACGAGTATCGAAGACGCAAAACAGTGAGTTCATGTCCCCCTTTTCTCTTAACTGTTTTTGGTTTTATAACTCTCGGGGGTGGAATACATGTTACGAATACTTAAACGGTATGAATTGTCTATGAAATGAACTACTAGATCATGTGAGCATAGACTAAATATTGAAATGCCATTAATACTTAATTAGGGACGAAGGTTAGATCTAACGGGTACGGCCGAGCCCCACTCATGGTCCTCATGTGATCACTTGAGTGCTTCGGTGTCCCAGTCGAGGGAAATCGACATAGTCAAGGGAAATTGACATAGTCAAGGTAAATTGACATAGTCGAAGGGAAATTCGACATAGTCGAGGGAAAATCGACATAGTCGAGGGAAAATCGACAAGGGTATAAGCCTACTTTTTTCGAGTGCTCCCTATGTCCTCACATGCCTTAATATCCTTGTAAAACATTTATTTGGTATTTTCATACACGCTTTTCACACCTATTTTCAAAGGAGTCTCTCAAAGGTTTACAAGTTTACCAGTACACACACAAAACGCATGAACTCGCTCAACTTCTGTTGATGTTTTCCAAAATTACATGTATTTCAGGTAACAGGTTGGATCTTGGGCGCGGGTGTTGTTTCTAGAAGTAGACTTCAAGTTTAGATGTCATCCGCTTTGGTTGGTTTAGAACCTAGTCGAAGGTTGTGTTATAAAACTTAAATAACCGGTGTTGTAATACTTTAAATTTTTTTGAATGGATGAACATCGTTTTGATCATGTAGTTGTTTATTATGATTGAATGCAATGATATAAAACAAGTCACACATCATACGCTTCCGCAAAAGTCAGGGTGTGACAGTTTGGTATCAGAGCTTCGATTGTAGTGAATTAGGATTCCTTCTCGAGTCTAGACTACAATCACTAGAACTCTCTCACAAAAACATTTTTACAAAAAAAAAAAAAAAGGTTTTTCATTGCATTCACGTAAGCGTCAAGATCCATGAGTCTAACATTTTTCAAAGAAGAGACAAGGCAAGGACATTAGTAGGGAGGAGAATACCCCAAAATAAGGTGCCATCTAAGTCTACGTGAGTTAGACTTTCCAAAGACAAAATGACCCCCCCCCCCAAAGGATAAACGAGAGTTATATGTGATATGATGCATCGAATTTCCTGTTTATGCTAAGTAACATATTTTGTTTATCGATATATACATACGAATAAGTGTACGGAATGATTATTGACGTGAATAAGATACCTTCGACTCCGAATCCTATTATTGTTCTTACTCGCACGATGAAGCTATCGGCCTCGCGTTCATTGCAAAGCTCATGACTGGAGTGATTACCAAACGAGATTCTGAGCTTGCTTCTGTAGGAGATGGCTGCTCTTCCCTCTCGATCGTGAAGGTGCCTGACTACGATAGTGACGGCGAGGCAGAGGCGGCAACCTGGAACAACTTCTTAATCAGCGGGACGAGGTCCCTGCGGCCTTTGTGAAGCAAGATTGACGACACACTTGACCAGACAAGGAAGATGAAGTATTCATCTTGAAGGTGCCCCTCCAACTACCAGGAATTCTCCTTATTCCTATTTCGTTTAATCATCGTTCCTATTCGTGCGTAACTATCACGAGTGTTAGCGCGTGGACCACCGCAATGGTCCTTTCCATGACAGAGGTATAAGGACAGTGGTGTCCCCTCCTTGGGTGACCATCTGCTTGGACGAGGGAAAATTGGGGTAACTGTGCAAGACAATTTATTATTACGGGGGCCCACGTAATAACAACTTGTAGTGCATGGAAATCCTGGTGGACTCTGTGGGTCAGGCTAATGATCACCATCCCTCCAAAAATAATCTATAGGTGTTCACACCTTCATCTGGTAGGGCAATACATAGACCATTGCCTTAGCACTTTATAAAGTAGGAAACCTGTCTTTGCCTACTTCGTGTCTAACACTTCTACCCGTGTACGAGACGTTTGAGAACCGATATTTAAGCAAGTGGAGATGGATAACATTCGGAAAGATTCAGTGACGTTACACTCTCTATCACCCCTACATGAACAGCCCCCCTCCCTATCTAAAGGAAAGTATACCCGTCTTGGAAAGCTATGTTGAAGGAAAACAACTACCACTTCATGAAACTTGCATGACCAGGGCGATGTAGCCTCGAGTTCATTTTATTTTAATCCCATTACAAACAATAAGCCAAGTTGCCAAGCCTATGTGAAGGCTCAGTAATTGTTTCCTCGCTCATACATTGTTGAGTATATATGCATGTGATATTGGGTAAATACATGTTGGCTTATGGTACTATGTACCTCATAGACAATTGTGGAATGTTGTCTAACCTACCTCATACCTTTTGACAGAAGAGAATGCCGCCTAGATGAGACACAGACACCAATATGTTACCAAGGACAGAAGCCGAGCTTCAAGAATGCATCTCACAGGCAATTGCACGACATGAAGCCCTCCGCTCTAAACACAGTGGTGGCACTACCGGAAATAACCCTCCAACTGGCTGCACCTATAAACAGTTCCTGGACTGCAAGCCACTAAACTTTAACGGCACAGGAGGCGCCGTTGCATTTGTTCGTTTGACAGAAAAGACTGACTCCGTTCTAAGAATGAGTAACTGTTCACCCCAGCAGAGTGTTACCTTTATCTCAGGGTTGTTTTTGGATGGCGCACTCTCCTGGTGGAACCTTCAGGTTCAGACCCTTGGTGCAGATGCTGCTTATGCACTGAGCTGGGATGAGCTCAAGGAAATGATGGAGAAGAAATACTGTTCTAGGGCTGAAATCCAGAAGCTTGAGGTGGAGTTCTGGAATTTGAAAATGGGCGGGCCAAAGATTTCTGAATATGTCCAGCGATTTCACGACTTGTCTACGGTCGTTCCCTACTTAGTCAAGCCGGAATTCAAGAGGATTGAGCGATTCATTTGGGGACTTGCACCTAAAATTAGGAGCATGGTTACTACCTCAAAGCCCCCAACCATCGCAGAGGCTATCGATTTGAGTGTCACTCTTACTGAAGAAGCTCTTCGCATGGGAAAATTTTTGGAATCTGGGGATAACAAGCAAGAGACCCACGTGGAGTCATCAGGCAATAAGAAGAGGAAGTCTTCAAACCTAAAGGTAGGCACCCAAGTCAGCTATGGAAACTCTAAGACAAACAAAAGAAAGGAAGTGAACCCGCCGCATGGCAGGAAAGCTTATGGAGCCACTAATAAGGCTGGTGGTAAGGTTTACTTGGGGACTAAGCCGAGGTGCGAGGAATGCAATTTTTACCATGAAGGCCGATGTCTGAGGCCTATGTGTGGAAAGTGTGGAAAGGAAGGGCACAGCAAGGATGCATGTTGGGCGAAGGATCCAGACGGAAGAGATAATGGGAAAATTCCAGGCTGCTACAGGTGTGGTGAAGTAGGGCACTTTAGGAAAGATTGCCCTAGGAAGAACCAAGCAAGGAAGGGTCTTCACGATCGGAGCTCGTGAAGCATTCCAGGATCAAGATGCGGTTACGGGTATGTTCCCTATTAACCAACCTTATGCATCTATTTTTGATTAATACTTGCACCAACTTTAACCTTGCATGCTTAGAACCTAAGAAACTGCTTGGCCTAGTTTCGAGTAGAATAGATGTCCCGTATTCTTTAGAAATGGGCATATAGAAGGCTAGTTTAAGCAGACGAAGCAATTAAGGATTATATTTTGGGGACTCAGAGGGCCGGAACCTTCTGTTACCATTAACTTGGGAAGTCATGATATGATAGTCAGCATGGATTGGAAATACAAGTATAGAGCTGAAGTCGTTCGATATAAGGAAAATCAGTCGCATCCCTCTTATGAATGATGAAACATTTATAGTACACAACCTTCCTGCAATAGGTGCAAGGGTGCTAGACCCCATAAGGCAGCGGTTCTGCGACATCTCTCATTGGTCGAAGAGACACAGAAGCGCCTCCGAGTAGACTGCATAGCCTTCCTAGCTCATGTTGCCAATAAGGAGACCTAGGAGCTGGAGCTAGAATACAACCCCGTGGTGGAGGAATTCCCAGAAGACCTTCCTGAAGACTTGCCAGGAATACCGCCACAGCAACAAGAGGAGTTTAGGATGAACCTAGTGCTAGGAGCGGCACCAGTGCCGAATGACGCCTTACCGACTAGCTTCGTCCGAGAAGCATGAGCCTCCGATATAACTGCAAGAGCTGCTAGACAGAGGGAATTAAGGACATGACACCCTTAGTTAAGGACACAAAGAGAAGTTGACAATTTCCACTTTGCATAAATTCCAGAGAATTGCATATCAAGGATTGGTATCCTTTGCCAAGGATTGATGACATGAACAGACCAATCGTCAGGTTATAGTTACCACTCAAAGATCGATTTGAGGACAGGATGTCCTCAACTATGAATACAAGAAGGAAATATCCCTAAAACGACCTTTAGGACTTGCTTCGAGCGTTACGAGTTCCTTGTCGTACCATTTGGCTTAACACATGCATCGACCGTATTCATGGACCTCATGAATCGAATGTCACACCCCCAAAATCCACACGCGGAATATCACCGCTTGGAGGCGTGACTGACCAGGATCAAACCACTAATCATATTAAACAAGCAAGTAATTAATTGTAAAAGTCCAACCAACACAATTAGTGTCCAAAACAAACATAGTTTAAATTATGAGCGGAAGCATAATGTTTAAAACCAAAACATAAGTTTAAATATCCAAATGTTTAACATGGCACACAGCTGTCCATGTCCCACAACGACACTCCCCATGCAAGCTCCAACTAAGTACATATTGACCTGCAAAGCATGTAGTAACGAGTCAACAATAATGTTGAGCGAGTTCACTGTTGGGTGTTGGTTTTAGTTGTTCCAAAAATAGTTCCTTTAACTGGCATCCATGCCGTGGGGGTTACCCCATATTTGAAAACGTGATTTGTTTAACCCATTAACTCTGGCAATCCAGCCGTGGGGGCTACCCCATGATAGTTATCTGGCATTTCGGCCGTGGGGGCTACCCCATGTATACACTAGACTCGTTACCATATCGACTGCTGACTAAAGTCATGTTTAAGTGCCCTGAACTGTCAATGTCTATCATCATTGACGTGCCCAGATCCATTAGTTCACGCCCGTCCTCTGCGGCACGGTGTGAGGCTTGTCAGACCTAAATAGCGCTATCTAACTAATGACCCGCTCGCCATTGGCCCGGCGATTAAGTCGATATAAAATAGGAGGGACTTCGTGATAGAGTTTTGGTCTAGTAAGAGTTATCTGTCCGTAAGGACGAGGAATTACATTCCTGAACCATTACTGTCCTACCCAAGAAAGGACGAGGAATCCATGTTCCTTAACCCCATTCCCAACCCCTGGGAATCCCATGCTTTGTAGAGTGTGAACTCACCTTAGATTGCTCGGTAGGTAAACGAAAGGTCAATCGAGCTGCTAGTGGTCAACCACGTCCTAACATGGTTACCATACAAGTCAGGTTTTGGTTTCAAGTAGTGCACATAAGTATCACGTAAGATAGCATGTAAGAAACACACACAGATCATGGCAACACACATCATCATGTTCAACACTTATAACGTATTCAAGCTTGGGCTCGCACAAGCTTTGTGGCGTTGTGCGAGTCATCCGTTGGAGCCCAATACTACCCGGCCCAATGTCCAGAAACCCAACCAAAACTATAAGCATAACCACGGCCTTAATAACATGTCTTGTGCGATTCAGAAATACACCCGGCCCAACATATGATTAAATAGTCCATCTTGTGCGGTTCATGCATCTTGTACGACCAGTCTTGTTACCTAGCCCAATATATATACATACGGCCCAAATAACAAACAAACAACAAACAATCTTGTGCGACTCAAGTACCCTTGTGCGATTGGGCTAATCCTGTGCGATTGAGTTTAAATGTCCGGATTTCATGCAATCAGTTACAAACATTCAATGGTTTCCAAAATTGTCGTTTATCAATCAACAGTTTCTATCCTAGCTAATATTCGATCAAACCATACAACAGAGTCAACGGTCCAGCAATCATTCATCATCATCATATATCCGACACATACACATAGTCAATACAATCAGCAAGTACCCAACCCAAACATGCATTATTCTACTATGATAGGTCCAATCAACATCACCCACAACAGATTTGTCCTATATGTCATTCAATTTCATCAACATGTGCATGTACCCGATTAATTCCAATAATATGTGCATGTTCTAAAATAGCGGCCCAATCATAAAAGACTAACCGGTTTATCATCACTAAGTCAACGACCCAAATTGGTTTAATTAAGATTTCATGTGCTAGTGTTTGTGAGGTCCAATAGTTATCAAGCTAGTTGTGATATTGTCAGTCAATAGCATGTGCACTTTATTACATTTAAAACTTCAATCATTATCATATCAATACTCATCACAACTAATCCCAGTTTCATCATCATTAATATGTTAACCGGATCACACATAATCATCATAATTTCACTTAACATTCTAACGGATACACCACCTAATCGATCACATTTACTAGATTTAAATCACTTGTATTACATTCGAATTATCTACCTTATTCATGGCATCGCATCATGTTTTTATAAAGCATACACATTCACTTTTTGTCGATCACAGTCACACATAAACAAGATCACCATTACGAAATAACATATATGATAATTTACTAACCAATGAGCTCGATCTAATTGGATGATGCCTCGAAGGGGGTGTCCACTGCCGTCGCACATCAAGTGAGGGGAAATAATTTCTAGGGTTTACAATATGGCAAAGAGTTGTGGAATATGCCTACATGTTCACGTATACATAGAAAAGAGGGTGTTGGGCCGAACCCTTGTATGGGCTGCCTCTTGTCTCGAGTTCAATCATAGTGGGCCGTGTGGGTAAAGACATAGTGTACGGCTCAAGAGATGTTGTGCGACTGGCTAGTGTTGCGCGACCAAGAATTATTCAATATTCTTACTAATAATACAATCACACAAAATACGTAACGTAACATTTTATAATTATTCATTAAAACCAATATATCACATAGTCACACAAAGTTCGCATATGTTACACTAAACACAAGGATAGGTTCTGAAATACGAGTTGTCACATTATCCCCAAGTTGAAAGAAATTTCGTCCCGAAATTTAGCACGTACTCACTGAGGAAGCTAGTTAAGTTGCATGTTTTTCCTGGTTTTCCTGGGGTGTCACATCCTCCCCCCGTTGACCTGGAATTTCGTCCCGAAATTCCGTAGCTTCGGCCTCAGTAGTGGGTGTACTGTTTGCGAATAGTTGGGGATACTTTTGTTTCATTTGATCTTCGCGTTCCCAGGTGAACTCTGGGCCGCGACGTGAGTTCCAATGAACTCGAACGAGAGGTATTCTAGTACGTTTGAGGACCTTAACACCCCGGTCTGTGATTTCGACTGGTTCCTCGACGAATCGCAACTGCTCATCGATAGTGAGTTCCTTCAAAGGAAGTATGTGGGTCTCATCTGACAGACACTTCTTCAGATTTGACACATGGAAAATGTTGTGAACTGCACTAAGTTCCGCTGGTAAGTTCAGTTTGTAGGCTACCTGGCCTATTTTCTCAATAACTTCGAAAGGTCCAACGTATCGTGGGTTAAGTTTGCCTCGTTTACCAAAACAAACCACACCCTTCCAGGGTGAAACTTTGAGTAGTACCCGCTCCCCAACCTGGAGCTCTAGTGGTTTTCTGCCCTTATCGGCGTAGACTTTCTGACGGTCACGAGCTGCCGCCATTCGTTGTCGTATTTGAGCAATTCGTTCTGTTGTGTCTACCACCAGTTCTGGACCAGTAATCTGACAATCCCCCACCTCTGCCCAACAAAGAGGTGACCGGCATTTACGCCCGTACAATGCCTCAAACGGAGCAGCTTCAATGCTGGTGTGGTAGCTATTATTGTACGAAAATTCCACAAGTGGCAGGTGCTTTTTCCGGCCGTTGCCAAAGTCAATCACACATGCCCTAAGCATGTCTTCTAGAGTCTGGATGGTGCGTTCAGACTGCCCATCCGTTTGCGGGTGATAAGCTGTGCTCATATCCAAACGTGAGCCAAAGGACTTGTGCATTGCTTGCCACAGTTCTGAAGTAAAACGTGCATCTCGATCCGAGATAATAGAGGTGGGCACCCCGTGCCTCGAGACAACTTCCTTAAGATATACCTCTGCTAGTGTGGAGAGCTTATCCGTTTCCTTGATAGCCAATAATTGAGCAGACTTTGTGAGTCGATCCACGATCACTCAAATAGTATCGTTACCACGTTGTGATCTAGGCAGGCCAGTAACAAAATCCATGGAAATTTGTTCCCATTTCCATTGTGGTATCTCTGGTTGTTGAAGTGGGCCTGAAGGTTTCTGGTATTCCGCCTTGACTCTCGCACAAGTCAAGCACTTGCTAACGTATGTTGCTATGTGGGCCTTCATGCTAGGCCACCAATATGTAGTTTTGATATCGTGGTACATTTTATCCGAACCAGGATATACCAAGTAGCGAGACTTGTGTACCTCATCCATCACAAGCTCTCGTAGGCTGCCATAAAGTGGGACCCAAATGCATCCTGTGACGTAGTAAGCACCGTCTTCCTTCTGTTCTAAGCGTTGCCTTGAGCCGCGTAGGGCTTCAGCCCTGACGTTTTCTGGTTTCAATGCTTCTACCTGAGCATCTCGTATCTGAGATGGAAGGCTAGACTGTATAGTGAGTTGTAAAGCTCGTACGCGCTTGGGCGTAGTGTCCTTTCGACTGAGGGCGTCAGCCACAACATTGGCTTTGCCTGGGTGGTACCTGATCGAGCATTCATAGTCATTCAGTAGTTCGACCCATCGTCGTTGTCGCATATTCAGTTCCTTCTGTTTGAAGATATGTTCGAGGCTTTTGTGATCAGTGTAGATGGCGCACTTGGTGCCGTACAGATAATGTCGCCATATCTTAAGTGCAAAAACAACAGCTCCCAGCTCTAAGTCGTGTGTAGTGTAGTTTCTTTCATGAACTTTGAGTTGGCAAGAGGCGTAGGCTATAACCTTATCCCGCTGCATCAATACACAACCAAGACCCTGAATCGATGCGTCGCAGTAAACCACGAAGTCGTCTGTGCCCTCTGGCAATGAAAGGATAGGTGCACTACAAAGTCTATCCTTTAAGTGTTGGAACGCAGTTTCCTGTGCATCACCCCAATGATAGGTGACACCTTTCTGAATTAGTGAAGTGAGAGGTTGCGCGTTCTTGCAGAAATCCTTGATAAACCTTCTGTAATAGCCCGCCAAACCCAAGAATTGGCGAATTTCTGTTGGTGTTCTAGGTGCAGGCCAGTTTCTAATCGAGTCCACCCTGGATGGATCAACATGGATCCTATCCTTGTTCACCACATGGCCTAGGAAATGGACTTCACGAAACCAGAAGTCGCACTTCGAAAACTTTGCATAAAGCTGTTCTGTTCGAAGGAGTTCCAAAATAAGTCGTAGATGTTGTTCGTGTTCCTCCTGACTCTTCGAATAGATCAGGATGTCGTCGATGAAGACTATGACGAACTTGTCCAGGTAAGGATTGCACACTTGATTCATCAAGTCCATGAAGACCACAGGTGCGTTTGTCAGCCCAAAAGGCATGACCAAAAACTCATAGTGTCCATATCGAGTTTTAAAGGCTGTTTTGGAGACGTCCTCTTCTCGGACTCTCAGCTGGTGATATCCTGATCTCAAATCAATCTTTGAATAGTAGCTCTTCCCTTGCAGCTGGTCGAACAAGTCGTCAATGCGTGGAAGAGGATAGTGATTCTTCACAGTCACCTTGTTGAGTTCACGGTAATCGATGCACATTCTGAAAGTACCATCCTTCTTCTTTACGAATAGCACTGGAGCTCCCCAGGGCGATGAACTAGGACGAATAAAACCCTTATCCAAGAGTTCTTGTAGTTGCGTAGAGAGTTCTTTCAACTCTGATGGAGCTAAACGATACGGTGCACGAGCTATGGGCGCTGCTCCAGGAGCTAGCTCGATTTGGAACTCGACCTGGCGATGAGGCGGAAGGCCAGGAAATTCCTCAGGGAATACCTCAGGATAGTCGCGTATGATCGGAAAATCCTCTATCTTTTTCTCTTTCTTCGAGGTGTCGGTAACGAGTGCCAGAATGGCAGTGTGGCCCTTTCTCAAGCATTTCTGAGCCTTAAGAAAGAGATGATGCTCACAACAGCACCACTCATGTCGCCACGAATCATAAGAGGTTCATCACCTGGGCGAGGAATACAGTCAATCTTCTCGTTGCAAAGAATCTCTGCTTGGTGTTGGGATATCCAATCCATACCAATAACGATGTCAAAACCATCACAACGTTGGGGTCATTCCTAGCATCACCCTGACCAATCGCGAACACTCAACCCCTGGCACCATTGCCGTCGTTATCACCCCCGTTGTTACCTCCATTATTGTTCCCGTTTCCTTGGTTGTGGTTCTGATTCTGGTTCTGGTTCAACTGTGGACAGTGTCTCTTGAAGTGACCTTCAGCACCACACTGATGGCATCCCTTGTTACCCTGCTGTTGCTGCTGGTTTTGTGGAGCTTGTGGCTGCAGTTGTCGGTTCTTGTTTGCAGGACATGAGCTTCTACAATCTTTGGCTTCATGACCAAGCTTGTTGCATCTCTGACAACGATCTTTGTTGCACTTCCCGCTGTGGTGCAGATTACATCGATTGCACTTAGGGTGGTTTCCCTCGTATCCACCCTGATTTCGATTACTAAAAGACTGATGACTGGGGCTCCTGTACTCATCCGTTTTTCGCTGCTGCGACTGAGACTGAACCGAAGTGGAACCCTTGCTTGAATTCCATCCCACTTGCGTTTGTTGTCACTGGGAGCATCCGAAGTAATTGTAGCAGTATTAATACGTTTCTATTTCTGTCCCGGTCATCTTGAGGTTGAAGAACTCTACCTCCAACTTATGAATGTCATCACGATTGCAATATTCCTCTTTGATCCGTTCCTTGAAGGTGTTCCATGGGGTGGCATTAGCAGCCGCCATCCCCAGCATCTGAACTTGCGCGTTCCACTATGTTAGCGCAGTGCCTTCGAGAGTACCAGTGGCATACTTCACCCTACGAGCCTCAGAGCATTCACACATCTCTAAGACAGACTCGAGCTTTTTAAACCAATGGAGGAGTCCAAGAGCTCCTTTAGTGCCACTGAAAGTACTAGGACGACAGTCCATGAACGTCTTGAATGTGCATACAGGCGGCTGACCGTTCTGACCTTGTTGCGCGAGGAAGAAAAGACAGGGTTAGGCGCGATAGTTGGGTCATGAGAGTAGGATATAACATCCTAGGTTAGGTTCGGAATAGCAGGTTATACCTCCTGCCTGAGCGGCTGCGAGTGCTGCCGTAACTTGTTCGTTGATAAGAGCCGTTAGCTGGCTTGAGTTAGGTTCACACGTTCCCTCATGATCTTCACATCGAAGGAAACACAAATAGGAAAGGTGTCGCGAATGTGTGTAAGTGTGGAGTGACAGAAGGAAGCAAGCACACATGTGTTTTCAAACTATAGTTGCTACGTTTATCTAAGCATACCATAAGCAAAGTTCTATGTAATCTAGCAAGTAGGCAATAAAACATAAACCATATCACCTAGAATGTCGAGCCTTGCACGTGGAGTGAAGCGTCGTTGTGGACCGTTGAGCACTGTACAGGTTATAGTCTGGTTTTAACAAAAATCATTTTCCCTTATTAAAACCAAGTTCTCTATAACCAATGGCTCTGATACCAATCTGTCACACCCCCAAAATCCACACGCGGAGTATCACCGCTTGGAGGCGTGACTGACCAGGATCAAACCACTAATCATATTGAACAAGCAAGTAATTAATTGTAAAAGTCCAACCAACACAATTAGTGTCCAAAACAAACATAGTTTAAGTTATGAGCGGAAGCATAATGTTTAAATCCAAAACATAAGTTTAAATATCCAAAGGTTTAACATGGCACACAGCTGTCCATGTCCCACAACGACACTCCCCATGCAAGCTCCAACTAAGTACCTATTGACCTGCAAAGCATGTAGTAACGAGTCAACAATAATGTTGAGCGAGTTCACAGTTGGGTGTTGGTTTTAGTTGTTCCAAAAATAGTTCCTTTAACTGGCATCCATGCCGTGGGGGTTACCCCATATTTGAAAACGTGATTTGTTTAACCCATTAACTCTGGCAATCCAGCCGTGGGGGCTACCCCATGATAGTTATCTGGCATTTCGGCCGTGGGGGCTACCCCATGTATACACTAGACTCGTTACCATATCGACTGCTGACTAAAGTCATGTTTAAGTGCCCTGAACTGTCAATGTCTATCATCATTGACGTGCCCAGATCCATTAGTTCACGCCCGTCCTCTGCGGCACGGTGTGAGGCTTATCAGACCTAAATAGCGCTATCTAACTAATGACCCGCTCGCCATTGGCCCGGCGATTAAGTCGATATAAAATAGGAGGGACTTCGTGATAGAGTTTTGGTCTAGTAAGAGTTATCTGTCCGTAAGGACGAGGAATTACATTCCTGAACCATTACTGTCCTACCCAAGAAAGGACGAGGAATCCATGTTCCTTAACCCCATTCCCAACCCCTGGGAATCCCATGCTTTGTAGAGTGTGAACTCACCTTAGATTGCTCGGTAGGTAAACGAAAGGTCAATCGAGCTGCTAGTGGTCAACCACGTCCTAACATGGTTACCATACAAGTCAGGTTTTGGTTTCAAGTAGTGCACATAAGTATCACGTAAGATAGCATGTAAGAAACACACACAGATCATGGCAACACACATCATCATGTTCAACACTTATAACGTATTCAAGCTTGGGCTCGCACAAGCTTTGTGGCGTTGTGCGAGTCATCCGTTGGAGCCCAATACTACCCGGCCCAATGTCCAGAAACCCAACCAAAACTATAAGCATAACCACGGCCTTAATAACATGTCTTGTGCGATTCAGAAATACACCCGGCCCAACATATGATTAAATAGTCCATCTTGTGCGGTTCATGCATCTTGTACGACCAGTCTTGTTACCTAGCCCAATATATATACATACGGCCCAAATAACAAACAAACAACAAACAATCTTGTGCGACTCAAGTACCCTTGTGCGATTGGGCTAATCCTGTGCGATTGAGTTTAAATGTCCGGATTTCATGCAATCAGTTACAAACATTCAATGGTTTCCAAAATTGTCGTTTATCAATCAACAGTTTCTATCCTAGCTAATATTCGATCAAACCATACAACAGAGTCAACGGTCCAGCAATCATTCATCATCATCATATATCCGACACATACACATAGTCAATACAATCAGCAAGTACCCAACCCAAACATGCATTATTCTACTATGATAGGTCCAATCAACATCACCCACAACAGATTTGTCCTATATGTCATTCAATTTCATCAACATGTGCATGTACCCGATTAATTCCAATAATATGTGCATGTTCTAAAATAGCGGCCCAATCATAAAAGACTAACCGGTTTATCATCACTAAGTCAACGACCCAAATTGGTTTAATTAAGATTTCATGTGCTAGTGTTTGTGAGGTCCAATAGTTATCAAGCTAGTTGTGATATTGTCAGTCAATAGCATGTGCACTTTATTACATTTAAAACTTCAATCATTATCATATCAATACTCATCACAACTAATCCCAGTTTCATCATCATTAATATGTTAACCGGATCACACATAATCATCATAATTTCACTTAACATTCTAACGGATACACCACCTAATCAATCACATTTACTAGATTTAAATCACTTGTATTACATTCGAATTATCTACCTTATTCATGGCATCGCATCATGTTTTTATAAAGCATACATATACACTTTTTGTCGATCACAGACACACATAAACAAGATCACCATTACGAAATAACATATATGATAATTTACTAACCAATGAGCTCGATCTAATTGGATGATGCCTCGAAGGGGGTGTCCACTGCCGTCGCACATCAAGTGAGGGGAAATAATTTCTAGGGTTTACAATATGGCAAAGAGTTGTGGAATATGCCTACATGTTCACGTATACATAGAAAAGAGGGTGTTGGGCCGAACCCTTGTATGGGCTGCCTCTTGTCTCGAGTTCAATCATAGTGGGCCGTGTGGGTAAAGACATAGTGTACGGCTCAAGAGATGTTGTGCGACTGGCTAGTGTTGCGCGACCAAGAATTATTCAATATTCTTACTAATAATACAATCACACAAAATACGTAACGTACAATTTATAATTATTCATTAAAACCAATATATCACATAGTCACACAAAGTTCGCATACATTACACTAAACACAAGGATAGGTTCTGAAATACGAGTTGTCACATTATCCCCAAGTTGAAAGAAATTTCGTCCCGAAATTTAGCACGTACTCACTGAGGAAGCTAGTTAAGTTGCATGTTTTTCCTGGTTTTCCTGGGGTGTCACATCGAATGTGTAAGCCATACTTGGATAGATCATAATTATATTTATTGACTACATTCTTATATGCCCAACGACCAAGGAAGGTCGTGAACGACATCTGCAATTTATCTTGCGACTCTTAGAGAAAGAACAGTTATGCGCTAGGATGTTAAAGGGCGGATTTTGAATCCGCAAGGTAAGAACTTTAGGATACAAGGTAGGTAAGAATGAGATTCATGCCAACCCTGCAATCAAGAGCTAAGGAGTTAGAGTTGCAATTATCTGACGCTTCTCGACAAAGTCTCGATTGCGCGTTGATGCAACGAGACCACGGCATTGCATACACGTCACGTTGATTAAGGAATCATGAGTAGAAACCTTGATCTAGATACAGTAATTGCGCGCCGCAAACTTGACGTTATTACCTGTAAGAAAACGCTGCACGACCTTTACTGATAACAAGGGTTGCAGCACACCGTTGATCGTAAGAACTTAAATATTAACGAAGATGGACTGAGCTACTGAACGATGCAGACTGTATGGACATGTTACGTGCTTGTGTGATAAACCTTGATGAAAAGTTGGAACACTCACTTGCCCTTAGTGGAGTTTCCTACAACAGTATTTATCACACCGCTGTTTAAACCGCTTCGTGTGAAGCTTTAGATGGAACATAATAAGTCAATCCCCGTTGTGTTAAACGTAGACCGGAGATAAACAATCTACAGGCCCGAGTGGGTTCAGGAAAAATTAGAGGCAAGATCGTTCAGATATGTGATCATATCAAGACAGCCCGTGAAATACTGAAAGATTGCGCCAACGAGCGGCGGAAATCGTAAGAATTTGAGATAAGAAGTATGGCTTTAATGGGAGCCTCACCTTGGGAAGGCGTGGTGCAATTTAGAAAACGTGGAAGGTTGAACCCCTGGTATATTAGACCCTTCGAGATCCTGGTAGGGATCGGGACCATTTCTCATAAGCTGAAACTTCCAGAAAAGATCAACAGTGATCGCGACACATTCTGTCTAGTTTTTAGAGGAGTCTGACTCAAGGAACAACCGTTGTTCCCACAAACAAGATTCACGTCAACGACAAACTCCAATTTACTATAGAACCTGTTAAGGTTGCGGACCAAGAGTCCACAAAACACGGAGAAGACATAATTGATTTATTTGAGTACGTTAGAATTCATATCATGGCCCAGAGTTACATGGGAACATGAAGACAAATTTTAAACCTAAGTGACCACATTTGATTCACAACTCCCCTGCGACCGATGGCATCGCTTGAATTTCGGGACGAAATTCTTTTAACGGGGGGAGTATGTGACAACTGTCACTTTTCCGTACATTCCGTACACTAATTGAATAGTAATTTGTGCTTTAATAACTGTGCATGATCTAGTTTACAAGACAAATGAATTTCTAATTACTGTTATATACATACAATGGCATTTCATGTTGCAAGACTTTTATCATTACTACATGCAACACGATATAGTTCTAATAATGCACAGAACAGAATTGGCACCATTATCAGACAAACTAAAAGCACTGACGGGAGTTCAGTACATAGACAGACATTGTTTTGAGACCCAGTATGAGCCAGAAACCAAGTTCTACACTAGTATAGTGTGTAGGGAAGTAAGGACCGCAAAACTGCATTC
Source organism: Helianthus tuberosus (assembly GCA_030545235.1). Lineage (NCBI taxonomy): Eukaryota > Viridiplantae > Streptophyta > Magnoliopsida > Asterales > Asteraceae > Helianthus > Helianthus tuberosus. The sequence continues at coordinate 89,896,587 of CM060418.1, read as the reverse complement.
CTAAGTAACATTTTAAGTGCCGAGAAGTGCCTAAAACTCAGCCAAAGTGCAGAATTCTGCATAATTCAGCAAAAATCTGCATTTTAACAAGTTTGTATCATGTAAAAATATGACTAAATGGTCCTGAATGCTTTCCTAAGTGTCAGGAATTAAAAGGATCACAAAAGGGTACATAAAGATCACTAAATGGTATAGTTTGACACTTTAACGAACCGGTATCTAACCGAACAACCGGACAATACCCGAAACATCAAAATTATACTAGAAGCATTGTTTTAATGTTTCTGAGCTAGTTATGATCCCCGAACACCCTAACACACTATATAATACATGATACACATAAACACTAACTAATACACTTTGAATTCTAACTAGTTACTTAGCCTATCATTCAAAACAAACTAAATACCCCCCCCCCCCATGTAAGTGGACGGTCACCAAGGTGTGACCCCACCAAAATCTTACAAGATTTCCCATAATCTTCAATTGATCCTAAAAGATATGCTAGGGATTGTGTTAAGTACTTATGAGACATGTTAACCAAAGGTTAATAACATTAGATGGTTATAAGTTGGATGGAATATCTCATTTACACACACACTTCACTAACATCTCTCTCCCTCTCCTCCTTCTTCTTCTCGGCCGAGAGCCACCCCCACACCACCATCACTTCCATTTCAAGTTCATTCATTCCAAGTCCATTCCTAAGGTGTAACAAGGTGTTTAAGGAAGCCCAGTGCTCTTGTATCTTGAAGGACCCCTCCCGATTGCTTTTATCCTCCACTTTTGTCATCTACAACATCAAGTGTTTTTCCCTAGCCTTGTGCTAGTAGTACGGCCCTTATGATCTCTTGATTCTTCATATGTTGTTGGTTAAAGGATGATGTACATTAATTAACATGACGAACACTAAAAGACATATTCATAAAACTTTAACATAAGCTTGTCATATGATGAACTCTTGATGAAACAATGTTGTTTGGTGTATGTATGATACTTGCTTGCTATTTTCTTAAGACTATGATGTTGATCATCATAAGGAGCTTGCTAGATTGTGATTAAACACATGATCTAGCAAGTGAGAGGATGATTATGTGACAAAACAAGATGATCATCCTCATATATAAGCATGAACTTGAAGAATAAAGTGATTTCTTGAAAAATAATAAACAAAGTGAGTTAGTAATCTTATGGATCTAAGATTTATGAATGGTTTTCCAAAATAACCAAGTTCAAAATGTGATTTTTAGAAGATCTTGGTTCTTACTTAAACAAAGACTATTTTTAGTGGTAAAACAAGGGTATAAACACTTATGAAACAAGAAGATGCCATAAAGAAACATTTTTATGAAATATGTTTACAAGTTGTAAACACCTAAATTCTTTAAGAATGAGATTTTTAAAGAAATAAACACACTTTAAAGGGTAACTATGTCTACTAAACACACTACCAAGTTACTACAAGTTTTTATGAAAACTCAAGTTCATGATCATTATGTAGCTAGCTTTGTTTTAGCACATGGTAAGTGTAGATTGATTGTTGATTGCTTATGATGATTTTTGAAAAGAAAATGATATGCTTTGATAGCATGGACACCTCCATTTTTAGGGGAAACTATGACAAAATTTTCTAAAAATACAAACACTTAGAAATATATTTTCTAAACAAATATTCACAAGTATGTTTTAAACTATGGTTTTCAATATAAACTTTTCCATAGATTTTGTTACAAAAATACAAATATTGGAGGTTGGTTTTTGTAAATAAAAATGGATAAATATGTATTTAGAATATATATTTACATTAAAGACACATTGTGTGATTATTTGTATACTTGGTGTAATAGTTATATTATTTTAGGATTAATGTAATATAACTTAACAAAATACCAAGAATTTACAATCCAAAATAATGCCAAAAATCACAAGGAATAAATATATAAGTTACACACTAAATATTGTGGAACCGAATGATAGAACGTAACTTACAAATATTTCGGAAAATACCGTTATAAATTTGTTTTTGGTAAATATTATTTTGGATGCAAGAAATAAAAATATGATTTTTGAAAATATTACAAGAGTAATGTTGTATTTTTTTTCGACAAGGAGAAAATATATTATTTTTGGAAGTAAAAATATATTTTCTTGGAATTTTAGAAGATATATGATTTTTGAGAAAAATATATATTTTCTTGAAATACATTATTTTTGGGACAAAACAAGTTTAAATATATTTTCTAAAGTAAGACTTAAAAATATATTATTTTGGAAACTACAAATACGAGAATACGAATACACATGTACGAGATACCCCCATCATTGGGAAGAAAATACGAAAATAAATACTTGAGAAGTATTGTTACAAAAATGTTGTTTAACTATTATTCCAAAATTAAATATAATTTAAAGTTAAAATGATTGTTATTTTAACAAGGAATTATAACTTGGAATAACATTGAAGACATAAAAGAAACATAACTCAAAAACGTAAATAATAAGGCAAGACACAGCCCGTTCGTCTAATAGACCCTAGTACATTGTAGGGAGTCGTGTTTGCTGAGGAGATTTGAGTTACGAGTATCGAAGACGCAAAACAGTGTTACGAGTTCATGTCCCCCTTTTCTCTTAACTGTTTTTGGTTTTATAACTCTCGGGGGTGGAATACATGTTACGAATACTTAAACGGTATGAATTGTCTATGAAATGAACTACTAGATCATGTGAGCATAGACTAAATATTGAAATGCCATTAATACTTAATTAGGACGGAGGTTAGATCTAACGGGTACGGCCGAGCCCCACTCATGGTCCTCATGTGATCATTTGAGTGCTTCGGTGTCCCAGTCGAGGGAAATCGACATAGTCAAGGGAAATTGACATAGTCAAGGTAAATTGACATAGTCGAAGGGAAATTTGACATAGTCGAGGGAAATCGACATAGTCGAGGGAAATCGACATAGTCAAGGTAAATTGACATAGTCGAAGGGAAATTTGACATAGTCGAGGGAAATCGACATAGTCGAGGGAAAATCGACAAGGGTATAAGCCTACTCATTTCGAGTGCTCCCTATGTCCTCACATGCCTTAATATCCTTGTAAAACATTTATTTGGTATTTTCAAACACGCTTTTCATACCTGTTTTCAAAGGAGTCTCTCAAAGGTTTACAAGTTTACCAGTACACACACAAAATGCATGAAGTCGCTCAACTTCTGTTGATGTTTTCCAAAATTACATGTATTTCAGGTAACAGGTTGGATCTTGGGCGCGGGTGTTGTTTCTAGAAGTAGACTTCAAGTTTAGATATCATCCGCTTTTGTTGGTTTAGAACCTAGTCGAAGGTTGTGTTATAAAACTTAAATAACCGATGTTGTAATACTTTAAATTTTTTTGAATGGATGAACATCGTTTTGATCATGTAGTTGTTTATTATGATTGAATGCAATGATATTAAACCAGTCACACATCATACGCTTCCGCAAAAGTCAGGGTGTGACATTTTATCTGAGATAGTCCAAGATGGGACAATTGTTGTCCAGGATGATGTACCGTCAATCCGAGATGAGTTTGAGATGAATGTTCGAGAGAGAGAATTTCTTTGTGATCCAAGATGCTTGATCAGACTTGGTTCGAGATGTGTGTCTCGAACCATGTTTGATGATCTTTATATATTCCATCTCGAATGGGCCTATGGGCCAGCCCATCTCGGATTACTGATTACTGATCCAAGATGATAAGCCAGTCAGACTCTGTTCATTGTCTAATCAAGTGGGCCCCATTTGAGATAGTGGGCCATGCCAGATCATTATTTTAATAATATTTTTCAAGACAGAACATACCCTTTTCAAAGTCAATGAATCAACCCATCGAGCAACTATTTGTTATCAATATTATAATTATAATAGTAAAAATAATGAAATAATAAAATACTAACACAGGGGTATTTTCAGAAGACTGCCATGGGATCAAATCGTTCTTGAATTGATTAAGGAACATTTTTCAGCTCACACTTACTTAAACTGGTCCACGCGATTGCTAATATACTTGTCCTCTTAAATCTAGCTCTCAATCTTTAACTTTCAACCTTGAGATACGCTTAGGGTAGAATTATACTGTGACATCCGTGTGTCCCATTCCAAGGTATACCCCCGCGATCAAGGTAAGCACAACTGTTCATCGTAGTAGGTGAGTATACTGAGTCCATCCTTTGTTTTTACAATGCCCAACTTTCTAGTGAACAGGTCAGTACTTTCGTACAACAGAGTGACCAGAGAAGTCTGATGAGGGCTAGGCTGATACCTTTAACGGTACGAATTTGGCTTTCATAAGCAAACGGAATTCTCTTTATGAGATTTTCTTCCGTTTAAGGTTTTGGCCCTCTTTACAGCTCTTTTTCAAGATATCCTAACTGTGCCTAGGTCTGTATATAATTTGGATGCAACAAAAGGACAGTCCTGAAATCCCGGATGACTCATCAGTATAAAGACCCGAAACTTCAGATGTTGGCTATGTATCAACGCAGGATTTAAGACCATGAAATCATACACCGTTAGTCCATTACCCACATGATGTCGAGTCCATTAGGTTTATATCACTTGGTATCTCTTTGCTTTTTGAGCGTTAGACCTATCAACACATCGCAGTGGATCCTAAGCTTTTCAGCTTCGAAACCTTACATGTGTTAATCAAATTCTTTAGCATAAAAATTTATTTCACTTCCCAGCAACTATTTCTCCCCCTAAATTTGTGCAAAAGTAGAATACTTTATGCCCAAATTTATCAGATGAGACACCGTTATTCTTAAAAACACCCTTTTTAATGCTCAGTCGGTGAAACGCATCATTGAACCTCGAGTTGCTGACAGGTTTTGTAAAAAGATCCGCTGTATTAGCATCAGTGTGGATCTGTTCAAGTTTAATCAAGCCTCTATCGAAGCAATCTCGAATGAAGTGCACCTTGATATCAATGTGCTTGGTTTTAGAGTGAAAGACAGGGTTTTTACTGATCTGGATTGCGGCATCATTATCACAATAAATAGTACTGTCAAGATAAGTCAAAACGTAATCCTCCAGCTGATGTTGCATCCAAAGAACCTGGGAGCAGCAGGCAGATGCTGCAACAAACTCTGCTTTCGCTGTGGAAAGTGACACAGTTTGTTGCTTCTTGCATTGCTATGAGATGAGTCTATCTCCCAAGAATTGGCATCCAACTGATGTAGATTTTATATCCATGTCTGTCCCTCCAAAGTTGCTGTCTGAAAAAACAAACAGATCAAAGTTTGAATCTCTGGGATACAAGAGTCTGAGTTTAGGAGCTCCCTTCAGATATCTAAAAATTCTTTTAACAGCAGTTAGATGAGAGAGTTTAGGATTAGCCTGATAATGAGCACACTGACAGACGACAAACATGATGTCCGGCCTGCTTGCAGTTAAGTACATCAGTGAACCGATCATAGATCGATATAGGGTCTAGTTAACAGGACTTCCTTCAGGATCCTTAGTCAACAACGGCCGTTCTGCAATTGGGGAGTCTATTGTCTTTGAATCTGTCATGTTGAACTTTGCAAGAACGTCGTGAACGTACTTTCTTTAATGAATCAAGATTCCTTGATTGTTCTGACGAACTTGCAGGCCCAAAAACATCTTCATCTCTCCTAATGAGCTCATCTCGAACTTCCTTTTCATCACCTCTTCAAACTCTTTGCAATGCACATCATTTGTGGATCTGAAAATGATGTCGTCAACATATATCTGAACAAGGATGATATCCTTGTCAACATGTTTGATGAACAATGTTTGATCGATTGTCCCCCGAGTGTAGCCATGAGTAAGTAGATGTTCTGTTAAGTTAGCATACCATGCACGGGGTGCTTGGTGCAACCCATACAGAGCTTTGTTCAACTTGTAGGCATACCCTTCTTTCTCTTTGTCAACAAACCCAGGGGTTTGAGCGACATAGATTTCCTCCTTGACCTTCCCATATAGGAACACCGTCTTGACATCCATTTGATATACTGTAAAGCCCATGAAAGATGCGTATGCCAAGAAAATGCGAATGGCTTCTGTGACAACCCTCATAATTACATGTATCCGTACGATTAATTAATATTATATTATGCTTACTGATTGTACAGAAAATTGACTAAATGGTCCTGAATGTTTTTCCTAAGTGTTAGGAATTAAAAGTGTTACAAATAGTTACATAAAAGACACTATACGGAATAACCTAACACTTTAACGAAACGGTATCTAACCGAACAACCAGACATTACCCGGAACACCAAATTTTGCCAGAAACATTGTTGTACTATTTTTGGACTAGTTATGATCCCCGAACACCCTGACGTACTACATAATGCGTGATATACATAAAACACTAGACTTTATAATTATCTTCCACCAATTGCCTACTTACCATCAAATTTACACATGGACCCCCTCCCCTTTTTGAGGTTTACGATTTTGGGGATGGCCCCACCATAATATTTATAAGATCTTATAATATCTTACCTAGATTTCTTGGATTCCCCTTAGATTTGATAAGATCTTGTAATATCTTGCTTAGATTCTCTTTAGATTATAAGTAACCTACTTATCATAAAAATTTACAATTAACCCCCCCCCCTCAATATTTTCGGCTCAAAGGAGGGACCCACCATCATCATCACCATATCCCCATTAAATGTTACCTTTAAATATGATTGGGTCTTGCACTTGCCAAGAAATTAGAAATGATTATAAGTAGGTTGGGCTAAGATTACAATCTCATCATTTCACTTCACAAGTTCACTCCACCACCCTCACCATCTCTCTCTCTCTCTCTCTCTCTCTCTCGGCCCTCCCTACATCCGCCACCACCACCACCTTGTCACCACCATTGCTCCACTTTCAAGCTTGTACCAAGTGCTAGAAGGTGATACTTGGAGGTTGAAGCTTGGAGGTCTTGAAGGAACTTCATACTTTGCTCTACACCTCATCTTCATCATCATCCTTTGTTCATAAGTTCATCCCTAGCCTTTGAGCTAGTTGTAATCCTTGATTAAACTCTTGGTTACTTTTATGTTGATTATTAGAAGGATGGTTGTTTAATGTTTAACTCAAGAACACAAAAAGAAAATAAACAAGAATCATGAACATAAGCTTACATAAAGATGAAATCTTTTTGGATTAGGGTTGATTAAAGCATGCATGGCATTTAATTGTTGATTTCTTGATAAACGCATGATTAGAACACTTGTTGGTACATTTTAGTAACATTCAAGCTAATAAAAAGCATGCTGATTAGCATTTTCAGCCAACTTGAACTGGCTGTAAACGGATCGTTATAAATTGAAAAACTGATTTTCTGAAGCCTAACCTATGTATTTTCGAAAAACGGATCAAATGGCACTGGAATCACATTTTTTCTAGGTCGTTTACTATTTTTAAAGGTCCATTTTTGGACAGCAGCACAAGCTGCGTTTTTACTGCAGAAAAAGTGTGTCATGTTCTTCGTCATAAATTGGAATCTGTGTAGAACTAGCTCATGAAATTTATACTGTAGATGATCACCGATGTCGTTGTGATCCTCCAATTGGAATTTTGTCAATCGGACTTACGCTGAATTTTAAATGAATTATTCCGTAGACTGCAGTCAGAAAGTGACAAATCTGATTACAGTCCGGTAATGATTTTTATAAAATAATGGCTAATGAATTGGATCACGAGATTTTTACAAATAATATTTGGATCGTTTAAGATCTTCTGTAAAAAGTTGAGAATTTTTTTGTGTAAGTTAACTATTTTATTAAAATACCCGAAAACAGTCCAGTTTTGGATGATCAAGCCGAAACAATATAACTAGTGATTTGCATGTCTAAATGTCGGTTATGTTATCCGATAATGATCTAATGTGTTATATGTCAATAAAAGTGTTATGTGCAATATCGTATGCTTGCTCTTGAGTAGTTATAAGTGGAATGTTTATATGTGCGTGAACTATTGGAGTGAGTGCATGTTATGTAGTAGATACGTGTAGGAACTTTGTGCTCTATTTGAAACCACCAAAATGACTAACTAGTAATCGTATTAGGACGTGATTGACCGACCTTGACTGTTAGCTATTTTTGAGAGTCAAGCCGAGCAACCAAAGGTGAGTTCACACACTTTCTAAGGCATGGGATTCCCGGTGGTTGGGAATGGGTTAAAGAATTAAAACGAAACCTACATATCCTCCTTGGGTAGGATATGTACCGCCATCCTCCATGGGTAGGATGCCAATATTAATCCTGCGTATTCTCCTTGGGTAGAATACGTACGTTCGTCCTCCTTGGGTAGGACAACAACCTTAAAACTTACTAGATAAAACTCTATCATGAAGTCCCTCATTTTTATATCGACTTAATCGCCAGGCCAATGGCGAGCGGGTCATTAGTTAATAGAGCTATTAGGGTTGACAAGCCTCACACCGTGCCGTTCGGACGGGCGTGTACTAATGGATCTGGGCAAACTGTCAATGATGATAGACATTGACGTAGGGCACAACTATTGTTCGTCAGTTATCGATATGGTAACGGTCTAGTGGTTCACATGGGGAAGCCCCCACTAATTAGGGATATGGTTTGGGAAAAACAAAGATACTGGTTAACTCGTGGTTTATGAAACAACTTATGGTTTTCAAAACAAACTTCTAAAACCAAACAACCAACTGTGAACTCGCTCAACTTTGTTGTTGACTCCTTGTTACATGCCTTGCAAGTCGTTAGGTATCTATGGAGCTTGCACGGGGAGGCGTGGTCGTTGTGGGACATGGACTGTCGAGTCCCATGCTAAACATTTAAACTTATGAACTTATTACTTATGTTTTGGGTTTTACCTTTAATGCTTCCGCTGTTTAATTTGAACTTGGTTAACTAGTTTTTGAACACCAATTATATTGCGTGGTTGGATTTTATCTATTTTAAATACATTGTTCAATATGATTGGTGGCTGGATCCTGGTCATGTCACGCCTCCAAGCGGTGATACTCCGCGTGTGGATTTTGGGGGTGTGACAGATTGGTATCAGAGCCATTGGTTATAGTGAACTTCGTTTTAAAAAGGGAAAAGCTTTTTGACAAAACCAGACTATAACCTGTACAGTGCTCAACGATCCACAACGTCGCTTTGCTCCACGTGCAAGACTCGACACAATAGGTGGTATGATTTATGTTTATATTGTCTGTTTGATAGTTCACGTAGTGCATTAGTTAGCGTGATAACTGCTATTTGAACCATGTGTGCTTACTCTCTTCTGTCATCCCACACTTACGCACTTTCGCGACACTTTTCTCACTTACGTTGCTTCATTGTGAAGATCATGAGTAGACGATTAAACTTGACTCAAGCCCAGCTGACGGCTCTAATCAACGAACGAGTGGCTGAGGCACTCGCAGCTGTCCCTGCAGGAGGTATAACCTGCCATATCAACCCATCTTATGACGTTTAGATCCTACCACCGCGAACCAACTCTTGTACTTAACCTTGTCTTTTATTCTCGCGCCTCAGGTCAACATGCTCAGCCTCCCGTATGTACGTTCAAAACGTTCATGGATTGCCGACCTAGTACTTTCAGCGGCACAGAAGGAGCTGTAGGCCTTCTTCACTGGTTCGAGAAGATTGAGTCTGTTTTTGAGATGTGTGAATGCCCTGAAGATCATAGGGTGAAATTTGCTACTGGAACACTCGAAGGTGCTGCGTTAACCTGGTGGAAAGCACCGGTTCAACTGCTAGGGCTGGCGGTTGCTAATGCCACCCCATGGAATGACTTCAAAGATTTGATCAAGGAAGAGTATTGTAGTCGTGACGACATCCACAAGCTAGAGGTGGAATTTTTCAATCTGAAAATGACGGGGTCTGAAATTGAGGCGTATACAAAGAGGTCAAACGAGCTGGCCATCTTGTGTCCTACTATCGTAGATCCTCCTATCAAGCGTATCGAGCTATACCTCAAGGGTTTAGTGCTAGAAATTCAGAGCCACGTGACCTCAGCTAATCTTGGCACCATTAAGCAAATCATCCGTTTGGCTCATCGTCTCACTGATCAGGCAGTTGAGCAGAACAAGCTGCCCAAGCGTATTAGCGCTACTACTACTTCGGATGCTCCCAGTGATAACAAGCGCAAGTGGTCCTCATAATTACATGTATCCATACGATTAATTAATATTATATTGTGCTTATTGATTGTACAGAAAATTGACTAAATGGTCCTGAATGTTTTTCCTAAGTGTTAGGAATTAAAAGTGTTACAAATAGTTACATAAAAGACACTATACGGAATAACCTAACACTTTAACGAAACGGTATCTAACCGAACAACCGGACATTACCCGGAACACCAAATTTTGCCAAAAACATTGTTGTACTATTTTTGGACTAGTTATGATCCCCGAACACCCTGACGTAGTACATAATGCGTGATATACATAAAACACTAGATTTTATAATTATCTTCCACCAATTGCCTACTTACCATCAAATTTACACATGGACCCCCTCCCCCTTTTTGAGGTTTACGATTTTGGGGATGGCCCCACCATAATATTTATAAGATCTTATAATATCTTACCTAGATTTCTTGGATTCCCCTTAGATTTGATAAGATCTTGTAATATCTTGCTTAGATTCTCTTTAGATTATAAGTAACCTACTTATCATAAAAATTTACAATTACCCCCCCCCCCCTCAATATTTTCGGCTCAAAGGAGGGACCCACCATCATCATCACCATATCCCCATTAAATATTACCTTTAAATATGATTGGGTCTTGCACTTGCCAAGAAATTAGAAATGATTATAAGTAGGTTGGGCTAAGATTACAATCTCATCATTTCACTTCACAAGTTCACTCCACCACCCTCACCATCTTTCTCTCTCTCTCGGCCCTCCCTACATCCGCCACCACCACCACCTTATCCCCACCATTGCTCCATTTTCAAGCTTGTACCAAGTGCTAGAAGGTGATACTTGGAGGTTGAAGCTTGGAGGTCTTGAAGGAACTTCATACTTTGCTCTACACCTCATCTTCATCATCATCCTTTGTTCATAAGTTCATCCCTAGCCTTTGAGCTAGTTGTAAGTCTTTGATTAAACTCTTGGTTACTTTTATGTTGATTATTAGAAGGATGGTTGTTTAATGTTTAACTCAAGAACACAAAAAGAAAATAAACAAGAATCATGAACATAAGCTTACATAAAGATGAAATCTTGTTGGATTAGGGTTGATTAAAGCATGCATGACATTTGATTGTTGATTTCTTTGATAAACGCATGATTAGAACACTTGTTGGTACATTTTAGTAACATTCAAGCTAATAAAAAGCATGCTGATTAGCATTTTCAACCAACTTCAACTGGCTGTAAACGGATCGTTATAAATTGAAAAACTGATTTTCTGAAGCCTAACTTATGTATTTTCGAAAAACGGATCAAATGGCACTGGAATCACATTTTTCGAGGTCGTTTACTATTTTTAAAGGTTCCTTTTTGGACAGCAGCACAAGCTGCGTTTTTACTGCAGAAAATGTGTGTCATGTTCTTCGTCATAAATTGGAAACTTTGTAGAACTAGCTCATGAAATTTATACTGTAGATGATCACCGAAAATAGTCCAGTTTTGGATGATCAAGCCGAAACAATATAACTAGTGATTTGCATGTCTAAATGTCGGTTATGTTATCCGATAATGATCTAATGTGTTATATGTCAATAAAAGTCTTATGTGCAATATCGTATGCTTGCTCTTGAGTAGTTATAAGTGGAATGTTTATATGTGCGTGAACTATTGGAGTGAGTGCATGTTATGTAGTAGATACGTGTAGGAACTTTGTGCTCTATTTGAAACCACCAAAATGACTAACTGGTAATCGTATTAGGACGTGATTGACCGACCTTGAGTGTTAGCAATTTTTGAGAGTCAAACCGAGCAACCAAAGGTGAGTTCACACACTTTCTAAGGCATGGGATTCCCGGTGGTTGGGAATGGGTTAAAGAATTAAAACGGAACCTACATATCCTCCTTGGGTAGGATATGTACCGCTATCCTCCATGGGTAGGATTCCAATATTAATCATGCGTATTCTCCTTGGGTAGAATACGTACGTTCTGTCACACCCCGACCACGTAAAACAACGAAACGTGGCGGAAACATCGGGGAGTGTTGTAACAGAATTAATTGTTTCACAACCATGGAAATTAAAGTTTCGTTTTACTCATCAAACAAGCGAGTTACATTGTCTTTAAACAAGAAATAAAGAGTACATAACATAAATTAACTAGTTCTTGTCTCGTTTTAAGTCACTAAGGCACAGGTCCGCCTAAGTATGTCTCGATAAGTCCTATACATCAACTCCTGAAACCACATGTGAAAATAGGTACGTCAGCATAAAAATGCCTGTGAGATACATAGGTTTTGTGAAAATAGGTTTCATGACTTGTAAGTTTAGAAAGAGTTGTTTAATAAAGTTTAGTCATGAACCTTGTAAATTGATTTGTTTTGTAAATCATTTGAAAAGTGATAATAAACCAAATGATATATATGTGTAAAAGAATAATACATGGTTAAGTAAATAACCCAGTAAAATGAGTTTGTATAAGATAAGTTGTTTGTAAAACAATGTCTTGTGAAAAGTATGTTATTTGTATAAAATGTTATATGTCTTAAATTGAAATGATTCAAATAACGCTACGATATGTAATATCATACAAGCACTTATATATAGGAAGTACCAGCGGCGTATCCACCATGCTTGTATCATATTACACACGCCTCATTACTTAAATCACTTACTCAAACCAAACCATCAAGATGTAATGTTTAACAATTGTAGAAATGTTTAGGTATAGTCAAATGTCTATTGCCAAATGGTTCACATGGTTCAATAGATACAAATGGTTCACATAATGTAATATAATGTGTTCATATACTGGATGAGCATATGCAACAAAATGTAATGTAAAACAATGTACTAAGTATGCACACAATGGACATACATAGCATGAAATGTAATGCAAAACAATGTACTAAGTATGCACACAATAGACATACATAGCATGAAATGTAATGTAAAACAATGTACTAAGTATGCACACAATGGACATACATAGCATGAAATGTAATGTAAAACGATGTACTAATAGTGTACTAATGAACATAGCAAGCATATGATATGAAAACATGGAAACACGAAAGTAACAAGTAGGCACATGTGTTTCACCCCAAAACAGTTTGAAAACAGTAAAAGAGGGGTCTATGTACTCACTTGATATTGCTTAGAAGTCCTAGGATAACCACCAAGCAAGCTAGAAGATCACAGAATCAAACGGCACCTAATATAGGTATCTACATTAATAAACCGGACCTATATCGGAGGATTGGATAGAATGAAGGCTCGTAAACCAAATGAGTATGGGAACTCATGTAATATGGTTTAACAAAGCCTACATACTAAAATGAAACCTAACCTAAGTGCTTACGACTCATTACGACCCGTTTAGGTAGCTTATGCTACTATAATGCGTCGTTCGCGTGAAACGCGTTCGGACCGCCTAACTAGTCCTATGATAAGTAAAATATGCCTTAACATGTCTAATATTGTTGCCGAATCAGTTTAGATGTCGAAAGTTATGTTACATATGCTTAAAATGAATTTTGGCGCAAAAAGGGTATTTTGGTAATTTACCTAAGGCATATAAACTACCTATCATACAACTAACTAAACGTCTTGACCATAAGGTATAACCTCGGAAGGTTGTACAACTATGGTCACCTAATGTGTTTGGTCGGATCCTAGTGATCGACCAAACGGGTCGGGTTCGAAAGTATAAGCGATTGATTAGATCGCTTACCTTTACGACCCTAGACAAGCACAAAACTAAAAGTGACGAGCTAAGCACGTTAAAACATGCTTAACTAAGTTAGAAAATAAGTTTGGTTACAAAATACGCAAGAATACGTATTCTGGCCGAAACTACGACTCGTCACTGAGCCTAGATAACGTGGTAATCAGTAGGTATAGTCACTAGGGACTATAACCATCGTGATTACGCTCACGTTATGAAGTTCAAACGAACTTCGCGTTGAACATAAACTGGTCAATGCAGAAATGTGACAACTGGCCCAAACCGGTAATTTCCGTACACATTAATTATTGCTTAATGACTGCAATTATGTGCTTAATTGTCAGCAATATCTGATTTCATACTAAACAAGTGAATTCATGCATGTTGTATACTACAAAATATTGCTTTATGCATAAACAAGAGCGTTGCGTCAGAAATAATAGTAAACTCACCGGTAAGACACACTGTGTCGACTGAACTGCAGGAAGCAGTCAGACATTAGAATTGGAGCCTAGGTGTAGGCCCGACAGCAAGTACATTAAAACCCAAGAGTACATGTAAGGGTTTAATTTATAGACATTGCGAAAGCAAAAATAAGCACTAAAAAGCACCCGAAACGCACCTTAAGTGCAGAAATTATATAATTCAGCAATATTTCAGCATTTAGACATATAAATATTATGCAGAAATGTCGTTTTATCATCCAGAATATTTCCCCAAGTGTTGGGAATTGAAAGAGTACAAGAAAGGTACTTAAAAGACACTAAAAAGTGTAATTTAGCACTATAACGAAACGGTATATAACCGAACAACCGGATATTACCCGGAACACCAAAATAATGCTAGAAGCATTGTTTTTATTTTTCTGAGCTAGTTAGGGTCCCCGAACACCCTAACACCCGTTATATTACATAACACACTAGTAACTAACTTAGAATTCTAATTAACATAACTAGTTACTAACTATATGGTTGAAATCTAACCAATAACCCCCCCCCCCCTTTTAAAGATCGGTTCCCCTTAGGGGACACACTCCTCAAATTGTTGATTATTTTATTTGGGATTGTCTAGAATCAAGAGAACATATTACTTGTTGGTTAATGTCTTAATATGGTTTATAAATAAAACCATAAGATCCATTACATTCACATAAACACCAACCCAAAATTTGCTCTCATCCCTCTCCTCTCCTAAGTGTTCGGCCGAGAACACTTACCCACCCACCACCATCTTTCGATTTCCATCTTCCAATTCCAAGTATATACAAGGGTTAAGGATCACGTATAAGGAGGCTCGGTGCACTCGGATTGCGAAGAACCTCACTACATTGCTTTTATCCACCCGATCTTCGACTAGTTTCTTCCCTAGCCTCGAGCTAGTAGTAAGTGACTCTAGACGCCTTCTTGATCTATACTAAAGTGGTTAAAATGAAATTTGTCGGTTAAAAGTCAAGAACATGCAAGTTGACATACTAAAAGTTTACTAAAAATGTTAAACTTGTTGGATAAAAGCTAAAGAGTTGTGTAAATCTTGTAAGACTTGTTTTGTGTAACTATTTAGGGCCGATCTATGTTGTGGTAGCTCGGATCATCATCTAACCCGGATTAGTCGTGGTCATGAATCATGGCATAGAGCTTGTATAAGTGTACAAAGGGTTAAATGATGAAACTCTACCACACACTAAACATGAACTTGTGTAAAATCGATTTTACTTATGAAATGGTGTTCAAAACTAGTAGATCTACGGATCTACAAGCGGTACTTTCAAAGGACCAAGTAAAATATATACAAGTCTCATTTTAAGTCGGATCTTTCACAAACTAAAAGCATTTTAGTGAATAAACAAGTGTGTAAACGCTTATGTCACAAGAAAAATTTAACAAGTAATACCTTTGAAATTCATGACTGGAAGTTGTGAAAATACATACTCTTTAAAAATAAAGTTTTTAAGGAACTAAACTTATTTTTTTAAGGATAACAAGACTTACTAAATATGCTAGTAAGTTACTACACATTTTTGTAAATATTCAAGTTCATGAAATAGAGAAATTAGTGATTATTGTTGATGAGTATTGTTGATGATTGTTGACGATTTAAAAGAAAATAAACACATGTTTTGAAAACATGGGAAACCTCCATTTTTAGGGGAAACTCTGTCAAAATTTTTATAAATTTTGACACTTAGAAAAATATAAGTTTTTGAGAAACTTATTCCCTAAAAATGTATTTAAGAGTATTACCAAGGTTTCCCTAATTTTTGGTGATAAGAAATGAGGATTTCTTCAAGAATAAAAATGGATATAAGTATGTATATTTTTGAGAGAAAAATATATATTATTTTATCACCAACTTTTGTGCTAAGTGTATAAAGTATGTGTTATACGTGCTAGTGTATTAAGACTTAAAAATACACTAAATACTCAGGAGGAGTATAAACATAAAAATACACATACAACATTCAAGAGACATAATTCGGGTGCAAAGTGCAAAACACAAAAGACTTATATTTATTTTTGAGAAAATAATATAAGTAAGATTCGTAGTTAAAAATATAGAATATTTTTAACACAAGAATATATACAAAAGAGAGTGACTGTACTTGTGCGACACAAGTCTAGTGACTAACGTTAAGAAAACGCGTATAGGTTACGACGTTAATTAAGCAAATCCGGTGGAGTTTACGACGCTAGGAACGCAAAGTTGTGAGTTCATGCTCCCCCTTTTTCTCTTTAACTGTTTTCAGTTTTTATAACTTCGGGGGTGAAATACATGTACAAATGTACAAAAAATTATAATTGGTATGATATAAATACAAGAAGTACACTTGGTGAGAACGAGAACCAAGTGTGACGAAATATAAGAATATGAGAAGCGCACTTGGTGAGAACGAGAACCAAGTATGAGGCGCTATGAGAAATGATAACAAGAAACGTGCTTGGTGAGAACGAGAACCAAGTAGGATGCGTTATGAGAAATAGTGTCACGAATAGGGTACAGAAGCACCATTAATCGTGTACATACTTAGACCGCAGAACAAAAGGTTAGATCTAACGGGTGCCTGGCAGCCACACTCTCGGTGAGGGCGAGAATCGAGTAGTGCTTTTGTGTCTCAGAATATACCAATTAAATGCCTTAGGTTTGGTGACTTCCTATGTCGTGTCACATGTTAATGGCTTTGCAACCCATTAACAATCCTGATATTTACAGGAATATTTTAATTACATGAAATTCATACCATACTAAAAATTGATGAATACTTGAGTACGTGGGGTACTCAAGAAAAGATGGAATTATACTTGAAGTACGTGGGGTACTCAAGAAAATGAGAATTATACTTGAGTACGTGGGGTACTCAAGAAGAAATTGAATTATACATGTGTACGTGGTGTACACATGAAACTGGATTTATATATGAAAACTTGATTTACTCACAAACTATGTTTTCACACAAAGTATACAAACATGAAATACAAAACTGCATGAATTCACACCAACTTTATGTTGACGTTTTTCCAAAACTCACATGTATTTCAGGTAATTAGAAGTGGATGTGCGTGCGGTCTTACCCATGCTCGTGGATGTCGCTTATGTTTATCTTTAAATAAAGTTGTAAACTTTTAAGACAATGCTTTATGCGTCTTAGCGATGTAAACGCTAACGTATGTTTTCAAATTATGGTATTTGAAGTTATTTTCTTGAGCATGTAGTATGTTTACTCTTCGTATGCAATGAGAACCTTTCATGATCACACCTCGTGCTTCCGCCGCAGAAAGGGGTGTGACAAGAAAGTCAAACGCAGTTTGACTTTAACGCTAAAACGAATGGAAAAGAATGAAAGAACACTTACAACGGGTCCCCGCAAGTTTGATTTCCAAGTAATCTCAGGTAGGAAGTGTATAAACACAACCACTTAGAGAAAAACTCAGATTTCAAGTGGGTTTTACAAGTGAAGGGTGGGGGTATTTATAGGATTACTAGGACCGTTAGGATCGTTTCTCGATAACCGTGATCTAATCTCATCCGTACATGAGTTGGAATGTTATGGATGCTTCAATTGGCCCCCCATTATCAGTAATCAACATGTGGTATTGGGTTTTTGAGTGTGCAACAGCTGGAACCAAGCTGTTAGAAGATTCTGAAGTGCTGGGAGGTCCTTACAGACCATATGGGTAGGGCCTTACGGTCCGTAAGCTAACAACTTTCGTAGAATGTCAGTTTTGGTCCCTACAGCCCCTAAACTTGGTTTTCGATGCATTTTTGACACGTTTAAGCCCCGTTAACCCCATTCAAAGCTCTAAAATGAAGTTAAAGTATAGGGAACTTAAAATGTGCTCAAAAACATCTCGGATGTCGGTTCGTTTGGCCGTACGGTTGCGTTGTTCGGTTAATTACGACGGAAGTCGTAACGGACGCAAAAACTGTCCAAATTGCACGACGAATGGATTTTTCTTATGCCAAACACTAAAATAAAATGTTTTAGTGCTTACGTAAATTTTTGGATTTCCGGATGTATTCAGAATGTAAGTTATGCGTGAAAATGCAAACTTGTGCACTTTTTGACGCTTTTAGTCCCTGAATGACCCAAAAGTTTATTTTAGCACACCGAACACCTCAAAGCCTATTTCTAAGCTATATAAAGGATATTTAAGGTGTGTTTAACTTATGGTCATGTTCTGGAATGTCTGTTTCAGTACGAATCATCATACTTTCGCAGTTTGTCGAATTTAGTCCCTGTAAGCGATTAAACTTGATTTCAACACACCCAACCATCCAAAAATTATTTCTAAGTTATGTGAAGGTTATTTAAGGTACGTTAAGCCTATTTCACTATTCCGGAGTGTTCGTTGCATTAAAATGGTTATATTTACACATCAGAGCGCGTATAACCTTCCATAAAGCGATTTAAAGCTTGAAATCGAACAAGAGTTGATATGTGCAAACGATACACATATTTTTACAAATCCCAAGTATGAAATACAATATTTCATTGGTTTGAAATTTGTTTGATGGTTGAAGTGACACAGGTGTCACACGTTCGTCGTCCTTGTGTAGGACAACAACCTTAAAACTTACTAGACAAAACTCTATCATGAAGTCCCTCATTTTTATATCGACTTAATCGCCGGGCCAATGGCGAGCGGGTCATTAGTTAATAGCGCTATTAGGGTTGACAAGCCTCACACCGTGCCATTCGTACGGGCGTGTACTAATGGATCTGGGCAAACTGTCAATGATGATAGACATTGACGTAGGTCACAACTATTGTTCGTCAGTTGTCGATATGGTAACGGTCTAGTGGTTCACATGGGGAAGCCCCCACTAATTAGGGATATGGTTTGGGAAACACAAAGATACTGGTTAACTCGTGGTTTATGAAACAACTTATGGTTTTCAAAACAAACTTCTAAAACCAAACAACCAACTGTGAACTCGCTCAACTTTGTTGTTGACTCCTTGTTACATGCCTTGCAAGTCGTTAGGTATCTATGGAGCTTGCACGGGGAGGCGTGGTCGTTGTGGGACATGGACTGTCGAGTCCCATGCTAAACATTTAAACTTATGAACTTATTACTTATGTTTTGGGTTTTACCTTTAATGCTTTCGCTGTTTAATTTGAACTTGGTTAACTAGTTTTTGAACACCAATTATATTGCGTGGTTGGATTTTATCTATTTTAAATACATTGTTCAATATGATTGGTGGTTGGATCATGGTCATGTCACGCCTCCAAGCGGTGATACTCCGCGTGTGGATTTTGGGGGTGTGACAGCTTCAAGACGTGCTACTGGAGTATACACTTCATCATAGTCCAAACCTTCAACTTGACTGAAACCTTGGACCACCAATTGAGCCTTGTTCCTAACAATCACTTTAGCATCATCTTGTTTGTTTCGAAACACCCATCATGTGCCAAGAGCATGTTTTTCTTGAGGTAGCTACTCAAGCTTCCATACTCCTAGTCTTTCGAACTGATTGAGCTCTTCATGCATGACATCAACCCATCCAGGTTCCTGCAAAGGAACACTAATGTTTTTATGCTCAATCTGTGAAATGAAGCAGGAGTATAGGGCCAGAGATTCAAACTTTGAACACCAGCAGTTATAGGGCAGTTAAAGGGCCAATTATATTCGTAATTGGACACCAGCAGTTACAGGGCCAATTATATTCGACGCTCTGGAATTGCTGCAGCAGGGGCTTGCAAGTTTGTTTTCAATTTTGAAAAACTTCTTGACACTATTCCAGATTGCTCCCCCTCATTTGGTGCAGTCGCATTGTTGATCACCGGTAGATCTACAGTGCAATCTGAGGGAATCAATCCCGGAAACAGAGAAGTTCCTTGAACATTTGAGGTTCCTGAGGAGGCTTCAGTGTTGCGAACTGCACCATCAGGAACAGCTACAGCAGGTTTAGAAATCGGCTCCTGAACTGTTGAAGAATGAAGTTGCTTTGGAGTATCCATGTGAAATCCTGATGGATCCACAGTGAGTTTTGAGCATGTT
This sequence comes from Helianthus tuberosus, assembly GCA_030545235.1. NCBI lineage: Eukaryota > Viridiplantae > Streptophyta > Magnoliopsida > Asterales > Asteraceae > Helianthus > Helianthus tuberosus. The sequence continues at coordinate 89,876,230 of CM060418.1, read as the reverse complement.
TTGTAACGGCACATCTTCATCTTTATCTTCATCTTCAATGGGAATATGCATCTCTGAACTAGAAGCACCTGGATTAGCAATTTCATCAGATAAAATAGGAAATGATTTAAACAAGGAGGAATAATCATATAGCCAATCAGGTCCAATGCGAGCATCTTTTGGATTTTCTTCCAACCAATCCACATGATATACTTCCACGATTTATTTCTTGACCTTGTTGTACACACGATATGAGGTATTCTTAGCATAGCCAATGAAATAGCAAGGATCTCCTTGAGCTTCAAATTTTCCATTGGAATCCATGAGAAGAAGCACACACGGACAACCAAAAGTGCGAAAGTGTTGCACCGAAGGTTTTTGACCATCTACAATTTCATAGGGAGTCTTCATGTGTTGTTTATTGATCAAGGCATGATTCTAAAGATAACAGGTCGTATTCAATACTTCTGCCCAAAATATCAGTGGAAGACCTGAATCTGTCAGCATTGTGCGAGCATCTTCAATGAGAGTTCGATTGCGTCTTTCTGCTACTCCATTCTATTGAGGAGATCTAGCTTTACTGTACTGACAATCGATTTCTTTCAAGGCACAAAATTCATTTAGCTCAGCATTCTTGAATTCCGTCCCGTTGTCACATCGAATAATCTTCACTCGTTCATTTTCTTAATTTTCCAAATGAGTTACAAATTTCTTGATTAATCCAGTTGTCTCACTCTTTTATTCTAAGAAAAGTGCGAAAGTGTTGCACCGAGGGTTTTTGACCTTCTACAATTTCATAGGGAGTCTTCATGTGTTGTTTATTGATCAAGGCATGATTCTAAAGATAACAGGTCGTATTCAATACTTCTGCCCAAAATATCAGTGGAAGACCTGAATCTGTCAGCATTGTGCGAGCATCTTCAATGAGAGTTCGATTGCGTCTTTCTGCTACTCCATTCTATTGAGGAGATCTAGCTTTACTGTACTGACAATCAATTTCTTTCAAGGCACAAAATTCATTTAGCTCAGCATTCTTGAATTCCGTCCCGTTGTCACATCGAATAATCTTCACTCGTTCATTTGCTTGATTTTCCAAAAGAGTTACAAATTTCTTGATTAATCCAGTTGTCTCACTCTTTTATTCCAAGAAAAACACCCAAGTGAAGTGAGAGAAATCATCGGTGATGAACAAGCAGTAAGCCTTTCCTCCAATACAAAGCACATTGATGGGACCAAACAAATTCATGTGCAGCAGTTCCAAGACTTTTGAGGTCGTGTGCACAGGTTTAGACTTATGAGGCCATCGATGTTGCATTCCACGATCACATGCTTCACATTTCTCTATCTGCATGAAATCATTGATTGGCAAGTTCCTGACTAAACCTCCTGTTGCTAATCGATTGACATTTTTCGTGTTCAGATGACCCAATCGGCGATGCCACAACATAACATCCTGTTCGGCTATTTCCGGGAACAAAAAAGTAACTTGATCAGTGGGAGCTTTGTACATGTCAATCACGTATGTGTTTTCCCTGCGCTCAGCTTCAATCAAAAACTAGTCTTCAGGTATGATAATTCCTAGTTTCAGAATGACGCAGCCACTCTTGGTGAAGAGAACCTCCATTCCTTTGTCGCACATCTGTTATACGCTCAACAGGCCATGCTTTAGCTCAGGGACATACTTCATGTCTGAAAAGGTGTGAACTCCATTTTTGACCGTGCACTTCATGGTGATTCTTCCAAATTCTCCTCCCGCGAAGTTGACACATCATCCGTCGAATATTTTTATGTCATTCAACTGGGATATGTCTCCCGTCATGTGCCTAGAACAACCACTATCATTAAACCAAAGTCTAAAGATAGCCCTCCATAGTCATTCCTGCACATTTAGCGGAATCAGTTAGAAATTAGAACCCAGGCCGTAGGGGACCTGAGTTGACCATAGTTGTAACAACCCGGCTTTTGGAAAGTCAAGGTACAAGTCAAAGTCAAAGTCAAAGGAAGAAAAGATTGCTAAATGTGATCTGTCACTCCTTGCTTAATTATGGATTGTACTCCTTGACTTGTAATCGATACTCTAGTTTACATTACATTAGTTGTATTATGTGGAGTGAGTGCTGATAATCACAGTTTATCGCTAATCAACTTATCGCTATCTAATCGCTATCGCATCGCAACTTGAGTTACAGGTTATAGATATTGTTTTACGTGTGTGTGCTATTATGTGTTACTTGTGCATGTTAATATTTGTCTTGGATATTAATCGCAAACGCAATCGCAACTCTATCACAACGCAATCTCATCGCAACACAAAACGTAGAATGAGTATGTTTAGGTTTATGACTGTTAGTTAGGGTATTTGGGAAATTAATGAGAAATACTATCGCATCGCTTACTCGCACCGCATCGCAACGCTCAACGCACGAAACGAAATATCAAAAACTAACTCACCAAATCCATCCGATCGAATGACCATTCGATCGAATGGTCATCCATCCGGATGACCATCTGATCGGATGGCCATCCGATCGAACCACCCTTCGATCCATTCCTACACCGCCTCTTCACCTCTTTTTCCTATAAATAGCACATGTCACATCACATGAAAAGTGATGTGACGGCTCTCATTCGACCAGCACGTTCCAGCTCCCTTTTCTCTCAATTTCTCGCGATCCTTGTAAGTTTTCAACCCAAAATCTTGTACTTCTATCATCTACACGCACTTTCTCATCATCTTCACCATCAAATTTTCACTTTTCACCATGGAATCAATCTGATTTGGGGTGTTCTAGGGTGATGTCATCATGAGTTCTCATGAACTCCAAAGTGTGACCTCATTCCACCAAGAACAACTCAGATCTAAGTGATTTCAACATGTTTAAACACAGAATTCTCCTAAATCTAAGCATAACCAAAGTGTTTCAATCTTTTCTTCAGTAATCTCAACTTTTCACATAAAACTGATAGAATCGGATCTCGTTCCGGCCTTCTACTCGTTCCATAGTGAAGTGTTGGACTGAGAATGGAATTCTACTGGAGAGACAACCGATTAACGGAGTAAACAAGAACAACCATCAAGAAAAGTTAGCCGATCAGGCAGGGTGATTCCCATCCGACCGGACGACTTGGACTTGATGGGGTTCCCGTTGTTTAACACGTTGTCATGTCGTCTTGGTTCAAACATCACACTTTCTAAACTTTGCAAACTCCATAGATTTCAAAAATGAACAAGTTACCAAACGGGTTGCCGTCCGATCGGATAGCCATCCGATCGAACGACAGTCTGATCGGACGACTTGTGGCTCTTTGCACTTAAAAATTTTTACAAAAATATAAAGAAGATCAGTTTCAGCGAACTGCCATCCGAATGGACGACCATCCGTCCGGATGACTTGATTTGTAGAAACACTTCTTGTTTTATCAAATGCTACAACGAAAACTTCAAAGTTCCATCATACACAAACACACCCACCCCAGACGAGTGACCCTCCGAGCGAATGGCCATCCGTCCGGATGACCATCTGTCCAGAAGGTTATCCGACCGGATGACAATCCGTCCCACAACTTCACTTGTCTCGTTTAATGCACTGTTCAATGCTTATACTATCCTACTATGTTCAGGCTAATCTCTCAGCGCTCCCTTCAATCCAACAGGGTGTTTAGTTACTAAACACAATCTGTGAGTATACTCGATCCCTTTTTGCTTTATGCACTTTTGGGTGTTACATACGTTACCTATATCAAATCACAATCAATCACACAACGCAAACACATTTTATACGCTAACCGCTCTGCATGTTATACGTGTTACTCGATGAATGCTTGCATGTTATGTTTAGACAGTGATTGTTGCCTGACACCTTAGCAACGATAGTACTATAGTTTGGACTCAGCACTATAGTTTGGACTCAGCACCTATCGTGGACGGGGGTTGCTAAGGGTATTTCTTCACATGTCACAGTGGTGATATGTGTTGTGCACTCTACAACTCGCAGTCACGTCTGTGCATACTTCATTGTCGATAACCTACTTGCTTCACATTACACATGTTACATGCTGGTTACGCGTAAATTGCTTTCGCTACTATTATGTTATCAAACTTGTAAGCTCACCTTTACACTATGTGTATTTACTTTATTTTTAACGTATGTGACAGGTGTTTAAGATTCTAGGATGGTTGCTATGTGGAACCAAGTTAGTGAGAGTCTAGAAACGAACAATTAATATTTGAGGTGTCGGAACTATGATTTGTCTATGAGATATCTATGTCTGTAATAACTACTTTATATGATGAGTTATGGTATGGGATATAATGTTAATTATCTGGTAATTTAGTTGTTATGGATTTCTTCTGGACAATCTATTTCGCTCAGTGCCGCGCCCCGATGTTTCCGCCATCGGTTGGGGTGTGACAGATTGGTATCAGAGCCATAACTATAGGGAATTAGCAAGACTCGACCTAGTCCGGGTCGATGTCTTGTAAACGACCTAGTCTATAGTTTAATACCAACAGACCGACTTGTGCAGACCCGGTAGGGGTTTTGTGCAAGCTTACTCGATACTCTCGCTCACATGCACTGTACGCTACAACTTTGCGCGAACGTCGCATACTACAGCTTCGCGCAAGGACAGCCTTTCCTAAGTCTGGAAACACACACAATTTTCCAAAATTTGTCGCATAAGCGAAGCGAGTTTGGTCGAGATTAGGTATGAAAGCCGCGAACTCTAGATAAGATCGCTCGCTGATGCGACTTTTTACTATAAACACGAGATGAAACAGGAGTGAAATCCATACTTCGACGCAGATTTTCCCCTCTATCTCATGATTCTATCACACAACCAGGAATGCAGTAGCTAAGTTATGGGTGGGACCCAAATCTTGGTGACTCGTTCCACTCTTGATTTTAGTTTTACAACGCTCTCACCAAAGTCTCGACGGACTCCAACGACTAGATCCACACAAAGGCCGAAAGGATGTATGCCATTCCCCGCATATCGGTGAGAAAGAGAGCACAGTCCCTTAGGCCAAGGGTGTATTTGAAGTCCTGAGAATAGTTGAATCACTTTGGGTAGTCAATGTCTAGCACACCCGAGACATTCTATTCGTTTTTATGTGTTTTGATTCTGGATTCGCACCCGCTGACTTTGTGATGTATAGCTCTTATGAGGATTTTTATGTGTGTTTTATGTGGTTTTACATGTTTATGTGTTTCGATTTTGGTGATTTATACGCTTTTGGCTATTCGCTTTGATAAACACACACGACTCGCACTGCACATCTCAATACGCTAACAAATCGCGGAACCATCGCATGCTATGTTACTCGCTAATCACACTCAAAACTCTCAATCGCTTTACGCAGCTGTGAAAGATAGGTGAATACGAGCAATAAATATAGGTGAATACGTGCAAAATATAGTATAAAGCATGGTTGTGGCGAGCTATGTACTTATGTGCTTACGTGTTTACGTGCTTCTGTGCTTACGTGCTTATATGGTTTATATGCCTATGTGATCATGTGACTATATGATTAGACGTGTTCCTGTGCTTTATATAGAAGTAGACTTGGGTAATTCGATAGGCTATACTCGACTTAATCGATTTGCGTCTAAGTCCTATGGCGATGTCTGCTGCAGACAATGTCGTCATTCGGTACGCATCACTCTCGCGCCGCTCGTCGAAATCACGCTGACAAACGCATCGCATCGCTAGTTGCTAAACAAATGGCTAAGGTTATTCCTCAAATTGTCAGTGAACTTAACGAGAACGCTAGCAAGTCCTCTGAGGAATCAAGAACTGATTCGCCAAAAGCTACTTATAGCTTTAAGCAATTTAAAGCCTGCGACCCTAAAGAATTCACCGGAGAAGACGGGCCTAAGGCCATGTTTCAATGGTTCGATTCAATTGAAGTCACTCTGCGCCAAAGCGGTTGTCCTGATAATCTTCGCACTATTAACGCTACTAGCATTTCCAGTCCAGGGCTCTGGACTGGTGGACTGCCGAAAGAAACAAGCACGGAAATGATGCTGCCTATGGGCTTACGTGGGATGAGCTGAAGGAAATCATGATGAATGAATTCTGCCCTCCCCATGAGCTTCAGAAGCTGGAGGATGAGTTTTGGCACATCAAGCAAGAGGGTGGCGACAACGCTGGTTTAACTACTCGCTTTAAGCAGCTTAGCATAATCTGTCCTGGCCAAGTCTCTACTCCCGATATCTCCATCAAGAAATACATCCGTGCTTTACCGGATTGTGTTGCTGATTTCCTGCAAGCCGCGAAGACTAAAACTGTAACACCCGAAAATTTTAAAAATGTAAACAACCCTTATGATTTATAGTCCAATAGGAAACCCTAATTAAGACACCCAAGTTATTCTGCACAAACCCTAAGATTTCCAGAACAATCAGAATCAGGATTAGGGCCCCTAAAACTCAGGGGGGTATTACCCACTTGATAATTATCTTAATAAACTTACGGAGGAAGTTGAATTTAATGATGATGTCGACTCAGCTAGGCTAGTTCCACGCGTGGCAACCCTATGATCAATAGGTGTCCCTTACGGACCGTAACATTGATAGGCTTACGGTCCGTAAGAACCCTTACGGACCTCAACGTTGGGAGTGTTACGGTCCGTAAGCTAGCTCAAATTCGTGTATAAATAGCAGCGTTTGGCATTCGATTCTGGGTGTTCAAACGACGATAAAATTCAACTCAAACGCGGAGATATCGTCCAAATACTCTCAATTAACACACACGAAACACTAATTAGTATAGCGGGGTGCTGCCGCAATCAGGGTATTAACTCAATCGCTGCTACGATTCATTGTCCGATCGATTTGAACTATCCGATAGATGTTTAAGTGCTGCTCAAATTGGGCTTATACTTTGTCATTCGTCGTGATTTCAACGGGATGTTTGAGTGCTGTCCGAAAACGGACTATACTCCGTCCTTAGTTGTGAATCCGCTGGATGTTTAAGTATCGTACTTTGTCGTTCGTCGTTAATTCGATGGATCATCGTTAATTCGATGGATGAAGTATCGCACTTTGTCATTTGTTGTGAAGGTTTAATCTCGTGAGTTATCGTAAAAGCTGTATTAGTTAAATACCTAGTTTGTGTGCAAATTAGGTTAAGAGGATAATCAGTAAGCTAAACTCTGTCCGTATGAATCTACAATTGGAAACAAGGTAGCATCATTTGGAAAATTTTAAGGTACGGGTAGATTCCTTTCTTTCGATTTCTGTCAATTCTGATTTTAAACTCCGTATTAAGATAGTTATAAATTCCGTACGGATAGGTTCCTTTCTTTCAATTTATGTCGTTTTTATAAGAATCATTTCTTTCAATTTATGTCGTTTTGATACAAGTATATCATTCTGATTTTAAATTCCGTATTAAGATTTAAAGTTATAAGTTATAAGTTCTGTACGGATAGATTCTTTTCTTTCGATTTATGTCAATCCTGATTTTAAAATTCCGTATTAAGATTAAGTAAGTTATAAGTTCAGTACGGATAAGTTCCTTTCTTTCGATTTATTTTAAATTCCGTATTAAGATAAGTTATAAATTCCTTACGTATAGAATCCTTTATTTCGATTTATGTCAGTTAGGCACGTATAGAATCCTTTATTTCAATTTATGTCAGTTAGGTACATATAGAATCCTTTCGATTTATGTCCGTTGGGTACGGATCGACTCCTTCCTTTCGATTTATGTCATTTTAAGATAAGTATATTATTCCTGATTAAGATTTAGTTATGAGATAAGTTATAAATTCCATACGGCTAAAATCCTTTCTTTCGATTCATGTCCGTTGGATACGGATAGAATCATTTCTTTCGATTTATGTCAGTTAGATACGTATAGAATCCTTTCTTTCGATTTATGTCCGTTGGGTACGGATAAACTCCTTTATTTCGAATTACGTCATTTGGATATAAGTATATCATTCCTGATTATAAATTTCATATTAAGATTAAATTCTGAAATAAGTTTTAACTTCCGTATTAAGATTAAGTTATGAAATAAGTCATAAAATCCGTATTAAGATTAAGTTAGGAAATATGTGTTAGAAGTTACGAACGTTTTGAAAAAGGTTTTGCATCAGTTATTTAGAAAATGGTTTATACAAGTTTCATTTTCTACTCTAGTGGTTCCTTATTAACGAGTCAAGGTTTTATCTTGTTTCGTTTAATAAACCACAATTTTGGGACGAAATTGTCAAGATAGGATTGATATCCACACCTTGGTGACTGGTTCCACTCTTATATTTTCAATCTCGCCAAAGATTCGTATTTTCAATCAAACTCATTAAATTCGTACACTCCTCACGTCTTTGATTTTAGATTCATTTGACAGTCCGTTCGATTCCTATTTTAAGGATTTAAATTTAGCTTTCATGTCATGCGATAGTTTTCTGTTAAGTTGTACTCATTATCGCATGTTCCGATATATGTTCCGTTTTGTTCTGAAAATAAGTTTTATAAGTTATGTGAATAAGACTCTTTGTACTCTGATACCCTGAGTATCGCTTCTCGTGGAGTGTCCCACGAGCATGTTGTTGTGGCATCAACCTCATGTGCTCCACCCGTGACGGAGAGATCAGTTCACGGCGTCTCTTAAGTACAAGTGTGGTACATATATTAGGAGGCGTATGGATCGAATCCTAGAATTTAAGTATAAGGAGGTGGATAACGGGTATGCCAATTCGCCATCTCATGTGATAAGTATGCAGGAGTAGCTACCTGTGTATTGTCACGTTTTCAGTTTGCTCATGGGTACATCCGTATGATATGATTATGAAATTATGTTACTTTTAAATAAGCTTTTATTTTCCTCTGTCCGCACACTGGGCAAAACTTTCAAAAATTTTGCTCAGACGTACGTTTTTGTGTTTTCTTCTTTACGTCAGGTTATCAAGACAATCTGAGATGGGATTTGGAAGAGTGCTCGAGTGTTTGAAAAAAAGACGGTAGAAATAATTGTACTGGATTAGATATCCTTCATTAAGTTGTAAATCCTTGTAATACATTTAAGTATAAATGGAATTATGTTTTTGATCTGACTACCGTTATTGTGACACACCGGCCCGTTCCGGGTCGGGGTGTTACAGCTATGGTATCAGAGCAAAGGCTCTTTCCTGTAGAAAACTTAAACATAAGTTAGGACCTGTGAGGTAATGGGTAGACATTGGGTTAGGATTTCGATGTCCAATCAGTCAATACAACGGTTAGTAACTTTTCTTTTCACTTCATGATAGTCTCGAACATAAGTGTTTCGTCATCTTCATTGTTTTTACTCTAGGTTTATTTCAAGTATGACTATTGATCATAATGGGTCGCGTTCAAGTATGATTATTAATATATATATAGGTATGCAATAATTTCGAGGACGAAATTTTTTTTTAAGAGGGGTAGATTTGTGACACCCGAAAATTTTAAAAATGTAAACAACCCTTATAATTTATAGTCCAATAGGAAACCCTAATTAAGACACCCAAGTTATTCTGCACAAACACTAAGATTTCCAGAACAATCAGAATCAGGATTAGGGCCCCTAAAACTCAGGGGGGGTATTACCCACTTGATAATTATCTTAATAAACTTACGGAGGAAGTTGAATTTAATGATGATGTCGACTCAGCTAGGCTAGTTCCACGCGTGGCAACCCTATGATCAATAGGTGTCCCTTACGGACCGTAACATTGATAGGCTTACGGTCCGTAAGAACCCTTACGGACCTCAACGTTGGGAGTGTTATGGTCCGTAAGCTAGCTCAAATTCGTGTATAAATAGCAGCGTTTGGCATTCGATTCTGGGTGTTCAAACGACGATAAAATTCAACTCAAACGCGGAGATATCGTCCAAATACTCTCAATTAACACACACGAAACACTAATTAGTATAGCGGGGTGCTGCCGCAATCAGGGTATTAACTCAATCGCTGCTACGATTCATTGTCCGATCGATTTGAACTATCCGATAGATGTTTAAGTGCTGCTCAAATTGGGCTTATACTTTGTCATTCGTCGTGATTTCAACGGGATGTTTGAGTGCTGTCCGAAAACGGACTATACTCCGTCCTTAGTTGTGAATCCGCTGGATGTTTAAGTATCGTACTTTGTCGTTCGTCGTTAATTCGATGGATCATCGTTAATTCGATGGATGAAGTATCGCACTTTGTCATTTGTTGTGAAGGTTTAATCTAGTGAGTTATCGTAAAAGCTGTAATAGTTAAATACCTAGTTTGTGCAAATTAGGTTAAGAGGATAATCAGTAAGCTAAACTCTGTCCGTATGAATCTACAATTGGAAACAAGGTAGCATCATTTGGAAAATTTTAAGGTACGGGTAGATTCCTTTCTTTCGATTTCTGTCAATTCTGATTTTAAACTCCGTATTAAGATAGTTATAAATTCCGTACGGATAGGTTCCTTTCTTTCAATTTATGTCGTTTTTATAAAAATCATTTCTTTCAATTTATGTCGTTTTGATAAAAGTATATCATTCTGATTTTAAATTCCGTATTAAGATTTAAAGTTATAAGTTATAAGTTCTGTACGGATAGATTCTTTTCTTTCGATTTATGTCAATCCTGATTTTAAAATTCCGTATTAAGATTAAGTAAGTTATAAGTTCAGTACGGATAAGTTCCTTTCTTTCGATTTATTTTAAATTCCGTATTAAGATAAGTTATAAATTCCTTACGTATAGAATCCTTTATTTCGATTTATGTCAGTTAGGCACGTATAGAATCCTTTATTTCAATTTATGTCAGTTAGGTACATATAGAATCCTTTCGATTTATGTCCGTTGGGTACGGATCGACTCCTTCCTTTCGATTTATGTCATTTTAAGATAAGTATATTATTCCTGATTAAGATTTAGTTATGAGATAAGTTATAAATTCCATACGGCTAAAATCCTTTCTTTCGATTCATGTCCGTTGGATACGGATAGAATCATTTCTTTCGATTTATGTCAGTTAGATACGTATAGAATCCTTTCTTTCGATTTATGTCCGTTGGGTACGGATAAACTCCTTTATTTTGAATTACGTCATTTGGATATAAGTATATCATTCCTGATTATAAATTTCATATTAAGATTAAATTCTGAAATAAGTTTTAACTTCCGTATTAAGATTAAGTTATGAAATAAGTCATAAAATCCGTATTAAGATTAAGTTAGGAAATATGTGTTAGAAGTTACGAACGTTTTGAAAAAGGTTTTGCATCAGTTATTTAGAAAATGGTTTATACAAGTTTCATTTTCTACTCTAGTGGTTCCTTATTAACGAGTCAAGCTTTTATCTTGTTTCGTTTAATAAACCACAATTTGGGGACGAAATTGTCAAGATAGGATTGATATCCACACCTTGGTGACTGTTTCCACTCTTATATTTTCAATCTCGCCAAAATTCGTATTTTCAATCAAACTCATTAAATTCGTACACTCCTCACGTCTTTGATTTTAGATTCATTTAACAGTCCGTTCGATTCCTATTTTAAGGATTTGAATTTAGCTTTCATGTCATGCGATAGTTTTCTGTTAAGTTGTACTCATTATCGCATGTTCCGATATATGTTCCGTTTTGTTCTGAAAATAAGTTTTATAAGTTATGTGAATAAGACTCTTTGTACTCTGATACCCTGAGTATCGCTTCTCGTGGAGTGTCCCACGAGCATGTTGTTGTGGCATCAACCTCATGTGCTCCACCCGTGACGGAGAGATCAGTTCACGGCGTCTCTTAAGTACAAGTGTGGTACATATATTAGGAGGCGTATGGATCGAATCCTAGAATTTAAGTATAAGGAGGTGGATAACGGGTATGCCAATTCGCCATCTCATGTGATAAGTATGCAGGAGTAGCTACCTGTGTATTGTCACGTTTTCAGTTTGCTCATGGGTACATCCGTATGATATGATTATGAAATTATGTTACTTTTAAATAAGCTTTTATTTTCCTCTGTCCGCACACTGGGCAAAACTTTCAAAAATTTTGCTCAGACGTACGTTTTTTGTGTTTTCTTCTTTACGTCAGGTTATCAAGACAATCTGAGATGGGATTTGGAAGAGTGCTCGAGTGTTTGAAAAAAAGACGGTAGAAATAATTGTACTGGATTAGATATCCTTCATTAAGTTGTAAATCCTTGTAATACATTTAAGTATAAATGGAATTATGTTTTTGATCTGACTACCGTTATTGTGACACACCGGCCCGTTCCGGGTCGGGGTGTTACAGCTATGGTATCAGAGCAAAGGCTCTTTCCTGTAGAAAACTTAAACATAAGTTAAGACCTGTGAGGTAATGGGTAGACATTGGGTTAGGATTTCGATGTCCAATCAGTCAATACATCGGTTAGTAACTTTTCTTTTCACTTCATGATAGTCTCGAACATAAGTATTTCGTCATCTTCATTGTTTTTACTCTAGCTTTATTTCAAGTATGACTATTGATCATAGTGGGTCGCGTTCAAGTATGATTATTAATATATATATAGGTATGCAATAAATTCGAGGACGAAATTTTTTTTTAAGAGGGGTAGATTTGTGACACCCGAAAATTTTAAAAATGTAAACAACCCTTATGATTTATAGTCCAATAGGAAACCCTAATTAAGACACCCAAGTTATTCTGCACAAACCCTAAGATTTCCAGAACAATCAGAATCAGGATTAGGGCCCCTAAAACTCAGGGGGGTATTACCCACTTGATAATTATCTTAATAAACTTACGGAGGAAGTTGAATTTAATGATGATGTCGACTCAGCTAGGCTAGTTCCACGCGTGGCAACCCTATGATCAATAGGTGTCCCTTACGGACCGTAACATTGATAGGCTTACGGTCCGTAAGAACCCTTACGGACCTCAACGTTGGGAGTGTTACGGTCCGTAAGCTAGCTCAAATTCGTGTATAAGTAGCAGCATTTGGCATTCGATTCTGGGTGTTCAAACGACGATAAAATTCAACTCAAACGCGGAGATATCGTCCAAATACTGTCAATTAACACACACGAAACACTAATTAGTATAGCGGGGTGCTGCCGCAATCAGGGTATTAACTCAATCGCTGCTACGATTCATTGTCCGATCGATTTGAACTATCCGATAGATGTTTAAGTGCTGCTCAAATTGGGCTTATACTTTGTCATTCGTTGTGATTTCAACGGGATGTTTGAGTGCTGTCCGAAAACGGACTATACTCCGTCCTTAGTTGTGAATCCGCTGGATGTTTAAGTATCGTACTTTGTCGTTCGTCGTTAATTCGATGGATCATCGTTAATTCGATGGATGAAGTATCGCACTTTGTCATTTGTTGTGAAGGTTTAATCTCGTGAGTTATCGTAAAAGCTGTATTAGTTAAATACCTAGTTTGTGTGCAAATTAGGTTAAGAGGATAATCAGTAAGCTAAACTCTGTCCGTATGAATCTACAATTGGAAACAAGGTAGCATCATTTGGAAAATTTTAAGGTACGGGTAGATTCCTTTCTTTCGATTTCTGTCAATTCTGATTTTAAACTCCGTATTAAGATAGTTATAAATTCCGTACGGATAGGTTCCTTTCTTTCAATTTATGTCGTTTTTATAAGAATCATTTCTTTCAATTTATGTCGTTTTGATACAAGTATATCATTCTGATTTTAAATTCCGTATTAAGATTTAAAGTTATAAGTTATAAGTTCTGTACGGATAGATTCTTTTCTTTCGATTTATGTCAATCCTGATTTTAAAATTCCGTATTAAGATTAAGTAAGTTATAAGTTCAGTACGGATAAGTTCCTTTCTTTCGATTTATTTTAAATTCCGTATTAAGATAAGTTATAAATTCCTTACGTATAGAATCCTTTATTTCGATTTATGTCAGTTAGGCACGTATAGAATCCTTTATTTCAATTTATGTCAGTTAGGTACATATAGAATCCTTTCGATTTATGTCCGTTGGGTACGGATCGACTCCTTCCTTTCGATTTATGTCATTTTAAGATAAGTATATTATTCCTGATTAAGATTTAGTTATGAGATAAGTTATAAATTCCATACGGCTAAAATCCTTTCTTTCGATTCATGTCCGTTGGATACGGATAGAATCATTTCTTTCGATTTATGTCAGTTAGATACGTATAGAATCCTTTCTTTCGATTTATGTCCGTTGGGTACGGATAAACTCCTTTATTTCGAATTACGTCATTTGGATATAAGTATATCATTCCTGATTATAAATTTCATATTAAGATTAAATTCTGAAATAAGTTTTAACTTCCGTATTAAGATTAAGTTATGAAATAAGTCATAAAATCCGTATTAAGATTAAGTTAGGAAATATGTGTTAGAAGTTACGAACGTTTTGAAAAAGGTTTTGCATCAGTTATTTAGAAAATGGTTTATACAAGTTTCATTTTCTACTCTAGTGGTTCCTTATTAACGAGTCAAGGTTTTATCTTGTTTCGTTTAATAAACCACAATTTGGGGACGAAATTGTCAAGATAGGATTGATATCCACACCTTGGTGACTGGTTCCACTCTTATATTTTCAATCTCGCCAAAGATTCGTATTTTCAATCAAACTCATTAAATTCGTACACTCCTCACGTCTTTGATTTTAGATTCATTTGACAGTCCGTTCGATTCCTATTTTAAGGATTTGAATTTAGCTTTCATGTCATGCGATAGTTTTCTGTTAAGTTGTACTCATTATCGCATGTTCCGATATATGTTCCGTTTTGTTCTGAAAATAAGTTTTATAAGTTATGTGAATAAGACTCTTTGTACTCTGATACCCTGAGTATCGCTTCTCGTGGAGTGTCCCACGAGCATGTTGTTGTGGCATCAACCTCATGTGCTCCACCCGTGACGGAGAGATCAGTTCACGGCGTCTCTTAAGTACAAGTGTGGTACAAATATTAGGAGGCGTATGGATCGAATCCTAGAATTTAAGTATAAGGAGGTGGATAACGGGTATGCCAATTCGCCATCTCATGTGATAAGTATGCAGGAGTAGCTACCTGTGTATTGTCACGTTTTCAGTTTGCTCATGGGTACATCCGTATGATATGATTATGAAATTATGTTACTTTTAAATAAGCTTTTATTTTCCTCTGTCCGCACACTGGGCAAAACTTTCAAAAATTTTGCTCAGACGTACGTTTTTGTGTTTTCTTCTTTACGTCAGGTTATCAAGACAATCTGAGATGGGATTTGGAAGAGTGCTCGAGTGTTTGAAAAAAAGACGGTAGAAATAATTGTACTGGATTAGATATCCTTCATTAAGTTGTAAATCCTTGTAATACATTTAAGTATAAATGGAATTATGTTTTTGATCTGACTACCGTTATTGTGACACACCGTCCCGTTCCGGGTCGGGGTGTTACAAAAACCATCGAAGAGACCTTTCTGCTCGCTGCCAGATTAACGACAAGCGAGTTCGGGCTGGTTACTTTGATAAAACCACCAAGAGTATTCACCAAGTTACCGCCGCTCCCACCGCTGAAACCGCCGCACCGCAAACCTCCAAGGCTACTCGTCGCAAGCGAAAGAACACCTGCAACAACAACAAGAACTGTGCTGTCACTGCCGCTCCACTCAATGCAGTACCCGCTCCGCCTCAAAACTAGAACCGCCAGGTAGCAGCGCCGGTGACCAATACACCGCTAGCCAAGCGTGCATATACTGGTCCACACCCGCTCTGCCCTACCTGTACTTATCACCATCCTGCTGGAATCGCATGTTGATTCTATGTTCACTACAACCTCTATGGCCACTTCACTGCCAATTGCCGTACTGGTCCCTAACAAGCTCAAGCTCAAGGTTAAGTTCAAGCTCCTGCTCTGCCAGCCCCTCTTCCGGCTCCACAGGGCCAACAAGCAGCTCCTGCTCCCGCAGCTCACGCAAGAGCCTGCTATACGTGTGGTGATCCCAACCATTTCGCAAATGTCTACCCCAATAGAGTGGTGAAGCAAGAGCCATATCAGCAACCAGCACAACAACAACACCAGCAGCAGCAGCCTCAGCAGCAGCAGCCCACGGACGTGCATTCAACATCAACGCCGCCAGGCTCAAGCAGACAACAACGTGGTTAATGGTATGTTCCCTATCAACGGTATATATGCTTCGTGTTTATTTGATACTGGAGCCAATAATTGTTTTGTATCGTTTGAATTCTAAAAGCTCCTAAATCGTAAGTGCGCCCATCTCCCTACGACGTTTGATGTTGAAGTTGCTACTGGAAGAACCGTCACTGTTCGTTCTGTTCTGCGTGATTGTACTCTTGAGCTCAATAATCAAGCCTTCCCTATCGATCTTATCCCGATGCAGCTCGGTAGTTTTGACATCATAGTAGGCATGGATTTTCTTCGTGAGAATCATGCTGAAGTCGTTTGTTTCGATAAAATGATTCGCTTCTCCCTAGCTAGTGGTGATCAACACTGTGTGTATGGTGAAACTCCATCGAAGGATCTCAAACTCATGTAATGTGTCCAAGCTAGCAAGTATCTCCGCAAGGAATACCAAGCTTTCTTGGTACACATCGTAGTAGCGGAGAAGGAAAAGAAAGAGAAGGCAATGGAAAAGGTGCCTGTGGTTCGTGATTTTCCTAACGTCTTTCCTGAAGATTTACCTGGCTTACCGCCATCTCGTGATATCGATTTTTGAATTGACCTTATTCCTGGAGCAAATCCTGTCGCTAGAGCGCCTTACCGTCTCTCTCCATCTGAAATACGCGAACTCTCGAGTCAACTCTAGGAATTACTTGACAAAGGCTTTATTCGCCCTAGCACCTCTCCTTGGGGCGCGCCTGTCCTTTTCGTCAAAAAGAAGGATGGATCGTTCCAAATGTGCATTGACTACAAGGAATTGAATAAGCTTACCATCAAGAATCGCTATCCCTTGCCTCGAATCAATGATTTTTTTGATCAACTACAAGGTGCTACTGTTTCTCGAAGATTGATTCACGCTCAGGCTATCACCAGTTACGAATTCAAGAGGAAGATATACCCAAAACCGCTTTTCGAACCCGATACGGTCACTACGAGTTTGTTGTTATGCCCTTTGGTTTGACCAACGCACCCGCGGTTTTCATGGATCTGATGAATCGCATGTGTAAACCCTTTCTCGACCGCTTCGTCATTGTGTTCATCGATGATATCCTGATCTATTCCAAGTCAAAAGCCAAACACGCGTGACATCTCAGTTTGGTTCTTAAACTACTCCAGGGAAACCGCCTTTACGCCAAATTATCCAAGTGCGAATTTTGGCTCTGGGAGGTTCAATTCCTTGGTCACATCGTCAATAGTCAAGGTATTCATGTCGATCATGCGAAGATAGAAGCAGTTAAGAGTTGGGTTACACCAAGGAACCCGTCTGAAGTCCATTCTTTTCTAGGACTAGCAGGTTACTATCGCCGGCTAATCGAAGGATTCTCTAAAATCGCTGTGCCGCTTACTTCTCTCAGGCACAAAGACAAGCCTTTTGTTTGGGGAACTGAACAAGAGACTGCCTTTCAAATTCTCAAGCATATGCTGTGCAATGCTCCTGTTCTCGCATTACCCGACGAAAACGATGACTTTGTAGTTTATTGCGATGCCTCTAACCTCGGTCTCGGTTGTGTTCTTATGCAACAAGATAAGGTTATCGCGTATGCCTCTCGTCAGCTCAAGATCCACGAGAATAACTATACAACCCACGATCTCGAGCTTGGTGCAGTTATTTTTGCGTTAAAGATTTAGCGACACTACCTTTACGGTACCAAGTGTACGGTCTTCATCAACCATAAGAGCCTCCAACACATCTTTAACCAGAAAGAGCTGAATATGCGCCAACGCCGATGGGTTGACCTCCTCAACGATTACGACTGTGAGATTCGTTACCACCCTGGCAAAGCAAATATCATTGACGATGCTCTAAGTCAACGAAGCTATTTGCATAGCGTTCGTAATACTCAAGCCCAGCACAATCTCGAAGCTCTTATACGTGATGCTCAAGATGCTTGTTTTACCGAACGCATCTTGAAAAAGGAAAGGATTATCAACAACGACGAACAACTAGTGAATAAATCGAATGACATATTTCATTATCTCAACCGAATTTGGATTCCTAAACGCACTAATTTACGACATATTATACTAGACGAAGCCCACAAGTCTCGCTATTCTATTCATCCCGGTGCAGACAAGATGTACCAGGACCTTCGCTACAAGTACTGGTGGCCGGGCATGAAAAAGGATATTGCTATCTATGTCTCTAAGTGCCTGACCTATTGAAAAGTCAAGGCTGAGCATCAATGCCCCTCTGGCTTACCCGTGCAACCCGAGATCCCTATGTGGAAATGGGAGAGTATAGCTATGGACTTCATAATGAAACTTCACCGCACGCCATCAGGTCACGACAGCATCTGGGTTGTCGTTGATCGTCTTACTAAATCTGCTCATTTTCTACCGATACGATAAGACTTTAAGGTAGAACGATTAGCATGGATCTACACCGATGAAATTATATGTCGACACGGGACACCTCGTGACATCATCTCTGACGGTGATGGTTGGTTTACCTCACGCCTTTGGGAAACGTTTCAATCTGCTCTCGGTACTACTCTTAATCTAAGTACCACTTTCCATCCCCAAACCGACGGTCAGACTGAACGATCCGTACCCTGGAAGACATGATTCGCTCGTGTGTCATAGATTTCGGTGGTAATTGGGACGTGCACTTACCTTTAGTCGAATTCTCATACAATAACAGTTATCATTCTAGCATTCAAATGGCACCATTTGAGGCATTGTATGGAAGAAAATGTCGATCGCCTATTGTATGGCAAAAAGATCGGAGACGCGCAAATTACCGGTCCTGAGCTGTTGCAAGAAACGACTGACAAGATCCTCCAAATCCGAGACAATGTGCTAAAAGCTCGGAGTCGTCAGAAAAGTTACGCCGATAGACGCCGCAAGCCCCTTGAATTTGATATTGGTGATCACGTTCTCCTAAAGGTTTCACCATGGAAGGGAGTGATCAGATTCGGCAAGAAAGGAAAGGTCGCGCCTCGATATGTTGGACCCTTTAAAATTCTGGAGAGAATTGGCAAAGTGGCCTACAGACTTGAACTACCGGAGGAACTTAGTAACGTCCACCCGACTTTCCATGTCTCGAACCTCAGAAAGTGTCTAGCAGAGCAGAATTTACAAGTGCCACTCGAGGATCTACAAATGGACGAAACATTACACTTCGTGGAAAAGCCTATCGAGATTATGGATCGAGACACCAAGAAACTCCGACGCTCACGCATTTCCATTGTGAAAGTTCGCTGGGAAGGCAAACGCGGCGCCGAGTTCACTTGGGAACTCGAAAGTGACATCAAGGCTAAGTATCCACAACTATTCGTTACGCTTGCGCCTTAATTTCAGGACGAAATTCCCTAAAGTAGGGGAGGCTGTAACAACTCGGCTTTTGGAAAGTCAAAGTACTAGTCAAAGGAAGAAAAGATTGCTAAATGCGATCTGTCACTCCTTGCTTAATTATTGATTGTACTCCTTGACTTGTAATCGATACTCTAGTTTACGTTACTTTAGTTGTGTTATGTGGAGTAAGTGCTGATAATCGCAGTTTATCGCTAATCGACTTATCGCTATCTCATCGCTATCGCATCGCAACTTGAGTTACAGGTTATGGATATTGTTTTATGTGTGTGTGCTATTATGTGTTACTTGTGCATGTTTATATTTGTCTTGGATATTAATCGCAAACGCAATCACAACTCTATCACAACGCAATCTCATCGCAACACCAAATGCGTAATGGGTATGTTTAGGTTTATGACTGTTAGTTAGGGTATTTGGGAAATTAATGAGAAATACTATCGCATCGTTTACTCGCACTGCATCGAAACGCCCAACGCACGAAACGAAACATCAAAAACTAACTCACCAAACCCATCCAATCGAACCACCCTTCGATCCATTCCTGCACCGCCTCTTCACCTCTTTTGCCTATAAATAACACCTGTCAGATCACATGAACAGTGATGTGACAGCTCTCGTTTGACCAACACGTTCCAGCTATCTTTTCTCTCGATTTCTTGCGATCCTTGTAAGTTTTCAACCCAAAACCTTGTACTTCTATCATCTACACACACTTTCTCATCATCTTCACCATTAAATCTTCACTTTTCACCATGGAATCCATCTGATTTGGGGTGATCTAGGGTGATGTCATCATGAGTTCTCATGAACTCCAAAGTGTGACCTCATTCCACCAAGAACAACTCAGATCTAAGTGATTTCAACATGTTTAAACACTGAATTCTCCTAAATCTAAGCATAACCAAAGTGCTTCAACCTTTTCTTCAATAATCTCAACTTTTCACATAAAACCGATAGAATCGGAGCTCGTTCCGGCCTTCTACTCGTTCCATAGTGAAGTGTTGGACTGAGAATGGAATTCTACTGGAGAGACAACCGATTAACGGAGTAAACAAGAACAACCGTGAAGAACAGTTAACCGATCAGGCGGGGTGATTCCCATCCGACCGGACGACTTGGACTTGATGGGGTTCCCGTTGGTTAACACGTTGTCATGTCGTCTCGGTTCAAACACTAAACTTTCTGAACTTAGCAAACTTCACAGATTTCAAAAACGAACAAGTTACCAAACGGGTTGTCGTCTGATCGGATAGCCATCCGATCGAACGAAAATCTGATCGGACGACTTGTGGCTCTTGGCACTTAACAATTTTTAGAAAAATATAAAGAAGATCAGTTTCAAGGAACCGCCATCCGTCTGGATGACCATCTGGCCAGAGGACTTGATTTGTAGAAACACTTCTTGTTTTATAAAATGCTACAACAAAAACCTTCAAAGTTCCATCATACACAAACACACCCATCCCAGAAGAGTGACCCTCCGAGCGAATGGCCATCCGTTCGGATGACCATCCGTGTGGAAGGTCATCCGACCGGATGACAATCCGTCCCACAACTTCACTTGTCTTGTTTTACGCACCGTTCAACGCTTATACTATCGTACTATGTTTAGGCTAATCTCTCAGCGCTCCCTTCAATCCAAGAGGGTGTTTAGTTACTAAAGAAAATATGTGAGTATACTCGATCCCTTTTTGCTTTAAGCACTTTTGTGTGTTACATACGCTACCTATATCAAATCACAATCAATCACACAACGCAAACACATTTTATACGCTAACATGTTATACGTGTTACTCGATGAATGCTTGTATGTTATGTTTACACAGTGATTGTTGCCTGACACCTTAGCAACGATAGTACTATAGTTTGGACTCAGCACATGTCATGGACGAGGGTTGCTAAGGGTATTTCTTCACGTGTCACAGTGGTGATATGTGTTGCGCACTCTACAACTCGCAATCACGTCTGTATATACTTCATTGTCGATAACCTACTTGCTTCACATTACACATGTTACATGCTGGTTACGCGTAAATCACTTTCACTACTATTATGTTATCAAAACTTGTATGCTCATCTTTACACTATGTGTATTGACTTTATTTTTAACGTATGTGACAGGTGTTTGATGCTAGGATGCTTGCTATGTGGAACCAAGTTAGGGAGAGTCTAGAAATGAACAATTAATATTTGAGTTGTCAGAACTATGATTTGTCTATGAGATATCTATGTCTGTAATAACTACTTTATTTGATAAGTTATGGTATGGTATGGGATATAATGTTAATTATCTGGTAATTTATTTGTTATGGATTTCTCCTAGGCAATCTGTTTCGCTCAGTGCCGTGCCCCGATGTTTCCGCCATCTATGTAAGAGACCTCGCGAAAGATCATATGACTCTTAGTATCGCTTGAGGTTTTAGACGATGAGGTAGATGTTGACGGTTTTGAGCACAGAGATTGGGATCTAGGAGGAACTTTGGGTTTCCAAACCTTGGTGTCTGAAATTTTGAAACATTTCCTTTAAAAGGTGTCGCGTTTGACTTCATTTGAAACCTATTTATATTTGAAAATTTTTTATTATCCCTTTTTGACAGATTCCAGTCTCAATCAGAGGGCTTGGTTTAGGAGGTCGTTTTTTGACAGATTGAGAATGCATAGCCTTCTGATGATACATGTTGCCAGATTAGTTGGGACGATGAACACAGTTTCTTGCCATGTGTCCCGGAATTCCACAATTAAAACACGTTAGCCTTTTTGAGAAAAGACATTTAGTTATGCTTGTGTTATTCTCGAGAATTGATCAAGTCTTTTCTTTTCATTTGACGCTGATTGCTTGTGTGCATGTTTGATCTTGGATGAACCCTGCTCACAGTTATCTGCACAAAAGTAAGTATCCGCAACTTTACCTTTCAATTTTCATTCAGTTTGCCTGAGAGTCGGGTTTTCCTTTTGAACTTTCTTTTTCCGTGATCTTCTGTTTTTACGTGATCATTTTTTCTTTGAAGGAACAGATTCAGGAGATTTTTGCTTCAGTTGAAACACTTTCTTCAGAATCTGATCATTTGGGGTCAAGAGCTGAATCATCTGTTGACTTAACTTTCACAGATTCCTTTTCCTCGGAAACTATGTTTTCAGGAGTTTTTGTAGAAAAGGTTTCCACAAATATCTCTTCTTCAGTTTCATCATTTGAATCAACTTTCGAATTAATTTCCATGGACCCCTTTTCTTCAGGCTCGGAGAGCTCATGAGTTTCTTTAGACTTGGTTTCTACGGATGTCTCTTCTTCACTTTTATCAACCTCTGAGTCCCTAACATCAACTGATTCTGGTTTGTCAGATGATGAGCAGTCTATGTCTGAAATAGTTTGACTCTCTTCTGTCGTGACACTGTGAGATTATAATTGTTCATCACAATCAGAATCTTTGGAAGAGCTATGCTCATTATCTGATGTTCCTGAATCTCTCTTTTGACTGTCAGATTTGTCAGATGACCCCTGTTTATCAATTTCTTTACTAACACAATAAAAAACATCAAGTTTTTCATCTTTATCATGAGTTTCTGATGTATCATTCGATGTTTTGGGCACACCAAAACAGTTGCCTGAATCATCAGAATTGATTTCTAAGTCACTTAAAATAGATGTTTCAAGTTTATCAGTCAATACATCAGTTTTTCCTGTCAAAACATTTTTAACACAACCATTTTCATCACAACCATAGTCTAAAATCACAGCACCAGATTCATCAGTTTTAGTACGAACACCCCAAGTCTCAGCAAGCCAAGAAAAAGCATAGTTCCAAGCATAAAGGTTATTTTTTATCATAAATAACATTATTAGCAACACTTTGATGTGATTCATCATCCGCTTTAGACTTCTCCTCTGTTCTTACTGACTCTACACATGAACTAGAACAGTTAGTGTTGTCAACATAATCAGAATTTACCGAACTTTCTTCTGTCTCCTCTGTGGATGTTTTAACTGGTTCTGTTTTCGTTATTGTTTCTGTCTTTTTTGCTTGTTCGGATTTACTGGCTGATTCATTTGAACAGTTTTCATTTGACCAATTTTTGTTTTCATTTGAACAACTTTCATTTTTAACAAAATTCATTGGTTTCTTGAAATCAGCGTGTTTGCCATTTTTGGATTTTAACAGTTCCCATGGAACATAATCACTAGGTTTATCATAAATCATTTTATCATAGTTCTTTATTTCCTGCTCAGTAATGGGCAGTCTAGAGAAATTATGATTATATGGTGGTGGAACCTGTGTATATCCCAAACCCTTTCCCTTGTTTTCTTTGAGTGCAAGTTGCACATTGCACAAATTACGAACAGTTTCACGGGAAGTATCAAATTTTTTAATGTTTAACTCATTTTACTTGGACTTTCCAGTGAGAATTTCCAGCTCAGCTTTCACAGAGTCGCATTCTAGGGTTTTTACTGTGAGTCTGTGTTTATAGTCATGAATTCAACATTGCTGTCGATTCACGTCTCTATGAAGCTGAGCTATATCCTTCTTAAGTGCGTCAATCTTTTCATAAAGAATTTTATTATTCTCTAAAAGACTGATGCACTTTCCCATTGCACTGTTGTAATCAGTGATCAATGCTGAGTTTTGTGACCTCAGAAATGCAACTTTCTTTCTATAGTGTTTAGTACATCAAAGGGAATTTACCATCTCGGAGAGCGATCTCGGTTCCTTAGTTTGTGCCATCAAGCATTGATGAACCTTTTCAGCAGCAGCAGCAGCTTCAGACAGCTTCATGGATTCCACTTATGCAACTGCATCAGCCCAATTCAAGCCACGCTGTTCCTGCGTAATCAAGGTCATTCCAGCTCCATAGTTTCCTTGTCCAGTCGAAGTCGAAGTCTCAACAGGTGTGACAGGAACCATTGACCTTTCCTTGTTCCGACCTGCAGCTGCTTGAGTAGCCTCATATCCCACTGGTGCCCTTTTGCAGTCCCTAGCAAAGTGTCCCGGCTCATAGCACCTGTAGCACCTTAGCCTGTCTTGCAGCACTCCAGGACTAACATTCATTGGACGACGCCCATATTTTTTAGTAAACTTGTCTGCTTTAAAGGTTGACATAGCAATATTCTAAGCCACATCCAGTTCATCCAAATCTTCTTCAACCACCTGATTCACCTCTAGAGTTATTTCACTTGAAGGCATGAGATCACCAGCTAAGAAAGCATTTAAACTGGTGATCATAGAAGCTGCGAGAGCCATTTTTTCTTCATTTTGCTTAGTCAAGAAGGCCATATGTTCCATTGAAGGTGTGGATGGAACACTTTGAGATGTAGGCTAGGTGGTAGAACCAAAAGCAACATTAGCATGTTGTGGCTGAGGCTGGGGTTGCTGCTGAACACTGGTGGTATTGACAGTTGTAGCTTGAGATGAAGGAAGTGACATTCCGTACACGTAGTTGGATTTTGGTGCTGCTACAGGACTGAACACAATATTTGGATTATTGTTCATAACTCCATGAACTGGACTGAAAACCAGATTTGGATGACCTTGAGTCATCAAAGCAGCATTGTTGGGACTAGTCATTCCAGCAGGCATCAGTGAATTCTTGTGATTTATCTCTCTCTGCTGATTATTAATCTCATAAGACTTGATTGTGGCAATCAACTCAGTAAGTGTCATTTCATTCAGATCCTTCATACGCTTAATCATTGAAACCTCGGCATCCCACCCTTTTGGTAGTGAGTTCAGCAGTAGACGGTTCATTCCACTGTTTGAGATGTTGATTCCAGCACTAACCATCTGGGGCACAAGTTTGACAAATCTCCTTATCTGGTTTTCAACAGTTTCTCCATAGATGTGATTACAATAATGGAACTGTTGATTCATCATGTTCATTCTGCTTGCCTTCATATCAACATTTTCCTCAAATAAGTGTGTCAGCTGATCCCAGATTTCCTTTGCACTCTTGCAGTTTTGGACGGCAAATGAAATGCCTGGACTAAGTGCCATTGAAAGAGTTTCAAACGCAGTTTCATATTCAGCTATGACCTTTCTGTCTTCTTCGGTATATATGCCTTCGGGTTTTGGAATCTGGGTTTGAGGGTCATCTTCAGTAGCATACATGATAGTACGTGGTCCATTCTTAATGCTCCCCCAAACGTGAGGTTCCTTCACCTTACAGTATTGCTCAAACCTGAACTTCCACTCATAGTAATCGTCTCCGTACAGAAAGCTTGCACCCTTAGTAGACGTGCCAATAACTTGATGGAGTTCTTGATGGAAAGCTAAAGATTGAGTCTGAATAGCAGCAAGGGTAGCATTGGCTAGATCAGCAGCAGTCACAACGCCGTTCATAACACCATTTGGGTTCAACATAGTGTCCGAAATGAAAAGTCTGAAGTCTAAATAGCGATCCGAGATGGTTAATCCAAGATGAACAGTGGTCTGAGATGGTACTGTATCTGAGATGATATGTTTGTCCGAGATGGTACTGTATCTGAGATGAAAGACAAAGACAATATTCAAACAGTTTATCCGAGATGGCTTGAATATTGTCCGAGATGCTTTGAATGTTGTTCGAGATGATGACTATCTTCAACAGGTGTTGTCCGAGATGGCTAGATGATTATCCGAGATGACTTGATGATTATCCGAGATGGTTTGATGATTGTCCGAGATGGTTTGAAGTTTATCCGAGATGATATGATAATTATCCGAGACGAAGGCAATCTTCAAAGTAGATGATCCGAGATCATCCGGGATGCAATGAAGATTATCCGAGATGCAAGTAAGCGGGTCCGAGATGATCAGAAACAGGTCTGAGATGATCAGTTCTTCAGCAGAAACGAACAGAAACAGTACTAGTCAATAGTCCGAGATCTAGAATCGTTGTGATATCAGATCCGAGCCTAGAAATATGTTCAACAGGCTCTAATACCAATTGTAAGTCTCGATACAAGATCACAATGATATCATACAAGCTTGTTTGGGGGCGGAATCACACAAATAAACAATGATTCAAAGAAAGGAGATGAAGTAGAAAGATTCTTGATTGATGATTAGATTTTGCATACAAAAGATGATAGTCAAATACAAGATTTCTATGATGTCACCAACACTAATCACTTAAACATAATATACTATTTATAGAAAGTGTTTTGGGAGGATGCTCTCTAAACCCTAGGCCCATTTCCATAAAAGCCCACTCCATATCCACTAATCTCCTTACCTACTAATCCATAAACCTAATTAGGGCCTAACAGATAGGTGACCACGCATCAGCATGAATGAGCTCGTGCTTCTTCTAGACGGCACTAGTAAGTTCTACCTTTTGATTAGTACTTTTCGTTAATCTCACAATTTTATGTCGAGAAGAGATTATGTAGCTTCATCGTCGTTCTTTGTAGAAATTGCGCTCTATCACCGGGCGTTCCCAGCTAACGCTGGGGTTATGGGTGTGTGGCCTCTGCACGAGGATGAGGAGCTCTTGTATGAGCAGATTCGTCCTAACTTTATGTATCCTGTGGCGGACCTCTTTGCTACGCCGCCAACTGCGATCGAATGTGCGCATATACCGAACCCTAGGCCGTGTAGGACTATAACTCCTACTGGATTCCAGCAAGGAGTCTATAGCTTCTTCGGAACATGGGCTAAAATCTCCCCCTGATGTGTTTCCAGGCAGCCTGCATGAACTCGAGGTTGATCATGAAGAGAAAAAACTAAAGAGGGTGAGAAAGAAGAAAGTGGTAACCGTTGCTGTGGAGGTGCGCCCTAAGAAACTAGAGGCGACTGGTGCAACGTCTTATGCTGCATCGCGCAAAGGTAAGGCTCGTCCTCAACAACGTAGCCTAGATGACTTTGTGTATGTTGCTTACTTCTTAGAAGAACTGTATTCTATAGGTGCAAAGGTTAAAAGCAGAGGGGCATCAGTCGCGCGCAGTTCTAGGAGCGCGAATACCAAGGGTCAGCCCTCAAGTGCAACTCCTACATTCACTCCTACTGAAGACGAGGTGGAGATTGATCCGGTTCCTGAGCTGATTAGGACGAAAACATCAAAGAGGCAACGCGAGGAGTCGATGCCTGACCCCGCCCCTGGAGCTAAGAAGGTTGCATCAGGTAAACCTCTAATTGGGAAAAAGGGAAATGTTCAGTGTCTGATGACTCAAATCTCACAGGGTAAGTTCTTTGTAACTTAGTACTGTTAAAACATTTCCATGTTCTCAATTATGTGTTAACATAGTATATATCATGTAGAACCAAAAGTTGTGTAGTGTAGAATCAAAATCATTCATCCTAAACTTGCGCCCAAGGCACCTTCGCTTCCTGTTGATGATTCAAAGGAGGCGGGAGGTGCACCTGAGGCTGTTGGTGAAAAAGCTGTGGAGGTTGAGAAACTGGTCGAAGCTGTCTTTGAGTGTGTGGAGCGGGTTGTGCAGGTTTAAGAACATGTTGAAACTGAAGTTCAGCAGACTGCCACAATCGAGGTTGAAAAACCTGTGCAAATGGTCGAAGAGCCTGCTCAAGAGGTGTAACAACCCGACTTCTTGGAAAGTCAAAGTCAAGACATGTCATTACTTAGATCTGTCAATTCTTGCTTAATTATTTATACTCTCGAGATTCCGATTATCACTAATGGGTTTGTACTATGTTTTCGACTATCAAACGCATTTTAAACGCTTATTACAACGCGTATTCCAAATGCAGTTATCGCATTTAATGCTATTTACAGTTGTTAATACTATTTAAACGCACTTTATCGCATTGTCACTATTGCTATCGCAACGCAACACAAACTCGAAAAGCAGTTATTGGTATTGTTCTATGTGTGTGTGTTATTACGTGCTTTACTTGTGTGTGCTTTATTTATGTTTTGGGATGTTATTCGCAAACGCAATCGCAACTCTATCGCAACGCAAGCACAATGTAGACTCAAAACGCGGATTTACTTTTATGCATTTATGTGATTATTTGTTTATGTGGTTATCTCATCGCAATGCTTGCTCGCTTAAACACAACGCAACGCTTAACACACAAAACAAAAGTCAGAAAACAACAAAACGCAACTCGGCTGGTCGAATGACCAGCCGATCGAATGGACATCCGACCGGATGACCATCCGATCAGATGGCCATCCGATCGACTAGCCATCCGACCCACTTCTCCACCGCCTTATCTCTCTCTCACACTATAAATACCCGCCTATCACATCACTGTTTACTGATGTGACAGCTCCATGGAAGGCTTCCTACCTGGTTTTCTAGTTCTTTTCTTCAAGCATTGGACCTTTGTAAGTGTTCTGTCATGCTTGTTCTTGCTATTTTAAGCAAGAAAGTCAAATAGTGTTTGACTTTATGCTTTGACCATGATTTGGTCAACACAAAGTTCGTTTAAACTTTGTAACATGAGCGTAATCACGATGGTTATAGTCCCTTGTGACTATACCTACTGATTACCACGTTTATTAGGTGTAGTGACGAGTCATAGTTTCGGTCAAAATGCCGATTATGTGCATTTTGCGATGAAACTATTTTCGGGTAACAAAACACTTGGTTTTGATATCCAATCTGTTTTCTAACTTAGTTAAACATGTTTTAACATGTTTAACTCGTCGCTTTTAGTTTAGTGCTTACTTAGGGTCGTAAGTCAAGCGGTCTAAACAACCGCTTAGACTTTCGAACCCGACCCGTTTGGTCGATCATTAGGATCCGACCAAACATATATTGTGACCATAGTTGTATGGGGAATAACCTTCTGAGGTTATACCTTATGGTCATTTAGTTTAATTAGTTGTATGATAGGTAGATTATATGCCCTAGGGAAAATTACCAAAATGCCCTTTTTGCGCATAATTTCATTTTAAGCATATGTAACCTAAATTTTGTCACTTAAAATAATTATGCAACATTATTAAACATGTTAGGGCATATAATACTTGTCATAGGACTAGTTAGACCATCCGAACGCTCCTTTGCGCGAACGACATGTTAAAGTAGCGTAAACTACCTTAACGAGTCGTAACGTGTCGTAAGCACTTAGGATAGGTTCCGTTTTAGAATGTAGGCTTTGTTAAACCGTATCATATGAGTTCCAATACTCATTTGGTTTACGAAACCTCATTCTATCCTATCTCCCGATTTAGGTTCGGTTTATTAACATAGTTACCTATATTAGGTGCCGTTTGATTTCGTGATCCTTCAAGCGTTATTTAATCTTTGTTTCAAGACTATTAAGAAATATCAAGTGAGTACATAGTCCCCTCTTTTACCGCTTTCAAATATTTTGGGGTGAAACACATGTGTTTACTTGTTACTTTCATGCTTTCATGACATATACTTGCTATGTTCATCTAGTACGCATATAGTGCATGATTTCATTTATGCTTTGCTATGTATGTTGACTTAGCATGCTAGCACATTGATTTCATAAACATTTTTGCTATGTTTGTTTACTTAGCATGCTAGCACATTGATTTACATTACATTTTTGCTATGTATGTTTACTTAGCATGCTAGCATATTGATTTCATGAACATTTCTGTTTTTTATGTTTACTTAGCATACTTAGAACTTGGTTTTTACATAACATGCTTACATTTGGTATGACATTTGGCATGTTTAACGGGACTAAAATACGTTTATTAACATTGATCACGCCGCTCGGTATTTATAGGAAAGTGTGAGAGCCTCCAATAGATCAGATTAGAGAAGGAAAATAGAATGAGCAAGTTGGAGTTGTGAAATGAAGTGGGTATTTATAGGAATTCTTGATCCTTTAAGATCATTACAAGTG
The DNA here is from genome assembly GCA_030545235.1 of Helianthus tuberosus. Lineage (NCBI taxonomy): Eukaryota > Viridiplantae > Streptophyta > Magnoliopsida > Asterales > Asteraceae > Helianthus > Helianthus tuberosus. The sequence continues at coordinate 89,846,079 of CM060418.1, read as the reverse complement.
TAATTGAGTTAATCAAAGCATGATCCTAGCCCTACACATGTTACACACTGATTTGGGGGCTTGGGGAACACTCAAACCAGCTCAAGGTATTGAAAAAACTAGGATTAAAAACAATGACAGCAGGCTGTTTTGCTGAAAACAGGTTTTCTGCATAGAGGCTGCTCAGGCGACACGCGGAGCTGTCCCCTGATTATGTCGCGACACTCTTGGCGGAACCAGCTGAAACTTTCAGTGTTTTTGACAGAAACAGTCCCTTCACTTGATTCAAGGCATTTTCGACGCGTTTAACCCCCGTTAACCCAATTTCAAGGCTCTACAAGGATGTTATAGTATAGGGGACATGAAATATGCTTGAAAATATCATGGATGTTGGTTCGTTTGGACGTACGGTCACGTTGTTCGGTTAATTACGACGAAACTCAAACGGACGCGAAAAACGATCCAAATTAAGCGACGAATGGTATTTTTGCATTCTTATCACTAAAATATAATATTTTAATGATTAAAAAAATTTTTGGATGTCCGGATATGTTCAGAACGTAAGATATGCGCGTAAATGCAAACTTATGCGCTTTTTGGCGCTTTTAGTCCCTGTCGATCAAATAAGCATATTTTCTCACACTGAACCCGTCAAATCTTATTTCTAAGCTATGTTAAGGATATTTATGGTATGTATAGCTTATGATCAAGTTTCGGAATGTACGTTGCTATATGAATCGGCAGACTTTTGTAGTTTGTCACAAATAGTCCCTGTGCTTGAATAAACTTGTTTTTGCCATACCAAACCCTTCAAAACTTATTTCTAAGTTACGTAAAGGTTATTTAAGGTATGTTAAGCTTATGTTGCTATTCCATAGTGTATGTCATGTTAAATTGATTATGTTTACGCATCAGTTTGCGTATAACTTTCTATAAAGCGATATAGAGTTTAAAATCGAACGAGAATTGAAACGTTAAAATTATCAACTGTAGTTGTACAAATCACAAGAATGAAACACAAGATTTCATTGGATTCTCAATTGTAAGATGGTCGTAAGGGCACATATGTCGCAGTCTACCCTACTTTAGGAAATTTCGTCCCGAAATTTATTCGTAGGAGTCTGTCTGTGTAGTTGTGTTAGACAATTGTCTTGCGTGGAATCTAGGGTGTTATCTATTTGCATAAAGTAGCCCATCATGGATCTCCACATTGTGTATAACTTTATCATTCCCTAGTGGATGCTTCCTTAGATAATGCAGGAAGTGGAGATGAGGGATTTGATTAATGGTAAAACCAAATCAGCCAATAGTTCTGTGAGTATCCTTTAAGAGTCTAACTATTAAGATAGAAATATCTTGTAAGGATTTGTGTTTCATTTCCCAGTGGATATTCTGCAGAAGCGAAAATGAATGGTTGATTCATTTTCTCCAATGGATTCTTCGTCAGAAATGGAAATGAGAGAATTGTTGAATAGGTTATTCATTTCCCTAATGGATATTCTTCAGAAGCGAAAATGAATGGATAATTCATTTTCCTCAGTGGATACCTCGCCAGAAGTGGAAATGAAGGATAATTAAGTAGATTATTCATTTTCCCGATGGATACTCTTTCGGAAGTGAAAAATGAGTAGCTAGTTCATTTTTCCTCAGTGGATACTTTATCAGAAACGAAAATGAATATAGATAACTTTTGTTTCTAGTTTAAATTAACACATGACAAAACTTGCTGTGGTTTCTGTGCACTGAATTCCATAATTATGTATGCATCCATAATTACGTAATTCCTTGCGCAGTTCGCACAGTTTATTTTATAATGTGTAGGGGACAGAATTAAACGAAAAATCTTGTGATAACTTTGACTAGACCACCAAAGGGTCTCTTTAACTAAATCAACGAATGGTATCTTTAACTAGATTGACAAATCAATCCCTTTGACTAGACCACCAAAGGGTCTCTTTAACTTTGGAATAGTACTTTAAAATCAAGGGGTCTTAACTATAGAAGCCCATTAGGATTTAAGATAGTACTTTTGGATATCCTTTTTAAGAATCCAACATACGAAAATGTGGAAGATTCTACAAGGATTTGGATAGCGAGCATTTGAATCGCACATAATCACATAAACACATAATCACATAGTCACATATTTGTCAACTTGGTCATTAACTTGTTATTATCTTATTGTCAATTTATACATATGCATTTAAAGTATACCAGGAATGCAATTGATGGACTTCACTAGTACTTTAAATATCCTCAAGAATCTAACCATGAAGATTGGAAGATCTTATAAGGATTCTGTTTTGTTCTTATTGAATCGTATTATACGTATTAAAGCACACAAAGAATCCTATTAAGGACTTTGATTTTGCACTTTAAATATCCACAAGGATCTAGCTATGAATGTAGGAAAATCCTATAAGGATTTGGGATTCGTGTAGCGAGAAATTGTTTCGAAACCTTTGTACTAGGTGGGCTAAGTCTACACACGAAGTGAAATGTTTACGAAATCAAGGGGCTGGATATGCTATGTCAATATATGAAGCAGAATTTGGAGATCATGTACTACGTATGTTAAGTCAACATACGAGCAGAGTGTTCTTGAAAACTATGCATGGGGTTCTTTGGAAATGTGTTTAATGTTTTTGAAACCTTACGTAATGCTTTTGAAATCATGTGGTAGGTGTATTAGGAATATATGTTTATAAAATATTTTAAAACCACGTGAGATGGTTTTGAAATCATGTATAAATTTTTGAAAACATGTATAATGTTTTTGAAATTATGCACTTGATATATTAAGTAAATATACTTTGTTAAAATGTTCTTAGACCATATGAAATGTCTTTGAAATCATGAAGGATGTTTTGAAAACATATACTATGTATGTTGTTATGAAAACCAGAATGTAATGTAATGATATGTACATAGACATATCGCATAAGATTATTGAAGGACTTATGAAAAGTACCTTCAGATATCCAAACAAGGATTTAAAGTGGTACTTTGAGTATTTGTCCAGAATTGTAACTTGTACCACGTACTTTGTTTCTTAGAAGGAAACGAGTACTTAGAATTTTTGTGGAGATCGCGAGCGATCACATGAATGGGAGAACTACAAAAGTAGTTTGTCTTGCAAGGAGCATAGTTTCTTGGTGTCGGTATCGTAGGGGTATGTCATACACATACATGTAATCATATTAGATTCTTTAAATAAAAGGAAAACGACTAAATTTTATTTATAGCACAATCCAAGTGTTTCAAGATCCTTAGAAAGGAAACAGAAAACATAAAAGTTCAAGTGTTTATTCAGACATTAGCATAAGCCTTGATATTGCCAGTGTTAATCTCGTGCCCATTCGTTGAGTCTTCATCTGCCCGTCAGGTTATTTGAAGTGGTTTGGATGACCACAATTGAAGCAGATTCCATGTGGGTAGTTAGAACAAACATGTATCGCATGAGAAGTTACGATAGATTGAGCAGGAACTGCCATAGCTTGGTTTGGCGTAACGGTAAAACGACAGACATTTGTTGTGTGACCAAAACGTCCACAGTTTGAACATTTTCGGCATTGGACACTGGCATGGTGATGAAGGTTACATTGATTTCACAAAGGAGCTTTTCCTCTGTATGGTTTCTTAGCTGGTGGTGCTGCCACCTGGCTAGGTCCCACTTGGTTAAGCGGGATTGGGGCAATTGTTGTAAGATTCCTTGAAGCTTTACACTTCTTTGATTTTTCTCGAAGGCTTGGCTTTAGTCTTCTTAGGTGCCTCTTGAGTAGTTTCATCCTTGAGATGAGACATGGCATTAGTTAACTCAATGGCCCCACGGATTACTATGCTTAGTTGTTGGGCAATAGTAGCAGCCAGTTCAGACTTTTGAGTATCGCTGTGATGAGGAGGCATTCTAAAGATAGTGGAAAAATATGAGAGAAAACAAATGAGATGTTATCGGATATTCAAAACAGAATGTCTAAATATATCGACAAAGCATAAGGATTGTGATCATTTGTTCATTACCTAAAACAAAAAAATGACACGGTGACTAATCAAAGTAAGTGGGTCATAATAAAATATTGCGAAGACATGATTTAGCCTATAAGTGGACACTCACCCCAAGAGTTCCCAGGTAAGAGTGACTGGTCCAATTATGTGGATTTGTACGAACACTCTAGCCTTAGACAGAAAAGTCGGGATACAGGCACCCACCCTTCCAGTTTGCACGAGTTCACATTATAAGGACCCAGACTTTGACAAGATTTTTGAAAAATTTGAAGGTTCAAAACCTTATAATAAATCATCTAAGAATAGATGATTGGTTTTCAAAACGGATTTGTAATTTGTATTCTTGTTGTGGTTGTATTGTTTTAAGACTAAACACATGATAACTTGTGTTAGGGTCCTAGGAAGGTTATAGTCTAGGTCAAAGCATTACTAATAACCTAATTCCCTATAACCATGAACTCTGATACCAACTCTTCTGTCACACCCCGACCACGTTAAAACAACAAACCGCGGCGGAAACATCAGGGAGTGTTGTAACAAAATCATTGTTTCATAACACTTGGAATTTAAAGTTTGGTTTTATTAATTAAAATATTTACATTGTCTTGGAATTTACAGAACATAGCATGAATTAAACTGTCTTTCATAGTTTTAAGTCACTAAGGCCCAAGTCCGCCTAAGTGTGTCACGAACGTCATCATGCAATAGCTCCTGAAACACGTGTGAAAATAGGTACGTCAGCATAAAAATGCCTATGAGATACATAGGTTTTGTTAAAGCAGGATTGATGACCTGTAAGTTAAAAGAAGTGTTTAACAAAAAGTAGTCATGAATCTTGTAAAATGTTTTCTTTTATAATATCATATGAAAATCGATATGAAAATCAGATGAAAATAAAGGAATAATGCATGGCTAAATTAACAACCAAGAGAAAATGAATTTGTACAAAATATGTCGTTTGTAAAACCATGTTTTGTAAAAATATGTTGTTTGTATAAAAATGTATCATGTCTTTGTCGAAGTGGTTTAGATAACGCCGCGATATGTAATATCATAAAAGCACTTCTATATAGGAAGTACCAGCGGCGTATCCACTATGCTTTTATCATATTACACACGCCTCGTTATTTAAATCACTTATCAATAATCACCAAAAATGTCTTGTTTAAACCAATGTGAAGTATTCATGTATAACAATATTTAATGTCTAAAATGTCATGTGTAAACCACGTCGTGTATAGCAAATGTCAAGTAACAAACAGTGTCTTGTATGATGAATTAAAAGTATTTACTCAAACCACATGTATATGTCAATGTATAACCAAATGTCATGTGAAACCAAATGTCATGCACAAAACAATGTTTTTGAATAAACGAATATTTGAATCAAAAGTTATGTTTTGAAAAACCAATGCTTTTATTGATACAAACATCTACACAGTAATGTTTATCGCATACATTCAAGCCTTGAGACTGTCGGATAAACCCTCAACAAGTTAAAGGTTTATCAAAAATGTTTTCGGATTCTGTCATTTCCTACTTCCAAACAAACCTAGGAAGCCGAAAACGGGATTTGTCAAGTCCTATGGTACCACTACATACTACCGAGTGGCGTGATCAATGTTAATGAACGTATTTTAGTCCCGTTAAACATACCAAATGTAAGCATGTTATGTAAAAACCAAGTTCTAAGTATGCTAAGTAAACATACAAAGCAGAAATGTTCATGAAATCAATGTGCTAGCATGCTAAGTAAACATACATAGCAAAAATGTTTATGAAATCAATGTGCTAGCATGCTAAGTCAACATACATAGCAAATCATAAATGAAATCATGTACTATATGCGTACTAGAAGAACATAGCAAGTATATGTCATGAAAGCATGAAAGCATGAAAGTAACAGGTAAGCACATGTGTTTCACGCCAAAATATTTGAAAGCGGTAAAAGAGGGGACTACATACTCACTTGATATTGCTTAATAGTCTTGAAACAAAGATCAAATAACGCTTGAAGGATCACAGAATCAAACGACACCTAATATAGGTAACTATGTTAATAAACCGAACCTAAATCAGGAGATAGGATAGAATTTGGTTTCATAAACCAAATGAGTATTGGAACTCGTTTGATACGGTTTAACAAAGCCTACATTCTAAAGCGGAACCTATCCTAAGTGCTTATGACCCGTTACGACTCGTTAAGGTAGTTTACGCTACTTTAAAGTGTCGTTCGCGCAAAGGTGTGTTCGGATGGTCTAACTAGTCCTATGATAAGTACTATATGCCCTAACATGTTTAATAATGTTGCATAATCAGTTTAATTGACAAAATATAGGTTACATATGCTTAAAATGAAATTATGCGCAAAAAGGGCATTTTGGTCATTTTCCCTAGGGCATATACTATACCTATCATACAACTAATTAAACTAAATGACCATAAGGTATAACCTCGGAAGGTTATTCCCCATACTACTATGGTCACAATATATGTTTGGTTGGATCCTAATGATCGACCAAACGGGTCGGGTTCGAAAGTCTAAGCAGTTGTTTGGCGCTTTTAGTCCTTGTCGATCAAATAAGCATATTTTCTCATACCGAACCCCTCAAAGCTTATTTCTAAGCTATGTTAAGGACATTTATGGTATGTTTAGCTTATGATCAAGTTTTGGAATGTACGTTGCTATATGAATCGGCAGACTTTTGCAGTTTATGGCAAATAGTCCCTGTGGTTGAATAAACTTGTTTTTGCCATACCAAACCCTTCAAAACTTATTTCTAAGTTATGTAAAGGTTATTTAAGGTATGTTAAGCTTATGTTGCTATTCCGGAGTGTATGTCGTGTTAAACTGATTATGTTTACGCATCAGTTTGCGTATAACTTTCCAGAAAGCGATATAGAGTTTAAAATCGAACGAGAATTGAAACGTGAAATTGTCACATGTAATTGTACCAATCACAAGAATGAAACACAAGATTTCATTGGATTCACAATTGTATGATGGTCGTAAGGGCAAGATGTCACAGTTGCGCCTAGCGTGAATACGATCACAGGTACCCGGGTTACGAACACGGGTTTGAGGCCTTATACGGATAGCAAAACTATGGCAACAATGAAGACGGTGGTGAGCCTTCTTATGCCCAGGAGTCATTAGTAGACGAGCAACCCGCTTACCCGCAAGTTTTGTACAAAACTATGTAGGTATGAATGTTATATATTTTGTTATGATATAATTTATTAAAATATTATTATAAATGTTATATATTTTGTTAAAATGTATTATAAATGTTATATATTTTCTTAAAATATATTAATTATATTGTAATATATTAAGTTACATTCTATTATAAATGTCATATACTTTGTTAAAATATTGTTATAAATGTTATGTTTTTTTTTTTTTTGGATTTTATGTCCCAAGGTCAGTTGGAAGATTGGGTACAAAAGGGACTTGATAATGGAAATGACATTGTTACTAGACGGTCGAAAAACATGGTGATAAGGTCACGAGGACATGGCTTCAATCCAGTCGTGGTGGCGAGCATAAGAGTACGACCACGATTTGGAAAACCAGAAGCAAAAAATGTGGCTGCCCTTTCATGGTGATAGGGTTTCTCAACGTAATGCGTCTGCTTGGCGGATAGATGTGCAGAACCCGAATCATAACCCGAAACATAACCACAACCCTGCTCAATATCTGGAGGGTTACACGTATGCCAGGAGACTATCTCATAATGAGTTCAGATTGATGGAGGAGATGTTAGCGCAAGACATAATGACGTATAGAATCTGGAAAACCATAATTGAACATAACCCCAATAACAAGTCTATTCCGAAAGACATACATAACTCTCGCTAGAACATTAAGGCCTCAAATGCCATTGAGAAACACTTCACCTATTACACGCAGCTGGAACCCTCCACAAACACCATTGAGAATATCTTTTTTTATCACTTGTTGTCCTTCGAAATGTGGAAGGCATTCCAGCATGTGCTGATGATCGACGGGACCTACAAAACCAACATGTACAATCTTCCATTTGTCCAAGTTGTCGGTATGACGTCGAGAAAGAAGATCTTTTGAATCATGCATGCATTTCTTTCAAACGAGCAGGAAGTAACGTACAGATGGGTCCTGGAGAGGATCAAGTCTAAGTTGCAAAAGTGTATGGAACTGCATGTAATTGTAAGGTCACCTTGTCTAACAGGATCTATACACGAACAACAAACTCGCATAGTATGCGGAAACTACCACGCAATCACATCGCGTAGATTCACGATAAGAAGGTGTAGAAAACTGATCACGATCAATCTAAGAATCAACAAAGTATTCTCAGATCTGATGGAATACACACAGTCCACACACACATAATGAAATTCGGTTTCTCTCAAAAGGTTTCTTGCATAACAATTCTTTCCCAAAAAGTTACCTAGAATACTGTAGATAATATTATTAATACAAACCTAATACTATGGAACACATAAGTTCCGAAGTATGTTACAAAACTCGGACAAAATGTAATAATTATCATTTTTCTGAATTACCCAAAGGTAATCCGGAACTTGCAATACATTGGAATGCATATCATACAAAACATTAAAAAAAGTTACAAAAAAGGCCCTTGTATTCTTCAATCTTGACAAATCCAACACTTCATCACCATTTGTGCACTTACAGACTCCTCCTTGATGAATGCTCAGATCTTCAGATAACTTTGGCTGATATGTCTTTAGTCGCGGGAGCAGAAGTCACTTCCGGCATAAACTTTAGTTTTAACACCAAACTGAACGACTCAAATATACTGCATGGCTAATGTACACGTATCATCTGTGTACTATAAATAATTCCTCTTCTCTTCAGCTTCCAACTGGTTCTGCTCAACCTGCAAGCCTTCTTGTTCATCCTCCCAGGCTTAATGATGGGACAACTCTTGCACCCGGTGGAGTTCTTCCTGTTCCTAGTGGGACTGTTGCATAGCCCACAACTCCTGTTGCTGAGTTCTACATTCCCCCTCAGCTTTAAGCCTTCTTTCTTCTCTTTCTCTTGCTTCACCCATAACCGCAGACACATTGTCGTAAATGTCTTGCTGCCCAAGGTTATAGCTCCCATAGTGTGACACCTGTGTCTGTAATCATTGTAAACAGTTCAAGTTATCAATAAAATAAAGTTATTCAATCCCAATATTTGTTTGTTTATGTTTGACATTTCTCATGTTTTGATTTTTATTCAATTTCAAACTCTATGTCGCTTTCTGGAGAGTTATACGCAAACTGGTGCTTAAACGTAATAAGTTTAATGCTACAAATACTCCGGAACATCAATTTATTCTTAACATACCTTAAATAACCTTTATATAACTTAGAAATAATTTTTGAAGGCTTTGGTATGGCAAAATCAAGTTTATTTGCTTACACGGACTGAATTCGACAAACTGCGAAAGTATGCCGATTTGTACTGTAACGGACATTCTGGAAAATGATCATAAGATAAACACACCCTAAATATCCTTTACATAGCTTAGAAATAGGCTTTGAGGGGTTCGATGTGCTAAAATAAACTTTTAGATCATTCAGGGACTAAAAGCGTCAAAAAGTGCACAAGTTTGCATTTTCGCGCATAACTTACGTTCTGAGTACATCCGGACATCCAAAAATTTATGTAACCATTAAAATATTTTATTTTAGTGTTTGGCATAATAAAAATCCATTCGTCGCGCAATTTGGATCGTTTTTCGCGTTCGTGCGCATTTCGTCGTAATTAAGCGAATATCGTGATCGTACGACCAAACGAACCGACATCCGGCACATTTTTGAGCATGTTTCATGTCCACAATGTTTAGGCATCATCTTAGGGCCTTAAAGTTGGCTTAACGGGCCTTAAACATGTCAAAAATGAGCTTAAACTCCAACAGGGACTGAAACTGCAACTTTGGAAACTTATTGCTGAACTATGACTCCCAGGCGGGCCGCGTAAGCCCTGCTTGTCTGCTACGCGGTCCGCGAGCGACCCCCAGGTCTGCACAGCATGTTTTTTCCAGCTGTTTCTAGCTGTTCCAGCTGTTGGGCACTCTTGTACATAGAATTTTCGAAACTATGGGCTCCCATGGGTTTGTAAATCAGTGGGCATGAGTTGTACGGTTGAGATTAAAGCACGTTTTACGATGAGCGATCTTAACGGTTCCATGAAATCTATAAATACCCCCACCCCTTTGCTCAAAACTCACACTTGATCCTGAAATTTCTCTAAGTTGGAGCTTTAGCACTCCATACCTGAGAATACTTGGGATTAAGACTCCTTTCTTGGACCCGTTGTAAGTCCTCTTTCTTTCTTTTTATGCGTTTTTAGCTTAAAAGTCAAACTGCGTTTTACTTTCTGCATTAACCAGTTTATGGTCAATGCGAAGTTCGTTTGAACAAAAGTCAAACGGTACGCTCTTTGTTAACAATCAGTCTGCTTCTGTTCTTTTTTATTCTGGTGCCGATAAGAGTTTTGTGTCGTTATCTTTTGAGCCATTGCTTCGCGTGTCTAGAACAAAACTAGGTAAGCCTTTGACAGTAGAAGTTGCTAGTGGCGAACCCGTTGTTCTTGATTCTGTTCTTCACAACTGCTAATTGAACCTTAACAACCATCTTTTTCCTATCGACGTCACACCGATGCAACTTGGAAGCTTCGACGTTATAGTGGGCATGGATTGGTTAGCCAAGCATCACGCAGAGGTAGTTTGTTTCGAGAAGATTGTTCGTGTTCCGCTCTCGATAGGTGAGATCCTACAGGTTCGCGGTGAGAAACCTGCTAGTAATCTCAAGCTCATGTCTTGTTTTTAAGCTCAGAAGTATTTGCGCAAGAACTATGTGGCCTTTTTGGCACATGTTGTAGTAGAAGAGAAAGGCAAAGGTAAGTCTATTCAAGATATCCCTGTTGTTCGGGATTATCTAGAGTTATTTCCTGAAGAGTTACCTGGATTACCCCCAGCATGCCAAGTCGAGTTCCGTATTGATCTTGTACCTGGTGCAAATCCTATTGCCAGAGCTCCATACCGTCTTGCACCATCTGAGATGTAAGAGTTGTCTAAGCAGCTTCAGGAGCTTTCTGACAAAGGTTTTATTCGTCCTAGCTTTTCACCTTGGGGTGGTCCCGTTCTTTTTGTCAAAAAGAAGGATGGATCTTTTAGAATGTGTATCGATTACCGTGAGCTTAACAAGCTTACCATCAAGAATCGATATCCCCTACCTCGCATTGATGATCTCTTTGATCAGTTACAGGGTGCTTCTTAATTTTCAAAGATTGATCTGCGTTCTGGATATCATCAGCTTCGTGTGCATGAAGAAGATATTCCCAAGACAGCTTTCCGCACTCGTTATGGGCATTATGAGTTCACAGTTATGCCATTCGGTTTAACTAATGCTCCTGCTATTTTCATGGACTTGATGAATAGGGTTTGTAAGCCTTATTTAGATAAGTTCATCATCGTTTTCATTGATGACATCTTGATATACTCCAAGACGCTAGCTGATCACGAGCAACATCTTCGTCTTACTCTGGAACTCCTAAAGAAAGAGCAACTTTTCGCCAAATTCTCCAAGTGCGAATTTTGGCTTAAGGAAGTTCAATTTTTGGGGCATATCGTCAACGAACAAGGTATTCATGTAGATCCCTCCAAGATCAGTGCGATTAAGGATTGGGATACGCCTACTACTCCGACTGATGTTCGTTCTTTTCTTGGTCTCGCGGGTTATTACTGCCGCTTCATTGAAAACTTCTCGAAGATTGCAGTTCCCCTAACTGCTCTAACTCAGAAGAACAAACCCTTTGAATGAGGTTCTAAACAGGAAGAGGCATTTCAGACCTTGAAGCAAAAGCTTTGTGATGCGCCTATTCTATCGTTTCTTGAGGGCAATGATGATTTCGTCGTGTATTGTGATGCATCAGACTTGGGTCTTGGCTGTGTTCTCATGCAAAGGAACAAAGTCATAGCATATGCATCGAGGCAGTTGAAGATACATGAGAAGAACTACACCACTCATGATCTTGAGTTAGGTGCAGTTGTCTTCGCTCTCAAAATCTGGAGACATTATTTGTATGGTAAAAAATGTGTGGTTTTCACTGACCACAAAAGTCTCCAGCATATCTTTAATCAGAAAGAACTCAACATGAGGCAAAGACGTTGGGTTGAACTTCTCAACGACTATGATTGCGAAATTCGCTACCATCCTGGTAAGGCGAATGTCATGGCTGACGCATTGAGTCGTAAAGAACGTGTCAAGCTTCATTGTGTTTGTGTTCAATCTGATAATCAAGCTCGATCTGATATCCAAACCCGCATTTCTCAGGCTCAACATACTTGTGTTTCACAAGGTTTGATGGGTAAGGAATTACCCTATCACATTAAGCCTGATTTTGAATTAAAGGACAATGTCATGGACCGTTTGTGGGTCCCAAGCCAAGATGATCTTCGCACCTTGTTTATGGATGAAGCTCATAAGTCTCGTTATTCTATTCATCCAGGTGCAGATAAAATGTATAAGAATCTTCGTACTCAGTATTGGTGGCCTGGTATGAAGAAAGATATTGCGTTATACGTTTCAAAATGCCTTACTTGTCTTAAGGTTAAGGCTGAGCATCAATATCCTTATGGTTTATCAGAGCAACCATAGATCCCAGTTTGGAAATGGGAAAACATCGCTATGGATCTTATTACCAAACTTTCGTGCACTAAGAGAGGTCATGATGCCATCTGGGTAGTTGTTGATCGTCTTACAAAGTCAGCTCATTTCTTGCGGATCCGTGAGGATCTATCTGCTGACAAGCTTGCTAAAATCTAGGTGGATGAAATTGTATCTCGACATGGTGTTCCTTTGAACATTATTTCTGACAGAGATGCTCGATTCTCTTCTCGTTTTTGGAGAACCATGCAATCTGCTATGGGGGCCCAACTTAATTTGAGCACAGCTTATCATCCACAATCAGATGGCCAAACCAAAAGAACAATCCAGACTTTGGAGGATATGTTTAGAGCTTGTGTGATCGATTTTGGTGGTAGTTGGGATTCGTATCTTCTGTTGATTGAATTCTCCTACAACAACAGTTATCACTCCAGCATCAACATGGCTCCTTTCGAGGCTCTCTATGGTCGAAAATGTCGTTCACCAGTCTGCTGGAATGAGATCGGTGAGGCTCAGCTTACTGGACCTGACCTCATTCTAGAGACGACAGATAAGTTTAAGAAAGTTCGTGATAACCTTCAGACAGCTTGAAGCCGTCAAAAGAGTTACGTGGACCGACGACGCAAGCCCTTGGAATTTCAAGTCGGTGATCGTGTATTACTTAAGGTCTCACCTTGGAAAGGTGTGATTAGATTTGGAAAGACAGGAAAACTTGCACCTAGATATGTTGGACCATTCAAGATCGTCGAAAGAATCGGTAAGGTAGCCTACAGACTTGAGTTACCTCCTGAACTTGGAAACGTTCATCCAACCTTTCACGTGTCCAATCTCAAAAAGTGTTTAGCTGATGAGAACCTCCACATACCACCTGATGAGATTCGTGTTGATAACACGATGCATTTTGTTGAGAAACCTGTGGAAATCATGGACCGTCAAGTTAAGTGGCTTAAACGCAAGCGCATTCCCTTGGTCAAAGTTCGCTGGGAATCTAAACGTGGACCAGAATTTACTTGGGAATGTGAAGATCAAATGAAGGCGAAGTATCCGCATCTATTCTCACGAGTTTCCTCTAAATAAATTTCGGGACGAAATTTCCACAAGTAGGGGAGATTGTGACACCTGTGTCTGTAATCATTGTAAACACACCCTAAATATCCTTTACGTAGCTTAGAAATAGGCTTTGAGGGGTTCGATGTGCTAAAATAAACTTTTAGATCATTCAGGGACTAAAAGCGTCAAAAAGTGCACAAGTTTACATTTTCGCGCATAACTTACGTTCTGAGTACATCCGGACATCCAAAAACTTATGTAAGCATTAAAATATTTTATTTTAGTGTTTGGCATAAGAAAAATCCATTCATCGCGCAATTTGGATCGTTTTTCGCGTTCGTCCGCATTTCGTCGTAATTAAGCGAATATCGTGATCGTACGACCAAACGAACCGACATCCGGCATATTTTTGAGCATGTTTCATGTCCACAATGTTTAGGCATCATCTTAGGGCCTTAAAGCTGGCCTAACGGGCCTTAAACATGTCAAAAATGAGCTTAAACACCAACAGGGACTGAAACTGCAAATTTGGAAACTTATTGCTGAACTGTGACTCCCAGGCGGGCCGCGTAAGCCCTGCTTGTCTGCTACGCGGGCCGCGAGCGGCCCCCAGGTCTGCACAGCATGTTTTTTCAGCTGTTTCCAGCTGTTCCAGCTGTTGGGCACTCTTGTACATAGAATTTTCGAAACTATGGGCTCCCATGGGTTTGTAAATAAGTGGGCATGAGTTATACGGTTGAGATTAAAGCACGTTTTACGATAAGCGATCTTAACGGTTACATGAAATCTATAAATACCCCCACCCCTTTGCTCAAAACTCACACTTGATCCTGAAATTTCTCTAAGTTGGAGCTTTAGCACTCCATACCTGAGAATACTTGGGATCAAGACTCCTTTCTTGGACCCGTTGTAAGTCCTCTTTCGTTCTTTTTATGCGTTTTTAGCTTAAAAGTCAAACTGCGTTTTACTTTCTGCATTAACCAGTTTATGGTCAATGCGAAGTTCGTTTGAACTTCATAACGTGAGCGTAATCACGATGGTTATAGTCCCTAGTGACTATACCTACTGATTACCACGTTATCTAGGCTTAGTGACGAGTCGTAGTTTCGGCCAAAATGCGCATTCTTGCGTATTTTGTAACCAAACTACTTTTAGGTATCAAGACCCTTTGTCTTGATATCAAACTTGTTTTCAAACCTCGTTAAACATGTTTAGCTCGTCACTTTAGGTTTAGTGCTTATGTAGGGTCGTAAGGTAAGCGGTCTAAACAACCGCTTAGACTTTCGAACCCGACCCATTTGGTTGATCATTAGGATCCGACCAAACACATTAGGTGACCATAGTTGTATAGGGAATAACCTTCCGAGGTTATACCTTATGGTCACTTCGTTTAAGTAGTTATATGATAGGTAGTATATATGCCTTAGGAAAATTACCAAAATGCCCTTTTTGCGCCAAAATTTTATTTTAAGCATATGTAACATAATTTTTGACGTCTAAACTGATTAGGCAACATTATTAGATGTGTTAAGGCATATTTTACTTGTCATAAGACTTGTTAGGCGATCTGAACGAGTTTTACGTGAACGACGCGTTAAAGTAGCATAAGCTACCTAAACGGGTCGTAATGGGTCAAAAGCACTTAGGTTAAGTTTCATTTTAGTATGTAGGCTTTGTTAAACCATATTACATGAATTCTTACACTCATTTGGTTTATGAACCCTCATGCTACCCGATCCTACGATTAGGTCCGTTTATTAACATAGTTACCTATATTAGGTGTCGTTTGATTCCGTGATCTTCTAGCATTGCTTGGTGGTTATCCTAGGACTATTGAGCAATCTCAAGTGAGTACATAGTCCCCTCTTTTACTGTTTTTCAAAACATTTTGGGGTGAAACACATGTGCCTACTTGTTACTTTCATGCTTTCCATGTTTCCATATCATACACTTGTTATATTCCCTAGTATACTTATAGTACATGATTTCATTATGTTTTTGCTATGTATGTCCTTTGTTGCATACCTAGTACATCATTTTACATTCCATTTTATGCTATGTATGTCCATTTAGTTCATACTTAGTACATTGTTTTACATTACATTTCACGCTATGTATGTCCATTTATTGCATACTTAGTGCATTATTTTACATCACGTCACATGCTATGTATGTTCATTTGTTGCATACTTAGTACATTTGTTTTTCATCACATGCTTACATTTTGGTATGACATTTGGGTTGTTTAAATGGGACCAAAATACATTCATTAACATTGATCACGCCGTTCGTTAGTATGTAGTGGTACCATAGGAATTGACAACTCCCGTTCCTGACATCCTAGGTATGTTTGGATGGAAGGAATGACCGAATTCAATAAACATAACTCAGATAAACCTTTAATTTGTTTAAGGGTTTATCGCCACAGTCACAAGGCTTGAATGTATGCATTTTCACAATACCGCATAGATGTTTGTATCAGTATAGCATGCACTCATTTTACAAAACATAACCTTGATTTACTTCAATACCTTGTTTTGTACATTGTTACCTATGGTTTAGTTGATATATTTCACATGCCATACATGATATTTTGGATACACACTACATGATTTACATTAGACATAAACCTTTTGACATGGATATATACATTTCTTGAGTTACATTAGACATAAATATTTTGATATGGTTTACACAATAACACTCGACAATTGATTTGTACATGAACAATTTACACTGGTGGTTTGTTTGGGTAACTGATTTCAGTAACGAGGCGTGTGTAATATGATGCAAGCATGGTGGATACGCCGTTGGTACTTCCTATATATAAGTGCTTGTATGATATTACATGACGCAGCGTTACTTAAATCATTTCAATATTAGACATATTACATTTTACATAAACAACTTATTTTCACAAGATATTGTTTTACAAAACCATTTATTGTATTCAACTCATTTTACTTGGTTATTTAATTAACCATACACCTTTCTTTTATATAACCTGTTTTCTTATCAAATTTTCGTATGATTTATAAAAGAAAACACTTAACAAGATTCATGACTAAATTTTATTAAACATTTCTTTAACTTAAGTCATGAATCCTATTTTTACAAAACCTATGTATCTCACAGGCATTTTTATGCTGACGTACCTATTTTCACATGTGTTTCAGGAGCTGTTGCGGTTAGGACCGGTTTTGACTCCGAAACGATTGCGAAACGAACGTGTGACGTGCGGAATCCGTACACGAACGTGACCGAACACACGAGACGTAATATAATCTGTGATTCTATTGAAAGATCTGAAATCGTACAGCACCTGAATCACGTGGATAACACTTTCTCTCTCTAGCTTCTCTCTCTAACACTAGAGCTCTCCAAAGTGCAAAATGGCAAAAGTCACAAAAAGTTCTAATTCTAAACCCTAAGGCATTTATTTATAGGCTAAGGCTTATAAGGATTTCTCCTTATTTACAAGATTGCCACCTTGCCTTTATAACTACATCACTTAACATAAATTCTAGATCTGTTCTATTTCTGCTACGGTTATGATTGACGAAGGCGATAGACACACTGCACTAACAGACTCCCCCTTGGATATTGCCGCAGTCAATCTCGTAGCGTCTTGTCTTTTCTCTCTCTCTTTGAGTCTTTTTGAAGATTTGATATTATCAGCAACCGCAGGCTCCCTCTTTCTCGAACAGAATCCCCATGGATCTGTCTTCGACTTCAGTTACTCCTCCTCTCGCTCAAAACTCTTTTTCTTCAGGCTACCCCTTTCGTCAAGCTTCCGTGCTTTTGGGATTGACACCTGGCTTTCCGGATACAAGCTCCTCCAGCTTCAAGCTTGTCTTCAGACTCCCCCTTAGACTCGGCTATCGGGATCGTAATCTAGAACACCATCTCCAAATCTCATACATTTATAAGTAAAAACATTTTGAATATCCAGGATTGATGACCTGGCTCTCTTAACATATACTAAAATATTTTTACAGTGAAAGCATTTTCAGTTATCCAGGAATCGTAACCTGGCACTTTTAAAACATTTCCACTTCCCCTATCAACAAACTTAAAAGATTTGGCAGTTTTAGCGAATCAAGATCGGAAACGGACTCTTTACCATAGATTTTAACAATCTAAGAATCCAAATCCCTCACAGTTAATCATCCAAGTCCAACTTAATGACCTTGGAGACTTCACAAACTGTTTTTGATTTTTGATTTTAAAAATTCAAGTTTCAAATTAATGAACTTGTTTTATTTTCAGAAACACGATCAGCATACTTAGATTTTGAAACTCAGCTTTCAGACATCTGTTGTCGAAAATAAAGAAGAAATCAAAATCTTTTTGTATTTTTCTGAAACATAAAGCAGTAAAGAAATATTTACAAATATATTTACAGACAATATTTTTGTTTGAGTTTGCGTAAGAGGATCATATCAGATTATGACAAATCACTAGTACCGTTGAGCTTTTAACACTTTAAGTTCTAAACGATTCACTTAGATTGTCAGT
Organism: Helianthus tuberosus; assembly: GCA_030545235.1. NCBI lineage: Eukaryota > Viridiplantae > Streptophyta > Magnoliopsida > Asterales > Asteraceae > Helianthus > Helianthus tuberosus. The sequence continues at coordinate 89,827,860 of CM060418.1, read as the reverse complement.
ATACTGATCCACTTAAATTTTCACACAAAGTTTAACTATTTCGAGATACGAGATTAGTGTTTTAAGGACTTAAACTTATTCGCATGTCCCACCTCAGAATATACTCCCGTATCCAGATCCCAATATTCAGTCTTACAGGTGAGTATACCTAGATGATATCTGTAAGGGGTCAAATGTGAGGGCCATGAGAGCTCAGGCTATTGCTTCCACAAAATCAGAGAGATGATGGCTTTGACTTTAGGTGTGTTCCCTTTAGAGAATCTTTTCTTCAACAGCACATGATTAGCATTTTGCAATGTTTCATCATTTTTTATGCTGAGGGGGATGCTCTTTTTCAAGCAAGCGAAAAGTATTTTACGGGGACTAGGCCATTGCTTCCGCAAAATCAGAAGTCCCAGGATAATACCCCAGATATCACTAAGCATAAAGACCTAGTATCTCAGAAAGAGGGGTCTTTCAAACAAGATTTCAGGGGTTACCTATATATCCGAGAGATGTTCCCCACGAAATAAGCAAGTAATGATTTAGGTTTATATCTCGAAAACAATCTACTAAGCGTGTAAAAACCTACTGGCATATCATCAATGAGACCGTTTATCACATTTTGACTTTCCATTTCCTTAGCGTACTGTGATTGTCTACTGATGTACTATCATTTCCTCTTTTTACACAGAAACTCATTTTTGAATTTTATCATGTTTTTGGCTTTTTCAAATTTTCTAATGTTTTTGGATTTTCTGAAATTTTCTTACTCCCCCTAAAATTCAAAACATTTAAAGAAAATTTGACAAACCGACGTAGATAGCTTTGTCTCGCCATCCATTTTCTGCTTCACATGCTCTGTTTTGCAGAAAGTATAACGTACCCCCATGATTTACAACCCATTGATTTTTTACAGTTTGAAAACCGTTTTTCAATCTTGTGAAAGTAATCATGTTTGTTCAGCCGTGAGGGTTTCAGCGTATTCACTCAACATATTTTTGTAATTTTTGATTTTTGACAAAAATAAAAACATATTTTTGGTTTTTGAAATTTTTCAGTTCTAAGGATTTTTTAAATATGGTTTATTTATGTACAAAAACTGATAAACTCCCTGTTCAACCAAACCAGGGTTCAGCATCCTTCTCCTCCAGTGCTAGGCTGCTCATCAATTTGTTTTCATGGCAATCACACTTCATGAGCACCTGCACATTCACAAAAACTCAATTACTTGAACAATTTAGCCCAGGTCTGTTTGACCTTAGGCATTTCAACACAATAAGTTTCATTCAATGATGGAAAATCTTTGTCATCTCGTACAAAAACTTTTTCATCTTTGTCTTCGACTTTTTCTTCATTTACAGAAGTCACTTGTTTCTTAACCACCCAGTTCGGTCCTTTTGAAGCACTTCTCTTGTAAAATCGTGACTCGTTTTGATTATTTTGACTTTGAACAACAACTTTTGGTTTCCAAAATTGGTTTGGTTTTGTCATATCAACCGAGGTTTGCCAACTTTGTGTTGTTTTGATTCTGGGTGTGTGAGAATTCTGGGTTTGTCTTGAATCAGACCTCGTCTGTTTTGGTTTCCAAGTTTGATTCGAAGCAAACTTGTTTGTGTTGAACTTACAAGTTTGTTTTGAATCAAATCTGGTAGACTTTTGTTTCTCAACCTCAGATTTCTGTTTTTCAACATCAACATGCTTTGGGTTTGGACATTTTCGTGCAAGATGACCAATTTGATCACATTTAAAACAAGTTTTTCTTGAAACAACTTTAGCCTGTTGTTGTTGCTTTTTCTGAGCATAGAACTCTTCATTAGACTGTCGTCTAAATTTGAGTTCTTTCTCTTCTTCCGAACTTTTCCCATGAACGAAATTCATTTTCTTTTGAAAATTTTTCTTTTCAAACCTTTTATTTTGATTTTGTTTCTTTTTATAACCCAACCCTGCCTTCATGTTCTTCTTTTTGTAACCGGGTTTGTTATAAAAAGTTTTCTTGCTCTTTCCAGCAAATTTTGAAATTTCTGACTTTTCGATCTCAACCAGTTTAAACACTTTGTCAATTTTATCTGCAATCACATTCTGAATTGGGAATACAATATCTAAGAATAATTTGTCCGATCCAATCATGGTATAAACCAATCCTTTTGAATCATCATTCACATCTTTCTCAGATTTTGACTGTTTAATATAGTTATCATGAAAATTTCCCTCATTTTCATCATGTGATTCAGACTTACCTTTAGTAGACTCATCTTTCAAAACGCTTTCAACAACCTTACTTACCACCTCTGAATCATCAGCTTCATCAGATTTGGCGTAAGTCACATCGATACTTTCAGGTAATTGGTCAACGATATTCAGACCACCTTTTGCCACCTTTTCCTCATCATAAAAAGTATTTTTATTTCTCAGTGGTGGTGGTACCTGATGAAATTCTGAAACAATACCCTTTTTATTCTTATCAGTATCTTTGTCATCTGGTGTGATGTTGAAAATGCGTTCGAGAATGTACGAAGAACTATGATAACTTTGAAGTTTTGTAACAATCTTTTCTTTTCCAACCAGAACTTGTTTGAGATTAGCAACTTCATCAACACACTTGTTTAATTCAAGTTGCTTTCCTTTAAACTTTCTCTCATACAGTTCTTTGGTTGTTAAAGTTTCAGACAATCTTTCGTCAAAACATTTAACCTGTCTCTTCAAAGTATCATAAGCTTCTTGTACTCTCTGACTTGACCATTTCAATTTATCGTACTCTTTTTGTAAATCTTGAAATTTATTATCTTTTTCAACACAACCAACACATTTTTCTGTACACATTTCTTTCAAAATCTCATTTTCTTTTTTAAAAGCTTGACATTTCTGTGTCAGCTTTTCAACCTTTTGTTTCAAAATTTCTTCTTTTTCAATCATTTCTTTACATTTTATTTTGAAAACATTTTCAAGTTTATTTGTTTCAATATCTTTTGTTTTTATTATTTCATCTTTTTCGGTACAGGGCTTTGCACATTTCTATGCAATTCCTGCACTTGTTTTCATTTTTATCAACAGTTTCAGCATTTGATAAATCAGAAGATTCATTTACCTCAGTTTCTTTCAGCACCGATGATTCTTCTGTTTCAACTTTCTGGACTTCTTCTTTCTTCTCTTCTTCTTCCATCTTCTGTTGTTCTTCAACATCATTCTTTGCCATAATCTTCACCTCTTCTACCAGCCTTTTCAACTCTTCTTCTTTCCTCTTCTTCATTTCTACCACCTTTGGCAGACTTGCTTAAAAAATTTCTTTTATTTTGTTTAACAAGTCAGCCTCATAACCTTTTTTAGATAACCTTCTTGTATTATAAGTGTCCTGATCTGGAAAAAGATTTGTTACTGCATCAAAATCCACCTTTGACGGATCAACCACTGGATTGCCCTGCGGATCCATGTAACATTCCAAATCATCATTCCATCTTTTGGCTCTCCGAGCTTCTTTGAATGGTTCATTCAATTTTCTAATCTCATATCGAGCACTATCCCTTCTCCACCAATTTTCATAAGCAGCATCAGCTACAAATGCGGATCCAACATAATCCTTTTTAGGAAGAATTCCTTCATCGTCTTGAATAACCGCCATCGCCCTAGATCTTTCCTTTGATAACCCTTCATCGATCTGTTTCTGACTTACATTTGATGATCCACTGTTGCGATGATAAATTGCTTTCTTATAATAATCATCTCTGAATGGATTCGTGGGTTCGTCAGTTTCCCTGTTTGTACACTCTCTTTTGAAGTGTCCTTTCTGTTTGCATCTGAAACAGGTAACTTTTGCCTTATCAAACCCCAATTTCGAATCAGCAGATCCCAAAGATGATCTTCTAGTGATCTCCATGAAGCGTTGTGCTCTCCTCATTGTGCTAGCCATGCACCACTTGATATCCATTAACTCCATCTCCTCTGGATCGATCTGATCGTAATCTTCCTTTGTCATTTTCGGGTTTCCAACTTTTCCCGTGATCAAACTTTCGTACGATTCCAGTACAGATGCTAAGAACACCATTTGTTGCTTGGCAGCTTCTGCATTCAGACTTTGAGAGTTTTTCAGATCTATAGCGATATTGCAATTTACTATGTTTGGATTCGATGAATTTGAACCATTGGAATGATAACCCAGATCTCTTGAAGAACTTTGCTTAGGTGAATCCCTTGAGCTTCCAGCACTAAATGCCGGTTTTGACTTTTGATCAAACATGTTTCCTCTGTAGTATAAATCGACATTTTGTTTATACAGCTGACTTCCTATTTTGTTTTGTTTCCTGATTTCTAGATCATGCCCCTCAAGTTTTTCAATCAGCCAGTCTAGATTCACCTTGCTCATATCATTGCTGTTTTTGAGAATCATGACATAGTATGACCAGTCGTCTTCATTTGGAAGAGCTTCTATCAACCTATCAATGATCTCTTCATTATCTTTTGACACACCAACTCTCTCCATTTCAAGTTTAAGGTGAACGAATCTTTCAATCATATGTGGAACAGTTTCACCATTCATACAAGCAAATAAATCAAATTCTTTTTTCAATAACGAACGCTTGTTTTTAATAATCAGCTCACCACTAGTACATTTTCTTTCTAAAGCTTCCCATAAACCCTTTGATGTTCTCTCATGTTCAAGTAGTGAAATTATATCTTCTCTCACTGATTGTTTTAACAATGTAATCATTCTGTGTTCAACTACAACATTTTTTAAATCTTTTTCTGTGAACTCTTCATCAGTTAATAACTCTCCTCCTTCTTTTGTTGGTTCTTTATATCCTTGTTTTAATTTTAACCAACTTTTAGTTGCAAAAGCTTTTACCCAACCCTCAAACCGATTTTTCCACCAGTTATAATCTTCAACATTCATTAATTTCGGTGGTTTCTGTTGGTTTCCATACAGATTATCATACTTCAAGTTATCTGAAATCTCTTTCGAATAATCTCTTGTTTTGGATCTTTTCTCGGATGATTCTGAAGTGAAAGCGTTGTAAAACGTGTTATAAAATTCTTCACCGCTGCTAGACATCTTCAAACAAATTCTTGATATTTGCACTTTGTATATCTTGAATCACCTGAATCAACAAACAAGCAAAGACAATTAGTTTAAACAATATCAAACGAGTATTCGAACGAATGAGTCAACAAAAGTCAACAGTGACAATAATCGCGTGACAACGCTGTCCGTTCGGGAGGGGTTGCTGTCCGTTCGGGTGGGGTTGCTGTCCGAACGGATGAAGTTGCTGTCCGACCGGATGAGAATTAAAGCTGTCCGACCGGATAACTTCTCAATGTATGGCACTAAATGACAAATATGTTAAAATTGAGTGTGTTGTCCGACCGGATAGCGTATTGACTTTTTGACTACAATAATGAACTCAGATCTCACATGCAAACAGACAATCAACAATTAATGAACTTTGAATTTCAAAAACAACCTTATCTCATACACATGCAAACAAAAATCTGACAAATATTAATGGCCGACAACTTAAAAGCTAATATGCAATTTCTTGATCTTTGCAAATGGTGGCCGACAATTTTGATGTTATACTTGATTCTATTGGGCCGATATTACTCAAATCACATGGACTGCATCAGTTTTGAAATTTGATCAACAAGTATCACATGTAAACCTTGGGCCGATAAATGTGAAACAAATCAATTTGATTCTTTATTAAAAGAGGCCGACAACACACATATTTAATCAAGATATAATTGGACCTCTAACAATTAATGGGTAGCTGCAATTAATTGTTTTCACGTGAGCTGCTGTGTATTATATAGTTGACAGAATAAGACTGATAATGTTGACAAAAGTGGCACGGTCGGATCAGATGCAATGACACGGATTGCTATCCGGTCGGATAGGTCAACAAAAGTCAAATGCAGTGACACGGATTGCTGTCCGCTCGGATAGTAATCCGCTCGGATAGGTCAACTAAAGTCAAATGCAGTGACACGGATTGTTGTCCGCTCGGATAGTAATCCGGTCGGATAGGTCAACTAAAGTCAAAGTGTCAATAGGGTGGCAACTCACTCGGATTACTGTCCGACCGAGTAACACCACAAAGTGATATAATTTTCAATCAAAGAACATGAATCACGTATGAATCACGTGAACATGAAATCACAATTAATAAGGACAAGAACTTGTTGACAACTGAAATGAAAGTCACATGCTCACCGAATTCAATTAACGACTCACATGAATGTTGACAAAGTTGACTGACAAAGATAATAATGTTGACTAAAGTGGCTTTAATCTTTGACTTTTGTTGAATTGCAGGTAAATGATTATGAGTCGGATGGTCATCCTGTCGGATTGCCATCTGACCGGTGAACTTCAAAAGTCAACATAGTCAACACTTTAAATGAAATGCAATGGGTCGAGTGAAAATTTGAGTCGGATGGTCATCCGGTCGGATTGCCATCCGACCGGTGAACACCAAGCACAATAACAGTAGCAACAGTAAACATATTTCACAAACTTTCGAACCACAAAAATTCAGATTTCTTACAAATTACTTAGAGTTATGATTTGAAACTTTGTAGGCTTATAGATCAAGTGTTTTCGCATATAATATCCAAAAATCAGCAATTTTTATCCGTAAAATCCTGTTTAATTTTGCGTTTTTCTGTTAAAAACGTGACAAAATGAAAAAGATGAAGAAATAGATCGAATCTGATGCAATTTGGATCTGAATTCGATGAAATCCTGTGTGAAATCGTGTGATTGATCCGTGCAATCGAGCTCCTACTCTGATACCACTTGTTAGGACCGGTTTTGACTCCGAAACGATTGCGAAACGAACGTGTGACGTGCGGAATCCGTACACGAACGTGACCGAACACACGAGACGTAATATAATATGTGATTCTATTGAAAGATCTGAAATCGTACAGCACCTGAATCACATGGATAGCACTTTCTCTCTCCAGCTTCTCTCTCTAACACTAGAGCTCTCCAAAGTGCAAAATGGCAAAAGTCACAAAAAGTTCTAATTCTAAACCCTAAGGCATTTATTTATAGGCTAAGGCTTATAAGGATTTCTCCTTATTTACAAGATTACCACCTTGCCTTTATAACTACATCACTTAACATAAATGTTAGTGCATGCGTCTGTCGACTTCATCTTGTATCGAGTCTTGTATTGGAATTGTTAGATCAGGGCACGTAGTTCGAGAAAATAGGGTTTTAGAGTTAATTTCGAGAGTTAATTTCGCTTGATTAACATAATTCCGCTTGAAAGTGTTCTTGTGTAATTCCGTCCGGAATTAGATTCCGCTTGGAATCTAATTTCGTTTGAGTGTGTTTCAAGCAGAATTAGAAGTCTATAAATAGGGTTCAAGCGAAATCATTTGTAACGGTCATCTTTCCGGTACCGAAGTGCTGCCGATGTGTCTGCCGATCTGAAAACTTGTTATTTCAATAATACAAGACGTTTAAGAGTGAAACAAGCTGTTTTCCAAGTCTGTTTCATTGTTTCCGCCTCTGAAACAGACAAGAATTATTCTGATTGACTCGTTTGGGTCACGAATCGATCCTACAAGTGGTATCAGAGCTCAGGAAGAAGAGTTCTTGCAAAAACAGCCATAATTTCTGATTTCTACACCTTCTTTTACAAAATTGAAAAAATTTTACGGTCAAAATGGTCTGAATTTCACATATTATAAGCGAAACAGTGTTTTAACGGATCCTTGAAAATATTGGACCTTAATTCGGATTAGAATTGGTAAAAACTGTAATTCCGTTTGAATATCAGATCGTATAAGATGACGTTAGCAGCATTTTAAACGAGATTAGGGCTTGATTCCGCTTGAAATTGTAATTCCGCTTGAAAAGTTCACCTAATTCCGCTCGAAATTACCTGATTCCGTTTCAGATTGTAATTCCGTTTGAAATGTTCTACACGGAATTAGTAATTCCGCTCCAGAGTAGTAATTCCGTTTGAAAGTGTGCTTATTCAAACGAAATCAGATTATTCCGTTTGAAAGGTGTTTCCGTTTGAAAGGTGATTCCGTTTGAGAGGGAATTCCGTTTGTGAAGTGATTTCGTTTGAAAGATTAATTCCGTTTGAATCTGTATTCCGTTTGAGACTTGTGTTTTTGTGAAAAATTTGCCGAATCATGGAAGAGGAATTCTACAATGCATTTGCGACACCGATTGCCCCTGTTACTGCTGCCGAAACATTGTACAGTGAGAATGAAACAGGAACTTATCAGAAACCACCTAAGTTAATGTTCATTGAAGATTTTAAAGGGTGGCAAAATCGATTTGAGAACTGGGTACAAGCATATAAGTTTGATGCATGGTGTGCTTTAAACAAAGATTATGAGAAACCGAAAAACGCGCGTGGGCTGGAAAAAGCTTTTTGTGATTTTTCAGAAAGTGATAAATTAAAGTATACAAGTGAGAAAATGATGATTAGTCTTCTACAACAAGCAGTAAAGGAAGATATCTTTGTTCTGCTTCAACATGAGAATACTGCTAGATCAATTTGGAATGCATTGATTCAAAAGTTCAAAGGAAGCGCATATATGATAAAAAACAAAAAGGCATTATTGAAGAAATCATTTGATATGTTTGCAGCTTTCGATCATGAAATAACAAAGATGACCATTGATAGATATTGTCATTTGGTATTGGAAATGGGAAGATTGGATATAAAGAAAGATGATGAGGAGTGGGTTGATAAACTAGCTGAAGCGCTACCACAACATAAGTGGGGAACTTATTTGATGATTGTGAAACACATGAGGAAGTCTGAGAATATGAATCTGGCACAGTTTATTCAAAAGATTGAAGAGCACGAGTTGGATATTCAGAAAACATCAATCATGAAGAATCCAAATGCTCAACAAGATTTCAGTTTGTATTACAGAGGGAACAAGTTTGAGGCTACTCCCAGCCCTAGCCCAAAGATCCAAACTGGTTTTAGTGCTGACAGTTCTTCTGGAACAAAGGGTAGTAATTTGACACAGAGTGGTGGATCTTCGTCTTCATATTCAAGTTTTGATCCAAATTTTACTACACCAAGTCCTCAACAATAGAATTCTACAAATCTGCAGTGCAATGTTACCTTGAACATTCAAAATGGTCAAAATCTGTCTCCGGAAATAGCAAAGCAACACATGGCATCACTCGTTGCTATGTTGGAATCATATGAAAGCTTGATTGGTGGTAGAATTGGAAATCCGATGCTTACCAAAGAGGATTATGACCAGATTGATGCAGAGGAACTTGAGTTGATGGACGTGAAGTGGTGTTTAGCCAGTGCTGTTCGAAGAGCAGAAAAATTTACACAAATCACTGGTAGAGATGATTTTCGGGGAATAAGTGAATCTCCAATAGGGTTTGACAAATCGAAAGTCACCTATTTTCATTGTAAAGGAAAAGGTCATTTTAAACGAGAATGCAAAAACAAAGAAGCAACTGGGAGACAAGATGGAAAGAATGATTATTATCAAAAGTCAATTTTTCATCAGATTGATCAACAACCACAAACTGCTCATGCACGTACCATTGAAGAGAGAAGAGCTTGTTTTGGGATAATTGATCAAGATGATGAATTTGTTGCAGAAGGTTTCAGCTGGGATAAATACATTCCACCAGGTTCAGGTCTTGTTGCTAAAATTCTGGGTGAAGATGAGGCTAGTCAAAAAAGAATCCCGATTTTTCCAGATCTAGGAAGTGATATTGATACCGATGATGAGGAAGAATATCTTAATAAAGCTAGAAAAGGCATAGATCCTGATAGTTTTAATTTGTTTTTTGCAGATAAAGTTGAGTTGTTGAATCAGAAAAAGATTGCCAAATTGAGGAGAGAGCTGGAAGCAACAAGAATCCTTCCTAAGGAAAAAGCAAAGACAGAAGCTGGAGAAGCTAATATTGATTAAGTAACTGAGAAAGTAGTAGAAAAAATCATTGAAGTGGAGAAAGTGGTCGAAAAAATAGTTGAAGTTGAGAAATTTGTCGAAGTTGAGAAAATCGTCGAGGTAGAAAAAATTGTTGAAGTAGAGAAACTCGTTGAAGTTGAAAAGACTGTTGAGATTGAAAAGATAGTTGAAGTCATTAAACCTTGTCAGAAATGTGTGGAGTCGTGCACACATTGTGAGGAGAAAGACAAGAAGATTAGTGAGTTAGAAGAGCTGAAAGAAAATTTATTGTCTGATTTGAAGTATGTGAAAGAGTCATATGATGTTTTAAATAGAACAGTTGATGGTCTGAAAAAGACAAACTCAGAAATTGATGTTGCTATGTCAAAAATGAGCTCAACATTAATGATGAAACAGAAGATCATCAATGAGTATATTGAAGATTTTGCTAAGCTGAAGAAGGATTTAGAGCTTGAAAAGATTGAGAGCGAAAGGATTAAACGTTTGTTGTTGAGCTATACAACATGTGATTATTTGATTGATCGTGTTTATCCTACTGTTGCAGGTCTTGAAGCATTCAAGGAGGAAAAGATTGAAGATACTGATACTGGTAAGAAACAAAGTGTTAAGTATAACAGATGTCCGCCCCCGATCCATGAAATTTATTCTCCCAGAAAGCCAAATGAGGAACGAGTAAATAAGGCTCTTAACAAAGTTAAAGTCTGAAATCATTGATGAATTACCAGACAATATTGATGTCACATTCACAGCGTCTGACACTGATCATGAGTCTAAGTTGTTAAAGAAAGTGGTCGATCAGGTGTTGGATATGGATGAAGAGTCAAAGTCGGAGTCTAAATCTGAAAGTCCAAGTTTGTCAGAAAAGAGTCTGAGTTCACCGGTTAAAATGGTTTACAATAAAGAATTCCTGTTATCAAAATCTAATTTGAATGACGAACCGATCAAAGTAGCATATACTTTGAATGATTCAGACAAATTATATTCTGATGAGGAATTTCCAATAAGAAGTGTCAAAACGGAAATGATCAAAAAGGTTTTCAAATTAACAGAAATTAGCATTTCTGAAATAAAAGATTTTAATCTTCAAGAAAAACCTAAAAGGTACACTTCAAGAGTTCAACAGAGATTGAACAAGAAAAAGGGTTACATTTATGGTTCAAGTTATCGAAAGAAAACAAACCATAACGGTAATTTCAAAAAGCAAGGTTTAGGTTTCATTCCCCCAGAAAATTATAAAAATGAGAAAAATTATAAACCAAAAACGAAATTTGTTTCAGGAGGAAGTTCTGAAGAAGAGCAGAAGAAACCATTCTGGAAACAGTCGAATCAAGAGTTTCTTGCTGAAATAAAGAAGAATGTGAAGAAATTTGCTCCAAGAGTTGACAGAAGAACCTGTTTTAAATGTCAAAAGGTTGGACATATTGCTTGGAATTGCCAACAGTTCAACAACACAAAACAGGGAGTTTCTTTTAACTCAAAATTAAAAGAAAAATGTGTTGATGAAAAGAAACAACCAACTGAGAAATCTAAAGTGTTTGAAAATTCGACTTTCAAAACTGGTGATGTTTCAAAACGTTTTTACAAAAGAAATGTCGATTTAAATAAACAAAGATGGGTTGTAAAATCTGAGAGTAGTTCTGACAATAAATCTGATTCCATAAAATCAGAGGAGTCATCTGTTGAAAAGAAGAATGAGAATTCCGTTCCAGAGTTGAACGAGGAAAATTTTCCAAAATTGTCAAAAGAAAATTTGAAGTTGAAAGTAGGTAAAACTGAAATTTCAGGACAATTCTTTGCCGATAAGAAAGAATTTGATGCTGAAAAAGTGTTTAATGGAAAAGTTAAACATATTTTCGGGAAGATGGTTGATGGAAAGGTTAAAGGTGCAAAAGAATTTTACAAATCTAAATGTTGGTGGGATAGATGTGTATCACCCAAGGATGATCAGGATTGGGTGACACCATTTTCAAATTAAAATCCGGACTTGCCGGAGCTCCCAAGTTGGTAATCGTGGAGCAGGAATCGGCATCTTTCTACAAGAGGTTATGTAGTAATCCTACAAGTGGTAGTTGGTTTTAAATTGTTATATTTTGATTTTACAAGTGGTGTTGATTGACAAAGTGAACCTACAAGTGGTTGAAGAAGGTTTTCACTTACAAATGATTAATCAAGGTCATTAGTTTGAACTTGATTTGATCATTCCTACAAGTCTTTGAGAAGACAATGTGATGAATGAATCCCCAATCTTACATGTGATAAAACCAACAAAACTTATTTTCCGAAAAAACCATTTGATTAAAACAGACTTAAGTGTTTTGAAATCACAATGGGAAAATAGTTTGTTGTGAGGGGGAGTTCTGATTGTTTGTGCCAAGTGGATGGAGAATTGAAGCGATTTAATATCAGTTGTCACTTTACCTTGTATAGTTTGCTTTCAAATTTTTTTCTTTAAGTGATTTTAAATTTTAGGGGGAGTAAGAATTTTCAGAAAATCCAAAAACATTTGAAAATTTAAAAAAGTCAAAAACATGATAAAATACAAAATGAGTTTTGTTGTAAAAAAGAGGAAATGATAGTACATCAGTGGACTATCACAGCATGCTAAAGAAATGGAAAGAAAAATAGTGATAAACGGTCTCACTGATGATATGCCAGTAGATTTTTACACATTTAGTAGATTGTGACGAGATATAAACCTAATTTTCAAAATTTCTTATATCGTGGGGAACATCTCTCGGATATATGGGTAACCCCCGAAATCTTGTTTGAAAGGTCCCTCTTTCTGAGATACTAGGTCTTTATGCTCAGTGATATCTGGGGTATTATCCCGGGACTTCTGATTTTGCGGAAGCAATGGCCTAGTCCCCGGAGAATACTTTCTGCTTGCTTGAAATATAGCGCCACCCTCAGTACAAAAAATGATGAAACATTGCAAAATGCTAATCATGTGCTATTGAAACAAAAGATCCTCTAAAGGGGACACACCAAAAGTCAAAGCCGTCATCTCTCTGCTGAACGGAAGTTCTGACCTGAGCTCTCACGGCCCTCGAAATTTAACCCTTTACAGATATCATCTGTGGTATACTCACCTGTAAGACTGAATATTGGGATCTGGATACGGGAGTATATTCTGAGGTGGGATACGCGTATAAGTTTTAGTGCTTAAAACATTAATCTCGTATCTCGAATCAGTTGAACTTTGTGTGAGAATTTAAGTGGATCAGTATACTGACAATCTAAGTGAATCGTTTAGAACTTAAAATGTTTAAAGCTTAACGGTATTGGTGATTTGTCTCATAAACTGATATGATCCTCTTACACAAACTCGTAAAAATAGTGTCTGTAAATATTTCTTTACTGTTTTTCTGTTATATTAAAAAATCCAAAAAGATTTTCGGAGTATTTTAGCATAAATTTTGAAAAAATCAAAAGATTTTAGACAACTGATGTTGGAAAGCTGATTTTCAAAATTCCGAGTGCTAAACATGATGAACAGGTTTGGGAGTGTGTGTTTGAAATGGTTTGCATACAAGTGGTCATCAGTAATTAAAATTGTTATATCATTAATTGATGTTTTGAACTGAAGTTACCAAGTTATTTGCAGAGTTTCTAAATTTGAGGTATCTTATATTTTATGAAATCTTATGTTTTGGGTAGAGAATGTGCAGGTTATGGTTATGAGAGAGCCAGGTTGCGATTCTTGAACCTGTAAATATGTGAGCAGAGTATGAGCCAGACTACGATCCCAGCACAACTTGAGGGGGAGTCTGTTAGAGAAGAGAAGCTATGAGAAATAGAGCCAGAAATTTGATCATGGGAAATTCAAGAAAAGATTGAGGATGCTTACTATGTCAGATATTTTGGAAGAGCCCGAAGACTGATGAAGACTGAAGACGTTGAAGACTCGACACCGAAGACTCGTCAACATTCGAGGGGGAGTCTGTTAGTGCATGCGTCTGTCGACTTCATCTTGTATCGAGTCTTGTATTGGAATTGTTAGATCAGGGCACGTAGTTCGAGAAAATAGGGTTTTAGAGTTAATTTCGAGAGTTAATTTCGCTTGAATAACATAATTCCGCTTGAAAGTGTTCTTGTGTAATTCCGTGCGGAATTAGATTCCGCTTGGAATCTAATTTCGTTTGAGTGTGTTTCAAGCGGAATTAGAAGTCTATAAATAGGGTTCAAGTGAAATCATTTGTAACGGTCATCTTTCCGGTACCGAAGTGCTGCCGATGTGTCTGCTGATCTGAAAACTTGTTATTTCAATAATACAAGACGTTTAAGAGTGAAATAAGCTGTTTTCCAAGTCTGTTTCATTGTTTCCGCCTCTGAAACAGACAAGAATTCTTCTAATTGACTCGTTTGGGTCACGAATCAATCCTACAATAAATTCTAGATCTCTTCTATTTCTGCTACGGTTCTGATTGACGGAGGCGATAGACATATAGCACTAACAGTTGCAAAGGATGATCGTGACATACTAGGGCGGACCTGTGCCTTAGTGACTTAAAAATGAAGCTAGAACTAGTTTAATTTTGTTATGTACTCTTGTTTAAGACAATGTATTCCTATAGGATCGTTGTCTGACCCGAACAAGTCGATCAGAAGAGTTTTTCTCAATACGAAAGGCGGAAACAGACATATCGAGTTCAATTCAGCTAGAATATCACTTTAAACTGTCTATATATTGATTTGACAAAGTTTTACAACGAGTCGACACTTCGGCAGCACTTCGGCTCTCTAAACCGGAATCTAATTTCGTTCCAAATGACACAGACCATTCACCTATTTATAGGCCAAGTAATTTCGCACGGACCTGTTCAAACGAAATCACTTTCACACGAAATTAAAATTTCGTGCGAAATTAACAACTGATTTCGTGCGAAATTACATACTGTAATTTCGTGCAAAATTATCCCTATATCACATTTCTCGTTTTGCGTGCCCTGATCTATCTATTCTAATACAAGACTCGATACAAGACGAAGTCGACAGACGTATGCACTAACAGACTCCCCCTTGGATGTCGACGAGTCTTCAATACATGTCTTCAACATCTTCAGTCTTTATCAGTCCTCTCGAACTCTTCCAAAATATCTGACAATGTAAAACATCCTCAATCTCTTCTTCTTCTTCCAGAATCTCAATCTGGCTCTAATCTCTCTCCAATTCTCTTGATTACATCTCTTGATTACTTAAGTTCATCAGCATTATCAGCTTTGCGTGAACATCAGGATCTGAACTTGGCTCTACAATCTTCAAACTTCCCTTTGTTAACAGACTCCCCCTTGAATTGTGCTAAAATTTGTTCCAAGATCGTGACCTGGCTCTTAATCAGCTCAGGATCGAAACCTGACTCTCTTAAAACCACATGATCTTCAGATACCTGTACACATTCTTAACCCAGAAATAAATTTCACAAATTTAAAATTTGACAAATTTATCCTCTGCTTACCACTTGTACACACCAATACAACATCATTTGCAAGTTTCAAATAGAATAATTTTACAATTTTAATTTCTGATGAATCACTTGAAGAAATAACATTTTTCTTTTTCAAACATACTCCCCCTCACTGAATGTCATCATGTTTAACACTTGGAATTTTGAAAATCAGCTCTTCAACATCAGTTGTTGAAAATCTTTTTGAATTTTTCAAAATTTATGCTAAAATACACTTAAAATCTTTTTGAATTTTTTATTTTGTAAGAAAAATGCAGTAAAGAAATATTTACAGACAATATTTTAGTGAGTTTGTGTAAGAGGATCATATCAGTTTATGAGACACATCACCAACACCGTTAAGCTTTAAACATTTTCAGTTTTAAACGATTCACTTAGATTGTCAGTATACTGATCCACTTAAATTTTCACACAAAGTTCAACTGTTTCGAGATATGAGATTAATATTTTAGAGACTTAAACTTATTCACCTGTCCCATCTCAGAATATATTCCCGTATCCAGATCCCAATATTCAGTCTTACAGGTGAGTATACCTAGATGATATCTGTAAAGGGTTAAATGCGAGGGCCATGAGAGCTCAGGCTATTGCTTCCGCAAAATCAGAGAGATGATGGCTTCGACTTTTGGTGTGTTCCCTTTAGTGAATCTTTTCTTCAACAGCACATGATTAGCATTTTGCAATGTTTCATCATTTTTTGTACTGAGGGTGGTGCTATATTTCAAGCAAGCGTAAAGTATTATACGGGGACTAGGCCATTGCTTCCGCAAAATCAGAAGTCCTGGGATAATACCCCAGATATCACTGAGTATAAAGACCTAGTATCTCAGAAAAAGGGACCTTTCAAACAAGATTTCGGGGGTTACCCATATATCCGAGAGATGTTCCCCACGATATAAGCAAGTTTGAAATTTTAGGTTTATATCTCGTCACAATCTACTAAAAGTGTAAAAACCTACTGGCATATCATCAGTGAGACCGTTTATCACATTTTAACTTTCCAATTCTTTAGCATGCTGTGATTGTCCACTGATGTACTATCATTTCCTCTTTTTGACAACAAAACTCATTTTTTATTTTATCATGTTTTTACCTTTTTCAAATTTTCAAATGTTTTTGGATTTTCTGAAAATTCTTACTCCTCCTAAAATTCAAAATCATTTAAAGAAATTTGAAAACAAACTGTACAAAAAACGTGACAACTGATATCGAATCACTTCAAATCGCCATCCACTTGGCATAAACAATCAGAACTCCCCCTTACAATAAACTATTTTCCCATTATGATTTCAAAACACTAAAGTTTGTTTTAATCAAATGGGCTTTCCGGAAAATAAGTTTGATTGATTTCACCACTTGTAAAATTGGGTTATCATCACATTGTTCTTTCAACTTCTTGTAAAAATATGACAATTTTAGATTCAATCAACAAAAATCATTTGTAGAAAATCAAGTACAACTTAATGTCCCTGATTTACCACTTATAAGAACAAACCAACATGTAAGTCGAAATCACTTTCGTGAATTTTTCAAGAAATATGCCGATACCTGCTTCACACTTACCAACCTGGAAGCTCCGGCAAGTCATACTTTTCACATATGAAAAACAGACATCTAAGCCTGACCAAACTTGGATGTTTCCTCCTCAATTTCACTTTCACTCGGGGTGTATGTAGTATTCTTTGTTTCATAAAACTCTTTTACCCCTGTGACTTTCCCATCAACCATCTTCCCAAAAATCTTTTTCACATTTTCATTAAAAACTTTTTCAACATCAAATTCTTTCTTCTCAGAATAGAATTGATTGGAAATCTCAACATTTCCAACTTTTCTAAAATTTTCAGCCCTCAATGGTGGAAAATTGACATCATCCATTGGCGGTACTGAAGTTTCCAATTTTATCTCAACTTGTGGCTCCTCTTCTCTTGTAAAATCTTTTCTTTGAACATTCACCAACTTCATATGTTGAATTTTTCAGTTGGTGGTTCAGTGTTATCAACAATTTTTTCTTTCAGTTTAGAAACAACTTCCTGTTTGATGTTGGTTGCCATAGGACAGTTCCAGGCAATGTGTCCAACTTCTTGACATATGTAACAGGTTCTTGTCTCTTTTCTTTGATAAGCTCCATTCTTCTCAAATTTTTGTTTCTCTGCAAAGAACTCTTTGTTTGTTTGCTTCCAGAATGAGCTCTTTTGTTCTTCTTTCGAACTTGTCCCTGAAACAAATATAGTTTTTGATTTATAAATTTTCTCATTTTTATGATTTTTGGGTGGAATAAAACCGAGACCTTTCTTTTTGTAATTACCATTATGGTTTGGTTTCTTTTGAAAACCAGAACCAGAACTGTAACCTTTTTTCTTGTTTAACCTTTGTTGAACTCTTGAGGTGTAAGATTTAGGTTTTTCATTAAGATTTACATCTTTTATTTCAGAAATATTAATTTCTGTTAGTTTAAAAACTTTTTTTATCATTTCTGGTTTAACACCTCTTATTGGAAATTCCTCATCAGAATATAATTTGTCTGAATCAATCAATGTATATGCCAATTTGATTAGTTCGTCATTCAAATTAGATTTTGATAACAAGAATTCTTTATTGTAAACCGTTTTAACCAATGGTTTTGAACCGTTGACCGACGAACTCGAACTTTCTGACTCAGACTTTGACTCTGACTCCTCATCTTTATCCAACACCTGATCGACCACTTTCTTTATTAACTCAGACTCATGATCAGTGTCAGACGATGTGAACGTGACATCAATATTTTCTGGTAAACCATCGGTTGTTTCTGTGACAACTCGTATTTCAGAACCTATTTATGTGCTTAATGTAACGTATGTGAACTTGGTGTGATTATCTGATATGTTGATTTAATGAAATGTTATGCTATTATATCATGTTAAACTTAAGCGCACGTTATAACCTCGTTAGACATTACGCCGTATGTCTGGGCCGCAAGTCATTGGGCCACATTAGTGACCCTTGTGTTACACATCACTTCGGCCCAAACTAACAAGAACCGAGCCCACTTGTGGTAACAAAATGAGTATTAGGATCGGCCCACTTATACATTTGGAATTATAATCGGAAGTTACGTGACCCTCTCCACATTCATCACATTATTCCAATACCAAGCGACAATAAACCCTACCTACCTAACTTCCATATGCGGCAGTGGAACACACCCCCTCCTCGAGGCCTTCTGCTATCGGATCCATCAATTCGGTTAGTGAAATCACCTTTGAACGGATTCCTATTTGATAATTTTATTATGTGCGATTGGGTTTAATAAATCATATATATATATATATATATGTTGACACATGCCGATGTTGTATTCTTGTTAATGTGAAACCTTCTGTTACTATTTAAGATTATGTTGATGGGTTTGTTTTGTTACCATGATTGAATTAAATGAGGTAGTGTATGACTGTCATGGAAACAATCTTGTGGTTATGAATTGATATATGATCCGATGTGAATCCTTTTAATATTGAATGAATGGATCATGACGTCAACTGCTTGAATATCGATTAGGGTTCCTTGTTATATTATTAAATGCAGTGATCAGTCCAATAGAATGTTTGTTTAGTCAAAGGGGATAACTTTGAACAAGCAAATGGGCAGCCCATGTGTGTTGTCAGAATAGTCAAAGTTATCATGAGATGAGAATTAAATGATGTCTTGATTTTACACATGAACCGAATGATTGCTTGATTTCTAATATGTGTTTTGTTAAATGGATGATTGTTAGTCGATGATATAGGATTATTTAATGATGGAATCATTAGTATGACTATGAAAATAAAAACTGATTTAAACGATGCTGTATTGTTTATTGTCATGATGATCGAATAGTGAATTAAGGTTCTTACACACAAGAGATTTGATCAAGTTGAATAATGTCTATAACCGAGGATTGTTGTTTAATTATATAATTAGAATTGCATGAATATTAGGGTTTTGATTGAGTCATCGATGAAACAGTGCTGTGAATGGATCTATGATGAATGTTGTGTGGCACAATCATTGCTTATTGACTAAGTTAGAATGTGATTGATTGATTAACTGATAATTACGGTAATTGAGGTTCATACAAACCAATGCAAATTAAAGGGTTGATCGGTTAGTCTGATCGAGAAATGGTATGGTGTAACTGATTGCATGATTTACGGAAAATATGTAACTAATCGCACAAGTTTGTCCAGTCGCACAAGCTGAACCGGACCGCACAAGTTAAATATGTTTTATTGTTTGGGCCGTAGGAGTATTGGGTTGCATATTTTGGGCCGGGTATATTCCGAATCGCATAACCCGTTGTGGGTTGCACAAGATGGTGCTGAACGCACAACAGGTTGGGCCGCCTGTTTATTGGGCTTTACTATTTACCTATCTGATGTTGCTTTACGTGTATGTCGTGTATACCATGTGTTCGTAACTTGCTATCTCTGTGTAAACATACGTGCATTATTTGAACCTAGACCTGACTTATATGGTAACCATGTTAGGACGTGGTTGACCACTTATAGCTCAAGCAACCTTTTCGTGTGTCTGCCGAGCTAACCTAAAGTGAGTTCACACTCTACAAAGCATGGGATTCCCAGGGGTTGGGAATGGGGTTAAGGAATATGGATTCTTCGTCCTTTCTTGGGTAGGACAGTACTGGTTCAGGAATGTAATTCCTCGTCCTTACGGACAGATAACTTTTACTAGACCAAAACTCTATCACGAAGTCCCTCCTTTTTATATCGACTTAATCGCCGGGCCAATGGCGAGCGGGTCATTAGTTAGATAGCGCTATTTAGGTCTGACAAGCCTCACACCGTGCCGCAGAGGACGGGCATGAACTAATGGATCTGGGCACGTCAATGATGATAGACATTGACAGTTCAGGGCACTTAAACATGACTACAGTCAACAGTCGATATGGTAACGAGTCTAGTGTATACATGGGGTAGCCCCCACGGCCGAAATGCCAGATAACTATCATGGGGTAGCCCCCACGGCTGGATTGCCAGAGTTAATGGGTTAAACAAATCACGTTTTCAACTATGGGGTAACCCCCACGGCAGGGATACCAGTTAAAGGAACTGTTTTTGGAACAACTTAAAACAAACACCCAACTGTGAACTCGCTCAACATTATTGTTGACTCGTTACTACATGATTTGCAGGTCATTAGGTACTTAGCTGGAGCTTGCATGGGGAAGAGTCGTTGTGGGACATGGACAGCTGTGACCGAACACACGAGACGTAATATAATATGTGATTCTATTGAAAGATCTGAAATCGTACAGCACCTGAATCACATGGATAGCACTTTCTCTCTCCAGCTTCTCTCTCTAACACTAGAGCTCTCCAAAGTGCAAAATGGCAAAAGTCACAAAAAGTTCTAATTCTAAACCCTAAGGCATTTATTTATAGGCTAAGGCTTATAAGGATTTCTCCTTATTTACAAGATTACCACCTTGCCTTTATAACTACATCACTTAACATAAATGTTAGTGCATGCGTCTGTCGACTTCATCTTGTATCGAGTCTTGTATTGGAATTGTTAGATCAGGGCACGTAGTTCGAGAAAATAGGGTTTTAGAGTTAATTTCGAGAGTTAATTTCGCTTGAATAACATAATTCCGCTTGAAAGTGTTCTTGTGTAATTCCGTCCGGAATTAGATTCCGCTTGGAATCTAATTTCGTTTGAGTGTGTTTCAAGCGGAATTAGAAGTCTATAAATAGGGTTCAAGCGAAATCATTTGTAACGGTCATCTTTCCGGTACCGAAGTGCTGCCGATGTGTCTGCTGATCTGAAAACTTGTTATTTCAATAATACAAGAGGTTTAAGAGTGAAACAAGCTGTTTTCCAAGTCTGTTTCATTGTTTCCGCCTCTGAAACAGACAAGAATTATTCTGATTGACTCGTTTGGGTCACGAATCGATCCTACAAGTGGTATCAGAGCTCAGGAAGAAGAGTTCTTGCAAAAACAGCCATAATTTCTGATTTCTACACCTTCTTTTACAAAATTCACAAAATTTTACGGTCAAAATGGTCTGAATTTCACATATTATAAGCGAAACAGTGTTTTAACGGATCCTTGAAAATATTGGACCTTAATTCGGATTAGAATTGGTAAAAACTGTAATTCCGTTTGAATATCAGATCGTATAAGATGACGTTAGCAGCATTTTAAATGAGATTAGGGCTTGATTCCGCTTGAAATTGTAATTCCGCTTGAAAAGTTCACCTAATTCCGCTCGAAATTACCTGATTCCGTTTCAGATTGTAATTCCGTTTGAAATGTTCTACACGGAATTAGTAATTCCGCTCCAGAGTAGTAATTCCGTTTGAAAGTGTGCTTATTCAAACGAAATCAGATTATTCCGTTTGAAAGGTGTTTCCGTTTGAAAGGTGATTCCGTTTGAGAGGGAATTCCGTTTGTGAAGTGATTTCGTTTGAAAGATTAATTCCGTTTGAATCTGTATTCCGTTTGAGACTTGTGTTTTTGTGAAAAATTTGCCGAATCATGGAAGAGGAATTCTACAATGCATTTGCGACACCGATTGCCCCTGTTACTGCTGCCGAAACATTGTACAGTGAGAATGAAACAGGAACTTATCAGAAACCACCTAAGTTAATGTTCATTGAAGATTTTAAAGGGTGGCAAAATCGATTTGAGAACTGGGTACAAGCATATAAGTTTGATGCATGGTGTGCTTTAAACAAAGATTATGAGAAACCGAAAAACGCGCGTGGGCTGGAAAAAGCTTTTTGTGATTTTTCAGAAAGTGATAAATTAAAGTATACAAGTGAGAAAATGATGATTAGTCTTCTACAACAAGCAGTAAAGGAAGATATCTTTGTTCTGCTTCAACATGAGAATACTGCTAGATCAATTTGGAATGCATTGATTCAAAAGTTCAAAGGAAGCGCATATATGATAAAAAACAAAAAGGCATTATTGAAGAAATCATTTGATATGTTTGCAGCTTTCGATCATGAAATAACAAAGATGACCATTGATAGATATTGTCATTTGGTATTGGAAATGGGAAGATTGGATATAAAGAAAGATGATGAGGAGTGGGTTGATAAACTAGCTGAAGCGCTACCACAACATAAGTGGGGAACTTATTTGATGATTGTGAAACACATGAGGAAGTCTGAGAATATGAATCTGGCACAGTTTATTCAAAAGATTGAAGAGCACGAGTTGGATATTCAGAAAACATCAATCATGAAGAATCCAAATGCTCAACAAGATTTCAGTTTGTATTACAGAGGGAACAAGTTTGAGGCTACTCCCAGCCCTAGCCCAAAGATCCAAACTGGTTTTAGTGCTGACAGTTCTTCTGGAACAAAGGGTAGTAATTTGACACAGAGTGGTGGATCTTCGTCTTCATATTCAAGTTTTGATCCAAATTTTACTACACCAAGTCCTCAACAATAGAATTCTACAAATCTGCAGTGCAATGTTACCTTGAACATTCAAAATGGTCAAAATCTGTCTCCGGAAATAGCAAAGCAACACATGGCATCACTCGTTGCTATGTTGGAATCATATGAAAGCTTGATTGGTGGTAGAATTGGAAATCCGATGCTTACCAAAGAGGATTATGACCAGATTGATGCAGAGGAACTTGAGTTGATGGACGTGAAGTGGTGTTTAGCCAGTGCTGTTCGAAGAGCAGAAAAATTTACACAAATCACTGGTAGAGATGATTTTCGGGGAATAAGTGAATCTCCAATAGGGTTTGACAAATCGAAAGTCACCTATTTTCATTGTAAAGGAAAAGGTCATTTTAAACGAGAATGCAAAAACAAAGAAGCAACTGGGAGACAAGATGGAAAGAATGATTATTATCAAAAGTCAATTTTTCATCAGATTGATCAACAACCACAAACTGCTCATGCACGTACCATTGAAGAGAGAAGAGCTTGTTTTGGGATAATTGATCAAGATGATGAATTTGTTGCAGAAGGTTTCAGCTGGGATAAATACATTCCACCAGGTTCAGGTCTTGTTGCTAAAATTCTGGGTGAAGATGAGGCTAGTCAAAAAAGAATCCCGATTTTTCCAGATCTAGGAAGTGATATTGATACCGATGATGAGGAAGAATATCTTAATAAAGCTAGAAAAGGCATAGATCCTGATAGTTTTAATTTGTTTTTTGCAGATAAAGTTGAGTTGTTGAATCAGAAAAAGATTGCCAAATTGAGGAGAGAGCTGGAAGCAACAAGAATCCTTCCTAAGGAAAAAGCAAAGACAGAAGCTGGAGAAGCTAATATTGATTAAGTAACTGAGAAAGTAGTAGAAAAAATCATTGAAGTGGAGAAAGTGGTCGAAAAAATAGTTGAAGTTGAGAAATTTGTCGAAGTTGAGAAAATCGTCGAGGTAGAAAAAATTGTTGAAGTAGAGAAACTCGTTGAAGTTGAAAAGACTGTTGAGATTGAAAAGATAGTTGAAGTCATTAAACCTTGTCAGAAATGTGTGGAGTCGTGCACACATTGTGAGGAGAAAGACAAGAAGATTAGTGAGTTAGAAGAGCTGAAAGAAAATTTATTGTCTGATTTGAAGTATGTGAAAGAGTCATATGATGTTTTAAATAGAACAGTTGATGGTCTGAAAAAGACAAACTCAGAAATTGATGTTGCTATGTCAAAAATGAGCTCAACATTAATGATGAAACAGAAGATCATCAATGAGTATATTGAAGATTTTGCTAAGCTGAAGAAGGATTTAGAGCTTGAAAAGATTGAGAGCGAAAGGATTAAACGTTTGTTGTTGAGCTATACAACATGTGATTATTTGATTGATCGTGTTTATCCTACTGTTGCAGGTCTTGAAGCATTCAAGGAGGAAAAGATTGAAGATACTGATACTGGTAAGAAACAAAGTGTTAAGTATAACAGATGTCCGCCCCCGATCCATGAAATTTATTCTCCCAGAAAGCCAAATGAGGAACGAGTAAATAAGGCTCTTAACAAAGTTAAAGTCTGAAATCATTGATGAATTACCAGACAATATTGATGTCACATTCACAGCGTCTGACACTGATCATGAGTCTAAGTTGTTAAAGAAAGTGGTCGATCAGGTGTTGGATATGGATGAAGAGTCAAAGTCGGAGTCTAAATCTGAAAGTCCAAGTTTGTCAGAAAAGAGTCTGAGTTCACCGGTTAAAATGGTTTACAATAAAGAATTCCTGTTATCAAAATCTAATTTGAATGACGAACCGATCAAAGTAGCATATACTTTGAATGATTCAGACAAATTATATTCTGATGAGGAATTTCCAATAAGAAGTGTCAAAACGGAAATGATCAAAAAGGTTTTCAAATTAACAGAAATTAGCATTTCTGAAATAAAAGATTTTAATCTTCAAGAAAAACCTAAAAGGTACACTTCAAGAGTTCAACAGAGATTGAACAAGAAAAAGGGTTACATTTATGGTTCAAGTTATCGAAAGAAAACAAACCATAACGGTAATTTCAAAAAGCAAGGTTTAGGTTTCATTCCCCCGGAAAATTATAAAAATGAGAAAAATTATAAACCAAAAACGAAATTTGTTTCAGGAGGAAGTTCTGAAGAAGAGCAGAAGAAACCATTCTGGAAACAGTCGAATCAAGAGTTTCTTGCTGAAATAAAGAAGAATGTGAAGAAATTTGCTCCAAGAGTTGACAGAAGAACCTGTTTTAAATGTCAAAAGATTGGACATATTGCTTGGAATTGCCAACAGTTCAACAACACAAAACAGGGAGTTTCTTTTAACTCAAAATTAAAAGAAAAATGTGTTGATGAAAAGAAACAACCAACTGAGAAATCTAAAGTGTTTGAAAATTCGACTTTCAAAACTGGTGATGTTTCAAAACGTTTTTACAAAAGAAATGTCGATTTAAATAAACAAAGATGGGTTGTAAAATCTGAGAGTAGTTCTGACAATAAATCTGATTCCATAAAATCAGAGGAGTCATCTGTTGAAAAGAAGAATGAGAATTCCGTTCCAGAGTTGAACGAGGAAAATTTTCCAAAATTGTCAAAAGAAAATTTGAAGTTGAAAGTAGGTAAAACTGAAATTTCAGGACAATTCTTTGCCGATAAGAAAGAATTTGATGCTGAAAAAGTGTTTAATGGAAAAGTTAAACATATTTTCGGGAAGATGGTTGATGGAAAGGTTAAAGGTGCAAAAGAATTTTACAAATCTAAATGTTGGTGGGATAGATGTGTATCACCCAAGGATGATCAGGATTGGGTGACACCATTTTCAAATTAAAATCCGGACTTGCCGGAGCTCCCAAGTTGGTAATCGTGGAGCAGGAATCGGCATCTTTCTACAAGAGGTTATGTAGTAATCCTACAAGTGGTAGTTGGTTTTAAATTGTTATATTTTGATTTTACAAGTGGTGTTGATTGACAAAGTGAACCTACAAGTGGTTGAAGAAGGTTTTCACTTACAAATGATTAATCAAGGTCATTAGTTTGAACTTGATTTGATCATTCCTACAAGTCTTTGAGAAGACAATGTGATGAATGAATCCCCAATCTTACATGTGATAAAACCAACAAAACTTATTTTCCGAAAAAACCATTTGATTAAAACAGACTTAAGTGTTTTGAAATCACAATGGGAAAATAGTTTGTTGTGAGGGGGAGTTCTGATTGTTTGTGCCAAGTGGATGGAGAATTGAAGCGATTTAATATCAGTTGTCACTTTACCTTGTATAGTTTGCTTTCAAATTTTTTTCTTTAAGTGATTTTAAATTTTAGGGGGAGTAAGAATTTTCAGAAAATCCAAAAACATTTGAAAATTTAAAAAATTCAAAAACATGATAAAATACAAAATGAGTTTTGTTGTAAAAAAGAGGAAATGATAGTACATCAGTGGACTATCACAGCATGCTAAAGAAATGGAAAGAAAAATAGTGATAAACGGTCTCACTGATGATATGCCAGTAGATTTTTACACATTTAGTAGATTGTGACGAGATATAAACCTAATTTTCAAACTTTCTTATATCGTGGGGAACATCTCTCGGATATATGGGTAACCCCCGAAATCTTGTTTGAAAGGTCCCTCTTTCTGAGATACTAGGTCTTTATGCTCAGTGATATCTGGGGTATTATCCCGGGACTTCTGATTTTGCGGAAGCAATGGCCTAGTCCCCGGAGAATACTTTCTGCTTGCTTGAAATATAGCGCCACCCTCAGTACAAAAAATGATGAAACATTGCAAAATGCTAATCATGTGCTATTGAAACAAAAGATCCTCTAAAGGGGACACACCAAAAGTCAAAGCCGTCATCTCTCTGCTGAACGGAAGTTCTGACCTGAGCTCTCACGGCCCTCGAAATTTAACCCTTTACAGATATCATCTGTGGTATACTCACCTGTAAGACTGAATATTGGGATCTGGATACGGGAGTATATTCTGAGGTGGGATACGCGTATAAGTTTTAGTGCTTAAAACATTAATCTCGTATCTCGAATCAGTTGAACTTTGTGTGAGAATTTAAGTGGATCAGTATACTGACAATCTAAGTGAATCGTTTAGAACTTAAAATGTTTAAAGCTTAACGGTATTGGTGATTTGTCTCATAAACTGATATGATCCTCTTACACAAACTCGTAAAAATAGTGTCTGTAAATATTTCTTTACTGTTTTTCTGTTATATTAAAAAATCCAAAAAGATTTTCGGAGTATTTTAGCATAAATTTTGAAAAAATCAAAAGATTTTAGACAACTGATGTTGGAAAGCTGATTTTCAAAATTCCGAGTGCTAAACATGATGAACAGGTTTGGGAGTGTGTGTTTGAAATGGTTTGCATACAAGTGGTCATCAGTAATTAAAATTGTTATATCATTAATTGATGTTTTGAACTGAAGTTACCAAGTTATTTGCAGAGTTTCTAAATTTGAGGTATCTTATATTTTATGAAATCTTATGTTTTGGGTAGAGAATGTGCAGGTTATGGTTATGAGAGAGCCAGGTTGCGATTCTTGAACCTGTAAATATGTGAGCAGAGTATGAGCCAGACTACGATCCCAGCACAACTTGAGGGGGAGTCTGTTAGAGAAGAGAAGCTATGAGAAATAGAGCCAGAAATTTGATCATGGGAAATTCAAGAAAAGATTGAGGATGCTTACTATGTCAGATATTTTGGAAGAGCCCGAAGACTGATGAAGACTGAAGACGTTGAAGACTCGACACCGAAGACTCGTCAACATTCGAGGGGGAGTCTGTTAGTGCATGCGTCTGTCGACTTCATCTTGTATCGAGTCTTGTATTGGAATTGTTAGATCAGGGCACGTAGTTCGAGAAAATAGGGTTTTAGAGTTAATTTCGAGAGTTAATTTCGCTTGAATAACATAATTCCGCTTGAAAGTGTTCTTGTGTAATTCCGTGCGGAATTAGATTCCGCTTGGAATCTAATTTCGTTTGAGTGTGTTTCAAGCGGAATTAGAAGTCTATAAATAGGGTTCAAGTGAAATCATTTGTAACGGTCATCTTTCCGGTACCGAAGTGCTGCCGATGTGTCTGCTGATCTGAAAACTTGTTATTTCAATAATACAAGACGTTTAAGAGTGAAATAAGCTGTTTTCCAAGTCTGTTTCATTGTTTCCGCCTCTGAAACAGACAAGAATTCTTCTAATTGACTCGTTTGGGTCACGAATCAATCCTACAATAAATTCTAGATCTCTTCTATTTCTGCTACGGTTCTGATTGACGGAGGCGATAGACATATAGCACTAACAGTTGCAAAGGATGATCGTGACATACTAGGGCGGACCTGTGCCTTAGTGACTTAAAAATGAAGCTAGAACTAGTTTAATTTTGTTATGTACTCTTGTTTAAGACAATGTATTCCTATAGGATCGTTGTCTGACCCGAACAAGTCGATCAGAAGAGTTTTTCTCAATACGAAAGGCGGAAACAGACATATCGAGTTCAATTCAGCTAGAATATCACTTTAAACTGTCTATATATTGATTTGACAAAGTTTTACAACGAGTCGACACTTCGGCAGCACTTCGGCTCTCTAAACCGGAATCTAATTTCGTTCCAAATGACACAGACCATTCACCTATTTATAGGCCAAGTAATTTCGCACGGACCTGTTCAAACGAAATCACTTTCACACGAAATTAAAATTTCGTGCGAAATTAACAACTGATTTCGTGCGAAATTACATACTGTAATTTCGTGCAAAATTATCCCTATATCACATTTCTCGTTTTGCGTGCCCTGATCTATCTATTCTAATACAAGACTCGATACAAGACGAAGTCGACAGACGTATGCACTAACAGACTCCCCCTTGGATGTCGACGAGTCTTCAATACATGTCTTCAACATCTTCAGTCTTTATCAGTCCTCTCGAACTCTTCCAAAATATCTGACAATGTAAAACATCCTCAATCTCTTCTTCTTCTTCCAGAATCTCAATCTGGCTCTAATCTCTCTCCAATTCTCTTGATTACATCTCTTGATTACTTAAGTTCATCAGCATTATCAGCTTTGCGTGAACATCAGGATCTGAACTTGGCTCTACAATCTTCAAACTTCCCTTTGTTAACAGACTCCCCCTTGAATTGTGCTAAAATTTGTTCCAAGATCGTGACCTGGCTCTTAATCAGCTCAGGATCGAAACCTGACTCTCTTAAAACCACATGATCTTCAGATACCTGTACACATTCTTAACCCAGAAATAAATTTCACAAATTTAAAATTTGACAAATTTATCCTCTGCTTACCACTTGTACACACCAATACAACATCATTTGCAAGTTTCAAATAGAATAATTTTACAATTTTAATTTCTGATGAATCACTTGAAGAAATAACATTTTTCTTTTTCAAACATACTCCCCCTCACTGAATGTCATCATGTTTAACACTTGGAATTTTGAAAATCAGCTCTTCAACATCAGTTGTTGAAAATCTTTTTGAATTTTTCAAAATTTATGCTAAAATACACTTAAAATCTTTTTGAATTTTTTATTTTGTAAGAAAAATGCAGTAAAGAAATATTTACAAACAATATTTTAGTGAGTTTGTGTAAGAGGATCATATCAGTTTATGAGACACATCACCAACACCGTTAAGCTTTAAACATTTTCAGTTTTAAACGATTCACTTAGATTGTCAGTATACTGATCCACTTAAATTTTCACACAAAGTTCAACTGTTTCGAGATATGAGATTAATATTTTAGAGACTTAAACTTATTCACCTGTCCCATCTCAGAATATATTCCCGTATCCAGATCCTAATATTCAGTCTTACAGGTGAGTATACCTAGATGATATCTGTAAAGGGTTAAATGCGAGGGCCATGAGAGCTCAGGCTATTGCTTTCGCAAAATCAGAGAGATGATGGCTTCGACTTTTGGTGTGTTCCCTTTAGTGAATCTTTTCTTCAACAGCACATGATTAGCATTTTGCAATGTTTCATCATTTTTTGTACTGAGGGTGGTGCTATATTTCAAGCAAGCGTAAAGTATTATACGGGGACTAGGCCATTGCTTCCGCAAAATCAGAAGTCCTGGGATAATACCCCAGATATCACTGAGTATAAAGACCTAGTATCTCAGAAAAAGGGACCTTTCAAACAAGATTTCGGGGGTTACCCATATATCCGAGAGATGTTCCCCACGATATAAGCAAGTTTGAAATTTTAGGTTTATATCTCGTCACAATCTACTAAAAGTGTAAAAACCTACTGGCATATCATCAGTGAGACCGTTTATCACATTTTAACTTTCCAATTCTTTAGCATGCTGTGATTGTCCACTGATGTACTATCATTTCCTCTTTTTGACAACAAAACTCATTTTTTATTTTATCATGTTTTTACCTTTTTCAAATTTTCAAATGTTTTTGGATTTTCTGAAAATTCTTACTCCTCCTAAAATTCAAAATCATTTAAAGAAATTTGAAAACAAACTGTACAAAAAACGTGACAACTGATATCGAATCACTTCAAATCGCCATCCACTTGGCATAAACAATCAGAACTCCCCCTTACAATAAACTATTTTCCCATTATGATTTCAAAACACTAAAGTTTGTTTTAATCAAATGGCTTTTCCGGAAAATAAGTTTGATTGATTTCACCACTTGTAAAATTGGGTTATCATCACATTGTTCTTTCAACTTCTTGTAAAAATATGACAATTTTAGATTCAATCAACAAAAATCATTTGTAGAAAATCAAGTACAACTTAATGTCCCTGATTTACCACTTATAAGAACAAACCAACATGTAAGTCGAAATCACTTTCGTGAATTTTTCAAGAAATATGCCGATACCTGCTTCACACTTACCAACCTGGAAGCTCCGGCAAGTCATACTTTTCACATATGAAAAACAGACATCCAAGCCTGACCAAACTTGGATGTTTCCTCCTCAATTTCACTTTCACTCGGGGTGTATGTAGTATTCTTTGTTTCATAAAACTCTTTTACCCCTGTGACTTTCCCATCAACCATCTTTCCAAAAATCTTTTTCACATTTTCATTAAAAACTTTTTCAACATCAAATTCTTTCTTCTCAGAATAGAATTGATTGGAAATCTCAACATTTCCAACTTTTCTAAAATTTTCAGCCCTCAATGGTGGAAAATTGACATCATCCATTGGCGGTACTGAAGTTTCCAATTTTATCTCAACTTGTGGCTCCTCTTCTCTTGTAAAATCTTTTCTTTGAACATTCACCAACTTCATATGTTGAATTTTTAAAAACTTTGAATTTTTCAGTTGGTGGTTCAGTGTTATCAACAATTTTTTCTTTCAGTTTAGAAACAACTTCCTGTTTGATGTTGGTTGCCATAGGACAGTTCCAGGCAATGTGTCCAACTTCTTGACATATGTAACAGGTTCTTGTCTCTTTTCTTTGATAAGCTCCATTCTTCTCAAATTTTTGTTTCTCTGCAAAGAACTCTTTGTTTGTTTGCTTCCAGAATGAGCTCTTTTGTTCTTCTTTCGAACTTGTCCCTGAAACAAATACAGTTTTTGATTTATAAATTTTCTCATTTTTATGATTTTTCGGTGGAATAAAACCGAGACCTTTCTTTTTGTAATTACCATTATGGTTTGGTTTCTTTTGAAAACCAGAACCAGAACTGTAACCTTTTTTCTTGTTTAACCTTTGTTGAACTCTTGAGGTGTAAGATTTAGGTTTTTCATTAATATTTACATCTTTTATTTCAGAAATATTAATTTCTGTTAGTTTAAAAACTTTTTTTATCATTTCTGGTTTAACACCTCTTATTGGAAATTCCTCATCAGAATATAATTTGTCTGAATCAATCAATGTATATGCCAATTTGATTAGTTCGTCATTCAAATTAGATTTTGATAACAAGAATTCTTTATTGTAAACCGTTTTAACCAATGGTTTTGAACCGTTGACCGACGAACTCGAACTTTCTGACTCAGACTTTGACTCTGACTCCTCATCTTTATCCAACACCTGATCGACCACTTTCTTTATTAACTCAGACTCATGATCAGTGTCAGACGATGTGAACGTGACATCAATATTTTCTGGTAAACCATCGGTTGTTTCTGTGACAACTCGTATTTCAGAACCTATTTATGTGCTTAATGTAACGTATGTGAACTTGGTGTGATTATCTGATATGTTGATTTAATGAAATGTTATGCTATTATATCATGTTAAACTTAAGCGCACGTTATAACCTCGTTAGACATTACGCCGTATGTCTGGGCCGCAAGTCATTGGGCCACATTAGTGACCCTTGTGTTACACATCACTTCGGCCCAAACTAACAAGAACCGAGCCCACTTGTGGTAACAAAATGAGTATTAGGATCGGCCCACTTATACATTTGGAATTATAATCGGAAGTTACGTGACCCTCTCCACATTCATCACATTATTCCAATACCAAGCGACAATAAACCCTAACTACCTAACTTCCATATGCGGCAGTGGAACACACCCCCTCCTCGAGGCCTTCTGCTATCGGATCCATCAATTCGGTTAGTGAAATCACCTTTGAACGGATTCCTATTTGATAATTTTATTATGTGCGATTGGGTTTAATAAATCATATATATATATATATATATGTTGACACATGCCGATGTTGTATTCTTGTTAATGTGAAACCTTCTGTTACTATTTAAGATTATGTTGATGGGTTTGTTTTGTTACCATGATTGAATTAAATGAGGTAGTGTATGACTGTCATGGAAACAATCTTGTGGTTATGAATTGATATATGATCCGATGTGAATCCTTTTAATATTGAATGAATGGATCATGACGTCAACTGCTTGAATATCGATTTGGGTTCCTTGTTATATTATTAAATGCAGTGATCAGTCCAATAGAATGTTTGTTTAGTCAAAGGGGATAACTTTGAACAAGCAAATGGGCAGCCCATGTGTGTTGTCAGAATAGTCAAAGTTATCATGAGATGAGAATTAAATGATGTCTTGATTTTACACATGAACCGAATGATTGCTTGATTTCTAATATGTGTTTTGTTAAATGGATGATTGTTAGTCGATGATATAGGATTATTTAATGATGGAATCATTAGTATGACTATGAAAATAAAAACTGATTTAAACGATGCTGTATTGTTTATTGTCATGATGATCGAATAGTGAATTAAGGTTCTTACACACAAGAGATTTGATCAAGTTGAATAATGTCTATAACCGAGGATTGTTGTTTAATTATATAATTAGAATTGCATGAATATTAGGGTTTTGATTGAGTCATCGATGAAACAGTGCTGTGAATGGATCTATGATGAATGTTGTGTGGCACAATCATTGCTTATTGACTAAGTTAGAATGTGATTGATTGATTAACTGATAATTACGGTAATTGAGGTTCATACAAACCAATGCAAATTAAAGGGTTGATCGGTTAGTCTGATCGAGAAATGGTATGGTGTAACTGATTGCATGATTTACGGAAAATATGTAACTAATCGCACAAGTTTGTCCAGTCGCACAAGCTGAACCGGACCGCACAAGTTAAATATGTTTTATTGTTTGGGCCGTAGGAGTATTGGGTTGCATATTTTGGGCCGGGTATATTCCGAATCGCATAACCCGTTGTGGGTTGCACAAGATGGTGCTGAACGCACAACAGGTTGGGCCGCCTGTTTATTGGGCTTTACTATTTACCTATCTGATGTTGCTTTACGTGTATGTCGTGTATACCATGTGTTCGTAACTTGCTATCTCTGTGTAAACATACGTGCATTATTTGAACCTAGACCTGACTTATATGGTAACCATGTTAGGACGTGGTTGACCACTTATAGCTCAAGCAACCTTTTCGTGTGTCTGCCGAGCTAACCTAAAGTGAGTTCACACTCTACAAAGCATGGGATTCCCAGGGGTTGGGAATGGGGTTAAGGAATATGGATTCTTCGTCCTTTCTTGGGTAGGACAGTACTGGTTCAGGAATGTAATTCCTCGTCCTTACGGACAGATAACTTTTACTAGACCAAAACTCTATTACGAAGTCCCTCCTTTTTATATCGACTTAATCGCCGGGCCAATGGCGAGCGGGTCATTAGTTAGATAGCGCTATTTAGGTCTGACAAGCCTCACACCGTGCCGCAGAGGACGGGCATGAACTAATGGATATGGGCACGTCAATGATGATAGACATTGACAGTTCAGGGCACTTAAACATGACTACAGTCAACAGTCGATATGGTAACGAGTCTAGTGTATACATGGGGTAGCCCCCACGGCCGAAATGCCAGATAACTATCATGGGGTAGCCCCCACGGCTGGATTGCCAGAGTTAATGGGTTAAACAAATCACGTTTTCAACTATGGGGTAACCCCCACGGCAGGGATACCAGTTAAAGGAACTGTTTTTGGAACAACTTAAAACAAACACCCAACTGTGAACTCGCTCAACATTATTGTTGACTCGTTACTACATGATTTGCAGGTCATTAGGTACTTAGCTGGAGCTTGCATGGGGAAGAGTCGTTGTGGGACATGGACAGCTGTGTGCCATGTTAAACCTTGGGATATTTAAACTCATGTTTTGGTTTTAAACATTATGCTTCCGCTATGTTTTGTTTGGACACCAATTGTGTTGGTTGAACTTTTACAATTAATTACTTGCTTGTTCAATATGATTGGTGGTTTGATCCTGGTCAGTCACGCCTCCAAGCGGTGATACTCCGCGTGTGGATTTTGGGGGTGTGACAGATTGGTATCAGAGCCATTGGTTATAGAGAACTTGGTTTTAATAAGGGAAAATGATTTTTGTTAAAACCAGACTATAACCTGTACAATGCTCTACGATCCACAACGACGCTTCACTCCACTTGCAAGGCTCGACATTCTAGGTGATATGGTTTATGTTTTATTGCCTACTTTCTAGATTACATAGAACTATGCTCATGGTATGCTTAGATAAACGTAGCAACTATAGTTTGAAAACACATGTGTGCTTGCTTCCTTCTGTCACTCCACACTTACACACATTCGCGACACCTTTCCTATTTGTGCTTCCTTCGATGTGAAGATCATGAGGGAACGTGTGAACCTAACTCAAGCCCAGCTGACGGCTCTTATCAACAAACAAGTTACGGCAGCACTCACAGCCGCTCAGGCAGGAGGTATAACCTGCTGTTACGAACCTATCCTAGGATGTTAGATCCTACTCTCATGACCCAACTCTTGCACTTAACCCAGTCTATTCTTCCTCGCACAACAAGGTCAGAACGCTCAGCCGCCGGTATGCACATTTAAGACGTTCATGGACTGCCGATCTACTACTTTCAGCGGCACTGAAGGAGCTGTTGGACTCCTCCACTGGTTCGAGAAGCTCGAAATCGATCTTTGAAATGTGTGAATGCCCCGAGGCTCGTAGGGAGCAATATGCCACTGGTACTCTCGAAGGTACTGCGCTAACTTGGTGGAACGCGCAAGTTCAGATACTGGGGCTGGCCGCTGCTAATGCCACCCCAAGAAGTGATACTAAGGAACTGAATCAAACGTGAATACTGTAGTCATGATGACATCCACTAGTTGGAAGTGGAGTTCTTTAACCTGAAGATGACAGGGTCAGAGATAGAAGCGTACGCTAAACGATCTAAGGAACTGGCAGTGTTATGTCCAATTATGGTGGATCCTCCCATCAAACGCATTGAGCTGTACCTCAAAGGCTTAGTACCGGAGATTCAAAGTCATGTGACTTCGGCCAACCTTGCTACCATCCAGGATGTTACTCGTCTTGCTCATCGTCTCACGGACCAGGTAGTGGAACAGAACAGACTGCCTAAGCGTGTAAGTGCTACTGCTACTACTACTACTGCTACAACCAGTGACAATAAACGAAAGTGGGATGGAACCTCCAGCAAGGGTTCGACTTTAGTTCAGTCCCAGGCACAGCAGCGAAAGATTGATGACTACCAGAGCCCTGGTCAACAATCTTCTGGTATTCAAGGGCAGGGTGGATATCGAGGAAACCTCCCGAAGTGCAACAGATGCAACAGGCACCACAGTGGTCAGTGCAACAGGGGTCGTTGCAAGAGGTGTCTCTAGATGGGTCATGAAGCTAAGGAATTGCAGGAGCTCGCGACCTGCGAATCAGAACCAACAACAACAATAATCAGGGCAATGGGAATAACAACGGGGGTAATAACGACGGCAATGGTGCCAGGGGTCGAGTGTTCGTGATTGGTCAGGGTGATGCTAGGAATGACCCCAACGTTGTGATGGTTTCGACATCGTCATTAGGATGGATTGGTTATCCCAACAACAAGCAGAGATACTATGCAAAGAGAAGATTGTTCGTATTCCCCGTTCTAGCAGAGAACCTCTAGAAATTCAAGGCGACAAGAGTGGTGCTGTAGTGGGCATCATCCCTTTCCTTAAGGCCCAAAAGTGTTTGCGTAAGGGCCACACTGCCATTGGCTCTTGTTACTGACACCTCGAAGAAAGAGAAGAAGATAGAAGATTTTCCAATTGTACGCGACTATCCTGAGGTATTCCCTGAGGAACTACCTGGTCTTCCGCCTCATCGCCAGGTCGAATTTCAGATCGAGCTAGCTCCTGGAGCAGCACCTATAGCTCGTGCACCGTATCGCCTAGCTCCATTAGAGTTGAAGGAACTCTCTACGCAACTACAAGAACTCTTGGATAAGGGTTTTATTCGTCCTAGCTCTTCGCCCTGGGGAGCTCCAGTGCTATTCGTGAAGAAGAAAGATGGTAACTTCCGTATGTGTATCGACTACCGTGAACTCAACAAGGTGACCGTGAAGAATCGCTATCCTCTTCCACGCATTGACGACTTGTTCGACCAGCTGCAAGGGTCGAGCTACTATTCAAAGATTGATTTGAGATCAGGATATCACCAGCTGAGAGTCCGAGAAGAGGACGTCTGTAAAACAGCCTTTAGAACCCGTTATGGACATCATGAATTTTTGGTCATGCCTTTTGGGCTGACAAACGCACCTGCGGCCTTCATGGACTTGATGAATCGAGTGTGCAAGCCTTACCTGGACAAGTTCGTTATAGTTTTCATCGACGACATCCTGATCTATTCGAAGAGTCAGGAGGAACACGAGCAGCATCTACGACTCATTTTGGAACTCCTTCGAACAGAACAGCTGTACGCCAAGTTTTCAAAATGTGACTTCTGGCTTCGTGAAGTCCATTTCTTAGGCCATGTGGTAAACAAGGATGGGATTCACGTTGATCCATCCAAGGTAGACTTGATTAAGAACTGGCCTGCGCCTCGTACACCAACGGAAATTCGCCAATTTTTGGGCTTGGCAGGTTACTATAGGAGGTTCATTAAGGATTTTTTTCAAGATTGCACAACCTCTCACCTCACTAACGCAGAAAGGCGTTGTTTATCGATGGGGAAATGCACAGGAATTAGCATTTCAGCACTTAAAGGATAGACTTTGCAGTGCGCCTATCCTTTCATTGCTAGAGGGCACAGATGACTTCGTGGTTTACTGCGACGCATCAATTCAGGGTCTTGGTTGTGTACTGATGCAACGGGATAAGGTTATAGCCTACGCCTCATGCCAACTCAAAGTTCATGAAAGAAACTACACTACACACGACTTAGAGCTGGGAGCTGTTGTTTTTGCACTTAAGATATGGCGACATTACCTGTACGGTACCAAGTGCGCCATCTACACCGACCACAAAAGCCTCGAGCATATCTTCAAACAGAAGGAACTGAATATGCGACAACGACGATGGGTTGAGCTACTGAATGACTACGAATGCTCGATCAGGTACCACCCAGGCAAAGCCAATGTTGTGGCTGACGCCCTCAGTCGAAAGGACACTGCGCCCAAGCGCGTACGAGCTTTACAACTCACTATACAGTCTAGTCTTCCTTCTCAGATACGAGATGCTCAGGTAGAAGCATTAAAACCAGAAAACATTAGGGCTGAAGCCCTACGCGGCTCAAGGCAACGCTTAGAACAGAAGGAAGACGGTGCTTACTACGTAACAGGACGCATTTGGGTCCCACTTTATGGCAACCTGCGAGAGCTTGTGATGGATGAGGCACACAAGTCTCGCTACGCAGTACATCCGGGTTCGGATAAAATGTACCACGATATCAAAACTACATATTGGTGGCCTAGCATGAAGGCCCACATAGCAACTTACGTTAGCAAGTGCTTGACTTGTGCGAGAATCAAGGTCGAATACCAGAAACCCTCAGGCCTACTCCAACAACCAGAGATACCACAATGGAAATGGGAGCAAATTTCCATGGATTTTGTCACTGGCCTGCCTAGATCTCAACGTGGTAACGATACTATTTGGGTGATCGTGGATCGACTCACAAAGTCTGCTCACTTCTTGGCTATCAAGGAAACGGATAAGTTCACCACACTAGCAGACGTATATCTTAAGGAAGTTGTCTCGAGCCACGGAGTGCCCACCTCTATTATCTCAGATCGAGATGCACGTTTTACTTCAGAACTGTGGCAAGCAATGCACAAGTCCTTTGACTCACGATTAGATATGAGCACAGCTTATCACCCGCAAACGGATGGGCAGTCTGAATGCACCATCCAGACCCTTGAAAACATGCTTAGGGCATGTGTAATTGACTTTGGCAACGGCTGGGAAAAGCATCTGCCACTTGTGGAATTTTCGTACAATAACAGCTACCACACCAGCATTAAAGCTGCTCCGTTTGAGGCATTGTACGAGCGTAAATGCCGGTCACCTCTTTGTTGGGCAGAGGTGGGGGATAGTCAGATTACTGGTCCAGAACTTGTGGTAGACACAACAGAACGAATTGCTCAGATACGACAACGAATGGCGGCAGCTCGTGACCGTCAGAAAGTCTACGCCGATAAGGGCAGGAAACCACTAGAGCTCTAGGTTGGGGAGCGAGTGCTACTCAAAGTTTCACCCTGGAAGGGTGTGGTTCATTTTGGTAAACGAGGGAAACTTAACCCACGATACGTTGGACCGTTCGAAGTCATGGAGAAAATAGGCAAGGTGGCCTACAAACTGAACTTACCAGCAGAACTCAGTGCAGTTCACAACGTTTTCCACGTGTCAAATCTAAAGAAGTGTCTGTCAGATGAGACCCACATAGTTCCTTTGAAGGAGCTCAGTATCGACGAGCAGTTACGATTCGTCGAGGAACCAGTTGAAATCACGGACCGGGATGCTAAGGTCCTCAAACACACTAGAATCCCTCTCGTTCGAGTTCGTTGGAACTCACGTCGCGGCCCAGAGTTCACCTGGGAACGCGAAGATCAGATGAAACAAAAGTATCCCCAACTATTTGCAAACGGTACAACCACTACTGAGGCTGAAGCTACGGAATTTTGGGACGAAATTCTAGATCAACGGGGGGAGGATGTGACACCCCAGGAAAACCAGGAAAACCATGCAACTTAACTAGCTTCCTCAGTGAATACGTGCTAAATTTCAGGACGAAATTTCTTTCAACTTGGGGATAATGTGACAACTCGTATTTCAGAACCTATTTATGTGCTTAATGTAACGTATGTGAACTTGGTGTGATTATCTGATATGTTGATTTAATGAA
This sequence comes from Helianthus tuberosus, assembly GCA_030545235.1. Taxonomy (NCBI): domain Eukaryota; kingdom Viridiplantae; phylum Streptophyta; class Magnoliopsida; order Asterales; family Asteraceae; genus Helianthus; species Helianthus tuberosus. The sequence continues at coordinate 89,788,452 of CM060418.1, read as the reverse complement.
ATGTTATGCTATTATATCATGTTAAACTTAAGCGCACGTTATAACCTCGTTAGACATTATGCCGTATGTCTGGGCCGCAAGTCATTGGGCCACATTAGTGACCCTTGTGTTACACATCACTTCGGCCCAAACTAACAAGAACCGAGCCCACTTGTGGTAACAAAATGAGTATTAGGAACGGCCCACTTATACATTTGGAATTATAATCGGAAGTTACGTGACCCTCTCCACATTCATCACATTATTCCAATACTAAGCGACAATAAACCCTACCTACCTAACTTCCATATGCGGTAGTGGAACACACCCCCTCCTCGAGGCCTTCTGCTATCGGATCCATCAATTCGGTTAGTGAAATCACCTTTGAACGGATTCCTATTTGATAATTTTATTATGTGCGATTGGGTTTAATAAATCATATATATATATGTTGACACATGCCGATGTTGTATTCTTGTTAATGTGAAACCTTCTGTTACTATTTAAGATTATGTTGATGGGTTTGTTTTGTTATCATGATTGAATTAAATGAGGTAGTGTATGACTGTCATGGAAACAATCTTGTGGTTATGAATTGATATATGATCCGATGTGAATCCTTTTAATATTGAATGAATGGATCATGACGTCATCGGCTTGAATATCGATTAGGGTTCCTTGTTATATTATTAAATGCAGTGATCAGTCCAATAGAATGTTTGTTTAGTCAAAGGGGATAACTTTGAACAAGCAAATGGGCAGCCCATGTGTGTTGTCAGAATAGTCAAAGTTATCATGAGATGAGAATTAAATGATGTCTTGATTTTACACATGAACCGAATGATTGCTTGATTTCTAATACGTGTTTTGTTAAATGGATGATTGTTAGTCGATGATATAGGATTATTTAATGATGGAATCATTAGTATGACTATGAAAATAAAAACTGATTTAAACGATGCTGTATTGTTTATTGTCATGATGATCGAATAGTGAATTACGGTTCTTACACACAAGAGATTTGATCAAGTTGAATAATGTCTATAACTGAGGATTGTTGTTTAATTATATAATTAGAATTGCATGAATATTAGGGTTTTGATTGAGTCATCGATGAAACAGTGCTGTGAATCGATCTATGATGAATGTTGTGTGGCATAATCATTGCTTATTGACTAAGTTAGAATGTGATTGATTGATTAACTGATAATTACGGTAATTGAGGTTCATACAAACCAATGCAAATTAAAGGGTTGATCGGTTAGTCTGATCGTGAAATTGTATGGTGTAACTGATTGCATGATTTACGGAAAATATGTAACTAATCGCACAAGTTTGTCCAGTCGCACAAGCTGAACCGGACCGCACAAGTTAAATGTGTTTTATTGTTTGGGCCGTAGGAGTATTGGGTTGCATATTTTGGGCCGGGTATATTCCGAATCGCATAACCCATTGTGGGTCGCACAAGATGGTGCTGAACGCACAACAGGTTGGGCCGCCTGTTTATTGGGCTTTACTATTTACCTATCTGATGTTGCTTTACGTGTATGTCGTGTATACCATGTGTTCGTAACTTGCTATCTCTGTGTAAACATACGTGCATTATTTGAACCTAGACCTGACTTATATGGTAACCATGTTAGGACGTGGTTGACCACTTATAGCTCAAGCAACCTTTTCGTGTGTCTGCCGAGCTAACCTAAGGTGAGTTCACACTCTACAAAGCATGGGATTCCCAGGGGTTGGGAATGGGGTTAAGGAATATGGATTCCTCGTCCTTTCTTGGGTAGGACAGTACTGGTTCAGGAATGTAATTCCTCGTCCTTACGGACATATAACTTTTACTAGACCAAAACTCTATCACGAAGTCCCTCCTTTTTATATCGACTTAATCGCCGGGCCAATGGCGAGCGGGTCATTAGTTAGATAGCGCTATTTAGGTCTGACAAGCCTCACACCGTGCCGTAGAGGACGGGCGTGAACTAATGGATCTGGGCATGTCAATGATGATAGACAATGACAATTCAGGGCACTTAAACATGACTACAGTCAGCAGTCGATATGGTAACGAGTCTAGTGTATACATGGGGTAGCCCCCACGGCCGAAATGCCAGATAACTATCATAGGGTAGCCCCCACGGCTGGATTGCCAGAGTTAATGGGTTAAACAAATCACGTTTTCAACTATGGGGTAACCCCCACGGCAGGGATGCCAGTTAAAGGAACTGTTTTTGGAACAACTTAAAACAAACACCCAACTGTGAACTCGCTCAACATTATTGTTGACTCGTTACTACATGCTTTGCAGGTCATTAGGTACTTAGCTGGAGCTTGCATGGGGAAGAGTCGTTGTGGGACATGGACAGCTGTGTGCCATGTTAAACCTTGGGATATTTAAACTCATGTTTTGGTTTTAAACATTATGCTTCCGCTATGTTTTGTTTGGACACCAATTGTGTTGGTTGAACTTTTACAATTAATTACTTGCTTGTTCAATATGATTGGTGGTTTGATCCTGGTCAGTCACGCCTCCAAGCGGTGATACTCCGCGTGTGGATTTTGGGGGTGTGACAGTTTCGGACTTTAACTTTATATTGACTACCGTTTTAACTTGCTCCTCATTTGGTTTTCTGGGAGAACAACCTTCCCAAATCGGAGGCAGACACTTATTATAATTTGCACTTTGTTTCTTACCAGTATCCTTTTCTTCAGGCTTCTTGTTTTGAAATGCTTCAAAACCTGCAACAGTTGGATAAATTCTATCAATCAAATAATCAGAACTAGAATAACTTTGCAGTAAATGTCTGATTCTTTCATTTTCTATCTTTTCTATCTCCAACTCTTGCTTTAACTTGGCACATTCTTCAACGTAATGATTAATAGCCTTCTGTTTCGTCATCATCACCGCATTCAGTTACCGTTCTATTCAATACATCATATGATTCTTTCACATAGTTGAGATTGAACAATAAATTTTCTTTCATCTTATCTTGTTCACTCAACTTCTCCTCTTTCTCTTCACACTGCTTACACGACTCCAAACACTTTAGACAAGGTTTGATGACTTCAACAATCTTTTCCACTTCAATAATCTTTTCTACTTCGACTACTTTCTCAGCTTCAAACAACTTTTCAGCAACTTTAACTTCTTTACTTTGTTCAGATTTCTCTTCTTGAACAACACTCTCACATTCCACCTTTTTATGTTCTTTTGCTGCTCGTCTCTCTTTCAGCTTCTTCACTCTATTTGCAAAATAAAATTCAAAACTTTCAGGAGATAAATGAGCTTTTGCAATATTAATATGCATTTCTTCATCATCATCACTATCTTCAATTGATGATCGATCAAATACTTGAGTACTTTCTGAATTATCATCTGAAGAACTAGATTCATCTTCTTGATTCTTCTCATCATCAGTAAATGCTTTCGTCCATTCTTTCATCAAATCTGGCTCTTGAACTATTTGTGCAATGAGAGCTGCTACTTTTGAATCAGGTGGAATGTATTTGTCCCAACTGAAACCTTCTGCTACTTTTTCATCATCTTGATCAATTATGCCATAATAAGCTTTCTTATTTGCTTCTATGATCATTTTAGCATGAGCAATTTGTGGTTCCTTTTGTTGATACGGTTGATGAGCAACTTGTTGATAAATGGCTTTCCGATAGTAATCATTTCCACCAAATGGATTCTGTGCTCCACTTGCTTCTCGATTTTTACATTCTCTCTTGAAATGACCTTTCTCCCTGCATCGAAAACAAGTAACTTTAGATTTATCAAAACCCAAAGTAGAAACATTAGCATCCAAGAAATCATCTCTTCCTGTAATCATTTTAAATTTTTCTGCTCTTCTTAGAACACTTGCTAAGCACCATTTGATATCCATCAGTTCCATTTCCTCAGCATCAATCTGATCGTAATCCTCTTTTGTCAACATAGGATTTCCGATTCTTCCAACAACCAATCCTTCATATGATTCTAACACTGTAACAAGTAATGGCATGTGGCTTTTAGCAATCTCTTCAGAGAAATTTTGACCATTCTGAAGATGCAACGCGATGTTGCAATTTAAAACATGACCATTGTTGCTATTTGAGCTTTGAAATTGATGACTTGAGCTTGAAGTTTCGGATTAACACTTGGATATGAAGAAAATCCACTGCTTCTGCTGTTTGAATTTTGATTGATTGATTTAGATGAATTTTCGACACTGAAAGCAGTTTGAATTTTCGGACTTGCTTCGACATTCTGAACACTTCCTTTGAAGTACATCTTAACATCTTGTTGTGCACTCGGATTGTTCATTCTTGCAATCTTCTGTTGCTCAAGATCTTATCCTTCAATCTTCTCAATAAACTGGGAAATTGTCAACCCATCATATTCACCGGTATTCTTTAAAATCATCAAAAATGTACCCCATTCTTTCTGAGGTAAAGCATCATCTAATTTGTCAACCCATTCCTCATGATCTTTGTTAATACCTAACAATGACATTTGCCTTACTAAATGACAATATATTTCAATCAATTTCTTTGAATCTTCTACCGGCAGACTTGAAAATAAATCAAATTCTTTCTTTAACAATGCCTTTTTACTTTTAATCATCTTTTCACTTCCTTCAAACTTAATTCGAAGAGCTTCCCAAATTGAACGTGAAGTGTTATCATGTTGGAGTAAAATGAAGATGTCTTCTTTGATAGCTTGCTGTAGTAGACTAATCATCATCTTTTCTGCTTTATACATATCTCTTTCTTTGTCCGAGAATTCAGAGATAGTTTTAATCACTCCCATATCAGTACGAGGTTTAACATATTTCTTCTCAATACACTCCCAAGATCTCAAATGAATTGCTTGAACCCAGTTTTCAAATCGATCTTTCCAACCATAATATTCCTCAATGCTCATTAGTTTTGGGGGTTTTCGTAAAGTTCCATTTTCATTTTCCATGTTCATGTTCTGAGCAATGGCTGTAGGAGTAGTCGGGGCTGTAGCAAACGCGTTATAAAATTCTTCTTCCATGTTTCGGAAAACTTTTTCACAAAACAGTCACTTTCAAACGAAATACCAAACTCAAGCGAAATAACCTGTTCAAGCGAAATTACCCTGAAAAACAACTTCAAACGAAATTAGCTCAAACGAAATTATACTTTTCACACGAAATAGGTAATTTCGTGTGAAATAACCAAACGAAATCCGGTTTCAAACGAAATTAACTAATTTCGTACGAAATACTCAAGCGAAATATCAACTTGGAGCGAAATAAGTAATTTCGTGCGGAATTACTTAAACGAAATATGAATTTCAAACGAAATAAGCCTTATTTCGTGCGAAATACTGCTGATGTCATCATCTCAAGCTGTTTTTGTTAAAATTGAACAAGTTTTAATCTGATTTTAGGTCTGAAACTTTCAAGGGTTTGTTAAAACACTGTTTCGCATGTAATGTGTGAAATTCAAGACATTTTAACCGTGAAAACAAGTTTAATTTTGAAAAGAAGGTGTAGAAATCAGAATTTGCAGCTGAATTGGTAAGAACTCTTCCTCCTGAGCTCTGATACCACTTGTAGGATCGTTGTCTGACCCGAACAAGTCGATCAGAAGAGTTTTTCTCAATACGAAAGGCGGAAACAGACGTATCGAGTTCAATTCAGCTAGAATATCACTTTAAACTGTCTATATATTGATTTGACAAAGTTTTACAGCGAGTCGACACTTCGGCTCTCTAAACCGGAATCTAATTCCGTTCCAAATGACACAGACCAGTCACCTAGTTATAGGCCAAGTAATTTTGCACGGACCTGTTCAAACGAAATCACTTTCACACAAAATTACAATTTCGTGCGAAATTAACAACTGATTTCGTGCGAAATTACATACTGTAATTATCCCTATATCATATTTCTCGTTTTGCGTGCCCTGATCAATCTTTTCTAATACAAGACTTGATACAAGACGAAGTCGACAGACGTATGCACTAACAATTCCACTTTTGTTTTTAAATAAAACATAAGTTTAAATGCCATGGTTATGAAACAATAATTCTGTTACAACACTCCCTGACGTTTCCACCACGTGTTTCTTGTTTTACGTGGTCGGGGTGTGACACATAGGCTGCCCTCCGCTTTTTCACCATAAATTACGCCACATTGTTTGATGATTCATTGTGGCGCCTCACAAACCGTTGTCTTCCAGGCCTATGCCCCGCTTCTTCTTCATTCCCTTCTTCCATCATCATCACCACCTTCTTTGGGATACTCATATTGAAACCCCGTGTCCTGATCTACAACCTTATATCTCTCACCAACCGCCTCCACATAAATATGTGACCCCTTCCTCATTTTCAGAAAATCAAAGTCATCAAGAGGTTTAACCAACCAAAGTGAATTCTTGGGCAGGCGGTTTAGTTGTATGATCTTGGCACTGACCAATCGGACAGATGGAACCATTTTCCGTTTAAACTGGTTTCGAGTATCCCAAATATTCATCATGGTGATATACCGCCATGATAGTTTCGGCTCACCATAAAGAAGTGAATGAAGCACACAAAGGTCCCACATCCGAAGCTTTCATCGATCTCCCAACCTAACCATCACATTCTTCAGTGAGATGTTTTGCAAGATCTTACCTTCAACAGATAAATGAACCCAGTCGTACCTTCCAGTTGTGTAGTTTGGCAAAGTCAACTCAATAAGGTTGACCGGATCCGCTTGAACCAGGTGTGATTGCAAGAAAAGATTGGTGTCATAGTAATAGTAACTACCGGCACCCAACAAACCAAAGTTGGCAATTTAATGTATCAAAAGACATCACCATTGAACCCTTCACGGTATCGCCCACTAACCTCCACAAATTTGGACTCTCATCCGCATTCTCAAGTCGCAAGGTTGACAACCAATTTGTTACTGCCAAGTAAACCCTTTGGGTCGCACCTACACACCAATCAAGTACGCACTCCCACCCCAATCTCTTAAATTTCTACGTAATTCTGATTTGTTAGAATTCTTCAGAGTTCACTAATCACTCACAAACACAAACCTTGTCTATTGTGCTCTTTATTTGTGCCATCTTATACCTCCTCAACTTAACCTTTGTATGTTTGATGTTGAAACGATACAATGACTTGCTTTGATCTTCCTCCTATCGGGCCCCAAAATCTCATCATTATATCGAGACCAATCCCAATCCTGGCGGAATAACCTATCCTCTATGTCCGGTAGATTCCACCGTTACTGCCATTTCACCGGCACACCACCGGATGAAGAAGTTCCCTTATCTGAGGTCTTGGTTCGCTTCCTGCTGACCATTACTGCAAAACAACAACAACAATAAAACAATCAATATATGTTGGTGCATATTCTGTGTCAACAGCTTAATAGTGTGATCTAGTCTTTGGATATTTTGTAATGGGCTTAGCATATTGGTTAGGGAGTTTATTACTCTAATGGGCTTGGAGAATGGCCTAGCCCAGTTAGAAGCCTAGTTCACAGACATGTGGTATATAAACATGGTTTGTGATTATGATTTGTAACAACAAGAGAATTCTAGAGAGAGAAAACGTGTAGAGAGAGAGAGAGAGAGGAATTCGTAGGGTGTGTGAGACAAGATCACAGAGAGAGGCTGTGAGGTTGTATGAGTCTTAAATTGATTGTAAAACTGCAAGTTTGGATAATTAATAAAAGACAGTTTAATTTTGAATTCTGTTTCTACTATTTTTTGCAACAATCTGATCTAGAGGATTCAGCACTCTAGATTGGATAGACAATTCTGTCAAGATGTAGGTCCCCTTCCCGTATGGATCGTAACAAAACTGATAACCTACCAAGGGTGCGGAATCTCCTTGATAAATCGGTTAAACAGAAACAAGAAACACGAAGCACTTCACAAACTGATCTTCTGTGATTATCCAACAAAGTGTTTACAATCACTCAAGATCTCCCTAGAACTCACAGCCAATGTTCTGTATTTTCTCAAACTCTCTCAAACTCTAGAATATCTTCTCAATTCCTCAAAACATCTAACCCTAAAACTCTAGCTAAATGTTGTTTATATACACGCCGCATGTATACGAAATGGGCTAAGCCCATAAGCATTCTAAACAAAGTTCGGGCTAGACTAAATGGACTCAAACAACACAAACTCGGAAGTGATTTGGCTAGACTAAATAACTCGAATTCCATTAAGTCTTCATAAGTCTTCGTTGCCCAATCTTGTTTAATATCCAAAGACCAAGCCAAAGTTGTTGTCACAAAACATGCACTAACAAACTCCCCCTTGACAATAGCTTGCAAAGGTAACTTTAGTCTTCAGAATCTCACAGTCTTTTGTCTTTAGATAGCGTCAGCTTCAACACGAATTCTGTCAGCAACGGACTCCCCCTAAGCTGATGTATCCAATCACCAAATCTTCCAAGTTTTGAGTTAGCAATCCAAGTAATTCTTCACAGCATCCATTCTGCATTGTAGAAGGAGGATTCTACCAAGTAGCAACAAACTCCTCATCTCTTCACAGCAACTTCTCAGCAACACACTGCTTCAATTTGTATAATATAAAACAAACATCTCGAGAAACCATAAGATTTTTTCAACGAAGTTAAACAATTATAATTATTCAAGAGATAGTTAACCTGTATCACAGATTAAGCAACATCAATTCAGCACCAACACCCAAAAAGTTTTTAATCAAACACCCTAGAACCTGCATGATTTAAAAATTTTGAACCCACTTTCTAACGCCGTCTCCCCCTATCGGTAACAACTCCTCCAAGAATAACAGTTTTCCGTACATTAAGAATTATAACAGAAAATGACACTATTTTCGGATTTTTATATTTTCTGAAAGTAAATAAATAACAAAAGGAATAAACACTCTATTTTGGTGAGAATCACCGGTAAGAAGATCATATCAGCACAATCAAACTGTTTTCACACGACTAGATAATTCTTTATATAATTTTCATGAAAAGCAGTCCAAGACGATTACAAGTATGTTTGTCCACCTAAACAAAATGCATGAACATTTCAAGTACCATCATCGTATGATACGTTAAGGTAATATTATACTGATATACTAGCGTGTCCCACTTCAGGATGTCCCTCGCGATCAAGGTATGCGCAAAGATTCATCGTAGTAGGTGAGTATATCGGATTCATCCATTTTGTTTTACAACGTTAGATAATTAGTGATCAGGTCAGTACTTCTGTACAGCAAAGAGACCAATATCTAATGAGGGCTAAGATAAATCCCAATTTTTGGTACGAATTATGCATTTTGCACATTTGAATGACTCTCTAGGAGAGCTTCTTCATTTATGGGTTTTGGCATTTTTAGCTCTTTTAAGATATCCTGGTTGTGCCTAGGTCAGCATGTATCTGGATGCAACAGAAGGACACCCCTGATAACCCCGGATGAAATAACAGTATAAAGACCCAAAACCTCAGATTTTGGCAATCTATCAACGCAAGATTTAAGGTCATTAAACCATACGCCACTGATGTGCTCCCACTCATACTCAGTTCGTTAGGTTTATATCACATTGGTAAGTTGATTATTTCATGCTTTTTGGCTACTGGTACATCATATGATGAAGCTGCTATCACACTTAAGCAATTTAATTCATTTTCAGTGTGACAATCTAACTTGCTGATGTACTATCATTTCTTCTTTTTCACACAGTGATAACTCAATTTTGATTTTCTATTTTTTATGTTTTTAATTTTTCAATGTTTTTTTTGTATTTTTATGATTATTAAGAAAGCAGTAACTATTTACAAAATTCTTATGAAAAAACAATTATTTAGGATTCTTCATCCCGTTGAGTTCGACTAAGTGTTCAAAGCGAGCTCTATCAAAAGCTTTTGTGTAAAGATCAGCAAGGTTATCTAGTGTGTCGACTCGATGAAGTTTAATTAGTCTCTTTTCAGCACAATCTTGTATAAAATGATGACGAATGTTAATAGGTTTAGTTCTACTGTGCTTTACGGGATTGTTTGTGATCGATATAGTGGCATTATTGCCTATCATAATAGGAGTACGAGTGAAATCCAAACCGTAATCGCTAATCTGCTATTGAGTCCAAAGAACCTGAGAGCAACAGCTACCCGCAGCAATATATTCAGCTTCACACGTAGAGGTAGACACATAAGATTGCTTCTTGCATTGCCAAGACACAATCCTGCCTCCTAAGAACTAACAACCACTTGTTGTAGACTTCCTGTTAGACTTGCATCCTCCAAAGTCTGAGTCAGTGTAAGCAACAAACTTCAAATCACTATCAGCTGGATACTACAACCCAAGTTTAGGTTTCCCCTTCAAGTAACGAAGAATACGCTTCACCGCCTTCTTGTGTAACTCCTTTGGATTCGCCTGATATTTGGCACACAGACATACGACAAACATGATGTCTGGTCTTGAAGCAGTCAAGTACATTAGAGAGCCAATCATTGCCCTATATTGAGTCGGATCAACATATTTAGTACTTTCATGATCTGGGCCAAGATTGTGATTCTCGCAAATGGGTGTGTTGAAAGTAGAGCAATCCTCTTATTTGAATCAAGACAAAATGTCATACACATACTTTGTCTAATGTATAAGCATCCCATCCTTCTTCTTATCAACTTGTAATCCCAGAAAGTAAGACAGCTCACCCATATCGCTCATTTCAAACTTGCTCTTCATCACCTTCTCAAACTCTTGACACATGTTTTCATCTGATGACCCAAAGATGATGTCATCTACGTATACGTATACCTGTACCAGCAAAAAATCTTCCTTCTTTCTCTTGATGAAAAGTGTACTGTCAATCTGACCTCTTTCAAAACCATTCTTTATCAAATGCATAGAAAGTGTCTCATACCACGCTTTGGGTGCTTGATGTAATCCATACAAAGCCTTATCAAGTTTGCAAACACGGTCTGGATAGTCTGGATCAATGAACTCATCTGGTTGTGAGACGTACACCACTTCTTGGACTTTCCCGTAAAGAAATGCACTCTTCACGTCTAGTTGGTAAACTTTGAAGCCCTTGTGTCACACCCCGACCACGTAAAACAACGAAACGTGGCGGAAACGTCGGGGAGTGTTGTAACAGAATTAATTGTTTCACAACCATGGATATTAAAGTTTCGTTTTAATTATCAATCCAGAGAGTTACATTGTCTTAAATAAGAAACAAAGAGTACATAACATAAATTAACTAGTTCTTGCTTCGTTTTAAGTCTCTAAGGCACAGGTCCGCCTAAGTGTGTCTCGATCATCCTATGCAACAGCTCCTGAAAACACATGTGAAAATAGGTACGTCAGCATAAAAATGCCTGTGAGATACATAGGTTTTGTGAAAATAGGATCCATGACTTGAGTTTAAAGAAACTGTTTAATAAAAAGTAGCCATGAACCTTGTTGAGTTCTCCCTTTCATAAATCATTTGAAAAGTGATAAATAAACCAAATGATATATATATGTATAAGAGAATAATGTATGGTTAAGTGAATAACCATGTAAAATGGGTTTGTATAAGTTAAGTTATTTGTAAAACGATGTTTATGTGAAGATGGTATTGTAGATGTAAAATGTCTAAACTGAAATGGTTTAAATAACGCTACGATATGTAATACCATAAAAGCACTTCTATATAGGAAGTACCAGCGGCGTATCCACCGTGTTTTTATCGTATTACAAGTCGCCTCGTTACTTAAATCACTTACCCAAACAGCCACCAAGAGGAAATGTTTAACAATTGTAGAAATGTTTATGTATGGTCAAATACGGTTCACACGGTTCAACAGTTATAAACGGTTCATATAATCAAATGGTTACAACGGTTCACATAGTCAAATAGTTACAACGGTTCACATAGTCAAATAGTTACAACGGTTCACATAGTCAAATAGTTACAAACGGTTCAAAATGTAATATAATGTGTTCATATGCTGGATGAGCATATGCAACAAAATGCGATGTAAAACAATGTGTCCATATGTTGATTAAACATATGCAACTAATGTAATGTAAATCAATGTGCTAGCATGCTCAGTCAACATACATAGCAGAAATGTCATGTAAATCAATGTGCTAGCATGCTCAGTCAACATACATAGCAGAAATGTAAACAATGTACTAAGTATGCTAAGTTAACATACAAAGCAAAACAGTGTAATGTAAATCATGTACTATAAGTGTACTAATGAACATAGCAAGTATATGATGTGAAAACAGGAAAGCACGAAAGTAACAAGTAGGCACATGTGTTTCACCCCAAAACGGTTTAAAAACAGTAAAAGAGGGGTCTATGTACTCACATGAGATTGCCTAGAAGTCCTTGAGCAACAACCAAGCAATGCTAGAGGTCACAGAAAATCATACGGCAGCTAATATAGGTAACTATGTTAATAAACCGGACCTAAATCGGAGGATCGGATAGAATGAGGGTTCATAAACCAAGTGAGTATAGAAACTCATGTAATATGGTTTAACAAAGCCTACATACTACAATGAAACCTAACCTAAGTGCTTACGACCCGTTTAGGTAGCTTATGCTACTTTAACGCGTCGTTCGCGTAAAACGCGTTCAGAATGCCTAACTAGCCCTATGATAAGTAAAATATGCCTTAACATGTCTAATATTGTTGCAAAATCAGTTTAGATATCAAAAATTATGATACATAGGCTTAAAATGAATTTTGGCGTAAAAAGGGCGTTTTGGTAATTTACCTAAGGCATATAAACTACCTATCATGCGACTAATCAAACCTAAGTGACCATAAGGTATAACCTCGGAAGGTTATTCCCTACGCTACTATGGTCACTTAACATGTTTGGTCGGATCCTAATGATCGACCAAACGGGTCGTGTTCGAAAGTCTAAGCGGGTGTTTAGTCCGCTTGACTTTCAGCTCCACACAAGCACTAATCTAAAAGAAATGACGAGCTAAACATGCTAGAACATGTTAGTTAAGTTAGAAAACAGGTTTTGATATCAAAACAAACGGTTTTGATATCCTAGAGTAGTTTGGTTACAAAATACGCGAGAAAACGCATTTTGGCCGAAACTACGACTCGTCACTAAGCCTAGATAACGTGGTAATCAGTAGGTATAGTCACTAGGGACTATAACCATCGTGATTATGCTCACATTATGAAGTTCAAATGAACTTCGCGTTGACCATAAACTGGTCAAAGCAGAAAGTCAAACGCAGTTTGACTTTAACGACAAACACGAATGAAAAGAACGAAAGAATACTTACAGAAGGTCCCCGCAAGCTCTTGATCCGATTTACTCTCAGGTATGAAGCATAAACTTCAACTTAGAGAGCCAAAATCAGATTCAAGTGTGCTTTTGGAGGAAGTGAGTGTGGGTATTTATAGGAATTCAAGAACCGTTAAGATCGTTCATCGAAAACTGAGCTTTGATCTGGACCTTACATATGTGCCTATGGTTTTCTAAAACCATGGGAGCCCCTAATATGGACTATGTTCATTGAATACCAGCCCAAACCATGGGTTAAAACCATCAACACTTCAAAATGGACTAGGTTCATTGAATCTGCCAGAAATTTCAAAAATGGTCCCTGCACTTGTAAAACTTGATTTTTGGCACTTTTAAGCCCCGTTAACCCCATTTCAAGGCTCGAAAATAAAGTTAAAGTATAGGGAAATTAAAATGTGCTCAAAAATATGTCGGATGTCGGTTCGTTTGGCCTTACGGTTGCGTTGTTCGGTTAATTACGACGGAAGTCGTAACGGACGCAAAAACGGTCCAAATTGCGCGACGAATGGATTTTTCTGATGCCAAACACTAAAATAAAATATTTTAATGCTTAAATAAATTTTTGGATGTCCGGATGTATTCAGAACGTAAGTTATGCGCGAAAGTGCAAACTTGTGCACTTTTTGACGCTTTTAGTCCCTGAATGACTCAAAAGTTTATTTTAGCACCCACCGAACCCCTCAAATCCTATTTCTAAGCTTTGTAAAGGATATTTATGGTATGTTTAACTTATGGTCATGTTCCGGAGTGTCTGTTCCAGTACAAATCATCATACTTTCGCAGTTTGTCGAATTTAGTCCCTGTAAGCGTTTAAACTTGATTTTGCCATACCAAAGCCTTCAAAACTTATTTCTAAGTTATGTAGAGGTTATTTAAGGTATGTTAAGAATATGTTGATGTTCCAGAGTGTTTGTTGCATTAAACTAGTTATATTTACGCATCAGATCGCGTATAACCTTCCAGAAAGCGATTTAAAGCCCGAAATCGAACAAGAATTGATATGTGCAAACGATACACATATTTATACAAATTCCAAGTATGAAACACAATATTTCATTGATTTGGTATTTGTTTGATGGTCACAGTGACCCAGGTGTCACAGTCTCCCCTACTTCAGGAAATTTCGTCCCGAAATTTATTCGTAGGAGTCTGTCTGTGACTTTGTGTTAAATGATCATCAAAGATATGAAAGGCATAGTCCTGTCATTTTCCTCAATGGATATTCTTCAGAAGCGAAAATGATCGAACGGAGTCATTTTCCTCAACGGGTTCTTCGGAAATGGAAAATGAAGGATTTAACTAAACGGATATTCATTTCCCTCAACGGATATTCTTCAGAAGCGAAAATGAATGGATGATTCATTTTCCTCAACGGGTTCTTCGTCAGAAATGGGAATGAAGGAATAATCAACGGATATTCATTTCCCTCAACGGATATTCTTCAGAAACGAAAATGAACAAACGTAGTCATTTTCTTCAACGGGTATTCTTCAGAGTTGGGAATGAACGATTAAACAAACGGATATTCATTTCCCTCAACGGATATTTTCAGAAGCGAAAATGAATGGATGATTCATTTTCCTCAACGGTTATTCTTCAGAATTGGAAATGAAGGATATTAACAAACGGATATTCATTTCCCTCAACGGATATTCTTTCAAAAGTGAAAAATGAATAGCTAGTTCATTTTTCCTCAACGGATGCTTTATCAGAAATGGATATGAATAGGGTTAACTCTAGACACATGATAGAGCCTGCTGTGATTTCTGTTCACTAAATTCCATAATTATGTATGCATCCATAATTACGTAATTCCTTGCATAGTAATCACAGTTTGTTTTATAATGTGTAGGGGATAGAATTTGAACAAGGTCGAGACAACTTATGATTAGGTCAACACATCACACACAAGCACATAATTGTTTTCTTGGATAAAAAAATTGTTATCATCTTGTTATTAATTGTTATTAACTTGATGTCGATTTGAACATGGGTATTCAAGGTACACCAGGAACCCAGTCGATGGACTTCAACGTCCTCAAGAATCTATCTGAAAATAGGGTGATCTTCCAAAAATTCGATTTCTGATTACCAGGAATCATAACATTCGAATTAAGGTACACAATAATTAAGGAATTACGGAAATACCCTTAGGTACCCTATTAAGGATTTATAGTGGTATATTGGGTATTCGTCCAGTGTTGTAACTTGCGCCTTGTACTTTGTTTCTTTGGGAGAAACGTGTACTTAGGTTCTTCGTGGAAATCGCAAGAAATCAAAAGATGGGAGGAATGCGGTTCCTTGATTATCGGTATCGTAGGGGATATGTCGTTTATTTATGCAACCACAATTGTACATTGCAATGTAAATAAATGATTTATTTATAAACAACAATAACAACAACAGCTGTTTCATAGATCGTGATAACAAAAGAAAATAATACACAAGGCTTGATTATTTTGTAAACAGCGTTGTCTTCTGCCGGTCAGATACTCATCCCTGTATTGGATTTGCATTAGCAAGCCTTGGGCAATTCCTACGAAAATGGCCCATCTCGCCACAGTTGTAGCAAGACCCCGGTGGAAAACGAGCTTGAGCAGGATTGTTGTTAGCTTGATTTGGTGCAGCTGCGGTTGGGCAAACCCTTGCTGTATGACCTATAAGTTCACAAATTTGGCATTTGCTGCACTTCACACCAGCATGATGATGAAGGTTACATTGATTGCACAAGGGTGCAGTTCCATTGTATGGCTTTCTAGCAGGGGGTTGAGCTGGTTGGTTGGGGATGGCTTGATCATTGTGAGCAACTACGGCGAAGTTCTGAGAAGCCTTTCGCTTCTTTGACTTCTTAGGGGATCCAGTCTGTTCACCCATGGTCTTTGATTCCTCGATTGGTTTCTTGTCACCCTTTCAAAAAAGTTTACCTTTCCTGATCTAATATTCAGTCAAGGTTGCAGATAGCTCAATGGCCTGTCTAACTGTAGTAGGGTTGCTACCAGTCACAATGTCTTGTACTGAGTCAGGGAGGCCATCAATGTATTTTTCGATTGCCTTATCCAAAGGCGTGACCATGTTTGGGCATAACAGACTTAACTCCTCATAACGGTCCGTGTAGGCTCGATGCTCACCGCTATCTTGCTTAAGATCATCAAATTCCCTTTCTAGAGCCCTTAGCTCATGACGAGGACAGAATTCCTTCATCATAAGAGCCCTAAGCTCGGCCCAAGTCTGTGCTAAAGCAACCTCAGCACCATGGTCTCTCATCACCCCGTTCCACCACGTAAGAGCCCTCTTCTGAAACACACTGGAAGCAAACTCGACCTTGCGATTATCAGGACACTGAACGTGACGAAATGTACTCTCTGTGCTCTCGAACCATTGTAGGAGTCCAGTTGCTCCTTCAGAACCACTAAACTTGAGTGGCTTAGCCGAATTGAAACTCTTGAAATTGCATGGAGCATTATTGTTGTTGCTGGCTTGGTTCAGTTGAGCAATAAGATTTAGGAAAGCAGCAGCCATTTACTGCGCGATGATTTTTGCCCGTTCGGCATTCGCTATCTGATTGTTGCGTCGAGGAGGCATTCTAAAAAGGGGAAATAAGAGAGAAAACAAATGAAATGGCATTGGGTAAGAATAGGATGTTATAACTACCGACCAAAATCATGGGTGATGGTCATTTGTTTGAACCACAAAGCAAACAAACGACACACAAAGGCTGAATCAAAGCAAGTAGGTCCTCATAATGTATCGCGAAGACATGCTCGCCTATAAGTGGACACTCACCCCAAGAGTTACCAGGAAAGAGTGACTGGTCCGATTATGTGGATTTGTACGAACACTCTAGCCTTAGACAGAAAACCCAGGGTACAGGCATTCACTCTTCCAGTTTGCACGTGTTCACACTATTTAGGACCCAAAACTTTTGACGAGATTTTGAAAACTCAAAGGGGTTCAAAACCTTGTAACAGAGGGTTCAAAATCTTACAACAGAGGGTTCAAAACCTAGTAATCAATCATCCAAAAACAGATGATTAATTTTCAAAGCGGATTCAGAATTGATGTTCTCGTTGTGGTTGCTGCCTAAAGATAGGCAACGATATTGTTTTATGACTAAACGCAAGTAAACTCGCGTTAGGGTCCTAGGAAGGTTATAGTCTAGGTCAAAGCATTACTAATAACCTAATTCCCTATAACCATTGGCTCTGATACCAACTTTTCTGTCACACCCCGACCACGTAAAACAACGAAATGTGGCGGAAACGTCGGGGAGTGTTGTAACAGAATTAATTGTTTCACAACCATGGATATTAAAGTTTCGTTTTAATTATCAATCCAGAGAGTTACATTGTCTTAAACAAGAAACAAAGAGTACATAACATAAATTAACTAGTTCTTGCTTCGTTTTAAGTCACTAAGGCACAGGTCCGCCTAAGTGTGCCTCGATCATCCTATGCAACAGCTCCTGAAAAGACATGTGAAAATTGGTATGTCAGCATAAAAATGCCTGTGAGATACATAGGTTTTGTGAAAATAGGATCCATGACTTGAGTTTAAAGAAACTGTTTAATAAAAAGTAGCCATGAACCTTGTTGAGTGTTCCCTTTCAAAAATCATTTGAAAACTGATAAATAAACCAAATGATATATATATGTATAAGAGAATAATGTATGGTTAAGTGAATAACCTTGTAAAATGGGTTTGTATAAGTTAAGTTATTTGTAAAACGATGTTTATGTGAAGATGGTATTGTAGATGTAAAATGTCTAAACTGAAATGGTTTAAATAACGCTACGATATGTAATACCATAAAAGCACTTCTATATAGGAAGTACCAGCGGCGTATCCACCGTGTTTTTATCGTATTACATGTCGCCTCGTTACTTAAATCACTTACCCAAACAGCCACCAAGAGGAAATGTTTAACAATTGTAGAAATGTTTATGTATGGTCAAATACGGTTCACACGGTTCAACAGTTACAAACAGTTCATATTATCAAATGGTTACAACGGTTCATATAGTCAAATAGTTACAACGGTTCACATAGTCAAATAGTTACAAACGGTTCAAAATGTAATATAATGTGTTCATATGCTGGATGAGCATATGCAACAAAATGCGATGTAAAACAATGTGTCCATATGTTGAGTAAACATATGCAACTAATGTAATGTAAATCAACGTGCTAGCATGCTCAGTCAACATACATAGCAGAAATGTCATGTAAATCAATGTGCTAGCATGCTCAGTCAACATACATAGCAGAAATGTAAACAATGTACTAAGTATGCTAAGTTAACATACAAAGCAAAACAGTGTAATGTAAATCATGTACTATAAGTGTACTAATGAACATAGCAAGTATATGATGTGAAAACAGGAAAGCACGAAAGTAACAAGTAGGCACATGTGTTTCACCCCAAAACGGTTTGAAAACAGTAAAAGAGGGGTCTATGTACTCACATGAGATTTCCTAGAAGTCCTTGAGCAACAACCAAGCAATGCTAGAGGTCACGGAAAATCAAACGGCACCTAATATAGGTAACTATGTTAATAAACCGAACCTAAATCGGAGGATCAGATAGAGTGAGGGTTCGTAAACCAAGTGAGTATGGAAACTCATGTAATATGGTTTAACAAAGCCTACATACTACAATGAAACCTAACCTAAGTGCTTACGACCCATTACGACCCGTTTAGGTAGCTTATGCTACTTTAACGCGTCATTCGCGTAAAACGCGTTCGGAATGCCTAACTAGCCCTATGATAAGTAAAATATGCCTTAACATGTCTAATATTGTTGCTAAATCAGTTTAGATATCAAAAATTATGTTACATAGGCTTAAAATGAATTTTGGCGTAAAAAGGGCATTTTGGTAATTTACCTAAGGCATATAAACTACCTATCATGCGACTAATCAAACCTAAGTGACCATAAGGTATAACCTCGGAAGGTTATTCCCTATGCTACTATGGTCACTTAACATGTTTGGTCGGATCCTAATGATCGACCAAACGGGTCGTGTTCGAAAGTCTAAGCGGGTGTTTAGTCCGCTTGACTTTCGGCTCCACACAAGCACTAATCTAAAAAATGACGAGCTAAACATGCTAGAACATGTTTAGTTAAGTTAGAAAACAGGTTTTGATATCAAAACAAACGGTTTTGATATCCTAGAGTAGTTTGGTTACAAAATACGCGAGAAAACGCATTTTGGCCGAAACTACGACTCGTCACTGAGCCTAGATAACGTGGTAATCAGTAGGTATAGTCACTAGGGACTATAACCACTGTGATTTCGCTCATTTTATAAAGTTCAAACGAACTTCGCGTTGACCATAAACTGGTCAAAGCAGAAAGTCAAACGCAGTTTGACTTTAACGACAAAAACGAGTGAAAAGAACGAAAGAATACTTACAGAAGGTCCCCGCAAGCTCTTGATCCAATTTACTCTCAGTTATGAAGCATAACTTTCAACTTAGAGAGCCAAAATCAGATTCAAGTGTGCTTTGGGAGGAAGTGAGGGTGGGTATTTATAGGAATTCAAGAACCGTTAGGATCGTTCATCGAAAACTGAGCTTTGATCTGGACCTTACATGTGTGCCCATGGTTTTCTAAAACCATGGGAGCCCCTAATATGGACTATGTTCATTGAATACCAGCCCATGGTTTTGCAAAACCATGGGTTAAAACCATCAACACTTCAAAATGGACTAGGTTCATTGAATCTGCCAGAAATTTCAAAAATGGTCCCTGCACTTGTAAAACTTGATTTTTGGCACTTTTAATCCCCGTTAACCCCATTTCAAGGCTCTAAAATAAAGTTAAAGTATAGGGCACTTAAAATGTGCTCAAAAATATGTCGGATGTCGGTTCGTTTGGCCGTACGGTTGCGTTGTTCGGTTAATTACGACGGAAGTCGTAACGGACGCAAAAACGGTCCAAATTGCGCGACGAATGGATTTTTCTTGTGCCAAACACTAAAATAAAATATTTTAATGCTTACATAAATTTTTGGATGTCTGGATGTATTCAGAACGTAAGTTATGCGCGAAAGTGCAAACTTGTGCACTTTTTGATGCTTTTAGTCCCTAAATGACTCAAAAGTTTATTTTAGCTCACCGAACCCCTCAAAGCCTATTTATAAGCTATGTAAAGGATATTTATGGTATGTTTAACTTATGGTCATGTTCCGGAGTGTCTGTTCCCATGCGAATCGTCATACTTTCGCAGTTTGTCGAATTTAGTCCATGTAAGCGTTTAAACTTGATTTTGCCATACCAAAGCCTTCAAAACTTATTTCTAAGTTATGTAGAGGTTATTTAAGGTATGTTAAGCGTATGTTGATGTTCCGGAGTGTTTGTTGCATTAAACTGGTTATATTTACGTATCAGATCGCGTATAACCTTCCAGAAAGCGATTTAAAGCCCGAAATCGAACAAGAATTGATATGTGCAAACGATACACATATTTATACAAATTCCAAGTATGAAACACAATATTTCATTGATTTGGTATTTGTTTGATGGTCGTAGTGACCCAGGTGTCACACCTTGAATGAAGCGAAGGCTAGGAACAAACGAATTGCTTCCAACCTTGCCACTGGTGTAAACACCTCATTTTAATCAATCCCTTCTTGCTGATTGAAACCTTTGACAATCAATCGAGCCTTGTTTCTCGTTATGATTCCTCTATCATCCTTCTTGCACTTATACACCCACTTAGTGCCTATTTCCTTTTAACCTTTAGGAAGGTCCACTATCTCCCAAACCTTCAACTTTGCGAACTGGGCCAACTCCTCTTGCATAGCCTCAACCCATGAATTGTCTTTCAGAGCCATATGAATGTTTTTCGGCTCCACAGCACTTGAGGAAGTTTCCAGAGCATCTGTCATAGAAACACTCGATCTAGGCATGAACTCGCCTTCATCATCTTCACTGATCACTATTTGTATCAACTGAGAGTCATCTGCATTTGAAAACTCAGGAATATTAAATGATTTAAAAACACTTTCATAATCATATGATATAGCTGGACCACTCGTTGATTGTTGAGGTTTGTAGGTAGTAATTCCTACATTAAAAACAACCTCAATTTTACCAGGTTTTAGATTAAAAAGCCTTTTATTCAGTGTGCCAGGCACATAACCTAGAAAGTAGCCTTCGTCAGCCACCTCACCGAATTTTTGTTTATCTTTGTTTCGCACAATGGTGCAGGGTAATCCAAATGGTTCAAAGCCTTTCAAGTTTGGTTTCTCGTTAAACATTAATTCATGATAAGTTTTGTTAAAATGTTTAATGGTCAAAACTCTGTTTAGGACATAACAAGCTGTATTCACAGCTTCTCCCCAGAAATGAACTGGAATTTGAATCTGAAAGCATAGTCCTAGCGGCTTCAATCAACGTCCTGTTTTTCCTCTTAGCGACTCCATTCTGTTGAGGCGTATAAGGAGCAGAATATTGATGTTTCATTCCCTTTCGAAGACAGTAGAGATCCAGAATCCGATTCTTGAACTCCGTGCCATTATCACTCCTTATCCTCTTGATCCTTGCATCATGGACATTCTCTAATTGTGTAAAAAGATCTATCAACATCTCCGCTGTCTCATCTTTTGTACCTAAAAAGAAAACCCATGAATAACGTGAGTAATCATCTGTGACAACAAGATAGTAGTATTTTCCACCTATGCTTCTTATGTTCACTGGACCGAATAAATCCATGTGAAGTAATTCATAAGGGGCATTTATGGAATTTACTGTTTTAAATTTATGAGGTTTCTTGTGTTGTTTTCCCTTTTGACATGGAAAACATTTATCTTCCACATGAAACCTCTACAATGCACCCCTCTCACTAACTCGTTTTTAGTAATGTAATTCATTTTTCGATAGTGAATATGGGCCATGCGTCTGTGCCACAACATAGATTCAGCCTCAGATGCTTTTGATAGCAAACACGCCACCACAGCAGACGGATCTTTGGCACCCATGTCCATGACATAAGTGTCATTTCTCCTCGGTGCACGCCTCACTATCCAATCGTCCGGAATCTCCGAACCCGGTTTCAACACCAATGCTTCAGACTTGGTAAAATGGACCGAGTGACCCTTGTCACAGACTTGTGGCACGCTCATCGGATTGTGTTTAAGCTACTCAACATAGTTCACTTTGTCCAAAGTGATCTTCCCATTTGCCACTTTTCCACGTCCGGTAATCCTACCACCTTTAGCACCAGCAAAATTTACATGTCCACCATCATAATCTTCAAACTCAGAAAACAATCTCGCATCCCCCATCATATGCCTAGAGCAGCCACTATCAACATACCACAAGTTGATAATCCTCCTTAGCAGCTCCTGCACAAACCAACCAAAAATTAGTTAGAGTGGGGGACCCAAGCCTTAATGGTCCTGGGTCTTCCAAATTCACCAACTACAGGAACATCCATCCAGTATGCATCACTCCTCACTGGAGTCTTGGATCTCGGACCTGTTGATGTAAATGGGGTTTGATTTCCACTGGGTCTCTAGTCCTGGGGTTTCCTATGCATGTTTGGACTTTGTGACCTTTGGAAATTATGGTTTTGAGACCTTGAGTTTTGATTTACATACCCTGAGTTCGATTGAACTCTTGGTTGACTCCATGAAGCTTGATTGTTGTAATTTCTAAAGCCTTGGTTGTAAAAAGTTCGACCACCATTATTTTGGTGTTGATTTTGATATTGACCTTGACTTCTGAAATTATTTGAATTATTATTAAAATTGTTCATTCTTTGTGAACAGCTTCTAGGTCTCTCATATCTGCCTGATGTAGATTCAGGCTGAAATCTTTGTTAATTTCTTTGAAAACGAGGAACTTGTGGAGTTCCTTTTTCAGCCTTATCTACACCAACAACAACACTCTCTTGTTGCTTAGGAGCAGATTTCTTTGAAGAGTTTGACACTTTTTCCTCATTATCACCACTCTTCTCTGGTGACTTCCCTTTCTGTTTTTCACTAACTTGTGCTTCAGTCTTTTTGTTAGGACAACAGCTAGCTACATGTTCCTTTGTATGACACTTGAAGCACGATCTCTTTGCCGAAGATTTCTTAACTGAAGTCTTTGAACTAGATCCCTCATTAGATGATGATGATGCCTTGGAAGGATTTTGTTCAGTTTGCTTAGATTCAGATTTTTCTATGTTTTTATTTTTTGCAAACTCTACATTTGATTCGTTTTCAATAATAGTGGTTTCGTTTTTCATGTCACTTCCCTGAACAAAAGTAACCTTTTTAACAAAAGTTTTGTTTTTATTCTTAGGTGGTGAATTTTTCTTTTTCAAAACAGGTTCTCTGTTATTTTCCTTCTTAGCATCATCACTCTCAGACACATCACCTCGACTTAATGTGGAACTACTTGGTGATGTTGACGCAAAGTCTGTGAGCTCATCTTCATCAGGCAAGAAAGAATAGTCATGACTAAGAGGAGGTGGGACCTCATTAAATCCTTGAAAGCCCACACTACTCTTGTCATTACTTTTCTTCAAGCCACCCATCATGTCTTTCATTACAAAAGTAGAATCTCTTAATTGACTCATTTTCTTTTCAAGTTCAATAATTTTTAGTTGTGCATCTAACAACTCTTTGCATTTTTCAGAAATCTCTTTTGTTTTCTCACTCATTGTATCATGAGCTAAGTGTATGATTTGATGTTTTTCGTTTAATTTGCAGGTTAATGCTTCAATTTCAGTTTCATAACCTTTTATCTTCTTCAAATATAAAGACTCGTTTCTTTTAACAAAAAAGTTTGATTCTTTTATGTTAGACATCTCGTTTACCAGACATTGGTTTTGTGTTGACAACCTGTCAACCTCACCCTGTAATTCCCTACATCTTAAACAAATAGAATTAGAACGTACCTCTCCTATTAGTTTGTCAAAGTTGGCCATGAGAGCAGCAAGTTGAGCTTCCATTCTTTTATATTTAGCATCTTTCTCTTCAGCTTCATTTTCATAGTCAGACTTTAGCTTTTCTTCTTCAGCTTCAGTTGTCTGATCAGCCTTATCTTCTTCAGCTTCACTTTCCTTCTCAACTTCAGTATTAACTTTTGCTTCAGCATCATCTACTTTCACTTCAGCGTCATTAACTGGCACTATCTCTGCCATGAATGCCTAAGTGACATTCTCATCACCTTCTAGATGCACACTCCAATCATACGAACCCTCTTGTGCAGTAGAGATCAAAGTCCTTGAGCTAGAGTTGTTTGATGCATTCCTATTGTTTGAACTCTGACCGGAAGCCTCTGTTTTTTGTTTTTGACATTCCCTAGCAAAATGTCCATAACTTTGACAGTTAAAGCACCTCACTTTGGTCTTGTCAAAACCAACACTCTTGCCCACAAACTTCCTTCCTGTTCGATTCATAAACCTCTTCACTCTCCTGGAAATCATGGCCATTTGCCATTGTAGATCTATTTCTTCTAGATCATCAGGGTCAATCTGATCAGAATCTTCATCAAAAGTGGCAGGATCAGATATCATTCCCTGAATATAGTTCTCGTAAGATGCAAAGAATGAAGCAAGCAACGCAAGATGTTCTTCAGCAGCCTTCACACTCAAAGGCATGGACCTAGTATTTGTACTTTGATTACTTGTTGATTGTCTTTTAGCTCCCGGTGATCCTCCTGACGCAGCAACAAAACACACATCACCATTTGCATTCACAGTAACCTGCTCATTCTCACCTGAAAGAAATGTAGTAGCAGAATCGCTAGAAGCGTTGTTAGATGAAGAAGATAGAAATCCATTGTAAATCCCTGGATCTAGAACCTGATCGTATCCTGTTTCCTTCTTCTTCATATTTAGCTCATAAGCTCTCAGCTTACCAACAACTTCTTCAAGTTCTTTTGTCTCATAATCAGCTTCCCCCTTGATCATGAGAGTATAAATATCCCACTTAGCAGGAAAAAGCATCAAGCAGTTTATCATTTATCTCTATGTCAGTGTAGCCTTCTATATCATAATTATCCGTTTCTGACATCAAATGATAATATCTAGTGATGATATCTTCGAGAGACTCATTCCTCATGCCCTTAAAGATAGTAAATTGCTTCTTTAGCAGGTCTACTTTGTTCTTATTCACATCAGCATTTCCCTTATATCTTTTCTCTAATGCATCCCACATTTCCTTTGAAGTAGTGTACTTCTTGAAGGTATGTTTGATGCCATCTGGTAACGACATTTTGATTGCAGCTAAGGCTCTCTTTTCAGTCTTATACATCTTTTTATCAGCATCTTGCATGTTAACATAGGCTGTGACACGTTGTCTGCCTTCAAAATCATGCGTTGGGTTCGCGTACCCATCTTGAATACAGATCCACATCCGTGTGTCCTGATATTCAATGAAAGACTGAAACATGTCCTTCCATGTCAGATAATTCTCCACCTTCATCATCTTAGGTGGTTTGTGGGTTGTGCCAACCTCGTGCTCTATCCTCAAAAGTTCGTTCAAATTAGACATGTTCGACATTTTAACGCAACTGACTGGTAAAAACCGTACAAAAAGTGTCCGAAAACTGTGATTACCAAATTAAACCGTTAGATTCGCCTCAAAATTATGAATCCAATGATATATAATGTCCAAAACCTATTTCGGGATTTTCTATTCACAAAAACGTGAATTTTTGTCAACGCTTGCCAAAGAAAATTCCACCACAACTCAGTCGCAATCTCCCAGTCGAAATCACCTGATTTCGAGTCGCAATCTTCCTCTAGTCGAAACCACTTGTTTACGTGTTGCAATCTCAGTCGAGATCACTTGATTTCAAGTAAAAAATGCAGAAGTCGAAATCCCAGTCACGACCTCTGGTTTCGAGTCAACCAACTCCAGTCGAAACTGCTGATTTCGAGTGAAAAATGCACTACTCGAGACCTGAGTCAAAATCACTGATTTCGAGTCAAAATGGACTAGTCGAGATCTGAGTAGTAGCCTTGAGTCGAGACCTGAGTAGCAACCTCATTTTTTCAAGTCAAATTCGTTGAAGTTAGAATCGAAATCCCGAGAAATCAGCACTTCCAAATATTCAGCAATCTCTGAAAATCAATTTCCTTTAAAAATCTTTCCAAACTAACTCCTAAAATCAGCAAACACCTTCCAAACAACACCAAAACAGATCAAACTAACTAATTTGAAGTTGTTCTTCACTATTCTTGGTGAAAATTATGAATGCACACCAAAATTCTTCAACCAAATAAAATTTTGAATCTGTAATATCAGTCTTGAACCGTACACAAGAGCAAACGATCTGATACCAATTGTAGGTCCCATTCCCGTATGCATCGTAACAAAACTAATAATCTACCAAGGGTGCGAAATCCCCTTGATAAATCGGTTAAGTAGTAACAAGAAACACGAAGCACTTCACAAACTGATCTTCTGTGATTATCCAACAAAGCGTTTACAATCACTCAAGATCTCCCTAGAACTCATAGCCAATGTTATGTGTTTTCTCAAACTCTAGAATGTCTTCTCAGTTCCTCAAAATGTCTAACCCTAAAACTCTAGCTAAATCCTGTTTATATACACACAACATGTATACGAAATGGGCTAAGCCCACAAGCATTCTAAAAAGAATTCGGGCAAGACTAAATGGACTCAAACAACACAAACTCGGACGTGATTTGGCTAGACTAAATAACTCGAATTCCTTAAAGTCTTCGTAAGTCTTCGTGGCCCAATCTTGTTTAATATCCAAAGACAAAGCCAAAGCTGTTGTCACAATACATGCACCAACAAACTCCCCCTTGACAATATCTTGCGAAGGTAACTTTAGACTTCAGAATCTCACAGTCTTTGGTCTTTGGATAGTGTCAGCTTCAACACGAATTCTGTCAGCAACAGACTCATGTTTAATATCCAAAGTCCATAGGACTAAAGGGACCTAAAATTGGTATCAGAGCATTAGGCTCTTGATTGGCTCGGTTCAGAATTGGTTGGGCAGAAAATTCAAAATTTTGAAGGTTGAAGAACTAGGGTTTCAGTTTTAGGTTGAAGGCTGCATAATTGAAGGCTGCGTAATTGTGCTGTTCTAGGGTTTTGGAGCTGAGTTTTGGGTTGAAAAAAGGATGTTTTTGGGGTCCAGTGTATTTAGTTCTGCATATTTGGTGTTTTTGCTCGAAGCGAACTTGAAGATTTGAAGAACTGTTCTTCGTGTTCTTCGTAGTGCAACAGATGTTGTAGAAAATTACTGATATTTTGCTTGTGTGATTTGCAGGAAACTGATAAGAGATCAGGATAAAATCGTCTCAAATTGTGAAAAGATTTGATTAGATTTCATAGTTATCAGCGTATTTGGTAACAACTTGGTGAACAAGAAAGTGGGTTTTTGTTAAAAGCGCAGAGAAATCCGACATTTTTGGCAAAGCTGCGTTTTTAGGTGGCCCGACGTAATTACCAACGTATTTAAATCCAAAGGCGACTTTGGTAACTGTGATAATAGTCCTCTGCGACATTATCACGGTGATCAACGAATTTAGTAGTCGTCGTAATACTGAACTGATTCTCCAGTGTATTTAACTGGAGTATTTAATCCTCAGCGTAGTTAACCCCAACATAGTTGGATCTCAGCGTTTTTGACCTGCCAGCGTATTTACTCAGCAACTTTGCATGCTAGCGTAATTAATTTGGTTCAGCGTATTTGTCCACCTGCGTATTTGACTTGCCAGCGTAATTAGTGGAGTATTTAAAAGTTGGAGTATTTAAAAAGTGGACTATTTAAAAGTTGGAGTATTTAAAAAGGTTTAGTATTTAAAAAAGTAGAGTACTTAGTTACGCATAGAGTATTTAACGTTTTCGTGAATAAAAAATGATCCGTAAACAATCTAAGTAAACCATTTGCACAAAAAAAACATTTAAACTTTTAAGCTACGTGTTAAACATGGTCAGAATGGATAATGTAAGTGGAACTGTGAATAAACCGCCACAACTGATAAAAGCCTCGCAATATGCTGTTTGGAAGAAGGAATTTGAAATGTTTATTCAAAGTGAAGATGCTAGAATGTGGAGCTGTGTGATTGATGGGTACATTACTCCCATACGATGAGTTAACGGGAGAATTCAAGTGATTTCATACGAGAAGATGGATGAATCTGAGAAATGGATGCTTGATGTTGAAAAGCGAGCTATAGCAGTGATAAAGAAATCCTTACTAGTGGAAATTACCTATAGTTTCCGTAAGTATGTGACGTCTAGAGAACTATGGGAATCTTTAGAAAAACGTTATAAGGTTTCATCAAGACAGCGTGTAGAAGATCATGCTTTAGATGCAGAAGCAGATGCTATGGTCGAAGAGAAAAAGGAAGCTGATAAGGAGACTGTTGAGACGAATTGTGACATCCCGGAAAATCTGGTATCCTTTTTAGTTCAGTTCTCATTACGATTATACTTTAGTTTTGGTGGTCGTATAAAATACGTGTTCTCGTTACGATTATACTTTAGTTTAGGTGGTCGTTATAAAATACGTGTGTCGCGGATAATTTAGTGGCGTGATACTCGTTTGTAATTTATTAGCACATTACTCCACTCGCGAAACCTAAACATTATTATGTGAAACTTACGAGAACCCGAAACCGAAACATTTTATTATGTTATTTTGCGAAACTAACGAAAAACCAAACCCACCCCTTTCCCCCACACTCAATTTCGGTCCAGGTAACCAACCAAGCCCGCCACCCCCTTCCTTGCGGCCCATCCAGCCCAAAACAAAAAAACCTTGTCCCTTCCCTGGTGTGTGCGACAACCCCCCCCCCCCTCTTGGTCGCATCTCTCCTCCTCCATAGTTCTCTCATTCCGCTTCAAGGTTAGTGATGTTCGTTATGTGTTTAAAGCTGTGTTTCTGCGACATTTATGATGTTATATGCCTAGGTTTTGTGTGTTCTTGATGTGCTAGATGATATTTGATGAGTTAACCTGTTGTTTGTCAATATAACTAAGTCTCGTGATCGTTTAAACTCGTTCTAGTATATTGAAGATGAAAACAAAACGTTGATCAACATAAACAGCCAACTTCAGTTGGCTGTAAACAGGTCATTACATATCGAAAAACTAATTTTCTAAAGTCTAAAATGTACGTTTTTGAAAAACGTTTCAAATGGAGCTGGAATCGCATTTTTCTGAGGTCGTTTACTAATTTTAAAGAGCTGTTTCATACAGCAGCTAAAGCTGCGTTTTTTCTGCTGAAATTACCTGTTATGTTTTACGTAATATCTTGTAATATGTATAGAGTTAGGTCGTGAAATTCGTGCAGTAGCTGGGCACGGATGTTGCCGAAAATCTCCCACTGGAATTTTGCCATTCGGACAGACGATGATTTTTAAATAAATTTTTCCGTGGACTGCAGTTAGAAAGCGATGAATCTGACTGCAACCTATTAGATGATTTTTAATAAATAATTGGTAATGACTTAGGTCTTGAGATTTTACAAAAAGTGACGCGGACCACTTGGAACATTCTATAAATTATTTAGAATTTTTGGAATGAGACAACTATTTTATAAAAATACCCGAAAACAGCCCAGTTCTGGACGTCAAAGCTGAAATGTAATAAGTTGTTATGTGTGTATCTAAGTGTTGTTTGTGCTATCTAAAAATGATCAAACTTGTTTGATGTCAATGAAATTGTTATGTGAATTATTGTGTGCTGTGATCACAAGAAATTATATGTGCAATAGGTATATGTATGTAAGTTGTCAACGTGATTGCATGATACGTGTTTAGATACGTGTATGAGTTTTGTGCATTACTTGAACACACTAATAAACTAAATGGTAATCGTATTAGGACGTGATTGACCTACCTTGACTCCTAACCATTTTAATAGACCAACCGAGCAATCGAAGGTGAGTTCACACTTTTCTTAAAAGCATGTGATTCCCGGTGGTTTGAGAATGGGTTAAACAATGACAACTATCCCCCTTGGGTGGGATGCAACCTGCGTATTCTCATTGGGTAGAATACGTACTACCGTCCACCTAGGTGAAGGACGACAACCGTTATAATACATGTCTTAAGCATACTAGACAACAACTCTATCTTAAAGTCCCCACTCATTTTATATCGACTTAATCACCGGGCCAATGGCGAACGAGTTATTAGTTAAATAGCGCTATTAGGTTTGACAATCCTCACACCATGCCGTAGAGGATGGGAGTGGACTAATATACTTGGGCACTTAGTCAATGATGATAGACATTGACTTGGGGCACTCAACATAACTTCAGTCAGTAGTCGATATGGTACGGGTCTAGTGGTTTAAAACAGTGGGGTAGCTCCCCATGGCATGTTTTTATACAGAACAAGGAACTTAACAACTTATGGTCTTTGGAACAACATTAAAACGAACAACGAACTGTGAACTCGCCAACTTTTTGTTGACACACAATTGCATGCTTTGCAGGTCGTTAGGTACATGGCTGGAGCTTACACGAGGAGTGGATGTTTTGGCTAGGAATCAATTGTTGGATTTCTACTATTAAACATTATAACTTTTACTTTACTTAACGGGTTTTAAACTTTATACTTCTGCTAACATTTAAACTTGGTTTGGGATTTTGTTTTTGTAAACACTAAACGTTTGATTGTTTGTTTTACTTCGTTTTACTTTATTTCACTTATTGTTCAGTATGATTGGTGGTATGATCCTGGTCAGTCACACGCCTCGCAGTATTACTCCGCTTGTGGATTTGGGGGGTGTGACAGAGTGGTATCAGAGCCATTGGTTATAGTGAACTTGGTTTAAAAAGGGGGAAAATCATTTTGACAGAACAAGACTATAACCTACTCAGTGCTTAACGACCCACAACGTCGCTTCGCTCCACGTGCAAGGCTCAACACTTTAGGTTGTATGATTTATGTTAATACTGCCTACTTGATAGTTTACTTTTGCATGGTGTGTTGCTTATGTATGCCTAGTTAGGGTAGTAGCATGGTGTCTATTAGCCCTAATGTGCTCTTTTTGACATTCAACTATTTGCATGAAACCTTATGTGCTCACTCTCTTCTGTCATTCCTTTCGCATTCTTGCGTCAACATTCTCACTTGTGTTTTCTGGCTATGAAGATCATGAGTGGACGCCTCAACTTAACACAGGCTCAACTGACGACCTTAATCAACGAACGGGTTGCTGAGGCTCTAGCAGCAGCCCAACCAGGAGGTCAACTTGCTCAGCCTCGAGCATGTACCTTCAAGACCTTTATGGATTGCCGGCCCAGTTCCTTCAGTGGCACAGAAGGAGTCGTGGGTCTACTGCATTGGTTTGAGAAGATTGAGTCTGTATTTGGGATGTGCGAATGCCCCGTCAACAATCAGGTGAAGTTTGCGACTGGAACACTCGAAGGTAGTGCGGTTTCTTGGTGGAACACACAAGTGCAAATGCTAGGGTTGGCAGCCGCGAACGCCACCCCATGGAACGACTTTAAGGAGCTGATCAAGGAGGAATATTGTCATTGGGATAATATTCACAAGTTGGAGGTGGAGTTCTACAACCTCAAGATGGTAGGGTCTGAGATTGAAGCCTACATGAAAAGATCAAATGATCTGGCAGCACTTTGTCCCAACATGGCTAATCCTTCTTACAAACGCATCGAGCTCTACATCAAGGGTCTAGTACCGGAAATTAAGAGCATGGTAAGTACAGCGAGCATTCCGACGATCTAGCAGATCATACGACTACCGCACCGTCTCACCGATCAGGCAGTCAAGTAGAACAAGCTGCCTAAGCGGGTTAGTGCTACCACTGATGCTTCAGGTGACAATAAACATAAGTGGGATGGAAACTCGAGCAAGGGTTCGAGCTCTACTCAGCCTCAGTCTCAGCAACGAAGGACCGATGACTACCAGAGTCCCAACCAGCGGTCCGCTACTAATCAAAGTCGGGGTGGGTACAAAGGAAATCACCCCAAGTGCAACCGTTGTAACTTACACCATAGCAGGCCGTGCAACAAGGGCCACTGCCAGAGATGCAACAAGCCAGGCCACGCAGTAAAGGATTGCAGGAGTCCGTATCCTACGAATCAGAATCGACAGCAGCAACAAGCTCCACATAACCAACAACAACAGCAGCAGCAGGGTAACAACAGGGGGTGTTACCAATGTGGAGCTGATGGCCACTTTAAAAGAAACTGCCCTCAGCTGAATCATAACCGCAACAACAACAACAACCCGGGAAATGGGAACAACAACAGGAACAACAACGATGACAATGGTTCTAAAGGGCGTGTGTTCGTGATTGGTCAAGGTGAGGCAAGGAACGATCCCAATGTTGTGACGGGTAAGTTTCTACTGGATGACTACTTTGTTTCTATTTTATTCAATTCGGGAGCCGATGCTAGTTATGTGTCCTTAAGGGTTAGTCAGATGCTTAAGCATACCCCGACCCCTCTGAATTATAAGCATGTCATAGAACTAGCTAACGGTAAAAATCTTGAGGCCACACACATCGTCAAGGTTTGTAATCTCACTCTAGCCAGTCAGACTTTTTCTATCGACCTCATCCCCATCGTTCTTGGTAGTTTTGACATCGTAATAGGGATGGACTTATTATCCCAACATCGAGCAGAAATACTCTACAAGGAGAAGATTGTCCGCATCCCTCATTCTAACGATGAACCTCTCACTATTCATGGTGACAAGAGTGGTGCTGTCATGGGCATGATCCCATTTCTTAATGCCCAGAAGTGTTTGCGAAAGGGCCACACTGCTATTCTGACTCTTGTTACCGACACCTCAACGAAATAAAAGAAGATTGAAGACATCTCGGTCGTACGCGACTTTCCAGAGGTATTCCCTGAGGAATTACCTGGTCTTCCGCCTCATCGTCAAGTCGAGTTTCAAATCGAGCTAGCTCCTGGAGCAGCACCTATAGCTCGTGCACCTTATCGTTAAGCCCCAGCTGAATTGGAAGAATTGTCCACGCAACTACAGGAACTCTTGGACAAGGTTTTTATTCGTCCTAGCTCTTCGCCTTGGGGAGCTCCAGTCTTGTTTGTCAAGAAGAAAGACGGTACCTTACGTATGTGCATAGATTACCATGAACTTAACAAGGTGTCCGTCAAGAATCGTTATCCTCTTCCTCGCATTGACGACCTGTTCGACCAGTTGCAAGGGTCGAGCTTCTATTCAAAAATTGATCTAAGGTCAGGTTACCATCAGCTCCGCGTCAGGGAGGAGGACATCTCCAAGACAGCGTTCCGTACTAGGTATGGCCATTACGAGTTCCTGGTCATGCCATTCGGTCTCACCAATGCACCCGCGATATTCATGGACCTCATGAGTCGCGTGTGTAAACCATATCTCGACAAGTTTGTCATCGTGTTCATTGTTGACATACTGATCTACTCCAAGAGCAAGGAAGAGCATGAGGATCATCTACGCCTAGTGTTGGAGTTGTTGCGAAAGAAGAAACTATATGCCAAGTTCTCCAAATGCGATTTTTGGATGCGCGAGGTTCAGTTTTTGGGGCATATAGTGAACGAAAAGGGTATTCATGTTGATCCAGCCAAGGTAGAGGCAATAAAGAACTGGGAAGCACCAAAGACACCGACAGTGATACGACAGTTTTTGGGTTTGGCAGGCTACTATCGACGTTTCATCCAGGGATTTTCTAAGATCTCTCAACCACTTACCACCCTAACCCAGAAGGACACCAAGTACGTTTGGGGTGATAAACAGGAGACAACATTTCAGTTGCTAAAGCAGAAACTTTGCAGCACACCCATTTTGTCCTTGCCAGAAGGGACAGATGACTTTGTGGTATACAGTGACGCCTCCATTCAGGGACTTGGGTGTGTGCTCATGCAACGCAACAAGGTTATTTCGTATGCATCCCGACAAATAAAAGTACATGAGAAGAATTACACCACTCACGATCTGGAGCTAGGAGTAGTGGTGTTTGCGCAAAAAATCTGGAGGCACTACTTATACGGTACGAAATGTACCATCTATACAGATCATAGAAACCTTCAGCACATTTTTATCAGAAGGAGTTGAACATGCGACAACGTCGTTAGGTCGAGCTCCTGAATGACTATGAATGTGCCATTCAGTACTATCCAGGTAAGGCTAACGTGGTAGCCGACGCTCTCAGCAGGAAGGAACATGAGAAACCTCGACGATTCCGATCGTTACAACTCACAATACACTCTAGCCTACCCGAGCAAATTCGCAATGCTCGGTTGGAGGCGGTCAAACCTGAGAATCTGAAAGCGGAGAAGTTACGCAACATGGAGCATGATTGGGAAACTAAACTAGACGGAACTCGTTACTTTCTCGGTCGAATATGGGTACCTCTCTATGGAAACTTGAGGGAACTCGTAATGGACAAGGCTCATAAATCAATGTACTATGTTCACCCAGGATCGGATAAAATGTACCAAGACCTTAAGACGACATACAGGTGGCCGAACATGAAGGCTGAAATAGCCACCTAGGTAAGAAAATGTCTAACTTGTGCCAAGGTCAAGGTAGAATACCAGAAGCCCTCAGGATTATTGGAACAGCCTGAAATACCTGTTTGGAAATGGGAACAAATCGCAATGGACTTTATCACAGGTCTACCCAGGACGCCCATTGGAAAGGATACTATATGGGTGATCATTGACCGGCTAACCAAATCGGCCCATTTCTTAGCAAACAAGGAAACCGATAAGTTCGATACGCTCGCGGCTGCACATGAAAGAAATAGTAGCCCGACACGGAGTGCCTATCTCCATCATATCTGATCGTGATCCACGTTTCACTTCTCATCTGTGGCAGTCAGCGCAGAAATCCTTGGGGTCAACTGTCAATTTGAGCACATCATACCATCCTCAGACTGATGGTCAAAGTGAGCGTACCATTCAGACCCTTGAAGACATGCTCAGGGTATGTGTAATCGACTTCGGCAACAGTTGGGAAAGGCATCTACCCCTGGTGGAGTTTTCCTATAACAACAACTATCACACGAGCATCCAAGCGGCACCGTTCGAGGCACTGTATGGACGAAAACGTCGGTCGCCCGTTTGTTGGGCGAAAGTTGGTGACAGTCAAATCACGGGTCCAGAGTTAGTTCTTGAGGCAACTGAAAAGATTGTGTGAATTAGAAACCGCATGGCGGCAGCTCACGACCGCCAGAAGAGCTATGCTGACCAGCGTCGTAAACCATTGGAATTCCAAGTAGGTGATCGAGTTCTACTGAAAGTGTCGCCTTGGAAGCGCGTATATCGTTTTGGGAAACGAGGTAAACTAAACCCATGCTATGTAGGACCGTTTGAAATCACGAAAAAGGTTGGGCGAGTAGCGTATGAACTAAACCATCCTGATGAACTCAGCGGAGTTCACAACATTTTTCATGTTTCAAATTTGAAGAAGTGTTTGGCGGATGAAACACTACTCATTCCATTGGAAGAGATCCATGTGGACGAGCAGCTATGATTCATTGAAGAACCAATCGAAGTCATGGACTAAGAGGTCAAAACTCGGAGACATAGCAAGATACCGATTGTTAAAGTTCGTTGGAACTCTAAGCGTGGACCATAGTACACATGGGAAAGAGAAGATGAGATGAAAAGCAAGTACCCTCACCTCTTTCCGGTCAAAGCGCAAGACCCTAGTACCGCAAACTGAATTTCAGAATGAAATTCTGCTATCAGGGGGATGATGTGATAGCCTGGGAATTTCTCGCATTTCTAACAACACCACTTTTATGCTCATGCATGCTTACCCGCGTATATTCAATTTTCGGGATGAAAATTCTTTCAACTTGGGGATAATGTGACATCCCGAAAAATCAGGTATCCTTTTTAGTTCAATTCTCATTACGATTATACTTTAGTTTTGGTGGTCGTATAAAATACGTGTTCTCGTTACGATTATACTTTAGTTTAGGTGGTCGTTATAAAATACGTGTGTCGCGGATTATTTAGTGGCGTGATACTCGTTTGTAATTCATTAACATAATACTCGACTCGCGAAACCTAAACATTATTATGTGAAACTTACGAGAACCCAAAACCGAAACATTGTATTATGTTATTTTGCGAAACCTACGAAAAACCAAACCCACCCCTTTTCCCCACACTCAATTTCGGCCCAGGCAAACCAACCCAACCCGCCACCCCCTTCCTTGCGGCCCATCCAGCCCAAAGCAGCCCACCCCCTTGTTTATTATGTGTGTACGTTGTTTGTATGGAGAAACAAAAAAAAACCTAGTCCCTTCCCTGGTGTGTGCGACAGCAGCCCCCCCCCCCACTCTCTCTTGATTGCATCTCTCCTCCTCCATAGTTCTCTCATTCCGCTTCAAGGTTATTGATGTTTGTTATGTGTTTAAAGTTGTGTTTCTGCGACATTTATGATGTTATATGCCTAGGGTTTGTGTGATTCTTGATGTGCTAGATGATATTTGATGAGTTAACCTGTTGTTAGTCAATATAACTAAGTCTCGTGATCGTTTAAACTCGTTCTAGTATATTAAAGATGAAAACAGAAAGCTGATCAACATAAACAGCCAACTTCAGTTGGCTGTAAACAGGTCATTACCTATCGAAAAACTGATTTTTTGAAGTCTAAAGCGTATGTTTTTGAAAACCTCTTCAAATGGCACTGGAATCGCATTTTTCTGAGGTCGTTTACTAATTTTAAAGAGCTGTTTCGTACAGCATCTAAAGCTGCGTGTTTTTCTGCAGAAATCACCTGTTATGTTTTATGTTATATCTTGTAATCTGGATAGAGTTAGGTCACGAAATTCGTACAGTAGTTGGGCACAGATGTTGCCAAAAATCTCCCGCTAGAATTTTGCCATTTGGAAAGACGATGATTTTTAAATAAATTTTCCCGTGGACTGCAGTCAGAAAGCAACGAATCTGACGGCAGCCTATTAGATGATTTTTAATAAATAATTGGTAATGACTTAGGTCTTTAGATTTTTACACAAAGTGAAGCGGACCTTGGAACGTTCTGTAAATTATATAGAATTTTTGGAATGAGACAACTATTTTATAAAAATACCCGAAAACAGCCCAGTTCTGGACGTCAAAGCTGAAACGTAATAAGTTGTTGTGTGCGTATCTAAGTGTTGTTTGTGCTATCTGAGAATGATCAAACTTGTTTGATGTCAATGAAATTGTTATGTGAATTATTGTGTGCTGTGATCACAAGAAATTATATGTGCAATAGGTATATGTATGTAAGTTGTCAACGTGATTGCATGATACGTGTTTAGATACGTGTATGAGTTTTGTGCCTTACTTGAACACACTAATAAACTAAATGGTAATTGTATTAGGACGTGATTGACCTACCTTGACTCCTAACCATTTTAAGAGACCAACCGAGCAATCGAAGGTGAGTTCACACTTTTCTTAAAAGCATGTGATTCCCGGTGGTTTGGGAATGGGTTAAACAACAACAACTATCCCCCTTGGGTGGGATGCAACCTGCGTATTCTCCTTGGGTAGAATACGTACTACCATCCTCCTAGCTAAATGACGACAACCGTTATAATACATGTCTTAAGCATACTAGACAACAACTCTATCTTAAAGTCCCCACTCATTTTATATCGACTTAATCGCCGGGCCAATGGCGAACGAGTTATTAGTTAAATATCGCTATTAGGTTTGACAAGCCTCACACCGTGCCGCAGAGGACGGGAGTGGACTAATATACTTGGGCACTTAGTCAATGATGATAGATATTGTGTGACAACCCACACTAAACCAGGTATCCGTACAACTTAATTACTGATTAATTACTGCTTAATTACTGTGCTTGATTGAAACTAGCTGATAAACTGCTACCTGCATACTGATACATGCACTTACTTGCATCATACTTTATATGCTGTCACTACACTATTTACATACGGCACCTTAGTGACAAACATGATGCACAAAAAGCACAGTAGCACTAAACGGATACACAGTGAACATGCTGAAATAACCAGCATCAGGCAGACACTGCCTCTAAGGCCTGTTAAGAGCCTCATATATTTTGGCTACACTGGTAGTGAGTGTAGGGATATAAGGGTTGTGGTACCGCGTCTCTAGGAATAAGATACACTGATTCGGATGTGCCTAAAACGTACTTTAAGTACCAAACACAGCACTTTAATGATTAAACCAGCTTCTAGCTGACTAGTAAAGTGCCAGAAAATGAGAAAATAACACTAGACACTTTCTAAAGTGTCGGGAAAACAAATTGTGTCACTAAAATGTAATAACGACACTTTAAAGCGTTACAAAAGGCTTTAACGGATTACTATCCAACCGGACACCCGGACTTTACCCGGAACATGAAAATATTACTATTTTCACTATTTATATTTTTCTGAGCCAGTTAGGGTCCCTGATTACCCTAACACCCACCATAACGTGTAACATACAACTAACTAAGTTAAATACCTAGTTAACCTACTTAACTAAACAAAGTCTCCTAACTATCTACTTAAAATCGAACCAACCCCACCCCCCATCATAACCGTCCCCTAACTAGGGGAGACACAAGGGTACAAGTTAGATTATCTTAATCTTGAATGGCCTAATATCTTGGGGACACATTACCCATTGGGTAATAACATCTTAATTTGTCTATAAATAACACACTTAACCATGAGATCATTATCACTAATCAACACCACATTTCACTCTCTCCCTTGCCCTCTTGAACTCTCGGCCGAACCCCCTCCACTACACCACCACATTTTCGACTTTGGTTCTTGCAATTTCATCATCATACAAGTGTTAGAGGTTGCGTATAAGGAGCTTTGGTGCACTCGGAACACGAAGGACCTCTACCGTTAGCTTTTATCCACCTCATTTTCGCCAAAGATCTTCCCTAGCCTTGAGCTAGAGGTATAACACTTAAAACTTGTTTTTAAGCATATCTAAAGTGGTTAAAAGAAATTATGTCGGTTGAATCTCGTTAAAATGAAAGATGATGATTAAAAGTCTAGTAAAAACTATAAAAGTGGTGGTTAATAACACATGTGTTGTGTAAAAGTTGTAGTACTTGAAAGATGTGTTTATCTAGACCCGATCTATGATGTGGTAGCTCGGATCTCCGTTTAACCCGACTTTGTAAGATCATGGATCTTCACATAAGCTCGTTTTTGGTTCCCACAAGGGTTAAAAGGCGAAACTCTACCACACAAGATACATGAACTTGTGTAGAAATATTTTACTTGTGTAAAAGTAATTTAACCGGTACAATGGTGTTTAAAACTAGCGGATCTACGCATCCGCAAGCGGTATCTTCAAAGAACCACACATTTGAGAAACCATGTATTTTAAAGAAAGGATCTTACACTAATAAATATGGTTTTATGAACCACAAGTGTGTAAACACTTGTGAAACAAAAAGATCCGACAAAGGACTAGCTTTGTCACTTGTTACTAGAAGTTGTAAAGACGGATTTCTCTAAACACGAGGTTTTTATGAGATTAAAGTTACTTTATATAAAGATCTACATATATAAAGGGGATTTACATTATAGATGCGGGAAAAACTACAAGTTCATGCGATTATGCAAATTTACATACTTGTCGACTAGTTTGATGTGTCGGAAATTGTTTGATTGAATAAAGAGGATTGTTGAATTGATTTGTTAAAAGAAAATGATACGCTTGAAAGCGTGGCCACCTCCAGTTACAGAGGAAACTCTGGCGAAATTTTCCTAAAAACCTAACACTTAGAATTTTTACACAACAAGTGTTAGAACTATTTTTGGACATACTTTCGAAACATAAATTTCGCCAGCACTATATTTTACTAAATATTCGGAGGTGGGATTTTCACAAAGATTAACGTGATAAGTATATTTGTCACAACACTGTTTATGATTATTTTGTGAAAATACATAAATATTATTTTAGAGCAAAAATAATATTTACAAGCGTTAATGATTCCAAAACTTTACGAACGCTTCCACAAACATATAAGTTACACCGGTAATTACATTACCACACGATGGATAAAACGTAACTTACGCACATGTATTGTATCCCCCATCCTTGGGAAGGAGTATAACTACCAAGTGTATACGGAACATAAACACGAAATAGTTGTCTAACTATTTCCCAGAGACTTAAACTATAAAGCTAAAGCACGGCCGTCCGTCTAATAGAATTAGCACTTGTAGGTCGTTGCACAGCTTACTGTATTGGAGACACTTGGTAGAGACGCGCATTCACTGTGAGTTCATGTCCCCCTTTTCTCTAACTGTTTTTCAGTTTACTTAACTGCGGGGGTGAAATACATGTTACTATGATTTACGAGTACTTTATAACGGTATGTTTAACGTAAGGAGGTGTTATACGATCATGTGAGTGGATAGGACAACATGGGGCCATTAGTCCTCATGGAGGGACCGAGGGACAGGAGCGGTAGATCTATCTGGGTGTAGCGAGCCCAGCCCCCGGCCAAACTAGAAACGGACCGTGGGGTGACTTTGTCCACATACTTTGCCGTGGCGAAATCTGCTAGGTTTGAGTCTCCCTATTTGCACTTCACATATGTCAGTGGCCTTGCAAACCATTGGTGATCACAAGTCCTCTTACACTGCTACATACCACAACTATTTTTATACTCACAAGTGTTTTTACATACTCACTTACACATGAACTCGCTCAACATTATTGTTGATTTTTCAACTCACATGTATTTCAGGAAATTAAACGGATCTGGCACGGTATGGAACGTTTTCCGCTGCATTTGTCATGGAGTCATCAGGGTTTAGGGGATGTGTCTCTTTCCTGGACAAGACACAGTCCTTAAACCACGTTTATGTTATGTTTCAGTTTGTAATGTTGTTGAACAAGGTTATGGTTGTGGGTTAAAACAATGGTACTGTATTTGGTTTTCAAAACTTAATGGATGACTTGCATGGTTTTTAAATTCATATAGCTTGTTATGGTTAAGCTATGGTATTAAGAAGTCACACCAAAATTAACCACGCTTCCGCAAAGCCAGGGTGTGACAGCTTGGTATCAGAGCTCTGATCATAGCGAACTAGGATTCTCTCTCGAGTCTAGACTATGATCACTAGGGCTCTCACGAAAACATTTTACTGCATACCACTTAAGTCCAGATCCACAACTTTTTACAAACAAATGTTGAGCACATTTTATTTATTTATAGGCTCAGCTTGGAGGGCTGAGGATCGATCTGGAGGATCGAAGTGATCGAGGTAGTTGAGCACGTTGGTTTGTTATAGGATCGATCTGGAGGATCGAGGTTTGGTTTAAGTGAAGGATAGAGCAGTCTTGTAGACTGGATGAAATTGGCTAGTAAGACTAGGAGAAGTATGTGATACCTTACTTGGTGACTTATGTGATTAACTGATTATATGATTGATTATTATACGTATATATGTTTGTGTTACAAACGTTATGCTTTCATCAAGTACTAGAAAGATGGGCACTACGAACCCCATGACCATAGTATCAGACGACATAGTTCAACGAAGCACGAGGTGTACATTTCTGATACTATCGGCACAGACAATGACGACTGAAGTCGTAGCAGAGCCTACTGATGGCCATCTTGTTGGGATTTTACCACTGGCGGTGATCCCTGCTCCTGTGCCCCTTGCCGCTTATCCTGTTGATGATACGCCCTCCCAACGAGGCCTCTGAAGACGATAACGATCTACTGGAGGAGGACCCATTCGAGGGCAGGGCCTTATTACTGCTGGTATTAGACTACTGCATGCGGATGCTCCTATAAGGGAAACTTATGACCATTCCCCTATCCCAGACTCATTTGAGTTTCTGACACCCGCATCTTCGCACATACAGGGAATGCAGCACTACTTACACGACGCCGACCCTGATATGGCATCACTAGCTGCACCGGATCCCGCACACAGTTTTGAGTTTGATCGCGATTATGAGGACAATTCTGTTTTTCCGCCTGGTGTTGATCCAGACCATGACATTGAGTTCATGCACTTAGACAAGCCCTTGGGGGATCCTGTAACCCCTGTGATTGTTGATCCAGCTGATTTTGAGATGGAGTTTTTGATTTGAAGCTAGCCGTGGCCCCTGAGCCAGGCGTTGCTCCTGACCCCGCATTGGAGTATGACCCTGTTCATGCCAATGCACCGGCTGTTGCTCCTTGATTGATCATCTGCTTGGATGAGAGAAAATTTGGGGTAACTGTGCAAGACAATTTATTATTACGGGGGCCCACGTAATAACGATTTGTGGTGCACAGGAATCCTGGTGGACTCTGCAGGTCAAGCGGATGATAACCAATGCAGCAGGAAATAACTTAAACACAAATGACCTAGGCGATGTAGCCTCGAGTTCATTCTATTACAAGCAACAAGCCAAATTGTCAAGCCTATGTGAAGGCTCGGGAATTTACTTCCCCACTTATACAGTGAGTATATTTGCGTGTGAAATTGGGTGATTACATGATGGCTTACGTTGCTATAAATACCTCATAGACAATTGAACGTTGTCCAACCCGCTTCACACTATTTCGTCAAAGGGAATGTCACCCAGACGTGACACAAATACCAGTACGTTACTAAGGACAGAAGACGAGCTGCAAGAACGCATCTCACAGATAAATGCACGACATGAAGCCCTCCACTCTAAGTACAACGACGGCATTACTGGAGATAACTCTCCAACTGGCTGCACCTATAAACAGTTCCTGAGCTGCAAGCCTTTAAACTTTGATGGAACAGGAGGCACCGATGCATTTGTTCGTTGGTCCGAAGAGACCAACTCCATTTTAAGAACGAGTAACTGTTCGCCCCAACAGAGTGTTACCTACATCTCAGGGATATTTCTAGATGGCACACTCTCTTAATGGAACCTCCAGGTTC
This sequence comes from Helianthus tuberosus, assembly GCA_030545235.1. Classification (NCBI taxonomy): domain Eukaryota; kingdom Viridiplantae; phylum Streptophyta; class Magnoliopsida; order Asterales; family Asteraceae; genus Helianthus; species Helianthus tuberosus. The sequence goes on along the minus strand of CM060418.1, from coordinate 89,745,380 downwards.
AGACCCTTGGCACAGACGCTGCTTATACACTGAGCTGGGACGAGCTCAAGGAAACGATTGAGAAGAAATGTTGTTTTAGGACAGAAATTCGGAAACTTGACGTGGAGTCCTGAAATTTGAGAAAGGACGAACCAGAGACTCCTGAACATGACCAGCGATCGCATGACTTGTCTAGGGTCGTCCCCTACTAAGTCATTGAATGTAGTATGATATGGTGGTGTATTTGTAAGCTTTACATTGTGGTCTCGAATTGTGGCGATACAATCGCAGTATTCTCATCACATGCGATGTTCAATCTATTGTCTATGTCCTATAACATAAGAGGTTATGTGATTGATTTGTTGATAACATGAGATGTTATGTGTTGGTATTGTTGAATGTATACGTACGCTTCACTTGCTATGACCTAACCTATGCGAAACATCTTTTAGAAGATGCCGCCAAGACGCGAAATGCGCATGCCCACCTCTGAGGCGGAACTTAAAGAGATAATTGCTGCAGCGATAGCACAGCACGAGGCCCTACGCTCCGAACCTATCAGAGGTACCTCAGAAAATAACGGTTGTTCCTACTGGCACTTCCTTAACTACAAGCCTCCGAAGTTCGACGGCACTGGGGGTGCCATAACTTTTGTAAAATGGATTGAAAGTATGGAATCCATCTTTCGAATGAGTGGCTGCACGCCAGAACAACAGGTCCCATACGTTTCTGAGTTGTTTCAAGATGGAACTCGATTATGGTGGAATCTTCAGGTTCGAATGATGGGCCTAACTACAGCATACGCGTTAACTTGGGATGAGTTGAAAGGAATGATGCATAAGAAGTATTGCCCCCACACGGAAACCCAGAAGTGGGAAGATGAATTTCGGAGCCTAATGATGGAAGGTCCGAAGGTGTTGGAGTACGTGCAACGACTCCATGATCTGTCACAAATTGTTCCATACCTGGTAAAACCAGAACTGAAGAAATTGGAACAATTCATTTGGGAACTGGCGCCTCAAGTCTTGAGCTTGATGACAGCATCTACGCCACCAACAACCATTGTTGCAAGTAAGATGGGTTTGGCACTCGTTACGGAAGCAAATAGACTAGAAAAACTTGCAAACCCTGACAAGAAAACTCAGGTAGAGTCGTCTGGAAAGAACAAAAGGAAGCTTACCGAAGATACCCAAATGAATAACGATGAACAAAGATCTATTCGAGGTTGCTTTGACTGCGGGGACAAAAGGGCATTTCAAGAAAGATTGCCCTAACAAACAGGCCAGTGATAAGATTTACTTAGGAACCAAACCAAGATGTGCTGAGTGCAAGTGTCACCGTGGTGGTGGATGTCAGAAGCCTTGGTACGGGAGGAAAGGACACAACAAGGAAGGTTGTGGGATGAAGAGTTCCATACAAGGAGAAAACAGTAACAACGCTCTAGGTGGAAATGGGAAAGGAAATGGCCGAATGATAGGATGCTTCCATTGTAAGGAAGTTGGACATTTTAAGAGGGAATGCCTGAAGTTGAAACAAGACCGTGAGAGAAAATCCAACATCAGAGCTTGTGAGGCATGCCAGGATCCAGGTGTGATTTCTGGTACGTTCTCTAACAACCAAAACTTTTGCATCTATTTTTTTGTTTGATGTTGGTGCCGATTATAGCTTCGTGTCATTAGAATTTAAGAATATACTTGGTTTAACCGCTAGTAAGTTAGATATTCCCTACTCGATCGAATTAGCTAATGGAAAGTTAGTTGAAGCCGATGAAGTAATCAGAGGCTGTGTGATAGAATTGGGAGAACGTGAGTTTACTTTGGATCTACTACCAGTCCAATTGGGAAGCTTCGACGTGGTGGTAGGAATGGATTGGTTATCCGGAAACAAGGCTGAGATAGTATGTCACGAGAAAGTTGTGCGTATCCCAACTGATGATGATGAGACAATTGTGGTTCACGGAGAGAAGCGTGACACACCGCTAAGACTTATCAGCTGCTTGAAAGCAAGGAAGTGTTTACAGAAAGGATGTGTTGCTTTTCTAGCACACATCGTGGATAAAAAGGCTGCTGAGCCAAGAGTCGAAGACATCCCTGTCGTAAGGGAGTATCCAGAAGTCTTCCCAGAAGACTTGCCTGACCTGCCACCTCAGAGGCAAGTAGAGTTTCACGACGATTCAATTCCAGGCACTGCACCCGTAGTCGATGCATCATAGCGACTTACATTTTCGGGGGTGCAAGGATTGACAGAGAAGTGTTGGTAACGGATGGAGAAGGAAGATAACAGACCAAAAAAAAAAAAGAATTCCTTTTTGGGGTAATCCCATTGTTACCCATCAAAAAGGAGGATGATGATTTTCAAATAAACATCAACTACAGAGAATTTAACAAGCTGGCAATCAAGAACAGGTATCCTCTGCCAAGAATTCAATGATCTGTTTGATCAACTGCAAGGCTCGAACTATTATTCAAAGATCGATCTTCGATCTGGATACCATCAACTAAGGATACAAGAGGAAAGTATCCCAAAAACAGCCTTCCGAACTCGTTATGGACACTACGAGTTCCTCGTTATGCCATTTGGTTTGACAAACGCACCTGCAGTCTTTATGGACTTGATGAATAGGGTTTGCAAGCCATACTTAGACAAGTTCGTGATTGTATTCATCGACGACATCCTGATTTACTCAAAGACGAAGGCTGAACACGAACAACATCTTAGAACCATATTGGAGCTGCTAAAGAGGGAGCAGCTGTACGCCAAATTCTCTAAGTGCGAGTTTTGGCTACGCGAAGTCCAGTTTCTTGGACATGTGGTTAATGGGGATGGAATTCATGTTGATCCCACAAAGATCGAGGCAATCAAGAATTGGGAAACGCCTACAACGCCAACCGAGATTCGACAATTCTTGGGTTTGGCTGGTTACTATCGAAGGTTCATCGAGGATTTTTCAAAAATCGCTCAACCATTGGCGCTCCTCACACAGAAGGATAAGATGTTTGATTGGGGAATCAAACAGGATGAAGCATTTCAGGTATTGAAGGATAAGCTTTGTAACGCGCCAATCTTAGCTCTACCAGAAGGTACTGATGACTTTGTGGTATACTGCGACGCATCGCGTCAGGGATTGGGTTGTGTGTTCATGCAACGCCAAAAGGTCATTGCTTACGCATCACGCCAACTGAAAGTGCACGAAAAGAACTATACCACCCACGATTTAGAGCTTGGCGCAGTGGTTTTCGCTTTAAAGATCTGGAGACACTACCTGTATGGTACGAAGTGCACAATCTTCACAGATCACAAAAGCCTACAGCATATATTCAACCAGAAGGAGTTGAATATGAGGCAAAGACGATGGGTTGAATTGTTGAACGATTACGACTGCGAGATAAAGTATCACCCAGGGAAGGCGAATGTAGTCGCCGATGCCCTAAGTCGTAAAGAAAGGATCAAGCCCATAAGGGTTAGAGCTTTGGAAATGATCATACGAACCGATCTTTCCTTGCGCATTCGTGCTGCACAAAAGGAAGCTCTCAAGGAGGGAAACCTTGAGGAAGAATATCTCCGTGGAATGGAGAAGCTTTTGGTACCAAACGAGGAAGGAACGTTATGTTTTGAGAAAAGGATTTGGGTTCCTCTGTTTGGTGGATTAAGGGAAGTTATTTTTAACGAAGCGCACAAGTCACGGTACTCTATCCACCCTGGATCGGATAAGATGTACCAGGATCTCAAAAATTACTATTGGTGGCCTAGGATGAAAGGCGACGTTGCTGTTTACGTGAGCAAATGTTTAACGTGCGCTAAGGTCAAGGCGGAATACCAGAAGCCTTCGGGACTTCTGCAACAACCTGAGATTCCCAAGTGGAAATGGGAACAAATCTCAATGGATTTTGTTACAAAACTGCCAAGAACGCCAAGAGGCCATGATATGATTTGGGTGATTGTTGACCGCCTAACAAAATCCGCACACTTTCTGCCAATCAAGGAGAAAGACAGTACTAGCAAACTTGCGGAAATTTACTTGAGAGAGATCGTAGCACGTCATGGAGTACCTCTCTCGATCATCTCTGATAGAGACGGAAGGTTTGTATCAAGGATATGGCAATCCTTCCAAGAATCTTTTGGCTCACAATTGAATCTGAGCACTGCGTTCCATCCGCAAACTGACGGCCAGAGCGAGCGAACGATACAAACTTTGGAAGACATGCTGAGGGCATGTGTTATGGATTTGGGCGGTAGCTGGGATAAACACTTACCTTTGGTCGAATTTTCATACAACAACAGCTACCACACCAGTATTGGTGTCGCGCCATTTGAGGCCCTATACGGACGCAAGTGTCGATCACCACTATGTTGGTCTGACGCAGGTGATAGGCAGCTTGCTGGTCCCGAGATCGTCCAAGAGACGACAAGCACTGCGTTCCATCCGCAAACTGACGGCCAGAGCGAGCGAACGATACAAACTTTGGAAGACATGCTGAGGGCATGTGTTATGGATTTGGGCGGTAGCTGGGATAAACACTTACCTTTGGTCGAATTTTCATACAACAACAGCTACCACACCAGTATTGGTGTCGCGCCATTTGAGGCCCTATACGGACGCAAGTGTCGATCACCACTATGTTGGTCTGACGCAGGTGATAGGCAGCTTGCTGGTCCCGAGATCGTCCAAGAGACGACAGACAAGATTGCGCAAATACTTAAACGCATCGAAGCCGCTCGCCACAGACAAAAGGCCTACGCGGATCCAAACCGGAAACATGTGGATTTCCAAGTTGGGGAAATGGTGTTATTGAAGGTTTCACCCTGGAAGGGGGTGGCACGCTTTGGGAAGCGTGGAAAGTTAAATCCGCGCTACATTGGTCCCTTCAGAATTCTGGAAAGAATAGGACTAGTAGCATACAAGTTGGACTTACCTGCTGAACTAAATGGTGTTCACGATACATTTCATGTATCCAATTTAAAGAAAAGTCCAACTCAAGTTGACGTTGCCATTCCTATCGACGAGATTCATGTTGACGACACGCTCCACTTCGTAGAAGAACCTGTCGAGGTCACGGATTGGAAAGTTAACAAGACCCGCCGGAGCAGTGTCAAACTCGTCAAAGTTCGTTGGAATGCCAGACATGGTCCTGAATTTACCTGGGAACGTGAGGACCGGATGAAAGAGAAATACCCCCACTTATTTCCTAAGAACCCTGCTTCTACAAGCAGAACTTAAATTTCGGGACGAAATTTATTTAACGGGGGGAGAATGTGACAACCCACACTAAACCAGGTATCCGTACAACTTAATTACTGATTAATTACTGCTTAATTACTGTGCTTGATTGAAACTAGCTGATAAACTGCTACCTGCATACTGATACATGCACTTACTTGCATCATACTTTATATGCTGTCACTACACTATTTACATACGGCACCTTAGTGACAAACATGATGCACAAAAAGCACAGTAGCACTAAACGGATACACAGTGAACATGCTGAAATAACCAGCATCAGGCAGACACTGCCTCTAAGGCCTGTTAAGAGCCTCATATATTTTGGCTACACTGGTAGTGAGTGTAGGGATATAAGGGTTGTGGTACCGCGTCTCTAGGAATAAGATACACTGATTCGGATGTGCCTAAAACGTACTTTAAGTACCAAACACAGCACTTTAATGATTAAACCAGCTTCTAGCTGACTAGTAAAGTGCCAGAAAATGAGAAAATAACACTAGACACTTTCTAAAGTGTCGGGAAAACAAATTGTGTCACTAAAAATGTAATAACGACACTTTAAAGCGTTACAAAAGGCTTTAACGGATTACTATCCAACCGGACACCCGGACTTTACCCGGAACATGAAAATATTACTATTTTCACTATTTATATTTTTCTGAGCCAGTTAGGGTCCCTGATTACCCTAACACCCGCCATAACGTGTAACATACAACTAACTAAGTTAAATACCTAGTTAACCTACTTAACTAAACAAAGTCTCCTAACTATCTACTTAAAATCGAACCAACCCCACCCCCCATCATAACCGTCCCCTAACTAGGGGAGACACAAGGGTACAAGTTAGATTATCTTAATCTTGAATGGCCTAATATCTTGGGGACACATTACCCATTGGGTAATAACATCTTAATTTGTCTATAAATAACACACTTAACCATGAGATCATTATCACTAATCAACACCACATTTCACTCTCTCCCTTGCCCTCTTGAACTCTCGGCCGAACCCCCTCCACTACACCACCACATTTTCGACTTTGGTTCTTGCAATTTCATCATCATACAAGTGTTAGAGGTTGCGTATAAGGAGCTTTGGTGCACTCGGAACACGAAGGACCTCTACCGTTAGCTTTTATCCACCTCATTTTCGCCAAAGATCTTCCCTAGCCTTGAGCTAGAGGTATAACACTTAAAACTTGTTTTTAAGCATATCTAAAGTGGTTAAAAGAAATTATGTCGGTTGAATCTCGTTAAAATGAAAGATGATGATTAAAAGTCTAGTAAAAACTATAAAAGTGGTGGTTAATAACACATGTGTTGTGTAAAAGTTGTAGTACTTGAAAGATGTGTTTATCTAGACCCGATCTATGATGTGGTAGCTCGGATCTCCGTTTAACCCGACTTTGTAAGATCATGGATCTTCACATAAGCTCGTTTTTGGTTCCCACAAGGGTTAAAAGGCGAAACTCTACCACACAAGATACATGAACTTGTGTAGAAATATTTTACTTGTGTAAAAGTAATTTAACCGGTACAATGGTGTTTAAAACTAGCGGATCTACACATCCGCAAGCGGTATCTTCAAAGAACCACACATTTGAGAAACCATGTATTTTAAAGAAAGGATCTTACACTAATAAATATGGTTTTATGAACCACAAGTGTGTAAACACTTGTGAAACAAAAAGATCCGACAAAAGACTAGCTTTGTCACTTGTTACTAGAAGTTGAAAAGACGGATTTCTCTAAACACGAGGTTTTTATGAGATTAAAGTTACTTTATATAAAGATCTACATATATAAAGGGGATTTACATTATAGATGCGGGAAAAACTACAAGTTCATGCGATTATGCAAATTTACATACTTGTCGACTAGTTTGATGTGTCGGAAATTGTTTGATTGAATAAAGAGGATTGTTGAATTCATTTGTTAAAAGAAAATGATACGCTTGAAAGCGTGGCCACCTCCAGTTACAGAGGAAACTCTGGCGAAATTTTCCTAAAAACCTAACACTTAGAATTTTTACACAACAAGTGTTAGAACTATTTTTGGACATACTTTCGAAACATAAATTTCGCCAGCACTATATTTTACTAAATATTCGGAGGTGGGATTTTCACAAAGATTAACGTGATAAGTATATTTGTCACAACACTGTTTATGATTATTTTGTGAAAATACATAAATATTATTTTAGAGCAAAAATAATATTTACAAGCGTTAATGATTCCAAAACTTTACGAACGCTTCCACAAACATATAAGTTACACCGGTAATTACATTACCACACGATGGATAAAACGTAACTTACGCACATGTATTGTATCCCCCATCCTTGGGAAGGAGTATAACTACCAAGTGTATACGGAACATAAACACGAAATAGTTGTCTAACTATTTCCCAGAGACTTAAACTATAAAGCTAAAGCACGGCCGTCCGTCTAATAGAATTAGCACTTGTAGGTCGTTGCACAGCTTACTGTATTGGAGACACTTGGTAGAGACGCGCATTCACTGTGAGTTCATGTCCCCCTTTTCTCTAACTGTTTTTCAGTTTACTTAACTGCGGGGGTGAAATACATGTTACTATGATTTACGAGTACTTTATAACGGTATGTTTAACGTAAGGAGGTGTTATACGATCATGTGAGTGGATAGGACAACATGGGGCCATTAGTCCTCATGGAGGGACCGAGGGACAGGAGCGGTAGATCTATCTGGGTGTAGCGAGCCCAGCCCCCGGCCAAACTAGAAACGGACCGTGGGGTGACTTTGTCCACATACTTTGCCGTGGCGAAATCTGCTAGGTTTGAGTCTCCCTATTTGCACTTCACATATGTCAGTGGCCTTGCAAACCATTGGTGATCACAAGTCCTCTTACACTGCTACATACCACAACTATTTTTATACTCACAAGTGTTTTTACATACTCACTTACACATGAACTCGCTCAACATTATTGTTGATTTTTCAACTCACATGTATTTCAGGAAATTAAACGGATCTGGCACGGTATGGAACGTTTTCCGCTGCATTTGTCATGGAGTCATCAGGGTTTAGGGGATGTGTCTCTTTCCTGGACAAGACACAGTCCTTAAACCACGTTTATGTTATGTTTCAGTTTGTAATGTTGTTGAACAAGGTTATGGTTGTGGGTTAAAACAATGGTACTGTATTTGGTTTTCAAAACTTAATGGATGACTTGCATGGTTTTTAAATTCATATAGCTTGTTATGGTTAAGCTATGGTATTAAGAAGTCACACCAAAATTAACCACGCTTCCGCAAAGCCAGGGTGTGACATATTGACTTGGGGCACTCAACATAACTTCAGTCAGTAGTCGATATGGTACGGGTCTAGTGGTTTAAAAGAGTGGGGTAGCTCCCCATGGTATGTTTTTATAAAGAACAAGGAACTTAAAAACTTATGGTTTTTGGAACAACATTAAAACGGACAACCAACTGTGAACTCGCCAACTTTTTGTTGACACACTACTGCATGCTTTGCAGGTCGTTAGGTACATGGCTGGAGCTTGTACGAGGAGTGGACGTTGTGGCTAGGAATCAAATGTTGGATTTCTACTATTAAACATTATGACTTTTACTTTACTTAACGGGTTTTAAACTTTATGCTTCCGCTAACATTTAAACTTGGTTTGGGATTTTGTTTTCGTAAACACTAAACATTTGATTGGTTGTTTTACTTTGTTTTACTTTATTTCACTTATTGTTCAGTATGATTGGTGGTACGATCCTGGTCAGTCACACGCCTCGTGGTATTACTCCGCTTGTGGATTTTGGTGGTGTGACAAGAATGGTGCAGAAGTTTGAAAGTTCTTGAATGGTGTGAATGAAATTACAACAGAGGTGAAGGTAACATCAGAATCTGTAAGTCAAACATGCCATAATTGCACTGAACTACAAGGTAAAGTTGACATACTATCGGAGCAAAACAAAATTCTGTTGGCTGAATTGGAAAAACTAAAAGTGTCAAAGGTTCTTTTCATTAAAAGTGAGTCAAATTGTTTAAATAAACTCAAATCAAATGAACAAGAAATCTGCAGTGTAACAAGCAAAGTCAATGAACTGTTACAGATCATTGATTTGGCTCGTGAAACAGTGAAGGATAAAACTAATGAAAGTTCTGAAAAGTGCAGGGAATTGGCCATTGCACAAGACCAAATTGTTGAACTTAATGGAAGGTTCGAAAAATTTGGAAAATCTTCATTAGTTAGGACTCAAATTCAAAAGGGGCTGAAAAAGAGTAATGATAAAACAGGAGTGGGGTTTAGTAAAGCTTCACCTTCTAAGGATCAAGACTACTCTTTTTTAACAAATGAGAATGAGTTAACTGATTTTGTGCCCACTGCACAAGCTTTAGTGGATCTGATAACTGTGAACTTGCCAAGTAGTTCAGTTTCTTTGAAAGAATCTGTTGGGTCTAACAGTACACCTCATAAATTGGATGACGACACTGAAGATGAAACAAACAAAACATTTAAAAGAGATTTAACAAAAAGAGAATTTATGAGAAAAAATCTTGTTTTAAATGTCAAAACATAGGACATGTGGCAAGTTGTTGTCTTTTGAAGAAAGGTAAGCAAAAAGTTGATGAGGTTTAGGATGGGTATCAGGTTGGTTAAAATAATAATGTAAAACTAAGTAGTCAGACAAACCAACTAAGATTTCATTCTAAACCTTTAACATCGGGAAGATTTAATAGGCCAAGAAGCAATTCTACAAAAACAAATCATGTTAGTGGTCAATCAAATCAGTCTCAAAATAGAATTTTTGGAGATCAAAATCGATACCAAACTTCTAGTAATCGGAATTTTCAAAGAAGACACGAATATAGGGGTTTTAGTAACTCAAATGCTCAACAACATCCAAATTTTTTTAAAAATCCATGGTATGATAATGGGAGAAGAAGGGTTCAAAAGAGTAATTTTCAAAGGTTGGAAACTCCGGGAGTTTATTGGAATTCTCGTGACCAATGACCTTATGAAAATCAATCTTGGAAAGAAGTTCAAATTAGTGATGAATATGGACAACCCAAGACTATCCGTGCTTGGGTTCTTCTTTCTAACTAGTTATTGAGTGTGTGAAGGATGACCAAGAAGGATTGTTGATGTGTTCAACAATGGTTGTTCCTATGAAGCATCTGAGGTGAATAGTAGGTTAAAATTTGTAACGAATTATTTACTTTAGTGATCGTTTTAAATATTCTAAACTTCAAAATTGAAAAACTTATTGTTAGTTTGAAGTGGGAGTCTGTTTGTATTTAAATTTGTGTTTTTAAAACTTACTCCATAAAAATAAAAATTTAGGGGGAGAAATTTCCCTAACCCAAAAAGTGTTTAGTTAGTGCGTGTTTTTAGGGGAGTAAGTTAAGTTAAAAAAATTTAAAAAAAAACCAAAAACATTGAAAAATGAAAAACATAAAAAAATTAAAAATCAAAAAAGGAGTTATCATTGTGTGAAAAAGAAGAAATGATAGTACATCAGCAAATTAGACTGCCACACTGAAATTGAAGTTAATATTGCATAAGTGTGATAGCAGCTTCATCGTATGATGTACCAATAGGCAAGTAACATGAACAAATCAACTTACCATGGTGATATAAACATAACGAAATGTGTAGGAGTGGGTAACATATCAATGGCATATGGTTTTATAACCTTAAATCTTGCGTTGATAGATTTCCAAATTATGAGGTTTTAGGTCTTTATACTGTTATTTAATCCGGGGATATCAGGGTTGTCCTTCTGCTGCATCCAGATATATGCTGACCTAGGCATAACCAAGATATCTTAAAAGAGCTAAAAATGCCAAAAACCTAGAAATTGAAGAAGCTCTCCTAGAGAGTCGTACAAATGTGCAAAATGCATAAATCGTACCAAAGTTGGTATTTGTATTAGCCCTCGTTAGATATTGGTCTCTTTGCTGTATGGAAGTACTGACCTGCTCACCAATTATCTAACGTTGTAAAACAAAACGGATGAATTCGGTATGCTCACCTACTACGATAAAACTTTGTGCATACCTTGATCGCGGGGGTATGTCCTGAAGTGGGACACACTGGTACATCAGAATAATATTACCTTAATGTATCACCAGGTAAAGGAACTTGAAATGTTCATGTGTTTTGTTTAAGTGGATAAATAATACTGGTAATCGTCTTGAACTGCTTTTCATGAAAATAAATAAAGAATTAACTGCAAGTGTGAAACAGTTTGATTTTGTTGATATGATCTTCTTGCACTTGATTCTCACAAAAAGATGAAATTGTAAATATTTTTGAGTTCTATTTAGTTGTTTTATTTATAAAAAAAACCAAAAAGATTTTCTTTTTAAAAGACTTCCATTTTGAATTGACAAGTTGTTGTTTTTGCAAACTAAGATAAAATATTGGTTTATCTTGACTGCGAAAAAGACTAATGGTTTTTCAAGATACTTTTTTGTGTTTCTAAACAGATTGATGCAGTTATCAAAATGAAGTGTAGAATACAAGTAAAGTGCAGATTGAGAGTGAAGTGAAGAACGTGTGAAGATGCATGGTAGGATTCTTCTACTACATTGAAGAGTGATATGAAGAATTTGGAGATACGTGCATAACCAAAGATTGCTAGTTCACTAATCTACAATGAATGAAAGTTTTGGAGATTGGAAGCATCAGCTAAGGGGGAGTCTGTTGATGTCAGAAACTGTGTGTAGCTGTCGCTATCCAAAGACCAAAAGAACACAAGATGTTTGAAGGCAAAGTTACACTATGATGTTATTGTCAATAGGGAGTCTGTTGGTGCATATTCTGTGACAACAGCTTAATAGTGTGATTATTTAGTCTTTGGATATTTTGTAATTGGCTTAGCATATTGGTTAGGGAGTTTATTACTCTAATGGGCTTGGAGAATGGCCTAGCCCAGTTAGCAGCCCAGTTCACAGACATGTGGTATATAAACATGTTTTGTGATTAGGATTTGTAACAACAAGAGAATTCTAAAGAGAGAAAACATGTAGAGAGAGAGGAATTTATAGGGTGTGTGAGACAAGATCACAGAGAGAGGCTGTGAGGTTGTATGAGTCTTAAATTGATTGTAAAACTGCAAGTTTGGTAATCAATAAAAGACTGTTTAATTTTGAATTCTGTTTCAACTATTTTCTGTAACAATCTGATCTAGAGGATTCAGCACTCTAGATTAGACAGACAATTCTGTCAAGATCCATAGGACTAAAGGGGCCTACAATATACCCTCCTAATATCAAATCAACTCAAACTTAAGCATAAGTTATAATGTTGAACTTCAATTAACCTTTAGATGTCAACTAGCCAATTTTAAACTTCACAAGTAGCATACTTTAATCATCTAAAAATCAAATTTTCATGTTAAATCCTAAGTTCATAACACTACAACAATGTTCAACATATACTCATTCTTAAACCTATGAACAAGTGGGTGTATTCACATCCCCACACTTGTTCAATGTTCAATCCTAACCAAATCACATCTTTACCCAAGAATCAAGCTAACATATCACAATTATGTCATAAACAACCTACTCTTAAACAAGTAAGTTTAAAATTTTAGAAGAATTCAACGTACCATATGATAATTATGCTCAAATTTAAGTAAAGTTCATACCTTTTATGTTATAGAAGAAGATAAACTAAGAAAATATGAAAAAAAAAGCAACTTGAAGAGCACCCTTCCAAAAACAAGGAAATTGCAGCTCAAAAATCTTGCAAACGAGCAAGATTTAATGGAAATTATTATGGGGGTTTTGTATCTATCGAAAAATACACAAATTAGGCTCAAGAATCGTTTGATTTGGTGGAAGATTGAAGAAGTTATGAGTGGAAGAAGATTTAGGTTTCTTGGAGGTAAGTTGGAGAAGATGAAGTGAAGATGACAGTTGGGAAGGTGCTTGGAAGGTATAAGGGAGTTATGGATCAGGTTGGGTTAGATTCGGGTCGATTGTGTGGACAAAATGGAGTCTGGGTCTTGTTTTAAACGGGTTTGGGTGAGTTGGATTCCCAAGAAACAAGTTAAAGAAGGAAATCAGCGTCTGGACACCCGGAGACGCGTCGGTGACGGCAGTGACTGCGTCGGCGATGCCACCCATAGCAATTGAAAACCAGCGATGCCTTAAATCCCTCCTACGCAAGATCTTTGTCGACACACCTATATAAAAGGCGTCGACGACGCAGGACGCCCCCTCTAACCTTTTTTTAAGAAAATATGGGCGGAAACGATCAATTCTTACAAAAGGACCCTATGCTAAAAAATCCTAAAAATTATTGAAAATCTTTTTGTATATTTTTATGAGTTATCGTTTAACGAATCCTACCACCCCCCTCCCCCCCAAAAGTCGTGTACTGTCCCCAATACCCAAAACAAATCCAAGACATACCTTACATCCTAATGACTTGTTCGTGATGTCCAGAACTTCACACATCAAAGAGGTTAATACGAAACAAAAGAACGATAAACTTAAAGAACAACAAACGACCAAACAACTAAAATGTACTAAACTTTACAAAAAAAAATGTTACCAGTCCTTAGATAACCTCGTATGTCGGAATGCTTGCCAAGAAGCTAACCGACTCTTTGTTGGTGTCCTTTTCATTGCTACCATCGAGTTCAGTTTAAGGCGATGGCCATTCACCATTTATTTCGACCCATCCTTCGGGTCCTCAATGGTAACATCTCCCAACTTCCCGACCCGTGTAACAACATACGGACACATCCATTTGCTCTTGAGCTTCCCAGGAAAGAACTTGAGCCTTGAATTATAGAGCCAAACCTTTTAGCCTACAACAAACTCCTCCGTCTTCAGCTTGGCATTTTGGGCTTGCTTCATCCCATCCTTGTACTTAGAAGCACACTCATATGCTTCTTCCCGAAGCACTTCCAACTCACATAGCTTTAACATTCGCTCCGTACCTGCATTATCATATTTAACATTAACCTCTTTCATAGCCCAAAAGGCACGATGAACAAGCTCGACCGGTAAGTGACAATTTATACCATAAACTAAGCGGTAAGGTGTAGTGCTGATAGGTGTTTTATGTATCGTTCGGTAGGCCCATAAAGCATCGTTCAACTTCACTGACCAATCCTTGCGGTCTGGTCGAACGGTCTTTTGCAAATTTTCTTAAATTTGCCTATTTGACACTTCCACTTGACCACTCGTTTGCGGATGATAGGGGGTAGCTATTCGATGGTCCAAACCATACCGTTTTAATAGTTTGCCAAAATTAAAATTCTTAAAATGATGTCACACCCCAACCGATGGCGGAAACATCGGGATGAGACGAACAAATTGCTCAAAACTTCATAACACTATGTGACAATATGAATTTCAATTGAATTTCATAAATTGCTAAAAATGTCATACAAGAATCAGATATGAAAAACATTGTTTCAAACATACATCGACAACATAGATTAATCTAAGTGTATTTCTAAGTCCACCTAAATCTTGTTTCTTCACTTAGCATCATCTTGACTATCAACCTGCAACATGTATTAAAATACGATCAACAAAAAGTTGGTGAGTATACAAGTTTTCATACATAGCATAATATAGATTAAAATAGTTTAACGGCTCATATCCAACATGAATAACAATATGCAAGTTACTAATATGCTGAAATGGTGTAACAATATGTTCAAACCCAAGAATCCAACGCGTTAATATAGCCTATCCCAATAGATTAGCGACACGAAAAGTTTACATAGCATACGAGATTAACAAGCATCATATAGTTTCATGTTCAAACATGGATAGAGAATGATTCAAATAGTTTCAAGTGTTTCGTGTTTTTATATAGAATACATGTTTCACCCAAAAGTGTTTAAAAGTAAAATGGGTTTGAGGATACTCACAAATATTGCATATGCTTTCCGATTATCCAATTGTGATGAAGTTGTCAAGACAAGAAGATGAATGTGTTTGATTTGAAGTTTAAGGGATGTTTACATTCGGGTTTAAGGATTCGGAGTTTAAAGTACGTTAAAGTAGACATATGAGAAAGTAATCGTCTAGTACACATGATACTTGTTCTTGACACTATGAAACTCGAAAGAGTTTAAATGTTTTCATGGGACAAAAGCCTATTAGAATCGCGACAAGTTATCAACGTCCAAGAAGTTGTAACCTACTATCCTGACAAATGACAACTAGTTCATCATCAAGAGTTTGGTTATTTGAATATATTACATAAGTTATATAGTTTTCATATTGTCATATAAGTCAAGCATGAGGTAGGGGGGATGAATCCCCCATTTAGGAACCTCTTTATAATCCATACAAGTTATGCATGAGGTAGGAAGAACAAGTCTTCCATTTAGGTACCTCCTTGGTGTTCACAACTACACTTGTTGTTATAAACAATCAAGGAGGGTCATGAACATAAAATAAAGAATGGAATAACTACAACTAATCTAAGGAAAACATGAAGTGATGTGTGGATTTTCAAGTAGGATAGCCCAAGTTAGTCCTATAATCACACAAACATTAAGCATTAAACTTGTTCATTTCTTGTGGGTTAAACCCTAAACAAAATAGAAAGTTTATGAGGTTGACACCTCTTATTTTAAGTGTCACAGCCTTGTTTTTAAGCCTAACTAACCATACGAATGATTATGAGCATAAGGACATAGGAATGTGTATGAGATAACTCAAGTTTAAGCAAGATTAAAAGAGTTTGAACCAAAACAAAAAGTTTCAGTCCACTTTGGAGCCTTTTTGGTGACGTTCCAGACCTTGGTTTTCCATGAAAAACCTGTGGAATCATCCCTAAGGTTGTTCCAAGTGATTTTCAAGAAGAGTCAATGAAAAAGACTAAGAAATGAAGAAGTTATGCTTGTTTTAGCAACTTGACATGAATCTATCCATCTTGCGAATTTCAGTTGATTGAGAGAGTTTGAGAGTGAGTTCGAAGTGTTTGGAAAGTGAAAAATGCTTGGAGAATGCTTGGGTTTTATAGGAAAAAGGATTAGGGTTGTTTAGGTGCCATTAAATGCAAGAAACACATGTTTAGACTTAACAAAACACAAAAGGAAGAGGCCAATCGCAAGCTGAGATTGACTGATCTATGGATCGACCTTGTGGCTGGCCGCGAGGCAACATAGGCCCCTGGTCACGGGGCGCGAGCCGCTCGGGTTCGTGAACTCGTTTGATTCTTGTCAAAAATACCCCCTATACTTCCATGTTTTGTTGTTTTAAAGTGTTGTAGTGTGTTGTAGGTATAAAGAATCATACCTTAAGGCATGTAGTGTAATTTAATCCTAAAAGAAAATATAAAACAAGTATAAGAAGGTATATTTATTGAGATTTCGCGTAAGTTGAGTATGTATGACAAGTTTAACAGGTTTAGCGTGTGTTACGAATAAAGTGACATCGTTTAAGGGATTATAAGCGTACAAGCAATATGGGTAAGTGAAAGCAAAACTTCAAAATAAAATGATAGATTTAGCATGATTAGAGCTTCGGGTTTAAAATGGTAAAACTAAATATGATTACGAAAGAATCAAGTTTCCAAAATGGATTTAAGAGACACGATATCTAATTTTGGAAGGTTATGAAAAAGCAGAGCGTTACAGTCTCCCCTCCTTTAGGAAATTTCGTCCCGAAATTTATTCATAAGGAAGACTTGAAAGTGTTTTGGCTAATAGAAGAGGATTGTTTAGAATTGAGACCTGGAAACTTTGAAACGTTTTGAAAAGTATAAAATTTTGAAGAATGAAAAGATAGGTTTGACTGAAAGTGAATCATGATATTAAGCATAAGTAAAAAACGTGTACGTGCGTGCATAGGCAAAGTGAGTTTACACAGTTTTGAATAAATCAAATTGGAGATGTATTAAAATGTATCGTATAAGGAGGAAAGTGTGACAACCCGCAAATTTAGGCCAACATCTTTGCGCGCTCAAATCTCGCACACATCGTGATCTTACATTATAGACTTAGTCTTTATAGATTGGGTCGTCATATACATAAAAAGTCCATTCAAGTCACATCTTGCATTGGTAATTATTTACCGGGTCATATACGAATTAACCCGACACACAAGAATGTTGGTGGTATTTAATCAAAATGCTAGAAATCGTACCACCAATAATTTTATGCAGAAATGTTAATATATTCTTTTAAATATGAGTTCATTGAATCATTTTTGACGCGCGTCTACGGTTTATAAAGATTATTAGATCACGAACGCGCACGTGTATATAATTATATATGTATATATACGATACATACATGGGTATACAATATTAATGTATTCAAAATGTGTAAACCAATATTTCCAGATAATTTTTAGTTAAGACTATTTATTAAACTACATGGATTTAACTTGAGCATGGTTGATATTTCTTATCACCTATAATTATCTACTAAATTTGCAAGATCCAACTTATTACTTTTGTATGATATGTCGATCCCATATCTTTTTTTTTTTTTTGAAGTTAGAATGGGTTATTTTACAAATTAGACATCCAAAACATGTTGTTTCCTAGTTGGGGAACAAGGGAATTAATTAAGTCAAAAGTTAACCCTTTCTTGATTTATCCTATCACCCTTCCCAACTCGTTTCATTCCAACGATCCACCACTGTTTCAAGTTCAAAAATCTAGTTGAGTTTGAGTTTGCTAGTTAACTTCTTAACCCCCACTTATCCTCTACAAATACTAATCCATGTTCACTATTTTAGAACTTACTTTGACAAAAAAAAAAAATTACGCACACAGTCACTATGCTCTCTCTTCTCCTCCCTTCTTGTTGAGAAAACACAAACACAGAACCTTATATTATGCTTCACCTTGAGATCATTCAAAGCACAACACCCACTCGATCTCTCTCCTCCTCTCTAACCCTCAGTCACCGGCGCCGATGCCGGCGACTCCCCTCTCCGGCGACCCTACCTGCTTCACACCCACACCCCTCGGCTCCCCTTTCAGACGTCTCCCACCAGCACAGCCCCCCCCCCCCTTTCGACGAGATTCACGGTGGTGGCGACGGAGTCAGGCGGCGGAGTCAGACGGTGGAGATAGCGGTAGTCGGAGACTCAGACCGGTGGTTCGTGTCTCGGTCCGGCGATAGGTGTCTCGATCCGGTGGTTCGTGTCTTTATCCGACGAGTTCACGGTAAGCCCGTTTTTTTTTTTTTTTTGTCTCCTGAAGATTTTGAGGTTAAAGGATGATGATGGCCACTGTTGTTGATGATGATGATGATTTGGTTCAAGTTGTTTCAGTCACGGGCTCGGGTCACGGTTCGGGTGTTCGGCTCAGATACGGTTTGGAACTCGGTCAGCCGCGGCCAAGCTTGGTCAACGGGTCTGGTTCTGGTCAAACCTGGTCAAAGACGGTCAACGGCAGTTTTGGTTCGGGTCAGAACTGCTCAACGGGTTCGGTTCGGTCAACATAAACAAGCGGCGGTTCGCGGTTCATGGTTCGGGTGGACTCGGTCAACCGAGTCAACTCATTCAACTCGGTCAAACCGAGTCAACTCGGTCAAACCTGGTCAACTCAGCAAGTCGACTCAGCCGGTCAACTCAGTTGACTCGGTCAACTCAGTCAACTTCTCAGCGAAACGACATGAGATTTTGGTAAAGTCTATCGGCGCGATAAATACTTTCGTTATTTTTATAGTTCTTAATATTACACGTGACAAACGAGCTTGAACCAATCGATTAAAGCATAGTTTATATTTCTACTTATTCGACGGAATCTTATAAATATTGTTTATGTTGTTTGATAAATTGCTGAATTTTGATAAAAATAGCGACAACTTGTGTTGTCGGGGCGTCCAAAAACAGAGGAAACTCTGCCCGTTTTTCGAGAAAATTTGTAAAAACAAACGCGTTTTATTATAAAACGAACCATTGTATTCAAATGATTTTTTTTATAAAAAAAATACAAGTGTAACAGTACTTTCGACAACAGTTTTACAACATACAAAAACGACGATTCGGATACTATTTCCGACAATAAAGATAGTTGTTATATTTATTCTAAACTTTGAAATTTCGACAACTATTTCATAAAAATAAATATAGTTATGTATTTATTTTCAAACGCAACAACTCAACGATGCTTTTACAAATAAATATAGTTTATACATTTATTTCGAACATCAAACAAAGCGAAGGCTCTTTTGTAAACTTGAATATAGTTTACATATTATTTCAAATACCAAATGACACGAATTCGTTTTATAAAATAAATATAGTTTATATATTTATTTTCAATATCATACAAAATGAACCCTTTTGTAAATAAATATAACTATATATTTATTTCCAACACAAACAAGTCGAATTCTTTTATAAAATAAATATAGCCATATTTATTTTTAAACACAAACAACTCGATGATACTTTTATATTCACTTCAAATGCCTAAACGGCATATACATATACTTTGATAAATATCATACGAGACGTATGTATGATACGAATTTGTTATATGTTATTTTCATATAAACTTTTGTACATACACGTACGATTTCTCGAGACAACTAACGCGATTATAACAATATATTTATATACTTTTATATAAATACATATATTTTAAACCTCTCGAGAACTAAGTCTTTCAAGACTTCTTAAATACCGACGAATAAACGAACTACGCAAGCATAACTTCTTCGCTTCTTTCAAGTTAACAACAAACCGTCGAATCGTTCGGTCAACGATTCGATAGAGCTCGGTAACACGTAGACTAGTTACCGCTTTATTTAGAAACTTATAAGATATTTGTTGGTGCATTCATCTGTCGTCTTAGTCTTATGTCGAGTCTCGGTTCGTTGCGAAGATTGTTCAAGCATGATGTCATGATGACATCATCAAAGTGACATCATTCATGACATCATCACAAGAGACAAAAGCCTATTAATGACAAGATATGGTGATTTCGTTCATACGACAAGTTTAGATTTCGCTTTTATGTCATAGGTTTAGATTTCGCTCATATGTACAAGTATGATTTCGCTTTTATGGTTATTAGTGATTTCGCTCTTGTGTCATGTACACATAAGCGAAATCATATCACCTATAAATAGGTCACATAAGCGAAATCACTCATAGAGTTAGAGGTGTGTTCTTCCGGTAAGCCACGAAGTGCTGCCGAAGTGTTGTCTGAACGTGTACTCGTATTATTGATCAATACAACAACAGTTTAAATTGAATTCTCGCTGAGTTGTACTCGGTTTGTCTGTTTCCGCCGTTCAAACTGAGATAAACTCTTCTAAGCGACTCGTTTAGGTCCGAATCCGATCCTACAATTGGTATCAGAGCCAGTGAAGAAGAGTTCTTTACAATTCAGCCGATAATTCTGTTTCTACACCATTTTTTTTCAAAAATCAAAACTTTTTACGGTCAGAATCGGTTCAGTTTTACATATCTTGCTCGAAATTCTGTATTGACAAATCCTTGAAAGTTTCAAAGCTAAAATCGACCTAAAACTTAGTAATTTTGGGATTTCGCTTATACGGACTCGTGCAAAAAGTGACGTAATAGGTGATTTCGTTCTTGTGAACATGGAATTCATTGATTTCGCTCATTAGTCCTATTGTGATTCCGCTTTTGTGACAACTTAAGGTTCCTTTGTGACAACTTGAGATTCCGCTTTTGTGACAACTTAAGGTTCCTTTGTGACAACTTGAGATTCCGCTTTTGTGACAACTAAGAAGATTGTTTAGTTCGAGAAATTGCATGTGATACCAGTTTGTTATATTCATCAGACAATTGCATGTGATCTACATTTTGTCAGCCCACGTGATCGAGATAAAGCAGCCCACTACTTGTTGTCGGCAAAATGAAAAAGTCTTGAAAATTGGTTTCATTCAAGAAGTGTATGTGATCAGATGTATTAAGGAGGTCAAATAGAATTGTTTCATTATTGAAAGTTGTCGGCTTAGTGGGTTTTGTAATCAGCCCATCATATATCTTCGGCTAACTAAAGTCAAATTTGTGAAATAGTAAAGGTGTCAACTCACTATTGTTGTCGATTTGTGTGGTATAAGTCCAGGGAATGTTAAGTGAATAAACAAGATCCTTGGCCCAAGTATCATCTTCATTAACGGCCCATTCACAATTTGGTTGTTTTAAAGTGTCTCGGCACAATCAACATTTAAAGTGAACAAGTGTCGAATTATATTGATCAGTCAAATAAATTGATTCAAGTGCAGTCCACGTGAATTGTTGAAGTTGTTCGGCCCAATCACAGTCAAGTGCAACTCACTTTATACTCGGAACAAGTGAAAGTGTGTTTTTGTGAGAAATTTTGTCGGGATTGTTAGAAAAATGGCACTGATCTTTGATGAACAAGAAAACAATGATCTTAAAAGGATAAATGACTGGTATCGAGGATATTTCAGTAGTTCTTATCAGAATTTGTCCAAGAATGTTTGGGTTAACCGGTTCGAATGTTTTCTGTGTAAGAAAGATGAGAAATTAGATGATTTGGAGAAGAGATTTGATTGTTTGATTGACCATTTGAAAGAAAACAAGATAATGATATCAGAAGCTGAAATAGTATCAACGTTTGCTAATGGATTACCAGCTGAATGGGATGATTTTTTGGAAAATCTAAGAAAGAATTCTAGTTTTTCAAAATTATCTTTAAGTAAATTCATCAGTAAACTTACAACACATATGAATGATAATGAAGAGAAAAAGAAAGGGTTGTTGAATAGGATAGAAAATAATTTGAAAAAATTAAGTTTGGATGTGGTTGTAGAACTGAACAAAAGAGTCTATGTGTGTCTTAATGCAAAAGATGTTATGAAATACGATATGAAGAGGGGTTGTTATATTGATGAGAATATGAATCCTCTTGACTTCGTTAAAATCTTTTGTGCAGGAACATACAAAACAGAGATAGAGCAAGTTACAAAGAATGAAGAATCTGTGAAGCTTGGATCTTCAAGCTCAGAATCAGTGTGCTCTAAATGTGACAACTTTAAGGCTGATAATGACAAATTCTTGAAAGATGCAGAAAGTTTGACATTGGAAGTCAAAAAGTTGAAGAATGAGAAGCAAGCTGATATTAAACAGATTCTTGTTTTGCAGGAAAATTTTGAGAAGTTGAAATCTGAAAATGACAAACTGTTGAGTGGTTTGGACAGTTTGACATTAGAAAACAAAATTTTGAAAGAAAAAGAAAAAGATCTTGAAAATGAAAAATTAAAAATTGAGAAAGATTTTCAAAGTCAAATAAAAATTTTAGAAGATGAGAGAGATATGTTTGGTAAAAACAATCTTGAAAAACAAATTGAAATCAATTCTCATCTTGAAAAGATTATTCGACTCGAAAAAGAAGCAGAATGTGCTCAAAAGAAAATCAATGAATGGAAAGAAAAGTTGAAGGTGTTTGTGAATACTTCAACTATTTCTTGCCCAAAACCTTTAAATTCTATTCCAATAAGTGACAATGTCACAAACTTTGACAAAGTCAAAGTTGAAGATTGCGATGAGAAATCTAATGATGAAAATGAAAAAATGAAGAAAAATAATTTATTTTTGAAGTTAAAAGGAAAGTTTCAAGAAACTGTTCCACAATCAACTGAAAAGGAAGAATGCTCTAAGCAAAAACCTTTGAAGAAGAAAGTGGAACAAAAACAAAAAGAGAAAATTTTGAAAAATGTACAAAAAGAGAATAAAAGCTCATCAGATCAATCATCCAATCGCAATCAAAAATTACAAAAAGTAAAAAATGAAAACTCTAAAATAGTTTGCAATAAGTGGTGCAGGTCGGACCACAGTGCTCAAAAGTCAAATTCAGCATACAAGAGGAGCAAGGATTATCACCAAGCCAAACAGTGCTTTGATCTAAATGTTTGGACTGAAAATGGTGATTGGTACAATAACAGAGTGTGTTACCGATGTGGTTATCAAGGACACATTGCTGTTAACTGCCAAGGTTGGAGTTATGAGACGAGGAGATGCTTTAATTGCAACATCAGAGGTCACATTGCCAGAGATTGCCCAAGGAGATCAAATGAAAGATTGAGGGTTAATTCTCAGAAGATGGCAAAGAAATCAGTCAATGTCAAGCCCAAAGAACAGAAGGTTCAAGAATCTAAAGTTCAAGAAACGAAAGTGAAGCTTTCTCAGGGGCAGAAAGACAGACTGAGGAAGAAGAGAAAGAAGGCGAGAGAGTATCTCAAGAAGATTTTGTCCTCGGATACAACTGGTAAAACAGATAAAAGTTCTGATAAATCGTCTTGCTCTCCAAAGAATGACAAGTCAAGCAAAACGCATTCATCAGATACAAATCTGAGGACGAAAGAAGAAAAGAAGAAGAAGAAAATGGTCGGCGATGAATCTGGCTCATTGAAGTCAGACAAGCCACCTTCAGGCGATGAATCTGGCTCATCAAAGTCAGACAAGCCATGTGCAGGCAATGATTCTGGTTCGTCAAAGCCAGAAGAGCCTGTTGTTGAGGTAAAATCTGAGAATTCAGATTTAACAATGGATGATGAAAATTTTCCACCATTGTTGAACAAGAATTCAAAATCACCCAAGGACAGTCAGGCTTGGGTGAATCTGTTTAAATGAAAAACCTGACTTGCCGGAGTTCCCAGGTTGGTAAGAGTGGAACAGGAATCGGCACATTTCTTGAGAAATTCACGAAAGTGATATTTCGTCTTACAAGTGGTAAATCAGGGACATTAAGTTGTACTTGATTTTCTACAAGTGATGTTTGAGGATTGATCTTAAAAATGTTAGTTTTTAACAAGTGATTGAAGAAAACAAAATGATGAAAGATCCCCGAATTTGTGAAAAAAAACACACAAAACTTATTTTCCGGAAAAACCATTTTGATTAAAACAAACTTAAGTGTTTTGAGATCACTATGGGAAAATGTTTTGTTGTCAGGGGGAGTTCTAATTGTTCAAGCCAAGTGAATGGAGAATTGAAGTGATTCTCATCAAGTTGTCAAGTTTGTATAGTTTGTTTCAAATTTTCCCAGAAAATCAAAATTGAGACATATTTTGATTTTAGGGGGAGTAAAAATTTTTAAAAAATTAGAAAATTTGAAAATGTCAAAAACATTGAAAAATTTAAAAATGAGTTTTGTTGTGGAAAAAGAGGAAATGATAGTAGATCAGTTGGACTGTCACAGCATGCTAAAGAAATGAAATGTCAAATGTGATAAGCGATCTCACTAAAGATGTGACGGTAGGCTCAGCTAGACTAGTAGATTTGCGATAACGATACAAACTTAAATGAAAAAGCCTAGTTCTAGTGGGAAACATGATCAAAAGCATAGTACTTAGTTTTGTCCTTCTTGATTGTGTGCCTACTCAGTAATCGCTGATTGTCAAAAGACATAAAACTGGTTAAGTTTGTGAACTTTCACAACTTCACTAAAAATGACGCTGTGATTGTGCATTTTATTTTGCAAAGATTTAAACTTGTTTTATTTCTTTATTTTGTTTAAGCATCGGACATCCTCTGCGTATACGTGAGTATCGACCTGGATGTTGTTGCCTAAACGTTCTGCTTTATTTTCTTTGGTGTTTCGTTTAAGCTTTGGACCTCCTCTGCGTATACGGAAGTATCGACCTGGTGGTTAAAGCCTAAACAACTTCAACTTGTTTTATTTTTCTTATTTTGTTTAAACATTGGACTTTCTCTGTGTATACGGAAGTATCGACCTGATTGTTAATGTTTAAACATTCTGCTTTGTTTTTCGCACAAATCACAGTTGATAAAGTTTAAAGGCATTACATGAGTCAGTGTATTGCATGATGAGGGGATATGCTGAGATCGTGGGGTCCATAAGAACTTAGTGCTATCTTAATATACCTTAACGTATCGGTAAGCATTTCGAAAGTTTTTTGATTGAGTTTATGTGGACTACAATATCGTCAATCCATGTGAATCGTTTAGAGCTTAAAATGTTTAAAGCTTAACGGTGCTAGTGATTGGTCACATAAACTGATATGATCCTCTTACACAAGCTCACAAAAATAGTGTCTGTAAGTGCTAAACAAGATGAACTGGTTTGGGAGTGTGCGTTTAAAAGAAGAAACTGATTTTGAGAAAGAAAAAATTTGATTAGTTAATCAGGGTCATTAATTTGAACTTGATTTAACTATTACTAGTAAGTTTTTCTTATTGTTTTAAGTAAAAACTTATGTGGTGGTAAGAAAATTTGTGCAGGCGATGAGCTTAAACAGAGATAAAGCCAGGGATTGATCTCAAGGTGATAGCTAATTCCAGACAGCGATCCCATCATGATGAGAGGGGGAGTCTGACGAGGTTAGAGCCAAAGAGAAGATCCTGGTATAAGCTAAGAAAGAAAAGAGACTGATAAAGACTGAAGATGCGAAGACTCGACACTTAAGACTCCGTCAACATCTGAGGGGGAGTCTGTTGGTGCATTCATCTGTCGTCTTAGTCTTATGTCGAGTCTCGGTTCGTTGCGAAGATTGTTCAAGCATGATGTCATGATGACATCATCAAAGTGACATTATTCATGACATCATCACAAGAGACAAAAGCCTATTAATGACAAGATATGGTGATTTCATTCATACGACAAGTTTAGATTTCGCTTTTATGTCATAGGTTTAGATTTCGCTCATATGTACAAGTATGATTTCGCTTTTATGGTTATTAGTGATTTCGCTCTTGTGTCATGTACACATAAGCGAAATCATATCACCTATAAATAGGTCACATAAGCGAAATCACTCATAGAGTTAGAGGTGTGTTCTTCCGGTAAGCCACGAAGTGCTGCCGAAGTGTTGTCTGAACGTGTACTCGTATTATTGATCAATACAACAACAGTTTAAATTGAATTCTCGCTGAATTGTACTCGGTTTGTCTGTTTCCGTCGTTCAAACTGAGATAAACTCTTCTAAGCGACTCGTTTAGGTCCGAATCCGATCCTACAATATTACGTGTTAGGAATATTGTAGAATGCACGCTAGCGAGTCTCGTCTTGGAAACGACATCATGAAGTCGTAATTAGCTAGCTTTGCACAAGGCAATTCAGGTGAGTTCATAACCCCATCTTTTTACGGTTTTACATTTTTATAAATGTTTTCGGGGTGGAAAGACATGCACGTTTTGCAGAAAACACACAAAGTTCTCGATGAACAAAGACTGCATATTTTTGACAAAGCACGTTTTGCAAGAACATACAAAGCTTTTGAACGAACGAAAACTCACATTTCTATATCATATTACGAATGGATGTTGAGGAACTCAAATGGTTTACGAATGGATTATACTAAATATACCGGTTTTTACAAAACAAATGCGTATTATCGAAATGTGAATGATTTTCATGACTAGTGATGAATCGTCTGGTGATAATATAGAGAGACTGGGGAGTTAGCCTTAGAGGCTGGGGAGGTTCAGCCTTAGAGGCTGGGGTAAAATACATGTTACGAATGTTTAAACGGTATGAAATGAACTATTAAATCATGTGAGCATAGATTAAATTTGAAATGCCATAAATTCTTAATTAGGGACGAAGGTTAGATCTAACGGGTACGGCCGAACCCCACTCATGGTACTTGTGACCACTTGAGCGCTTCGGTGTCCCAGTCGAGGTGAATCGACACAGTCGAGGGTAATCGACACAGTCAAGGTAAATTGACACAGTCGAGGTTAATCGACACAGTCGTGGAAAATCGACAAGGGTATAAGCCTACTCATTCGAGTGCTCCCTACGCTTTCACATGTTTTAATCTCCTTGCAAAACCTTAATTTAATTTGTTCATAAATGCTTTTCATACCGGGGTTTTACAAATTACATACCATGTTTTATACAAATTCAAAGCATAGGATTATGCGGGCATGAAGTCAAAGTCAGGGTGGGCATTGACGGTTATACGAACATTACAAATACAAGAGTTTACAAATACATGGTTTTACGAACATAATGCGTTGCAAATACAAAGTTTCCATATAACTTGACAAGAAAATGATTTCTAAATTCGTTTTCTCAATAATATTTGACAAGCCGGTTGTTCAAAAAGATTAATTTCAAATCTTTTACATACAAACTATGAACTCGCTCAACTTTATGTTGATTTTTCGCATGTTTCTTTCTCAGGTTACCTTTCAGAAACCAAGGCACGGTTGGAATAGGAGAACCATGTGGAGTCGAGTACTTAGTGTGCGTTCGTTTTCTAAAAGACTTAGCTTATTTGCTTCCGCTGTGCAATGAAGATACCAGTCTAGTCACGCCAGCTCTGGTAATTTCGGGGTGTGACAGATTGGTATCAGAGCTATAGGTTACAGCGAATTAGGTTTCTGTTGAGATACCTAGGCTTTAACCTAACTTTTTACTGGGACTTAGACTATTAATACTTTGAATACGTACAGAACGCCTAGTACTAGAATATGGTCTCCAACCGTTGCCGAAAAACAAACAGTCAAAATTTTGTTTTCAAACATACGCTATTGTGGTGTTTTACACATGGTACACAAAAACAATTACATACAGTACACAAAACTTTGAGAGTTTAGGAAACATGCATTTAAGACCTTCGGAAACTCATGTTGAATTTCATTAAAGGTCATCACGTAGGAACCGCGAATATTAACTCGGGCACACACTATTATCCATATTGTCTATGATATTTTAACTTCCCGAGCAGGCAGCGTACGCATAACGAAGCGCTAGTGCACGAGAACACATGAAACTCAAATTTTACGTCAACGGATGTCGGAGTACATCACATTCTACGCAAAACGAAACGCTAATACACAGGTATACGTGAAACTTAAGCTATACATCAATGGAAGTTGAAGTACGACACATACGACTATCGAGGCGAGGCCTTTGAAAAGGGCACGATGGCGCAATCCAACGACGACGCTAGATTCCTGTCAGCAGGAGAACTAACGACCAGGAAACGGCAACTTGTCACGCGGTCCTGCAATCACACGAATCACGCCAAGGAGAAGACGTATGTCTCCGCATTCCCCCTATCTTATTAACGACGAGTACGCTATGTTCGACATTCCATGGTAATGTCACCTAACAACCGGTTATCACATGCAACCCCAGGTAAAGTCCTTAAATTTCTTTTATTGAAATTTCAAATTTCACTTTTACTGAGTAGATTTTCACATCTCTACTCCTCCTAATGGTCATTGTGTCACGATCATTTCTTTCATTATAGTGATTATTCATTTGCTTTATTTCTTGAAAATTCATATGTTACACATAAATCGTTTGCTACGCATGTGGTTTCGTTTCAAATAAGCGCTTCATCAAAGTTCAAATATTATTTCGCTAAATCTAATTATTGATTTGTGGTTCGAATGACCTGCATTATTGTAATTGTTGGCTCCTTTGTTATCAAGTCAACACATTTTCTTGAAATTTCTTTCTTTTCAAGTTACATACATGGTTTTTTGTTGTGACCATGCCGAAAGTTTTCTTGTCGATACATGTATTTATTGTTGGCTTGCGCCGAAACCAAGTTCAATTGTTTGAACTTGTTCATTACACATATTCAATTCAAGATACCATATAATGTATTGGAAACATCATATTCAGATTCGTTTTAACAATAGTTTCATTTGTTCCGAGTCGTAGTAGACTTGTTTGGTCTACGACTCCATTAAGTCGTTCGTTGATTTCGACACCTTGTGGTGGTGTTTTCACTAAATTGAAGCTTGCGCTAATCTCGTTTACGCATCTCATGCACGGATTTAATTATTTATTTATTGATTTGCTTTAAATCCGCTTTGATTTATCATAATTACAGCAGTCTTAACACAATCGTGTGTTAAGACAATGGTACACAAATTCATTTTTATATTCCGGTGTACCTACTAACGGTTCTTTCATTATCGATCGAATGTTTTGCGATGTTCATTGCTTTCTCATCTTTGATCGAAACATTTATTTCTTTGATGTTCCATTTTCAATTGAAAATCCTTTGATGTTTGTTTTGGGACAAACGTTCAGATTTACTTCGTTGAATCTTCATTTGATTTCAAACACGGTGAACTTGTTCGGTCACCGCTATTATTGAATTATCTCGATAACTACGACACCTTGTGGTGTCAGTATAACTTGCAGCTTGGGCTGATCACGATCGAGCGTTTCATGCAAAACTACTTCATTTGAGCTTGTTGATTCTACGTTTCATCTAGCGGATGTTATTGTTTCTAGAACTCATTTGCATCTTGTAAACGTTCGTTTGGAATTTGATTGGTCGAAATTCCTGTCTTTTGTTGGACCCCTGTTAACTTAGTCACGCTAATGACTGTATCAATATGTCTCGTTTCCCTTGACATCAAATTCTGAAACACATTTCTTTTAACCGTTGGGTTCTTATTGTTGAGGAATTTCCTCGAATTCACATAATTCGAATAAGTCTTGATTCGATTTCATGGTCATCCGCTTTGACACTATTCGTATTTACCTACGCATAACGTAAGGTGTTAAGGTATTATAAATTTCGAGGACGAAATTTTATTAACAGGGGGAGAATGTGACAACCCGCAAATTTAGGCCAACATCTTTGAGCGCTCAAATCTCTCACACATCGTGATCTCACATTATAGACTTAGTCTTTATAGATTGGGTCGTCATATACATAAAAAGTCCATTCAAGTCACATCTTGCATTGGTATTTATTTACCGGGTCATATATGAATTAACCCGACACGCAAGAATGTTGGTGGTATTTAATCAAAATGCTAGAAATCGTACCACCAATAATTTTATGCAGAATATGTTAATATATTCTTTTAAATATGAGTTCATTGAATCATTTTTGACGCGCGTCTACGGTTTATAAAGATTATTAGATCACGAACGCGCACGTGTATATAATTATATATGTATATATACGATACATACATGGGTATACAATATTAATGTATTCTAAATGTATAAACCAATATTTCCAGATAATTTTTAGTTAAGACTATTTATTAAACTACATGGATTTAACTTGAGCATGGTTGATATTTCTTATCACCTATAATTATCTACTAAATTTGCAAGATCCAACTTATTACTTTTGTATGATATGTCGATCCCATGTCTTTTTTTATGAAGTTAGAATGGGTTATTTTACAAATTAGACATCCAAAACATGTTGTTTCCTAGTTGGGGAACAAGGGAATTAATTAAGTCAAAAGTTAACCCTTTCTTGATTTATCCTATCACCCTTCCCAACTCGTTTCATTCCAACGATCCACCACTGTTTCAAGTTCAAAAATCTAGTTGAGTTTGAGTTTGCTAGTTAACTTCTTAACCCCCACTTATCCTCTACAAATACTAATCCATGTTCACTATTTTAGAACTTACTTTGACAAAAAAAAAAAAAAAAAATACGCACACAGTCACTATGCTCTCTCTTCTCCTCCATTCTTGTTGAGAAAACACAAACACAGAACCTTATATTATGCTTCACCTTGAGATCATTCAAAGCACAACACCCACTCTATCTCCCTCCTCCTCTCTAACCCTCAGTCACCGGCGCCGATGCCGGCGACTCCCCTCTCCGGCGACCCTACCTGCTTCACACCCACACCCCTCGGCTCCCCTTTCAAACGTCTCCCACCAGCACAGCACCCCCCCCCCCTTCGATGAGATTCACGGTGGCGGCGACGGAGTCAGGCGGCGGAGTCAGACGGTGGAGATAGCGGTGGTCGGAGACTCAGACCGGTGGTTCGTGTCTCGGTCCGGCGGTAGGTGTCTCGATCCGGTGGTTCGTGTCTTTATCCGACGAGTTCACGGTAAGCCCGTTCTTTTTTTTGTCTCCTGAAGATTTTGAGGTTAAAGGATGATGATGGCCACTGTTGTTAATGATGATGATGATATGGTTCAAGTTGTTTCAGTCACGGGCTCGGGTCACGGTTCGGGTGTTCGGCTCAGATACGGTTTGGAATCGGTCAGCCGCGGCCAAGCTTGGTCAATGAAGACTCAGAACCAGTTGGTCCGACCTGGTCAGAGCAGAGCTTCAGATGATCTGGCAAGAACCTGCAAGATCACAAGGAAACAAGCACACCGTTAGCCTCGTCACAGGGAGGGGGGCCTCTTTGTGACCAAGCTCGGGCGTGAGAATAAGTATTTGTGAGGTGGAAATGGGTCAGGGAGAGAGAGAGGAGAGTTTAGAGAGAGAGAGAGAGAGTAGCGATTACCCCTTTTTGGAGGTCTAAGTGTGGTATTTATAGTCTTTGGGTATGCTGACGTGGCGAGTTAGTTAGGGTCGAACCAGTCACTGTCATGGCGGTTATGGCTGTGGGGCCCAGTTAGTTATGGCGTACCAGTATATTTGGTCATTTCGTCTATGGCATGAGGTGCGATCCGACCTTTATATGCTATAGTTCGGTTCTATGTTTGGCAATGGTTCAGTCCGACCAAGGACACATCCTCATCAAGTCCCCCTAGTTCGTAGCGTTTCCTAGGTAAAAGCTTTGAACTATAACGGCGTAACTTTGGCGGGCTGATCCCCTGATTTGTCGTTTGTTGATTTTTTGAATTTTAAATTTTTTGGGCGGTGACTATTGTTGGGTAACTGACCGTCACTTTATCTTTCCTGTTGACGTGACGCTTGATGTGCGTCAGTTGTCATGACGTGTCGATCTTTGATTGGTTGTTTTGAGGCGGTTTATATCTCTATAAAAAGGGGGAAAAGTAATTTTTGTTTTCACTTTTTACTTTATCTTCTCCATCCCTTTGTCTGAGGCGAACCTATTCATCGAGCAGGTTAGTACCCTTCTTTTTAGTATGGCGAACAAGAGCAATCTATCCGGTTGCTTCAATATTTTGAATAGAAATGGTTTACAGTGGTACGTAGATAAATACGCAATTCCTGCCTCATTACACCCCGTTCTCCCCGAAAAGAATACACCTATTTATCCTTTCGTACCGGGGAAAATAGGGGTTTACACTCGCCTTTTCGATTACTGCAACTATCGTCTTCCTCTGACGAAGTTCTTGATCGAAGTTCTTTTATTTCATGAGGTTTATCTTTCTCAAATGAACCCTTTTGGCCTTGCCAAGGTGTGTCACTTTGAGTTAGCTTGTCGTGGTTTGGGATCCGACCCGGATTTGGATGTGTTCCGGGATTTTTACAAGTTGAATCGGTCCGGTAGCTGGTACACCTTCGAGGTTAGGGACAAAAATTCTTGTTGTTATATGTGGATTACTTCCAGTATAAAGGACTGGAAAGATCGCTTCTTCTTGGTTGATGATTGGTGCGTTCCGGAGAGTATGACATGGAGGTTGAGGAAGTCGCGCCTCCCACCCCCTCTTCCTGAAGACTTTGAGTTTAACAGAGATTTATATGCGAATTTGATTAAGGAAGCTGGACGCATACAAAAGTATCCGGAATACATCCTTGTCAAGGGGTGGATTAGCACGATCTGGGCCGAACCGGAGTGGTATCCTACCCTCAAGTGGAATAAAGAGGGTTAGTTATGCGGTGTTTCTTGAATTTGTTTTGATTATTTTGCTCATTTTGTATGCTTTACGTCATGCCGGACTATAGATATTATTTATCGTTTGTTTTTATGCAGCTATGGGTTTAAAGGAAGCTTTGAGGTTGAAGTCTTTTGATTCCAAGGAGCTTGACGTCCGGGCCACCAGGACACCGAAGGGTGATCCCCTATTTTTAAGCATCGTACAAGCGAACCTTTACTCGATTTGGGAACCGGTAGCTCCGGCTGACCAAGGAGGTTTGGTTGGACAGGGAGGTTCGAGTGGTCAGGGAGGCTCGGGTTTAGCTCCTGCGGCGCATGTGTTGAATATTTCTTCAGTCCAGACAGCGGTGGTGGCTGGTAGTGACAATGGCAAGAAAACCAGCTCAAGCGGGACGAAAGGGTCTGGTTCCAAGTTTGTTATTGAAGACGAAGGAGTACACGTTGAAGGGGGCAAAGAGGGTGATGATGGTGATGATGAAGAACGTCCTCAAGTCAGTTTGAAAAGAAAATGGACCATTTCTTCTAAATCCGGTCCGAAACCCAAACAAGCGAAGAAGACGAAGATAGATTTTAAAACCATTACATTGGATGATGACGAAGATGATCAAGCCACCGACTTCTCTACTGCTGGGGGTTTATTGGCAAATTTGGACGCCCATCTCCACGGTGGTCGTACCTGTGACAACCCTCAAATTTACATGTAACCGTACAATCAATTATTGCTAATTAAAGTGCTTAATGACTGTGCTGAATCATTTAACTGCTTTCTGATATCTGTGTTATACTTACATGTATTTGTTAACATACTAGTAATATACAGAAAAGTTACTAAATAGTCCTGTATGATTTCCTAAGTGTTGGAAATTAAAAACGTTACAAAAATAAATATGTAGGACGCGTTACGGATTAATTAAGCACTTTAACGGAACAGTGTCGAACCGAACAACCGGACTTTACCCGGAACATAAAAAAAATATATTGTCAATAACATTGTTTACACTTTTCTGAGCTAGTTAGGGTCCCCAAACACCCTAACACCCCTTATATTATTACACACACTTTATTTTCCTAACTAATCACATTAGAAACTAACTAAATAATTATCACCCCATTTCAACCCAACCCCCCTATACCCCCCCCCCCCCACTTTTGACGGTTGTAAGGTGGGGAGACAACCCCACATTTCCTTCAATATTTTAATTGTTGTTGTTGGGAATCTAAAGGACACATTACATGGTGGACTTTAGTGAAAGTTGGTTTATAAGATAGCATAAGGAACATGAACATTTCACAAACTCACAACACCAAACAAGCTCCTCTCTCTCCCTCTCTTTGTGTTCGGCTGAACACCACAACCATCACCACACCACCTTTCAAATCTTGTTCAAGCTATTTACATACACACCAAGGTGCTAGAGTTCATACAAGGAGACTCGGTGCTTACGGAATCACAAGGACCTCCCTACGTTGCTTTTATCCACCTAGTTTTCGTCTTGTTTCTTCCCTAGCCTTGTGCTAGTAGTAAGTGCTTCCAATCACCATCTTGTTCTTGATTTTAGTGGTTAATAGATGTTAGAATGATAAAAAGTTAAGAAACTTTAAAGCTCATGAACAAGTCTTGAACATAATGAGTTAAAGTGTGGATAAAGAGAAGTGATGTGTGTAAATCATGTAGATCTTGTGTTGTTATGATTATTGATGATTATCTGATGATTTGTTGGTTAATATTGATGTTTGATGTTGTTACGATCACTAATCAAGCTAACGGAATCAATCGAACGCGTCTTAGAAGATTAAAGAATGAAAACAGAATCTGTTCAAGTTTTACAGCCAACTTCAGTTGGCTGTAAACAGGTCATAAACTCTACGAAAAACTGATATTTTGAGTCTAAAACATGTTATTATGAAATACGGTTCTAATGGCACCGGAATCGTAATTTTTGGACTTCGTTTACTATTTTTAAAGCGTCATTTCGTAACAGCAGCTAGAGCTGCATTTTTCTGCTGAAAACATGAGTTTTGTTTTCTGTCATAACATGGGTTCTGTGTAGAGTTGGATCCTGAAACTTATATGGTAGATGACCACCGATGTATTTGTAATTACCCCACTGGAATTTCGTAAATCGGATGCTCGATGAATTTTTAATAAATTATCCCGTGGACTGTGGTCAGAAAAATATAAATCTGAGTTCAGTCCGGAAAATGAATTTTTGTAAAATATTGGTAATGAATCAGACCTCGATATTTTTACACAATAAAATTTGGAACGTTTAAGACCTTCTGTAAAAAGTTGGGAATTTTTGGAATAAGTTAACTATTTTATTAAAATCCCCGAAAACAGCCCAGTTTTGAATATTAATGCTGAAATGACATAATTTGTAATTTGCGTGTCTAAATGTCGAGTATGTTATCTGAGGATGATCTAACATGTTATATGTGTTATGTGCATTATCGTATGTTTGTGTATGAGTGGGGAATGGATGGGAAGTTTATATGGGCATGAACCGTTAAAGTGATGCATGTTATGTGATAGATACGTGTAGGAACTTTGTGCTCTATTTGAAACCACTAAATGACTAACTGGTAATCATACTAGGACGTGATTGACCAACCTTGATTGCTAGCTATTTGTGAGAGTCAAACCGAGCAACCGAGGTGAGTTCACACTTTTCTACAAAGCATGGTAAATTCCCGGTGGGAATGGGAATGGGCACAGGAATAGGGATTCCTCGTCCTTTGAGACGTGTTCAGGAATATAAATTCCTCGTCCTGTTGGGACGTATTAGACTTACTGGACTAGAACTCTATCAGCGAAGTCCCTCCCTTTTTGTATCGACTTAATCGCCGAGGCTATGGCGAGC
Organism: Helianthus tuberosus; assembly: GCA_030545235.1. Classification (NCBI taxonomy): domain Eukaryota; kingdom Viridiplantae; phylum Streptophyta; class Magnoliopsida; order Asterales; family Asteraceae; genus Helianthus; species Helianthus tuberosus. Next base: position 89,709,891 of record CM060418.1, on the reverse strand, counting down.
GGGTCATTAGTTAATAGCGCTATTAGGTTTAACAAACCCCACACCGTGCCAGTTGGACGGGTGTGTACTAATGGACTATGGCACGTCGGTGGTGATAGAACACCGACGCTAGGGCACAATTTATTTTTGTTAGTAGTCGATATGATAAACGAGTCGGTAGTTTAGAATACTGGGGTAGCTCCCCACGGCCAAAGTGCCGGGCTGGATAGCCAGGGAAGGTGGACATGGGATGGTTAACTAATAAACGTTTTCGAACCATGGGGTAACCCCCACGGCTGGATAGCCGAATGAGATTAAACTATGTTTTTGGAAACAACTCTAAAATGGACAACCAACCGTGAACTCACTCAACTTTGCTGTTGACTCGTTATTACATGCTTTGCAGGTCATTAGATGCTATGGAGCTTGCATATGGAGGTGGTCGTTGTGGGATGCGAACTGATATGTCCCGTACTTAATGAATAAACTTTATGAACTTATTAAACCTACATTTTGGACTTTAAACTTATGAACTATGGACTTATGTTTTGAACTTATGTTTTACGCTTCCGCTGTTAACCTAAAATCGGTTTACTTCCTTTTGGTCACCAATCGTATTGTGTTTGGTTTTATTTACTTAATTATGTTGTTCAATATGATTGGTGGCTCGATCCTGGTCATGTCACGCCTCCAAGTGGTGATACTCCGCATGGTGGATTTTGGGGGTGTGACAGATTGGTATCAGAGCCATTGGTTATAGTGAACTTGGTTTTAAAAAGGGGAAAAGCTTTTTGATAAACCAGACTATAACCTGTACAGTGTTCAACGATCCACAACGACGCTTCGCTCCACGTGCAAGACTCAACATCCTAGGTGATATGGTTTATGTTTATATTACCTACTTGTTAGTTACATGGTACATTGTTCATGGTATGCATTAGTTAATGTGATAACTGCTATTTGAACCTTGTGTGCTTACTCTTTTCTGTCAGTCCACACTTACGCACTTGCAACACCTTTCTTACGTGTGTCCCTTCGATGTGAAGATCATGAGTGGACGTCTCGACATAACCCAGGGTCAGCTGACGACCTTGATCAACGAACGGATTGCTGAAGCCTTAGCAACCCAAACAGGGAGTCAACCCATGCACCCTCAAACACGCATGGGCACCTTCAAGGCGTTCCTAGAATGCAAACCTCCTACTTTCGACGGCACTGAAGGGACAATCGGCCTTCTACACTGGATCCGGAGAATCGAATATACATTCGAAAAGAGTGAAATCCCTGCCAGCAAATGAGTAGAGTACGCTACTGGCATGTTGCAAGGGAAAGCGTATTCTTGGTGGAGCGCACAAGTTCAGATGCTCGGGTTGGCAGACGCGAATGCCATCCTCTGGAGCGACTTCAAGTATTGGATTAAGGAAGAGTTCTGCCACCTGGACGACATTCTGAAACTTGAAATAGAGTATTATGGTATGAAGATGGAAGGATCAGAGATTGAGGCATACACAAAGAGGTCCAACGACTTGGCTGCCTTATGTCCTAACATGTCACAACCCATATCTAGACGAATCAAGCTATACCTCAGAGGCTTAGTCCCGGAAATCCAAGGGTCTGTAATTGCGGCCAACCTTCCCACAATCCAGCAAGTCGTTCGTTTGGCGCACCAACTCACTGATCAGGCAGTTGAGCTGAACAGGCTGCCCAATCGTATTAGCGCTACCACTTCTGATGCTCCCAATGATAATAAGCGCAAGTGGGATGGAAATTTAGGCAAGGGTTCTACCTCAGTTCAGTCTCAGCAGAGAAAGACTGATGAATACCAGAGTCCTGGTCAGCAATCTTCTGGTAGTCTGGGACAGGGTGGATACCGAGGGAACCACCCCAAGTGCAACCGGTGCAACAAGCATCATAGCGGGCGGTGCCACAAGGGTCGCTGTCTGAGGTGTAACAAGCTGGGTCATGAAGCCAAGGATTGCAGGAGCCCACGTCCTGCGAATCAGAATCGCCAACAACAACAACCAGCTCCACAGAACCAACAGCAACATCAGCAGGGTAATAAGGGATGCTTCCAGTGCGGTGCTGGGGGTCACTTCAAGAGGCATTGTCCACAGCTAAATCAAAATCAGAATCAGAACAACAACCAAGGAAATGAGAACAATACTGGAGGCAAAAACGGGAGTAACAATAATGGCAATGGCGCCCTAGGTTGCACCTTCGTGATTAGGTCAGGCTGATGCAAGGAACGATCCCAACGCTGTGATGGGTAAGTTTCTTCTGAATGACTTCTTTGTTACTGTTTTATTTGATTCGGGTGCCGATACTAGTTATGTGTCCCTAAAAGTTAGCCAAATGCTTAGGCGCACTCCAACACTCCTGAACACCAAACACACGGTAGAACTAGCTAACGGTAAAAGTCTTGAAGCCACACACCTAGTTAAAGGTTGTAACCTCGTCTTAGCTGGTCAGACCTTCTCTATCGATCTTATTCCTATCACACTTGGTAGTTTCGACGTCGTTATTGGGATGGATTGGCTATCTCATCATCAAGCGGAGATTGTTTGCAAGGAGAAAATCGTCCGCATTCCTCGTTCTGGTGAAGAACCCCTCGTGATTCATGGCGACAAGAGTGGTGATGTCGTAGGCATTATCTCTTTCCTTAAGGCCCAGAAGTGTTTGCGAAAGGGCCACACTGCCATTCTAGCGCTCGTTACTGACACATCAACAGAAGAGAAGAGAATTGAAGACATTCCTATTGTACGTGATTTTCCTGAGGTATTTCCTGAGGAATTACCTGGTCTTCCGCCTCATCGTCAAGTTGAGTTTCAAATCGAGCTAGCTCCTGGAGCAGCGCCCATAGCTCGTACACCTTATCGACTAGCTCCGTCAGAACTTGAAGAACTGTCCACGCAACTACAAGAACTCTTGGAAAAGGGTTTCATACGTCCTAGCTCTTCGCCCTGGGGAGCTCCAGTCTTGTTCGTAAGGAAGAAAGATGGTACTTTCAGAATGTGTATTGACTATCGCGAACTTAACAAGGTGACTGTGAAGAATCGTTATCCTCTTCCATGTATTAATGACTTGTTCGACCAGTTGCAAGGGTCGAGCTATTACTCCAAGATTGACTTGAGATCGGGATACCATCAGCTGAGGGTCCGAGATGAGGACGTCTCCAAAACAGCATTCAGAACTCGTTACGGCCATTACGAGTTTCTGGTTATGCCATTCGGGCTGACGAATGCACCAGCGGTCTTCATGGATCTCATGAACCGAGTGTGCAAGCCTTACCTGGATAAGTTCGTTATTGTTTTCATCGATGACATCCTGATCTATTCTAAGAGTCAGGAGGAACACGAGCAGCATCTACGACTTATGCTGGAACTTCTTCGAAAAGAGCAGTTGTATGCCAAGTTTTCGAAATGTGACTTCTGGCTTCGCGAAGTCCACTTTCTAGGCCATGTGGTAAACAAGGATGGAATTCATGTGGATCCATCTAAGGTTGAATCGATCAAGAACTGTCCTGCACCCCGCACACCAACAGAAATCCGCCAATTCATGGGTTTGGCAGGATACTACAGAAGGTTTATCAAAGATTTCTCCAAGATTGCGCAACCTCTCACTTCACTGACTCAGAAGGGTGTCACCTATCGTTGGGGTGATGCACAGGAGTCCGCGTTTCAACACCTAAAATATAGACTTTGTAGCGCACCTATCCTCTCATTGCCTGAAGGCACAGAAGATTTTGTGGTTTATTGCGACGCTTCCATCCAAGGACTTGGTTGCGTATTGATGCAACGTGACAAGGTCATTGCCTACGCATCGCGCCAACTTAAAGTTCACGAAAGGAACTACACTACGCACGACTTGGAATTGGGAGCAGTTGTTTTCGCACTTAAGATATGGAGACATTACCTGTACGGTACCAAGTGCACCATTTACACCGATCACAGGAGTCTCGAGCATATCTTCAAGCAAAAGGAGTTAAACATGCGTCAACGCCGATGGGTTGAGCTCTTGAACGATTATGAATGCGCAATCAAGTATCATCCGGGCAAAGCCAATGTTGTGGCCGACGCCCTCAGTCGAAAGGATACCATACCTAGGCGTGTACGTGCTCTACAGCTTACCATCCAGTCTAACCTTCCCGCTCAGATTCGTGATGCTCAGGTTGAAGCATTGAAAGTAGAAAACATCAGGGCTGAGTCCCTACGAGGATCGAGGCAGCGGCTAGAACAAAAGGAAGACGGCGCTTACAATGTAACAGGGCGCATCTGGGTCCCACTGTATGGAGACCTACGCGAGCTGGTGATGGATGAAGCACATAAGTCTCGTTATTCAGTACATCCTGGTTCGGATAAGATGTACCACGACCTAAAGGCTACATACTGGTGGCCTGGTATGAAAGCCCACATAGCAACCTACGTCAGTAAGTGCTTGACTTGTGCGAGAGTCAAGACTGAATATCAGAAACCATCAGGCCTACTCCAACAACCAGAGATCCCGACGTGGAAATGGGAGCAAATTTCCATGGATTTCGTTACTGGCCTGCCTAGATCTCAACGCGGAAATGATACCATTTGGGTGATCGTGGATCGATTGACTAAGTCTGCACACTTCTTGGCCATCAAGGAAACCGACAAGTTTTCTACTCTTGCAGACATTTACCTAAAGGAAGTGGTATCAAGGTACGGAGTGCCAACCTCCATCATTTCTGATCGTGACGCGCGTTTTACGTCTGAACTGTGGCAAGCTATGCATAAGTCCTTTGGCTCACGTTTAGATATGAGCACCGCTTATCACCCACAGACGGATGGGCAATCTGAACGCACCATCCAAACCCTTGAAGACATGCTTAGGGCATGTGTAATCGACTTCGGCAATGGCTGGGAAAAACACCTCCCGCTAGTGGAGTTTTCATATAACAACAGCTACCATACCAGCATCCAAGCCGCTCCGTTCGAGGCATTGTACGGACGCAAATGCCGATCACCTCTCTATTGGGCAGAAGTTGGTGACAGCCAAATCACTGGCCCAGAACTTGTGGTAGACACAACTAAGAAGATTGCTCAGATACGACAGCGAATGGCGGCAGCTCATGACCGTCAGAAAAGCTATGCTGATAAGGGAAGAAAACCACTCGAGCTCCAGGTTGGGGATCGAGTGCTACTCAAAGTCTCACCCTGGAAAGGTGTAGTCCGCTTTGGCAAACGAGGTAAACTCAATCCGCGTTATGCCGGACCATTCGAAGTCACCGAGAAAATTGGCAAAGTCGCCTACAGGTTGAACCTACCTGAAGAACTCAGCGGAGTTCACAATGTTTTCCATGTGTCAAATCTGAAGAAGTGTCTGTCAGATGAGACCCTCATAGTTCCTCTCAAGGAACTCACAATCGACGACCAGCTGCGATTCGTCGAGGAACCAGTAGAGATTACGGATCGAGATGTTAAGATCCTCAAGAGTACCAGGATACCTCTGGTCCGAGTTCGTTGGAATGCTCGTCGTGGCCCAGAGTATACCTGGGAACGAGAAGACCAAATGAAACTCAAGTATCCCCAACTGTTTAAGAAAAACGCAACCACTACTGAGGCTGAAGCTACTGCAGAATTTCGGGACGAAATTCCAAATCAACGGGGGGATGATGTGACACCCCAGGAAAATCAGGAAAACAACGCAACTTAACTAGCTTCCTCAGTAACCACGCGCTAAATTTCGGGACGAAATTCTCTTAACAGGGGGAGAATGTGACAACCCTCAAATTTACATGTAACCGTACAATCAATTATTGCTAATTAAAGTGCTTAATGACTGTGCTGAATCATTTAACTGCTTTCTGATATCTGTGTTATGCTTACATGTATTTGTTAACATACTAGTAATATACAGAAAAGTTACTAAATAGTCCTGTATGATTTCCTAAGTGTTAGAAATTAAAAACGTTACAAAAATATATATGTAGGACGCGTTACGGATTAATTAAGCACTTTAATGGAACAGTGTCGAACCGAACAACCGGACTTTACCCGGAACATAAAAAAAAATATATATTGTCAATAACATTGTTTACACTTTTCTGAGCTAGTTAGGGTCCCCAAACACCCTAACACCCCTTATATTATTACACACACTTTATTTTCCTAACTAATCACATTAGAAACTAACTAAATAATTATCACCCCATTTCAACCCAACCCCCCTATACCCCCCCCCACTTTTGACGGTTATAAGGTGGGGAGACAACCCCACATTTCCTTCAATATTTTAATTGTTGTTGTTGGGAATCTAAAGGACACATTACATGGTGGACTTTAGTGAAAGTTGGTTTATAAGTTAGCATAAGGGACATGAACATTTCACAAACTCACAACACCAAACAAGCTCCTCTCTCTCCCTCTATTTGTGTTCGGCTGAACACCACAACCATCACCACACCACCTTTCAAATCTTGTTCAAGCTATTTACATACACACCAAGGTGCTAGAGTTCATACAAGGAGACCCGGTGCTTACGGAATCACAAGGACCTCCATACGTTGCTTTTATCCACCTTGTTTTCGTCTTGTTTCTTCCCTAGCCTTGTGCTAGTAGTAAGTGCTTCCAATCACCATCTTGTTCTTGATTTTAGTGGTTAATAGATGTTAGAATGATAAAAAGTTAAGAAACTTTAAAGCTCATGAACAAGTCTTGAACATAATGAGTTAAAGTGTGGATAAAGAGAAGTGATGTGTGTAAATCATGTAGATCTTGTGTTGTTATGATTATTGATGATTATCTGATGATTTTTTGGTTAATATTGATGTTTGATGTTGTTACGATCAATAATCATGCTAACGGAATCAATCGAACGCGTCTTAGAAGATTAAAGAATGAAAACAGAATATGTTCAAGTTTTACAGCCAACTTCAGTTGGCTGTAAACAGGTCATAAACTCTACGAAAAACTGATATTTTGAGTCTAAAACATGTTATTATGAAATACGGTTCTAATGGCACCGGAATCGTAATTTTTGGACTTCGTTTACTATTTTTAAAGCGTCATTTCGTAACAGCAGCTAGAGCTGCATTTTTCTGCTGAAAATATGAGTTTTGTTTTCTGTCATAACATGGGTTCTGTGTAGAGTTGGATCCTGAAACTTATACGGTAGATGACCACCGATGTATTTGTAATTACCCCACTGGAATTTCGTAAATCGGATGATCGATGAATTTTTAATAAATTATCCCGTGGACTGTGGTCAGAAAAATCTAAATCTGAGTTCAGTCCGGAAAATGAATTTTTATAAAATATTGGTAATGAATCGGACCTCGATATTTTTACACAATAAAATTTGGAACGTTTAAGACCTTCTGTAAAAAGTTGGGAATTTTTGGAATAAGTTAACTATTTTATTAAAATCCCCGAAAACAGCCCAGTTTTGAATATTAATGCTGAAATGACATAATTTGTAATTTGCGTGTCTAAATGTCGAGTATGTTATCTGAGGATGATCTAACATGTTATATGTGTTATGTGCATTATCGTATGTTTGTGTATGAGTGGGGAATGGATGAGAAGTTTATATGGGCATGAACCGTTAATGTGATGCATGTTATGTGATAGATACGTGTAGGAACTTTGTGCTCTATTTGAAACCACTAAATGACTAACTGGTAATCATACTAGGACGTGATTGACCAACCTTGATTGCTAGCTATTTGTGAGAGTCAAACCGAGCAACCGAGGTGAGTTCACACTTTTCTACAAAGCATGGTAAATTCCCGGTGGGAATGGGAATGGGCACAGGAATAGGGATTCCTCGTCCTTTGAGACGTGTTCAGGAATATAAATTCCTCGTCCTGTTGGGACGTATTAGACTTACTGGACTAGAACTCTATCAGCGAAGTCCCTCCCTTTTTGTATCGACTTAATCACCGAGGCTATGGCTAGCGGGTCATTAGTTAATAGCGCTATTAGGTTTAACAAACCTCACACCGTGCTTGTTGGACGGGTGTGTACTAATGGACTATGGCACGTCGGTGGTGATAGAACACCGACGCTAGGGCACAATTGATTTTTGTTAGTAGTCGATATGATAAATGAGTCCGGTAGTTTAAAATACTGGGGTAGCTCCGCACGGCCAGAGTGCCGGGCTGGATAGCCAGGGAAGGTGGACATGGGATGGTTAACTAATAAACGTTTTCGAACCATGGGGTAACCCCCACGGCTGGATAGCCGAATGAGATTAAACTATGTTTTTGGAAACCACTCTAAAATGGACAACCAACCGTGAACTCACTCAACTTTGTTGTTGACTCGTTATTACATGCTTTGCAGGTCATTAGATGCTATGGAGCTTGCATATGGAGGTGGTCGTTGTGGGATGCGAACTGATATGTCCCGTACTTAATGAATAAACTTTATGAACTTATTAAACCTACGTTTTGGACTTTAAACTTATGAACTATGGACTTATGTTTTGAACTTATGTTTTATGCTTCCGCTGTTAACCTAAAATCGGTTTACTTCCTTTTGGTCACCAATCGTATTGTGTTTGGTTTTATTTACTTAATTATGTTGTTCAATATGATTGGTGGCTCGATCTTGGTCATGTCACGCCTCCAAGCGGTGATACTCCGCATGGTGGATTTTGGGGGTGTGACAGTACCCCAAGGGATCATCCGGTTAATACCCCAACGAGCCCATTATCTTTTGGAGGGCCATCTACCAAAGTTTTTGAAGACATTCATATGCCCGAGCCCTTATCTTATAAGAAAATTTAACCATCTCCCTCCGGTAAGCCTACAACGGGGGTTGCTTCCAATGTGTCAAGGCCGAGCCCCAAACCAATTGATGGTGGGGATAGTGCCTCTTCTTCCCCTTTATGGTATAACACTGAAGTTGTTTTCTTGTTCCGGGAGCTAGGTTCGGGCGACGTCGAGGACATGGATTCGGCTCGAGCTTTGGAGAAGTATGTACCGGAGTGGTCACTGACGAACAAGGATAGGATTGTGGACGCTCTGTCAGCGAAGATGGCATTATTTCATTTGGGGACTCCGGCTGAGCATTCTCATTATTGGAAGATGAGCGGCTCGGAGCTTGGGAATGCCCAAATGCTGAATCAAGCTCAGTCGAATTCTCTGGTGATGGAGACTTATAAGCGTTGGATCGAGTCGGAATCAAATTGTCGCAAGATTCAATGTGAAGTTGCTAATTTGAAAAGTGAAGACAATGTCCGGTCGAAGACAAAACAGGAGCTAGCTTCTCTCCGATCTCAAATTGATCGTTTGAAAGAGCAGGCCTTGGAGGAAAAAGAAGTTAATAAATCTTCTCAGGCTTCGGCTGCGGCTGCTTATGAAGCTCGAGACAAAGCCCTTCAAGACTTGGAAGTTTTCAAGATGAAATTTAGTGATCTGGAGAGGAAGTTATCTGGTGTGGAGAAAAGGCATACGGCTGAGCTGAAAGAAATGCAAACATTTTATGACCAGCTTCTGGCTGATCATCACCGTCTGATGAGCGGTACGTTCGTAATTTACTTTTTAATGCTTACTTTTCTTGCTAATTAAATCTTATCTTTCTTTAGATAAGGACGAACTTGAAAGAGCCCGTGACAGGGCGATCGAATCGCACACAACGACGATTGATGAGGCGAAAGGCATGCTGACACGCTGTGATGGTGAGATGGTCGAGTTATATGCCCAGGTCTCGGAGCTTATGTTAACCAAGCAGTGGTTTTTGACGGATGGGATTGCGTGGGTGGTCAAGCTAGTGCATCAGAGCCCTGAGCTGGAGAAGGTTGTTGCGGACCTGGTTAATAGTGTTAACGCAGTGGGAGTGAATGAAGGCATTAAGCAGGGCTTCAAAGCCGCCCATGAATCGGTCCGTTCTGCCGAGGAAGTTCACGGGTATGATGAGAGGGCTCAAGATGCATTAGAAGCTGCCATAAAGGCCTTTGACAACTTTCATATCTCTGTTCTTGGCCAAATTGCGGACTTAGCAGACAAACCCTTGTCCGTCAATAAGCAGAAAAGTGAGCTCCCAATCGTGAAGGAAGATTATGAAGCTTGAAGTTCGGTCTTTATCATCGTATAATATTTGACTTTTATTTGTGGCATTGTAATCGTACAATTTAAACTTTTTCTTTTGGCATGTATTTGCACAGTTTATATTTTTATTTGCGATTTATGTTTCTCTAGCTTCGTATGAAACCATGACTTTTATGTCAAATATTTGTTCCTGGCTACTTAGTTTTTAGTTTGCGTCCAAACTTTTACTATTCGACCAGGCTCTTGTCCGGTCATCTTAGGTGACCAGATTTTAGCAAGAATTCCGGTAACTGACTTCTTTTGATGATTTTTTTATAGCCGGATCGTATCAAATACAGGCTTTTCTGCTTAATAGATTTTGTTATTTCTAGAACTATTTAAGCCTTCTCGATCGGCGCGAGGCATGGGTCGAGGCCCGTTTGTGCACATTTTTTATATTGTTCGAACTTATACATATGCTATGCTTTATACTTATAAAAGTACAGATCGCTTTATTTGACTATTTAATCACAGGTCCGGGAAAAACCCTCCCGGTTACAAGGAAAATGGAAATTTGTTCGGGGTACTACCCTCCCGACTCATACATGGAAATTGAAAATAAAATAGGAAATAGCGTTCTTCCTTGGCCGTAGCAGGCTGTTTAGATGAAACACTTCTTCAGATGCACCCCGTTCCATGTCCTGGGTACGGGAGTTCCATCGATTTTTTCCAACACGTACGAGCCCTTTTCACTAGCCTCTTTGACTCGGTACAGTCCTTCCCACTTTGGGGTTAGCTTCCCAGGGGTTTCGACGCGGCTTGCGTCCTTGCTTCGAAGTACAAAGTCTCCGACCTTGAATTTGTAAAGCTTGGCACGGGCGTTGTAATACTTTTCGATCTTCTTTTTGTATCGTGCCTCTTTTATGGCCGCGACGTTCCGGCGTTCTTCTAGCAGATCAAGGTTGGATCGGAGCTCCCGTTCATTTTCTTCCCAATTTTTGCACCTTTGATTTGGGAGTCTGATTTCTGTGGGGATCACGGCCTCGGTACCATATGTAAGACTAAACGGTGTTTCTCCGTTACTAGTCTTGTGTAACGTTCGATGAGCCCACAGAACGTTCGGTAATTCATCCACCCAACCTTTGCCTTCATAACCAAGTCTTCTCTTTATCCCATCAACGATTCGGCGGTTTATCTGTTCGACCTGCCCGTTCCCCTGGGGATGGGCGACCGAGGAAAAGACTTGGTTAATTTTCAAGTTTTCACACCAACGCTTGAACGGGTTTTCCGCGAACTACTTTGCTTTGTCGCTTATGATGTAGAGCGGAAGACCGAAACGGCATACGATTTGTTCCCAAAAGAATCTTGTTACATTATAGCTGGAGATGATTGTGAACGGTCTGGCTTCCACCCATTTGGTGAAGTAATCTACCGCGACTAGCAAGTATTGGGCGCTTCCGCTCGATCGTGGAAAAGGGCCGACTATATCGACGCCCCACTTTTGGAAAGGCCATACGGTGGTTACCGGGATCATCTCATTCTTCGCTCGGAGGCTTATTGGCGCGTGCCTTTGGCATTCATCACATTGCTGAAGCTCTTTAACCGCACTCTCGTGCATCCCGGGCCAATAATATCCTGCGTTTTTTATCTTTGTTACGATCATTTTTGGCCCGGCGTGAATACCGCAAATGCCATAATGAACTTCTCTGATGATATAGTTGGCCTGCTCCGGGTCGAGGCATTTTAACAGAGGCCCAAGGAAGGTCTTCCGGTACAAGCCTCCTTCCTGCATCTGATATTGAAGATAATTGATTTGGATTTTTCTCGCCTCTGCTTTATCAACTGGCAAAACATCGTGCACTAAGTAGTTGATTATAGGTGACATCCATGTTTGAGATGGAGCTTCTACTTGCATAACGTGCGGAGTCGCAATTGAAGGTGCGGTTAACACTTCCACCCTCATCTCTTTGGCCAAGTTACTAAGCGATACCGATGCCAACTTGCTCAACGCGTCGGCCTTTTTGTTTTTGCTACGGGGAACGTGTTCGACTTTACATGCCTCGAATGACGCCATAATTTGCTTCACTTGTTCGAGATATTCGATCATGTTAGCTTCCCTCGCCTCATATTCTCCGTTTACCTGATTTGCTATGAGCAACGAATCTACGTGGGCTACGACATTTCTTGCTCCGACTTTTAGCGCCAGACGAAGACCAGCTAAGAGGGCCTCGAATTCGGCTTCGTTATTAGAACTCTTAAATTCTAGCCGGAGCGCATACGTCATATCCGTACCATCTGGATCGGTGAGAATTAGGCCCGCTCCCGCTCCTTCGGCGCTTGAAGCCCCGTCTGTATACAGGGACCAAGGCTTCTCTGGAGCTTTCTCGATTTCTTCCATTTCCTTATCCTCCGGCATTTCTACTAGGAAATCAGCTATCACCTGCCCTTTTAACGGACCTTTGGTTCTGAAGGTGATATTGAATGCGCCCAGCTCGATCGCCCATTTTGCCATACGACCTGAAACTTCAGGTCGTCGGAGAACATGCTGGATTCTTTGATCCGTTCGTACCTCGATCGGGTGGGCTTGAAAGTATCGCCGGAGTCTTCTCGAAGCATGGACTAATGCTAGAGCTAGCTTTTCCAAGTTTGAATATCTTGTTTCATAATCTTTTAGTGTTCGGCTAACGTAGTAGATGGGGATTTGCGCCCCGGTCCGGTGAGCGACTAGCACTGCACTGATAGCAACAAACGATGCGGCTAAGTAGACCGTCAGTACCTCATCCTTTTCTGGTACGGTGAGAGTTGGCAAGGTGCCGAGATAAGCTTTAAGCTCTTCGAAAGCTCGTGCAGCTTCTTCCGTCCATTTAAACTCCGATCTGAAGCTTTTTCTGAGGACGTCCATGAACGGGAGTGATCTGTCCGCTGCTTTTGACAAGAATCGATGGAGGGCGGCCAATCGTCCATTTAAGGACTGGATCTCTTTTACCGATGTTGGAGGCTTCATTGTAAGAACGGCATCGACCTTGTCTGGGTTGGCTCGCAGGCCTTTTGACCCGACCATGACTCCCAGAAACTTCCCTTCTTCTACCCCGAACGTACACTTTTTGGGGTTCAACTTCATGTTGATGCTTTGGAGTCGGGTAAACGTTTCGAGTATGTCTTTTAGCATGGCGGCTTCATCGTGACTTTTGATTACGATATCATCAACATATACCTCTACATTTCGTTCGACCTAGTCTTTGAAAGCTTTGCTCATTAAACGCTGATACATAGCACCGGCATTTTTTAAACCGAACGGCATCTTAGTAAAGTAGTACACTCCTTCATTAGTGACAAAGGCTGTCTTATCCTCATCTACGACTGCCATTTGTATCTGGTGGTATCCCTTGTAGGCGTCTAAAAAACACTTCAACCTGAACGTGGCGACGGAATCAATCTTCTCATCGATCTCTGGTAACGAAAAACAATCTTTCGGGCACGCATCGTTTAGATCGGTGAAGTCGATGCACATTCTCCATGAGTTATCCTTTTTCCGCACCATAACGGGATTCGACACCCACGTTTGATACCGGACTTCTCGAATGATCCCGGCGTCTAGGAGACTCTTTACATCTTTTGCAATTACCTTGCCTCGATCCGGCGCCATATGCCTTTTTCTTTGTGCTATTGGTTTGATTGATTCTTTTACGTTCAGGTGATGCTGTGCCATAGACCTAGGGACCCCTTGCATATCGGAGTGCTTCCATGCGAAGACATCGATCGAGTTGCTCAATAATTCCCATAGGAGCATTTTTGTTCGTTTTGGGAGTTGAGCGCCGATAGCTACTTGCTGTTCGGGGAAGTCCGGATTGATCGCCCAGAGTTCTGTAGGCACTTCGGACTTTTTGGAGCTCGTTTCCGCCGCATGTCTTACTTCGGCTACGAACGTGTTTGATTCCGAAAGAATAGTGGCGACCCCGGCTTCGGTGGGGAATTTAATGGCACCGTGTATCGTCGAGCTGATTGCACCAAGAGCTCGCAGTCCGGGTCGCCCGAGTATTATGTTATGCGACGAGTGAGTTCCAACAACCAGAAAGGTTAGTTGAACAGTTCTACTCTTGTCACCATCCTTGAAGGTGGTCGGAAGGGTAATCTGCCCTATTGGACGAACCACTTCTCCCGAAAAACTTATCAGAGGGGTGGAGACTTCAATCAACCTCTTCTTCGTTTGGGGGTTCAACTGCTGGAAACACTGTAGATACATGATTTCAAAGGCGCTTCCTCCGTCTACATAGATTCGTCGGACTAGGTGTCCGGCGACGATCGCCGATATCGTAATTGGTCCGTCTCGAGCATTATCTGGATCGATCGGAGGGAAGTATGTTGGTTGGTGCATCCATGCTGCCATATGCTGGTTCGATCGCTTTACCCCTCTTGATTCGGTCGACCGGATCATATTGATTCCGGGCTCGGTGTTCGGATTATCGATTGCTGCTGCAGATTTCTTCCCATCTTTTACTTCTTTCACGAGATGAGAGAGTTTACCGGATCGTACAGCCTTCTTGATCTCTTGCTTCAGAGCCCAACATTCATCAGTTGTATGCCCCTTGTCTCGGTGATATTCACAATACTTCTTGGAGTGCTTATCCGAGGTAGGTCGCTGCTTCGACGGTGTAGGGAACCGGGTGGTTTCCGTACTAAGAATTTCACTTGGCGATTTTGTGAGCTCGGAGAAGGTGTTAAAACGCACGTTTCCGGTTCGGAAACTGCTTCGATCTGACTTCTGATACGGACCACGACTTCTATTCCAACTGTTGCTTCTATCTTTTGGTGGTGACGCGTTCCGTCTCCGCGATGTGGTTCTAGCCTTGGCATTTCTTGCTGTGGTTTCGTTCGGTTGACCGCAGGCACTCTTTCCCCGAACGAAGGCTCGAGCTCTCTCCATAAGTATCTCCATGGTTTTTGGAAGATCTTCGTGGAGCTTTTCCACAAGCTGATTGTTTCGAACTCCGTGACAAAACCCAGAAACTCGGAGCTGGTCAACCGCTCCGCTTATCTGCATGCTCTCTCGGTTAAAGCAATCAATAAAATCTTCCACAGATTCTCCGTCGCGGAGCTTTATATGGTGAACCTCGGTAATGTCTTTTTTGCAGCGTCGCTGCTGGCAGAAGTTTTGCAAAAATATACGCCGGAAATCTTCAAAGTGATCAATCGATCCTTCTGGCAACCCATCGAACCAAACTCTTGCCGATCTGGTGAGAGTTTGAGCGAACATGTGACACCAAGCTGGCATGGTGTCACACCCCGACCACGTAAAACATCAAATCGTGGCGGAAACATCGGGGAGTGTTGTAACAGAATTATTGTTTCACAACCATGGCATACAAAGTTATATTTTATTTATCAAACAAACGAGGTACATTGTCTCAAAACAAGAACTGAAAAGTACATCACATAAATTAAACTAGTTCTATCTTCATTTTAAGTCTCTAAGGCACAGGTCCGTCCTAGTGTGTCACGAACATCCTAAGCAACAGCTCCTGAAAACACATGTGAAAATAGGTACGTCAGCATAAAAATGCCTGTGAGATACATAGGTTTTATGAAAAATAGGGTTCATGACTTATAAGTTTAGAAAAAGTTGTTTAACAAAAATCAGTCATGATCCTTGTAAAATGTTTTATTTTATAAATCTTTTGAAAAGCGATGATAAAGTAGACTTGGCGTGCTGGGGGTAATCCAGGTAACTCTTCAGGAAATAGCTCCGGATAATCCCGAACGACAGGGATATCTTGAATAGACTTACCTTTGCCTTTATCTGCTAAAACATGTGCCAAGAAGGCCACATAGTTCTTTCGCAGATACTTTCGAGCTTGAAAACAAGACATGAGCTTGAGGCCACTAACAAGTTTCTCACCACGAACCTGTAGGATCTCACCTGACGAGAGTGGAACACGAACAATCTTCTCGAAGCAAACTACCTGTGCGTGATTCTTGGCTAACCAATCCATACCTACTATAACGTCGAAACTCCTAAGTTGCATTGGCATGAGGTCAATAGAAAAAAGATGGTTGTTAAGGTTCAATTGGCAATTGTGAAGAACAGAATCAAGAACAACGGGATCACCACTAGCAACTTCTACTGTCAAAGGCTTACCTAGTTTCGTTCTAGACACGCGAAGCAATGGCTCGAAAGATAAAGACACAAAACTCTTATTGGCCCCTGAATCAAAAAGAACAGATGCGGATTGATTATTAACAGAGAACGTACCGTTCACCACTTCATTGTCTGCTTGCGCCTCTTGTGCATTCATGTTGAAAACTCGACCTCGAGCTGGAGCCTGGTTCGGATTTGCATTAACCAGCCTTGGACACTGGTTTCGATAATGGGTCAGGTCTCCACAAATATAGCACGAGCCAGGAGGATAGTGAGGTCATGCAGCTTGCTGTTGAACAGGTGGTTGAACTACCTGTTGAGCCGGATTTCGAGCGACTTGAGCAGAACGAAAAACTTCTGCAAGGTGTCCAGACTTCCCACAGTTTATACAGAAACGGCACGGAAGTTGCTGTTGATGGTGACTATTGCACCTATTGCACAAAGGTGCATTCCCTTCATACCGCTTCTTTGCTGGAGGCTGTGCTGGCTGATTGGGAGCTGCCTGGTTCTGTTGGGTAGTGATGGCAAAATTTTGGGAAGCCTTACGCTTCCTAGAACCCTTCGAGGAACCAGAATCCTTACCCTTCTTGTTTCTACCTTTCTTGCTCTACTCTTTGTCAGACGACTGCTTCTTACCCTTGTCACCCTTTCTATGCAGCTTACCCCTTCAAACCTGTGACTCGGTCAATGTCCCAGATAGCTCGTTTGCCTGATGGACTGTGGTAGGGTTACTACCAGTAACGGTGTCCTGTATGGAGTCAGGTAGGCCATCGATATACCTCTCGATAGCCTTCTCGAGTGGGGTAACCGTTGTTGGGCATAACAAACTCAGCTCTTCATACCTATCAGTATATGCTCGGTGCTCACCACTATCCTAATTCAGCTCATCAAACTCTCTTTCTAGAGCTCGTAGCTCATGACGAGGATAAAACTCCCTCATCATAAGAGTCCTAAGTTCAGCCCACGTTTGTGCTAAAGCAACCTCAGCACCACGATCTCTCATAACCCCGTTCCACCATGTGAGAGCCCTCTTCTGAAACACGCTCGATACAAACTCGACTTTGCGATTATCAGGACACTGAACGTGACGAAACATATTCTCAATGCTCTCGAACCATTGAAGAAGCCCAGTTGCTCCCTCAGTACCACTAAACTTGAGTGGTTTAGCCGAGTTAAAACTCTTGAAATTGCATGGAGCATTGCTGTTGTTGTTGGCTTGGTTATATTGAGCAATAAGATTTAGGAACGCAGCAGCCATTTGCTGCGCAATGATTTCTGCCAGTTCGGCATTTGGTAGCGGATTTTCGCGTCGAGGAGGCATTCTAAAAGAGGAAACATGAAGGAAACGAGTGAGATGATTAGATGAAAAGAATGAGGTGAAACAAAAATCGACAAAAGCAAGGATGGTGGTCATTTGTCCATATCACAAAGCAAACAAACAACACACAGTGACTAATCAAAGTAAATGGGTCAAAAATAATGCTCCGCGAAGACATGCTCGCCTATAAGTGAACACTCACCCCATGAGTTCCCAGGTAAGAATGACTGGTTCGATTATGTGGATTTGTACAAACACTCTAGCCTTAGACAGAAAACCCAGGGTACAGGCATTCACCCTTCCAGTTTGCACGTGTTCACACTATTTAGAACCCAAAACTTTGACGAGATTTTGAAAACTTGGAAGGCACAAGGCCAAAGAATCATTCAAAAATGGATGGTAAATTTTCAAAATCATTATGAAAAATCAAAGAGTTCAAAACCATATCATCTAAAAACAGATGATTGTTTTTCAAAAATCGTTTCGGAAAATTGGGTTCTTGTTTTGGTGATCACCTAAGGATAGGTGAAGTGCATGTTTTAAGTTCTAAACACAAGACAACTTGTGTTGGGGTCCTAGAAAGGTTATAGTCTAGGTCAAAGCGTTACTAATAACCTAATTCCCTATAACCATTGGCTCTGATACCAACTCTTCTGTCACACACCGACCACGTAAAACATCAAATCATGGCGGAAACGTCGGGGAGTGTTGTAACAGAATTATTGTTTCACAACCATGGCATACAAAGTTATATTTTATTTATCAAACAAATGAGGTACATTGTCTCAAAACAAGAACTGAAAAGTACATCACATAAATTAAACTAGTTCTATCTTCATTTTAAGTCTCTAAGGCACATGTCCGCCCTAGTGTGTCACGAACATCCTAAGCAACAGCTCCTGAAAACACATGTGAAAATAGGTACGTCAACATAAAAATGCCTGTGAGATACATAGGTTTTATGAAAAATAGGGTTCATAACTTATAAGTTTAGAAAAAGTTGTTTAACAAAAATCAGTCATGATCCTTGTAAAATGTTTTGTTTTATAAATCTTTTGAAAAGCGATGATAAAGTAGATGATATGTAAAAAAGTAATGTGAGGTTAAATGAATAACCAAGTAAAATGAGTTTTGAATAAAATAAGTTGTTTATAAAACAATGTCTTGTGAAAAATATGTTATTTGTATAAAATGTTATATGTCTAAATTGAAATGATTCAAATAACGCTACGATATGTAATACCATACAAGCACTTATATATAGGAAGTACCAGCGGCGTATCCACCATGCTTGTATCATATTACACACGCCTCGTTACTTAAATCACTTTACCCAAACAAACCACCAGCGTAAATTGCCCATGTCTAAACCATTTGTCAAATGTCTTTGTGTAAACCATGTCAAAATGACTATGTCAAATGTAGTCCATGAAATATGTATATCAATATCAAAATGTCTATGTCAAATGTCAATTATTTAATGTGTAAACAAAATGTCATGTATGGCAAATGAAATATATATATATGTATATATATCCACTGAACCATAGGTAAAAATGCACAAAACAATATATTGAAGTAAAACGTGGTTTAAATCAACATTTTGTTTTGTGGGAATGCATGCTATACTGAATACAAACATTTATGCGGTGTTATGAAATGCATACATCCAAGTCTTGTGACTGTGGTGATAAGCCCTTAAACAAATTAAAGGTCTATCTGTGTTATGTTTTATCGAATTCGGTCATTCCTTCCATCCAAACATACCTAGGATGTTAGGAACGGGAGTTGTCAATTCCTATGGTACCATTACCTACTAACGAGCGGCGTAGCTAATGTTAATGAACGTATATGGTCCCATTTAACAAATCCAAATGTTATATCAAAATGTATGCATGTGATGAAATGAAAATGTACTAAGTATGATGAACATACATAGCATGAAAAGGTAATGTAAAACAATGCACTAGGTATGCACTAAATGAACATACATAGCATAAAATGTCATGTAAAACGATGTACTAAGTATGCGCTAAATGAACATACATAGCATAAAATGTCATGTAAAACGATGTACTAAGTATGCTACAAAGGACATACATAGCAAAAACACAATGAAACCATGTACTAATAATGTACTAATGAACATAGCAAGTATATGATATGAAAGCATGGAAAGCATGAAAATAACAAGTAGGCACATGTGTTCCACCCCAAAACAGTTTAAAAATAGTAAAAGTGGGGTCTATGTACTCACTTGAGATTGCTCAATAGACTTTTAGATATCCACCAAGCAAAGCTAGAAGATCACGGATTTAAACGGCACCTAATATAGGTAACTACATTAATAAATGGACCTAATCGGAGGATCGGGTAGCATGAGGGTTTGTAAACCAAATGAGTGTAGGAACTCATGTAATATGGTTTAACAAAGCCTACATGCTAAAACGAAACCTAGCCTAAGTGCTTTTGACCCGTTATGGCCCGTTTAGGTAGCATATGCTACTTTAACGCGTCGTTCGCGTAAAACGCGTTCAGACCGCCTAACTAGCCCTATGACAAATAAGATATGCCCTAACATATTTAATATTGTTGTCAAATCAGTTTATTTGTCAAAAGTTATGTTACATAAGCTTAAAATGAATTTTGGCGCAAAAAGGGCATTTTGGTAATTTACCAAAGGCATAAGATGTGACACCCCAGGAAAACCTGGAAAACCATGCAACTTAACTAGCTTCCTCAGTGAGTACGTACCAAATTTCGGGATGAAATTTCTTTCAACTTGGGGATAATGTGACAACTCGTGTTTCAAACCTCTCTTTGTACTTGATGTAACCAGTGGGAACGTTATGTGATTATATGAATTTGGTTGATTAATTGAATGTTATGTTATGTGTTTATGTGTAACGATTGTATGTATACAAAACGAACCGATCGCACAATTCTAACTCGATCGCACAAGCCCACTCGGGCCACATTCTTGTACTCGAACCATAAGGGCAGCCCATGAAGGGTTCGGCCCACTCCCCTTAGTTCGAATAACACATAGGGTGTTAGTATAAATCCCACACTTTACCTAATCACACAAAGTTTACAAAACCCTACTCTCTTTTCCTTCTCTCTCGAAGCCGACAACAACAACATCCCATTTCTCTCGAAGCTTTATCGTTCGGATCAACCCTCGTTCCATTCTTTAACCGGTTAGTGTTATGTTATTGTTTGATTTCGTTTTGGTTGATGTTTGTTATATGATCGAATATATGTTATTCGGGATTTGATAGGATGAACAAACTGTCTGATCACTATAGGGTTTGATATATGCTTGATGTTGATTTAGATGGGTAGGAACCGAATAGAAATAATGTTCATGAAATCGGCACACATGTGTAGTATTCATGGATCAAAATAAGGGTTGATGATGTTATGTGTGACAACTCGAATTTCCGACATTCTCTATTCGCATTTAATGCACGTTGACGTTGACTGTTAAGTCGTTTGACTTGCCTGATTTCGTAACTGTACACTTTGTGATATGATGAGACGTATTATGTTGCATGATTTTGTGTTGATTGTATAATGTGGAACTTGTTATGAAACATAAGCTGTTTAAGATTTGAACAACCCGACGAAACACAAGAGTGTTTCGCCATAACCCATCCCGACGAAACAGAATGTGTTTCGCCATATACCTCTCGACGAAACAGAAGTCTGTTTCGCCGGCCCTTGATTCGCCAAAGCCCATGTCGGGCCCAGAACGTTATTCTGAGTATATTCACGTAAAACAACATCACTTTTACACTTTCTATCAAAACAACCGAAACCCTAGAGCTCTCTCACTGTGACGGCAAACTAGAACCCACCGGAAAACCTTGTGCGATCAAACCATCATTTCGGTTAGTAAATTTATGTGTCTTGTATGATCGCTCATCCATGTATGTGTTTATGTGTCATGTGATTCTGCTTTGATGATGTGTATTGTAATCGATACGTGTTAAAGCTTAGGGTTCTTGTTATGATGATGATGATATAGATTTCGTTATGAATGTTGCAATCGGATATAAATAGTTTCATGTGGAACTAGATACGATTGAATAATTGGTTCTGGAATGGTGTTAATCTGATCTGGTTAGCATCTTGTTAGGGTTCGGTGATATGATGTTGTATGTTAATCGATATGTTGTATACGTAAGCTAGGGTTCATGCTAGACGTTAAAGAAACCCGAGGATTATGCTATGATGATGTACGATGATTCTGTGTTGAATGATTTCTGCATGATTGATAATATTGATGTCGGCTGTTAGTGATGATTAGGGTTTCTGCATGTAACTGTACTGACGTAACTGAACTGTCCGACGAAACAGAACTCTCGGCGAAACAGAATGTGTTTCGCCAAGGGTAGTCGACGAATCAGAAGTTCTGTTTCGCCAAGGGACACCTCGACGAAACAAATGTGTTTCGCCAATATTGTGTTTCGTCAATATGTGTTTCGCCAAACTGTGTTTCGCCGACTGAGTAAACTGTTTAGTAATCTGATTCTGTTAAGACTTAATCCAGTTAACTAACTGCTGTTAAATAATAAGCATGATTGGTAGGATTATGTGTTACCTGTTTATACGTGAACAACTTGAACACAAACTGATTTTTGTATACGTGCATACTTTAGGACGTGATTGATTACCTGCGAGCATACACTTAGCATACCGAGCAAGCCAAGGTGAGTTCACACAGCCAAGGCATGGGGTTCCCGGGTGGGAATGGGATTTGATGAATTATTGTGAATACTCATAAAGTAGAACCTAACGATAAGATACAACTAGACTAGTAACACTTTTTGAACTGATCTTCGCACACCTGCCAAGGATTGGCCGCGATATTATGACTGACTTCGCATACCTGCCATAGAATGGCCGCGAACTAAATTTACAAATCTTCGCACACCTGCCTGGAGAGGCCGCGATACAAATAAACCTAGTCTAGAATACTTGGGAAAAACATTCCCCAATATCTTCGCACACCTGCCTGGAGGGCCGCGATGGGAACTAATACGATACATTGTAACGAACGAACATACTACTACTCACGCTATACTATTACTGAACTATTAACTGTGAACTCGCTCAACTAGTTGTTGACTCTCTCTTGCATGCCTTGCAGGACCTTAGGTACATATGGAGCTTGCACAGGGAGGAGCAGGTCGTTGTGGGACATGGATCGATGATGCCATGTTAATTATCTAAACGTTTGAATTTACGATTTACATTGGGTTTACATACTTATGCTTCCGCTACACACTTGTTGATGTTTGGTTTTGAAAACACCTTTCGTATTGATGAATGATTTTTGATTTTTACTTATATGTTCAATATGATTGGTGGCTTGATCCTGGTCAGTCACGCCTCCAAGCGGTGATACTCCGCGTGTGGATTTTGGGGGTGTGACATTATGTTAATTGAGGATATTCGGCTGTGATGTATCATGTTCGAATGATTGATGAGTTGTGGTCAAGAACATGAACTATGTTAATATGTTTAAGTGTGATGATTATTGTTCATGTGTTATTCATAATTAGAGTTCATGAGAAATCGGTTAGAATATGCTTGTTTGATCGATGATTTGCATGATCTAAAACTGTTAATTGTGTAGATTGATTGTGTGTAAAGAAGGAAACTGTTGAATGATATAACTAAATAGCATAAGTTTCGGATATTTAAATTAATAGCACAAGCTTGTCGGTCACACAAGATCAGATCATACAAGTTCTGATCTGATTGCACAAGAGCTGATCGCATAAGCTAGGTACAACAAAACAAGGCACACAGTACTACTAGGTTATGCATGATCACAAAAGATTTGTGGATCGCACAAGACAGTGTCGATCGCACAAGTCTTGGGCCTTACACAATGTTTGGACTTAACATATTATTGGACCGAATGGCCCAAAACCCCGTCACACAAGATGTTCCGGATCGCACAAGTCGTCCGGATCGTACAAGACATCCGGACCGCACAAGATCAACGTATAATATTGTTGGGCCGTGTATATATGTTTGGGCCGGGCTTATGTTGGATTGCACAACATGTTGTGGATCGCACAAGGTTGTGCAGATTGCACAACATGTTGAGCTAAGTATGTTTGGGCTTCATGTGTATGCTAAACAGTTATCGTTTAAAATGTTCTATGTGTATGCCATGTATGCCATGATCGTTACGTGTTCTTGATTTGTTAGATCTGTGTAAACATACGTGCCTTACTTGAACCTAGACCTGACTTGTATGGTAACCATGTTAGGACGTGGTTGACCACTTATAGCTCAAGTAACCTTTTCGTGTATCTGCCGAGCTAATCTAAGGTGAGTTCACACTTTCTACAAAGCATGGGATTCCCAGGGGTTGGGGAATGGGTTAAGGAATATGGATTCCTCGTCCTCCTTGGGTAGGACAGTACGGGTTAAAGAATGTAATTGTAACACCCCAACCCAGAAGGGCTGACGTGTCACAATAACAGTGGTATCATAAACAAAAGTCATAATTCCATTTATTTATTTAACAAGGATACAACCACACGACAACTAAACTTAAGGTTTATATACAAGCGGATACATTCGACTTATTTAACTAACATCTTCAGATTTATTCCTAGGCTTTATTCTTCTCTCTTTTCCCCGCCCAAAGTAACATGCTGACCTGTATATACAAACAAATTTACGGAATGAGCCAAATGCTCAGTACGGAATAATAGGTTCAAATAACAAGTAACGCTTTATATGAAATGTTATCCAGAGGAAACTTTATGCGAAAATGATACGATACAAGTAACGTAATTTCATAATCATATCATATGGATGTACCCATGAGCCAAACTTAAAACGTGACAATACACAGGTAGCTACTCCTGCATAATTATCACACGAGATGGCGAGTTGGCATACCCGCTATCCACCTCCTTAACTTAAATCCTAGGATTGATCCATACGCCTCCTAATAGCCATATGTACCACACTTGTACTTAAGAGACGCCGTGAACTGATCTCTCCGTCACGGGTGGAGCACATGATGTTGATGCCGCAACAACATGCTCGTGGGACACTCCACGAGAAGCAATACTCAGGGTATCAGAGTACAAATGGTCTTATTCACATAACTTATCAAAATATTTTTCATAACAAAACGTAACATATATTGGAACATGCGATAATGAGTACAACTAAACATAATACTATCGCATGACATGAAAGCTAAATCCAATGTTATGAATAGAATAGGAATCCAACGAACTGTCAAATGAATCGATAATCAAAGACGTGAGGAGTTTTAAAAGATATATGAATTTAATGGGTTTATAACAATTTGAATATGAAGCAATAAGGAGTGGGGTAAGGATCCGTACCTTAGAAATTCCAAAGTGATGCTACCTTGTGATAATATTTCAGATTTATACGGCCAGAGTTTAGCCTACTGATTAGCCTTTTAACCTAATTTAAATAACATGCACACAAACTAGGTAAGTAACTTAATACAGCATTTACGATAACTCACGAGATCAAATTCTCACAACGAACGACAAAGTGCTATGCTTAAACATCCATCGGATTCACAACGAAGGATAGAGTATTCCCCGAATTCGGGTGGCACTCAATATCCAGTCGGAATCACAATTAATGACAAAGCATCACCCTAATGTGGGCAGCACTTAAACATCCATCGGATATATTGATCGATCGGACAATGAATCGTAATAGCGATCGAGTTAATACCCTGTTCTGCAGCACCCCGCTATACTTAATTAGTGTTTCGTGTGTGTTAATTGAGTAATTGGACGATATTTCAGAGTGTATTCTGAGTTTCTTCGTCGTTTTTGTGCCCAGATTCAAGTCCCAACATCCTCTATTTATAGGTGAATTTTGAACTTGTCGCGGCCCGCGTGACATTTAACCTATTCTTACGCGGCCCGCGAGACAACTTATTTTATGTATAGGGTTGCCACGTGTGGGACTAGCCTAGCTGAGTCGACAGTTTTTAAAATTTTAACTTCGTCCGCAAGTTATTAAGATAATCGTCAAGTAGGGAATACCCCCCCTGAGTTTTAGGGGCCCTAATCCTGATTCTGAAAATTCTGAAAATTCTAGGGTTTGTACAAAATTACTTGGGTGTCTTAATTAGGATTTCCTATTGGATAATTTATAAATAATAATAATAGTTTTGGTTGATATACAGAAGGATGGATCATAAGATAAATGTTTAGTTTATTATAAATTATTATAATTCTTTTTATTTCTAGAATAATGATTTTGAATTTATGGTCATTACTACTATTACCCCCTTAAAAGAAATTTCGTCCTGGAAATTTTTCAAATAAGAATATAACCTATCGCATAAGTAACAGAAACGGAACTTTCATAGCAGAGTTACTAACTTATATAACAAGAATCTCCTAAACACATATGTGTATATGAAATTCATAATGACTATAATTGTCAATTACCTTACATATGTGCCCTAATGGTCCTCCTATAACGCATCTTAATAAAATATCTTACCGTATGAAAAGTCAATAGAGACTTACAGATAATAGAGTGACTATTGGTACTGATATCTCCTATATAGATATGCTTAATCATAGCTAAGATATATTCACATAAGATAAAGCATAAATGACCGTAAACAGAAACAATTGAACATATATCAAAGAGCAAGATTTACCGTTACTTGACTAAAATTTAGAATAGATTAGGATATAGAGAGCGAATTGATTCTTCAGATTCCCATGTTGCTTCGTGTTCAGAGTGATTTTTCCAGAGGACTTTAACAAACGGAATTACTTTCCTACGCATAACCCTTTCTTGTCGATCTAAGATGGCTTCTGGTTCCTCTTCGTAGGACAAATCTTCGTGAATTGTATTTAACGGATAACTAATGACATGGAGTGGATGATAATTATATCCTCTTAACGAGGAGACATGAAAAACGTTATGAACGTGAGAGAGCTGAGGTGGTAGAGCCAGTCGATATGACACTTCTCCAATTCTTTCAAGGATTTCAAACGGACCGATGAAACGGGGACTAAGCTTCCCTTTAATTCCAAATCTACGAACGCCACGCCAAGGTGATACCTTTAAGAAAACGTGGTCGCCAATTTTAAATTCGAGTGGTCGCCTATCTTGATCTGCATAGCTCTTTTGTCTGCTTTGAGCTTCTTTCAGTTTTTCTCGTGCCATAGTGACTTTTTCATTTGTAATCTGAACTAGTTCTGGCCCTTCAATAAGCTTTTCTCCAACTTCATCCCAGCATATTGGTGCTCGACATTTCCGACCATACAAAAGCTCAAAAGGTGCCATGCCAATACTTGCTTGCCAACTATTGTTGTAAGCGAACTCAACAAGACATAGATATTCATCCCAGTTTCCAGACAATTCAAGTGCACATGCTCGGAGCATGTCTTCCAAGGTTTGAATCGTGCGTTATGACTGCCCATCTGTTTGTGGATGGAAAGCCGTACTAAACTTCAGTCGTGTACCCCAAGCTGCCTGAAAACCTTTCCAAAATCGTGAGGTGAAACGTGGGTCTCTATCGGAAACAATGGAAGATGGTGTGCCATGGAGTCTAATAATTTCTTGAAGAAATATTTCAGATAACTTATTAACCAAAAATCCTTGTTGAATCGGTAGAAAATGTGCTGACTTTGACAATCTATCGACAACAACCCGTACAACATCATTCTTCTTGAAAGTCTTAGGCAAACCGGTAACAAAATCCATTGTGATCTCATCCCATTTCCATATGGGAATATCCAATGGCTGCAACAGACCGCTTGCTCGTTTGTGTTCAATTTTCACTTGTTGGCAAGTGAGACATTTACTTACGTATCGAGCAACGTCTTCCTTCATACCATTCCACCAGAAATTCTGTCTTAAGTCTCGATACATCTTGGTAGATCCTGGGTGAATTGAAAATGGTGAGCTGTGAGCTTCGGTTAACAATGACTCACGAAGGGTGGAGTCATCGGGTACACAAAGTCTTTTACCGCACCAAATCACCCCATGATGGTCTATACGAAATTCAGATTGCTTACCCACCTCAAGATTTTGCACAATTGCCCAAAGTTCTCCATCTTGCTTCTGTGCATCTTTGATCCGTGATATGAGGTCGGGTTCAATCTGCATTCTAGCTAGATATCCATCAGATTTACTAACCTGAAGCCAAATGTTCATTCTTTCGAGATCCCTCCTAATACGAGGCTGAATTTGTAAGCAAGATATAGTCCCGGAATTCTTTCGGCTCAACGCGTCAGCTACAACATTGGCTTTGCCTGGATGGTATTGAATATTTGCGTCGTAATCTTTTAAAAGTTCTAACCACCTTCTTTGCCTCATATTTAGCTCTTTTTGGGTGAATATGTACTTGAGGCTCTTATGGTCGGTAAAAATGTCACAACTTTCACCATACAGATAGTGTCGCCAAATCTTAAGTGCAAAGAGGACTGCGGCTAGTTCTAAATCATGTGTAGGGTAGTTAACTTCATAAGGCTTTAACTGACGGGAGGCATAAGCGATAACCTTCCCATGTTGCATTAGCACACAACCTAATCCTTTCTTTGAGGCATCACTATAGACTTGGTAACCTCCTGATCCAGAAGGGAGAGCGAGTATCGGAGAGGATACGAGTCGTTTCTTCAATTCTTCAAAGCTTTTCTCTTGTTCCTCATTCCATGAGTACTTCACCCCTTTCCTTAGGAGTTTTGTGAGTGGTAAAGCAATTACCGAGAATCTTTCAACAAATCTTCGGTAATAGCCAGCAAGACCCAAAAAAACTTCGTATTTCGGTAACAGAAGTGGGTCTTGGCCATTTTGTAATAGCTTCAACCTTTTTTGGGTCTACCATAATTCCCTCGGCTGATATGACATGACCTAGAAATGCCACTTGGCTAAGCCAAAAGTCACATTTGGAAAACTTAGCGTACAACTTCTCATGCCGCAAGGTTCCAAGTACTGCATGTAGATGTGCTTCATGCTCTTCACGACTCTTGGAATATACCAGAATGTCATCGATAAAAACAATTACGAATTTGTCTAGGAATTTGTGAAATACGCGATTCATCAAATCCATGAAGACTGCGGGTGTGTTAGTTAGCCCAAAGGGCATAACCAAAAATTCGTAATGACCATATCGAGTACGAAAGGCGGTCTTGGGAACATCATCATTTTTGATCTTTAGCTGATGGTATCCGGACCTCAGGTCGATTTTTGAAAAGAACTGAGCCCCCTGAAGTTGATCAAAGAGATCATCAATGCGAGGCAGAGGATACTGATTACGAATAGTAATCTTGTTCAGCTCTCGGTACTCAATACATAAACGCATACTACCGTCTTTCTTTTTCACAAATAAGACCGGAGCACCCCAAGGTGAAACACTGGGTCTTATGAATCCTAAATCTAACAATTCTTGCAATTGTTCCTTCAAATCCTTCAGTTCCATTGGAGCCATACGGTATGGAGCTTTAGAAATAGGTTCGGCACCAGGGATCAAGTCGATGGTGAATTCTACTTGACGGTCGGGTGGTAATCCTGGTAGTTCATCCGGAAATACATCAGGATATTTACGAACAACAGGATGGCTATCGATACTATTAACACTAGCAGAAGTATCCTTAACCGATGCTAGGAATCCAGCACAGCTGTTTGCTATGAATTTTCGAGCTTTGAATACGGAGATAATTTTAAGAGATTTATGAGCTTGAGCTCCCTGATATATAATATCAGGATGATGAAGATCATCGAAAATAACACGGCGAGAATGACAATCTATAGTTACGCGATGTCGAGACAACCAATCTATTCCTAGAATAACATCAAAGTCACACATATCTATTGGAAATAGGTCTGCCTTACACACAATAGATTCAATACGAATCGGACAATCTTTATATACGTAAGTGATTACGGATGAATTTTCCATGGGAGTGGAAATGGTTAAAGTATGATTTAAGAGAGTTGATCTTATCGGAAGGTACTTGGTAAACGAGTGGGATACTAAAGAATGAGTCGCTCCTGTATCGAATAACACATAGATACTATGTTTACCAAGCTGAAGGGTTCCCGACACAGTACCTGGGACATTAGCAGCATCAGTAGCAGAAAGTGCGAAAACTCTTCCTCCAACATTGGGTGGTGTAACATTTGGTCGGTTATCCTTCCTAGTGTCTTTCTTTGTACACTCCTTGATCATGTGTCCAGTTTGGCCACATCTAAAGCATGCTCCTGTACCTCGGTGACATACGCCCTGATGTCGCTTACCACAAGTATTACATAGAGGATATGTAATCTGATTCGGATTTACATGTTGATTCAGTGGTTGAGCTCTACTAGGTTCTGCATACAACTGAATCTGGTTTTGAGCAGGCCTCGGGTTTTGCAGTCTAGGTTGCCATGGACATGCCTGATTTCCAGAGTTTTGATTTCCTTGCACTTTGCGGTCTTGATGCTGTGGCGTAGTGGATGATTGGCCGATTTCCTGCTTAATTTGTCCTTCCCTATTTCTCTTCTTATTATCCCCAGTTCGAGATAAAAATTCTTTCCTTTCGAACTCAAAAGTTTTGATTGCATCAGCAACTTCGGTGATATCCTTAAATTTCATATACATGATCGACTTCCTAATTCGATCATTGACTGCCCACTTGCATTTTTCTGCCTGGACTTCTGCTGATCCTGCAGCTTCTCCTACAATACTAGCCAACCTTGAAAATCTAGTAATGAACTCAGAGGCTGGTTCATCACTTCCCTGTCGAATCACTGCATACTCCCTGATATAAGCTTCTTTATCAGCGATAGAAAAATACTTGTCGTAAAAGATGGTACGAAAGTCGACCCATGAAAGATTAGCGTCGAAATCATCCCCTCCTTTGACTTGCTTATATCCTTCCCACCAAGTTTGTGCGTCATCTTCAAGTTTGTAGGTAGCCAGTCAAACTTTGTATTGCTCCGGAACTCCAAGAACTCCGAAGATCTTTTCAACATGAGCTATCCAGTTTCTTGCTTCGACTGGATTATTAGCTTGACTAAAGGATTTCGGCTTTTGTTTTTGGAATTTAGCGATCCATATGTCTATACTATAGGTAGTATGGTTCGTGGTATTCTCACGAATTTCTTCACCAGAGATTGGATTCGTGTTATTGCGTTCTGGATGACGAGTTTGTTGAATAAAGGCCTCAGCTGTTTGAGCAACCAGGTTTGGAAGCAACCCGACAACAGCCTGGTTGATAGCATTAATTACGTTTGGATCAACTGGAGTCTCATTCGAAGAAGTGTTGTTACGTACATGGTTAGTACGAGTACTCCTACGTAGCGGACGACGAGGAGGCATCTATAAGAATAGACATAGGAGTTAAACCAAATAAGAGACCAAGTTGAATCCTATCATAGATATCTACCCATTCCTCACAGGTTTTTAATTACTATTTTCAAGTTTTCTACAGGAAAGAGCCTTTGCTCTGATACCATAGCTGTAACACCCCAACCCAGAAGGGCTAACGTGTCACAATAACAGTGGTATCATAAACAAAAGTCATAATTCCATTTATTTATTTAACAAGGATACAACCACACGACAACTAAACTTAAGGTTTATATACAAGCGGATACATTCGACTTATTTAACTAACATCTTCAGATTTATTCCTAGGCTTTATTCTTCTCTCTTTTCCCCGCCCAAAGTAACATGCTGACCTGTATATACAAACAAATTTACGGAATGAGCCAAATGCACAGTATGGAATAATAGGTTCAAATAACAAGTAACGCTTTATATGAAATGTTATCCGGAGGAAACTTTATGCGAAAATGATACGATACAAGTAACGTAATTTCATAATCATATCATATGGATGTACCCATGAGCCAAACTTAAAACGTGACAATACACAGGTAGCTACTCCTGCATAATTATCACATGAGATGGCGAGTTGGCATACCCGCTATCCACCTCCTTAACTTAAATCCTAGGATCGATCCATACGCCTCCTAATAGCCATATGTACCACACTTGTACTTAAGAGACGCCGTGAACTGATCTCTCCGTCACGGGTGGAGCACATGATGTCGATGCCGCAACAACATGCTCGTGGGACACTCCACGAGAAGCGATACTCAGGGTATCAGAGTACAAATGGTCTTATTCACATAACTTATCAAAATATTTTTCATAACAAAACGTAACATATATTGGAACATGCGATAATGAGTACAACTAAACATAATACTATCGCATGACATGAAAGCTAAATCCAATGTTATGAATAGAATAGGAATCCAACGGACTGTCAAATGAATCGATAATCAAAGATGTGAGGAGTTTTAAAAGATATATGAATTTAATGGGTTTATAACAATTTGAATATGAAGCAATAAGGAGTGGGGTAAGGATCCGTACCTTAGAAATTCCAAAGTGATGCTACCTTGTGATAATATTTCAGATTTATACGGACAGAGTTTAGCCTACTGATTAGCCTTTTAACCTAATTTAAATAACATGCACACAAACTAGGTAAGTAACTTAATACAGCATTTATGATAACTCACGAGATCAAATTCTCACAACGAACGACAAAGTGCTATGCTTAAACATCCATCGGATTCACAACGAAGGACAGAGTATTCCCCGAATTCGGGTGGCACTCAATATCCAATCGGAATCACAATTAATGACAAAGCATCACCCTAATGTGGGCAGCACTTAAACATCCATCGGATATATTGATCGATCGGACAATGAATCGTAATAGCGATCGAGTTAATACCCTGTTCTGCAGCACCCCGCTATACTTAATTAGTGTTTCGTGTGTGTTAATTGAGTAATTGGACGATATTTCAGAGTGTATTCTGAGTTTCTTCGTCGTTTTTGTGCCCAGATTCAAGTCCCAACATCCTCTATTTATAGGTGAATTTTGAACTTGTCGCGGCCCGCGTGACATTTAACCTATTCTTACGCGGCCCGCGAGACAACTTATTTTATGTATAGGGTTGCCACGTGTGGGACTAGCCAAGCTGAGTCGACAGTTTTTAAAATTTTAACTTCGTCCGCAAGTTATTAAGATAATCGTCAAGTAGGGAATACCCCCCCTGAGTTTTAGGGGCCCTAATCCTGATTCTGAAAATTCTGAAAATTCTAGGGTTTGTACAGAATTACTTGGGTGTCTTAATTAGGATTTCCTATTGGATAATTTATAAATAATAATAATAGTTTTGGTTGATATACAGAAGGATGGATCATAAGATAAATGTTTAGTTTATTATAAATTATTATAATTCTTTTTATTTCTAGAATAATGATTTTGAATTTATGGTCATTACAGTAATTCCTCGTCCTCTTGGACAGTTTAAATCTCACTAGACCAAAACTCTATCACGAAGTCCCTCCTTTTATATCGACTTAATCGCCGGGCCAATGGCGAGCGGGTCATTACTTAGATAGCGCTATTTTGGTCTGACAAGCCTCACACCGTGCCGCAGAGGATGGGCGTGAACTAATGGATCTGGGCACGTCAATGATGATAGACATTGACGCGAAGGGCACATAAACATGACTAAAGTCAGTGGTCGATATGGTAACGAGTCTAGTAGTATAAACATGGGGTAGCCCCCACGGCTAGATTACCAGAGTAAATGGGATAAACAAATCACGTTTTCAACCTTGGGGTAACCCCCACGGCAGAGATGCCAGTTAAAGGAAACTGTTTTTGGAACAACTTAAAACAAACACCCAACTGTGAACTCGCTTAACTTTGTTGTTGACTCGTTACTACATGCTTTGCAGGTCATTAGGTACTTAGCTGGAGCTTGCAATGGGAAGAGTCGTTGTGGGACATGGAATGTTGAGTTCCATGTGGAACATTTGAACTTTTAAAACTTATGATTTGGTTTTACAACTTTATGCTTCCGCTGATACCTGAATTTGGTTTATTTATTTTGGACGCCAATTATAGTGTGTTTGGTTTATCTTTATTATATTACATTGTTCAATATGATTGGTGGCTTGATCCTGGTCAGTCACGCCTCCATGCGGTGATACTCCGCATGTGGATTTTTGGGGTGTGACAGATTGGTATCAGATCCATTGGTTATAGTGAACTTGGTTTTAAAAAGGGAAAAGCTTTATGACAAAACCAGACTATAACCTGTACAGTGCTCAATGATCCACAACGACGCTTCACTCCACTTGCAAGGCTCGACACTATAGGTGATATAATTTATGTTTATATTGCCTACTTGCTAGATTCATAGTATGTTGCTCATGGTATGCTTAGTTAGTATATCAACTGTTTCTTGAACTTTGTGTGCTTACTCTCTTCTGTCACTCCACGTTTACACACATGCGCGACACTTTCCTTACTTGTATTTTCTTCGATGTGAAGATCATGAGTGGACGCCTGAACTTAACTCAAGCCCAGCTGACGGCTTTGATCAATGAACAAGTTGCTGCGGTACTTGCAGCCGCTCAGGCAGGAGGTATACCCTGCCATTACAACTCACTCTAGGATCTCTAGGTCCTACTCTCGTGAACCAACCTTTGTGTTAAACTTTGTCCTTTCTTACTCTCACGGCAGGTCAACCTGCACAGCCTCCCGTGTGCACTTTCAAGACCTTTATGGACTGTCGACCTAGTACCTTTAGTGGTACCGAAGGAGCTGTAGGTCTCCTCCACTGGTTTAAGAAGCTCGAATCTATCTTCGAGATGTGTTAATGCCCTGAGGCTCGCAGGGTGAAATATGCTACTGGTACTCTTGAGGGTATAGCGCTCACGTGGTGGAACGCTCAAGTCCAAATGCTGGGGTTAGTTGCTGCTAACGCCACCCCGTGGAACGATTTCAAGGAATTGATCAAGGAAGAATACTGCAGTCGTGACGACATTCACAAGCTGGAGGTAGAGTTTTTCAACTTGAAAATGACGGGGTCAGAAATTGAAGCGTACACTAAAAGATCAAACGAGTTGGCTATCCTGTATCCTACTATGGTAGACCCTCCCATCAAATGTATCGAACTGTATCTCAAGGTTTTAGTGCCAGAGATTCAAAGTCACGTGACCTCAGCAAATCTTGGCACCATTCAGCAGATCATCAAGTTGGCTCATCGTCTCACGGATCAGGCGGTGGAGCAGAACAGGTTACCAAAGCGTATTAGTGCTACTACTTCTGATACTCCCAGCGACAACAAGCGTAAATGGGATGGAACTTCAAGCAAAGGTTCAACTTCTGTTCAGTCTCAGTCTCAGCAGAGAAGGACTGATGACTACAAAAGCCCTAGTCAGCAATCATCGGGTAATCAAAGTCAAGGAGGGTACAGGGGAATTCACCCCAAATGCAATCGCTGTAACCTACACCACAGCGGGCCATGCACCAGGAGTAACTGTCATAGGTACAACAAGCCAGGCCACGCCGCAAAGGATTGCAGAAGTTTACGCCCCGCGAATCAGAATCGTCAACAGCAACCCCCACAAAATCAACGCCAGCAGCAGCAGCAAGGTATCAACAGAGGGTGCTTTCAGTGTGGAGCTGAAGGACACTTCAAGAGAGATTGTCCCCAACTGAACCAGAATCAGAACAACAACAATAATAACAATCAGGGGAATGGAAACAACAGGGGTAACAACGGCAATGGTGCCTGGGGTCGTGTTTTTGTGATTGGACAAGGTGATGCAAGGAACGATCCCAACGTCGTGACGGGTAAGTTACTACTGGACGACTTTTATGTTACTGTTTTATTTGATTCGGGTGCCGATACTAGCTACGTGTCCTTAGAAGTTAGTCAAATGCTTAAGCGTACCCCAACACTTTTGAACACCAAGCACACTGTAGAGCTAGCTAATGGTAAGAGTTTAGAGGCCACACACGTAGTCAAGGGTTGTAATCTTGTTCTTGCGGGTCACACCTTCTCTATCGACCTCATTCCTATCGTTCTGGGTAGTTTTGACGTTGTCATTGGGATGGATTGGTTATCCCAACACCGAGCAGAGATTCTTTGCAATGAGAAGATTGTTCGTATTCCTCGTTCAGGTGATGAACCTCTCATGATTCGTGGCGACAAAAGGGGTGCTGTTGAGAGCATCATCTCCTTCCTTAAGGCCCAGAAGTGTTTACGAAAGGGTCACACTGCTATTTTGGCTCTCGTTACTGATACCTCGATGAAGGAGAAGAAGATAGAAGATTTTCCGATTGTGCGTGACTTTCCTGAGGTATTCCCTGAGGAATTACCTGGTCTTCCGCCTCATCGACAAGTCGAGTTTCAAATCGAGCTGGCTCCTGGAGCAGCGCCCATAGCTCGAGCACCCTATCGTCTAGCCCCATCAGAATTGGAAGAACTGTCCGCGCAACTACAAGAGCTTTTGAATAAGGGTTTTATTCGTCCTAGTTCTTCTCCTTGGGGAGCTCCAGTAATATTTGTGAAGAAGAAAGATGGTACTTTCAGAATGTGTATTGACTACCGCGAACTCAACAAGGTGACGGTGAAGAATCGTTATCCTCTTCCACGTATTGATGACCTGTTCGACCAGCTGCAAGGGTCGAGCTACTATTCGAAGATTGATATGAGGTCGGGCTACCATCAACTGAGAGTCCGGGACGAGGACGTCTCCAAAACAGCCTTTAGAACACGCTACGACCACTACGAGTTTCTGGTCATGCCTTTCAGACTGACAAACGCACCTGCGGTTTTCATGGACCTTATTAATAGAGTGTGCAAACCTTACCTGGATAAGTTTGTTATTGTATTCATTGATGACATCCTGATCTATTCTAAGAGTCAGGAGGAGCACGAGCAGCATCTACGACTTATTTTGGAACTACTTCAAACAGAGCAACTGTATGCAAAGTTCTCGAAATGCGACTTCTGGCTTCGTGAAGTCCATTTCCTAGGCCACGTGGTAAACAAGGATGGGATTCACGTTGATCCATCAAAAGTTGACTCGATCAAGAACTGGCCTGCACCTAGTACAACAACAGAAATCCGCCAATTCTTGGGTTTGGCAGGTTACTACAAAAGGTTTATCAAGGATTTCTCCAAGGTCGCGCACCCTCTCACTTCGTTAACTCAGAAGGGTGTCATCTATCATTGGGGTGATGCACAGGAATCAGCATTCCAGCACTTAAAGGATAGACTTTGTAGCGCACCTATTCTTTCATTGCCAGAGGGCACAGACGATTTTGTGGTTTATTGCAACGCGTCAATTCAGGGTCTTGGTTGTGTATTGATGCAACGGGATAAAGTCATTGCTTACGCCTCGCGTCAACTTAATATTCACGAAAGGAATTACACTACGCATGATTTGGAGCTGGGAGCTGTTGTTTTCGCACTCAAGATATGGAGACATTACCTGTACGGTACCAGGTGCACCATTTACACCGATCACAGGAGTCTCGAGCATATCTTCAAGCAAAAGGAGTTAAACATGCGTCAACGACGATGGGTCGAGCTTTTGAATGACTACGAATGTGCCATCAAGTACCATCCAGGCAAGGCCAATGCTGTGGCCGACGCTCTCAGCCGAAAAGATACTACACCTAGGCGTGTGTGAGCATTACAACTTACCATCCAGTCTAGTCTTCCTGCACAGATACGAGATGCTCAGGTAGAAGCATTGAAACCAGAAAACGTCAGGGCTGAAGCCCTACGTGGCTCAAGGCAACGGTTAGAACAAAAGGAAGACGGCGCCTACTACGTAACAGGACGCATTTGGGTCCCACTCTATGGCAACTTAAGAGAACTTGTAATGGATGAAGCACACAAGTCTCGATACTCAGTACATCCTGGTTCGGATAAGATGTACCACGATCTCAGAACTACGTATTGGTGGCCTAGCATGAAAGCTCACATAGCAACTTACGTTAGCAAATGTCTGACTTGTGTGAGAGTCAAGACTGAATATCAGAAACCATCGGGCCTACTCCAACAACCAGAGATACCACAATGGAAATGGGAGCAAATTTCCATGGATTTTGTTACTGGCCTGCCTAGATCTCAACGTGGAAATGATACTATTTGGGTGATCGTGGATCGACTCACAAAGTCTGCACACTTCTTGGCTATCAAGGAAACAGACAAGTTCTCTACTTTAGCAGACGTTTACCTTAAGGAAGTTGTCTCGAGGCACGGGGTGCCAACCTCTATTATCTCTGATCGTGATGCACGTTTTACTTCAGAACTGTGGCAAGCAATGTTCAAATCTTTTGGCTCTCATTTAGACATGAGCACCGCTTATCATCCACAGACGGATGGGCAGTCTGAACGCACCATCCAAACCCTTGAAGACATGCTTAGGGCATGTGTGATTGACTTTGGCAACGGCTAGGAAAAGCATCTGCCACTAGTGGAATTTTCTTATAATAACAGCTACCACACCAGTATCCAAGCCACTCCGTTTGAGGCACTGTACGGGCGTAAGTGCCGATCACCTCTTTGTTGGGCAGAAGTTGGCGACAGCCAAATCACTGGCCCAAAACTTGTGGTAGACACAACAGAAAGGATTGCTCAAATACGACAACGAATGGCGGCAGCTCGTGACCGTCAGAAAAGCTATGCTAATAAGCGCAGGAAACCGCTCGAGTTCCAGGTTGGGGATCGAGTGCTACTCAAAGTCTCACCTTGGAAAGGTGTTGTTCATTTTGGCAAACGAGGCAAACTTAACCCATGATATGTTGGACCTTTCGAAATCATAGAGAAAATAGGCAAAGTGGCCTACAAACTAAATCCACCAGCAGAACTCAGTGGAGTTCACAACGTATTTCACGTGTCGAATCTGAAGAAGTGTCTGTCAGATGAGACCCTCATAGTTCCTTTAAAGGAGCTCACCTGGGAACGCGAAGACCAAATGAAACAAAAGTATCCCCAATTGTTCGCAAACAGTACAACCACTATAGAGGTTGAAGCTACTGCGTAATTTCGGGATGAAATTCCAAACCAACGGGGGAAGGATGTGACTCCCTAGGAAAACCAGGAAAACCATGCAACTTAACTAGCTTCCTCAGTGAGTAAGTACCAAATTTCGGGACGAAATTTCTTTCAACTTGGGGATACTGTGACAACTCGTGTTTCAAACCTCTCTTTATACTTGATGTAACCAGTGGGAACGTTATGTGATTATATGAATTTGGTTGATTAATTGAATGTTATGTTATGTGTTTATGTGTAACGATTGTATGTATACAAAACGAACCGATCGCACAATTCTAACTCGATCGCATAAGCCCACTCGGGCCACATTCTTGTACTCGAACCATAAGGGCAGCCCATGAAGGGTTCGGCCCACTCCCCTTAGTTCGAATAACACATAGGGTGTTAGTATAAATCCCACACTTTACCTAATCACACAAAGTTTACAAAACCCTACTCTATTTTCCTTCTCTCTCGAAGCCGACGGCAACAACATCCCATCTCTCTCGAAGCTTTATCGTTCGGATCAACCCTCGTTCCATTCTTTAACCGGTTAGTGTTATGTTATTGTTTGATTTCGTTTTGGTTGATGTTTGTTATATGATCGAATATATGTTATTCGGGATTTGATAGGATGAACAAACTGTCTGATCACTATAGGGTTTGATATATGCTTGATGTTGATTTAGATGGGTAGGAACCGAATAGAAATAATGTTCATGAAATCGGCACACATGTGTAGTATTCACGGATCAAAATAAGGGTTGATGATGTTATGTTGATTGAGGATATTCGGCTGTGATGTATCATGTTCGAATGATTGATGAGTTGTGGTCAAGAACATGAACTATGCTAATATGTTTAAGTGTGATGATTATTGTTCATGTGTTATTCATAATTAGAGTTCATGAGAAATCGGTTAGAATATGCTTGTTTGATCGATGATTTGCATGATCTAAAACTGTTAATTGTGTAGATTGATTGTGTGTAAAGAAGGAAACTGTTGAATGATATAACTAAATAGCATAAGTTTCGGATATTTAAACTAATCGCACAAGCTTGTCGGTCGCACAAGATCAGATCATACAAGTTCTGATCTGATTGCACAAGAGCTGATCGCATAAGCTAGGTACAACAAAACAAGGCACACAGTACTACTAGGTTATGCATGATCGCACAAGATTTGTGGATCGCGCAAGACAGTGTCGATCGCACAAGTCTTGGGCCTTACACAATGTTTGGACTTAACATATTATTGGACCGAATGGCCCAAAACCCCGTCACACAAGATGTTCCGGATCGCACAAGTCGTCCGGATCGCACAAGACATCCGGACCGCACAAGATCAACGTATATTATTGTTGGGCCGTGTATATATGTTTGGGCCGAGCTTATGTTGGATCGCACAACATGCTGTGGATCGCACAAGGTTGTGCTGATCGCACAACATGTTGGGCCAAGTATGTTTGGGCTTCATGTGTATGCTAAACAGTTATCGTTTAAAATGTTCATGTGTATGCTAAACAGTTATCGTTTAAAATGGGTTAAGGAATATGGATTCCTCGTCCTCCTTGGGTAGGACAGTATGGGTTAAGGAATGTAATTCCTCGTCCTCTTGGACAGTTTAAATCTCACTAGACCAAAACTCTATCACGAAGTCCCTCCTTTTATATCGACTTAATCGCCGGGCCAATGGAGAGCGGGTCATTAGTTAGATAGCGCTATTTAGGTCTGATAAGCCTCACACCGTGCCGTAGAGGACGGGCGTGAACTAATGGATCTGGGCACGTCAATGATGATAGACATTGACGCTAAGGGCACATAAACATGACTAAAGTCAGTGGTCGATATGGTAACGAGTCTAGTAGTATAAACATGGGGTAGCCCCCACGGCTGGATTGCCAGAGTAAATGGGATAAACAAATCACGTTTTCAACCTTGGGGTAACCCCCACGGCAGAGATGCCAGTTAAAGGAAACTGTTTTTGGAACAACTTAAAACAAACACCCAACTGTGAACTCGCTCAACTTTGTTGTT
Source organism: Helianthus tuberosus (assembly GCA_030545235.1). Taxonomy (NCBI): domain Eukaryota; kingdom Viridiplantae; phylum Streptophyta; class Magnoliopsida; order Asterales; family Asteraceae; genus Helianthus; species Helianthus tuberosus. Next base: position 89,669,511 of record CM060418.1, on the reverse strand, counting down.
GACTCGTTACTACATGCTTTACAGGTTATTAGGTACTTAGCTGGAGCTTGCATGGGGAAGAGTCGTTATGGGACATGGAATGTTGAGTTCCATGTGGAACATTTGAACTTTTAAAACTTATGATTTGGTTTTACAACTTTATGCTTCCGCTGATACCTGAATTTGGTTTATTTATTTTGGACACCAATTATATTGTGTTTGGTTTATCTTTATTATATTACATTGTTCAATATGATTGGTGGCTTGATCCTGGTCAGTCACGCCTCCAAGCGGTGATACTCCGCATGTGGATTTTGGGGGTGTGACATAAGAACTACTTATCATACAACTACTTAAACAACGTGACCATAAGGTATAACCTTGGAAGGTTATTCCCTATACAACTATGGTCACCTAATGAGTTTGGTCAGATCCTAATGATCGACCAAATGGGTCGGGTTCGAAAGTATAAGCGATTGATTAGATCGCTTACCCTTACGACCCTAGACAAGCACAAATCTAAAAGAGTGACGAGCTAAACATGCTAGAACATGTTTACTTAAGTTAGAAAACAGGTTTGGTATCAAAACAAACGGTGTTGATACTCTAGATTAGTTTGGTTACAAAATACGCGAGAACACGCATTTTGGCCGAAAGTACGACTCGTCTCTGAGCCTAGATAACGTGGTAATCAGTAGGTATAGTCACTAGGGACTATGACTATCGTGATTACGCTCACGTTATGAAGTTCAAACGAACTTTGCATTGACCATAAACTGGTCAATGCAGAAAGTCAAACGTAGTTTGACTTTAACGCTAAAACGAATGAAAAGAACGAAAGAGTAATTACAGAGGGTCCCCGCAAGTATTTGATCCGATTCTCTCTCAGGTAGGAAGCATGCACTTCCACTTAGAGAGCATGAATCAGATTCAAATTGTGAGTTTTGCAAATGAGAATGGAGGGGTATATATAGTTTTTGTACAACCATTAAGATCGTTTCTTGAAAACCGAGATTCAATCCTGGCCGTACACATCGAGCCCACTGTTTTAGAAAACCAAGGGAGCCCCTAGAAATGCCCCAAAACCATGTACAAAGGTGCCCAACAGCTGGATCAAGCTGGAAACAACATTCTGAAGAACTGGGACCTACTTACGGACCGCAAGAGTATGTGCATATGGTCCGTAAGGACCCTGCAGGTCAGCCAACTTTCGAAAATTGCAGAACAGGCCCCTGTGCGCGTATCGTCGTGTTTTGGCACTTCTAACACCCGTCAAACCCATTTTTAAGCTCCCTAAGGATGTTAAAGCATAGGGAACTTGGAACATACTCAAAAATATGTCGGATGTCGGTTCGTTTGGCCGTACGGTTGCGTTGTTCGGTTAATTACGACGGAAGTCGTAACGGACGCGTGTACGATCCAAATTGCGCGACGAATGGATTTTTATCATGCCAAACACTAAAATAAAATATTTTAATGCTTACATAAATTTTTGGATGTCCGGATGTATTCAGAACGTAAGTTATGCGCGAAAATGCAAACTTATGCAATTTTTGACGCTTTTAGTCCCTGAATGAGCATAAAGTTTATTTTAGCACACCGAACTCCTTAAAGCCTATTCCTAAGCTATGTAAAGGGTATTTAGGGTGTGTTTAACTTATAATCATGTTTCGGAATGTTCGTTACAGTTCAATTTGGCATACTTTCGCAGTTTGTCAATTTTAGTCCCTGTAAGCGAATTAACTTGATTTTGCCATACCAAAGCCTTCTAAACTTATTTCTAAGTTATGTAAAGGTTATTTAAGGTATGTTAAGCATAAATTGATGTTCCAGAGTATTTTTCACATTAAACTGATTACGTTTACGTATCAGTTTGCGTATAACTCTCCAGAAAGCGATATAGAGTTTGAAATTGAATATAAGTCAAAACATGAAAAACAGCAAAACATAACAAACAAACATTGGAATCAAATAACTTTATTTCATTGATAACTGAACTGTTTACAATGATTACAAGCACAGATGTCACACATGGGCCATTGTTCGACCTTAGCCGCTCCGGCGAATGCGAACATGTGGTCGTCCGGGTCGGACGTACCATCATAGAATTTCAACGTGGGGGGCATTTTTAACTTGGCCGGGAGTGGGGCATTAACGATCCACAGCGTGAACTTCGACTGAGAAGTCATAGACGTGGGATGATACGGCATGATGAGCTCCTGATCCTGAGGGTTTAAACCCATAGATCCCATAGATCCAGAGGTGAAAGCTCCAACGGAGACGGGGTTAGCCCCTAGATAGACATTGCTGAACAAGTTCGTGCGGAGACTCTGCAACATCTCTTCTCGTTGCTGCTGCTGCTGTAACTGTCGTAGCAAATCAGCATTCTGCAGGAGGAAAGCATTGTCAAAAGTAGGCAATGGTGTAGCAACTGGAGCAGTAACCGAGAGCGTGGTGACAGAGCTCGCGATTACAGAACTTGCAGCTGGAGGTGCCGACGCTGACCCTATCGAAGCCGCTGCGGCAGCAACTTCTGTTGATGCAATTGTGGAGGCAGCGCTTCCTTCCCATATGTCGTTGTAAGACGGGAAAGTGTTTGTTGGAGCAGCTGTTGTGGATTCCATGACTTGGAATAAACAGAATTAGCAAAGTGAATTGAGTGAATTCGAGGGGATGGCGCCACTAAAGACTCAGAACCAGTTGGTCCGACCTGGTCAGAGCAGAGCTTCAGATGATCTGGCAAGAACCTGCAAGATCACAAGGAAACAAGCACACCGTTAGCCTCGTCACAGGGAGGGGGGCCTCTCTGTGACCAAGCTCGGGCATGAGAATAAGTATTTGTGAGGTGGAAATAGGTCAGGGAGAGAGAGAGGAGAGTTTAGAGAGAGAGAGTAGCGATTACCCCTTTTTGGAAGTCTAAGTGTGGTATTTATAGTCTTTGGGTATGCTGACATGGCGAGTTAGTTAGGGTCGGACCAGTCACTGTCATGGCGGTTATGGCTGTGGGGCCCAGTTAGTTATGGCATACTAGTGTATTTGGTCATTCCGTCTATGGCATGAGGTGCGATCCGACCTTTATGTGCTATAGTTCGGTTCTATGTTTGGCAATGGTTCGGTCCGACCAAAGACGTATCTGTGACACTTGGGTTAATGCGACCATCAAACAAACACCAAACCAATGAAATATTGTATTTCATACTTGGGATTTGTATAAATATGTGTATCTTTTGCACATATCAATTCTTGTTCGATTTCAAGCTTTAAATCGCTTTCTGGAAGGTTATACGCGCACTGATGCGTAAATATAAACAGTTTAATGAAACGAACACTCCGGAATAGTGAAATAGGCTTAACATACCTTAAATAACCTTTACATAACTTAGAAATAAGTTTTGAAGGCTTTGGTATGGCAAAATCAAGTTTAATCGCCTACAGGGACTTAATTTGACAAACTGCGAAAGTATGACGATCGTACTGGAACAGACATTCCAGAACATGACCATAATTTAAACAGACCATAAATATCCTTTACATAGCTTATAAATAGGCTTTGAGGGGTTCGGTGTGCTAAAATAAACTTTTGGGTCATTCAGGGACTAAAAGCGTCAAAAAGTGCATAAGTTTGCATTTTCGCGCATAACTTACGTTCTGAATACATCCGGACATCCAAAAATTTATGTAAGCACTAAAATATTTTATTTTAGTGTTTGGCATGAGAAAATTCCATTCGTCGCTTAATTTGGATCATTTTTGCGTTCGTTACGACTTCCGTCGTAATTAAGCGAATAACGCAACCGTACGACCAAACGAACCGACATCCGAGATGTTTTTGAGCATATTTTAAGCTCCCTATACTTTAAATTTATTTTAGAGCCTTGAAATGGGGTTAACGGGGCTTAAAAGTGCCAAAAATCAAGTTTTACAAGTGCAGGGACCATTTTTGAAATTTCTGGCAGATTCAGTGAACCAAGTCCATTTTGAAGTGTTGATGGTTTTAACCCATGGTTTTGCAAAACCACGGGCTGGTATTCAATGAACATAGTCCATATTAGGGGCTCCCATGGTTTTAGAAAACCACGGGCACACATGTAAGGTCCAGATCAAAGCTCAGTTTTCGATGAACGATCTTAACGGTTCTTGAATTCCTATAAATACCCACCCTCACTTCCTCCCAAAGCACACTTGAATCTGATTTTGGCTCTCTAAATTGAATTTTATGCTTCATACCTGAGAGTAAATCGGATCAAGAGCTTGCGGGGACCTTCTGTAAATATTCTTTCATTCTTTTCTTTCGTTTTTGTCGTTAAAGTCAAATTGCGTTTGACTTTCTGCTTTGACCAGTTTATGGTCAACGCGAAGTTTGTTTGAACTTCATAACGTGAGCGTAATCATGATGGTTATAGTCCCTAGTGACTATACCTACTGATTACCACGTTATCTAGGCTCAGTGACGAGTCGTAGTTTCGGCCAAAATGCGTTTTCTCGCGTATTTTGTAACCAAACTACTCTAGGATATCAAAACCGTTTGCTTTGATATCAAAAACTGTTTTCTAACTTAACTAAACATGTTCTAGCATCTTTAGCTCGTCATTTTTTTTAGATTAGTGCTTGTGTGGAGCCGAAAGTCAAGCGGACTAAACACCCGCTTAGACTTTCGAACACGAGCCGTTTGGTCGATCATTAGGATCCGACCAAACATGTTAAGTGACCATAGTAGCGTAGGGAATAACCTTTCGCGGTTATACCTTATGGTCACTTAGGTTTGATTAGTCGCATGATAGGTAGTTTATATGCCTTAGGTAAATTACCAAAATGCCCTTTTTATGCCAAAATTCATTTTAAGCCTATGTAACATAATTTTTTATATCTAAACTGATTTACCAACAATATTAGACATATTAAGGCATATTTTACTTATGATAGGGCTAGTTAGGCATTCCGAACACGTTTTACGCGAACGACGCGTTAAAGTAGCATAAGCTACCTAAACGGGTTGTAATGGGTCGTAAGCACTTAGGGTAGGTTTCATTGTAGTATGTAGGCTTTGATAAACCATATTACATGAGTTTCCATACTCATTTGGTTTACGAACCCTCATTCTATCCGATCCTCCGATTTAGGTCCGGTTTATTAACATAGTTACCTATATTAGGTGCCGTTGATTTTCCGTGATCTCTAGCATTGCTTGGTTGTTACTCAAGGACTTCTAGGCAATCTCATGTGAGTACATAGACCCCTCTTTTACTGTTTTTCAAACGTTTTGGGGTGAAACACATGTGCCTACTTGTTTACTTTCGTGCTTTCCTGTTTTCACATCATATACTTGCTATGTTCATTAGTACACTATTAGTACAAGATTTACATTACATTGTTTCGCTACGTATGTTTACTTAGCATACTTAGTACATTGTTTTACTTTACATTTCTGCTATGTATGTTGACTGAGCATGCTAGCACATTGATTTACATTACATTAGTTGCATATGTTTACTCAACATATGGACACATTGTTTTACATTGCATTTTGTTGCATATGCTCATCCAGCATATGAACACATTATATTACATTTTGAACCGTTGTAACTATTTGACTATGTGAACCGTTGTAACTATTTGACTATGTGAACCGTTGTAACTATTTGACTATGTGAACCGTTGTAACTATTTGACTATGTGAACCGTTGTAACCATTTGATTATATGAACCGTTTGTAACTGTTGAACCGTGTGAACCGTATTTGACCATACATAAACATTTCTACAATTGTTAAACATTTCATCTTGGTGGCTGTTTGGGTAAGTGATTTAAGTAACGAGGCGACGTGTAATACGATAAAAACATGGTGGATACGCCGCTGGTACTTCATATATATAAGTGCTTTTATGGTATGACATATCGTAGCGTTATTTAAACCATTTCAATTTAGACATATTACATCTACAATACAATCTTCACATAAACATCATTTTACAAATAACTTAACTTATACAAACCCATTCTACATGGTTATTCACTTAACCATACATTATTCTCTTATACATATACATATCATTTGGTTTATTTATCACTTTTCAAATGATTTATGAAAGGGAACACTCAACAAGATTCATGGCTACTTTTTATTAAACAGTTTCTTTAAACTCAAGTCATGAATCCTATTTTCATAAAACCTATGTATCTCACAGGCATTTTTGTGCTGACGTACCTATTTTCACATGTGTTTTCAGGAGCTGTTGCATAGGATGATCGAGACACACTTAGGCGGACCTGTGCCTTAGTGACTTAAAACGAAGTAAGAACTAGTTAAATTATGTTATGTACCCTTTGTTTCTTGTTTAAGACAATGAAACTCTCTTGATTGATAAATAAAACGTAACTTTAATTACCATGGTTGTGAAACAATTAATTCTGTTACAACACTCCCCGACGTTTCCACCACGTTTCGTTGTTTTACGTGGTCGGGGTGTGACCGAAAAGTTGGTATCAGAGCCAATGGTTATTGGGAATTAGGTTATTAGTAATGCTTTGACCTAGACTATAACCTTCCTAGGACCCTAACGCTAATTTACTTGCGTTTAGTCATAAAACAATACCGTTGCCTATCTTTAGGCAGCAACCACAACGAGAACATCAATTTCGAATCCGCTTTGAAAATTAATCATCTGTTTTTGGATGATTGATTACTAGGTTTTGAACCCTTTGTTGTAAGGTTTTGAACCCTCTGTTACAAGGTTTTGAACCCCTTTGAGTTTTCAAAATCTCGTCAAAAGTTTTGAGTCCTAAATAGTGTGAACACGTGCAAACTGGAAGAGTAAATGCATGTACCATGGGTTTTCTGTCTAAGGCTAGAGTGTTCATACAAATCCACATAATCGGACCAGTCACTCTTACCTGGGAACTCTTGGGGTGAGTGTCCACTTATAGGCGAGTATGTCTTCGCGATACATTATGAGGACCTACTTGCTTTGATTCAGCCTTTGTGTGTCGTTTGTTTGCTTCGTGGTTCAAACAAATGACCATCACCCATGATTTTGGTTGGTAGTTATAACATCCTATTCTTACCCAATGCCATTTCATTTGTTTTCTCTCTTTTTTTCCCCTTTTTAGAATGCCTCCTCGACGCGACAATCAGATAGCGAATGCCGAACTGGCTGAAATCATCGCGCAGCAAATGGCTGCTGGTTTCCCAAATCTTATTGCTCAACTGACCCAAGCCAACAACAACAATAATGCTCCATGCAATTTCAAGAGTTTCAATTCGGCTAAGCCACTCAAGTTTAGTGGTTCTGAAGGAGCAACTGGGCTCCTACAATGGTTCGAGAGCACTGAGAGTACATTTCGTCACGTTCAGTGTCCTGATAATCGCAAGGTCGAGTTTGCTTCCAGTGTGTTTCTGAAGAGGGCTCTTACATGGTGGAACGGGGTTATGAGAGACCGTGGAGCTGAGGTTGCTTTAGCACAGACTTGGGCAGAACTTAGGGCCCTTATGATGAAGGAATTATGTCCTCGTCATGAACTGAGGGCTTTAGAAAGGGAATTTGACTATCTTAAGCAAGACATCGGTGAGCATCGAGCCTACACGGACCGTTATGAGGAGTTAAGTCTGTTATGCCCAAACATGGTCACGCCTTTGGATAAGGCAATCGAAAAATACATTGATGGCCTCCCTGACTCAGTACAAGACATTGTGACTGGTAGCAACCCTACTACAGTTAGACAGGCCATTGAGCTATCTGCAACCTTGACTGAAACTCAGATCAGGAAAGGTAAACTTTTTCGAAAGGGTGACAAGAAACCGATCGAGGAATCAAAGACCATGGATGAACAGACTGGATCCCCTAAGAAGTTAAAGAAGTGAAAGGCTTCTCAGAACTTCGCCGTAGTAGCTCACAATGATCAAGCCATCCCCAACCAACCAGCTCAACCCCCTGCTAGAAAGCCATACAACGGAACTGCACCCTTGTGCAATCAATGTAACCTTCATCATCATGCTGGTGTGAAGTGCCGCACATGCCAAGTTTGTGGACTTATAGGTCATACGGCAAGGGTTTGCCCCACAGCAGCTGCACCAAATCAAGTTAACAACAATCCTGCTCAAGGACATTTTCCACCAGGTTCTTGCTTCAACTGTGGCGAGATGGGCCATTTCTGAAGAAACTGCCCAAAGCTTGCTAATGCGAATCCAGTGCAGGGATGAGCATCTGACCGAATGGAAGACAACGCTGTTTAGAAATAATCACGTCTTATGTATTATTTTCTTTTGTTGTCAAGGTCCATGAAACAGTTGTTATCGTTGTTTGTAAATAAAGCTTTTATTTTACAATGCAATATACAAATATTGATGTGGTTGCACGTGTAAACAACGTATCCCCTACAATACCGACAATCAAGGAACCGTATCCCTTGAAGAACAGACTACCCCCAAAATTCTTCCACTTTATGATCTCTTGCGTTTTCCACGAAAATCCTAAGTACCCGTTTCTTCCAAGGAAAACGAAGTACAAGGCGCAAGTTACAACTCTGGACAAATACCCACTCCTTAATGGGGTACCTAAGGATATTCCCGTAAGTCCTTAATTGTTGTATACCTAAATACGAATGTGGTGATTCCTTGTAATAAAAAAAATCGAATTTTTAGAAGATCATCCTATCTTTTCAGATAAATGCTTGAGGACGTTGAAGTCCATCAACTGGGTTCCTGGTAGGCCTTGAATACCCATGTTTAAATCGGCGCCAAGTTAATAGCAATCAATAACAATTAATAACCAAGAAAACAATTATGTGATTATGTGCTTATGTGTTCCCTTTTATGTTTTTGTGTGATCCAAATTATGATATCCAAATCCTCCTAGAATCTTCCATATCTTCGTATAAGGGATTCATAGTAGGATACCCAAAGGTACTACCTAAAATCCTTAATGAACTTCTACGTTGTAGTAAAGTCCCTTGGATTATAACGTACTACTCCATAATTAGATCCCTTGAGTGGTCTAGTTAAACAGATTGATCCAAAAATCTGGTTAGGAATAGCATGTGATGATATAGCTAAAAGGACTCCTTGGTGGCCTAATTAAAAAGATCATCTGTCGATCCAATTAAAAGGACCCTATGGTAATCTAGTCACCCTCATCACAGGTTTGATTTTCTTCCCCTAAACATTACAAAACAAATTGTGCGGACTGTGCAAGGAATTACGTAATTATAGATGCATACATAATTATGGAATTTAGTGCACAAAAATCACAGCAAGTTTTGTCATGTATCTAGAGTTAACCCAATTCATTTCCAACTCTGATGAAGCAACCATTGAAAATGACTCCGTCTGTTCATTTTCGTTTCTAAAGATTATCCGTTGAGGAAATGAATATCCGTTTGTTTATCCTTTTCATTTCCGTTTATGAGGAAGCAACCGTTGAAGATGACTCCGTCTGTTCATTTTCGTTTCAAAAGATTATCCGTTGAGGAAATGAATATCTGTTTGTTTAATCCTTCATTTCCATTTCTGATGAAGCAACCGTAGAAAATGACTCCTTCAGTTCATTTTTGTTTCTGAAGATTACCCGTTGAGGAAATGAATATCCGTTTGTTTATCCTCTTCATTTCCGTTTCTGAGGAAGCAACCGTTGAAGATGACTCCGTCTGATCGTTTTTGTTTCTAAAGATTATCCATTGAGGAAATGAATATCCGTTTATTTAATCCTTCATTTCCAATTCTGAAGAATACCCGTTGAGGAAAATGACTCCGTTCATTCATTTTCATTCTGAAGAGTATCCGTCGAGGGAAATGAATGTCCGTTTATTTAATCCTTCATTTCCAATTCTAAAGAATACCCGTTGAGGAAAATGACTCCGTTTGTTCATTTTCATTTCTGAAGATTATCCGTTGAGGAAAATGACAGGATTATGCCTTGCATATCTTTGATGATCATTTAACACAAAGTCACAGACAGACTCCTATGAATAAATTTCGGGATGAAATTTCCTAAAGTAGGGGAGACTGTGACACCTGGGTCACTGCGACCATCAAACAAACACCAAACCAATGAAATATTGTATTTCATACTTGGGATTTGTATAAATATGTGTATCTTTTGAACATATCAATTCTTGTTCGATTTCAAGCTTTAAATCGCTTTCTGGAAGATTATACGCGCACTGATGCGTAAATATAAACAGTTTAATGCAACGAACACTCCGGAATAGTGAAATAGGCTTAACATACCTTAAATAACCTTTACATAACTTAGAAATAAGTTTTGAAGGCTTTGGTGTGGCAAAATCAAGTTTAATCGCCTACAGGGACTTAATTTGACAAACTGCGAAAGTATGACGATTCATACTGGAACAGACATTCCGGAACATGACCATAATTTAAGCATACCATAAATATCCTTTACATAGCTTAGAAATAGGCTTTTAAGGGGTTCAGTGTGCTAAAATAAACTTTTGGGTCATTCAGGGACTAAAAGCGTCAAAAAGTGCATAAGTTTGCATTTTCGCGCATAACTTACGTTCTGAATACATCCAGACATCCAAAAATTTATGTAAGCACTAAAATATTTTATTTTAGTGTTTGGCATGAGAAAATTCCATTCGTCGCTTAATTTGGATCGTTTTTGCGTTCGTTACGACTTCCGTCGTAATTAAGCGAATAACGCAACCGTACGACCAAATGAACCAACATCCGAGATGTTTTTGAGCATATTTTAAGTTCCCTATACTTTAAATTTATTTTAGAGCCTTGAAATGGGGTTAACGGGGCTTAAAAGTGCCAAAAATCAAGTTTTACAAGTGCAGGGACCATTTTTAAAATTTCTGGCAAATTCAATGAACCTAGTCCATTTTGAAGTGTTGATAGTTTTAACCCATGGTTTTGCAAAACCATGGGCTGGTATTCAATGAACATAGTCCATATTAGGGGCTCCCATGGTTTTAGAAAACCATGGGCACACATGTAAGGTCCAGATCAAAGCTTAGTTTTCGATGAACGATCTTAACTGTTCTTGAATTCCTATAAATACGCACCCTCACTTCCTCCCAAAGCACACTTGAATCTGATTTTGGCTCTCTAAATTGAATTTTATGCTTCATACCCGAGAGTAAATCGGATCAAGAGCTTGCGGGGACCTTCTGTAAGTATTCTTTCGTTCTTTTCTTTCGTTTTTGTCGTTAAAGTCAAACTGCGTTTGACTTTCTGCTTTGACCAGTTTATGGTCAACGCGAAGTTCGTTTGAACTTCATAACGTGAGCGTAATCATGATGGTTATAGTCCCTAGTGACTATACCTACTGATTACCACGTTATCTAGGCTCAGTGACGAGTCGTAGTTTCGGCCAAAATGCGTTTTCTCGCGTATTTTGTAACCAAACTACTCTAGGATATCAAAACCGTTTGCTTTGATATCAAAAACTGTTTTCTAACTTAACTAAACATGTTCTAGCATCTTTAGCTCGTCATTTTTTTTAGATTAGTGCTTGTGTGGAGCCGAAAGTCAAGCGGACTAAACACCCGCTTAGACTTTCGAACACGACCCGTTTGGTCGATCATTAGGATCCGACCAAACATGTTAAGTGACCATAGTAGCGTAGGGAATAACCTTTCGCGGTTATACCTTATGGTCACTTAGGTTTGATTAGTCGCATGATAGGTAGTTTATATGCCTTAGGTAAATTACCAAAATGCCCTTTTTATGCCAAAATTCATTTTAAGCCTATGTAACATAATTTTTTATATCTAAACTGATTTACCAACAATATTAGACATATTAAGGCATATTTTACTTATGATAGGGCTAGTTAGGCATTCCGAACACGTTTTACGCGAACGACGCGTTAAAGTAGCATAAGCTACCTAAACGGGTTGTAATGGGTCGTAAGCACTTAGGGTAGGTTTCATTGTAGTATGTAGGCTTTGATAAACCATATTACATGAGTTTCCATACTCATTTGGTTTACGAACCCTCATTCTATCCGATCCTCCGATTTAGGTCCGGTTTATTAACATAGTTACCTATATTAGGTGCCGTTGATTTTCCGTGATCTCTAGCATTGCTTGGTTGTTACTCAAGGACTTCTAGGCAATCTCATGTGAGTACATAGACCCCTCTTTTACTGTTTTTCAAACGTTTTGGGGTGAAACACATGTGCCTACTTGTTTACTTTCGTGCTTTCCTGTTTTCACATCATATACTTGCTATGTTCATTACTACACTATTAGTACATGATTTACATTACATTGTTTCGCTACGTATGTTTACTTAGCATACTTAGTACATTGTTTTACTTTACATTTCTGCTATGTATGTTGACTGAGCATGCTAGCACATTGATTTACATTACATTAGTTGCATATGTTTACTCAACATATGGACACATTGTTTTACATTGCATTTTGTTGCATATGCTCATCCAGCATATGAACACATTATATTACATTTTGAACCGCTGTAACTATTTGACTATGTGAACCGTTGTAACTATTTGACTATGTGAACCGTTGTAACTATTTGACTATGTGAACCGTTGTAACTATTTGACTATGTGAACCGTTGTAACCATTTGATTATATGAACCGTTTGTAACTGTTGAACCGTGTGAACCGTATTTGACCATACATAAACATTTCTACAATTGTTAAACATTTCATCTTGGTGGCTGTTTGGGTAAGTGATTTAAGTAACGAGGCGACGTGTAATACGATAAAAACATGGTGGATACGCCGCTGGTACTTCATATATATAAGTGCTTTTATGGTATGACATATCGTAGCGTTATTTAAACCATTTCAGTTTAGACATATTACATCTACAATACAATCTTCACATAAACATCATTTTACAAATAACTTAACTTATACAAACCCATTCTACATGGTTATTCACTTAACCATACATTATTCTCTTATACATATACATATCATTTGGTTTATTTATCACTTTTTAAATGATTTATGAAAGGGAACACTCAACAAGATTCATGGCTACTTTTTATTAAACAGTTTCTTTAAACTCAAGTCATGAATCCTATTTTCACAAAACCTATATATCTCACAGGCATTTTTATGCTGACGTACCTATTTTCACATGTGTTTTCAGGAGCTGTTGCATAGGATGATCGAGACACACTTAGGCGGACCTGTGCCTTAGTGACTTAAAACGAAGCAAGAACTAGTTAAATTATGTTATGTACCCTTTGTTTCTTGTTAAGACAATGAAACTCTCTTGATTGATAAATAAAACGTAACTTTAATTACCATGGTTGTGAAACAATTAATTCTGTTACAACACTCCCCGACGTTCCCGCCACGTTTCGTTGTTTTACGTGGTCGGGGTGTGACAGTATCCTCATCAGCTCAACGGGTTCGGTTCGGTCAACATAAACAAGCGGCGGTTCGCGGTTCTTGGTTCGGGTGGACTCGGTCAACCGAGTCAACTCATTCAACTCGGTCAAACCGAGTCAACTCGGTCAAACCTGGTCAACTCACCAAGTCGACTCAGCCGGTCAACTCTGTTGACTCGGTCAACTCAGTCAACTTCTCAGCGAAACGACACGAGATTTTGGTAAAGTCTATAGGCGCGATAAATACTTTCGTTATTTTTATAGTTCTTAATATTACACGTGACAAACGAGCTTGAACCAATCGATTAAAGCACAGTTTATATTTCGACTTATTCGACGGAATCTTATAAATATTGTTTATGTTGTCGGGGCGTCCAAAAACAGAGGAAACTCTGCCCGTTTTTCGAGAAAATTCGTAAAAACAAACGCGTTTTATTATAAAACGAACCATTGTATTCAAGTGATTTTTTTTATAAAAACAAATACAAGTGTAACAGTACTTTCGACAACACTTTTACAACATACAAAAACGACGATTCGGATACTATTTCTGACAATAAAGATAGTTGTTATATTTATTCTAAACTCTGAAATTTCGACAACTATTTCATAAAAATAAATATAGTTATGTATTTATTTTCAAACGCAACAACTCAACGATGCTTTTACAAATAAATATAGTTTATACATTTATTTCGAACATCAAACAAAGCGAAGGCTCTTTTGTAAACTTGAATATAGTTTACATATTATTTCAAATACCAAACGACACGAATTTGTTTTATAAAATAAATATAGTTTATATATTTATTTTCAATATCGTACAAAATGAATCCTTTTGTAAATAAATATAACTATATATTTATTTCCAACACAAACAAGTCGAATTCTTTTATAAAATAAATATAGCCATATTTATTTTTAAACACAAACAACTCGATGATACTTTTATATTCACTTCAAATGCCTAAATGGCATATACATATACTTTGATAAATATCATACGAGACGTATGTATGATACGAATTTGATATATGTTATTTTCATATAAACTTTTGTACATACACGTACGATTTCTCGAGACAACTAACGCGATTATAACAATATATTTATATACTTTTATATAAATATTCATATATTTTAAACCTCTCGAGAACTAAGTCTTTCAAGACTTCTTAAATACCGATGAATAAACGAACTACGCAAGCATAACTTCTTCGCTTCTTTCAAGTTAACAACAAACCGTCGAATCGTTCGGTCAACGATTCGGTAGAGCTCGGTGACATGTAGACTAGTTACCGCTTTTATGTAGAAACTTATAAGATATTCCGTGTTAGGAATATTGTAGAATGCACGCTAGCGAGTCTCGTCTTGGAAACGACATCACGAAGTAGTAATTAGCTAGCTTTGCACATGGCAATTCAGGTGAGTTCATAACCCCATCTTTTTACGGTTTTACATTTTTATAAATGTTTTCGGGGTGGAAAGACATGCACGTTTTGCAGAAAACACACAAAGTTCTCGATGAACAAAGACTGCATATTTTTGACAAAGCACGTTTTGCAAGAACATACAAAGCGTTTGAACGAACGAAAACTCATATTTCTAAATCATATTACGAATGGATTTCGAGGAACTCAAATGGTTTACGAATGGATTATACTAAATATACCGGTTTTTACAAATCAAATGCGTATTATCGAAATGTGAATGATTTTCATGACTAGTGATGGATCGTCTGGTGATAATATAGAGAGACTGGGGAGTTAGCCTTAGAGGCTGGGGAGGTTCAGCCTTAGAGGCTGGGGTAAAATACATGTTACGAATGTTTAAACGGTATGAAATGAACTATTAAATCATGTGAGCATAGATTAAATTTGAAATGCCATATATTCTTAATTAGGGACGAAGGTTAGATCTAACGGGTACGATCGAACCCCACTCATGGTACTTGTGACCACTTGAGCGCTTCGGTGTCCCAGTCGAGGTGAATCGACACAGTCGAGGGTAATCGACACAGTCAAGGTAAATTGACACAGTCGAGGTTAATCGACACAGTCGAGGAAAATCGACAAGGGTATAAGCCTACTCATTCGAGTGCTCCCTATGCTTTCACATGTTTTAATCTCCTTGCAAAACCTTAATTTAATTTGTTCATAAATGCTTTTCATACCGGGGTTTTACAAATTACATACCATGTTTTATACAAATTCAAAGCATAGGATTATGCGGGCATGAAGTCAAAGTCAGGGTGGGCATTGACGGTTATACGAACATTACAAATACAAGAGTTTACAAATACATGGTTTTAAGAACATAATGCGTTGCAAATACAAAGTTTCCATATAACTTGACAAGAAAATGATTTCTAAATTCGTTTTCTCAATAATATTTCACAAGCCGGTTGTTCAAAAAGATTTATTTCAAATCTTTTACATACAAACTATGAACTCGCTCAACTTTATGTTGATTTTTCGCATGTTTCTTTCTCAGGTTACTTTTCAGAAACCATGGCACGGTTGGAATAGGAGAACCATGTGGAGTCGAGTACTTACTGTGCGTTCGTTTTCTAAAAGACTTAGCTTATTTGCTTCCGCTGTACAATGAAGATACCAGTCTAGTCACGCCAGCTCTGATAATTTCGGGGTGTGACAGAAAGTTTATACAAGACGGTTTGTATTTTAATGAAAAGTGTGGTAGTTTGTATGGAAAGTTTAAACATAGTACAAAATCGCATGTTTGTAGAAAATTGTTTTATTGAGAAGAACGATAAGGTTTGATGTTTTACATAAAATGGTTTTGAAGGTAATGACCAACTAAGGTTTGCACATGAATAAAGAATAGAAAGGTAGTTTTAAAAGTAAGAAGGTAGATTAGGATTCGAACGTTTAAACAGACTTGATTGCGAACGGGGTTCGTATAAAAGACAAAGAATAATGGGAGTATAAAAGTGAATGATTGATTTTAATAAACGAATGCAAGTATAAGAATGGCATAAGCAAAGGATAAACGAAAGTAGTGTGTTTAAGAATTAAGTCTCGTCGTGGATAATCGGATATGATGCGTTTGTGAGTTGTTTAAAGTTTGTATTAGGTCCAAAAGGTCTACAAAACACTGAATTTCTCATGGAATGTTTTATGAAAGTTTGGTAACATGGTGAAAACACTTATATATAGGAAGTACCGATGACGTATCCACCATGTTTTGACCACGTTGCGTCTGTTTCATTAATCGGTGCAATGTTACGTTCCGTGTCTTACCATACGCAGTAGTACACTCTATGGTTCTCATGCGCTTATCACTATAATCCAGTGTGCACCCGCGATTATACCAATCGTCGTATGATCCGCATAGCTTGTACTAGTTGCGTATGAATTAAGGTACACATAAATTTTGAATATAAGATTACGTGATATAAGAATGTAGTATATAAGCATGTTTGTGTTCAAATAAGCATGAGACCCACGTAAGCGAATCCCTCAAGTTTCGCTCGCGTACAGGTGCGAATGTATAACCTTTGAGTATGAATAAGAGCATGAACATAGTATAAGTTTAAGTTTGAATACGCACGTGAGTATAAACATAAAACATTTGAATAAGAGTACAAGTATGAGTATAAATATGAGCGTAAACCACATGAGTATGAGAAATATTATGAGTATAGTCATAAAATGTGTGAATGTAAGTATAGATATGAGTACAAGTGTAAGCATAAAGCGTATTGGGTGAGTATGAGTATAAATATAAGTGTAAACGTAAATTGCATAAGTATAAATGTGAATATGAACTTAAGTGTAAACAGTGTATGAGTATAAATGTAAGTATATATGTAAATTGCATGAGTATCAACATGAATATGAATATAAGTGTAAGCATAAATGTATAAAGATGATGTAAGTTTAAACATAAATGTGTGAATATGAATATGAATATGAATGTAGATGTAGATGTATAAATGTGAATATAAGTATAATTGTATGAATATGAATATAAATTTGAATATAAGTATCACGTAAATATATAATTGTGAATATGAATGTAACGTAAAATGTATGAATATGAATATAAACATGAATGTTTAAGTATGAATGTAAGTGTAGACATATGATACATAATTACGAATATGAATATGAGCGTAAGAAATAATGATTTTGTATATGGTATAAATCGGAATATACGAATTTAAGTACGTAATTGATCAAGAAGTTTTGTGTAGAAAAGAAAACGTGTGATATGCGTGAGATTGTCGCGTTATATTGACCAAAACGTGTAGGATGATATGCATGTGTAGTTGTTTAAGCAAAACGTGGAGTTTATTGAATCAAAATAGGTTGACTTGACATGGAATGTAGAATCTAGTTTGTAAATATAAGGAGAGTATAAATCGTCCATTGGTTAAGTGTGTTGTACTTTGTAAAAGAATGGAAATGCTACTCTTTGTTTTAAAAAAAGTTACATAAGTCGAAAATTGTCGGTTCCTATGAAGTTTTTCTTGCCCACGTGTTTTGAATTCAATTGACGTATTGAGTGATGTTTGAAAATGTTCCAGAAGATAGTAAGTTTGCATTATTTTAAATGACATCGCGTTAAAGAAGAAATTTGAAGTTTAGTGGTTCTTATGAAAATATTGATCCTTAGAAAAAAAATTTGGTATATGAACTTAGTGAGTGTTGAAAAGTGTTCTTAATAAAATATTTTATTGATTTTGTAAAGAGTTTTTGGTGAACGATCGAACAATATTTGTAATATTTTGTAGGTGTGTACGAAAAGTTGGTTTGATTCCCGATTGAAAATATAAATCTTTAGTATAATGATATGAGATGAGCGTGTTTTAATAATTATGTTGGATACGAAATTTTTGTGGGCAATAGATTTATTAGACCGACTAAGTTGATGAGTAGCATTTCGTAAAATTTTGAAAATCGAGGAATAAGCGTTTATGGTAGATTAAGAATTTTGTGTATGTGAGTGATGTGGAAATAGATTGTAGGATAAGAAGTACGTTTAAATAAACAATGCATGGCGAAATAAATAAGAATTTGACTAATGATAAACAATTTGGGTATAAACATGATTGTGTTTACATAATAAAGTCTATTAAAAGAAAGTCTTGGTAACAATCACCTAGGTAAGGGAATCACCCCAATCCGTTGGTGAGGTCGTTGTAAAATGAGAAAAGAAGCTGAGTTAATCATCAAGGTAAGGAAATCACTCCTATCTTGATGGCATGTATCCATTTTGGTGTCACAAAGAATATAAATAAATTTATGTGGAATCATGCATGTGCATAATGTATAATTATATGAAAAACTCTAGTATAATGTGTGCGTAAAAAGTGGAATCTCAAAGATAATTCGAATTTGAAAAAAAAATGATTCCATCATATAAGATCAAGAATAGTAAAAAGTAAATTCGATTAAAACTTGGATGCTTTCAAAACGGAACTTTGACTAACCAAGGTGGTCGAAAAGTCTACTGAATTTGAGAAGCATGCTTTGGCCTAATAGGTGGTATACCCCCACCGACATGTCGGTTAATGGTATTCACCCTTCCGGTTACTACATGTCCCAATTCAATCGAAAATTCAAGACTTGGCGGGATTTATAAAATCGAGGAGTGGGACAAGTCGACGAGATGCGGGTTTCACCCTTAACTTGACGACTTTGTACCCTAAGTGTGGTTGGAACTCGTCCGGTCAAAAATTAATTTCGAGACGTTCACGAGGGTCCACTAGAATTTGAAATTTGAGATTTGAAATTACCATTGAGATGTGGATTTCACTCCTAACTTAATGGCATAATTTTGTGCAAAATATAATTAAGCGGAATGAGAGTCGTTTACCAAATTGTGGGTTTCACACCTATTTTGGTAAACTAGTCTCGTTTGTATAATACAAGTGTTTTCTAGTTTAGTGAAATCGAGCAAAATTCCTTAGGAAGGTGTATGTTGAGGAATAATAAAACAAGCATTAACACATAAGAAAGGGTGTTAAGAATAGCACATAGAGAATGGAACAATAAGTCAAGTATTAACACATAATAAAACAAGTATGAACACATAAGAATAGCATGTCAAGTATAGTACCTAAAGATGAAACGACATATAAGTTTAAGAGGCCCAAAGAGAATAAATAAGAAGCAAATAAAGTTAGCATGCATGTAGTTTCAAGCAAACCATAAGAATGAAGCTCTTAAACTATAGACTAGGTAAAAGCATTCCTACTTTTCCTAATTCCCTATAGTTATGGCTCTGATACCAATCTGTCACACCCCAACCGATGGCGGAAACATCGGGATGAGACGAACCAATTGCTCAAAACTTCATAACTCTATGTGACAATATGAATTTAAATTGAATTTCATAAATTGCTAAAAATGTCATACAAGAATCAGATATGAACAACATTGTTTCAAACATACATCAACAACATAGATTAATCTAAGTGTATTTCTAAGTCCACCTAAATCTTGTTTCTTCACTTTTGTATCATCTTGACTATCAACCTGCAACATGTATTAAAATACGATCAACAAAAAGTTGGCGAGTATACAAGTTTTCAAACATAGCATAATATAGATTAAAATAGTTTAACGGCTCATATCCAACATGAATAACAATATGCAAGTTACTAATACGCTGAAATGGTGTAACAATATGTTCAAACCCAAGAATCCAACGCGTTAATATAGCCTATCCCAATAGATTAGCGGGAGGTTAACATGTTTGACTTAACAATACCCCAAGACTCGTGGGCGGTGCTTTACCCCTATAGCGCTATAATTGTTGAGGTAGGCTTGTACAAAATTAAAGAGCATATCGACATGAAAAGTTTACATAGCATACGAGATTAACAAGCATCATATAGTTTCATGTTCAAACATCGATAGAGAGTGATTCAAATAGTTTCAAGTGTTTTATGTTTTTATATAGAATACATGTTGCACCCAAAAGTGTTTAAAAGTAAAATGGGTTCGAGTATACTCACAAATATTGCATATGCTTTTCGATTATCCAATTGTGACGAAGTTGTCGAGACTAGAAGATGAATGTGTTTGATTTGGAGTTTAAGGGATTTTTACATTCGGGTTTAAGGATTCGGAGTTTAAAGTACATTAAAGTAGACATATGAGAAAGTAATCATCTAGCACACATGATACTTGTTCTTGACACTATGAAACTTGAAAGAGTTTAAATGTTTTCATGGGACAAAAGCCCAATAGAATCGTGACATGTTATCAAAGTCCAAGAAGATGTAACATACTATCTTGACAAATGACCACTAGTTCATCATCAAGAGTTTGGTTATTTGAATATATTACAAAAGTTATATCGTTGTCATATTGTCATATAAGTCAAGCATGAGGTAGGAGGATGAATCCCCCATTTAGGAACCTCTTTATAATCCATACAAGTCATGCATGAGGTAGGAAGAACAAGTCTTCCATTTGGGTACCTCTTTGGTGTTCACCACTACACTTGTTGTTATAAGAAGGTATATGTTGGTGCACAAATGTTTGTTAACTTCGTCTTTATCGAGTCTTATGTCTAGAAAGGATAAACTAGTGCTCAG
Organism: Helianthus tuberosus; assembly: GCA_030545235.1. NCBI lineage: Eukaryota > Viridiplantae > Streptophyta > Magnoliopsida > Asterales > Asteraceae > Helianthus > Helianthus tuberosus. The sequence goes on along the minus strand of CM060418.1, from coordinate 89,648,625 downwards.
CAGGTTAGAAATTAGGGTTTTATGTGTGTTTGTGTGTAATTTCGTTTGAAAGTGTCAATGACCAGTTCAAGCGAAATTAACATTGTAATTCCGCTTGAAATGGGCAGTGGCAGCTTCAAACGGAATTAGCACAATTATAAATACCTGAGCCTAGTGTGTCATTTGATACAGAATTACTTTGAGATTTCAGAGCCGAGGTGCTGACCGTTTTTCATTTGATCTGTAAAAAGCTTTGGAATCAATAAAAGAAAGATAATTAAGAGGAATCAAGTTGTTGCATATCTATTTCTCTGATTCCGCCTTTGAAATAGATGATAAACTCTTTTGATTGACTCGTTAGGGTCACACATCGATCCAACAAGTGGTATCAGAGCTCAGGACGAAGAGTTTATACCAATTCAGCTTGTTTTCATCACTTCTATCTTTGTTGATAATGAGGCAGCGATAAACATTACGAAAAATCATGTTTATCACGCTAAAACGAAACACATAGAAATTCGTCATCACTTCATCTGAGATTGTTTCGAGAAGAAGTTGATACGAATTGAGAAAATCCACACTGACGAACAAAAAGCTGATTTACATACCAAAGCTTTTGACAAAACTCGTTTTCAATATTTGTTAAAATTGAACGGTATGAAGCTTTTATTGGTGTTGGAGGAGATTCTTGGCGTTGATGAAGGTACCACTGTAGATGATGATGTTGAGAAGCAATCTGCAATGGTTTGTCGATTTTTTACTTGTTTTGGTATTTAGGGGGAGTATAGCGTAATATTTTCAGAAAATACAAAAACAGTAAAAATCTCAAAAATCCAAAAACATGAGATATTTTAAAAATACAAAAACAATAGAAAACTAGAAAAGAGTTTGTGTAAAAAGGGAAAATGATAGTACATTGGCTTGACAGTTACAGTATGCTAAAGATATGCAAAGTTTAAAAAGTCTTAAACAGTCTCGCTGATGATGTGCCGATAGGTTTTTGCACATTTAGTACGTTTGTTCGGGATATAAACTTAAATCTTTACTTGCTTATTTCATGGGGAACACTACTTGGATATATAGGTAACCCCTGAAATCTTGTTTGAAAGATCCCTCTTTCTGAGATACTAGGTCTTTATACTCAATGATATCTGGGGTATTATCCCGGGACTTCTGATTTTGCGGAAGCAATGGCCTAGTCCCCGTATAATACTTTACTGCTTGCTTGAAATATAGCATCTCCCTCAGCATAAAAAATGATGAAACATTGCAAAATGCTAATCATGTGCTGTTGTAAAAAAAGATCCTCTAAAGGGGACACACCAAAAGTCGAAACCGTCATCTCTCTGCTGAACGGAAGTTCTGACCTGAGCTCTCACGGACCTCGCATTTTAACCCCTTACAGATATCATCTGTGGTATACTCACCTGTAAGACTGAATATTGGGATTTGGATACGGGAGTATATTCAAGAGGTGGGACACATGAATGAGTTTAAGTCTCTAAAACACTAAATCCGTATCCTGGACAGATTGAAAATTGTGTGAAAATTTAAGTAGATCAGTATATCGACAATCTAAGCGAATTGTTTAATTCTGAGTATGAAATTAAAGCTTAACGGTACTTGTGACTTGTCGAATAGCTGATATGATTCCCTAACACGCTCACCAAAAATATGTTTGTAAATAGTTTACATTTACTGCATTTTTTTTTTCTGCATTTCATTTCTAGTTTAGAAACTTTATTAAAAATTCAAAAAGATTTTATATTTCTGCTTTATTTTTTGACAAACCAAAGTGGAAAGCTGATCTTCAGATTTGAAATTTGAAGCAGATGCAGGTAGTTTCTGAGCTGGATGATGAGTTGTGAGCTTACAATATTAAACTTGTGAAATTGATAAGTCAAAACAAGTTCATTAATTTGAGACTTGTAAATTTCAGAAAATTGTTTGAACTAGTTTGTACAAAATGTCAGTGTGATTTGTCTCAGATCAACCAAGGTCATTAAATTGGACTTGGTAGATAAAATTAAGTGCACAGGGTCATTAATTTGGACCTGGATACTTAAGTGGATTTCTAAATTCTGACAAAATCAACAAATGAAGTAAAATGGTAAGTTTGGATTGAAATTGTTATAATCATAAATCTTATGTTAAAGTAGAGATTATGCAGGTAAAAAGTTTGTTATTGAGATAACAGCAAAGCAAAATCCCAGCTAACAGATAGGGGAAGTCTGAAGACTTAAAGGTCAGATACAGTTCCTAAATCTACATTCAAGGGGGAGTTTGAAGGTTGTTATAGATTCAGATTCTGTGATTCATGCTAGCTATTGATGGAAGAAGAGAAGATTTGAAGGAAGCTTTCATTGTTAGATAAACTGGAAAGAGATCAAGACTAAAGACTCAACGCCGAAGACTTCGTCAACATCCAAGGGGGAGTCTGTTGGTGCACAAATGTTTGTTAACTTCGTCTTTATCGAGTCTTATGTCTAGAAAGGATAAACTAGTGCTCAGCAGGTTAGAAATTAGGGTTTTATGTGTGTTTGTGTGTAATTTCGTTTGAAAGTGTCAATGACCAGTTCAAGCGAAATTAACATTGTAATTCCGCTTGAAATGGGCAGTGGCAGCTTCAAACGGAATTAGCACAACTATAAATACCTGAGCCTAGTGTGTCATTTGATACAGAATTACTTTGAGATTTCAGAGCCGAGGTGCTGACCGTTTGTCATTTGATCTGTAAAAAGCTTTGGAATCAATAAAAGAAAGATAAATAAGAGGAATCAAGTTGTTACACATCTATTTCTCTGATTCCGCCTTTGAAATAGATGATAAACTCTTCTGATTGACTCGTTAGGGTCACACATCGATCCAACAGTATATTTATCGAGATTTCGCGTAAGTTGAGCATGTATGACATGGTTAACAGGTTTAGCGTGTGTTATGAATAAAGTGACATCGTTTAAGTGATTATAAGCGTACAAGCATAATGGGTAAGTGAAAGCAAAATTTCAAAATAAAATGATAGATTTATCATGATTAGAGCTTCGGGTTTAAGATGGTAAAACTAAATATGATTACGAAAGAATCAAGTTTCCAAAAAGAGATTTACGAGACACGATATCTAATTTAGGAAGGTTATGAAAAAGCAAAGCATTACAAATGAGATCCCCCATCACTAATGATAACCCGGGGAATCCCAAATCTTGAAATAATATTAGTTTGAACAAAGTTACAAACCACGGTATGATCGTTCGTTTTGGTGGCAATCACTTCGACCTATTTGTATACATAATCGACCGCCACCAAAATGTAAAAATTGCCATGCGAATTCAGAAATGGACCCATGAAATCGATCCCCCACACGTCAAAGATATCAACAATAAGGATCGGTTGCATGGGCATCTCATCCCGCTTGGATATACCCCCTAATTTTTTACACTCAACGCAATTTTTCACAAAGTTAAAAGCATCTTTCAATATAGTTGGCCAATAAAGCCCACTATTCAGCACTTTGTGCCCAGTTTTGTGACCACTGAAATGGCCCCCACAAGCAAATGAATGTGAGTGCAGCAAAACACTTGGAATCTCGTCGTCCAGCACACAACTTCTCATGACTTGATCCGTGCATGTCTTGAATAAATTTGGTTCCTCCAACGTGTAGTACTTGATCTGAGAGAGGAAATGCAATCTCCGCCTATCCCAATGAGATGGCAAATCACCTGTCACCAAATAATTAACTATATTAGCAAACCAAGGTAATACCATAATTTTTAAAATGTGCTTATCTAGGAAAGTCTCATTGATCTCCACTTAGGAAGAACCCTCCTCTACCATCCATTGGGACAATTGGTCAGCAACCACATTCTTGCTACCCATTTTGTCTCTTATTTCTAGGTCAAACTCCTGTAGCAAAAGAAGCTATCGAATCAATCGTGGCTTAGCATCCTTCTTCTTCATGAAGTACCTGACAGTAGTATGGTCAGAATAGATAATGACCTTGTTACCCTATATGTAAGCTCGGAATTTATCTAATGCATAAACCACCGCGAGTAGCTCTTTCTCGGTTGTTTTGTAATTTAACTGTGCATCTGAAAGAGTCTTACTCGCGTAGTAAATAGCAACCGGTTTCTTTTCTACCCTTTGACCCAACACGGCCCCAACCGCATAGTCACTTGCATCACACATAATTTCAAATGTTAATGACCAATATGGTGATTGCAAGATTGGGGCCTCAACAAATTTCTGTTTCAACACATTAAAGGCATTTTCACATTGTTTGTCAAAATTAAATCTTGGTCTTTTAGCAAAATATTGCATAAGGATTTTGTAATATCACTAAATCCTTTTATAAACCTCCTATAAAATCTCGCATGACCCAAAAATGATCTAACGCCCTTAAAGCTCGTGGGATAGGGTAAAGTAGAGATGACTTGCACTTTCGCATGATCAACCTCTATCCCACGAGTTGACACTACATGCCCTAACACTATCCCCTCTTGAACCATAAAATGGCTCTTTTCCCAACTCAAGACCAAGTTAGTCTTGACACAATGTTTTAAAACTTTTTTCTAACTGGTCAAGGCAAGTATCAAAAGATGATCCAAATATTGAGAAATCATCCACGAAGATTTCCAAAGACTCCCCCACCATAACTGAAAAGATACTCATTATACACTTCTGAAAGGTGGCGGGGGCATTACATAGTCCAAATGGCATTCGCCTAAATGCGAATGTGCCATGCGGACATGTAAAAGTGGTCTTTGATTGGTCTTCCGGATGAATGGCAATTTGATTGTAACCGGAATAGCTATCTAGAAAACAGTAAAAAAATTTACCGGCTAATTTCTCAACTATTTGGTCAATAAATGGTAAAGGAAAGTGATCTTTGGAAGTTGCGGAACTCAACTTCCGATAATAAATACAAATACGCCACCCGGTTACTGGCCGAGTGGCTACCTCTTCACCAGCGTTGTTTTTGATGACTTGGATACCCGCCTTCTTGGGAACCGTTTATGTCGGGCTCACCCACTGGTTATCAGAGATGGGGTAAATGATACCCGCATCTAGCCACTTTAAGACTTCCTTCTTCGCCATCTCTCGCATATTTGGGTTTAACCGTCTTTGTGTGTCTCGTGCGGGAGTTACTGCGTCATCCGTGCTGATCTTGTGCATCACTACCAAGGGACTAATTCCCTTCAAGTCCGCTATGGTACACCCAATAGCTGCCCTATTGGTGACCAAAACCGCCATCAACTTCTTCTATTGCTCCTCGGTCAAGTTTAATGCAATAATGACTGGGAGTGTGTTGCCTTCACCCACATAAGCATACTTGAGATGCTTGGGCAACACCTTCAACTCCACCGTTGGAGGCTATATCAAGGAAGGCTTCAATTTGGTATCTATTTTTTTCGGTAGACTCTCCACTTGGTGAGTCCACGGAGGCCTTCGTTCCATCACTACCAAAACCTCCAACTTCTTTTCCTCCTCATATTTGCTTCGATTTATCTCCGCTTGTAACCTGTCAAACATGAAACATTCCTCTATTTTGTTTTCCTCATCGACACCCGTGTCACATAGAGGAATACACTCATCAACAATGTCCGCCATATAGCATTCATCATTGACTAGAGGATTCGTCAATCCCTAAAAATGTTTAACCGCAACCGACGGTTACCGAAAGTCATGTCGACCATGCCCGACTTGCAAATGATTTGGGCATTCAATATTGCCAAAAATGGTCGACCAAGAATAACCGTTGGTTGCTTAGTTCGTTCTAGAGAGACATAATCGAGTACGACAAAGTCCATCGGATAGTAAAAGTCCTCGACCTTGACAATTACATCCGTGACTATCCCACGGGGTAGTTTGGGTGTCAAGTCGGCTAACACCATGGTGGTGCTTGACGCTTGAAGTGGACCAAATTTGTATTGGTCATACAAACTACCCGGTAAGATACTCACATTAGCACCAAGATCTAGAAGTGTCCGGGTCATTTTAAATTCACCCACTTATATTGAAATGATGGGCACCCCCGGATCTTGGAGCTTTGGTGGAAGTGCACCCGAAAGAATCAAACTCATATTTTCAGTCAAATCAAGTTTCATAGGAAACTTGTGAGTTTACTTTTGGGTGCATAGGTCCTTCAAGTACTTAGCAAAGGAGGGTACTTGTTTAGTTGCATCTAAGAGTGGTAGATTGATTTTTACTTGTTTAAAAAATTCCCACATTTCCTCTTGTTGTGGGCCACGTTTTGTTACCACTTTCTTAGATGATCCCATCAAAGCTTCGGGATAAGGGGCGGTACTAACCTCCACACCTTTTCCCTTAGCTTTTGGGATAGGGACGGTCACAACGGGGGTACTTTTGTCAATTTTAGAAGAATTTTTGTTTTGACCCGTTTAACCGTCACCAACTTCCACCACCCCTTCAACAAATTAAGGTGGGGATGACTCGACACTAACAATGACTCGACCACTACGTAAAGAAATTTTATTAATTGGTACCTCATGTGTGTTTTTCTGAGCCGATCCTTGATGCTTTGGATTCACCGTGATGTTACTCGGGGGTTGTCCTCCGCTTCCTTTAAGTTGGGCCACTTCTTCAGCAAACTGACCCACTTGCCTCACTAACGCATCATGCGACTTTTCTCGCACCTCATATTCAACATGGCATCCATCTTTGCACTTAAATCGTCACCGCCACCTTGATTATTCGCTGACCCGTTACTATTACCCCCATGGTTGTAACCCCGTTGATAAGTGTTATCCCGGTTTTGGTACCCTTGGTTACCACCCCCTTGGTTGTAATTGTGGCCTTGGTAACCCCCTTGGTTACCACCTTGTCGGTTTTGATATGATGATCCACCTTGATTACCCGTTTGAAAGTTCGGGTTCATTTGGTTTGAGGCATTACCATACCTAAAGTTAGGATGGTTCCTCAAACCCGGGTGATAAGTGTTGGGATTCATGCCATATTGCTTCCGTTTTCCATACACTTGATTCACCTCTTCAGCATCTTGTGGCATGTTCACTCGGCACTCCTCGATCCGATGACCTATATCCTCACAATCCTCACAATCCTCACACACCGCTTTCTTCATACGAGCCAACTCTCGCTCTAATGTGGTGATTCTATCCTTCGCACTTGAATCACGATCGGGGAATGATCGGGAAATGGGATGTTTTTTGGCTCTATCCGCCATAGCAACTGCCTTGGAGTTTTTTCTCATCCTCTCCAAGAAGTCCCAATCGTCTTCCTCGTGATTGTTCAACAAAGTACCATTGCTTACGGATAGTAGGTACTTGTGATCTTCCGAATCCAACCCTCAAACGAAGCACTTCAGCAACTCCCATCTAGGAATTTGATGGCAAGGGCATTTTCGGACCAACTCTTTGAAACGGGTAAGGGCCTCGTGTAACAACTCCCCTGACTGACGAAATGACCGTATCTCATCTCGAGCGTCGTCGATCTTTGCTATCGAGTAGTATTCAAAGAAATACTTGTTGCATTTCTGCCCAAGTACGGATACTACCCGTCGGAAGCGTGAGAAACCATTGCTTCGCCTTATCCTTCAACGAAAATTGGAACAATCGTTGCATCACCTCCTCTATCTCAAAGTTATGCCCCCCAATAGTACCACATATAGCAGAGAACTCCGACAAATGCGTATAAGGCTCGTCATACGTCCTACCATTGAAATGAGGTAGGATGTTGAAGTAGTTAGGTTTACAGTTAAATGATCTCATCCTTCGAGGTGGAGGAACAATGGTTGAGTCATTTTTGGTGACCACCGGTCTAGATCGACCATTCACACCTCGTGGAGCTCATTGATGCGGTTGTTGACGGTAAAGACCATTGACTTCTTGCTTGACCGGTCTTTGGTTGCCCCTTCGATCACCACCTTGATTTCCACCGCCCACAAATTGTGGAATCCGGTTACGGTTAACATTATTGTTATTATTGTAATTCCCGTTATCCCGGTTCCATTGGTTATTTTGTGGTTGACGGTTATTGTCGTAACCATCGTTGCGAGCATGATCATACTCGTAATCACCGTTGTTCCCCGCATAGTTGGCGTTTTGGTAGCCAAAATCTTCATACTCAAAACCCCGAGCATTGTAGAAATTACTCACATTGTCGTCACACTATATATCATCTTCAACCTGCTCATTATAATTCCCACCATCATCTGAGTATTCCGAGTGAATACTAACATGTTCCGGTGATTGATAAACGAGAACACTATACAGTTCGTCATCGGGAATATTGTTTTTCAAATCATCGAGATTGAGAAACTGAGCTTCATTCGTGGGATTGCCACAATTTTGGTTAACTCCACTATTGGCGTTAACATTTCGGTTGTTGAGGTTAGGTGGTAATGGGTTTTTTCGGTTTTGGTTTTGAGGTGGAGGTGTGGGTATACATGGGTTATTGTTGTGGTTTGGGCACGAGTTTGAAATGGTGGTGTTGGTGGTCTTGAATTGTTACCACCACTCAGTTGATTATTTTGGATGTTTGTTTTGAGCGAATATGACCTTGGTATTGGAAGTGGTGTTGGTGTTGGTTTTGGTTGTTGGGTTGGTTGGACTTTCGGGGATCCATTGTAATGGGCCTAAAACATGGTTGAGGTGATGAGTTGGTAGTGGGTTGATCTGAGGCAGGTGTTGCCTCTAACCGGCTGGCTAAGTTTCTTCTTACGACCCACTCGATCTCCGGTTCAAACACTAACGGTGACGTTCTTCCGGAGTTTCATGTATGCATGCACTACCTGTAATCTGCACAAATAACACACCTGCGAAACACAAAAGCAGAAATGATATAAAGAAACAAGCACTTAAATAGATAATCACAAAATCAAAAAATATCCACACACAAAGCACATGAACTCCCTGGCAACGGCGCCAAAATTTGATCAGAGTGTCACGCTCCGGTCAAAGATAATATTTATAGTACCAAATTGCCATTAACAATGCGTTAGTCATAGTAAGGGGTTGAACCACGAAGAGTTTGTGGTTTGCGTATGGTTTTTATTGATTATTAACGATTGTCATTTTTACGAAGCTTGCTAATGATTTAAATTGAATGTTTATTTGTTTGAAGAGATGTCGGATTAAACTGACAAATTTGTTTTTAATTACTTAACTACGAAAACTTAATCAATTGAGAATTGCATGAAAACTTGGTGTATGGATTGAAAACAATAGAGGAAACCAAGGTTCACACCCAGTTCGACAATTGTAGGACCTAGGGTTACTACACGTTTTAACTTGGTTTAATTGAATTAGTTCATTAACGGTTTATAATCACGAGGCTTTGGTGCCAATTGCTATCAACGTACAAGATGGACCGCAATGCACTTCGTTACCTCGGAAAAGTAAATCCTAGCAAAAGATAAGGCATAATTGCACATAGACATTCCACAAAGTCAAATTTCATAACTCATTTGACAATTCATGGATTCAATACAAATGCAAGAAAATTATCTAATGATTCAAATGCAATTCAAATTGTCACAAACCAAATATTAAACAAGTAGCAAACCCTAAAAACGTTACAAAAGTCTACACCGGGGTGAAACCTGCGAGAATTAGCCGCTCATGGTGAACGGAATATGATCAACGGATGATGAGAACTTAAACTTTATCATCTTGAAGCTTTGAGGATGAGGATGCGGATGATGAGGTCCAGGGTTTGTGATGGATTATGGAGGTGGATGGATTGTGGATTGGATAGTGATGATGATGGTAGTGAATTAGGTTTAGGATCTGTTGGTGCATGCGTCTGTCGACTTCGTCTTGTATCGAGTCTTGTATTTGTATAGATAGATCAGGGCACGTTATACGAGGAAAATGTCAAATATAGGGTGAGAGGTCATTTCAAACGGAATTAGAAAAGGTAATTTCGTTTGAAATCACATCATGGCAGTTCAAACGAAATCAGTGATTTCGCTTGAATGTGATTTTGCTTGAAGCAGTTTCAAACGGAATTACCTTGCCTATATATATGTGTTGTCTGATTTCGTTTGAGTAAGTCTTGTATGTGTGATTCCGGTAGCGAAGCTCTGCCGAAGTGTCTACAGCTTTGTAATCTATCTGTTATCAATCAAAAGACAGTTTAAAGTGTATATCTTGCTGAATTGAACTCGATACGTCTGTTTCCGCCTTTCGTATTGAGAAAAACTCTTCTGATCGACTCGTTCGGGTCTGAAAACGATCCTACAAGTGGTATCAGAGCTCAGGAGGAAGAGTTCTTACCAATTCAGCTGCAAATTCTGATTTCTACACCTTCTTTTCAAAATTTAACAACTTTTCACGGTTAAAATCAGCTAAATTTCTCACATATTGTGCGAAACAGTGTTTTAACGAATCCTTGAAAGTATTGGACCTTAATTCGATCTAAAATCAGTAAAACTTGTAATTTCGTTTGAAAAACAGATCGTGAATGATGTCCTCAGTATAATTTCGCTTGAAGTTGTGATTAATTTCGCTTGAAATAGCCTTATTCCGCATCAAACTGTGATTCCGTTTGAAAATTTTCATGCGAAATTAGTGATCTTGTTTCAAGTTGCTATTCCGTTTGAAAGGGCATTGTTTTCACACGAAATTAGGTAATTCCGTTTGAAGCTGGTATTTCGTTTGAACAGGTAATTCCGTGTGAGATTGGGATTTCGTTTGAAAGTGTTGATTCCGTTTGAAAAGGTTATTCCGCGTGAAAAGTAATTTCGTTTGAATGTACTGATTTTGTGAAATTGGAAAACCGAAACATGGAAGAGGAATTTTATAACGCATTTGCTACCACTCCGACTACTCCGGCGAGTGTTACTCGGAACTTGACAATGGAAAATGAAACGGGCACTATGCAAAAACCGCCTAAGCTCATGAATATCGAGGAGTATAAAGGATGGGAGGAATTATTTGAAAATTGGGTGCAAGCAAATTATTTGGATGCTTGGGAATGTATTGAGACGAAATATGTTAGACCAATGAATTATGACGAAGAGGAGATTGCTATCAAAGATCTTAGTGTGGATGAGAAAAAGAAATACAAAAACGAAAAGATGATGATCAGTTTACTACAACAAGCTGTTAAAGAGGATATTTTGGTCTTACTGCAACACACTGGAAGTGCATATTCAATATGGAAGGCATTAAGATCCAAGTTTGTTGGAAGTCAAGAAATGATAAAGAACAAAAAATCTCTTTTGAAGAAAGAGTTTGATCTATTTCGTGGTTTGAAAAATGAGAGCACAAAGCAGATCATTGAAAGATACTGCAATTTGTTAGTCAACATGAAGAGTGTAAGCATCACCAAGGATAATGAAGAATTGATTGAGAAGTTGACTGATGCATTACCACATGAGACTTGGGGAACATACCTTATGATGCTAAGAAACAAGAAAGGGTTCAACAACCTAACGTTGAGTAAGTTCATTGAAAAAATTGAAGCACAGGAGATGGAACAAAGAAAGATTTCAAGAATGAAAGATTTTGATGGTGAACAAGATATCGGTCTTTATTACAAAGCTGGTATTAATGAAAAAACCAACATGTCACCAAAGGTTGAAACAACTTTCAATGCTAAGAGTTCATCGGGAGGTTCTTCTAAAGGTTCAAACAGCAAAACGAGTTTTCCGTCATATCCGTTATTTGATCCAAACGTGTCAGCAACCAAGAATGGCAGAAAGTTACAATGCAACATTGTATTGAATCTTGAGAATGATCAAGATTATTCTGAAGAAGTTGCAAAAAGTCACATGTCTTTGTTGGGGACTGTTTTAGAGTCATATGGTAGTTTAGTTGCAGGTCGGATCGGGAATCCAATGCTTACAAAAGAGGATTACGATTAGATTGATGCTGAAGAAATGGAATTAATGGACATTAAGTGGTGTTTGGCAAGTGTGTTGAGGAGAGCTGAGAAGTTCAAACAGATCATAGGAAGAGATGATTTCCGTGATGCATGTGTTTCTAATTTGGGTTTTGATAAATCTAAAGTTACTTGTTTTCGTTGCAGGGAAAAAGGACACTTCAAGAGGGAGTGCACAAATCGCGAAGCAAGTGGAGCTCAAAATCCATTCAACTACAATGATTACTACCGGAAGGCCATCTATCATCAAGTTGCTCAACAATAACAAGAACCACCAGTGGCACATGGTAGAAAAACAATAGAGGAGTCTTCAAAGAGAGCATGTTTGGTGAATCAAAATGATAAAAAATCGTCTAACGGTTTTAGTTGGGACAAATATATTTCAGCGGATGGTAAAGCATGTCTGATAGATCAAGATGATGAAAAGTTACCTGAAGGGTTTAGCTGGGAAGGTTTTAGTTGGGATGAAAAGTTACATGCTCGCCTATAAGTGAACACTCATCCCAAGAATTCCCAGGTAAGCACAACTGGTCTCGCGTCTGATGAGATATATACGAAGTGCTTGCCTAGACAGAAAACCCAGAATACACGCATTCACCCTTCCAGTTTGCACGTGTTCACATTATTTAAAACCCAAAACCTTGACGAGATTTTGAAAACTCAAAGGGGTTCAAAACCATATAACAGAGGGTTCAAAACCTAGTAATCAATCATCCTAGAACAGATGATTAGTTTTCAAAGCGGTTTTGAATTTTATGTTCTTGTTGTGGTCGTCGCCTAAGGATAGGTGATGGTATTGTTTTATGACTAAACGCAAGTAAACTCGCGTTGGGGTCCTAAGAAGGTTATAGACTAGGTCAAAGCATTACTAATAACCTAATTCCCTATAACCATTGGCTCTGATACCATCTTTTCTGTCACACCCCGACCACGTGTAACATACAAAACGTGGCGGAAACGTCGGGGAGTGTTGTAACAGAATTAATGTTTCATAACCATGGATACCAAAAAGTGTTTCGTTTTATTAAACATTGAATAATTACATCGTCTGGAAATCTAAATACACAATTTAAACATAGTCTATCATTGTTATTGAGTCACTAAGGCCTTGTCCAGTCCTATGTGAGCATGCATCCTATCAATCGATATCTTTCAACAATACCTGAAACACATGTGAAAACGAGGTCAGCAAAGAAATGCTGGCGAGTACATAGGTTTTGTGAAAATAAGATTCATGACTTCTGTTTAAGAAAATGTTTAGTCATGAACCTTGTAATTTGCTTTGTCTTTGTAAATCATTTGAAAAATAATAAGTTCAGATGATATGTATAAATAAGAGAATAATGCATGATTAAATGAATAACCATGTAAAATGAGTTTGTATAAGTTAAGTTGTTTGTACAACAATGTATTGTGAAAAGTATGTTATTTGTATAAAATGTTATATGTTTAAATTGAAATGATTTAAACAACGCTACGATATGTAATACCATATAAGCACTTATATATAGGAAGTACCAGCGGCGTATCCACCATGCTTATATCATATTACACACGCCTCGTTACTTAAATCCCTTACTCAAACCAAACCAACAATGTAAGATGTCTATGTGTAAACCAATTGCCAAATGTATTGGAATAATATGTCAAAATGTTCATGTCAAGATGTAAATCATGTTATGTATAACCAATGTCAAAAGTGTTTGTGTCAAATGTAAACCATGTAATGTGTAACCAAAATGATATGTATGGCTAGTGAAATGCATCAACTAAACCATAGGTGAAACGCATAAAACAAAGTATTGAAGTAAAACTTGGTTTAAATCAATACTATGTTTCGTGGAAATGCATGATCAAATGTAAATCATGTCCAAATGTTTACCCAATCGTTAAAACATTTTGTGAAATCGTTCAAATCGTTCTTGTTGTTTTAATCGTTCAAATCGTTCTTGTTTTAATTGTGAAACTACTTTATGGTCGATTTTCTAATAACATTCAAACCTTCTTGACTCGTTCATCGTTCCAACTCGTTCTCGTTCTTAACAAACCCTTACCAAAGAGTAAATTAATAATTACAGATTCAGTCGTTACCCAAAATACCCACACATAACCATGGGTATAGAGAATAACGGGATTTGTCAGATCCTATGGTACCATAACCTAATACAGGTCGGCTTGATCATTGCTAATGAATGTCATTGGTTATGTAACTACAACCAACAAGTTTGTTCACTTTATTGAAATCGTTCTTGAAACCATTGTAATTGTTTTTGAAACCATTGTAATCGTTCTTGAAACCATTGTTATCGTTCTTGAAACCACATTGTAATTGTTTTTGAAACCATTGTAATCGTTCTTGAAATCATTGTTAAGACATTTAGCACATATGAGTCACCCCAAAACAGTTGAAAACAGTAAAAGAGGGGAATAATGTACTCGCCTGAGAATGCTTAGAGGTCTTGAACAACAACCAAACAAAGCTAGAGGGAGCACGGAATCAGTCGGCAATCTAAAACTATATAAATAAACCGGACTTAAATCGGGAGATCGGATAGGATGAGGCTTGATAAACCAAATGAGTATTGGAACTCATATGATATGGTTTAACAAGGCCTACATACTACATTGAGACTAACCTAAGTGCTTTCGACCCATCGCGACCCATTAAGGTAACATACGCTACTTTAACGCGTCGTGCGCGCAAGCGCGTTCGAGACGTCTAACTAGTCCTATGACAAGTATTATATGCCTAAACGTGTTTAATCATGTTGTATAATCAGTTATGTACAAAAGTTTAGGTTACATAAGCTTAATTACCAATTATACATGAAAAGGGTATTTTGGTAATTTACCTAAGGCATATATACTACCTATCATACAACTACTTAACGAAGCGACCATAAGGTATAACCTCGGAAGGTTATTCCCTATATACTATGGTCACCTAAGGTATTTGGTCGGATCCTAATGATCGACCAAATGGGTCGGGTTCGAAGGTATAAGCGATTTATCAGATCGCTTACCCTTACGACCCTAGACAACGTGGTAATCAGTAGGCATAGTCCCAAGGGACTATAACCATCGTGATTACAATCACGTTGCGAAGTTCAAACGAACTTCGCATTGACCATAAACTGGTCAACGCAGAAAGTCAAACAAAGTTTGACTTTCAAACTCGAAAAGCAATAAAAGAAAGAAAAGAACGAAAGAATACTTACGAAGGGTCCCCGAATGCTAATCTCGATCCAAGAATCTCAGGTATGAAACAATGGTTTCAACTTAGAGTTTCTCAAATCAAAATTCTAGTGGTTTTTGTGTTGGGGGCATAGGGGTATTTATAGTGTTTCCCGAACCGTTAGGATTGTTTCTTGGAAAACGTGATTAAATCTTGTGCGTACACTTGTCGAAAAGTTGTGGTGTCTCATATTGCCCCCACCACAAGAGTTTGACACTTGGAGCTGCCCTTTGGGGTGTTTGAAAGGCTGGAACAGCTGTTAATACACTGAATCTGGTCCCGAAAGTGCAAAAATGATGTTTCTGCCCAGATAAGGCGCTCGCGTAGCGTGACGGTAAAGGCCCTTAGGGCTCGCCCTACGCCACTGCCCCCCTGTTTCAGAAATGTTTCAAAAATGGCAGAAATGGTCCCTGCAGCCCGTTTAAGCTATTTTCGATGCGTTTGAACCCCGTTAACCTCATTTCAAGGCTCTAAAATGAAGTTAAAGTATAGGGAACTCAAAACATGCTCAAAAATATCTCGGATGTCGGTTCGTTTGGCCGTACGATCGTGATGTTCGCTTAATTACGACGGAATGCGCATAAGCGCGAAAAACGATCCAAAATGTGTGACGAATGGATTTTGCTTATGCCAAACACTAAAATAAAATGTTTTAGTGCTTACATAAATTTTTGGATGTCCGGATGTATTCAGAACGTAAGTTATGCGCGAAAGTGCAAACTTGTGCACTTTTTGACACTTTTAGTCCCTGAATGAGCCAAAAGTTTATTTTAGCACACCGAACCCCTCAAAGCCTATCTCTAAGCTATATAAAGGATATTTAAGGTGTGTTTAACTTATGGTCATGTTCCTGAATGTCTGTTACAGTTCAAATTGGCATACTTTCGCAGTTTGTCAAATTTAGTCCCTGTAGACGAATTAACTTGATTTTACCATACCAAAGCCTTCAAAACTTATTTCTAAGTTATATAAAGGTTATTTAAGGTATGTTAAGCCTATGTCACTGTTCCGGAGTGTTTGTTGCATTAAACTGGTTATATTTACGCATTGGTGCGCGTATAACCTTCCAGAAAACGATTTAGAGTTTGAAATTGAACAAAAATTGATATGTGCAAATGATACACATATTTTTACAAATCCCAAGTATGAAACACAAAATTTCATTGGTTTGGCATTTGTTTGATGGTCGCAGTGACACAGGTGTCACAGTCTCCCCTACTTTAGGAAATTTCGTCCCGAAATTTAATCAGAGGAAACTTGTGAGAGCTTGAAAACATGAAGTTGAAAAGACAAAACAACACTGGCTAGGGTTCTGAACTTCTAGTAACTTTAAATAACATTATGCTTTCAATGCAAGAGGGACACTTATATACAAGTATATGAAGCGTCATTGGTGCGTCCACCGTACCTCCATTACATCGTTCTCATTTTGTTATTGTTGTCACTATCGGTTCTTACACATAATAAATCTTACTGGGTTTCTGTGCACTAAATTTCATAATTATGTACGCGTCCATAATTAGACAATTCCTTGCACAGTTTACACAATCTATTTTATAACGTGTAGGGTAAAACCAAATGAACAATCATGTGATGCGTGTGACTAGACCGCCATAGAGTCCTTTTAATTAAATCAATAAATGATCTAAATAGACTATCAAAGAGTCTGTTCAGCTACATCACTAGATGTCGTTCTTTAACCAAATTGTGAATCAATCTTTTTTTTTTTTTTTGACTAGACCACTAAAAGGTCTCTCTTCGAGTCATGAAATGGTACTATGTAATCCCAAGGGTCTTAACTACCACGTAGAAGCCCATTAAGGATTTAAGGTAGTACCTTTTGAATATCCTACTATGAATCCCTTATATATAGATATAAAAGATTCTATGAGGATTTTGAAAATCGGATCACACAAAAACATAAAGGAGAACACATAACACGTAATCACATAATCGCATAATCGTTTAATTTGTTATCTTTGGACACGGGTATTTAAAGCATACTGGGAACCAAATCCTTAATTGCAGCAATTTGGATGGATCCACAAGAATACCCTGCTTGTTGACTACATGACCCAAAAAAAAAACTGAACTTCTTTAAGCCAAAATTTCCACTTGGAGGATTTAGCGAAAAGTTTGTTCCTTCTTTAGGGGTTCCAATGTCAACGAAAGTGTTGATCGTGATCGGCTCGGGATATGAATAGATCAAGATGTCATTAATAACAATGACGAATTGATCCAAATAAGGCTTGCAGACTCTATTTATTATCCTTGAAGATGGCTGGAGCATATGTCAACCCAAAAGGCATGACTATAAACTCGTAATGGCCATACTTCGTGTAGAAAACCATTTTGGGAATATCTTCTTCGAGAATACAAAGTTGATGATACCCAAAATGCAAATCGATCTTGGAAAAGCATGAAACGCTATGCAGTTGATCGGAGAAATCGTTGATTTAAGGTAGGGGATATCGATTCTTGATGGTAAGCTTACTAGGCTTACGTTAATCGATATACATTCGAAAAGATCCATTTTTCTTTTTACAAAGAGGACAGGAGTTTCTCCAAGGTGAAAAGTTCGGACGGATGAATCCTTTATCAGACAACTCTTGAAGCTGTTTTGATAATTCTTGCATCTCGAACGGTGCAAGACGATAAGATACTTTAGATTTAAAAGAAACAAGTGTTTGAGGTTCTTAGGGAGATCACAAATGATCATAAAAATGACAGAATCACACGAGTAGTTTTGTCTTTGTATTGACATCATAAGGTTGGATCAAACATTCATACAATTGCATTAGTTAAAAAATAAAACCACAAATTTTTATTTATATAACAACCACATTGTCCTTAAATGTTACAAGATAACAACCAGAGGAAATACAAAATGCTAATTGTTCACTCCTTCATCATTGAGTGCCTCATTGATGTTAAACACTCGACCACGTGCTGGATTCACATTGACGTTGACGTTCGTATTTGGGTTTGCGTTAGCATTTGCATTCACCAGTCTCGGACAGTTGTGGCGGAAGTGACCAATCTCTCCGCAGTTGAAACATGACCCCAGTGGGAATCTCGCAGCATTCCCTTGAACCGGAGCTTCAACCTGAGCAGCCTGATTTTGTCCCAAACGACAAACATTGGCCAAATGCCCAAGTTTACCACACGTTGTGCATTGCCAGCAAGCTTGTTGTACCGCGTGATGACCGTTGCAGCGTGCACAATGAGGTGCGGTACCGGCATATGCTTTCTTTGCAGGTGGCTGAGCAGGTGGGTTCCGCGGGTTCTGAGCAGTCTGTGCTGTAACAGCAAAGTTCTGAACACCCTTTCGCTTTCTTGATTTCTTTGACGTCTCACCTTCCTTACCCTTCTTGTTTTGACCTTTCTTGCTATCCTCCTTGTCAGACCCCTGCTTCTTACCCTTGTCACCCTTTCTGTGTAACTTATTCTTCCGAATCTGCGACTCAGTCAATGTCGCAGCTAACTCGATCGCCTGACGGAGTGTGGTAGGGCTACTACCAGTAAGGATGTCTTGTACCGAGTCAGGTAGGCCGTCGATGTACCTTTCGATAGCCTTGTCGAGTGGGGTAACCATTGTCGGGCAAAGCAGACTCAACTCCTCAAACCTATCAGTATACGCCCTGTGCTCACCACTATCTTGCTTCAACTCATCAAATTCCTTCTCCAAAGCTCGCTGCTCATGACGAGGACAGAATTCCCTCATCATAAGGGCCCTAAGTTCAGCCCATGTCTGTGCTAGAGAAACTTCTGTACCACGATCCCTCATAACCCCGTTCCACCATGTGAGAGCCCTCTTCTGAAACACACTCGAAGTAAACTCGACCTTGCGATTGTCAGGACACTGCAAGTGGCGGAAAGTATTCTCAATGCTCTCGAACCATTGAAGAAGCCCAGTCGCTCCTTCAGAACCACTAAACTTGAGTGGTTTAGCCTGGTTAAAATCCTTGTATTTGCATGGAACATTGTTGTTGTTGTTGGCTTGGTTCCATTAAGCAAAGAGGTTTGGGAATTGAGCAGCCATTTGCTGCGCAATGATTTCTGCCAATTCGGCCAAATGTTTACCCAATCGTTAAAACATTTTGTGAAATCGTTCAAATCGTTCTTGTTGTTTTAATCGTTCAAATCGTTCTTGTTTTAATTGTGAAACTACTTTATGGTCGATTTTCTAATAACATTCAAACCTTCTTGACTCGTTCATCGTTCCAACTCGTTCTCGTTCTTAACAAACCCTTACCAAAGAGTAAATTAATAATTACAGATTCAGTCGTTACCCAAAATACCCACACATAACCATGGGTATAGAGAATAACGGGATTTGTCAGATCCTATGGTACCATAACCTAATACAGGTCGGCTTGATCATTGCTAATGAATGTCATTGGTTATGTAACTACAACCAACAAGTTTGTTCACTTTATTGAAATCGTTCTTGAAACCATTGTAATTGTTTTTGAAACCATTGTAATCGTTCTTGAAACCATTGTTATCGTTCTTGAAACCACATTGTAATTGTTTTTGAAACCATTGTAATCGTTCTTGAAATCATTGTTAAGACATTTAGCACATATGAGTCACCCCAAAACAGTTGAAAACAGTAAAAGAGGGGAATAATGTACTCGCCTGAGAATGCTTAGAGGTCTTGAACAACAACCAAACAAAGCTAGAGGGAGCACGGAATCAGTCGGCAATCTAAAACTATATAAATAAACCGGACTTAAATCGGGAGATCGGATAGGATGAGGCTTGATAAACCAAATGAGTATTGGAACTCATATGATATGGTTTAACAAGGCCTACATACTACATTGAGACTAACCTAAGTGCTTTCGACCCATCGCGACCCATTAAGGTAACATACGCTACTTTAACGCGTCGTGCGCGCAAGCGCGTTCGAGACGTCTAACTAGTCCTATGACAAGTATTATATGCCTAAACGTGTTTAATCATGTTGTATAATCAGTTATGTACAAAAGTTTAGGTTACATAAGCTTAATTACCAATTATACATGAAAAGGGTATTTTGGTAATTTACCTAAGGCATATATACTACCTATCATACAACTACTTAACGAAGCGACCATAAGGTATAACCTCGGAAGGTTATTCCCTATATACTATGGTCACCTAAGGTATTTGGTCGGATCCTAATGATCGACCAAATGGGTCGGGTTCGAAGGTATAAGCGATTTATCAGATCGCTTACCCTTACGACCCTAGACAACGTGGTAATCAGTAGGCATAGTCCCAAGGGACTATAACCATCGTGATTACAATCACGTTGCGAAGTTCAAACGAACTTCGCATTGACCATAAACTGGTCAACGCAGAAAGTCAAACAAAGTTTGACTTTCAAACTCGAAAAGCAATAAAAGAAAGAAAAGAACGAAAGAATACTTACGAAGGGTCCCCGAATGCTAATCTCGATCCAAGAATCTCAGGTATGAAACAATGGTTTCAACTTAGAGTTTCTCAAATCAAAATTCTAGTGGTTTTTGTGTTGGGGGCATAGGGGTATTTATAGTGTTTCCCGAACCGTTAGGATTGTTTCTTGGAAAACGTGATTAAATCTTGTGCGTACACTTGTCGAAAAGTTGTGGTGTCTCATATTGCCCCCACCACAAGAGTTTGACACTTGGAGCTGCCCTTTGGGGTGTTTGAAAGGCTGGAACAGCTGTTAATACACTGAATCTGGTCCCGAAAGTGCAAAAATGATGTTTCTGCCCAGATAAGGCGCTCGCGTAGCGTGACGGTAAAGGCCCTTAGGGCTCGCCCTACGCCACTGCCCCCCTGTTTCAGAAATGTTTCAAAAATGGCAGAAATGGTCCCTGCAGCCCGTTTAAGCTATTTTCGATGCGTTTGAACCCCGTTAACCTCATTTCAAGGCTCTAAAATGAAGTTAAAGTATAGGGAACTCAAAACATGCTCAAAAATATCTCGGATGTCGGTTCGTTTGGCCGTACGATCGTGATGTTCGCTTAATTACGACGGAATGCGCATAAGCGCGAAAAACGATCCAAAATGTGTGACGAATGGATTTTGCTTATGCCAAACACTAAAATAAAATGTTTTAGTGCTTACATAAATTTTTGGATGTCCGGATGTATTCAGAACGTAAGTTATGCGCGAAAGTGCAAACTTGTGCACTTTTTGACACTTTTAGTCCCTGAATGAGCCAAAAGTTTATTTTAGCACACCGAACCCCTCAAAGCCTATCTCTAAGCTATATAAAGGATATTTAAGGTGTGTTTAACTTATGGTCATGTTCCTGAATGTCTGTTACAGTTCAAATTGGCATACTTTCGCAGTTTGTCAAATTTAGTCCCTGTAGACGAATTAACTTGATTTTACCATACCAAAGCCTTCAAAACTTATTTCTAAGTTATATAAAGGTTATTTAAGGTATGTTAAGCCTATGTCACTGTTCCGGAGTGTTTGTTGCATTAAACTGGTTATATTTACGCATTGGTGCGCGTATAACCTTCCAGAAAACGATTTAGAGTTTGAAATTGAACAAAAATTGATATGTGCAAATGATACACATATTTTTACAAATCCCAAGTATGAAACACAAAATTTCATTGGTTTGGCATTTGTTTGATGGTCGCAGTGACACAGGTGTCACAGTCTCCCCTACTTTAGGAAATTTCGTCCCGAAATTTAATCAGAGGAAACTTGTGAGAGCTTGAAAACATGAAGTTGAAAAGACAAAACAACACTGGCTAGGGTTCTGAACTTCTAGTAACTTTAAATAACATTATGCTTTCAATGCAAGAGGGACACTTATATACAAGTATATGAAGCGTCATTGGTGCGTCCACCGTACCTCCATTACATCGTTCTCATTTTGTTATTGTTGTCACTATCGGTTCTTACACATAATAAATCTTACTGGGTTTCTGTGCACTAAATTTCATAATTATGTACGCGTCCATAATTAGACAATTCCTTGCACAGTTTACACAATCTATTTTATAACGTGTAGGGTAAAACCAAATGAACAATCATGTGATGCGTGTGACTAGACCGCCATAGAGTCCTTTTAATTAAATCAATAAATGATCTAAATAGACTATCAAAGAGTCTGTTCAGCTACATCACTAGATGTCGTTCTTTAACCAAATTGTGAATCAATCTTTTTTTTTTTTTTTGACTAGACCACTAAAAGGTCTCTCTTCGAGTCATGAAATGGTACTATGTAATCCCAAGGGTCTTAACTACCACGTAGAAGCCCATTAAGGATTTAAGGTAGTACCTTTTGAATATCCTACTATGAATCCCTTATATATAGATATAAAAGATTCTATGAGGATTTTGAAAATCGGATCACACAAAAACATAAAGGAGAACACATAACACGTAATCACATAATCGCATAATCGTTTAATTTGTTATCTTTGGACACGGGTATTTAAAGCATACTGGGAACCAAATCCTTAATTGCAGCAATTTGGATGGATCCACAAGAATACCCTGCTTGTTGACTACATGACCCAAAAAAAAAACTGAACTTCTTTAAGCCAAAATTTCCACTTGGAGGATTTAGCGAAAAGTTTGTTCCTTCTTTAGGGGTTCCAATGTCAACGAAAGTGTTGATCGTGATCGGCTCGGGATATGAATAGATCAAGATGTCATTAATAACAATGACGAATTGATCCAAATAAGGCTTGCAGACTCTATTTATTATCCTTGAAGATGGCTGGAGCATATGTCAACCCAAAAGGCATGACTATAAACTCGTAATGGCCATACTTCGTGTAGAAAACCATTTTGGGAATATCTTCTTCGAGAATACAAAGTTGATGATACCCAAAATGCAAATCGATCTTGGAAAAGCATGAAACGCTATGCAGTTGATCGGAGAAATCGTTGATTTAAGGTAGGGGATATCGATTCTTGATGGTAAGCTTACTAGGCTTACGTTAATCGATATACATTCGAAAAGATCCATTTTTCTTTTTACAAAGAGGACAGGAGTTTCTCCAAGGTGAAAAGTTCGGACGGATGAATCCTTTATCAGACAACTCTTGAAGCTGTTTTGATAATTCTTGCATCTCGAACGGTGCAAGACGATAAGATACTTTAGATTTAAAAGAAACAAGTGTTTGAGGTTCTTAGGGAGATCACAAATGATCATAAAAATGACAGAATCACACGAGTAGTTTTGTCTTTGTATTGACATCATAAGGTTGGATCAAACATTCATACAATTGCATTAGTTAAAAAATAAAACCACAAATTTTTATTTATATAACAACCACATTGTCCTTAAATGTTACAAGATAACAACCAGAGGAAATACAAAATGCTAATTGTTCACTCCTTCATCATTGAGTGCCTCATTGATGTTAAACACTCGACCACGTGCTGGATTCACATTGACGTTGACGTTCGTATTTGGGTTTGCGTTAGCATTTGCATTCACCAGTCTCGGACAGTTGTGGCGGAAGTGACCAATCTCTCCGCAGTTGAAACATGACCCCAGTGGGAATCTCGCAGCATTCCCTTGAACCGGAGCTTCAACCTGAGCAGCCTGATTTTGTCCCAAACGACAAACATTGGCCAAATGCCCAAGTTTACCACACGTTGTGCATTGCCAGCAAGCTTGTTGTACCGCGTGATGACCGTTGCAGCGTGCACAATGAGGTGCGGTACCGGCATATGCTTTCTTTGCAGGTGGCTGAGCAGGTGGGTTCCGCGGGTTCTGAGCAGTCTGTGCTGTAACAGCAAAGTTCTGAACACCCTTTCGCTTTCTTGATTTCTTTGACGTCTCACCTTCCTTACCCTTCTTGTTTTGACCTTTCTTGCTATCCTCCTTGTCAGACCCCTGCTTCTTACCCTTGTCACCCTTTCTGTGTAACTTATTCTTCCGAATCTGCGACTCAGTCAATGTCGCAGCTAACTCGATCGCCTGACGGAGTGTGGTAGGGCTACTACCAGTAAGGATGTCTTGTACCGAGTCAGGTAGGCCGTCGATGTACCTTTCGATAGCCTTGTCGAGTGGGGTAACCATTGTCGGGCAAAGCAGACTCAACTCCTCAAACCTATCAGTATACGCCCTGTGCTCACCACTATCTTGCTTCAACTCATCAAATTCCTTCTCCAAAGCTCGCTGCTCATGACGAGGACAGAATTCCCTCATCATAAGGGCCCTAAGTTCAGCCCATGTCTGTGCTAGAGAAACTTCTGTACCACGATCCCTCATAACCCCGTTCCACCATGTGAGAGCCCTCTTCTGAAACACACTCGAAGTAAACTCGACCTTGCGATTGTCAGGACACTGCAAGTGGCGGAAAGTATTCTCAATGCTCTCGAACCATTGAAGAAGCCCAGTCGCTCCTTCAGAACCACTAAACTTGAGTGGTTTAGCCTGGTTAAAATCCTTGTATTTGCATGGAACATTGTTGTTGTTGTTGGCTTGGTTCCATTAAGCAAAGAGGTTTGGGAATTGAGCAGCCATTTGCTGCGCAATGATTTCTGCCAATTCGGCCAAATGTTTACCCAATCGTTAAAACATTTTGTGAAATCGTTCAAATCGTTCTTGTTGTTTTAATCGTTCAAATCGTTCTTGTTTTAATTGTGAAACTACTTTATGGTCGATTTTCTAATAACATTCAAACCTTCTTGACTCGTTCATCGTTCCAACTCGTTCTCGTTCTTAACAAACCCTTACCAAAGAGTAAATTAATAATTACAGATTCAGTCGTTACCCAAAATACCCACACATAACCATGGGTATAGAGAATAACGGGATTTGTCAGATCCTATGGTACCATAACCTAATACAGGTCGGCTTGATCATTGCTAATGAATGTCATTGGTTATGTAACTACAACCAACAAGTTTGTTCACTTTATTGAAATCGTTCTTGAAACCATTGTAATTGTTTTTGAAACCATTGTAATCGTTCTTGAAACCATTGTTATCGTTCTTGAAACCACATTGTAATTGTTTTTGAAACCATTGTAATCGTTCTTGAAATCATTGTTAAGACATTTAGCACATATGAGTCACCCCAAAACAGTTGAAAACAGTAAAAGAGGGGAATAATGTACTCGCCTGAGAATGCTTAGAGGTCTTGAACAACAACCAAACAAAGCTAGAGGGAGCACGGAATCAGTCGGCAATCTAAAACTATATAAATAAACCGGACTTAAATCGGGAGATCGGATAGGATGAGGCTTGATAAACCAAATGAGTATTGGAACTCATATGATATGGTTTAACAAGGCCTACATACTACATTGAGACTAACCTAAGTGCTTTCGACCCATCGCGACCCATTAAGGTAACATACGCTACTTTAACGCGTCGTGCGCGCAAGCGCGTTCGAGACGTCTAACTAGTCCTATGACAAGTATTATATGCCTAAACGTGTTTAATCATGTTGTATAATCAGTTATGTACAAAAGTTTAGGTTACATAAGCTTAATTACCAATTATACATGAAAAGGGTATTTTGGTAATTTACCTAAGGCATATATACTACCTATCATACAACTACTTAACGAAGCGACCATAAGGTATAACCTCGGAAGGTTATTCCCTATATACTATGGTCACCTAAGGTATTTGGTCGGATCCTAATGATCGACCAAATGGGTCGGGTTCGAAGGTATAAGCGATTTATCAGATCGCTTACCCTTACGACCCTAGACAACGTGGTAATCAGTAAGCATAGTCCCAAGGGACTATAACCATCGTGATTACAATCACGTTGCGAAGTTCAAACGAACTTCGCATTGACCATAAACTGGTCAACGCAGAAAGTCAAACAAAGTTTGACTTTCAAACTCGAAAAGCAATAAAAGAAAGAAAAGAACGAAAGAATACTTACGAAGGGTCCCCGAATGCTAATCTCGATCCAAGAATCTCAGGTATGAAACAATGGTTTCAACTTAGAGTTTCTCAAATCAAAATTCTAGTGGTTTTTGTGTTGGGGGCATAGGGGTATTTATAGTGTTTCCCGAACCGTTAGGATTGTTTCTTGGAAAACGTGATTAAATCTTGTGCGTACACTTGTCGAAAAGTTGTGGTGTCTCATATTGCCCCCACCACAAGAGTTTGACACTTGGAGTTGCCCTTTGGGGTGTTTGAAAGGCTGGAACAGCTGTTAATACACTGAATCTGGTCCCGAAAGTGCAAAAATGATGTTTCTGCCCAGATAAGGCGCTCGCGTAGCGTGACGGTAAAGGCCCTTAGGGCTCGCCCTACGCCACTGCCCCCCTGTTTCAGAAATGTTTCAAAAATGGCAGAAATGGTCCCTGCAGCCCGTTTAAGCTATTTTCGATGCGTTTGAACCCCGTTAACCTCATTTCAAGGCTCTAAAATGAAGTTAAAGTATAGGGAACTCAAAACATGCTCAAAAATATCTCGGATGTCGGTTCGTTTGGCCGTACGATCGTGATGTTCGCTTAATTACGACGGAATGCGCATAAGCGCGAAAAACGATCCAAAATGTGTGACGAATGGATTTTGCTTATGCCAAACACTAAAATAAAATGTTTTAGTGCTTACATAAATTTTTGGATGTCCGGATGTATTCAGAACGTAAGTTATGCGCGAAAGTGCAAACTTGTGCACTTTTTGACACTTTTAGTCCCTGAATGAGCCAAAAGTTTATTTTAGCACACCGAACCCCTCAAAGCCTATCTCTAAGCTATATAAAGGATATTTAAGGTGTGTTTAACTTATGGTCATGTTCCTGAATGTCTGTTACAGTTCAAATTGGCATACTTTCGCAGTTTGTCAAATTTAGTCCCTGTAGACGAATTAACTTGATTTTACCATACCAAAGCCTTCAAAACTTATTTCTAAGTTATATAAAGGTTATTTAAGGTATGTTAAGCCTATGTCACTGTTCCGGAGTGTTTGTTGCATTAAACTGGTTATATTTACGCATTGGTGCGCGTATAACCTTCCAGAAAACGATTTAGAGTTTGAAATTGAACAAAAATTGATATGTGCAAATGATACACATATTTTTACAAATCCCAAGTATGAAACACAAAATTTCATTGGTTTGGCATTTGTTTGATGGTCGCAGTGACACAGGTGTCACAGTCTCCCCTACTTTAGGAAATTTCGTCCCGAAATTTAATCAGAGGAAACTTGTGAGAGCTTGAAAACATGAAGTTGAAAAGACAAAACAACACTGGCTAGGGTTCTGAACTTCTAGTAACTTTAAATAACATTATGCTTTCAATGCAAGAGGGACACTTATATACAAGTATATGAAGCGTCATTGGTGCGTCCACCGTACCTCCATTACATCGTTCTCATTTTGTTATTGTTGTCACTATCGGTTCTTACACATAATAAATCTTACTGGGTTTCTGTGCACTAAATTTCATAATTATGTACGCGTCCATAATTAGACAATTCCTTGCACAGTTTACACAATCTATTTTATAACGTGTAGGGTAAAACCAAATGAACAATCATGTGATGCGTGTGACTAGACCGCCATAGAGTCCTTTTAATTAAATCAATAAATGATCTAA
The DNA here is from genome assembly GCA_030545235.1 of Helianthus tuberosus. Lineage (NCBI taxonomy): Eukaryota > Viridiplantae > Streptophyta > Magnoliopsida > Asterales > Asteraceae > Helianthus > Helianthus tuberosus. The sequence goes on along the minus strand of CM060418.1, from coordinate 89,621,031 downwards.
ATAGACTATCAAAGAGTCTGTTCAGCTACATCACTAGATGTCGTTCTTTAACCAAATTGTGAATCAATCTTTTTTTTTTTTTTTGACTAGACCACTAAAAGGTCTCTCTTCGAGTCATGAAATGGTACTATGTAATCCCAAGGGTCTTAACTACCACGTAGAAGCCCATTAAGGATTTAAGGTAGTACCTTTTGAATATCCTACTATGAATCCCTTATATATAGATATAAAAGATTCTATGAGGATTTTGAAAATCGGATCACACAAAAACATAAAGGAGAACACATAACACGTAATCACATAATCGCATAATCGTTTAATTTGTTATCTTTGGACACGGGTATTTAAAGCATACTGGGAACCAAATCCTTAATTGCAGCAATTTGGATGGATCCACAAGAATACCCTGCTTGTTGACTACATGACCCAAAAAAAAAACTGAACTTCTTTAAGCCAAAATTTCCACTTGGAGGATTTAGCGAAAAGTTTGTTCCTTCTTTAGGGGTTCCAATGTCAACGAAAGTGTTGATCGTGATCGGCTCGGGATATGAATAGATCAAGATGTCATTAATAACAATGACGAATTGATCCAAATAAGGCTTGCAGACTCTATTTATTATCCTTGAAGATGGCTGGAGCATATGTCAACCCAAAAGGCATGACTATAAACTCGTAATGGCCATACTTCGTGTAGAAAACCATTTTGGGAATATCTTCTTCGAGAATACAAAGTTGATGATACCCAAAATGCAAATCGATCTTGGAAAAGCATGAAACGCTATGCAGTTGATCGGAGAAATCGTTGATTTAAGGTAGGGGATATCGATTCTTGATGGTAAGCTTACTAGGCTTACGTTAATCGATATACATTCGAAAAGATCCATTTTTCTTTTTACAAAGAGGACAGGAGTTTCTCCAAGGTGAAAAGTTCGGACGGATGAATCCTTTATCAGACAACTCTTGAAGCTGTTTTGATAATTCTTGCATCTCGAACGGTGCAAGACGATAAGATACTTTAGATTTAAAAGAAACAAGTGTTTGAGGTTCTTAGGGAGATCACAAATGATCATAAAAATGACAGAATCACACGAGTAGTTTTGTCTTTGTATTGACATCATAAGGTTGGATCAAACATTCATACAATTGCATTAGTTAAAAAATAAAACCACAAATTTTTATTTATATAACAACCACATTGTCCTTAAATGTTACAAGATAACAACCAGAGGAAATACAAAATGCTAATTGTTCACTCCTTCATCATTGAGTGCCTCATTGATGTTAAACACTCGACCACGTGCTGGATTCACATTGACGTTGACGTTCGTATTTGGGTTTGCGTTAGCATTTGCATTCACCAGTCTCGGACAGTTGTGGCGGAAGTGACCAATCTCTCCGCAGTTGAAACATGACCCCAGTGGGAATCTCGCAGCATTCCCTTGAACCGGAGCTTCAACCTGAGCAGCCTGATTTTGTCCCAAACGACAAACATTGGCCAAATGCCCAAGTTTACCACACGTTGTGCATTGCCAGCAAGCTTGTTGTACCGCGTGATGACCGTTGCAGCGTGCACAATGAGGTGCGGTACCGGCATATGCTTTCTTTGCAGGTGGCTGAGCAGGTGGGTTCCGCGGGTTCTGAGCAGTCTGTGCTGTAACAGCAAAGTTCTGAACACCCTTTCGCTTTCTTGATTTCTTTGACGTCTCACCTTCCTTACCCTTCTTGTTTTGACCTTTCTTGCTATCCTCCTTGTCAGACCCCTGCTTCTTACCCTTGTCACCCTTTCTGTGTAACTTATTCTTCCGAATCTGCGACTCAGTCAATGTCGCAGCTAACTCGATCGCCTGACGGAGTGTGGTAGGGCTACTACCAGTAAGGATGTCTTGTACCGAGTCAGGTAGGCCGTCGATGTACCTTTCGATAGCCTTGTCGAGTGGGGTAACCATTGTCGGGCAAAGCAGACTCAACTCCTCAAACCTATCAGTATACGCCCTGTGCTCACCACTATCTTGCTTCAACTCATCAAATTCCTTCTCCAAAGCTCGCTGCTCATGACGAGGACAGAATTCCCTCATCATAAGGGCCCTAAGTTCAGCCCATGTCTGTGCTAGAGAAACTTCTGTACCACGATCCCTCATAACCCCGTTCCACCATGTGAGAGCCCTCTTCTGAAACACACTCGAAGTAAACTCGACCTTGCGATTGTCAGGACACTGCAAGTGGCGGAAAGTATTCTCAATGCTCTCGAACCATTGAAGAAGCCCAGTCGCTCCTTCAGAACCACTAAACTTGAGTGGTTTAGCCTGGTTAAAATCCTTGTATTTGCATGGAACATTGTTGTTGTTGTTGGCTTGGTTCCATTAAGCAAAGAGGTTTGGGAATTGAGCAGCCATTTGCTGCGCAATGATTTCTGCCAATTCGGCAGTCGCTATCTGGCTTTCGCGTCGAGGAGGCATTCTAAAAGAGGAAACATGAAAGGAAACGAGTGAGAGAATTAGACGAAAAGAATGAGATGAAACAAATCTGAAGAAAGCAAGGATAGTGGTCATTTGTTTGTTACTACAAAGCAACAACCGACACACAGTGACTAACCAAAGTAAATGGATAAAAAATAATGTATCGCGAAGACATGCTCGCCTATAAGTGAACACTCATCCCAAGAATTCCCAGGTAAGCACAACTGGTCTCGCGTCTGATGAGATATATACGAAGTGCTTGCCTAGACAGAAAACCCAGAATACAGGCATTCACCCTTCCAGTTTGCACGTGTTCACATTATTTAAAACCCAAAACCTTGACGAGATTTTGAAAACTCAAAGGGGTTCAAAACCATATAACAGAGGGTTCAAAACCTAGTAATCAATCATCCTAGAACAGATGATTAGTTTTCAAAGCGGTTTTGAATTTTATGTTCTTGTTGTGGTCGTCGCCTAAGGATAGGTGACGGTATTGTTTTATGACTAAACGCAAGTAAACTCGCGTTGGGGTCCTAAGAAGGTTATAGACTAGGTCAAAGCATTACTAATAACCTAATTCCCTATAACCATTGGCTCTGATACCATCTTTTCTGTCACACCCCGACCACGTGTAACATACAAAACGTGGCGGAAACGTCGGGGAGTGTTGTAACAGAATTAATGTTTCATAACCATGGATACCAAAAAGTGTTTCGTTTTATTAAACATTGAATAATTACATCGTCTGGAAATCTAAATACACAATTTAAACATAGTCTATCATTGTTATTGAGTCACTAAGGCCTTGTCCAGTCCTATGTGAGCATGCATCCTATCAATCGATATCTTTCAACAATACATGAAACACATGTGAAAACGAGGTCAGCAAAGAAATGCTGGCGAGTACATAGGTTTTGTGAAAATAAGATTCATGACTTATGTTTAAGAAAATGTTTAGTCATGAACCTTGTAATTTGCTTTGTCTTTGTAAATCATTTGAAAAATAATAAGTTCAGATGATATGTATAAATAAGAGAATAATGCATGATTAAATGAATAACCATGTAAAATGAGTTTGTATAAGTTAAGTTGTTTGTACAACAATGTATTGTGAAAAGTATGTTATTTGTATAAAATGTTATATGTTTAAATTGAAATGATTTAAACAACGCTACGATATGTAATACCATATAAGCACTTATATATAGGAAGTACCAGCGGCGTATCCACCATGCTTATATCATATTACACACGCCTCGTTACTTAAATCCCTTACTCAAACCAAACCAACAATGTAAGATGTCTATGTGTAAACCAATTGCCAAATGTATTGGAATAATATGTCAAAATGTTCATGTCAAGATGTAAATCATGTTATGTATAACCAATGTCAAAAGTGTTTGTGTCAAATGTAAACCATGTAATGTGTAACCAAAATGATATGTATGGCTAGTGAAATGCATCAACTAAACCATAGGTGAAACGCACAAAACAAAGTATTGAAGTAAAACTTGGTTTAAATCAATACTATGTTTCGTGGAAATGCATGATCAAATGTAAATCATGTCCAAATGTTTACCCAATCGTTAAAACATTTTGTGAAATCGTTCAAATCGTTCTTGTTGTTTTAATCGTTCAAATCGTTCTTGTTTTAATTGTGAAACTACTTTATGGTCGATTTTCTAATAACATTCAAACCTTCTTGACTCGTTCATCGTTCCAACTCGTTCTCGTTCTTAACAAACCCTTACCAAAGAGTAAATTAATAATTACAGATTCAGTCGTTACCCAAAATACCCACACATAACCATGGGTATAGAGAATAACGGGATTTGTCAGATCCTATGGTACCATAACCTAATACTGGTCGGCTTGATCATTGCTAATGAATGTCATTGGTTATGTAACTACAACCAACAAGTTTGTTCACTTTATTGAAATCGTTCTTGAAACCATTGTAATTGTTTTTGAAACCATTGTAATCGTTCTTGAAACCATTGTTATCGTTCTTGAAACCACATTGTAATTGTTTTTGAAACCATTGTAATCGTTCTTGAAATCATTGTTAAGACATTTAGCACATATGAGTCACCCCAAAACAGTTGAAAACAGTAAAAGAGGGGAATAATGTACTCGCCTGAGAATGCTTAGAGGTCTTGAACAACAACCAAACAAAGCTAGAGGGAGCACGGAATCAGTCGGCAATCTAAAACTATATAAATAAACCGGACTTAAATCGGGAGATCGGATAGGATGAGGCTTGATAAACCAAATGAGTATTGGAACTCATATGATATGGTTTAACAAGGCCTACATACTACATTGAGACTAACCTAAGTGCTTTCGACCCATCGCGACCCATTAAGGTAACATACGCTACTTTAACGCGTCGTGCGCGCAAGCGCGTTCGAGACGTCTAACTAGTCCTATGACAAGTATTATATGCCTAAACGTGTTTAATCATGTTGTATAATCAGTTATGTACAAAAGTTTAGGTTACATAAGCTTAATTACCAATTATACATGAAAAGGGTATTTTGGTAATTTACCTAAGGCATATATACTACCTATCATACAACTACTTAACGAAGCGACCATAAGGTATAACCTCGGAAGGTTATTCCCTATATACTATGGTCACCTAAGGTATTTGGTCGGATCCTAATGATCGACCAAATGGGTCGGGTTCGAAGGTATAAGCGATTTATCAGATCGCTTACCCTTACGACCCTAGACAACGTGGTAATCAGTAGGCATAGTCCCAAGGGACTATAACCATCGTGATTACAATCACGTTGCGAAGTTCAAACGAACTTCGCATTGACCATAAACTGGTCAACGCAGAAAGTCAAACAAAGTTTGACTTTCAAACTCGAAAAGCAATAAAAGAAAGAAAAGAACGAAAGAATACTTACGAAGGGTCCCCGAATGCTAATCTCGATCCAAGAATCTCAGGTATGAAACAATGGTTTCAACTTAGAGTTTCTCAAATCAAAATTCTAGTGGTTTTTGTGTTGGGGGCATAGGGGTATTTATAGTGTTTCCCGAACCGTTAGGATCGTTTCTTGGAAAACGTGATTAAATCTTGTGCGTACACTTTTCGGAAAGTTGTGGTGGCTCATATTGCCCCCACCACAAGAGTTTGACACTTGGAGTTGCCCTTTGGGGTGTTTGAAGGGCTGGAACAGCTGTTAATACACTGAATCTGGTCCCGAAAGTGCAAAAATGATGTTTCTGCCCAGATAAGGCGCTCGCGTAGCGTGACGGTAAAGGCCCTTAGGGCTCGCGCTACGCCACTGCCCCCCTGTTTCAGAAATGTTTCAAAAATGGCAGAAATGGTCCCTGCAGCCCGTTTAAGCTATTTTCGATGCGTTTGAACCCCGTTAACCTCATTTCAAGTCTCTAAAATGAAGTTAAAGTATAGGGAACTCAAAACATGCTCAAAAATATCTCGGATGTCGGTTCGTTTGGCCGTACGATCGCGATGTTCGCTTAATTACGACGGAATGCGCATAAGCGCGAAAAACGATCCAAAATGCGTGACGAATGGATTTTTCTTATGCCAAACACTAAAATAAAATGTTTTAGTGCTTACATAAACTTTTGGATGTCCGGATGTATTCAGAACGTAAGTTATGCGCGAAAGTGCAAACTTGTGCACTTTTTGACACTTTTAGTCCCTGAATGAGCCAAAAGTTTATTTTAGCACACCGAACCCCTCAAAGCCTATCTCTAAGCTATATAAAGGATATTTAAGGTGTGTTTAACTTATGGTCATGTTCCGGAATGTCTGTTACAGTTCAAATTGGCATACTTTCACAGTTTGTCAAATTTAGTCCCTGTAGACGAATTAACTTGATTTTACCATACCAAAGCCTTCAAAACTTATTTCTAAGTTATATAAAGGTTATTTAAGGTATGTTAAGCCTATGTCACTGTTCTAGAGTGTTTGTTGCATTAAACTGGTTATATTTACGCATTGGTGCGCGTATAACCTTCCAGAAAACGATTTAGAGTTTGAAATTGAACAAAAATTGATATGTGCAAATGATACACATATTTTTACAAATCCCAAGTATGAAACACAAAATTTCATTGGTTTGGCATTTGTTTGATGGTCGCAGTGACACAGGTGTCACATCAAGGAGCTTTCATGACAAAGCAAAAAGTTGTTAACAATTATATTGAAAAGTGTGCTATTCTGGAACAAAAACTGGAAACTCAAAGAATTGAAACAAAAAGAGTAAATAGGTTGTTAAAAAGTTACTCATGTACTTCTTATGTCATTGACAGGATTTATCCAACTGTTGAAGGCATGAAGGCATTTGAGGATAATGAAGTAACTAAAGAACAAATAGTATCTGAAGAAAAGACTTCTTAAAAGAAAAAGGAAAAGAAGTAGGATACTGAAGTTAAGACATCTGGTAAGAAACAAGATGTCAATTACAACAAGTGTCCACCCCCGCTTGAAAATAGATATTCTCCGAGAAATCCAAATTCAGAAAGAGTAAAAAAGGCAACAAATTTACAGTGGGAGTCGGAGTCTTCAGTTAACTTGCCAGAAAATATTGATGTCACTTTTACATCGTCTGACACTGCTCAACAATCTCAATTGATGAAGAAAATGGTGGATCATGTGTTAGATAACGATGAAATGGAGGAGTCAAATTCGGAGTCTAAATCAGAGTCAAAGTCTAAGTCCGACATGTCAAGTCCTTCAGTCAAAATGGAGAAACGGGTTTACAAAAAAGAATTTCTTCTATCAAAATCTAATTTGAATGATGAAACATTCAAAGTTGCATATACATTGAATGATTCTGACAAATTATATTCTGATGAGGAATTTCCAATAAGAGGTGTCAAAACTGAATTGATCAAAAAGGTTTTCAAATTGACAGAAATTAATATTTCTGAAATAAAAAATGTAAATCTTTCTGAAAAACCTAAAAAATACACCTCAAGAGTTCAACAAAGAGAAAACAAAAAAAAGGGTTACAGTTCTGGTTCTGGTTATCGAAAGAAACCAAACCATAACGGTAATTTCAAAAAGAAAGGATTAGTTTTATTCCACCAGAAAATTATAAAAATGAAAAATATGTTCGAAATTTTAAATCAAAAATGATATTTGTTTAAGGTACATCTTCTAAAGAGGAAAAAGAAAATTTGTTCAGAAAGCAGTCGAACAAAGAATTCCTTGCGAAGAAGCAAGATGAAATGGAGAAGATGGTTGATCAAAAGAAGAAGGAGACTCGAACCTGTTTTAAATGTGATAGAATTGGACATCTAGCTGTGAAATGTTCACAAGCAATTCAAACCAAACAGGGAGTTTCTAAACTGAAAGAAAAAATGGTTGAGTTTGAACCACCAATTGAGAGAACTAAACTTTTCAAAAATTCAAAATTTGAAATTGGTGAATGTTCAAAGAGGTTTTACAAGAAAAGTGCAAATCTTGATAACCAAAAATGGGTTGTTAAGAAATCTGATGATGGGTCTAGCAATGATTCTGATTCATCAAAATCAGAGGAGCTATTTTCAGGCGATGAATCTGATTCCACAAAGTCAGAGGAGCCACGTGATGAGTTAAACTTGGAAACATCAGTACCTCCAATGGATGATGTTAATTTTCCACCATTGAGGGCTGAAAATTTTAAACAAAAGGTTGGCAAAATTGAGATTTCAAATCAATTTTTCTCTGAAAAAAAAGAATTTGATATTGAAAAAGTTTTTAACCCCAAAGTGCACCATATTTTTGGTAAAATGGTTGATGGGAAGGTAAAAGGGGTGAACGAATTTTATGAGAAGAAATTGAAGAAACCAGGTAAGAATGTGACATCTCAGGTTTGTGACTGGGATGGAACATATTATGATGAGTGATAAGTATGGCTTGCCGGAGCTCCCAGGTTGGTAAGAGTGGAGCAGGAATCGGCATATTTCTTGAGAAATTCACTCTGGTGATATTTCGATCTATAAGTGGTCGAAGAAGGGTTTTATCATACAAGTGGTAAATCAGGGACATTAAATTGTATCTGATTTTCTACAAGTGGTGTTTGTTATTTGAATTTAAATTGTTACATTTTTTTCAAGAGGTTGAAAATGAACAAGGTGATGAACGAATCCCCTAACCTACAAGTGGTTTTATGAAATCAACAAAACTAATTTTCCGGAAAAACCATTTGATTAAAACAAACTTAAGTGTTTTGAAATCAATGGGAAAATAGTTTGCTGTGAGGGGGAGTTCTGATTGTTTATGCCAAGTGGATGGCGAAATGAAGTGATTTGATATCAGTTGTCACTTTAGTTGTACAGTTTGTTTTCAAATTTCCTTTAAATGTGTTTGAATTTTAGGGGGAGTAAGAATTTCAGAAAATCCAAAAACATTGAAAATTTGAAAAAGGCAAAAACATGATAAAAACAAAAATGAGTTTTGTTGTGAAAAAAAGGAAATGATAGTACATCAGTGGACTATCATAGCATGCTAAAGAATTGGAATGAATAATGTGATAAACGGTCTTACTGATGATGTGCGAGTAGGTTTTTACACATTTAGTAGATTGTGACGAGATATAAACCTAAATTTCAAACTTACTTATATCGTGGGGAACATCTCTCGGATATATGGGTAACCCCCGAAATCTTGTTTGAAAGGTCCCTCTTTCTGAGATACTAGGTCTTTATACTCAGTGATATCTGGGGTATTATCCCGGGACTTCTGATTTTGCGGAAGCAATGACCTAGTCCCCGTATAATACTTTCTGCTTGCTTGAAATATAGCATCGCCCTCAGTACAAAAAATGATGAAACATTGAAAAATGCTAATCATGTGCTGTTGAAACAAAAGATTCTCTAAAGGGAACACACCAAAAGTCGAAACCATCATCTCTCTGCTGAACAGAAGTTCTGACCTGAGCTCTCACGGCCCTCGCATTTTAACCCTTTACAGATATCATATGTGGTATACTCACCTGTAAGACTGAATATTGGGATCTGGATACAGGAGTATATTCTGAGGTGGGACATGTGAATAAGTTTAAGTGCTTAAAACATTAATCTCGTATCTCGAAACAGTTGAACTTTGTGTGAGAATTTAAGTGGATCAGTATACTAACAATCTAAGTGAATCATTTAGAACTTAAAATGTTATAAAGCTTAACGGTGTTGGTGATTTGTCTCAAAAACTGATATGATCCTCTTACACAAACTCACAAAAAATATTTTATGTAAATTTTTTCTTACTGCATTTCATTCTATATTCATAAATTCAAAAAGATTTTTAGTGTATTTTAGCATAAATTTTGAAAAATTCAAAAAGATTTTCAACAACTGATGTTGGAGAGCTGATTTTCAAAATTCCGAGTGCTGAACATGATGACAATAAGTGGGGGGGGGGGAGTCAGTGTGAAAGATGAAAAGGTGTTGAAAATGAAAATGTTATTTTTACAAGTGGTTCATAAATGATTAACATTGTAAAATCATTTATTGATTTTTGTATACAAGTGGATTGCAGAGAATAAATTTGTAAAATTTGAAAATTTGTGAAATTTATTGTGAGGTAGAGTTTGTGCAGGTAGGCCAGGTTACGATCCTGGAACTGCTGATGTTGATGAACTTAAAGAATCAAGAGATCTGATTGTGTTTCTGGGATTGAAGATTAGATCAACATTCGAGGGGGAGATAAGTTGATAAAGAGAAGACAGAGATTGAGGATACTTTACAATGTTAGATACTTCAGAAGAGGTCGAGAAGACAGATAAAGACTGAAGATGTTGAAGACTCGACACTGAAGACTCGACACTGAAGACTCGTCAACATTCGAGGGGGAGTCTGTTGGTGCATGCGTCTGTCGACTTCATCTTGTATCGAGTCTTGTATTTGTATAGATAGATCAGGGCACGTTATACGAGGAAAATGTCAAATATAGGGTGAGAGGTCATTTCAAACGGAATTAGAAAAGGTAATTTCGTTTGAAATCACATCATCGCAGTTCAAACGAAATCAGTGATTTCGCTTGAATGTGATTTCGCTTGAAGTAGTTTCAAACGGAATTTCCTTGCCTATATATATGCGTTGTCTGATTTCGTTTGAGTAAGTCTTGTATGTGTGATTCCGGTAGCGAAGCTCTGCCGAATGTCTACAGCTTTGTAATCGATCTGTTATCAATCAAAAGACAGTTTAAAGTGTATATCTTGCTGAATTGAACTCGATACGTCTGTTTCCGCCTTTCGTATTGAGAAAAACTCTTCTGATCGACTCGTTCGGGTCTGAAAACGATCCTACAGGATCGAAGGTGATGATTTGGGTGATTGCAAATGATTGGGAATGATAGAAGATGAAGGTAGAGGTGTTCTTCGCTCCAAGATTAAGTTTCAAACTCACAAAACTCGTAACTCCTTTGAAAGACCCCCAAAATTGCATTATAACTCATCCAAATTTTCAACAAGCAAAAAATTCTCGTCAGCAAACAAGGATAGGTGTCATCGACGCCTCCCCCCCCCCCCCCCCGCATCGCCTACGCCAGCTGGAAACACCTTTTTTGGCTGACGTGTTATTCTACTGCCAACGCCAATTCCAACAACGCAAGGGCGTCGCCGACGCCCCCTTTAGGGTGCCTTTTCTTGTTTTTGCATATCTCGCTCCGGTTGATCTCATTTGCTCCTAGTGCTCTGTATAGCTTCCAAATAGCTCCTTAAACTCCGTTAGACCTGCAAAACACAATTCCACTCAATAGTAGGCTATTCGAAACTAAAAGCTATGTAAAAACATAAACTTAAATGTATTAGAACACCAGTTATCGACCACACATCAGCTCGATCAACCGGTTTTGTGAACAAATCCGTGACATTGTCGTCAGTGTGAATTTGTTCCATTGAAATAAGTCCCTAGTTGTACGAGTCACGTATAAAATGTATTTTTATGGAAATATGCTTAGTTTTTGAAAAATACACAGGATTTTTCACTATTTGGATTGCTGCAACATTGTCACAATAAATGGGAGTCTGAGAGAAATTCAGATCGTAATCCACCAGTTGGTGTTGGATCCATATCACCTGTGAACAGCAGGCCGAAGCAGCAACATATTTAGCCTCTTCAGTTGATAGCGACACAGTCTGCTGCTTCTTACATTGCCAAGAAATGAGTCTATCACCCAGGTACTGGCATCCAGCTGATGTCGACTTCATATCCCTGTCTACGCCTCCAAAATTACTGTCAGAAAAAGCTCACAAATCAAAAGGAGAATCTCTAGGACCAAGTCTTGGCTTGACTTTAAGATATCTAAAGATTCTCTTGACATCATTTAAATGAGAGAGTTTAGGAGTAGCCTTATAACGTGCACCCTGACGCACGACGAACATAATATCCGATCTGCTGGCGGTCAAATACATCAAAGACACAATCATAGATCGGTACAATGTTTCTTCGACAGTTTCTCCTTCCAGATCTTTTGTGAGAACTGGTCTCTCTGCCATAGGGTTGTTTACTGGTTTGGCATCCTGAAGGTTGAATTTTGCAAAAATGTCGCCCACATATTTTCCTTGATGAAGCAGGATACCCTTTGAGTCTAGATGAACTTGCAATCCCAGAAAAAAGTTTATTTCTCCTAGAGCACTAATCTCAAACTGCTTCTTCATAACATCTTCAAATTCTTTGCATAGTGCATAACTAGTGGACCCAAAGATAATATCATCCACATAGATTTGCACCAGAATCTGGTCTTCTCCCACTTTTCAAGTGCATCCCTTTGCGAACAAGTGCTCAGTCAAAGTCACATACCATGTAGTGCCTTGTCGAGCCTATACACATGCCCTAGATACCGTTGCTTGACGAAACCTGGTGGCTGATCAACATAAATCTCTTCTTTTACTTTTCCATAGAGAAACGCCATAATCACATCCATTTGATAAACAGTGAACCCCTTGAATGATGCATAGGCAAGGAAAATTCGAATAGCTTCTAATCATGCCACCGGGGCATCCACTTCATCATAATCAAGCCCCTCATCTGTCTGAATCCTTGCACTACCAGTATTGCTTTATTTCTCATAACCACTCCACTATCATATCCCCTGTTACGATAACCCATCTTTTCCCGAGTGATTTCTTTCCTGCAGGTAACTTGACCAACCTCCACACCTGTAATTTCTCAATCTGGTTTAGCTCATCCTGTATGGCATCTACCCAACTTGGTTCTCATAGAGCCATAGGTGTCACACCCCAAAATTATCAGAGCTGGCGTGACTGGACTGGTATCTTCATTGCACAGCGGAAGCAAATATAATCTAAGACTTCTAGAAATTGAACGCCGCTAAGTACTCGTATCTCCAATGGTTCTCCTATTCCAACCGTGCCTTGTCTTAGAAATGCAACATGAGAAAGAAACATGCGAAAGATCAACATAAAGTTGAGCGAGTTCATAGTTTGTTTGTAAAATATTTGAAATAAATCTTTTTGATAACCGGTTTGTGAAATATTATTGAGAAAACGAATTTAAAATCATTTTCTTGTCAAGTTATATGGAAACTTTGTATTTGTAACGCATTATGTTCGTAGAACCATGTATTTGTAAACTCTTGTATTTGTAAAGTTTGTATAACCATCAATGCCCACCCTGACTTTGACTTCATGCCCGCATAATCCTATGCTTTGAATTTGTATAAAACATGGTATGTAATTTGTATGAAACAAGTATTTCTGAAAATATAAGGAAATCGAGATCGCTAATGGTTTGCAAGGCCATTAACATGTGACACGACATAGGAAGCATCCAAACCATAGGAATTTATAATTGTCGATTCACGACGAGAGACACAAAAGCACTCCAGGTAGCATGTGGCCCAGAGTGTGGCTGCCTGAAACCCATTAGATCTAACCTTTTGTTCTGCGGTCTAGGTATATTGTTGATTAATGGTGCTTATGACACCCTATTCGTGACATGATCTAAAGTATCATTCCTTAGTTTTTGTACTCCACATACCATAACACATGTATTTTCCCCAAGTTTAAAAAGCATATAAAAGTTTAAAAGTGGGGACATGAACTCACTGGGTTGTCTCGTTTTACGTACGCAGACCAACCCAGCCCCGTATTATAACCAGGACGATCCCGTCATTACTCATGAAAATCATTCATATTTCGAAAATACCCATTTGTTTTGTAAAACCGGTATCTTTAGTACAAATCATTCGTAAACCATTTGAGTTCTTTGTAATCCATTCGTAACATGGTTTAGAAATATGAGTTTTCGTTTATCGATAAATTATTTATTTTTGCAAAACTTGCATGTCTTTCCACCCCGAAAACATTTATAAAATGTAAAACAGTGAAAAGGGGTGGGGTTTACTTGAATATTCATGTGCAAAGCTAGCTAAATACGACTTCGTGATGTTGTTTCCAAGACGAGACTCGCTAGCGTGCATTCTACAATATTCCTAACACGGAATATCTTATAAGTTTCTAAATAAACGCAGTAACTAAACTACGTGTCATCGAGCTCTACCGAATCGTTGACCGAACGATTCGACGGTACGTTGTTAACTTGAAGGAAACGAGGAAGTTTTACTCGTTAGGTTTCGTTTAATGTCGGTAATATTTTACTAAGTTTTAGAAGTACTTAGTTTCCGAGAAATTCGAGTATATAAATATTTATACAAAAATATAAATATATCGATAGGATAGTGAGTCGTCCCGTGAAATCGTACGTTGATATCTATAGTACGTCGTTTAGGCGTTTAAAATAAACATATAACTATATTTATTTTATAGATGAAAACGAGTCGTTTGATGTTATGAAATAAATATATATAATCTATATTTATTTTTGTAAAAGGATTTGTGTTGTTTGATAATTAAAATAAATATATATACTATATTTATTTTAATAAAAGAATCGTCGTGTTGTTTGACGTTTGAAGTAAACTACATTTACTTTCATAAAAGAATTCGTCGAATTTTCGAAGTTTAAATCAAATATAATATCCATATTTATTGTTGTGAATACTTTCCGAATCGCCGTTTCCGTAAATTGTAAAGTGTCGTCAAATGTAATTATATGTTTGTGTGTGTTTTTCTAAAAGGTCATTTGAATCCGATAGTTTATTTTATAATAAAAAGCGTTGTATATTAAGGATTTTCTTGAAAAACGGGCAGAGTTTCCTCTGTTTTTGGGATAACCCGACAATAAAAGGTTGTCGTATTTTGTGAAAACTCAACAATAATTCAATCAATCCCAATAATATATACCAAAATTTTATCAAATACGCCAAAATAAAATGTAAATAGTCGCTAAAGGTATTGGTCGAGCTCGGTTTCGCGTAACTATAAAATCTATTGTAAACTACTCGCTACGTTTAAAACTTTACCGACTCTCGTGGTGACTCATTCGACCGCGGTTGACTGCCGTTGACTGGGGTTCGACCAGTTGACTTCCTGGCCCGTATTGGACTTGAGTCCGAACCTGTTGAACCGAAAGTAATTTAAAGTGAACCGAAACCCGAATCAAAGTAAAATGCCTGCTCCGAAACTGACCCGAAATGATGTTTGACTGCCGTTGACTAGGCTGACCATCTTTGACCATGTTGACCCGTTGTTGTCTCGAGTTGACTCGGGTGTTGACCGAGTCAACCGGCTTAGACCTGATACCCCAATTCTAAGCCGAAATCTGATGTGAACCCGAAATCTACTGGATTTAACCCGCAACTGAACCAAACGAGCATCTCTTGAATCTCCCGAGCACCTCGAACATCATCAGCTTCAACATTAGAAAACAAAGGAAGAGAAGAAGAGAAGAAAAATTGGAACCAAATCTTACCGAAACTCGCGTCTTCAACGTCATCCACTGCCGCCGCCGTGAGCGGCGGCACCGCCCCTCGGTCCTTCGTCTCTCTCTCTCTCTGCTTGTTTTTCGACGCCGCACCACCACCGGACGGTGGTGGTGGTGCTCCGTTTCGTAATTCAAGAAGGGGGGGCTGCAGGTGGGTGTCTCAACGAAGGAACTATCGCCGTCCGTTTAACCGGCACCGGCAGCCGCAGGGTGTGTGCAGGGGAGGATCGAGAAGGAGGTGGGAGCTCGGAGGTGTTTGTTTTGCTGTGATTTCTATGTGTGGAGGAGGATGAAGTTGTAGTTTGATATGGATTTTGTGTGTGTTCATTGTTTGTATATGTATAGATCGAGAGAGGGGAGAGAGACAGACTTATAGTATGTGTGTTCTTTGTGTGTGTATAAGTTGTTGAGAATGAAAGAAAATTGGGTGCAACACCCTTATTTATAGAGATGTTGAGATTTGTGTGTTCCCACTTTTGAGACATAAAATCTTTGTAGAGATTTGTAAAGATATTGTAAATCTTGTATGGATCTTGTAGATCTTGTATAGATCTTGTAGAGATCTTAATAAGAATTTGATAAGATTTCTAGGGAAAGATCTAATATATTATGTGCAGGTTTAGGTTTGTGGGTTTTGGGCTTGAGCCCAGGTCTCACAAGCCCATCTCATGTGTAAGTGGCCCGTAATTCCTACGAGACACGTTTTTAAAACCAAAATCACCGTAGCCTAGTAAAATAATATTTCAGAGTTAAAAACGTGTAAAAATAATGTCGGTATCCGTCGTAGTCGCGTTAATCGTCTGTTAATCACGTAATTAGGAGCCGTAAATCACCGGTTGTCACAATAGGGGTAGTTTTTGGCTCTATTCTGAAATGAAGCATGAGTATAAGCATGTGTTTATATCTCCTGTCTGACTTGTGGCTAAGTGTTAGGACCGGTTTTGACTCCGAAACGATTGCGAACCGAACGTGTGACGTGCGGAATCCGTACACGAACGTGACCGAACACACGAGACGTAATATAAATTGTGATTCTATTAATAGATCTGAAATCGTACAACACCTGAATCATGTGGACGGAACTTTCTCTCCCTAGACTTTCTCTCTCTAGATCTAGACCTCCAAAGTTCCAAATGGCAAAAGTCTCTAAAACTAACCCTAACTCTTCTATATATAGGCCAAGGATATAAGGAGATTCTCCTTATTTACAATATTGCCACCTTGCCTTTCTTATCTAGATATTACAATATAAGGCTAGAATTAAACTGTTTCTGCTACGATTTGAATTGAAGGAGGCGATAGATATAAATGCACCAACAGACTCCCCCTTGGATATTGCCGTAGTCAATCCATAGTCAAACTCGTAGCGACTTGTCTTTCTCTCTTTCGGAGTCTTCTTGAAGCTTTAACATGTCTTCAGCAACATAGACTCCCTCTTTCTTGAACAGAATCCCCGTGGATCTGTCTTCAGCTTCCTCTTTCGATAGACTCTTCAGGCTCCCCCTTTCGTCAAGCTTCCGTGCTTTTGGGATCGACACCTGGCTTTCCAAATACAAGCTCCTCCGGGATAGATACCTGGCTCCTTAGACTCGGATATCAGGATCGTAATCTGGTATAACATCTGCAATATCTCAAACATTTATGAGTAAAATATTTTGAACATCCAGGATTGATTACCTGGCTCTCTCAACAAATGCTAAATATTTTACAGTGAAAGCATTTTCAGTTGTCCAGGAATCGTAACCTGGCTCTATTAAACTTTCTAAATCAAGATCCTGGCTCTAAATATAATAATATGAATATATCCATGAATACTTGATTCTTTCCCCTATCAACAATCTTCAAAGATTTGGCAGTATTAGCGAACATGGTCTGAAACTGGCTCTTTTCAATAGATTATAACAATTTAAGCATCCAAATCCCTCACAGTAAATCATCTAAGTCCAAATTAATGACCTTGGAGATATCACAAACGGTTTTTGATTTTTTATTTAAAAACTCAAGTTTCAAATTAATGAACTTGTTTTATTTTCAGAAACACGATCAGCATACTTAGATTTTGAAACTCAGCATCTCAGACATTGGTTGTCGAAAATAAAGTGAAATCAAAATCTTTTTGTATTTTTCTGAAATGTAAAGCAGTAAAGAAATATTTACAAACATATTTACAGACAATATTTTTGATTGAGTTTGTGTTAGAGGATCATATCATTTTTTGACAAATCACTAGTACCGTTGAGCTTTAAACACTTTAAGTTCTAAACGATTCACTTAGATTGTCAGTATACTGATCCACTTAAATTTTCACACAAAGTTCAATTGATTCAAGATACGGATTTAGTGTTTTAAGGACTTAACTTATTCGTGTGTCCCACCTCAGAATATACTCCCGTATCCAGACTCCTATATTCAGTCTTACAAGTGAATGTACACTAATGATATCTGTAAGGGGTGAATGCGAGGCCATGAGAGCTCAGGCTATTGCTTCCGTAAAATCAGAGAGATGATGGCTCGACTTTAGGTGGGTCCCCCTTGGGGATCTTCTTTTCAACAGCACATGATTAGCATTTTTCAATGTTTCATCATTTTTTATGCTGAGGGTGGGCTTTATGATTAAAGCAGTGTAGAGTATTATACGAGGACTAGGCTATTGCTCCCGCAAAATCAGAAGTCCTGGTATAATACCCCAGATATCATCACGTACAAAGACCTAGTATGTCAGAAATAGAAATCCCTTCAAACAAGATTTCGGGGGTTACCCATATATCCGAGAGATGTTCCCCACGAGATAAGTAAGTATTTGATATTTAGGTTTATATCTCGAAAACAATCTACTAAGCGTGTAAAAACCTACTGGCATATCATCAGTGAGACCGTTTATCACATTTTATCATTTCATTTCCTTAGCGTACCGTGATTGTCTGCTGATGTACTATCATTTCCTCTTTTTACACAAAACTCATTTTTGAATTTTATCATGTTTTCGGTTTTTTCAAATTTTCAAATGTTTTTGGATTTTCTGAAATTTTCTTACTCCCCCTAAAATTCAAAACATTTAAAAAAAAATTTGACAACCTGATACTGATAGCTTTGTCTCTCCATCCTTTTTCTGCTTTTCATGCTCTGTTTTGCAGAAAATATAATTTACCCCCATGATTTACAACCCATTGATTTTCGACAGTTTAAAATCCGTGTTTCAATCTTGTAAAAGTAATCATGTTTGTTTAGCCGTGAGGGTTTCGGCATATTCAATCAACGTATTTTTGAATTTTCGAATTTTTTGACATATTTAAAAACAAACGTATTTTTGATTTTTCAAATTTTTCAATTTTTAGGGTTTTAGAAATATTGTTTATTTATGTACAAAAAATCAAACAAACTACCTGTTCAACCATCGCAGGGACCAGCAGCCTTTTCTTCTTGTGCCAAGCTGCTTCGACACTCCTCTTGTTGACATTCAGAATTCTTCGGAAGACCCTGCACATTCAAAGTATTCAATTACTTGAACAATTTAGCCCAGGTCTGTTTGACCTTAGGCATTTCAACACAATATGCTTCATTTAACTTCGGAAAATCTTTGTCATTTTCTACAAAGACTTTTTCAATTTTGACATCATTTTTTTTTCATCATTTACAGAAGTCATTTGTTTCTTAACAGACCATGTTTGACCTTTTGGAGTTCCTCTTTTGTAAAAATGTGAATCTTTTTGAACATTTTGATTTTGAACAACAACTTTTGGTTTCAAAAACTGGTTTGGTTTTGTTGCATCGACAGTTGTTTTCCAACTTTGTGTTGTTCTAAGTCTGGGTGTCTCTGATTTCCATGTTTGTTGTGAGTCAGCCTTTGAAATTTTCGGCTTCCAAGTTTACTTTGAATCAATCTTGGTTGACTTCTGATTCACAACATCAGACTTCTTTTTTGTTTCAACACCAACAGGTTTCAGATTTGGACACTTGCGAGCAAGATGTCCAGTTTGATCACATTTGAAACATGTTCTCTTGGACACATCTTTGACCTGTTGTTGTTGCTTTTTCTGAGTATAGAACTCTTCATTAGATTGTCGTCTAAATTGGAGTTCTTTCTCTTCTTCTGAACTTGTTCCGTGAACCGAACGTGTGACGTGCAGAATCCGTACACGAACGTGACCGAACACACGAGACGTAATATAAACTGTGATTCTATTAATAGATCTGAAATCGTACAACACCTGAATCACATGGACGAAACTTTCTCTCTCTAGACTTTCTCTCTCTAGATCTAGATCTCCAAAGTTCCAAATGGCAAAAGTCTCTAAAACTAACCCTAACTCTTCTATATATAGGCCAAGGATATAAGGAGATTCTCCTTATTTACAATATTGCCACCTTGCCTTTCTTATCTAGATATTACGATATAAGGCTAGAATTAAACTGTTTCAGCTACAATTTGAATTGACGGAGGCGATAGACATAAATGCACCAACACTAAGACCCCAGCCCCTATAGGTCCAATCACGTTCTCCATCGAGTGATTCCTTTGAACACTAGTAGGAACGGAAAATTCTGGAACTGTTCCTGTTGATGAAAGATTCGTCAAATTATCAGTTGTGGCTAGTTCCAGGGGTTCAACCACAGGTTCTTCCACCGAATCATCCACAACATAATCGTCAGGAATAGCATCATGTCAGAATAGGTCATCATGATTATTTAGCGAGCCTTCATCATCAGACGAATTCGAAGATTGCTCTTCTGTGTTGTGGGAATCTGTATGATCTGGAGCTTTTTGCACATCAGGTACACTTGCTGAAGGTGAGGCTGTAGTTGTGCCATCCCCCACAACTTTAGTTTCCCCCTCAGCTTCAGCATCCCCCTCTTCATCAGCGTTATTTATAATGATCGAGAAACTAGGAGCAGAACTTGACATACCTGTTTCATCTGCAGAAACATCAGGAGATAAGTCATAAAGGATATTAAACGATCGAAATAAACATGCATAACTGTAGAGAGTAAATAGCCCGTTTCCAGCATCTATTTTGTTTTCTTCAAGCCACTTTACATCAAACGACTCGATGATTTGCCTAGTTGTTTTGTTGTACACTTTGTATACAGCTTTATTCTCGTGCGCAGCTTTACCAGCATATCCAATAAAGTAACGTTCATCACGCTTGGTATCAAACTTTGGTATTACGTCTAGATGCAGCAGGGTACACGGACAACCAAAAGCTCGGAAATGTCCGACAGAGGGTTTTTCGCCAAACAGGACTTCATGAGGCGTCTTCATACGTGCTTTGTTGATCAAAACCTTGTTTTGAATGTAACATGCGGTGTTTATAGCCTCATCCCAGAAGAAAACAGGAAGCCTAAAGTCACACGGCATAGTTTGAGCTGCTTCAATAAGGGTTATGTTCCTTCTCTCTACAACCCCATTTTGCTGTGGAGTTCTTGCAGCACTGTACTGCCTAGCAATCCCTTTTTGAGCGCAGAAGAAGTTCAGCTCTGCATTCTTGAACTCGGTGCCATTGTTACTTCGAATCCCCTTTACCTTCATAATAAATCTTTTCACAAGCTCTGCAGTTCCCTTTTATTAGCTAAGAAGAAAACCCATGTAAAACGTGAGAAATCATCAGTAATAACTAAACAGTAAGACTTTCCTGAGATGCTGAGCACGTTCACTGGACCAAAAAGATCCATGTGAAGAAGCTGCGACATGCTATCAATCGAATTCACCAACTTAGGAAAATGGCGTTTTCTATGTTGTTTACCTTTTGCGCAAGAGAAGCATTTTTCAAAGGTTATAAAATCTTTAACAGTTAGATCCCTTACCAACCCCAATTTTGCAAGACAGTTCAAATTCTTAACATTTCCATGTCCAAGATGACGATGCCACAACATGGCATTGTGTTCAGAGATTTTAGAGAATAAACATGTAACGCTTTCAGAAGGTTGTTTATTCATGTCAATTACATAAGTGTTCCCTTTTCTATCAGATTTCATTAAAATCCAATCTTCGGGAATGACAATTCCTGGTTTGTGAAGTGAGTTGAGTAGCCGTTGTCACAGATTTGAGAAACACTTAGTAGGATATGCTTCAACTCAGGAACATAATAAGCATTTTGGAAACAGAGATCTCCATTCCTTATCGTGCCTCTACGGGTTATTTGACCCTTCTCACCTCCCGCAAAATAGACAAATCCTCCATTAAATTCTTCAAGGTCACTAAGCTGGGATAAGTCTCCAGTCATATGTTTGGAACAACCACTATCAATCTACCAGAGTCTAATGATAGTCCTCCATAGCCGTTCCTGCACACATTGCGGGATCATTTAGTTTTAGGTACCCAGGCCATAGTAGTGGTGGGTAAACCCTTCGCGTTCTCATGTGTCACTTTCATCCAAACCATGTTATTCTCTGAGCAGGCAGTTCTATTACTAGAACATGAGGATTTTGAAGGAGTAGATTGAACAGGGCTTTTAGGTCTCCACATTTGCTTATTTTTGTTAAACTTTTTGTATTTTGCAAAATCTGTTTTGGATATTTTAATTGATTATTCATGTTTAAGAGTTTCGCCTTGTTCTAATCTCCATCAGAAGGCTTCACCTCGGAATCCAAACTTTTCACAGATTTAGGTTTTTCAACCTTCATATGTTTAGAGTGTTTGTTATTCCCTTTTGGAGCCTTCTGATGCTCCCCTTCCTTGAGTTTTTCTGGATGATGCATACAATTTCTAGCTATGTGACCACCGATGGTGCATGTGTAGCGTATTTGACGTTTCACATGTGGCTTCGCTGGAGATCTATCAGCCTTTTCAAAACTTGAAGACCTGTGTGGATCCCGAGGCCTTGACGAAGCTGACTTACTTTGATCCTTACCCTGCTTATTGGTGTCTTGTCTTTTCAAAATTTTGTTATCTAAATTATCAGCACACACATTTTTCGACTTTGATTTAGGCGGAACATACTTTGTTTGACCACCTTGTCTAACTTGTTTCGCCAACAGATTTTCAGATGCATCAGATTTTTTTGACAAAATAGTAGAATTTAAGCAACCAGTAACAGAGTCAAGATAAGCATCCAAACATGCATCGCTCTTAAAAACAGAGCCCACACAATTTAAAGTACTAGTAGAAATTGAAATATTGTTTGAATTTTCAGAAACTAAAAGATTGTTTATCTGAATTTTAGTTTTCAAAGCATTTAACTCAAGCTCATCATCCTCCTCATCCTCTACCCAATCTACTATAATCACTTGTTCTGTAGATGAAGTAACCAGGTTAGTAACTTTCACTTTCTCACAAACAGTGTCAGTTGAACTTGTAGCACTGAAGCTGTCAGTTTCAAGTGTCACCTTTTGTTCAATAGATTGAGAATTAATAACGTTTGGTGTCTGAACATAGGCTTCTGTTGTTGGTTCTTGTTCAACAGGTGACGTATCACTAGATTCAATAGAGGCTTCTGTTGTTGGTTCTAATTCTGCTTTTGTTGGTTCTGATTCAAGTATTCCAGATGATGTATCACTAGATTCAGTAGATTCAACTAATTCTGAGTTTTCACAAATAGTTGTTTCTAAAGAATCACATGTAAAGTCAGATGGAGTAATTGATCCAGATGGTTTGCTTAATTCAAATTCTTTAATAAACTTAGCCAGATCGTTCATCATAGCAAACTCGAGACTGGTAGATTTTGTTTGAGACTCATTCTTTTGGTTTTGCCGTTCAGGTTGTTTTTTAGAAACAATTGATTCATTATTGCTTAATACTTGAAAATGTTTATCCACAACTACATTTTTCTCAAAATTTAGCGTCTCAGTCTGCTTTGAAACATCAGCAGGTTTTACAAAAGCTTTATTAAAGGCATGTTTATTTAACTTGATTTCAGATTTATCAGGCCTTGTAATTTTGATTTTCTTGGGTTGTGCTGGTTCAACCTTGACATCACTAGCCCGCCCATAGGCCATGTCAGGAATGTTGGCAATCTCCTTTTCAAGCATAGGAATAGAGGTATAGGAATGATTGTATGGTGGAGGAATGCACACAAATCCTAAACCCTTATTCCTAGTTTCCTTTTGACTATATTTTAACTGTTGGTTTATCATTTTCTCAACTTTTTCACAAGAAACGTCAAAATTTTAAAATTAAACTCTGTATTTTCAAAAGCTAATTTGAGATAATCAAGTTCAACAGTTAATTTTTCAGAAAGTTCTTTAAAGTGGAGATGCGTACATTTCTCTTGACTCAAATCTTTATACAACTGTCAGATATCACGTTTTTGTGCCTCCACCATATCCTTGTATCCATTGATTTTCTTTTTTATCTGATATAAATCAGATTTGGTTAACTAAAGTTGCATAATTAAAGAGTTGGCATGTCATTTGTAACCACTTACCTTCTCTCTATAGGCATTAGTATAGCAAATATCATCAACACATACCTCAGTGGAAGTAGGAGTGAAGTCATGCATCTGAGCCATGAAAGCTTGATACACAGTGTCTTCACTGATTTGCATATCAGCCATCTGAGCAGACAAATCAAAACCCCCTCCTTTTTGAGCTACCATAGCATTATTGGAATTTGCAACTGAGGATGACCCAGAAACATTGCTTGGGTTTGTACCAGATGCACTAGAGGTAGTAACATTAGCAGGTCTTGAGGCTGAGGTAACAGTGACAGTGATGTTTGCATCAGATCTCTCTCTCTCTCTTTGATTGTCTGCAGTCAAGAGCAAAATTTCCTGGCTCATGGCAGTTGAAACACCTCAACTTTGATTTTTCCATCCTAGATCTTTTTTTTATGCTTCCCAGCTGTTTCTACCTGTTTTCTTGATAAAGTTTTTGGCACGAAACACTGCCATAGCCATCTGCCAAGTAATATCCATATCTTCATTATCATTTGGGTGGACTTTGTTGACCTCATCTGCCCCTATTTTATTTGCTGTAAGTTTTCCCGCAAAAAATGCATTGTAACAGTTCATAACTCCTGCCATAAAATCCATGTTCTGTTCAAACTCTTTAGAGACCACAAATGGAGTTGAGTTACTTGAGATAGGACCAGGTGCAACACCAGGTGACGCAGACTGAGCATGATTCACAAATTGAATTGGAGCAGCAGATACGAATCAAGGATAAGAAGAACTACTAGCAAGAAACATCTGAAATGACCCATCCCTTGTTGTGAAACCAAAGTAGCGTTGGATGAAACAGCAGCATTGTTATAACTTGAAGTATGATTGTAGAGTCTTTGCTTGTCATCCATTTCATATGACTTGAGCAGAGAGATTAATTCAGCAAGATTCATGCGGGTCAGATCTTTTGTTTTTTTGATGAGTGTGACATTGGTATCCCAGTTCCTTGGAAGAGCATTTAGAAGCTTCTTGTTGACTACTGAATTTTGAAGCATCATATCATGTGTTCTTATTTCACTAATCAGGGAGATAAACCTTTGAATTTGATTTCAAGAATTTCTCTAGGAAAATGATTGAACAAGTTGAACTTCTTAGTCAACATTTCCCTTTTTCTCTCCTTCATCTCTTCATTCCCTTCATACATTGCCAGAAGAGCATCTCATAGTTCCTTGGCTGATTTTGCTTCATGAACCCCAACATCAATCTCGGGAGCCAACACAGAGTGTAGCATAGCTAAAGCCTAATCATCAATCTTTGTATTTTCATAGTCTTCATCATCATAAGCTGATAAAGGCTTGACAGTAGTTGTTCCCTTTTCTTCATCCATTACATACGTGGTAACAGTTGGTCCTCTGAAGATTGATCTCTAAGCCTTAGGGTCTTTGATCTTCATGTTTTGAACAAACCGGAATTTCCATTCAGAGAACGATCCCCCCAACAGCAGCCTAGGAATCCTGTTGTTTGTTCCAATAACATTGTCCAAGTCTTGGTTTATTGCAACTTTTCACTCAATGATGTTTGATTAGTAAGGTCCATTTCTTTTTGATCTTGATGAATCTGCAAACTCTTTCTTCTTGTTCTTCGAGTAATATCCAGAAACTAAGCCTTTGAATAGACTTCTTAGGCTCTGATACCAATTGTAAGTCCAGAGATCTTCGTAGGATATCACAAACACGTTC
Organism: Helianthus tuberosus; assembly: GCA_030545235.1. Lineage (NCBI taxonomy): Eukaryota > Viridiplantae > Streptophyta > Magnoliopsida > Asterales > Asteraceae > Helianthus > Helianthus tuberosus. The sequence continues at coordinate 89,595,708 of CM060418.1, read as the reverse complement.
AAGAGTGCGGAAAACAATTGAAAGTGATGAACAAGAAATCGATTGTTTATTAGATTGTATACAAGCACAAAGCTTATCTTGTACAATTGTCGTTCAAGCACAAAACAATCAACCACCCTAAATGACCTAGGTACACTCTAATTATTGATATATAGAGTGACCTAATTACATACATATGGTGACCTAATTACAAACTGGGTCAAGGCCCAAACCGTACACTCTAGTAAGCATCCATACAAGCCCAAAACAACCTGATTAACCAACCCACTACCAAGCTATACAAGACAAGCGTAAACCTACTAAACTATGCCCTTACAGTATAAAAGATTAAACAAATCCACATGGCATAATCGTATACTAAGGCATATCATTATAACACTAGCATACATTACATAATTGTCAACCAAACATGACCACAAGAATACGTGCGGTGTGCTACTCCTATAGTGCTATACATGTTTAGGTTGGCTCGTAAGAAAGTTAATGACAAGAATAGTGCAAGAATGTCTTCTAGCATGTATGAATTTCTAAGTACCACGTATTAATCATGTATAAAGGATTGTTTGTTTGTGTCAAGCATGTTTGTATGTGACCCAAAAGTGTCTAAAAAGAAAAAGGGGTCATGTATACTCATGGTTTGCAAAACTTCCAAATGACGCCCGAGTAAAGAGTCTTGAGTTGATGGAACACCGAAGTTACCCTAGAGGGAAACGAAGGTGGGTAACTGGCGGTGTTTGTTCAATGGATTGGATTAGTAATTAAAGAGTTAGCGTATATGAATATAAAGTAAAGTAAAGTAAAGTAAAGTAAGGAACCACGAAAGTGGTCACGCAAGGAGGTAGGATGATGAACATCCATTAAACCTCATTATATGATTCACCAAAGCACAAAGTCACTAACATAGTTGATGACTTGGTTGGTCATGAATAAAGTAAAAGTACAACTAACTAAGCTTGCTAAGTAGCCAAGTAAGAACAAACCAGGCGTGTCATACCCAACGTGGAAAATGTTGGAGGCGAGGCGGGGTTGAGTTACTTTGATTCTTGGAAGCCACTTAGTATTTGCCTAAGTCACTTAAATAACCAAGTGAGCTAGCTAGATGCATTCATCCCAAGCATGGAAAGTGTTTGGGGACGTGATGTAGCTGATATACACCAAATGCAACATATAAATTATATCAAATAGGGTATAAAATCAACCCTTTTCAGTACTAACGTTGGAAAAAGTGTGTTTCTTTGTATACTTTTTTATTTTTAGGATTAAAAGAACTTAAATGTACAAAGGGAACAAATTAACGGCAAAAACTAACATTAATACAAAATAAGAGACGTTGATACATCACACCAACCCTCCAAGCTTCACACCAAGACCAAAAACAACAAATCAAAAGACAAGCACGGGGCCATGCCACCAAGGCATGGGTCCATGCCCCACTCAAGATTCTAGAAAGAAAAAGACAAACAGAAGCAGACAAGAGACAAGGGGTCGTGTCCCATGGACATGGGCCATGGTCAACTACCAGATTTGCAGAATCTTGGATAGTACAGCAAGTACAAGGCCACGGGGCCATGCCGTTGACACACGGGGCCGTGTGAGCATACAGACTGTCACATCTCATTAAATGAAGACAGAGAAGAAGGAGGCACGGGGCCGTGTAAACCGTCTGTTTCCAACTATAAATAGGGGTGTTTGGTTCAATTGCAATCCATCCCTTGGCAAACCACTTCTCTCACACCTGTCACCACTCTACCACCATAATACCATCATCATCCACCACATTCATCCATCATCTATCATTATAGTGTGTGTAGTAGTCTCGGTATCCAAGATTGATCGTAAGACTTTTGTCAAACAAGGGCCATGATTGGCTAATCTCTTACATCACTTGGTGAAGACAAACTCTTTTATGTATTACTTCTGATTTCCAAGCTTTGGTAAACTCTTTAATTGGGTATGTATTAATGACTGTAAAAACTAATTTTTATATTCAAAAGTATGCCTGGTAACACTGGCCCGTAGACTTAATTTTGGGTCAAAATGGGTCTTACTAAAGACCCTTCGGGTGATTCTGGGCAAAAGTAAATCCATAAACGGCTCTAAACAGGTTGAACTAAATCAAGTAAAATCTGAGAACGAGTTGAAACGGGTATGACTGAGACTGAGAAAGGGTTAGAATGGGTAGGTATTAACATTAAGAAAGCGTAAGATGGGTAGCATTGGTGTTAAAACTCACCGTCCCAAGTTTCCGGTCACTTTGTACTTCTGACCGACCTACCACCGATTATCATCTACTGGCGTACTCGGAAAACCGCCGCCGCCACCACTGCTTATAATCTACCACTGTATTTTCCGCCCGCCGGCGCCGCCTATGATTATCATCTGCCGTCGTATTGCCACCCGCCACCGCAACAACTGATTATCACAAACCGTCGTACTTCCGAAAGCATCACCCACTCCGTGGTCGTGTTTTATTCTCGCGGAGACAAATTTCTCAAGGAGAGAGGAACTGAATTGGTGATATGAAGTTGAAGCTTGTACGTTTGCTTTTTGATTGCTTATTTATATTAGACTTTTAGTTAAGTATAATATTTGGCAGTTGCGTATGTAAGAATCCGTGTATTTATTACTTTCTGCTCACATCAATGAAAGGGATTAAAAATGCGTAACCGACTAAGCCTTAACGTGTATAACAAGTGCCGGTTACGTATCGATGATTGCTTAAGTGTGTGTCGGGGCCAAGTAACGTGGTGGTAGGCATACATTTTACAGCCTCGATACGTGTAATCGGCTCAGCACACGTCACCGGCATTAGGATACATATAACTGGCATTTAAACATGCATTAACCGACACATGATTGCGTGTAACCGGTGCCAAAAACTAGAAAGTCAAAATAACATTTTTTTAAACCAACCCGTTTTGACCTGAAACCCGTTCTGACCCAAACCCACTTTAACCCGAACCCGTTCCAACCCAAACCAAAATGACCTTTTTTTTTATCGACCCGTTTTGACCCGAACCCGTTCTGACCCGTAACCCAAACCCACCCGACCCATTTGCCAGGCCTAATTGAAAGTGAACTTTATTCTATCATCTCTTCATGTTTGTATTAAGATTAAATTGCCATAACCGTCCCTGAGGTTTAGGTCTGTTTGCTAGCTTCATACAAATGGAATTTTTTTGTACAAAATAGCCCTTCACCTTTGGCAGTTTTTACCATTTTCATCCAAACCACTAACTTAGTTTACTTTTTTTTGTTAAGTTAAAAGATATTTGGATGAAACTGGCAAATATAGAACCTCATGGATGATTTTGGCAATTTACTTAAATTCCTTTTAATTTCTTTCATTTAATTAATTAATTTTGTCACATATATATAAAATAGAATATACATGCGGTTCTTATAAAAAATTAATAGTTTTGTCACATATTTTTTTATAAATTTTCATCCAACCACTAACTCAGTTATTTTTTACTATTACGGTGAATGAACTTTTAAATTTTATAAAGTAAGACAAAAATTAATTTCCAATTTTTATATACATCAGTTTTATAAAAATAAAATTTACTTCAATCTCTAAATTTTATAAAACTAAAATGCTAGTGACCTTATAGAAAAAGGTCAAATAAACAAATCTTATCATATGTACCAACTTTGTAATTCATCTTCTACTATTTTAAATTCACTCCTAACAAAAAACAGAAGCCATCCCCCCCCCCCCCAATCTAACAACGTATCATTACCAAACCTTAAAATTAATGCCATGAACTAAACGTTTCTTTGCTCAAACCACTCTGAATAAATATTAGTTACTTACCCTCATAATCTTAATTAGATAAATATTTTATTTCTGCCAATATATTTCTTAGGTGCTCAACATATTTAAAAATATGTAACGTTTTACAATTTTTTTTCTATCTCTATATTTGATTAAATACTAAAAGTTGTAATCGATTGTTATGTGCTGCACACCATTGATATTTATTTTATATATCGGTTTCTCTTTATAAAATTGATCTAAACAAAAAAACTAGATATTAATTTCTGCCTTAATTTATAAAATTTAAAACATCCTTCACCTTAACAGAAAAAATAAACTGAGTTAGTGGTTTTGATGAAAAATTACAAAAATTATGTGACAAAACTGTTAATTTTTTTTAACAAAAACTACATGTATATTATGTTTTATATACATATGAAAAAATTAATTAAATAAAAGAAATTAAAAAGAGTTTGAGTAAGTTGCCAAAATCGTCCCTGAGGTTTTATATTCTTCGGTTTCATCCAAATATGCTACAACTTAACATAAAACGTAAACTAAGTTAGTGGTTTGGATGAAAATGGCAAAAAATGCCAAAGTTGAAGGGTTGTTTGGCACAAAAAGTCATTTTGGATGAAGCTGGCAAACAGGCCTAAACCTCAAGGACGATTCTGGCAATTTACTCTTGTATTAATGACTTTAATACCTAGTTTTTATATTGAAAGTGAACTTTATTCTATCATCTCTTCATGTTTTGTTGATTCAGTCATTCATGTCTTTACGGTCTTTATAAAGCGCGTTAACTGCCTGGAAGGGGGTTAGAAGGGTGGTTTGGGTAAAGTTCTTGCCTCGTTCAGTGTATAGATCCAGCGATGACTTGATTCAAGCTTATTTGGACTTCCTTTGAGACATATAACATCAAACTGGGGAAGGTAAGAACGGCTTGAATCCCTTATAAATAAACTACTATTAAAACTTTAAACTGGCCTTGCGGGACTGTATCCTTGCTGACTCGGACCAATATGGCCGAGGGTAGCGTTGCCTCCAAAAGAGGGACATGCCACATTTTGCATTAATAACTTACTTAATTATCTTTCAAAATTCCGGCCTTGTGGGACTGTATCCCTGCTGACTCAGACCAATATGACCGAGGGTAGCGTTGCCTCCAAAAGAGGAACATGCCACTATAACTAAGATAATCTCTTAAAAAACCCAAAGTGCGGAAATCATCAAAGTATATGTAAAAGATAAGTCAGAACCCACTATTAAAAATCTTTTCTTGAAATCTGGTTAGATTAGACGTTGACGATATTCCGGTATTTAAAGCTCTTTTCTCCTTGGACGACCTTGGTATCTTACTATCACTATACTACGCCAACGATGGGTGCACTTACCCTAGCGTGTTGTAGAGAATGATAGTGTTATATCATGTTTTATAAATTTAAAGCTTGATAAACAAGTGAAAAGTGCTTAAAATATAGTAAAAATCATACACCCTCACCTCACGTCAAGTTTTTGGCGCCGTTGTCGGGGACACAAGTATTTTAAGAAAGTTTAAAATCAATGGCCTAATCATTTTTTTGCTTCTCTAATTTTTCTTTTTAGGTTTTTCTTCTTTTCTTCAATTTTTCCACTTTCTACAGAACTAAGCACGGGGCCGAGAAAGTTCACACACGAGGTCATGCCAATTTCCCCAGTAACATAAAACTGTTTTCTACCAGATAGAAGCTACAGCACGGGGCCGTGTGGCAACCACACGGGGCCGTGCCCACAAAACAATTTCTAGGAAACATTACCGTTTGATCCCGACGTTTAACACCTTGTCTGGTAACTATGGATGACAATGATTATTTTTTTACCCCCACTATTCTTACAGTGAATGGTGTCAATTATGCGGAGGAATTCATCAAGATTTAGAATGTCCCATTCTAAATCTCAATCCCCACTACTTAACAGACCCATCGTTTTTCTGTGACAATCATCTTAAGATGGGCGGGAGTAAAAACGATGACTATCATCCACCTAAATGCCATCAAATCTCGTCTATAAAAGACATAAGTTCGGAAGAATTAGTCAAATAGAAAAGAGGATTCTCCAAAAACTCAAAGAAATAGAATCCATGATGAAGCCACGATATTCATCAAGGAACAATAACGAAGGAGAAGAATTGAAACACGATTCGATGGAGCCACATTCAGGAATAGACAATACCAAAGCCAACAAGTGTACCCTAGCTCCTTACGAAAACGAAGGCGATAGTCGTCTCTGTGTCGGCCACGCAATGAAGGACTCCTTAATGGCTTGTGAATTTCACACCAACGGTTTAGACCAGAGCGAGTCGACTCACACATTCTTTAACAAGAGCCTGGAAAAGGTAAATAAAGGAATGCTCCGCCCTCCTAATTTTAGCTTAAGTTTCTTCCTTTCTGACAACCTCTTGCGTTTTTTTATCTCTCGACGGAACCTAAGGTACATTCGGCACTTTGATGTTGTCCCAACCAGTAAGGAACCTCCTTATAAAACGCGGTTCCTTAAAAATTCTGACGAAACTTCATAAATCCCTAAAAACATAGGAACGTGCTCATTGCACATGGGGTCGTGCCTCATCTACTCTCTAAACATATTAAAAATCATACACCCTCACCTCACGTTAGTAGACTTGTTCACTTTACGTCTATGAAGTTGTTTTGGTGACTTAGTGAAGGATCGTTTTCAGACCCAAACGAGTTGATCAGAAGAGTTTTACTCCGAACGAAAGGCGGAAACAGACATTCTGAGATCAATTCAGCAAGATATACACTTTAAACTGTCGTTGTATTGATTATATGACGTTTTACAGCGAAATGACACTTCGGCAGCACTTCGTTGCACAACCGGAAAACTGTTACATCTGATATCGCTTGACACCTATTTATAGAGATCAGATTTCGCTTGAGAGTGGCACAAACCATTTCAAGCGAAATAGCTAAAGTTGATTTCGCTTGAAATGACTCAAGTCACTTTCAAGCGGAATCTCTTCCTTCAAGCGAAATCACATCTAAAACACCCTAAAATCTGATATTTTCTCGTACATTGCACCCTGATCTATCATTCTATGTACAAGACTCGATACAAGACGAAGTCGACAGACGCATGCACTAATAGACTCCCCCTCGAATGTTGACGAGTCTTAAGTGTCGAGTCTACGCATCTTCAGTCTTTATCAGTCCTCTCGAACTCTTTTGAAGTATCTTAACACTATAAAGCATCCTCAATCTTTCTCTTCTCTTAATCTTTAGAATCTCTTGATTCCTTAAGTTCATCAGCATCAGCAGTTCCAGAATCATAACCTGGCTCAATTTCCGCTCAGGATCAAAACCTGGCTTACCTGCACAATCTCTACCTCACAATAAATTTTACAATTTGATAAATTTATACTATGCTTACCACTTGTAGAGTAAATCTTAGAAAGATTTAACATTTATAGTCTCTGATGAACCACTTGCAGGAATAATGTTTTTCTTTAAAAAAACTTTTCTCATTTAAAACAGACTCTCCCTCACTATCTGCTCAAAAATTTCCCAAACCAGTAGTCGTCATGTTTAGCACTTGAAATTTTGAAAATCAGCTTTCCAACACCAGTTGTCGAAAATCTTTTTGTATTTTTCAAAAAATTTATACTAAAACACACTAAAATCTTTTTTGGTTTTTTTAATGTAACGAAATACAGAGAAGAAATATTTACAAACAATATTTTTGTGAGTTTGTGTAAGAGGATCATATCAGTTTTTGAGACAAATCACCAACACCGTTAAGCTTTAAACATTTTAAGTTCTAAACGATTCACTTAGATTGTCAGTATACTGATCCACTTAAATTCTCACACAAAGTTCAATTGCTTCAAGATACGAGATTAATGTCTTAGATACTTAAACTTAATCGCGTGTCCCACCTCAGAATATACTCCCGTATCCAGATCCCAATATTCAGTCTTACAGGTGAGTATACCACAGATGATATCTGTAAGGAGTTAAATTGCAAAAATCGTGAGAGCTCAGGTCAGAACTTTCGTTCAGCAGAGAGATGACGGCTCGACTTTCGGTGTGTCCCCTTTAGAGGATCTTTTGTTACAACAGCATTGATTAGCAATTTTATTATCTCATCATTTTATGCTGAGGGTGGCGCTATATTTCAAGCAAGTGTAAAGTATTATCCGGAGACTAGGCCATTGCTTCCGCAAAATCAGAAGTCCCGGGATAATACCCCAGATATCACTGAGCATAAAGACCTAGTATCTCAGAAAGAGGGACCTTTCAAACAAGATTTCGGGGGTTACCCATATATCCGAGAGATGTTCCCCATGATATAAGCAAGTTTGAATTTAGGTTTATATCTCGTCACAATCTACTAAATGTGCAAAAACCTACTGGCACATCATCAGTGAGACCGTTTATCACTTTTTAACTTTCCAATTCTTTAGCATGTTATGATCGTCCACTGATGTACTATCATCTCCTCTTCTTTGACACAAAACTCATTTTTCATTTTATCATGTTTTTGGCTTTTTCAAATTTTCAAATGTTTTTGAATTTTCTGAAAGTTTTTACTCCCCCTAAAATGCGAACACATTTAAGAAATTTGAAAACAAACTGTACAACCAACTTGACAACTGATATCGAATCACCTCAAATCGCCATCCTCTTGGCATAAACAATCAGAACTCCCCCTCACAACAAAACATTTTCCCATTGTGATCTCAAAACACTAAAGTTTGTTTTAATCAAATGGTTTTTCCGAAAAATAAGTTTTGTTGATTGATTTTAACCATTTGTAGGTTAGGGGTTCATCACTTTGTTGTTCAAAATACCACTTGTAAGAATGATCCAATCAAGTTCAACTTAATGACCTTAATTAACCACTTGTAGGTGAAAACCTTTTTCAACCACATGGCTTACCAACCAATACCTCATGTAGATTGAATTCTCAAGATGCCGATACCTACTCCTCACTTACCAACCTGGGAGTTCCGGCAAGTCACACTTTTTCACAAACACATTTTACCAGAATGATGTCGATTCATGCTCCGCAATTACCAACTTGGGAGCTCCGGCAAGTCCAGAGACTTACTGTTCGTAATATGTACCATCCCAGTCACAAACCAGGGATGGTTCAACTTTATCTTTCTTTGTCTTCTTCTCGTAAAACTCCTTGACTCCTTTGACCTTCCTGTCAACCATTTTTCCAAAAATATGGTGCACTTTGGAGTTAAAAGCTTTTTCAACATCAAATTTTTCTTTTTCAACAAAAAATTGATTTGAAATTTCAATTTTACTAACTTTTGTTTTAAAATTTTCAGCCCTCAATGGTGGAAAATTGACATCATCCATTGGAGGAACTGAAGTTTCACATTTAATCTCAACTTGTGGCTCCTCTGACTTTGTGGAATCAGATTCATCGCCAGAAGATAGCTCCTCTAATTTTGACAAATCAGAATCATTGCTAGAACTTTCCTCTGATTTCTTAACAACCCATTTTTGGTTGTCAAGATTTGCCCTTTTCTTGTAAAATCTGTTTGAACTTTCACCAATCTCAAAAAATTCGAATTTTTGAAAAGTTTTGTTCTATCAATTGGTAGTTCAAACTCAACCTTTTTATCTTTCAAGTTACTAGAAACTCCCTGTTTTGATTTTATTGCCTTGGAACAATCTTTGGCAATATGTCCAACAGTGTTGCATTCGAAACAAGTTCTTGTTTCTTTCATCTGATCAGCAAATTTCATCTCTTCTTGCTTCTTTGCAAGGAACTCTTTGTTAGATTGCTTCCAGAATGGACTATTTTGTTCTTCCTCAGCACTTGTTCCTGAAACAAATACCATCTTTGATTTAAAATCTCTAACATATTTTTCATTTTTATAATTTTCTGGTGGAATAAATCCAAGACCTTTCTTTTTGAAATTACCATTATGGTTTGGTTTCTTTCGATAACCAGAACCAGAACTGTAACCCTTTTTCTTGTTTTCTCTTTGTTGAACTCTTGAGGTGTATTTTTTAAGTTTATCATTAAGATTTACATCTTTTATTTCAGAAATATTAATTTCTGTTAGTTTGAAAACCTTTTTAATCATGTCTGGTTTGACACCTCTTATTGGAAATTCCTCATCAAAATATAATTTGTCAGAATCATTCAAAGTATATGCAACTTTAAACGTTTCGTCATTCAAATTAGACTTTGATAACAGGACTTCTTTATTGTAAATCCTTTTAACTGACGACTTTGAACTGTTGACTGTCGAACTCGAACTTTCAGAACCAGACTTTGACTCTGACTCGGACTTTGACTCTGAGTTTGACTTCAACTTTGACTCTTCAGTTTCATCTTTATCCAACACCTGATCAACCACTTTCTTTATTAACTCGGACTCATGATCAGTGTCAGATGATGTAAACGTCACATCAATATTTTCTGGCAAGTTAACTGTAGACTCCGACTCCCACTGTAAATTTGTTGCCTTTTTGACTCTTTCTGAATTTGGATTTCTCGGAGAATAACCATTTTCAAGCAGGGGTGGACACTTGTTGTAACTGAAACCTTGTTTCTTACCAGATGTCTTTTCTTTGATATCTTTCTTCTTTACTTTCTTCTTTTCAACGGTCTTTTCTTCAGTAACTTTCTGTTCTTCAGAATTCTTTACCTCAGAAGTCTCCTCTTCCTCAAATGCCTTCATGCCTTCTACTGTTGGATAGATCCTGTCAATGACATAAGAAGTACATGAGTAACTTTTCAACAAACGATTAACTCTTTCAGTTTCAATTCTTTGTGTCTCAAGTTTCTGTTCTAGCACAACACACTTTTCAATGTAGTTGTTCACAACTTTCTGCTTTATCATGAAAGCTCCTTGAAGTGTCTTCATTGCTGTTGCATGTTCTTCACTTGTTTGATTGTATTGATTCATGGCTTTGTTCAAAACATCATAAGATTCCTTCAAACTGTTCAAGTTGTAAATCAGTGCACTGTTCTGCTTCTTAATTGATTCACAGTTTTCACACTTCACGGGAATCTTTTTAGCATCAACTTCTTCATCAACTTTGAACTTTGGAACTTCCACCTTAACCTTTTTCTTTATCACTTGAGCTTCTTCATCATCACTACTGACCGGTGTTTTGACCTTTTTCTTTTTCTTTTTCTTTTTCTTTTTCTTTTTAGCTATATCATCATCACTATCACTTTCTTCAATCAGTTTAAAATGAGCTGCCAATCTTCTTGCATGATACTCTCTGTCATCATCACTATCTTCTTCAACTCGAGCAACATACGCTTTGTGATTTGAATCTTTGTTTGGATCATAATCATCCCAATTAAAATTTTCCCAGCTAAAACCTTCAGGCAATTTTCATCATCTTGGTTTATCAAGCATGCTTTGTTATCAGCTGAGATATATTTGTCCCAACTGAATCCATTTGTTGTCTCTTTGTCATCGTGATTCACCATACAAGCTCTTTTTGAAGATTCTTCAATCACTTTTCTTCCATGTGCCACTTGCGGTTCTTGTTGTTGTTGAGCAACTTGATGATAGATAGCCTTTCGATAGTAATCATTGTTGTTGTTGAACGGATATTGAGCTCCACTTGCTTCATGATTTTTGCACTCCCTCTTGAAGTGTCCTTTTTCCCTGCAACGAAAACAAGTGACTTTAGATTTATCAAAACCTAAAGTAGAAATATTAGCTTCACGTAAATCATCTCTTCCTGTGATCTGCTTAAATTTCTCAGCTCGTCTCAACACACTTGCCAAACACCACTTTATGTCCATCAATTCCATCTCTTCAGCATCAATCTGATCATAATCCTCTTTTGTAAGCATTGGATTCCCGATCCGACCTGCAACAAAACTACCATATGATTCCAACACAGTTCCTAGCAAAGACATATGACTCTTGGCAATTTCTGCTGAATAATCCTCATCATTTTCCAGATTCAGTACAATATTGCATTGTAGTTTCTTGCCATTCTTTGTTGTTGAAATGTTCGGATCAAATGATGGATATGAAGAAAAACTTGTGTTGCTGTTTGATCCTTTGGAAGAACTTTCAGATGAACTCTTTGCATTGAATGCTGTTTGAACCTTCGGCGACAAGTTGGTGGTTTTATCACTGACCCCACCTTTGTAATAAAGCCCGATGTCTTGTTCACTATCGAAATCTTTCATTCTTATAACTTTTCTTTATTCCATCTCCTGGGCCTCAATCTTTTCAATGAATTTACTCAATGTCAGACTGTTAAACCCTTTCTTATTCCTTAGCATCATGAGATATGTACCCCAAGTCTCATATGGCAATGCATCAGCTAGCTTCTCAATCAACTCCTCATTATCTTTTTCAATGCTCAATCTCTTCATGTTTGCTAGCAAATTGCAATATCTTTCTATGATTTGTTTTGTGTTCTCATTCTTCAATCCATGAAACAAATCAAACTCTTTCTTCAAAAGCGATTTCTTGTTCTTAACCATCTCTTGGCTTCCATGAAACTTCGATCTTAATGCTTTCCAGATTGAATAAGAAGTACCATTATGTTGCAATAGAACCAAAATATCTTCCTTCACAGCTTATTGTAAAAGACTTAACATCATTTTCTCATCTTTGTACTTCTTTCTAGCATCTGCACTTAGATCTTTAATTGGAACAATCTCTTCATCATCATTCATCGGTCTAACGTATTTAGTCTCAACACATTCCCAAGCATCCAAATAGTTAGCTTGTACCCAATTCTCAAATCGTCCTTCCCAACCTTTATACTCCTCGATGTTCATGAGCTTAGGTGGTTTTTGCATAGTCCCTGTTTCGTTTTCCAACATCGTGTTCTGTGCAAGAGTAATCGCGGTAACCAGTGTAGCGAATGCATTGAAAAATTCCTCGTCCATGTTTTGGATTTTCAAAGTTCATAAAAACTGAATGTTCAAGCAAAATCAAAGTTCTCAAGCGAAATCTCTGTACAAGCGAGATAACCTAGCTCAAGCAAAATATCCTATTTCGCTTGATGAAACACACATTCAAATGGAATTAGACTCTTGAAGCGAAATCAGGAATTCAAGCTGAATCACTGAAGCGAAATCACACAACTGAAGCGAAATAGCACAATTTAAGCGGAATCAACAGAATCTATCAAGCGGAATAACCGGTTTCAAGCGAAATTATAGACTGATTTCACTTGAAGCGCTGCTGACGTCATCATCTCGCACATGTTTTCAAGCGAAATTACGAAATTTGTCACTTTTAGATTGATTTTAGGCCTGAAATTTTCAAGGCTTTGTTAAAACAGTATTGCGCACATTCTGTGAGAAATTTAGCCAATTTTAACCATAAAAAGTTTTGAATTTTGAAAAAGAAGGTGTAGAAATCAGAATTTTCGGCTGAATTGGTAAAAACTCTTCTTCCTGAGCTCTGATACCACTTGAAGGATCGTTTTCAGACCCAAACGAGTCGATCAGAAGAGTTTTACTCAGAACGAAAGGCGGAAACAGACATTCTGAGATTAATTCAGCAAGATATACACTTTAAACTGTCGTTGTATTGATTATATGACGTTTTACAGCGAAATGACACTTCGGCAGCACTTCGTTGCACAACCGGAAAACTGTTACATCTGATCTCACTTGACACCTATTTATAGAGATCAGATTTCGCTTGAGAGTGGCACAAACCATTTCAAGCGAAATAGCTAAAGCTGATTTCGCTTGAAATGACTCAAGTCACTTTCAAGCGGAATCTCTTCCTTCAAGCGAAATCACATCTAAAACACCCTAAAATCTGATATTTTCTCGTACATTGCACCCTGATCTATCATTCTATGTACAAGACTCGATACAAGACGAAGTCGACAGACGCATGCACTAACACTTAGTGTTAAGAAGACAAGTAACAATCAACAAGTGAGGTAGTGGAACTAGATTAGAAAGCCAAGGCTTCCATGGTTCACAGTTTTCACCAAAACACAAGCTTCATCATATTGAAGATGATGAACCTTGAATTGTTTCAACACTCACTACTAGAAAATAGGCCTAATGCAACTTTTAGAAGAAACCTTTTATAAATGAGTTGCATTTGACTCTAATGCAACTTCGTTGGTCATAAAGGTTGCATTAGAATTTATAATGCAACCTTTTTCATACAAAGTTACAAAACTAAATTGAATTTGCAACCTTTTTATTCAAAAGTTGCAAATATTACCAAAACGGCAACCTTTTTCTTGAAAGGTTGCAAATTATATTAGAATTTGCAACTTTGTTAAAAAAATGTTACATTGTAAAAATGGTTATATTGTTAAAAGTTAATATAACTTTTATTTTAAAAGGTTACACTATTAAAACTTAAACGTTAACCATCACTATATTTCTAAAGGATGTGTATAAATGTACATGATGTCGTATCATAACGTAATTACTTATTTACTCACGAACATCCACGACCAAAAAGTTTTAGGTTAAAATAATTTGGGTGTGTATTTTATGCTATAATTATAACTTAAAAGAGAAATTAACATAAGATTGTATAACTTAAATCCGGTCGGGTCGTGTTCGGGTTCATGTTTATGACATGGTTTTCATACACAACACAAATCTTTCAAATGTAACATAAATATAATTTTTTATTATTATTTTGTGTAATATATGAAAAAATATAACTTTAATTTTCGTTTCCCAACACTTCCCCTAAAAAATTCTAATTTCCCTCTCCTTTCTCTTGTGTCTCCTCCTAAAACATGTTCATTTTTACTTTCCCCCTATTTTCCTCTAACCCTAAATGGATTCCCCTCCCAAAATTCATCCCCAGATCTCATACTGATACCCTCTCTTCTCTTTTTGTTTAATCAGCTTGTTGTTTTGGCATTATGATAAAGAGAGAAAGAAACCATGTTAGTGCATGCGTCTGTCGACTTCGTCTTGTACGGGTTTAGATAGATCAGGGCACGTAATACGAGAAATCTGTCATAAATAGGTCAACAGGCAGTTTCAAACGAAATTAACTTGTTAATTCCGTTTGAAATGGTAATCTCGCTTGGAATTGTAATTCCGTATGAAAGGTAATTCCGCTTGAGTCATGTTCAAGCGAAATTACACTGCCTATATATAGTAGTGTCCTGATTCCGTTTGAATCAGTTCTTGTATGTGTGTTTCCGAAGCCGAAGTGCTGCTGAAGTGTTGTTTCACTGTAAAACTTTGTCAAGTTAATCATAACAACAATTAAAGTGAATAACTTGCTGAATCACACACAATATGTCTGTTTCCGCCTTTCATATTGTGTAGAACGCCTCTGAACGACTCGTTTCGGGTCCATACACGATCCTACAAGTGGTATCAGAGCTCAGGAGGAGGAGTTCTTACCGATTCAGCTTAAAATTTCTGTTTTCTACACCTTTCTTTCAAAATTAACAAGTTTTAACGGTTGAAATGACTTTAAATTCTCACATAATATGCGCATTTGTGTTTTAACAAACCCTTGAAAGTTTCAGATCTAAAATCGATCTAAAACCTGATAAACTTGACAAAGTTCAGACCGAAATGATGACATCAGCTTAATTTCGTTTGAAAGTTGGTGTTAATTCCACTTGAAAACGTTATTTCGTTTGATGATTCCGCTTCAAATAGGGTAATTCAGTTTCAATCAGTTATTCCGCTTGAAGTATTTCAAACGAAATCACATATTTCGTTTGAAGAGGTGATTCCGTTTGAACTTAGTATTCTGTTTGAGTGGGTATTCCGCTTGAACTGGTTATTCTGTTTGAAATTGTTGGATTGGTATTTCGCTTGAGACTGTTGTACATGTGATTTCTCTTCAACTGTAATTCCGTTTGAAGACTGTTGGGTTATTTCGTTTGAAAGTGACTGTTGTGAAAAACATATTACCGAAACATGGAAGAGGAATACTATAACGCGTTTGCTACATCCCCGACTACTCCGGCTGCTATGGTTCAAAACATGAACATGGAAAACGAAACCGGAACTTTACAAAAACCCCCGAAACTTATGGGAATAGAGGAGTATTATGGATGGAAAGACCGTTTTGAAAACTGGGTGCAAGCCAATCATCTAAGATCTTGGGAATGCATTGAGAAGAAGTATGTTAAACCTCGTATAGATTTGCAAGTTATCAAAACAATTTCCGAATTAAATGACAAAGAGAGAGATATGTACAAAGCAGAAAAGATGATGATTACTTTGTTACAGCAAGCTATTAAAGAAGATATCTTTATTTTACTTCAACATGATGGTACTGCACGATCGATCTGGGATGCACTTAAAACTAAATTTGAAGGTAGTGAAAAGATGATCAGGAGCAAGAAAGCATTGCTAAAGAAAGAGTTTGATCTGTTTTCAAGTTTGGCGGGAGAATCATCAAAGAAGTTGATTGAAAGATACTGTCATTTAGTGCGATCTATGTCGTTGCTAGGAATTGAAAAACCTCAAGATGAATGGGTCGACAAGTTAGCTGACGCTTTACCTCAGAAAGAGTGGGGTACATTTTTGATGATCTTAAAGAACACCGGAGAATATGATGGCCTAACAATTTCTCAATTTATCGAAAAGATTGAAGGTCAAGATCTTGAACAGCAAAAGATTGCGAGGATGAATAATCCGAGTAATCAACAAGATGTGAAAATGTATTACAAAGGCAGTGTTCAAGAGGTTGAAATGAATCCAAAAATCCAAACTGCTTTTAGTGCTGGAAACTCATCTGGGAATGTTGATCAAAGTTCAAACAGTAGTAGTGGAGTTTCTTCATATCCGAGTGTTAATCCAAAGAGTTCAACTTCAAGTTTTCATTCTCAAAGTTCAAAAAGTGGAAATGGTTGTGTGATACAGTGCAACATTGCATTGAATCTCCCGAGTGGTCAAAGTTTTTCTGAAGAAGTTGCTAAAGATCACATGGCGTTACTTGCAACTGCGCTGGAATCCTATGAGGGATTAGTAGCTGGAAGGATCGGAAATCCTATGCTGACGAAAGAGGATTACGATCAGATAGACGCTGAAGAGATGGAGCTCATGGACATCAAATGGTGTCTAGCAAGTGTTTTGAGAAGAGCAGAAAAGTTTAAAATGATTACAGGAAGAAATGATTTTTTGGATGCACATGTGTCTACTTTGGGTTTTGATAAATCTAAAGTTACTTGTTTTCGATGCAGGGAGAAAGGTCATTTCAAGAGAGAATGCAAAAATTAGGAAGCTAGTGGAGCAAAGAATTCTTTTGGAAAAGATGATTACTATCGAAAAGCCATATATCAATAGGTTGCTCATCAACCGCATCAACAAAAGGAACCACAAAATGCACATGCAAGAATGATCGAAGATGCAAATAAGAAAGCTTATTATGGTATTATTGATCAAGATGATGAAAAAGTGGCAGAAGGCTTCAGCTGGGATAAATATATTCCACCTGATTCAAAAGTTATAGCTTTGATTGCAGAAATAGTTCAAAAGCCTGATTTGTTTACAGAATGGATGAAAATATTTGCTAGTAATGATTCGAGTCAAGAAGAAGAATCAGATTCATCCAATGAAAGTTCAGAAAGAAGAATGGTTTTTGATCAAACATCATCTGATTCTGGTTCTTCATATGATAGTTCTGTAAAGACAATAGATTTTGATCAATCACCAACTGATTACAGTAGTGATGATGAAGAAGAAAAGCATATTAATGTTGCAAAAACTCAACTATCTCCTGAAAGTTTTCAATTTTATTTTGCAGGTCGCTTGGAGAAGTTGAAGAAGAAACGAACAGCAAAAGAGTTGAAAAAGGTGAAAGTTGAAGATGTTTCAGAGACAAAGAAAAATGAAAAATGTGAAGAAGTTAACGTTGCTGAAAAGGTGATTGAAGTTGAGAAGGTTATCGAAATTGAAAAGATTGTGGAAGTCATCAAGCCTTGCTTAAAGTGTTTAGAATCTTGCAAGGAATGTGCAGAAAAAGATGAGAAACTGAATGAGCAAGAAAAGATGAAAGAGAAGTTATTGTTTGATCTCAATTACGTGAAAGAATCTTACGATGTGTTGAACAGAACGGTAAATGGTCTGTAAAAGACTAATTCTGAAAGAGAAGATGCACTGACAATGCTGAATGCTGTGATGATGTCGAAGCAGAAAGGTATAAATTTCTATATTGAAGAAAGTGCAAATTGGAAGCAAGAGTTGGAAACAGAAAAGATTGAGAATGAAAGAATCAGACGTTTATTGCAAAGTTATTCTAGTTCTGATTATTTGATTGATAGAATTTATCTAACTGTTGCAGGTTTTGAAGCATTTCAAGATGATGAGAAGCCAAAGAAGAAGGATACTGGTAAGAAACAGAATGTTAGTTACAACAAGTGTCCGCCTCCGATTTGGGAAGGGTATTCTCCTAGAAAACTGAACGAGGAGCAAGTCAATAAAGCTGTCAATATAAAGTTAAAGACCGATATAACCGACGAATTACAAGAAAACATTGATGTTATTTTTACATCGTCTGACACTGATCATGAGTCCGAGTTAATCAAAAAGGTGGTCGATCAGGTGTTGGATAAAGATGAGGAGTCTGAGTCAAAGTCCGAGTCTGGAAGTTCAAGTTCGTCTGTTAAAAGTTCGAGTTCATCGGTCAACAGTTCAAAACCATCGGTTAAAAGGGTTTACAATAGAGAATTCTTGTTATCAAAATCTAATTTGAATGACGAAACAGTCAAAGTTGCATATACTTTGATTGATTCAGACAAATTATATTCTGATGAGGAATTTCCAATAAGAGGTGTCAAAACTGAATTGATCAAAAAGGTTTTCAAACTAACAGAAATTAATATTTCTGAAATAAAAGATTTAATTTTAATGAAAAACCTAAAAAATACACTTCAAGAGTTCAACAACGTTTAAACAAGAAAAAGGGTTACAGGTTTGGTTCTGGTTTTCAAAAGAAACCAAACCATAACGGTAATTTCAAAAGAAAAGGTTTAGGTTTTATTCCACCTGAAAATTATAAAAATGAGAAAATTTCTAAAACAAATACAAAATTTGTTTCAGGGACATGTTGTGAAGAGGAATCAAAAAGCTCATTCTGGAAACAATCAAACAGAGAATTCCTTGCCAAGAAGCAAGAAAGAATGAAGAATGAAGAGTTTCAAAGAAAGGAGACAAGAACCTGTTACAGATGCAATGAAGTTGCTCATATTGCATGGAACTGTTCTCAAGCGACAAAAGCAAAACAGGAAGTCTCTGAAAAACTCAAAGAAAAAGTTGTTGATAAAACCAAACCACCAACTGACAAATTTAAAATTATTGAAAATTCAACATATGAAGTTGGTGATTATTCAAAGACAAATTTTTATCAAAAGAGAGCTAAACATGACAACCAAATGTGGGTTGTTAAGAAGTTTTATGAAAAACTTGGCGATGAATCTGATTCCACAAAGTCAGATAAGCCACAAGTTGAGGTTAAAGAAGAAAACTCAGTGCCTCCAATGGATGATGCAAATTTTCCACCATTGAGGGCTGAAAATTTTAGAAAAAATTGGAAATGTTGAGATTTCAAATCAATTCTATTCTGAGAAGAAAGAATTTGATGTTCAGAAAGCGTTTAATGGAAATGTGAAAAAGATTTTTGGAAAAATGGTCGAGGGAAAGGCCAAAGGGGTAAAAGATTTTTATGCAACAAAGAAAGCAACTTTTTACCCAAGTGAAGTTGAGAAAGAAACATCCAAGTTTGGTCAGGCTTGGATGGCAGTTTTTCACAAGTAAAATTCTGACTTGCCGGAGCTTCCAGGTTGGTAAGACTGGAGCAGGAATCGGCATCTTTCTTGAGAAACTCACGAAAGTGATTTCGTCTTACAGGTGGTAAATCAGGGACATTAAGTTGTACTTGATTTTCTACAAGTGGTAATGGTTGGTTGAATTTAAAATTGTTATATTTTCAAGTGGTTGAAAGAACAAGATGATGAACCCCGAACCTACAAGTGGTTTTAATAAAATCAACAAAACTAATTTTCCGGAAAAACCATTTGATTAAAACAAACTTAAGTGTTTGAAATCACAATGGGAAAATAGTTTGTTGTAAGGGGAAGTTCTGATTGTTTATGCCAAGTGGATGGCGAATTGAAGTGATTCGATATCAGTTGTCATATTTCTTGTACAGTTTGTTTTCAAATTTCTTTTAAATGTGTTTGCATTTTAGGGGGAGTAAGAATTTTTTAGAAAATCCAAAAACATTTGAAAATTTGAAAAAGTCAAAAACTTGATAAAATCAAAAATGAGTTTTGTTGAGAAAAGAGGAAATGATAGTACATCAGTGGACGATCACAGCATGCTAAAGAATTGGAAAGTCAAAATGTGATAAACGATCTCGCTGATGATATGCCAGTAGGTTTTTGCACATTTAGTAGATTGTGACGAGATATAAACCTAAATTTCAAACTTGCTTATATCGTGGGGAACATCTCTCGGATATATGGGTAACCCCCGAAATCTTGTTTGAAAGGTCCCTCTTTCTGAGATACTAGGTCTTTATACTCAGTGATATCTGGGGTATTATCTCGGGACTTCTGATTTTGCGGAAGCAATGGCCTAGTCCCCGGAGAATACTTTCTGCTTGCTTGAAATATAGCCCACCCTCAGCATAAAAAATGATAAAACATTGCAAAATGCTAATCATGTGCTGTTGAAGAAAAGATTCTCTAAATGGAACACACCAAAAGTCGAAGCCGTCATCTCTCTGCTGAACGGAAGTTCTGACCTGAGCTCTCACGGCCCTCGCAATTTAACCCTTTACAGATATCATCTGTGGTATACACACCTGTAAGACTGAATATTGGGATCTGGATACGGGAGTATATTCTGAGGTGGGACACATGATTAAGTTTAAGTGCTTAAGACATTAATCTCATATCTCGAAACAGTTGAACTTTGTGTGAAAATTTAAGTGGATCAGTATACTGACAATCTAAGTGAATTGTTTAGAACTTAAAATGTTTAAAGCTTAACGGTGTTGGTGATTTGTCTCAAAAACTGATATGATCCTCTTACACAAACTCACAAAAATATTGCCTGTATATATTTGTTTACTGCATTATCTTTCTAATCAAAAATTCCAAAAAGATTTTAAGAGTGTTTTAGCTTAAATTTTGAAAAATTCAAAAAGATTTTCGACAACTGATGTTGAAGAGCTGATTTTCAAAATTCCAAATGCTAAACATGATGATAATCAGTGAGGGGGAGTCAGTTTGAAACAAGAAAAGGTTTTTATAGAAAAATGTTTTTCATACAAGTGGTTCTTCAGAGATTAACATTGTAAAATCATTTATTGATTTATGTATACAATTGATAAGCAAGAGTATAAATTGTGTCAAATTGTAAAATTGTGAGATTTATTTCTGGGCTAAGAATATGCAGGTAGGCCAGGTTACGATCCTGATGATTCACAATGATGCTGATGAACTTAAGGAATCAAGAGACCTGATCAAGAAGAGCATAGAGCCAGGTTGTGATTCTGGAAGAAAGAGAAAGAAGATTGAGGATGCTTTACAGTGTCAGATACTTCAGGAAGAGAAGACTGATAAAGACTGAAGATGTTGAAGACTCGACACTTAAGACTCGTCAACATTCGAGGGGGAGTCTGTTAGTGCATGCGTCTCTCGACTTCGTCTTGTATCGAGTCTTGTACTAGTTTAGATAGATCAGGGCACGTAATACGAGAAATCTGTCAGAAATAGGTCAACAGGCAGTTTCAAACGAAATTACAAAGTGTAATTTCGCTTGAAGTGAATATGTCATTTCAAACGAAATTAACTTGTTAATTCCATTTGAAATGGTAATCTCGCTTGGAATTGTAATTCCGTATGAAAGGTAATTCCGCTTGAGTCATGTTCAAGCGAAATTACACTGCCTATATATAGTAGTGTCCTGATTCCGTTTGAATCAGTTCTTGTATGTGTGTTTCCGGAGCCGAAGTGCTGCTGAAGTGTTGTTTCGCTGTAAAACTTTGTCAAGTTAATCATAACAACAGTTAAAGTGAATAACTTGCTGAATCACACACAATATGTCTGTTTCCGCCTTTCATATTGTGTAGAACGCCTCTGAAAGACTCATTTTGGGTCCATACACGATCCTACAAACCAGACACGAAGCATCTCCATTGAATCCATATAATCGCTCCTCTGATTGAACGCGAACCGAAGGAAGAGGAACATAAATCGGAAGCCATCCAATTCTAGACCTTAATCGGAGCTCTGAAAACCAATTAAGGACTGATGTGATTAAGGTAAGTGCAAGAATCCTATTTTCTTCGCATTTATTCAAAAAGCATTTTGTGGTTATTTATTCAGACCCTGTAAGCAGTAATATACAAGTTCATGTTTAAACTTTTTTGATAAAACTCCACATATTCGTGAAAACTATGACATTCATCCCGAAGTTCATGTGTTTGATTGTTGATTTGTAGTGATTCGTTATGATCGGTTTTTGTTAATTTTAGTTCTAGTTAGCTAATTTGGTGAAAATTTGTAGTTAGTTTTAGATTTGTAGTGATTCATAATGCTCGTTTGTTGTTAATTTTAGTTCTAGTCAGTTGATTAGGTGAAAATTTCAAGTTGAATTTTAGGTTCTGTAGAAGTTTGATTAATTATTGCAGTGAGTGTTAATTGATTTCAGCATTTTGTGATTCAGTTGAGCGTTGAGCAACAGTTATACGTGAATATGTTTGACATGAGTTATAACTGGAACTGTTGTTTATAATCTTTCGAACTGTGAATTTGATGTGAATATATCACTAGTGTATCTGTGTTTGTGAGTTTGTTCTACTGGAAGGATCGTTCTACTAGCTGTTAAATTGTGAATATGATGTAAATATACCAGTAGTGTGTCTTAATGGAATACGATATGTCACTGGCTATCAGGACGTTGTCGAAAAGGATTCCATCTTGCATTGTCCAGATCTCAATACCGATGGCAGCGATCAGTTCAAAGTTGGGCTTTTCAAGTTCAAAGTAATCAGGGTATGTTTAATATATTGATAAAAGGGTATTTGTTGTCTGTTGGCTTTTGAGTTTAATGAATTGAGGGATCTTAGTTTATTGAAGGATTAGGCTTTCAAGTTTGTTAATTTGCTAAAAAATATGCCGTGTACATGCTTGTCGCTTGATAAATTATATCAACAAATAAAATTTTATGATTTTGGGTAACATTCATAATTTGCTACTATTGCAGTGTTTTACTTTAAGCAGGTCTAATGGCAAAGAAAAGCAAACAAAATCAAAGTGTACAAAGACAAGACAATGAGTATTTGATAGCTAGGGACTTGAGGGCTCAAGAAAACAATAGAAAAATGCAAGAATTGGGATTGAAGACCATTACAAATTCTTTGACAAGATTGATAAGAAGTTAAAAGATGAAGAACAAGAAAGTGAAACCAGCATACCATAATGCGAGAGATGAAGACTATAACCCTGGTTATAGTGATGATAATGAGGAAGAATAATATGAAGTTAATACAAATGTTGAAGCATCTAAAAAGGTAATTAGGTTGTTATTTTTTTAGTTTTATATTACAAAAACACGTTTCTAATAAAGACGACATTTGTTTTAGCAACATCGTCCACGATATATTACACCAATGTCCTTGAATAAAATTACTAAATTAGCAAAGCAACATCGAGTGATCGCTCCAAAAGTCTCGGATTCAAACATAATGAAAGCGAAACATTCTAAAGCAACCCTTAGCATGGGTGAATTAATTTAAAGTAATAAAGGGATAAAGCAAAGGGAGGCATTCACACAAAATTTGGAAAAGCCCCCTTGTATTAAATGCGGATTAAAGAAACGTTTGGTTCTGGTTGATGAGGATGATGACGAGGATGATGACGTATTTCAAGGTATCGTTTTTTAGTCTTAAAGATCATTTAATCATTGAGTAATTACAAATTTAGGCATACAACTACTTTCTATATTAATGTACTTATACATGCTTTTAAATGTTTATGATTTAGATATGGAACCAGCAGGTTTGGAGGATAATGGAAATGAGCGGTATAATTTGAGATCTCAAGGTACTTGTGTTCATTGAGTAGTAAGCTGGTTCATTTTTTTTGTTGTAATATATATATATATAATGTTGTATATAACAATGACAAAGTTATGTTGACGAAGATGATATGTATGATAACATGAACCTTACTGAATCTGCAAATAATGATGATGAGTTAAAAGAGGATGATAGCCATGATGATGATTTGGAAGGCAAGGACAATGCACTAGTTCAAGATCAATTACATCCCCCCGAATTAGAAAAAAACAATAGGTTTGGTTTAACTACATATACCGTGATTTTGGATTATTATTGGTTACACACACATATATATTTAATGTATACTTGATTTCAGAAATATCAAATACCAATAAAAGAGGACCGATAACGCTGCATCTTGTGCACACACGAAAAGTCGATGAACGAGAGGTCATTATATGTAATGAATTTGGACAACCAGTGGGACCAGCAACAAAGGAGAAGGATACGGTCGGAAAATTCTCTCGATTTTTTTGGTACAATAGCTCGTAATCATAGTTATGCACCGTTGACCTATAGTTCATGGCATATGGTTCCACATAAAGATAAAATATGGGAGTATGTCTTGTTAAGGTTTTAATTAGTTTTATTTCTTTTATTTCTTATATATCATTTTTATTTAAACCAAATTCTAACCTTTTTTAGGGAAAAATACGATGTACCCTATGTTGCTAAAACATGGGTTTTAAAGACTATTGGAAACAACTATAAGGTACACAAATGTAGGTTCAAGAAAAAAACACTTCTATCGATATAAGGACAACAAAACAAGATTGATGAACCGACCTAAAAACATTCCGGCTGATGATTTCTCACGATTGTTGAGGTTGTGGAGTAATAAAGACGTAGAGGTAATATTCTAGGCAATTTATCTATTACTAGTATTTGTTATTTAAAGTTCAATTGCCTAATTCGTTTATGTTAATGTGTCTTCAGAAGCGTTGTTTGCGGGCTAAGGAAATTCGCATGTCTCAAAAGAATATGCACACAGCCGGCCCAAAAAGTTTCGCTAGAATTCGTGAAGAGGTGGTAATATGTCTTGGTGTTGCTGGTGATTAGTGTTTTCTAATGTTCAAGATGCTGATTTTTTTAATATGTGTATGTTACCATGAATACAGAGAAATGACGACCCAAACAAGGAATTACCGAGCTTAACCAAAGTGTTTGAACGTACACGGAAAAGGATCGAAGGAAGTTCATATCTTGATACATATGACGATATGGCAATGAAAATTGTGAGTTTTTTATAGTTTTTCGTTATGAAGGTTTTAAATGAAGAATCTTTTATGTGTTGACTTTTAAAAGTCAGTTGCTTGTTTTGGTTATGTTGTTGTTTGGTCTGGTTTATTATTGGCTGATTTTTTTTCTTGTTTTATAATTTTTAATTTCCTTATTCTCTTTTAAAGGAACAAATTAAAAATTACAAAACTCCTGAAGATGGAAGTGCTTTGGTGGATCCTTTTACAGTTGTAATGAACAAGGAGCATGATGGCTACCTTCGACTTTATGGTAGGTGTGTTATTAAAAAAATGTTGAAAAAAATGGATAGTGGTGAAGAACCATACATGATTCCGGGTGGGCTTATGGAATCATTCCAAGCAAGACTTGAAGTTGAAAAAACCCAATTGTTTGAAATGAGAAAAGAAATTGAAGACGATCATCAAAGGAAAAAAGCTGAGATAGAAGCTATGAAGAAAGATTTTCACAGCCAACAAGTACACTTGGTGTCACAACCCCCGACCCCTACCCCCGGAGCGGGTACCGCGAGATCAGATAGATGGTATCGGTGTTTATTAATTTGGCAGCGGAATACATCAGGACCGTAGTTAGGAAATATTTTTATCAGAGTAAAACATCAAACTTTTTATAACAAATCAATGGGATAAAACCCAAGTTCATTTGACAATACATTTGTAGGGATAAACCCAAATTATTGAAAACAAAAACTACTTTTTATTTAGGTAACTTTTATAGCCACTTTTCCAAGCCTTCAGTGCTCTCCAGCTGGCTTTTATTGGCTTTCACATTGTGTTACCTGAAACGCGTTTTAAAAACATTTTATCAGCAAGAAATACTGGCAAGTACATTCCATTTTGTAAAGCATCAGTTGTTTACACATTACAGTATTAAGGGCAATTACAATGTTTATATCTACACAATTACTCGGTCAGTACGTGTCACTCGACAGATCTGTGACTATGGTCATATCACACATTAGATACCCGTGCCCAATTGTGAAGGTTATCAAGTACTGTATACAAACCCTATAATACTGGCAGCAATTGTAGAATTACAAAGACTTAATCACTGTAATTGTATTTGAAAACAGTTGAGGTTTTGGTAAAGCATTTTGACTCACAAAAAGTGTTTGTAAAAGAAAATGTACTCACAAATAGTGAGAAAAAGTGAATGTACTTACATTGTTGACTTAGGTGATACTACTATAGCTTCCTGGTGATTCTCCTGGTTATTATCGATTAAAATTAAACAATGCACATGTGTTAGTAAAATAACCCAAATCACATTAACCATACAACTCGAGACAGAATTCCAATGACTGAGTCAGGCAGAGCCTTGACATGCATTACGGAATCCTAGATCAATCGGGTGTAACACGAGACAGAACTCCAATGACTGAGTCAGGCAGAGCCTTGACATATGTTACGGAGCCCTAGATCGATCATGTAGGGTAACAGCAGGGTTATAATACTTACAATGAGGCAGAGTTTCGCATTATAGTAGGTATAGTACCCGAGTATAATAATTGCCTACAGAAAGTTGAGAGAGATTTGTGGAAATGAACGGTTTGAAATGAGGCCTAAAACCTCTATTTATAGGGCTGTCGAAGGTCGGCTCGCGGCCCGTGAAGCCTATCTCAAACACTCCCGCGGCCCGCGAGAGGACACGTGTTGAGTATAGCTTCATCGAGTCAAGGGCTAGCTCTGTTGAGTCACCGGACACGTGGCGCAATGCCTTGTCCGCCAAACAAAGTCCGTCGTGGCCCGCGACAAACTTAGCTAAGGGGTCACGCCCTGCAAGCGACTTCCAGATTTCGTTTTTCTTGTTTTTTATAAGTATAAGGGTATTTCGGGCTTGTTTCTCGCGTACGGGGTATATTTTAGGACATTTAGGAGTGTCCAAGTATGTTTTAGGAGGGTTGTTATATCCTCCCCACCTTGTTTTAGATCTCGTCATTGAGGTCTACTAGAACAGGTGTGGGTATTTCTTTTGCATATCTGATTCGAGTTCCCAAGTGTACTCTGGTCCTCTCTTGGAATCCATTTCACTTTGACCAGAACTAGTCTCTTGTGTTTGAGATTCTTGATCTTCATGTCTTCAATCTGAACAGGTTTCTCGATGAACTTAAGTTTTTCATTTACCTCTATGTCCTTAAGAGGTATCACTAATGATTCGTCTGCTAAGCATTTCTTGAGATTACAAACATGAAACACGTCATGTATTCCTGCTATTTCCTCTGGCAGCTGTAGCTGATAGCTACGGGTCCTATTCTTCTAATAATCTTAAAAGGTCCAACATACCTAGGGCTTAGCTTTCCTCTTTTAACGAATCTGACCACTCCTTTCCATGGAGAAACTCTTAACAATAACTTATCTCCTACTTGAAATTCCAAAGGTTTCCGTCTGTTGTCTGCATAACTCTTTTAACGATCTCAGGCTGCTTTTAGTCTTTCCTTGACTTGAATTATCTTGTCCATTGTTTCTTGCACTATCTCTAGCCCAGATAATTGCTTTTCTCCAATTTCTGCCCAACAGACTGGAGTTCGGCACTTGCGTCCATAAAGTGCTTCAAATGGTGCAGCATTAATACTCGTATGATAGCTGTTGTTGTAGGAAAATTCTATTAATGGTAAATGGTCGTCCCAATTTCCTATGAAGTAAATTACACAGGCTCTAAGCATATTTTCCATTGTTTGAATTGTCCTTTCGCTTTGTCCGTCCGTTTGTGGATAATAAGTTGTGCTTAGATTTAACCTGCTTCCCATTGCTTTTGAAAACTTGTCCAAAAATGAGAAGTAAAACGGCTATCTCTATCAGATACGATAAATAAAAGAATTCCAGGTAATGAAACTATTTCATTTACATATAGCTTGTCTAACTGTTCCATACTGAAAGTTTCCTTCATTGGTAAGAAATGAGCAGATTTGGTCAATCTGTCTACAATCACCCAGATTGTATCATTTCCTTTTCTTGTCTTAGGTAATTTGGTAACAAAGTCCATTGTTATCAATTCCCATTTTCACATTGGCAACTCTAATTTTTGTAATAATCCTGAGGGTTTCTGAAGCTCAGCTTTAATTTGTGAACAGGTTAAACATTTAGCAACGTAGTTTGCTATATCCTTTTTCATTCCTATCCACCAGAAATTCTTTCTTAGATCTTGATACATCGTATCACTTCTACGATGTATCGTATACTTAGACTTATGAGTTTCTTCTAGAATTTTGTGGCATAGGTTTCCTTGTTTAGGTATCCACATCCTTTTCTTATGTAACTTCCAAATTCCATCTGTTCGTTGTTCTAATTCTTTAATCATTCCTTTTAAATTTTCAGCATCGTCCTTGATCGCTGTTTCCTGTACCTTTCTAATTTGCTCATTTAAATCTACTTGTAGATTTAATCTGAGAGAATGTACTCGTTTCGGCTTTTCATGATACTTTCGACTTAAAGCATCAGCTACTACATTAGCTTTCCCAGCATGATACTGGATATCACAATCATAATCACTAAGAACTTCCATCCAGCGTCTCTGTCTCATATTTAATTCTTTTTGCCTAAAACTATACCTTAAACTCTTATGATCGGTGAAGACAACAAATTTATTTCTATATAAATAGTGTCTACAAATCTTAAGGGCAAAAACTAAGGCTCCTAATTCTAGATCATGGGTTGTGTAATTCTCGTCATGTTTCTTAAGTTGTCTAGAGGCATAAGCTATAACCTTTTGACGTTGCATCAACACACATCCATATCCTAACTTAGACGCATCACAATAGACTATAAAGTCTGCAGTTCCTTCTGGTAATGCGAGTATGGGTGCGTTGGTTAACCTTTGCTTAAGAATTCTAAAAGCTTTTTCCTGTTTCGGTCCCCATTCAAACTTAACTGATTTGCAGGTCAGTTTGGTTAATGGAATTGCTATTCTAGAGAAATCTCGGATAAAACGTCTATAATATCCGGCTAGTCCAAGAAAACTTCGTACTTTTGTTGGTGACTCAGGGACTCTCCATTTAGTAATCGTCTCGATCTTTGTGGGATCCACATGAATTCCTTCATGATTAACCAGATTTCCAAGGAATTGCACTTCTTGTAACCAAAATTCACATTTTGAGAATTTAGCATAAAGTTTCTCTTTTCTCAACAATGTCAGAAGTGTATGAAGATGCGCTGCATGTTCCTCGTTACTCTTAGAGTAAATGAGAATATCATCTATAAAAACAATTATGAATTTATCCAGGTATGGTTTACATATCCTCTTCATCATGTCCATAAATGTGGCTGGGGCATTGGTTAAACCACATGGCATAACGGTAAATTTATAATGACCGTACCTTGTTCTGAAAGCAGTTTTATGAATGTCCTCTTCCTGTACTTTCAGTTGATGATATCCTGAGCGTAAGTCGATCTTAGAAAAGAATCGAGCTCCTTGAAGTTGATCGAACAGATCATCGATTCTCGGTAATGGGTACCGATTCTTAATCGTAACTTTGTTTAATTCTCGGTAATCAATGCACGTACGCATCGATCCGTCTTTCTTTTTAACAAACACCGGTGCTCCCCACGGTGATGAACTTGGTTGTATAAAACCTTTGTCAAGAAGTTCGTCCAATTGTTTCTTCAGTTCCTGCATCTCTGTTGGTGCTAATCGATATGGTGCTTTGGCAATCGGTGTCGTTCCTGTTATTAGGTAAATCCTAAATTCAACCTCTCTATCAGGCGGTAATCCAGGTAATTCTTCTGGAAAAACGTCTGAGAATTTGGATATCACAGGGATATCTTTTAATTATTTTCCTTTAGTATTAATGATTACAGAAATCATATATACTAATCCTCCTTTCCTTTCATAACTTGCGGCTTTCATCACAGAGATGAACTTTGCCGATCTGATTGGCTTATCTCCTTTAATTGTGATCTTTTTACCACTTGGTGTATTTACTTGTACTGACTTTTGATCACATAAAATACTGGCATGATTGGCTACCAACCAATCCATTCCTAATACAACATCGAATCCGGCTAGATTCATTGGGTAAAGGTTAGCAAAGAAATGATGGTTTAGGATTTCTATTCTTGCTCCCTGCAAGATCTCACTAATCTTAATGGATTCTCCGTTTGCTGTTTCTACCAGACAATCTTGTTGAAGTTTGGCTAAGGGTTGGTCAAGAAGTTTGTAGAAAGAAGTGTTGATAAAACTTTGGTTTGCACCAGAGTCAAATAATACTTTGGCAAATATATTATTAACTAAGAACGTACCGGCAATCACATCTGGAATCATCTTGGTTTCCTCAGCTGTCAGAACAAATGCTCTGGCATTTTTCTTAGGTCCTTCAGTTGTCTTAGCCTTGTTGGTTGTTGTTAGAGTTAGTTTCGGACAGTTCAGTTTGATGTGACCAGCCTCTCCACAATTGTAGCATATTCTAGCACTAGCCTTTCTCCTACAATCTTCTTACTTATGTCCTGGGTACTTGCAAAAGTTGCAGGACACAGCACACTTTCCTAAGTGCTTCTTTTTACAAAACTTGCAGTAGGGTGCAGAAGAACCTATTCCTTTTCCACGGTAGGAATTACCGTAACTAAATTCCTGGGTAAGCTTTTGAGCTAGGTTCTTTTTCTGGTTTTCTTATTGTGTACGCACCAATTCATCAGTCAAGGTATTGGCTAGTTCTACTGCTTCCTCTATGGTTTGTGGTCTAGCTGCCTTGACTACGTGTCTAATCTCACTAATTAATCCCCAAATATAACGGGAGATTAATACTGTTTCAGGTGAGGCTAAGGTTGGCACTATCCTAGCATATTCGAAGAATATGGTAGTGTAACCTTTGCAGCCTATCCCTGTCATTCTAAGATTTAGGAACTTACTGGCGATTTGTTCCTTTTCATTAGGAGGACAGAATTTTCTTTCAACCATTTCCTTAAAGTTGATCCATTCCATATTATAAACTCTGTCACTTCCCCTAGACTGGAGAATAGTATTCCACCATTCTAAGGCTGCATTTTGGAAAATATTAGAAGCAAACATAATCTTATCTTCGTCTGCACATTTACTTATCTTTATGACTGCTTCTCTCTTTTCTATCCAACGTAAGGCTGCAATGGCTCCTTCATTGCCTGACAATTCTATTGGTTTGCAGGCCAAGAATTCTTTATAAGAACAACCATAAGAGACGGTTCTTCTTCTTTTAGGAATTGGAGTTTGGATTATAGGTCCGTTATCATTCACACTGTGACTTGGTTCAGTGTGTTGGCGTTTACTTCCACTTGCAGATTTATTATTTTCTGCTTCTTTAGCAGTTTTGATAATATAGGGCGTAGCATCTATAATTCCTTGTGCTACTATGTGTTGGATGGCACTGTTATCTATTTGGTTTCCGTTATTTCCATTATCCTGGTTTTCCTGATTTACTGTTGGATCTGAGTTTGTTTCTGATTGTATTTTCGTTTGAAATTAAGATGGAAATGAAAGAGTTGTGCAGCGGAATTATGATGAAAACAAACTTTGCATACAATCAAACGAGAGTAATACTTTAATCAAACATCTTTTCACAATGAATCGAAGGATTGGATTTGTTTCAATGACGATTACAATGATTGATGAATGAATGCAAACTCCCCCTCAGCCAGAGCTCAGTTGTTTGTTCGTGCAAAGAAGACGATGTAGCAAAAGAGCTGATAGAACAGTACAAAGTACTGAACTATTTATAGGCACTTGCAAACCACTTAGCATCTTTAGCTGACATCACCATGAAAGTGACATCTAACCTCCTAACAAACTCTAACCTCTGATCTATACAAACACTGTTGTACTAAGTACTGCTATTACATTTCATTACATAAAAGACACTTAAACAGCTGCTGCATCCTTCCACTGCTGTGAACCCAGCAGTGCTTATCCGGATTAGCAGTACTTGACTCAAGGCAGTAGATTGAATCAGCAGAGCTTCAGTCTTTCATCAGGTCTTTTACTTGAGCAGCAGTTGTAGGTCAGCACTTTGCAAGATCAACAGATAGGAGGTCAGTAGATATGAAATCACTTTCAAGGGGAGAGATTTGAATGTAAACATCTGCTTATTCTGGATCCACTGCTCTGATCCAGTTTTGGCTTTAATTATCTGTTCCTCTGATAGGGTTCAATCCCAACAATCTCCCCCTGGAACAGATAATGCCAAAACTCTTCATTATTGTGGAAATCTTTATTGCCTCATCAACAGTTCCCTTATCTGACCTTTAAATTGTAGTTCAAAGTCTAGGGCATCTGTGTCTTCATCATCCCTGCGAAGTGGAAGATCAAGGAGATCCTGCAAATCTTCAAGACTCAGGCCAAGAGCTTGTTCCCTTGATATTTTCTCCACTTCTCCACCAGACCTGAGCAAAGTCAATACGCAGGTCTGTTTGTCAGTTTCCCACTTTTGTATTTTTGAGCCTGGTGGGTTTCTTGGGAGATGTTTATTTGCAGAGGTATTTGGTGAGGCTGGCCTGTTCATAACTGGCTGAGCAGTATTTGCAGTTTGATCCAAACCAAGAGTTTCTATGATCATTTTCTTTATGCCTTCTTTTACAAGTTCATCTCCTTTGATCATTTCTTGGATGGTTTCACCTCCCAACTGTCTGTGTGTCCTTCTTTTATAGATGGCAGCACCAGTTGGAGCAGTGGCTCTCCTGATTTGCAGCTTTGTTGGTCTTTTTGAAACCTCTGCTTCCGGATAGTCAGGCTTTTGAGGAACATTTGGATCTTTCTTTCTTAGTTCCTCCAACCTTTTGTAGGTGGCCCTGACTACATCTTCTTTCCATCTAGCAATTTGTCTTTTGTTTCCATATTCAGCAGCAACAAGTTCCTCTTTCATTCTTTTCAGTTCTACCTGTTTATCAGGTACATTCTTTCTAAACTTTGCCCAGTCAGGAGGAGTGTGTGTGCCCTTCCTTTTTATCATGTCTTGAATTCTTGCAGCTTCATCTTCAAGCTCAGGAACAGTCCACTCTTTGTACATGTATCTCTCTCCTTTATACTTCTTGTGATCCATGATGCTTTCAATGCAGTCTTTCTTCAAAGTTTCAGCTGCTCTTTCTGAAATTTGTTGACTGACATTTTTTGCAAATTGTTCTAGGGATCTGACTTGTGTGAGCAGATATTGATAGTTTCTTGAAATTTCTTTGTCAGATTTCCCTTGTGTGTTTCTTTTTGAGATATCCTCTGCTTGCTTGGCCTTGATTTTCAAATATTCATCAACATTTTTAGGCCAGGGATATCCTTTTATTGATGGCAAACTCCTTTTGGTAGGGTCATCCTCATAGTAAAAGGATTTTATTTCTTCTCTAACAGCTGCTAGTTCAAGAGGAAATTGAACACCTGCAGGAGGTAAGGGCTTGTACATTTGAACTGAAGAGAGAGGAACAGGTTTTGGTATTGTGACAAGAGCTAAAGATTTTGAAGATGTTTGTGGCGGTGAAGTGTCATCATCTTTGAGAGTTAGCCTTCTCCTCTTTGTTTGAGGAGGGGCTGATGATGTTTTGGATGGAACAGTGGTGGTGGATGTAGTGGCAGTGGTTTGTGATTGACTAACAGTTGTTGAAACAACTGGTGTTTCAACCACTGTTGTCATTATAACAGATGTTGTAACATCTGCTGTCTTCTGCTTTATGGCAGGAGGCAGTTTTGTTTTTGGTGGTAATGGTGGTAAAGCAGTGGATTTGATGTATGTTGAAGTGGGAGCAGATGCTGAAACCACTGAAGTACCAATAGTTGTTAATACAACAGGAGTTACAACAGCTGTTTTAGGTGATGGCTTTGGAGCAGACTTTGAACGTCTGGTTGGAATGGATTTGGGTAGCCTTACTCTTCTTGTAGGCTTCTTCTTTTCATCAACAAGATTTTCATCATCTTTTGACCCTGAAGTACCCTGATCCGGATAATCCACCCTGGCTTTCCTTTTGGCCTCTCTATCCCTTTTTACACTTGCAATTGCTTCTGCCAGTGCATTTGTGGTCACATCAATTTTCTTGCTTCCATCTGGCAGAGGGATTTGTTTGGTCATGTTTGCATTTTCAGGTTCAATGTAGAGACCATCCTCTATTCCCTTCTTTTTCCACTCCTGAATTTTCTCCCCCTTTTTGGCATTATCTGGGGGAAGTTGATAAATGAAGCGAACGTTTGGAGGAGCAGTTCCAGTGGTGTGCAGGATCTGAGTTTTGAGAGCCTTTAGATCAGCCCGAGTGTTCTTGAACCTTGACTCCATTACATTTCTCAGCTGTTGGACATGTTTTTCATGTTGCTGATCTGCTCTTTGTGCTTGTTGATGGAGAAAAGGGTGAAACAAATTCCAGAGCTCATTTGTAGCAGGTGCCTTTTGTGGAGCAGGTGCTTGAGATGGAACAGTAGTTGATTGTACCTTTTGTACTTGTAACAACTGTTGTAGCATATTTTTGAGTTCTGCAACAGAGTTATCAAACTTTTCAATACGATCCGTCAATTTCTGGTACTTTAAACCATCACCCAATTGAATAGGATCATCTGATTTCCCACTAGCAGTGGTTTTATCAGTGGTAGAGGTAGGGAGTATACTCCAAACATTAACCACTGATGCCCCTTTTTCTTGGTACTGGGGTCTTCTCCCTTCAACACTTGACAACCTTTTGATGTTGCCAGTAGGATAAATAAATCCACTGGTGGTTGGCAGAGGTGCTATAAAAGGAATTGCCTCCAAGGAAGTCTTATTGATGTAACCACTGTCCAACTGTAAACCAATGGGTTCAACAGTTGTAGTGGCTGCTTCACTTGGACTACCACCAAGAGTTACTTGTAACTCAAGGGGTCTAACCTCCTCAGGTTGTGTTGGTGGGTTAGCAAAGATTGATACATAAGACCCAGTCAGTTGTTGAGGTATATTCTCATTGATAGGTGATTGACAAGGACTGGTTAGTGCCTGGTTCAAATCAATTGCATCCAACAGCAGTTTAGTTGGTGGGGGAATTGTGGATGGGATGTTTGGTGTAGAAAGTGGATTTGCCCCGGGTATTGAGCTGTGGATGATAGAAACGAGTGTTTCCAGAGCATCATGATGTGGAGACCCTATTTGTACAACCTGTTCTTTTTGTGAAGAAGCAGGAGGAGTTTCGGTTATGGGTTGAGATATTTGTACCAACTGCTGTGAGGAAGTAGCAGCAGTGGTTTCTTGTGACATTTGTGTTGTCACGGGCAGGAGCTCTGGTATCTCATCCTCCAGAGTTGCCTTTTTGATGGGTTTTGGGGGTTTTTGAGTTTTTCTTTTTGGATTTTTGGAGATTTTAGGTGTGGGTTTCAAAGCAGTTTTACTGCTGCTTTGATCACCTTGAGCAGTGGGCTCAGCAGCAGATACCTGAGGAGCAGTTGTAACTGCTAAAATCTGCTCAGGCACCTCTGCTTGTGTTTTGCAAGGTGCTAGCATTCTTGAAAAAGTTTCAGTTGTTAAACTGTTTATTTGAGCGGAATCACCTTGGTTTATTACAGCTAAATCATCCTTACTGAATTTCTTTGCAAAATAGTAACTTAAAAACCTTGGAAACAGTAAGAATGATTTTGTTTCAACATTATTAACCAAATCTTTAAAAATTTCCCGAGAATAGTTAAAATTTTCTCCTTGAAGAATTGCATATCCCAGATTTTGAATCTCTAAAGGGATTTCATTGAAAGAAATGGTTTTGTTTGAAACACATAGTAGGAGGGTATGAAATAAAAATCTGGTTGCAGAAGGAAAATAACCTTTTTGTAAGGTAAGTTTCTTCATCATTGTGGCTTCATACCCTCTCTCAATGAAGTCAGTTTGTAACTCGTTTTTAGTGAAAGAAATTTTACCTTCCTGATCACCGAGTTGAAAGACCTCTGAAATGGATTGTGGCGTGATTTGGACAACTTTACCCTTTATAGAAGAGTTTATGGTGGTTGCAGTGTCTCCTTGCTTTTCAAGGGTTGCATTCTTCCAGAACTCTCTTTGGGTCGCCAAATAGATTGGTGCATCGGCGGTGAACAAAGTTTTGTACTTTGATTTTGCCATGATGTCAATGATGGAATCGAAAACTTTGGTGGTTCCTGGTTTTGTGAGAAGACCCAGGAGATTGTGAGATGGTTTATATGGGATTTCAGTGGAGATTGCCTTTTGAGAGGCTGTTTTCGATGATGATTTGGATGAGGGTTTTGAAGATGACTTCGATTTTGTCATTTTGAAGATGATGATCGAAGAAATTTATGAAGAAATGAGATGAAAAACTGCTTTGAGAAGAGAATTTTGAAGAATTCAATTCGACAGTAAAACCCTGTTTTGGTGGTGAGTGGGGAATTTTATAGGGAAGGAAGTGAATGCTGACGTGGCAGCCGTTACAAAAGGTCTGACCAATATGTACTGCCCACGTGACAACCCCTGGTGAAAGTGAAGGATAGTACTTTTATGAAAGTGACTGATGAAGGCAGTGGTAGTAGAACCGTGAATGATTTTCACTATCAGTGGATAAGACACTGCTTTTGAACAACAGAGTTTATCAAATGGAATGAGAGAACAGGGGTTGACTTTCAGCAGTGGACAGGCTTTTGAAGTAAAGCAGACTTTTGAACAATCAGTGGTTAATGGCAGACTTTTAAGGATTTAAATGAAAATTTCATTTTTAGCTATTTTTAAGGATGGATTTTTGATTTTCTGAAAACATTTTGTTGCTTTTATTCATAGAAAAACAAGATGTTGCTTGTTATTCCATGTTCAGCATCCCAATCCTAGAGACCAAGCTTTCAAAAGTGGCTGTTTCAAGTGCTTTTGTGAGCACATCTGCCAGCTGGTCTTTAGTTGGGACATGATGCAGAGAAATCAAACCTTTTTCATAGCAATCCCTCACAAAGTGATGTCTGATGTCGATGTGTTTGGTGGTAGAGTGAGAAACTGGATTTTTGATGATATTTTCTGCTGCCTGGCTGTCCAACATTAGTGGTGTCTTTAAGGCAGTGATACCAAAATCCAGTAACTGATTTTGAAGCCACAGAAGTTGGGCTGTACAGCTTGCAGCAGCAATGTATTCAGCTTCAGCAGTGGATGTTGAAACAGCTGCTTGCTTTTTGCTTTGCCAGGAAACTAAGCAATCACCTAGAAACTGGCACCCTCCTAATGTGGACTTCCTTGTGGTGTTACATCCAGCAAAGTCACTGTCTGAGAAACCTGAAAGCTTGATGTTCCCATTAGCTGGATACCAGATACCAAGTGTGGGAGCACCTTTTATGTATCTGAATATCCTTTTTACAGCAATGAGATTTGATTTTCTAGGAGCTGATTGACTTCTTGCACAGACACATGTTGCAAACATGATGTCTGGTCTAGATGCAGTTAGGTACAGTAAGGACCCAATCATGCTTCTATAAAGTGTTTGGTCAATCAGCTCATCTTTTTCATCAGACATGACCAGCTTATTTGTTTCCATGGGTGTGCTGCATGGTTTA
The DNA here is from genome assembly GCA_030545235.1 of Helianthus tuberosus. NCBI lineage: Eukaryota > Viridiplantae > Streptophyta > Magnoliopsida > Asterales > Asteraceae > Helianthus > Helianthus tuberosus. The sequence continues at coordinate 89,558,221 of CM060418.1, read as the reverse complement.
CAATCATTCATATCAAATTTGGTTAAAAGTTCTTTAGCATATTTGCTTTGATGAATGAAAGTTCCATTTTGCATTTGCTGTACTTGGAGACCAAGAAAGCATTGCAGCTCACCCATTGCACTCATTTCAAACTCAGCTGTCATGAGTTCTCTAAACTCTTCACACATTGAGTTACATGTGCTTCCAAAAATAATGTCATCCACATAAATCTGGACAATCATTAAATCCTTCCCTCTCCACTTTAAAAACAGTGTTTTATCAATGGTACCTCTTTTGAAACCATTTGAGAGTAGGAAGTTGGAAAGAGTTTCATACCAGGCCCTTGGTGCTTGTTTCAAGCCATACAAGGCTTTGTTTAGCCTGTAGACATGATCTGGATAAAATGGATCCTCAAAACCTGGAGGTTGACAAACATACACCTCTTCTTGAATTGTACCATAGAGGAAAGCACTTTTAATATCCATTTGAAACACCTTCATATTGCGGTTGACAGCAAAGGCCAGGAACAGTCTAATGGCTTCCAATCTTGCAACAGGGGCAAATGTTTCATCATAATCAATCCCCTCTTCCTGTCTGTAACCTTGAACCACAAGCCTGGCTTTATTCTTGACAACAATACCCCTTTCATCAGTTTTATTCTTAAAGACCCACTTTGTGCCAATTGGACTAACATCTTCTGGCAGTGGTACAAGCTCCCATACTTGTTGTCTTTTAAACTATTGGAGCTCCTCTTGCATGGCTTCTACCCAGCTGTTGTGTTTCAGTGCCTCTTGGTACTTGACTGGCTGATGGAGTGATAGAAAACCAGCAAAAAGACAAATGTTTTGGGTTTGGCTTGTTGTGAGCACCCCTTCATTTATGTTGCCAATGATTTGATCAGGTGGATGAGATCTCAAGAAGATTAAATCTCCTTGGTATGGTATGATGGCATTGGTTGGTGAAGGCTGCAAATGTGTATCATCTGAGCTAACCACTGCTGGGGACTTTGGTGATCCAGCAGTGGCTTCAAAAGGTGGTGGAATAGGAGGTAATGAAGTGGACAACTGCTGACTTTTATCCACTGTTTGAGGACTTTTGTCAGCAGTGTTTGAGGATGTGGAAGCAGTGGTTGATGGGCTACTTTGGTCAACAACTGTTGAGGTAGCAGTGGTTGAGCTTTGACAACTGTTTTGGACAGCTGGTGCTTTTCCCTTTGTGGCAGACCTTTGAGGGATGATGATTTCATACCCATAGTCTGGTGTTGTATCCTCTGATGGACCTGCACTGTTAGTCTTGACAGCAGTATTTTCAAAAGTAAATTTTTCAAGATCAAACAAATTAGCAGGATTTGCTGGGATTTTCATTGATGAAAGTTCATTGAACTTTACATTCAAAGTCTCCTCTACTGCCTTGGTCCGTGTATTGAACACTTTGTAGGCCTTGGCAGTGGTTGAGTATCCCAAATGATAACCACAATCAATTTTGGCTGCAAATTTTGAAATGGAATCTTTTAAGTTCAAAATAAAGCATGGGCAGCCAAACACCTTGAAGTATGAGATCAGTGGTTTAATTTTATATAGAATTTCATAGGCAGTCTTTTTGTGCCTGGGGTTTATTAAAACTCTGTTCTGAACATAGCAAGCAGTGTTTACTGCCTCTGCCCAGAAAGTTAATGGCAAACCTGAATCTGCAAGCATGGTTCTGGCAGCCTCAATCAAAGTTCTGTTCTTCCTTTCTACTACCCCATTTTGCTCTGGTGTTCTAGGGATGCTGTACTGCCTTACAATCCCTTTCTTCACACAGAAGGCATCCAACTCCCTATTTTTGAATTCTGTGCCATTGTCACTCCTGAAGCTTTTCACTGGAAGGTCAAATTGCTTTTCAACCTGTGTTACAAAGTCTTGCAAAATGCCTGCAGTCTCATCTTTTGAGTGTAAAAAGAAAGTCCATGTAAACCTAGAAAAGTCATCAACAATAACCAAATAATATCTTTTCTTTTTGAGGCTCATGACTTGAACTGGGCCAAACAAATCCATGTGTAGCATTTGCAAACACTGGGTTGTTTTGGACTCTTCAATGGACTTGTAAGAACTTTTATGCTGTTTTCCTTTTAAACAGGAAATGCAATGTTCAGGGCATGAAAACAAATTTTGTGGTAGGCCTCTCACCAAACCATTTTTTGAAATTTCAGTGATTGTCTTAAGATTTGTGTGGCCCAGCCTTCTGTGCCAAAGTTCTGTCTCTTTGTTAGAAGCAGCTGAGAACAGACAGGCATCAGCTCTGGGACACTCTTTTGACATGTCAACAACATAAACATTGCCACTTCTTTGAGCAACAAGTTTAGTTTGACCAGTTTTGATTATTGCTTCAATCTTTTTGACCATTTCTGGTCCAACAATCCTACAACATTCTTTTGTGAAGAATGACCCAAATCCCTTGTCACTCATTTGGGACACACTCAGAAGGTTGAATTTTAGATTGTCTATTAGATTGACATTTTCAAATTTTACTTTTCCAGACTGCACTGTACCAGACCCCAGAACTTTCCCTTTACTATTATTCCCAAAGGATATATCACCCCCTCCATGGATTTTAAAGTCTTTGAGGAGGGCTTTACATCCTGTCATGTGCCTAGAGCCTCCACTATCTACATACCAAAGACTATCAAAGCATGCAGAAGCTCCCTGCACATGAAGTAAAAGGATTAGTTCATTAAGGTCTCCAAAGCCAACAAGGCTTTGGATGGGGTCTCAACAGTGTCTGGGATGGATGCAGAATGATGGACAGTGGTTAGATCAGGGGTTTGGACTGTTTTAGGACAGTGTTTTTCTAACCACTGTTGTGGGTCCTGACCAATCACCTACTGGTAACCAAAAGGATGCATGTTCACTCTGGGTTTAGAGGGCCTTTTGTAGGCCTCATAAACGTGTGGAATCCTTTGGTAGGACTGTTTTTCCTTGCCTTTTCTGAACTGATTGGCAGGGGGTGCATCAGTAACCTGAACATCCCTTTTGACAGATGTTTGGTTTAGCTGTTTTGTAACAGCTGTTTGAACTGGCACAAACAGTGGTTGTTTCTTGGTGAATTTGACAGATGGTGATGATGATGATGATGGACTCAAGGATGTTTTAGCAATGTACTCATTCTTTTTCACATCAAAGTTTTTGAGATACACACATGCTTGAGTTTTGTGGTTAGTTTTACCACAAACAATGCAACTTTCCGCTGAAACAATGACACTTGTTCTGTTTAAATCATAAGCTTTTAAGTGGAAACAGTCTTTTGTTAGATGATTCCTTTTCTCATAGAATTCACAAAACAAGTTATCAATTTTTTCTTTCTTCTTTCTCTTTTCAGACTCCTTTGCAGCAGAGGTTTTAACCACTGCTGGGATGTCCTTGAGAGGTATGACTTTAGCTTTTGGAGCTTTAACACCATCAGTTGATGTAAAGTCCATTGGCTTGAAGTTTTCTAGAATATCACACTCATCAGACCATTTTGGTTTAAACTGATGATCTTCAAGCTCCTTAAAAGTGGAGGATCCCATTGGTCTGGTAAGTGTGATTTTGTTACCAAGTTTGTCAGTGATTTTCACCTCTTGGCCATTTTTATTTGTGGGGATGAGCTCAGTAGCTTCATCAGTGGTGTGGACAGATTTTTCAAAAGCAATATGTTCATCATCATATTTTCTATAACCAACCCCAAATTTCACATTGCTTTCAATCTGTTTAGCAAGCATCACCTCATATCCTCTGCAGGATTCCACCCATCTTTCACAAGTAATCTGGGTGGATTCCAACTCCTTTTTGCAAACTTGGTATTTTTCTACCATAGTTTGAAGTTGGGTTTTGGTTATGCTTTGCTCTTCTTTTAGACAGCTGATCTCTTTTTCCTTTTCAGTCAATTTGTTTTTAAGTTCTTTTAAAGACTTTTCAAATTTAACCTCATCAGTCAAGATTTTATCCCGAAGGTTTTCATTCACCTCTTTGATGTTAGCAAAAGCAATTATGCAATTGTCAGAATACAGTTTTTCAAGAACTTGAGGAGATACCTTGGCAGCTGCCATCATTGCACAATCACATTGATGATCTTCTTCATCATCAGCTTTCACCTTCTTTTCACCAGCCTTTTCTTCTATCTCTTCTTCTTTGTCCTCTTCGGACCATGGGTCTGTCAATGGTTCAATCAGGGTACCTGAACTTTCTCCCAACAGTAGTTCACCAGCCACAGCAGTAACCACTGCTTCAGTCACCTCATCCACTTTTTCAGTACTCAACTGTTCCTCTTCAGTTTCAACCCCCTCCTGTATAGACTCTAATGCCATCAAACAAAATTCATTATGAGAAGAATCATTAGAAGCATAGAGTGCAAAATTTTCATCACTAAGGTCTTCAGGCATACTGCTCCAGTCAGCAAACCCTTGAGTGAAAAAGCTTTGTTGATCTGGTTGTACTGCTACTGGAGCAGTGGTTTGAGGTGCAACAGGTTGCACTTGTACCTGTGGAGCAGGGGTTTGAACATACTGAATTTGTGGGACAATAGTTTGGACATAATGTACTGGCACAGGGGCAGCAGCATAGTGAGCAGTGTTCACTTGAGCTGCAGGGGTATATTGGGTATAGTGCACAGTGTTTTGACTTTGTGGTCTAGGGTTAGAGCTAGGGTGAGTAACTATTGGTCCAGTGTTTTGACTTCTGCATTCCCTAGCAAAGTGCCCTAACCTATTGCACTTGTAGCACTTGATTTTCGATTTATCCAATCCAACCCTCAAATTCCCATGAAGTCCTGGGAATTTTCTCCCTGTTCTTTTATAGAATTTGCTAGTTCTAACACTTAGCAAAGCCAATTGGTGCAGAATATCCATCTCTTCTAAGTCAGTGGGATCAAAATGTTGTAAATCATTGAGTTCAAAGCTTAGATTATCTGACATCTGGTTTTCGTTTGCAGTGAATGCATAACTTGCAGAGTGAGGATCAGGGTTGTTAAAATTTGCACCAGCAGTTATGTCAATGAAGTGATCATAACCTTGATCCTTACCACTGCTCCCAGATTCTTCTTGACCCAGAAGAGCAGTATTACCGAAAGTGTAATCATCAGTAACTTTTCCTGACTCTTGTAACCTCCTTTTCTGGTTCAACTCCCTTTCGTAGGTCAGGAGTCGACCGTGGAGTTGGGTCAAGGTCAGATCCTTGAACTCAGGTGAGTTTCGGGTGACAAAAGCTATGGTGTCCCATTTTTCTGGTAGTGACCTGAGGAACCTGCTATTTTGAGTTGGGTTTGTAAAAGTGGTGTTAACAAGCCTCAGTTCACTGATGAGATAACTGAAACGCTCAAATTGTTGCGTTAGTGATTCACCTTTAACGTAACAAAATGTTTCATACTGTTGGTTCAGGATTTCCCTATTGTTTTCTATGACTTCTTCGGTTCCCCCAAACTGTTCCTTAAGTGCGTCCCATAACTCTTTGGCACTGTTACAGTGTAACAGTCCAGCATATATCTCATTGGGCAGCGCTGATGCTATGATGCTAAACGCTTTAGCATTTAGTTCGATCTTTTGAAAGTCGGTTTTGGTATAATTTTCAACTGGTTTTGGAATGAACTTTTTAGCATCTTCAGCGCTTGGCACTGAAGGAACATGGGGACCAAAGGTGACAGACCTCCAACAACCTGTGCTTTGTTGAGCGAGGATGTGACCCATCCTCCTCTGCCAGATGTTGTACTCATTTCTTTTTAGCATAGGTGGTTTAAAAAGCGAGCCGATGTTGTTTTTATCATCCTGAGATTGTGACGTCATTCTTGTTGTTTTACAGACACTGAAAAATCAACTTTAATGGTGATTAATCCTTGCTCTGTTTTTCAACAAACGAACAAACGATCAGTATCAACTGTTATGAGCTGAACTATTTACGTCAAAATGATTGTTAAATCAAATTTGACTGTCCAGGCTCTGATACCAATTGTTGGATCTGAGTTTGTTTCTGATTGTATTTTCGTTTGAAATTAAGATGGAAATGAAAGAGTTGTGCAGCGGAATTATGATGAAAACAAACTTTGCATACAATCAAACGAGAGTAATACTTTAATCAAACATCTTTTCACAATGAATCGAAGGATTGAATTTGTTTCAATGACGATTACAATGATTGATGAATGAATGCAAACTCCCCCTCAGCCAGAGCTCAGTTGTTTGTTCGTGCAAAGAAGACGATGTTGCAAAAGAGCTGATAGAACAGTACAAAGTACTGAACTATTTATAGGCACTTGCAAACCACTGAGCATCTTTAGCTGACGTCACCATGAAAGTGACATCTAACCTCCTAACAAACTCTAACCTCTGATCTATACAAACACTGTTGTACTAAGTACTGCTATTACATTTCATTACATAAAAGACACTTAAACAGCTGCTGCATCCTTCCACTGCTGTGAACCCAGCAGTGCTTATCCGGATCAGCAGTACTTGACTCAAGGCAGTAGATTGAATCAGCAGAGCTTCAGTCTTTCATCAGGTCTTTTACTTGAGCAGCAGTTGTAGGTCAGCACTTTGCAAGATCAGCAGATAGGAGGTCAGTAGATATGAAATCACTTTCAAGGGGAGAGATTTGAATGTAAACATCTGCTTATTCTGGATCCACTGCTCTGATCCAGTTTTGGCTTTAATTATCTGTTCCTCTGATAGGGTTCAATCCCAACATTTACTTCGTTGTCCATCTGAATTGTGAACAATTTATCAAGTATTAATTATCACAGAATGAATTTAGTACAAATATTTATACACAATCACACAAACAATTTGATCAAAAACGTCATACATTGCGACTTTTACTCTTTATATATATATATATATATATATGCATCAGTAACATACTACAACTGGAAATCAAATATACTAGTAGTTATGCATCAGTATCTATTTTAGTCTATCTATAGATATTATATATATATATATATATATATATATATATATATATATATATAAGGGAAGGCTAGACAGAAAACCCTTAAATTTTTAGAAAACTCTGGAAACTCAAATCTCCCCCCATTTTTACCCAACTTCCCGACATTTTTTTTTTGAAAAAAATAACACATGTAATATACATGTTTTAAAGTGTTTTGGGCCAAAAAAAAACAAAAAAGCGCTGAAGGGATTTTTTTAAAAAAAATAAACAAATTTCAGCAATGTCCGGTTGCCTAACATGTGTTAGGCACAAAAGACAGAAATTGCTGAATTTTTTTTTTAAATCATTCCTTCGGCGCTTTTTTGATTTTTTTGGCCCAAAACTCTTAAAAACATGTATATTACATGTGTTATTTTATTTTTTTTAAATGTCAGGAGGTTGGGTTTTCTAGGGTTTTCTATATATATAGGGTTTTCTATATAGCCCTCCCCTATATATATATATATATATATATATATATAGGGAGGAGATCATGCGAGAACCACCCTTATTGCGAGAACCGCGAGAACCAATGTGAACACAACCAAAAATAGCTAAAAAAACCTTAAAAAAAACCTAAAAAAACCTAACCCCCCCCCCCCAAGCTAAATGCTAAAAACTAAAACCCCCAAAAAACCTAAAAAAACCTAACCCCCCCCCCCCCCCAAGCTAAATGCTAAAAACTAAAACCCCCAAAAAACCTAAAAAAAACCTAACCCCCCCCCCCCCTAAAAAAAACCTAAACCCCCCTCCCCCACCACCCAAAAACCTAAACCCCCCCCCACCCCACCCCCCACCCAAGCTAAAATGCTAAAAACTAAACCCCCAAAAAACCTAAAAAATCAAAAAAAAAATCAAAAAAAAAATCTAAAAACTTTTTGTTTTTTTTAATATTTTTTATTCTCAAATCGCTACTTTTAGTGGCAAAAATTTTTTTTTATTTTTAATTTTTTTTATTCGAAAAGTAGCGATTTTTATATAAAAAATATTAAAAAAAAATTGTGATTTTTATCTATTTTTAGGCATTTTTTGTTGTGTTCACATTGGTTCTCGCAATAAGAGGTGGTTCTCGCATGATCTTCTCCCTATATATATATATATATATATATATATATTATCAAAATACAAATTTACACATATATCTAGGCATTTTCTAAGTATCATGTATCCAATCATGTATATCACGCTCGACATGCTTCCACATAAGCTTTTCTCCTATTTGACGAATTCTATCTCCTTCTTCTACTAATTTGTCACCATATGAGCGAAGTTCCTCCAAATTTTCCTGGCTCAAGGGTGGCATGGGTGCTGGTACTGGATCAGGATGTCAAGGGATAGGTTGTCCATAAGGGTATGGATTGTGTATCACACTCTGCGTCCACCAGGCACTGTTCCAAAAGGGGTCTAAAGGGTTAAGGTAAGTGTATTGAGCTATGGGGTTTGGTGGGGGAATTCTAGGAATCTCATATGGGTCAACATCTTGGATAGGAAACTAGTCTTCCTGATTGGGTTCTAGCATTTGTTGATCTGGGAATAAAGGTAACAGTGGCGGTTCAGCTATTTGGTTTAGCTTAGCGTCTATGTAACACCCGTCTAATTATTACTTGAATTTAATAAAAATTCATACAATTTATATAAAAGGTGTCTAAATCAAAACATAGTTACCAAAACAAAGTTCCAAGTAATCAAAACTAGTCAACAAACGACTAGTTAAAACATTCATGACCTGATTAGCAAGTTGTTTACATTCAAAAGAAATAGAAACATTGTTTAACAAAGTTATGAAATTGCGGAAGCTTCAAAAGTTGTGTTCGGTTCTTCAAAAACTTGCTTGACCGCCATCCGTATACTTGCAATACCTAGAAACTGAAATGTTTTAACAAAAACTAGTATTAGAGTTCTTAGAAATATTACATAATCGAAACTACGCTCAAAAACGGATTCGATTAACAAGGATAAGCAAAATTTAACATAAAGGTCAGGGCTCTACCGTAACTTACGGTAGCCACCGTAAGTTACGGTAGACGCTGGATCCATTTGGTTTGCCGTAAGGCAGTATAAAACTACCGTAACGTTTTGTTCTCTACCGTAAGTTACGGTAGTTACCGTAACTTATGGTAGTCCCTGAAAGTTTATGTTTTGTCTGATTTTGTTTATTTCACCCAAAACCCAAATCTTGGATTTCTCATTTTTAACGCCCACGCTCCCATCACCGGTTTGCGTGTTTAGTATTTCGCTACCCGTCACTCGGGCTCAAAATCTACAAGTAAGGTACTACCGTTATTCGATCCATACCTTCTCTTAGTGACCCGTTTAGTTCACCCTTATGGACTTCATCATTCTAACAAACCAACACGCTAAATTCTCATATTCTAATATGTCATTTATTAACAATCACAAAAGACCAATTAACCATATTACGAAGCATTAGCCACGCATTATTTGATTATTCGACCCGTTTGGCTCATCTACGGACTCCTCCATTATGATGACTACCAACGAGATCTAACCAATTCTTGACCTATTATTCAATATGGCGAACGTTATCGCTTTAAATCAACACAACCTTTGTTCTACAATTCAACTACACATATGCTAATTATCAAAATTACCCAATGTAACGAATCAAGTTACATACCTTCAATACACGCCTTTCAAATGCAAGTCACCACTGGCCTGTCCGCTCGACGCTCCGGTATCCTTTCCTATAGAGTTCAACCATAGCATGTTTAGAACTCCTTTTTAATTATACATTACATAATCCGCCCAAACATCACAATACGCGTTTTTAACTAAATTTGCAGTTTCGAGCCTTCTTTGAGGCATTTCTACAAACACTTATAGGGCAGAATTTTATATCATTTATTTTCTAGTTCACGGCTTGTCTCTTGGCCTTGATTAACATTAATTGAGCTACCACATATAGAATTAAGCATGAAATTTTCATAAATCAGTTTCTATGAATCAATTTACACTAGGATAGCCTTCTAAACTCTAGTGTTCATCATTTTCTCACAAAACCCATGAATCACCTTCAATGTGTTCATGAAATTTTCAGAATTTAGTCATGATTTCACATATTGTTGTCTAGGTTTTACTCCTAGACACTATATCATTCCTATTCTACCCAAATAACAAACATGCATCATCAAATTTCAGATTTCCCAAATTCATGAGAATTTCAAATAGAGAATTCTCATCAAATTTTACATACCTTATAACCCTCTTGCGATGAGGATCACAAATCTCAGCTCGGATTTCGTTTTGGATCAGATTTGAACCTTCAATTTAGGTGTTTTGTGGAATTTAGGGTTTTGAAAAGCTTGGTCGCCCCCCTGTTTCTGGTCGATCCCCAGTACACAAAATTGTGTGTTTGTGTTTTAATAAAAATGTTTTTATTAAACATTAGTTTCGGTTTAAACACTTTTGGTCCCTCAATTCTCTTTAGTTCACATTTGAGTGCTTTAACTTACTTATGAGTTAATACAAGACTACTAATTAACGAAGTTATCTAGTCCCCGTTAGTTCGTTCTCGTTTATTTAATACCTTCTAATTCCAATATAAGGTTTTATATTTTCGGGATGTTACAAGTCCACCCCCCTTAGAAGGGTTTCGTCCCCGAAACCAGAGTACGTACCAAATAATGTCGGGTAGAGGCGCCGCATTTCTTCTTCGGATTCCCATGTGGTATCCGCACCTTTCTTGTGTTCCCATTTGACTTTTACTTGATCGATTTCTTTGCTCCGCAAACCTTTCACCTTGTGATCTAAAATCGCAATTGGCTTTACTGCGTAGTTCAGGCTATTATCCTCTTCGATATCGTCGTAATGGATATAAGCTGTTTCCTCTACCAGACATTTTCGTAGCTGTGATACATGAAACGTACCATGTATTCCACTCAAATCTTCCGGTAGCTCGAGGCGATAGGCTACCTTACCAACCCGTTCGCTGATTTTAAATGGCCCGATAAACCTTGGGCTTAGTTTCCCCCTTTTTCTGAATCTGATAACGCCCTTCCATGGGGAAACCTTTAACATAACCTTGTCTCCTATTTGAAATTCAATCGGTCTTCGTCTTTTGTCGGCATAAGAGTTTTGCCTATCTTGGGTTACTTTCAAATGGGCTCGTACCACTTCAATTTTCTCATTAGTGGCTTGGACAATATCTTTATGGGCCAGTTCACGTGGTCCCACTTCACCCCAACACACCGGGGTTCTACACTTTCTACCATATAGCATTTCATAAGGTGCCATGCCGATACTCAAATGGTAACTATTGTTATATGAAAATTCGGCCAAGGGTAGATAAACATCCCAACTTCCACCGAAGTCGATGATACGTGCCCGTAACATATCCTCTAGCGTCTGTATTGTTCTTTCACTCTGCCCATCCGTCTGAGGATGGTAGGCGGTGCTGACGAAGAGTTTCGTTCCCATCTGTTCTTGGAAATCTCGCCAAAAATTTGAAGTAAACCGGGTATCTCTATCCGACACAATAGATACCGGTACTCCGTGACGTGCCACTATTTCGTTTGTATATACCTAGGACATCTTTTCCGAAGTATATGTTTCGCGTATAGGAATAAAGTGTGCACTCTTCGTCAATCTATCCACAGTCACCCATATGGCGTCGAATCCCCGAATTGTTTTAGGTAGTTTGGTCAATAGGTCCATAGCGATATGTTCTCATTTCCAAACCGGGATCTCCAAAGGTTGCAGTTTTCATAAGGTTTCTGGTGTTCCGCCTTGACTTGTAAACAACTCAAGCACTTCTCTACATATTTCACCACATCCCTCTTCATTCCGAGCCACCAATAATTTTGTTTCAGATCATTATACATCTTGGTCGCACCCGGATGAGTAGAATATCGGGATTTATGGGCTTCATCAAGTAGTAGCGTCTTAACCCCTTAAGAATTTGGAACCCATACTCTCCCGGATCGGGTCTTCAACCAGTTCTTTTCATCCGTCAAATCTTTCAACTGGCCGATTATTCTTTCCTTCTTCCAGTTCTCTTCTTTTACTGCTTCTACTTGCGCTTCTCGGATACGTTCAAGTATACCCGAGGTCACCACAAGCTGCATCGACCTTACCCGTATTGGGACATAGTCCGCTTTTCTGCTCGGAGCATCCGCCACCACATTTGCCTTTCCAGGGTGATAGTGTATTTCACAGTCGAAATCCTTCACCGTTTCTAACCATCGTCTCTGGCGCATATTTAATTCCTTCTGATCGAAGAAGTATTTCAAGCTCTTGTGATCGGTGAATATGGTGCACTTTACCCCATACAAATAGTGCCTCCATATTTTTAACGCAAACACCACCGCAGCAAATTCGAGATCATGCGTGGGATATTTCTTTTCGTGTACCTTCAATTGCCTCGAGGCATAAGCTATAACTTTGCCCCGTTGCATCAGAACGCATCCGAGCCCCGATAGTGAAGCATCCGAATAAACCACCAAATCATCAACTCCATCCGGCAATGTTAATACCGGAGCTTGAGTTAACTTCTCTTTTAGCGTTTGAAATGCTCTTTCTTGTTCGACACCCCAATTGAACTTCTCCTCCTTTCGGGTTAACTTAGTTAGTGGCGACGCAATCTTGGAGAAATCTTGAATGAATCTCCTATAGTATCCCGCAAGCCGTAAGAAGCTTCTAATTTCCGAAGGGTTCTTCGGGGGATTCCACTTTGACACGGCCTCGATCTTTGACGGATCTACCAATACTCCATCGGCACTTATGATGTGGCCGAGAAATTGCACCTCTCGTAACCAAAAGGCACACTTAGAGAACTTCGCATACAACCTTTCTCGTCTAAGTGTCTCTAACACCTCTTGTAAGTGGTGTGCATGCTCAGCTTCACTTTTCGAATACACCAAAATATCATCGATGAACACGATAACCGATTTATCCAGCATTGGCTTGCAAACCCGGTACATGAGGTCCATGAAAGCCGTGGGTGCATTTGTCAGCCCAAATGACATCACGAGAAACTCGTAATGTCCGTATCGCGTGCGGAAAGCCGTTTTCGGCACATCTTCCTCTTTGACCTTTAGTTGGTGATACCCCAATCTAAGGTCAATTTTTGAAAACCAGTTCGCACCTTGTAATTGGTCGAATAGATCATCTATCCTCGGAAGTGGGTATCGGTTCTTTACCGTGAGTTTGTTTAACTCCCGGTAATCGATACACATGCGCATGCTTCCGTCTTTCTTTTTCACGAACAATACCGGTGCGCCCCAAGGGGACACACTCGGCCTTATGAATCCTTTGTCAAGCAGGTCTTGAATCTGGGACATCAACTCTTGTAATTCCGACGGCGCGAGTCGGTACGGTGCTTTAGCTATGGGTTTTGCGCCCGGAATCAATTCGATTCCGAACTCTACTTCTCGTTCGGGCGGTATTCCCGGTAAATCTTTCAGAAACACATCTTCGTAGTCCCACACTACCGGTACTTCTTCAATCTTCAGTGATTCTTTCTCGGGCTCATTCGCGTATATCATAAATGCCTTACATCCTTGCTTCATAAGTTTGTGAGCTTTCAACATCGAGCATATTATGGGGTTACCTCCTTTTTCGCCATAGATAGTGACGTGTTTCCTGCTCGAAGATGTTAGCTTTATCTCCTTAAGAAAACACACGACCTTTGCGTGGTGCTGAGATAGCCAATCCATCCCAACGACTACTTGAAATTCCCCCATTGACATCGGGATTAGGTCTATCAAGTATTCTTCGTCATCGATGTTTAATTTGCAGTCTCGAAAAATATCACAAACTATAAAACTTTTGTTGTCCCCTACTTCAACTTCTAAGGGCACAGATAATTTCGTCAATACAAATGAAGGATGTTGAATAAATCCATGCGAAATGAAAGATTTATTCGCACCCGTATCAAACAATACACGTGCAGGAAGTGAGTTAATTGTGAATATACCTGAGACCACATCGGGTTCTGTCTTTGCTTCAACAGCGGTAAGTTGGAAGGACCTAGCCTTCGCCTTTGAAGCTTCTGTTGGAGATTCTTTAACATCTCTCTTTCCAACTAAGTCTGGGCATTCGGACTTTTTGTGGCCGGGCTGATAACATTTATAGCAAACGGAAACCTTTCCGGGACATAACGATGAGGTGTGTCCCGTCTTCCCACATACCGGACACGGCTTGTCTTTGAAGCGGCACTCACCCTTGTGCCCCTTTCCACACACCTTGCAACTTGGCGACCGCCTTTAGCATCCACTTTCTTTCCCGATTCCGCAGTTCGAGCTTTCTTTGTAGGGCTTGGATTCACATCCTGTGCCCTTCGCTCACCCCTTTCAACTTGTTTCTTCAGCTCGATTTCCCGTTCCCGAGCAACGTTTATGATCTCGGTAAGGGTCTCGTATTTTGAAGGAGTCATGAACTCCCTATACTCGGCGCTCAACATGTTATAGTAGTAGTATATCTTTTGTTCCTCATTCGTCACCAATTCACTGCAAAACTTCATCTTATCCATAAACGTCGCCGTAATCTTGTCTATGGTCTCGCCCTTGTGCCTAAGTTGCATGAACTCTTCCTTGATTTTATTAATGACCGCCTTGGGACTATGATGTTTAAGAAATGGCGTCTTAAACTCCTCCCATGTCATGGCCCTTGCCGCTTCGGCCCCTATTTCATTCTTTTTATTGTCCCACCAATCTCTGGCTTGTCCTCTCAACTGACCCGTTCCGTAAGCAACAAAGTCACTTTCGTCGCAATGGGTCCTTTCAAACACCCCTTCAACGTCGCCCAACCATCTTTGGCAAACTATCGGGTCAACCTCCCCGTTGTAGATTGGCGGTTTACACGCCATAAATTCTTTGTATGAACACCCTTTACGTTCTCCTGATTTCTCCTTCATAAGGTTGACACTATCCTCCAACCTTTTGACTCGTTCTTCGACAAGTGACAACACCGTGTTTTGAATTTTGTCTATAAACCTGGATAGACTACTTTCAATTGCCTTCCCCACTTCTTCGGCAATTATCTCTTTCATTTGTTCGGTGCTTGTCGGCACCGGATCATTATTGTTTCCTTTCAACATCTTGAAACTGAAATGTTTACATTAAACGTTAAACATTTCATTTATAAGATAGCTTTATTTGCTTCGGTTTAGCCAAGTTCATAACTTGCTTTAACCGTTCACTTTTGATGCACTTTCCGGGTTTGAGTGAGTTAACACACTTTTCCCATGCACATTAATTCACATCTCATTTCTTACATAAGATAAAATCTACTAAAATAATAAATTAATTCTTACCGGACGATCGATCAAGCTTGAACCGAACACTTTGTTGACAACCTTAAGCTCTGATTACCAACTTGTAACACCCGTCTAATTATTACTTGAATTTAATAAAAATTCATACAATTTATATAAAAGGTGTCTAAATCAAAAGATAGTTACCAAAATAAAGTTCCAAGTAATCAAAACTAGTCAACAAACGACTAGTTAAAACATTCATGACCTGATTAGCAAGTTGTTTACATTCAAAAGAAATAGAAACATTGTTTAACAAAATTATGAAATTGCGGAAGCTTCAAAAGTTGTGTTCGGTTCTTCAAAAACTTGCTTGACCGCCATCCATATACTTGCAATACCTAGAAACTGAAATGTTTTAACAAAAACTAGTATTAGAGTTCTTAGAAATATTACATAATCGAAACTACACTCAAAAATGGATTCGATTAACAAGGATAAGCAAAATTTTACATAAAGGTCAGGGCTCTACCGTAACTTACGGTAGCCACCATAAGTTACGCTAGACGCTGGATCCATTTGGTCTGCCGTAAGGCAGTATAAAACTGCCGTAACGTTTTGTTCTCTACCGTAAGTTACGGTAGTTACCGTAACTTCGGTAGTCCCTGAAAGTTTATGTTTTGTCTGATTTTGTTTATTTCACCCAAAACCCAAATCTTGGATTTCTCATTTTTAACGCCCACGCTCCCATCACCGGTTTGCGTGTTTAGTATTTCGCTACCCGTCACTCGGGCTCAAAATCTACAAGTAAGGTACTACCGTTATTCGATCCATACCTTCTCTTAGTGACCCGTTTAGTTCACCCTTATGGACTTCATCATTCTAACAAACCAACACGCTAAATTCTCGTATTCTAATATGTCATTTATTAACAATCACAAAAGACAAAGTAACCATATTACGAAGCATTAGCCACGCATTATTTGATTATTCGACCCGTTTGGCTCTTCTACGGACTCCTCCATTATGATGACTACCAACGAGATCTAACCAATTCTTGACCTATTATTCAATATGGCGAACGTTATCGCTTTAAATCAACACAACCGTTGTTCTACAATTCAACTACACATATGCTAATTATCAAAATTACCCAATGTAACGAATCAAGTTACATACCTTCAATGCACGCCTTTCAAACGCAAGTCACCACTGGCCTGTCCGCTCGACGCTCTGGTATCCTTTCCTATAGAGTTCAACCATAGCATGTTTAGAACTCCTTTTTAATTATACATTACATAATCCGCCCAAACATCACAATACGCGTTTTTAACTAAATTTGTAGTTTCGAGCCTTCTTTGAGGCATTTCTACAAACACTTATAGGGCATAATTTTATATCATTTATATTCTAGTTCACGGCTTGTCTCTTGGCCTCGATTAACATTAATTGAGCTACCACATATAGAATTAAGCATGAAATTTTCATAAATCAGTTTCTATGAATCAATTTACACTAGGATAGGCTTCTAAACTCTAGTGTTCATCATTTTCTCACAAAACCCATGAATCACCTTCAATGTGTTCATGAAATTTTCAGAATTTAGGCATGATTTCACATATTGTTGTCTAGGTTTTACTCCTAGACACTATATCATTCCTATTCCACCCAAATAACAAACATGCATCATCAAATTTCAGATTTCCCAAATTCATGAGAATTTCAAATAGAGAATTCTCATCAAATTTTACATACCTTATAACCCTCTTGCGATGAGGATCACAAATCTCAGCTCGGATTTCATTTTGGATCAGATTTGAACCTTCAATTTAGGTGTTTTGTGGAATTTAGGGTTTTGAAAAGCTTGGTCGCCCCCCCCCCCCCTGCTTCTGGTCGATCCCCAGTACACAAAATTGTGTGTTTGTGTTTTAATAAAAATGTTTTTATTAAACATTAGTTTCAGTTTAAACACTTTTGGTCCCTCAATTCTCTTTAGTTCACATTTGAGTGCTTTAACTTACTTATGAGTTAATACAAGACTACTAATTAACGGAGTTATCTAGTCCCCGTTAGTTCGTTCTCGTTTATTTAATACCTTCTAATTCCAATATAAGGTTTTATATTTTCGGGATGTTACAGTCTACTGCTGTAGTGGCTAACATATGGAAATCGGCCAACTGTCTATCTGGTTCCTCTTCTTAAGGTGGCCTAATGACTGTTTCCTGAGTTTATGCATTTACTTCCCTATTAGCTCTAACTATCGCTCTCTGCTATTGTAACTTCTTCATTCTCTTTCTTCTCTCATGTGCTCATCTATTAAACCAACCTTTCTTTTTAGTAGTGAAGGGTTCATCAGACTGTGCCTTAAATATAAAAATCCCTTCCTCAGTATCGGCTAAATATCCTGAGGGATTGGGTTGAGATGATGTTCCCTCATCTAATGCAACTTCACCTAATGCAGCCCTTGATAAAAGGTTGCATTAGGCCTAATGCAACCTTTTCAAGGCCTAATACAACTTTTTATCATAGTTGCATTAGCTTCATTTTCTTGTAGTGACTTTTAAAGTTGCTTCGAACTTTTGGACAGAATTTTAAAGAGATTTTAAGCTTAATTTCTTGTAGAAATCAACCACAACATAAACCCACAACTATAAACTTAGTTAGGAGCAAGATGGGCATAAGATTTCACCAAGTTTCTAGCAAAATACATAAGAAATAAGAATGCAAATTAAAACAATAAGCTATAACCACTTTGGACCTCAAATACGGTGAGGTTCTACCTTAGTTTGCCATTGAAAACTTGTAAAAACATTTCTAGAGGTTATCCAAGTAGTTTAGAAAAGAAAAAAAAAGAGAAATGATAAGGAAAGTGAGTGAAAACTCACTGAGAATACTAGGAAGTATTCTGTCTTGCTTGAAGAACGTGCGAGAATGTGAGAACTTGAGAGAGATTAAGGTGAGTGGAAAGTCTTTCAGAGTTTATGGAGGGTCCTACTTATAAGATAAGATTAGGGTGGGTTTAGGTAGTTAATGAAGTTGGTGGTGGTTGGGAGTTGGAAAAAGGTGAAACAGAAGTTTTAAAAACATTCTATGAAGTTTTGCACTGAAGGTTCCCGTCCATAACCATCCATGTGAAGGCCAAGTGTTTTACA
This sequence comes from Helianthus tuberosus, assembly GCA_030545235.1. Classification (NCBI taxonomy): domain Eukaryota; kingdom Viridiplantae; phylum Streptophyta; class Magnoliopsida; order Asterales; family Asteraceae; genus Helianthus; species Helianthus tuberosus. The sequence continues at coordinate 89,539,940 of CM060418.1, read as the reverse complement.
TAAAGGCCACGAAGGTGGACCTTCGTGTGTTTGTGTGTGTTTCACTAGAATGGGGGAGGCAAAGCCTCCTAGTGTGGTTTACAATGCCACCTTCATGTGGCTTTTAGTGCCACCTTCGTGTGGCTTCGGCCCAAAGGAGGTGGGTTGGGTTATGTTGGGCCTGTTTCTCGTATTGTAGTCCGTTTCAAGTATTCCAAATGTATCAAAGTGGTGTATGGGTAATGCAAGTGTAAATCATAAATTCAAGTATTTTAAGTATCGGTTTTGGCGTATAAGTATGCATACAAGATTGTCGCGTATAACACAAGTATGTAACACGTATATGTATAAAAATGAATTTCCATTATGATCAAAGTCTCGGATTATAAGATTGGATAAGAAAATATGAATACAATACGACTACTAGTTTCTAAAAATAGAATAATATTACAACTTTCTAAATAAGGAAAGTATAAAAAAAAAGCGAAGCATTACATCAGAGGGGGTAACATCTACTAAGGATAATAGGTGTCATAGGGGTAGCATCTACTAATGGTAGTAGGTGTCAATAAGGGTAGCGCCTACTAAGGGTAGTACGGACGAGCACCTGCTATGTGTAGTAGGTGTCATACGGGGTAGCACCTACTAATGGTAGTATGTGTTAGAGGGGTAGCACCTACTAAGGATAGTAGGTGTTAAAGGGGATAGCACCTACTAAGGATAGCAGGTGTCCATGAGGGAAGCACCTACTAAGGATAGCAAGGACGAGCACCTACTAAGGGTAGTAGGTGTTAGACGGACAAGCATCTACTAAGGGTAGTAGGTGTCGAAGGTTTGCGAAACAACAATAAACACTCAAAACTAGGGATGGCAATGGGTCGGGTTTGAGACGGGTTAAGGGAATCACAATCCCAAACCCGGTTAGATACGCTTGTCCCAAACCCATCCCAAAACTCATCGTATTTCTAGCGGGTAAATACCCATCGGGTATCAGGTATACCCGCGGGTTTCGCGTAAACTCGTTAATCTAAAAAATTACACGTTGGGTATATTCTGTCCAAAACCCATTGGGTATCCACCGGGGAACTACTAATTATTAGTTACATTTAGTATTATCACAATCAAAATGTATCAAATAACTAAAATGTATACGGAATAAAATACCTATGTATATAAAAAATAGACTTAACATATACATACATATTTAAAATTATAAAAGAAATTATATTGAGTATACAATCGGGTAAACGGGTACATTTTACCGGGTAATCGAGTCGGGTAAACGGGTATATTACCAAATCCTTAACCCATGAAAAAAGTAAAAGCTAGTCTCAAACCCGATTAACCGACCTTAAAACTGTCTCAGATGTGTCGGGTTTCGGATTTACCCGTAGAGTTCAGATTCAATTGTCATCCCTACTTGAAACACCCACCTTTCAACTCTAAAAATTCATTTACGTCGCATATGACAAGCCATCAAGGCCTGGTCTATTCGCACACGCCATTTGTCTTTTTGCACACCCAAAGCGCCACGCTATGGCCAAAGAGGGGCCCTCTGATAAGAATGACAACATTTCAAACTTTTTGGATGAAAAACAAACTATTGGACGAAAGTCGCAAAAAGTGACCAAACCCCAGAGATGAATATGGCATTTTACTCTTATTTAATTTTCGACCTCTTATTCTCCTTAGGTCACCCGATCATTATTCTATATATCAACGAGACCAGTGAAAGGCTTTGATTATTTGGACAACCCTCAACTTTTATACGTTATACGTGGCGTATAGAGCCATTATTTAATGCAGTATTAACGATATAAGTCACATATAGCATTATATGTGACATGTAAAGGGTGTCTAAACAAAAAATATGGTGTCCTATCACATCCTGGTCATTTTATGTTGAGATGGAACCGACTACCTAATCTTCTAGTGGAAGATATGGAATTGCAGCAACTACAGGCTGATATCAACAGGTTCCAACCATCAAGCGAGGCTGATTCTTGGACATGGTTGGAGACCCGCCGGGATTTTTTTCTCAGTGAAATCGGTTAGAAAGCTTATATATATGCCAGCAGATGGTTTGTTATGGACTGGTGCAATTGGATCCCTTCCAAGTGCAACATCACGGCTTAGAGGGCGGAGATGGTGCGCCTTCCGACTTCCTTGGCTCTCGGTAAATGAAACATTCAGCTCGGGAATGTTAGGTGTGGCTTGTGCGATTATGCGAATGAATCGTCTCTTCAGTTTTTTACCTCATATAGGGTGTCATCGATTATTTGGAACCATATTAGTAGATGTTGCGGCATTTCTCCGATATTTGGAACCAAAAATGAATCGTCTCTTCAGTTTTTTTACCTCAAGTAGTCAAATCACTCAATTCATATTCAACATCACTAGTTTTTAGCAACGACAAAACTAAATCTTTTTTATCATTTGGATCACTAAGTTCAGGTCAGTTCAGTGCAGGAAGCATAAAAAAGTTGATAAATGAAATTAATTGTGAGCGGCCAGATTATATTGTGCAATGGAATGGTTGGGTTCCAATGAAAGTAGGTGTGGTTGCATGGAGGGCTGAAAGGGAGTGCCTTCCAACCAGAGACGCTTTGTTTAAAATAGGTATTTCGATTCAAAATTTGGAGTGTATACTTTGCGGGGAGTATAATGAAACATGTGAACACCTACTTGTATCATGTGGTTATGCTCAAATAGTGTATCAATGGTGTAAAATGTAACCAGTTATCGCTTTTAGCATCAAAGATACCAGTTTGGGGGTTTCCTTGAAGAGAAAAAAAGCTTTCCATGTTGTTTGACTAGTTACAATACGGAGGATATGGAGCATGTGAAATGAACTTATGTTTTCAGGGAACAGGATATCGGTTACAAATGTTGTGGAAGAGATTAAATCTATGAGTTACCAGTGGATAAAGCATCGAGCAAAGGAGGCGAACATGACCTGGAAATAGTGGCGCAGGTTTGATGTGTTTTAGTTTGTTCCGAGTATTTTTCTTTGGTGTAGCTCAGTCAGTTGGTTGTATGTTGATTGGTGTATTTAAGTTTGGTGCTAGCCGCTGGCCAGAAGTTTCGCCATTAAAAAAAAACAAAGTACAGTGTTTATATTACTAAAAAAATGTTTCCAGGTTAGGGGAATATGATATATTTGGATTTATGTATATGATATTAACATGGAAGGATAATTTTTTTTATTTAATAAGCCAAACCAAAGGATTTCATAAGGAATAATTAAGGATTATTTTTATATTTACCTTTACAAACTTATAATTTTATATATATACATTTATATATATATATATATATATATATATATATATATATATAGGGATAGGATCATGAGAAAACTAGATATAAATGAGAAAACCAAAAAACTAGTAAACATAGGGGTATTTTTGTCAACAAACACAATTTCACATTTCGCCCAATTCATAACCCACACATTCGTGATTCTGTTCTCTGGAGGTTTCGTGTTCAACAATTATCGAATATTATATCAATCGATTCCATAATTGTATCAATTACTCATACATATAACGAATTTCATACCGAATTCAAGCTGTTTAACATCCGATTTGTGTTTAACAATCGTAGGTAATCGGATTTCATGTTTATTTTATCACACATTGTTCATAATCGGAATTCAGACATGTTTGATTGTTGTTTAATCGATATTGTTGTTAAATCGTTCAGGTATGGCTTCATCTAGCAGTTCTACAAACACTGGTGCCATTATTGCTGACGCATTAATCGATTCTAGGTCAGGTGATACCGATGACGACGGACACGAACGTATCGAATCAACTGATGTTAACAATTCAAGTTCTGGCAGTCACAATGTCCGTCCATTACGTTTGTATGACGTCGATCAATTAGGTAAATTATTTATTTATTAAAAAAAATGTGTATTACACATGTGTACACGTGTTTGTATTAAGATGTTAACTGCATATATCATAAATTGTTAACATGTGTGTATTTTTTTTTAATATAATATGCCCTGTTGTTTTATTGTATGTTTGTATGTATGTATGTATGTATGTATGTATGTTTACATGTTTTGTGTGTGTTGTCTGTATGTATATGTCCGTATTTTTTAAATATATTGATATAATGCATACGTGCAATGTTTTTTCTTTATTTTGACTGTAATTTTCGTGTCCATATTGAAGGAGATATAACCAGCCATGTATACATAACAACTGATGGGACAAAGTACTGGAAACCTTTGGTGTCTCCTGAATATACACCGACTATCGGAGTGGTTTTTGACACATGGAGCGACGTTGAGAATATGTACAAGTATTATGCTGAGAGGTCTGGGTTTTCTGTACGTTTGGGTGCCATGAAGAAATCTGGAACTGTTGTTACACATAGGTATATGCAATGTACCAGATCAAGTAAACCTAAGCAAACACACTTTGAGTCGATGGACCCTAGTGCTTTTAAAGTGTCTCGAAGTAGCAGCTACAAAGTTACTGACTGTAGGGCGCGGATAAAGCTTAAAGCTATCCCAGGCACTACAAAATTTTTCATTTATGGTTTTATTGAAGCTCATAATTATGGATTGGTTGACAAGGACAATCTAGACTTTACCAGAAAAAAGAGGAAACTTAGTTATGACGACCAGAGGTTCATCCACAAACTAAGCTTGAACAAGATTGGCCCTAATGTTGCGCATAAGATCCGAGCTTCGTTAAAGGGTGGGCACCATAACGTACAAGGAACTGTAGTAGAATTCAAAAATTTCACTAGAGATATACGGTCTTTTATCGGCAAGAAGGATGCACAAATGGTGGTTGATACGTTAAAAGCCCGTGTGATAAATCGGCCAAATTTCTTTTTTGAATGTGTGGTGGTTGACGGTGAGTTAAGATCATTGTTCTGGGTTGATGACGTATCCAAATGCAATTACGAAGCCTTCGGAGATGTGTTAGGTTTTGATGCGACGTATCATACGAATCAGTAAGTTTTTTTCTCTTTATTTCGTTGTAATGCATTAGTGTAATACCGAATCAGTTGTGGTGTGTAAATGTATTACTTATATTATTACATGTGAATAATAACTTATACGGATAAATGTCATATGATAATACGGGTGTATGTATTTCAATATACAAGTGTTATATTTGTGTATTATATTCATTATTTGTGTATCATATACATACGTGTATTATAAATGTCAAATAGGGTGTTACATGTAATTTAATACATAAATGATACAAAAACTGTGGTTACAATCAGTTACATTGTTATGTTGTATTACATCTATGTAATAACGATTTTTCATTTTACTAATGAATGTGTTACTGATGTTATGTTTGTCATATTACACTAAATTCAGTGATTTATGTTGTTTTGAAGGTATAACATGATATTTGTTCCGTTTACCGGTGTTGATCACCATAAAAACTGTGTCACCTTTGGTGCTGGGCTATTATACGATGAAACAATTGGTTCTTACACATGGTTGCTTACCACATTCCTTAAAGCTCATAACAATAAGCAACCAACGTTGGTGTTGACTGATCAGGATGCTGCGATGAAACAAGCAGTTTCTGGTGTATTCAATCAGTCTATTCACAGGCTGTGTATGTGGCATATTGTTAGGAAAATTCCTGCAAAGGTATGATATTATTTTTACACACATTCAGCTACATACGTGTAATAGTTGTATACTTTCATGTCATTCATTTATGTTTGTGATTTTTTTTTATATTCAGATTGCAGGTGATGTATTGGAAAATATAGACTTGAGAGCTTCTATACATAAGCTGGTGTGGAATTTGTTTATCACACCTGAAGAATTTGAAGAACGATGGAATTTTCTTATGGAAGGGTTACACTTGAAAGAAAATAATTGGCTGAACGAGATGTATGAGATTAGGGATCAATGGGTTCCGTGCTATTTTAGGGATGTGCACATGTGTTGAAAACCACCTCGAGGTGTGAGAGTTCGAATTCCCTTTTTAAAACCAATTCTAGTGGAACAAACACACTCGTGCAATTCTTGATGTGTTTCGACACTGCAATTGATGGGCAACGGTACATTCAACGCAGACTGGAGTTCGAAAGTAACACAATAGCACCATCAATGCCGAAGAACGTGCCTATCGAAAGACATGCCTTGGAGCTATATACACATACGCTGTTTTTGGAGGTGCAAAAAGAGATATATAGAGGCATGACATTCTGCTATATTGCTTCAAAAACACCAGAACTTGATGGGGTAAAAATTTATACCATTGTGCATACTAACAGGCAGTACAAAGATACTAATGAATTCGAGGTAATTTGGCTTATTATATGGTTGCACTACATATTTTCATTATAATTATCAACGTTATGTTTTTTAACATTTGTAACATATACACATGTGATGCAGGTCAGTTTTGATACACGTGATAGATCGGTTTAATGTTCGTGTATGGGTTATACACGTCTTGGCTATTTGTGTAGGCATGCTTTTTGCGTGTATAGATACAACCAGGTTGATGAAATTCCTGTTCAGTATCAACCTGGTAGATGGAAACGAGACATATTGCCAAGGAGGGTTTTTAGCATAGCGAACAGGTATTCTACTGACACAGACGAAGAATCTGTAATCCGGAATGAGATTTTTGAGTTGGTTATTGAGTGCACCGATCGTTTAAGGCGAAATATTGGTAAACTTACTGAGTTGTCTGGGGAGATTAAAGAAATTAGGAATCGTGTGTTTCGTGAATTCCCGACCGAACCGGCATGTAACAAGACATCAGCTGTGATCAGTGACCTTCTCAAACAGCCTGAAGATATGGAAGTCTCGATAAATCCGCCACAAGGCATCCGAAACAAAGGGTGCAGTACCAACCATCGACTCATTGGTCCCGGGGAAAAAGGCTATTGATAATAGTGCTAAAACTACTAGGCTGTGTGGAAAATGCAAGAAATATGTTAATGATCATGACTCACGTAATTGTGAAAAAGTTAGGGCTGCCAAAGAAGCCGCGGCTGCTGCTGCAAAAGCTGCTAAAGCTGGTAATGTTGCTGTTCCAGAAGATTCATGTCATGTTGGTGCCGTTGATTCGTCTAACTGTGATACATCTGCTGGACCGTCGTATCGCGTTTGTACTCGGGCCACTAGAAGATCCACCATACGTTTGTCCGACCCACTTGATGAGTGATTTGGTTTATACAATATGAATATTGAGACTTATTTTGCATAATAAGCAATGTGACTCGTATATTACACATGTGCATCGAATAAATTTCGTGGGATTATGGATTTTTTTTTTAGTATTACACATGCATCATGTTTGTGATGACATGTCTTATGGATTCTGTTACATGTTTAAAATTGATTTGATGTTACATAAGCAAACAAGGTGTTATATATTTCGACGTTATATTCAATATGGTATTATACTACATGTATGCAATACTTGTTTTATGTTAAAATCAACTGTGACTTTATATTGTTATTATTACACGTCTGATAGATTTGTTCCCAGTCATGTTATATGGATATTTCATATGATATTGTTATTATATTACAAATAAAATTATTCAGATCAATCCAATTCATGATACATTCGGTTTTATATATATATATATATAATTATGTAGTTGCATTTCATGTGTGCTGTATAACTTGCCGTAAGGTCATGATATGTTACATTAAAGTTATGATTCGTTTTACTTTTGTATGATACTGAATGCTAAAACATTACACATGTGAAAAGCATACAATTGTCAAAAAACGATAAACGTTCATATCCAACATAGATTCTAAAATTCAAACGTGCTGTAAAGCATAATATGTCCTACATAATCATGTTATACTAATAATACTGTATCAATCATAACATATAAAGATTGTATCAATACGAGATAATAGTCAAAAGCAATAGCGAAATGATAGTGTTTCACATGCGTGTTCGATTTTCCATCTATCCTTTATCTGTTGCACCGTTCAATTCATTCTGTTTGGCCATGTTCGCTTCATTCCTTGCATCCGCTATAACCTTATCCTTGAACACGTTTGCATCAGAAAGCAGAATTCTTGCACAATATTTCATCCTGAGGTTGTTTATCTGACTTTGTTGCATTGATTCCCTGTTGTTTAATCCGCATTCAAACGGTTTGTTCTTTCCATAGTATAACTCCATATGCCGCATGGCGAATATCCCGCAGTCAGTGAAGTTATCTCTTGTTGCCCAGCCAATTTCTTTCTTTGATAGTGTTACACTTGATAATGCTTGTGCACTCGGGTGTTTGACACTACGCATGTACGCACATACGATATGTTTCTACCAATAATAAACTATATGTTAGGTGATATCAACATCCACATTCAAATAGTGCATATGTGTATCGCTATTTACTGTAACTGTCATTATAGTTAATAACTTACAATCTTGTTTGGTGTGCCCTTTGTCGTGAAGCTGTTACTGTCTTTCAACGATACCCAAGCAAATTTTGGATGCATATTGTCTATCACTTCAATTGAAGGCTCCCTCAAGTCAAAGCATACTAGGTAATAGTGGTGACTTTCCAGTACAGGAATCACAACTACATCATATGATTTCAGATCAAGTCTGTCGGCGTTACGTTCAAGCACTATTAACAGGTTCTTTTTGAATGCTGCTGTCCTTGCCTCCACAGTATGCCTTTTGTTTAGCATCCATCCTTTCTGTTTTTTTTTTTAAACAAAAAACAAAACAAAACAACAAACAGAACACGTTTGAATATATTTAATAGTAATGGTAAACATTAGTTTATCATATAATACTTACAATTGTCGACGTGTAACAAAACAAACGTTTAGGTCCATCCTTATTTTTCAAACCTTCTTGGTGATTCAAAACACCCGCCCAACAATCTATAGCACATGTGTACAGCTGTTTGCCTGGAATAAGGTGTGCTAACAGGAACGCTCTTGTTTCTAGTCCGTATGTAGTTGCGAAAATATCTTTCCTGTATGCATACGTTCACATCAGTTACACATGTGAATCATAATAATATTTTGCAAACTTCATAACGCATAAATGTAATAAAACTTACAAAAACAGTCTTTCGACTTCTTTCTTTTCTGCTTCTATTTTTGCTGCCTTCAGTTCCTTTTCCATTTGTTTTTGTTCTGCTTTTGCATCTTCTTCTGACATTGCTCTCGTTTTCTTTTTCGTTGCATTCTTTTCTTGAGTCGTTTGCCATTTTTCTCCATCATTTTTGTCATGGGCGATTGCCAACATATACAACCATATCATTTGTTCGTCATCGTTCAGTTTTTCATTGATGTCTACCGGCTGATTAATAGATGCGCTTTGTTGATGCTCAGCAGGTTTTAAGTTTATTTCACCCGATATGCTCCCAGACTCTTGTGAACTAATGCCGAGATCAAAGTTTGGCATTGAGCTGTCACGTTCTTTCTTCTTTTGCACATGTTCAACTTTGTTCATTTTTGCAATGATTTCTCCAATAGTTTCTTCAAAAAACTGTGTCCATCCAGTTTGCGTTACATGTTCATTGATATCAATCACTTCTTTGTATATTGTTTTGTATTTTTGTATGCAGTTTTGTATCTCAGGTACGTCCGGGAAAGCCAAACATGCATCACACAATGCTTTTTCTAATATTTTTTTGTCCCACGTGATGCGATCGAACAGAGCGTCCAGTTTTGTAACATGTCCCTATTAACATTACATGATAAGTATGTATCACATGTGTGGAGTGTATATATATATATATATATATATATATATAGTAAATTACGTTTTTGGCCCCTATGGTTATGTCAGTTTTACTATATTAGCCCAAAATAAGAATTTTTAACGTATCTGCCCCCATGCTCCCTATATCTAACCATTTTGGCCCCTAATTCTAACCAAACCCCAACTCTGGTTAACTTCTTGGTCACATGGGTTGCACATGATGGGTAAAATTGTAATTTCCCCTCCCCTTTTATGACTTTATAAATAAAACCCAAATCTTGAACAAATCATCATCATCTGCATCTCTTTCTTGAACAAATCATCATCATCTGCATCTCTTTTATTACTTTACAAAAAGCAGCCTAAATTGAGGATGAATAACTCCAAAACACACACAGTAGAAAGAAATTTCTAAAGAGAGAAACACACACACATACAAACATATACAACCTATTACCATAGACTCAATCTTCAAGCTCGAAGAATCCGACATCTGGAACGTGATGTCATCACCGGAGTTTCATAAACCGGTGCCGGTTTCACGGATCTCGAAGATATCGGCATCTCTGGTGGTCGGAGGAACGGCATCATCGTTGCCGGTGAAATTAGGGTTTTGAGTGAACCACCACTCATCCCCCTCCATTGCGTCAACATCAGCGGCGAGACCGGTGGCGATGGTATTGTTTAAGGGCTGGGTAGTGGTGCCTATGGCCGGAACTCGAACCACCACTCATCCCCCTCCATTGCAGTAGATCCGGGATTTTTTGGGATGTGATGTCAAGGTTTTGGTGGAGATTTGGGCGGAGATCTTGATCTAGTGATGGAGGGATTTTTTGTTCTTGGAGTGTTAGTTATAATTGTAAGTTGTTTAATTTCTTCGATTGTTGCTGAGTTGATGACTTGTATTGCTTTTTAATGGCGTTTCTTGATCAGTCTAGTGATTGTGGTCCAGATTAGATGTTTAGTTATTTTAATTGTTTCTGAATCGATGGCTATTAATTGCATTTTGATGATATTTCTTGATTTCTTGATCGGACTATTGATAATCTTCCAGATTTGTTGGTTGATTACTTCAATTGATGACTTTGAATAGCTTTTGATTGCATTTCTTGAATTCTTGATGAGGCTAGTGATTATGGTCCAGATTTGTCGTTTAAATACTTCAAAAGTTGCTGAATCGGTAGCTTTCAATTGCAGTTATGGGTTTGAAGATCTGCAAGTGGGTTTGAAGATGAAAGTGGGTTTGAAGATCTGGGTTTGAAAGTGGTTTGAAGATCTAATGTGCTGATGATAATTATTGTTTCTTTTATTTTTTATAAAGTCAGTAAAAGTAAAAGGGATGGGAAATTACAATTTTACCCATCATGTGCAACCCATGTGACTAAGAAATTAACCAGAGTTGGGGTTTGGTTAGAATTAGGGGCCAAAATGGTTAGATATAGGGACCATGGGGGCAGATACGTTAAAAATTCTTATTTTGGGCTAATATAGTAAAACTGACATAACCACAGGGGCCGAAAACGTAATTTACTCATATATATATATAATACAGGTTTGGATAAATGTATGCAATAACGTACCGTCAAATCAGCTGGATTACTCATATCATCATAAAGCGTTATCTCGTTCAAATTGTTTTCTGTGACATGTACAGATGTGTCATTTTTTGGATAAACGTATTGATCTCTTGACTCGCCCATGCCAAAACCTCCATTTTCAATTCGATTCTCTCCCTCTTTCGCAACTTTTCGATTGTCCAGAATTCGAGCGGGCTCGTATGTCGATCAACATTTATTGGAGGGACATTTGTTCGATCAACGTACAACAGCTGTTCACATGTGTGACATAAAACATTTAGAACATATTTATCAGTTGATACATATGTGAATCACATGTGTGAATTACAAATGCACATACATTACAAGTGAATTACAAGCACATTTTTTTATATTACATGTTAACTATAAACACAATACATATCACATGTGTAATACATGTCATATTACATGTGAAATCTGATTAACATGCACATGTGATCATTATAGTAATAACAAACGTAATTTATGAATTACAGTTACACACGTGCGCGTATATAAAACATGTAATACATACCGTTAGGATTGTTAACACGCCCGTGAAGAAACAATTGTTGTCACACCTTCTCCATGTTTTTTTGCATTTCTTGATCGAATTGACGATGTATGCGCACCAATCAACATGTTCTAGGTTTATCTCATCCGTCATATGATGTAGGAAATTAAGATCACACTTTCCTTGGTCTTGAATTTCAACGAATGTGCTCATGAATAATGTCAAAAAAAATCAGTTTGAACATTATTCCATCATCATCGCCGTTCTCCTCTATGTTTTTTTATATGGCTGAAGGTGTAACGTAACTTCCCTTGTACATGTTTCTCCATTCCTTTGTAATCCCAACAAAATTTTTCTTGTATTGGAATGTTTCTAGATATATACCATGGTTTCTTATCCCCAGAACGTTGTGGATTGCATCCCCATCAATCTTAATCTTAACACATCCTGCATTGATCTCCATATTGTCCGTGTCAAGATTGTCAACTACGTAATGGCCCAACCTCTCAGGTATGCCGTCTTTTTGGATTGATAGAAGTTTACCAAAACCTAGGCTTCTAACAGCTTCTTTCTGTTTCTCTGTCATACCCTTTATCGCTATACACAGTTGTCTCGGAGATACACGTGTTCGTATCGAACACCAATTACTACCGTTTGTAACCTTCATTTTTTTACCCCTGGGTGTGTTTTTTGCGTCTTTGTGTTCATCGTCAACTGTTTTCGAGCGTATCGACTTCCTCGACCTCAGTTTTACGATAACAGATCCTTCGTTTACTGGGTTGTCATTTTTAGCATCAGGTGCATTTGAGCGTTTCATTGTTTTTCTGGCTTTACTATGCACACCTGCAAAACATCAAACGTTATGACGTTACATTAATGGTGCACGTGTGCATTGGATGCACATTCAATCACATGTGTAATATAACACATACAACATATAATCACACGGTAACAGATAGAACAGTATATATAAGGAAACACAAAAGTTAGGGATGAATCCATTGTAGTTTGTTATTCACTGTTAAAAGTTTTTGGCAGTAATTCGTGACCAACTAACTGACTAACTATTAACTACAATTACAACTTTAGTCCAGGCGTTTCACAAAATATCCATTTAAGTCCATGTTTTTTTTATTGTTTTAACCCTTTGACCGTATCAATGTGTTTAACAGATATGAGTTTATTCACGCATATATACATTTCAGTACAGTTATAGGTTATATTATTGGTGTTCACTTGCATTGCACATATCACATTACATTTATGATGCACATGTGCATTACATTCATATTCAATAGCATACGTGTAGTACAATACGTAGAACACATAATCACATGTTAACGCTTAACAACCATAATTGTGGTGCATGTGTTCACTAAAAAATGCATTTAACTCACACGTAAATACAGTACAATACAGTTACATAACAGTTTGGTACATATATCATTACCATATATCATACCTGTGGTGCACGTGTGCAATACGTATACACTTAATGACGTGTATTTGCGTATTGATTATATACATGTAACAGTATCGGCCGTGTCAGATGCTTTCGGCCTTTTCCTTTTATTTGCCAATGACTGATTCGTGTTGTTGGCTGTTTTATAAAAAAAATAATAAATAAATAAATAAATAACTAAATAAAAAAATAAATAAAATACGTGTGCATTGGATGCACATTCAATCACATGTGTAATATCACACATACAACATATAATCACACGGTAACATATAGAACAGATATATATAGGGAAACACAAAAGTTAGGGATGAATCCACTGTAGTTTGTTATTCACTGTTAACAGTTTTTGGCAGTAATTCGTGACCAACTAACTGACTAACTATTAACTACAATTACGACTTTAGTCCAGGCGTTTCACAAAATATCCATTTAAGTCCATGTTTCTTTTATTGTTTAACCCTTTGACCGTATCAATGTGTTTAACAGATATGAGTTTATTCACGCATATATACATTTCTGTACAGTTATATGTTATATTATTGGTGTTCAATTGCATTGCACATATCACATTACATTTATGATGCACATGTGCATTACATTCATATTCAATAGCATACGTGTAATACAATACGTAGAACACATAATCACATGTTAACGCTTAACAACCATGATTGTGGTGCATGTGTTCACTAAAAATGCATTTAACTGACACGTAAATACAGTACAATACAGTTACATAACAGTTTGGTACGTATATCATTATCATATATCATACCCGTGGTGCACGTGTGCAATACATATACACATAATGACGTGTATTTGCATATTGATTACATACCTGTAACAGTATCGGTCGTGTCAGATGCTTTCGGCCTTTTCCTTTTATTTGCCAATGACTGATTCGTCTTGTTGGCTGTTTTATAAAAAATAAATAAATAAATAAAATACACGATGTATATGTGTATATGAATGTGTGTGTGCGTTAGAACGATATATAATGCTTCCAAGTGAACATATGTATTTCTTTTTTATTGTTATGTATCATAACTTACCAAATTCTTCATCGTTCACAACGTTACTTTTGGTATCCCGAGCTTTATCGTTGTTGTTGTTGTTTACAGCTTCGTTTTCTTTGTTATGGCCTTCATCATTGATATTGTTGTGCATGTCCTTAATTTCGCTGTTTTGAACATCATCTTTTTTCTTGTTGTTCGATTTAAACACAAATCTGACTTTCTTGCGAACTGTGATGTTGTTTGTCATATTAAAAAAATAATAAATAAAGAGTAACCATAATTACTGAGTAAACGTATGAACAAATAAATAAATGAATATTAATGGCAGTAATGTTAAGAATAGAATATTAATGTTTTTTTTAGTAATACCTGGTTTTGCTTGTTTGGTTTCGATATTGTCGGTACTTTCATCCTTGTTGAGGTTCGCCATCATTTTTTTTTCTTTTATCGCCTTAGCTGCTAAATGGAACATATCATGATTATAACATATGTGTAATATAATACAATTATATGTGTGACCATAATACACAAGTGGTGGATACGATTCATAATTACAACTCATATAATCATCGTATATCAATAATATATTTATCATTTATATTACACATGGCCATCGTATCATACGAATATATATGTATATATATTTCATTTGTATTGCACACGTGAACCGTATACACAAGTATAACACATGTAAGACACATTACACATATCCGAAATATCATTTAACATTGTATTGCACATATGAACCGTATAAATGAGTATCACACATGTGATACATATTACACACATCCGAAATTTAATTTAACATTGTACTGCACATGTGAACCGTATACATGAGTATCACACATGTGAAACACATTACACGCATCCTAACTATCATTCAATATTGTATTGCACATGTGAACCGTATACACGAGTACCACACATGTGTGACACATTACACGCATCCTAAATATCATTTAAGATTATATTGCACGTGTGAACCATATACACGAGTATCATACATGTGTGACACGTTACACGCATCCTAACTATCATTCAACATTATATTGCACATGTGAACTGTATACACGAGTATCACATATGTGATACACATTACACGCATCCTAAATATCATTCAACAGTGTACTACACATGTGAACCGTATACACGAGTATTACACATGTGAGACACATTACATGCATCATAACTATCATTTAACATTATTTTTGCACATGTGAACCATATACATGAGTATCATACATGTGTGACACGTTACGCGCATCCTAACTATCAGTCAACATTATATTGCACATGTGAACCGTATACACGAGTATCACATATGTGATACACATTACACGCATCCTAAATATCATTCAACAGTGTACTACACATGTGAACCGTATACACGAGTATCACACATGTGAGACACATTTCACGCATCCTAACTATCATTCAACATTGTAGTCATGAATCTCACACATATATCACATATTTGGGCGATTATATGTGTCTAAATCAATATCAGTATATTACAGATGACAAACGTCAATTATCATCCACAATTAACGACTTAAACATGAAATGTGTGATGATTTTATCAATTTTGTATATACTAACAGTGATCGGTGCGAACATAGTTATAATCGATGTGTTGTGTGAGTGATACATCAAAATGTGTGATGATTTTTAGCCAAATTAACGTGATACGAGTTCGTACCTGGTAGATCTTCGATATTTTTGCCGATTTGATGGATCGATTGTGCAGCGATCTCCGTTTGTATGAAACCCTAGGATGTCACCGAGAGAGATGGAGAATTCCTTTTTTTCTCAGGTCTGAACGAATGTCGGTGAGGATAGGCGGTCTAATTTTTTACTTGTATATTTCTCAAACTACCCTCTCGTGTATAAATTAAAGCTAAATGTCCGTGATTTATATACTGAATTATATCAGCCGTTGATCTTGTTTGATCAATGGTTGTTTTTTAGTTTTTTAGTTTTCTTATTAAAACTAGTTTTCTCATGATCCATCCCCTATATATATATATAGTGTCAGGTTCATTAGTGAACAACTCTCTTGATTGTGAACACTAGTGAACTAATCCTAGCATTTGATTATCAATACACAAGTGTATACACAAGTGTAAATCAATGGCCAGGATTTAATGATGAAAATACACTAGTGTACTTTACGATTTGATGATGTAAATCAATGGTCAAAATTTGTTCACTCAGTTCACAAATATACTAGTGTTCACTCTAGAACCCCACCAGGATAAGGATCGGTTAGGAACCACCCTTTATTGCGAAAACCGCGAGAACCAATGTGAACACAACCAAAAATACCTAAAACACATTTTTTTATTATTTTTAAGCAAAAATCGCTATATTTCATTCCTAAAAAAATTCGAGTAACAATTTATCTATGCACATGTGCATATGTATCATTTTTTTGACAAATTCTGTAATACATTACCAGTATTAGACAATTGCACTTTCATTTACACTACCATCCGTAATACAATACTTTTTACATTACCAATATTAGAAATGCACATGTGCATCTATATATATGAACATGGTATAACGTGTTTTTTGTACACTACTTTGAATACACTTTCCTTTTCATCTATCATACTATCTATAATACACTACTATTACATCTTACTATCTATAATACACTACCATTACCAATATGTATAATATTTTTCACTTTATGCACATGTACATCAACACCCTTCATACCCTACCAAACAACATATTACATAATAAAGTGACAAATATAACCAAATCATCAACCACTAGATATAACTAACCAATAACATGTATATGGGCCTACTTCATCATTAAAAATTTCAAACTTTTTGTACCAAAACACGTTATATCATGTTCATACATATAGATGCACATGTGCATTTTTAATATTGCTAATGTAAAAAGTAGTGTATTACATATGGTAATGTAAATGAAAGTGCAATTGTATAATACTGGTAATGTGTTACGAAATTTGTCAAAGAAATGATACATATGCACATGTGCATCCATAATCGTTACTCGAAAAAAAATATTTTTTATGGACGAAATATAGCGATTTTTTTAAAAAATATATAAATTATTTTTTGTGTTTTTTAGGTATATTTTGGTGTTCACATTAGTTCTCGTGGCTCTCACAATAAGAGTGGTTTTCAAATGAACCCTACTATATATATATATATATATATATATATATATATATATATATATATATATGAAGAAACGGGATCAGGAGAAAACGCCCTAAAGTGTGAGAACGCATTCTGATCCAACACGTGGCGCGGGATATGATCAAGACGTGAGGGGTTTTTTTGTCTTTTCAATCTTCTTTTATTTCCCATTTTTGCGTAACATGCTGCTTCATTTTTGGCGTCTAAGATTATTTTGGCGTTACTTATATTCATTAACTACTTGGCGTTTTATTGTTTCTTAGATCTGTCATGTTGAATTAATTGTTTTTGTGTCACATAGATAATTTTTTTTGGCGTTATAGCGTTTCCCTAGTCAATTGTTAATAATTTATTACGATTCATTAATATTTTCATAAGATTACAATAAGACCAAATGTTTTTTATGGCGTTTAGTCAATTTTTTTGGTGTTTAATACATTAACAAGGTGTTTTGCTAGCATCCGTTCTCACAGTTTTCATACTATTAGTGTTTTGGTGTTTGTAGTTTTTGGCGTTTTATATAATAATGTATTTTATTAGTAGAGAATTAGATAACAAACAACAGATAATTAGATAACAAAACAATAGAAAATGAAAAAAAAATTAAAAATGGTAATCTAATTTCTCATCTAAATCTTCACTGTCATCAGCCTCTTCTCTTTGAATTTTGTTTTGGCGTTTTGAACCTTTGAATACATTACCTAGATGCCAACTTTCCTACATAACACCCGTCTTTTTAGACAAAGCTTTGTTAGTGGCATCCTCTTTTTGGTATGATATTCTTGTTTGGTGACATGTCATTGAAGATCAACTCCTGCTTGAATGCTACTTATAATAATGGATTCCAAAATAGCATTATACACTAGTTTGATCCCTTCATGCCATGCATATAGTCATCAAGAACAAAGCTCACATGATGACATATCACTGTCATCAGTCTCTTTTTCTTGAATATTTGGTCATCTTATTCAGCAAAAGCTTATAGAGATACCCACCTCAGAGAAGAATCTATTCAGTGAAAGCTTTGCCATCTGTGGTTTTTTTTTAACTATATTTTTGGCATTTAAAGTGAGTGGTTTCTAGGAAAACATGACGTTTGTTTTCTGGGTGTGATCAATTCATTTTGTAGAGACCTCTCTTTTATAGGAGTTTTTTGGCGCGTAGTTTAGGCGGGATTTTTAATATAATAAATGATAGTAATAAAGTAATCGTCTTTTCAGTTATTGTGTGTATTTACTGTTTTGTTCAGCTTTACCAGTTTTAGGGTGATAGACGCCACATCTTCCATGTTTGGCGTTTTTTTAATGGTGTTATGTAGACCAAGATGACAAAATACAATAACAGAGAAAATATTAAACAGGAAAAATATTTTATTTTTGGCGTTTTGTAAGAAATAACTTTTTGTAGTATTTTTTTGGCGTTTTGAAACTAAATGATAGCATTTAATTATCTTAAGAAAAAAAAAAGATTACACAGAAGAAAACCAACCAAAAAAAATTAAAACTCCTCGTCAGAAGGTACTTTATCCGAGAAGTATCCATCACTTCCGTCTTCTTCTTCCTCGGAGTCTTCATCTAGACTTTCATCCATGTCATCACTTTGACTTTCATCGGCTTCTTGTTGTTGAAAATTCTGAAGCCTCCATTTGAACATGTCCTACATCAACATCATTTTTAAGTCCATGTCTGTGTTCAAACAAGTGGCGTTGTGCAATTCTTCCATGAACCCAATCCCCTGCTTTGTCATGATATTTTCAAGCAGGTAATTTTCCTGCTCTCCGCTGTCATATATCACGGTCACCATGTCTGTTTCCTCATCAAAACGCCATGATGTCATGACTGGGTCCGATATTTCATCTGCTTTGATTGGTCCAAATTTCCTTGTTATTGTTTTCATAAGCTTATGTGTTTCATGACATTCGTTATCCAGAGCGATGCCAAGCGATAGGATACCCCTCTGTACCTTTTCTTCCATCTTCAAAATTGCTTTGATTGTCCTAACATACACCCTCCTTCTGCTGTCAAAACGTAGGACGAATCGTCTGATTGCCAGAGTGTATCTCCATCAAACGATTGTTGCCATTTTTTGGCGTTTTGGTTAAACTTGGCGTTTTTGGTAAAAGATGTTTTTGCAGAATGATAGATTGAAGTGATTATGGAAGGGATGTTTAACGTCGTTTATATAATGATGTTTTTGGCGGGTAATTTAGGAGGAAATTTCTTCTAATAAATGTTAATAATTGAATTTCAGTTACTGTGTTGTTTCCTTTTCCTGTAATCTCCAACGCGTTTTATTACTAATTTTTGGCATTTTGTATTTAATGGCGTTTATTTGTTTTGAATGTCGTGTTATCATTTTTGTTGGCGTTTTGAATTTGAGCGGTAAAAGACCCTTTTACCCTAATGAAGCGCGTCCACTTAATAGAATTGGTGTTATTTACGATAACGCCACCGCGCCAATCTAGTCCATAGATTGTTTTGATCTGACGATCCATAATCGTTCTCACTGTTCTCATACTTTCCCTCATTTTCTCTAAATCCTGACCCTATATATGAATTTATCCAATCAAAACTAAAAATATCATATAAGCCATTACAAAATAGTAAAAAATATTAAATATACCTAATTTATTAGAAATAATCTAATATATAATCAATTTACACTTATTTTTTTAACTTCCAGTTTTCATATATGCTCATCTTTTAACTTCATATTTTTATATAACAAATTTTAAGTTGAAATTTATATTTACCAATTTTTATTTCCCATAAACAACAGTAATCTCCGTATATAATATTTAAACTAAATAAATTAAGCTAGAAATGAGTAAATATAATATTTGAAGTTTAAGATATATGAGACTTTAAAGTTTTAGAAAAATAAGGGTAAATTTGTCTTTTATTAAATTGTTTTTAATGAGTTATGTATGTGTGTGTATATATATATATATATATATATATATATATGATATTTCAACTACTTTATAAGGGTATATATGATATTTATAATTTTGCATAAGTATATATGATATTTTGTAAGTTTATAGGGGTATATATAAAACAAATTAAAAGTTTTCAAACAATTTTTATGAAAGCGACTCATTATTCTTAATACACTTTTTATGTACATATATATGGTTTTAAAGACACTTGTCTCAATAGAAGCACCTTTTTTTATAACATATGGTCTGCTCATATTTCATTCTTTTCAAATGCTAACAAGAACTTTGCTACGGGCTAGGGCGGACCCATTAAGAACTTAAGGGGCGGCCATCCTCTTAAAACATAATGTTATACTTACACAAAATTCCAGATCGTCCCCCTTAAAAGTGTGGTTAAGTTTTCTGATTAACTCCGTGAAAAATTCTTGGGTCCGTCTGTCTACGAATAAGATCTTACTGGGTATATGGTGGTTGTATGAAAAGAGATTTATAAACTCAACTAGGCTATCACCCGGGAACATCCCGGGTTAGGGAAATATAGTTTTCAATAATAAAACGTACACAAACATATTGAAACTCGTTAGTATCTTCTTTCCTTTCCCACAATAATTTATTTGTTCCGTTTCATCATTATCCTAACTTTGTCTGCATGTTTATTCATAGTTTTCGTGTAAAGCTAATTACCTTTCAATTCTTAATGAGATCTCAGTTAAACAATGTTTAGTAAACCGATCCAAAATGTTATATTTTTTGTTTTTAAATAAGTTATAGGGAGTGTCAGTACCGGCCAAACGGATTACGACCAAACATCGGTGGTACCAATACAGGTGTTATCATTTTTGACCCCTTACACCACCTCTAGTTGTTATGTGTTTAACATAGTTTGTAGAAGAGAAATAATACTTATCAAGGCCAGTTTCATTGTGGAAACTTATGTGGCTTGATCAAAACTCTACAAAGCGTGTATTTTTTCCTTTATATTAACTACCAATTTTACCGTTGATGACTTACAATATTACCATGATGCGTACAAGTAATTACACACATTTTGCAGCTCATATAACTACATAAATAACTTTAGCTCCAAGTAAGATGTACACTGAATTTACTACTTTTTTACTCGATCCCTCTTCACATTCACACTGATTCAACTTTTATCATAAAATAAATTGACACATCATTGTTCTTATAAGCATTAGGTACATTTAAATAATTTATTATAGAGAAAGCAATATTAAGTAGGGGGTAAAACAACTAAAGCAAAAACCAACGATTGTATAACCATGATTAGTTCCAAAACCCCAAACATTAAAAACCAAGGATTTATCACCATGATCAGTTCCAAAACGCAAATCCAAACACCCCATCTACCTAAAGAAAAAACAAAGTTACAAAACATCAATATTGTACCCGTGGGTTGAAATGGTTAGAGGGTTTAGCTCAACTATGGGCAATGGGGTCATTCACATGAAGGAAATTATATATGAGTACCATTAAGACCAGCCAATGGAAAGTCATTTACATCAAAAGTCATTGAAATGGTGACAGACTGTTAAGTACCAACCCGTGATAAATGATGTAGCTCAAGCAATGCTTAGACAACTCATAAATAAGATAATCCTTCAGCCCGTCTGAATAACTTTGAGTTACTCTTCAACAGGTCACACCACCAGCTTCTGGTCAATCATATTTATCATAGTGGCATGTGTATTTTTTTGCACCTCTAGAAGCAAATTCTGAACTGGTTGCAGCAGATCATTTCCAAGATACAAGCCCCCCATTAGTTAATAGTCAGATTTGCCTATTGTATCTGACCTTTCACAGTTGCAAGAATTGATTGATGTCAAGACTAAGAAGCAAGGGAAGATCAAGCTGGCTTTAAACACTAAAAAAAACATTTGGGCAACTTTCGAGTTTCAGCCCGTTTCCTTCCAGAGGATCTCCATTGTGTATGTTAAACGTATCTTTACACTATATTAAAAAAGATTAACCTTTACCTTAATTTAGTGCAATATTTATAGTGTGTGCTAGTTTAGTGTCCGACCCGTTAAATAAAAAATAATCCAATCAATCCACTCTTATGTAAACAGGTCGTAATTCCCACCTCCTTATTTAACAACTTACAATAAAGCCGAAATTAACTATTTACACACCTCTTTGAGGGACTTGTGAAGTGCTCCACATCCTTCTTTGGGAATGCTAGCAGCAATCTGTACTGTATGGATTTTTGCCTGAATATGTAATATAGAACAGAATAAAGAAGTTGCATGATGTCGAGTTCATGTTAGGAACACAAACAAATTGAATGTGTAAGAAGGATACCAATAAAACACAAATCAAGGATAGAAGACGTATGGATATCTAAGAGACACCTTTTTGGTTCACCGATGCAAATATATAACCACACAACCACCTCTTTTTCTTTCTCCAACTATATCATCATTATGTATGGTGCTTATGTAGTTTTAGCAGTCACTACTTAAGATTTGTATCATATTGAACACGTTGCATAAAGAGTAATCTTACAGGTAATACATTTGATATGTAAATAATAATAATAATAATAATAATAATAATTTATCTTTTTTTGGTAATTGGAGTAACTTTTACATGTGAAGATGAATTGTCCACCAATCTTCACGAGTAAGGTTGTTTTCTGTAACACCCGTGTCACTGAGACCATCAAACAAATGCCCAACCAATGAAATATTGTATTTCATACTTGGGATTTGTAAAAATATGTGTATCGTTTACACATATCAATTCTTGTTCGATTTCAAGCTCTAAATCGCTTTCTGGAAGGTTATACGCGCACTGATGTGTAGATATAACCAGTTTAATGCAACGAACACTCCGGAATAGTGAAATAGGCTTAACATACCTTAAATAACCTTGACATAACTTAGATATAAGTTTTGGAAGGTTTGGTGTGGTGAAATCAAAGTTTAATCGCTTACAGGGACTAAAGTTGACAATCCGCGAAAGTATGCCAATTTGAACTGTAACAGACATTCCGGAACATGACCATAAGTTAAAAACACCCTAAATATCCTTTACATAGCTTAGAAATAGGCTTTAAGGTGTTCGGTGTGCTAAAATAAACTTTTGGGTCATTCAGGGACTAAAAGTGTCAAAAAGTGCACAAGTTTGCATTTTCGCGCATAACTTACGTTCTGAATACATCTGGACATCCAAAAATTTATGTAAGCATGACTACATTATATTTTAGTGTACGCCTTAAGAAAAATCCATTCGTCGCGTCATTTGGATCGTTTTTCGCGCTTGTGCACATTCCGTCGTAATTAAGCGAACATCGCGTTCGTACGACCAAACGAACCAACATCCGACATATTTTTGAGCATGTTTTGAGTTCCCTATACTTTAACTTCATTTTAGAGCCTTGAAATGAGGTTAACGGGGTTCAAACGCATCGAAAATCGCTTAAACACGTGCAGGGACCATTCCTGACACTTTTGAAAGATTTCTGAAACTGGGAGGCAGTGGCGTAGCGCGACGCCTAAAGCCTTACCAGTCGCGCTACGCGACTGCATGATCTGGACCAGATTCATTGTTCTTGTTGCAAGTTGCAGCTGGTTGATTCGTGTCCACACATTTCCTATCGTCTAGTCAGCGGATAAGAACCATTTTTAGCTACCATGAGTTTCCGACAAGTGTACGGGTTGGATCATGGCACGTTTTCCATCAAACGATCTCAACGGTGGACCGAAAACTATATATACCCCATGCCCCCCATTGCATAACTTACAAGAATTCTGATTTTAGAAACTCTAAGTTGAAACCATTGTTTCATACCTGAGATTCTTGGATCGGGATTAGCATTCGGGGACCCTGGGTTAGTATTCTTTCGTTCTTTTCCTTATTTTATTGCTTTTCGAGTCAGAAAGTCAAACTTTGTTTGACTTTCAGCGTTGACCAGTAATGGTCAATGCGAAGTTCGTTTGAACTTCGCAACGTGAGTGTAATCACGTTGGTTATAGTCCCTGGGGACTATGCCTACTGATTACCACGTTGTCTAGGGTCGTAGGGTAAGCGATCTAATAAATCGCTTATACCTCGAACCCGACCCAGTTTGGTCGATCATTAGGATCCGACCAAATACATTAGGTGACCATGGTAGGTAGGGAATAACCTTCCGAGGTTATACCCTATGGTCACATCGTTTAAGTAGTTGTATGATAGGTAGTTTATATGCCTTAGGTAAATTACCAGAATACCCTTTTCATGTATAATTGGTAATTAAGCATATGTAACCTAAACCTTTGACACATAACTGATTATGTAATATGTTTAGGCATATAACACTTGTCATAGGGCTAGTTAGGCGGTCCGAACGCGTTTCACGCGAACGACGCGTTAAAGTAGCATAAGCTACCTAAACGGGTCGTAATGGGTCGAAAGCACTTAGGTTAAGTTTCATTTAGTATGTAGGCTTTGTTAAACCAAATGACACGAGTCTCTACACTCGTTTGGTTTACAAACCCTAATGCTACCCGATCTTCCGACCTAGGTCCGGTTAATTAACATAGTTACCTATAGTAGGTGCCGTTTGATTCCGTGATCTCTATCTTTGCTTGGTGGTTATCCTAGGACTTCTGAGCAATCTCAAGTGAGTACATAGACCCCTCTTTTACTGTTTTCCAAACTGTTTTGGGGTGGAACACATGTGCCTACTTGTTACTTTCATGCTTTCCTGTTTTAACATCATATACCTGCTATGTTCGTTAGTACATTATAGTACATGATTTCAATACATTTTATGCTATGTATGTCCATTATGTGCATACTTAGTACATTGTTTTTCATTGCTTTTCTGTTGCATATGCTTATCCAGCATATGAACACATTATACTACATATTGAACCGTTGTAAACATTTGACTATGTGAACCGTTGTAATCATTTGACTATGTGATCCGTTGATATCTGTGAACCGTTTGAATCTGTGATCCGTTGATATCTGTGAACCGTTTGTATCTATGAACCGTTTGTATCTGTGAACCGTTTGTATCTGTGAACCGTTTGTATCTGTGAACCGTTTGTATCTGTGAACCGTTTGTATCTGTGAACCGTTTGTATCTGTGAACCGTTTGTATCTGTGAACCGTGTGAACCATATTTGACTATACATGAACATTTCTATACTTGTTAAACATTTCATCTTGATAGTTTGGTTTGAGTAAGTGATTAAGTAACGAGGCGTGTGTAATATGATACAAGCCTGGTGGATACGCCGCTGGTACTTCCTATATATAAGTGTTTGTATGGTATTACATATCGTAGCGTTATTTGAATCATTTCAGTTTGAGACATATAACATTTTATACAAATAACATACTTTTCACAAGACATTGTTTTACAAACAACTTATCTTATACAAATCCATTTTACTATGGTTATTCATTTAACCATACATTATGACATTTACTTATACATATCATCTGAACTCATTGTTTTTCAAATGATTTACAAAACAAAGCAAATTACAAGGTTCATGACTAAACATTTTCTCAAACATAAGTCATGGAATCTATTTTCACAAAACCTATGTATCTCACAGGCATTTTTATGCTGACGTACCTATTTTCACATGTGTTTTTCAGGAGCTGTTGCATAAGGTGATCAAGATATACATAGGCAGACTTGGGCTTTAGTGACAATAAAAGATGCAAGATTAGTTAATTATGTTGTATTTCCTTGTTTGTTAAGACATTGTAACACTTTTAATCAATAAAACAAAACTTCAATTGCCACGGATTTGAAACGATTAATTCTGTTACAACACTCCCCGATGTTTCCGCCACGTTTTGTATGTTCTACGTGGTCGGGGTGTGACAGAAAAGATGGTATCAGAGCCAATAGTTATAGGGAATTAGGTTATTAGTAATGCTTTGACCTAGACTATAACTTTTCTAGGACCCTAACACAAGTTATCTTGTGTTTAGATCTTAAAACATGTACATCACCTATCCTTAGGTGATTAACAAAACAAGAACCAAATTTTTTCAAAACGATTTTTGAAAAACAATCATCTGTTTTTGAATAAATTTTTACAAGGTTTTGAACCCTCAATTGTAAGGTTTTGAACCCTCTGTTATATGGTTTTGAACCCTTTTCAGTTTGGTTTTTGGCCTTGTGCCTTCAAATTTTCAAAATCTCATCAAACGTTTTGGGTTTTAAATAATGTGAACACGTGCAAACTGGAATGGTGAATGCCTGTATTCTGAGTTTTCTGTCTAGGCAAGCACTTCGTATACATCTCAACCAGACGCGAGACCAGTTGTGCTTACCTGGGAATTCTTGGGATGAGTGTTCACTTATAGGCGAGCATGTCTTCGTGATACATTATTTTTGACCCATTTACTTTGATTAGTCACGGTGTGTCGTTTGTTGCTTTGTAGTAACAAACAAATGACCACTACCCTTGCTTTCATCAGATTTGTTTCATCTCATTCTTTTCGTCTAATTCTCTCACTCGTTTCCTTTCATGTTTCCTCTTTTAGAATGCCTCCTCGATGCGAGAACCAGATAGCAACTGCCGAACTGGCAGAAATCATTGCGCAGCAAATGGCTGCTCAATTCCCAAACCTCTTTGCTCTATGGAATCAAGCCAACAACAACAACAATGGTCCATGCAACTTCAAGAGTTTTAACTCGGCGAAACCACTCAAGTTTAGTGGTTCTGAGGGAGCGACTGGGCTTCTTCAATGGTTCGAGAGCATTGAGAATACTTTCCGCCACGTGCAGTGTCCTGACAATCGCAAGGTCGAGTTTGCTTCGAGTGTGTTCCAGAAGAGAGCCCTTACGTGGTGGAACGGGGTTATGAGGGATCGTGGTGCAGAAGTTGCTCTAGCACAGACATGGGCTGAACTTAGAGCCCTTATGATGAAGGAATTCTGTCCTCGACACGAGATCAGGGCTTTGGAAAGGGAATTCGACAATCTTGAGCAAGACAGCGGTGAGCATCGAGCCTACATGGACCGTTATGAGGAGTTGAGTTTATTATGCCCAAACATGGTCACGCCTTTGGATAAGGCAATAGAAAAGTACATTGATGGCCTCCCTGATTCAATACATGACATTTTGACTGGTAGCAACCCTACTACAGTTAGACAGGCCATTGAGCTATCTGCAACCTTGACTGAATCAAAGATCAGGAAAGGTAAACTTTTCCGAAAAGGTGACAAGAAGCCGGTCGAAGAATCGAAACCAATCGAGGAATCAAAGATCATGGATGAACAGACTGGATCCCCTAAGAGGTCAAAGAAGCGAAAGGCTTCTCAGAACTACGCTATGGTCGCTCACAATGATCAAGCCGTTCTCAACCAACCAGCTCAACCCCCTGCCAGGAAACCCTACAACGGAACTGCACCCTTGTGCAACCAATGTGGCCTACATCATCATGCTGGGGTGAAGTGCCGCACATGCCAAGTTTGCGGACTTATAGGTCATACAGCTAGGGTTTGCCCAACCGCAGCTGCACCAAATCAAGCTGGCAACAATCCTGCTCAAGCACGTTTTCCACCGGGATCTTGCTACAACTGTGGCGAGATGGGCCATTTTCGTAGGAATTGCCCAAGGCTTGCTAATGCAAATCCAGCGCAGGGATGAGCATATGATCAACCAGAAGACAACATCGTTTAGAAATAATTACGTCTTATGTATTATTTTCTTTTGTTGTCAAGATCCAAGGAACAGTTGTTATCGTTGTTTATAAATAAATCTTTTATTTACATTGCAATGTAATTATGTGATTGTATGTATAAACAACATATCCCCTACAATACCGACAATCAAGGAACCGCATTCCTTGAAGAACAGACTACTCCCAAATTTCTTCCATTTTATGATCTCTTGCGTTTTTCACGAAAATCCTAAGTACCCGTTTCTTCCAAGAGAAACGATGTACGAGGTGCCAAGTTAATTGCAATCAATAACAAGATAATAACAATTAAACAAATATGTGATTATGTGCTTATGAACATTACAAGACAAACTGTGCGGACTATGCAAGGAATTACGTAATTATGGATGCATACATAATTATGGAATTTAGTGCACAGAAACCACAGCGAGCTTTGTCATGTACCTAGAAGTTAACTCTATTCATTTCCAATTCTGATGAAGTATCCGTTGAGGAAAAATGAACTAGCTATTCATTTTTCACTTCTGAAGAATATCCGTTGAGGAAATGAATATCCGTTTATCCTTCATTTCCAATTCTTAAGAATACCCGTTGAGGAAAATGACTCCGTTTGTGCATTTTCGTTCTGAAGAGTATCCGTCGAGGGAAATGAATATCCGTTTATTTAATCCTTCATTTCCGAACCTGAGGAAACAACCGTTGAAAATGACTCCGTTAGTTCATTTTCGTTTCTGAAGATTATCCGTTGAGGAAATGAATATCCGTTTGTTTATCATTTTCATTTCCGTTTCTGAGGAAGCAACCGTTGAAAATGACTCCGTTTGTTCATTTTCGTTTCTGAAGATTATCCGTTGAGGAAATGAATATCCGTTTGTCTATCATTTTCATTTCCGTTTCTGAGGAAGCAACCGTTGAAAATGACTCCGTTTGTTCATTTTCGTTTCTGAAGATTATCCGTTGAGGAAATGAATATCCGTTTGTCTATCATTTTCATTTCCGTTTCTGAGGAAGCAACCGTTGAAAATGACTTCGTTTGTTCATTTTCGTTTCTGAAGATTTGTCCGTTGAGGAAATGAATATCCGTTTGTCTATCATTTTCATTTCCGTTTCTGAGGAAGCAACCGTTGAAAATGACTCCGTTTGTTCATTTTCGTTTCTGAAGATTTGTCCGTTGAGGAAATGAATATCCGTTTATCTATCATTTTCATTTCCGTTTCTGAGGAAGCAACCGTTGAAAATGACTCCGTTTGTTCATTTTCGTTTCTGAAGATTTGTCCGTTGAGGAAATGAATATCCGTTTGTCTATCATTTTCATTTCCGTTTCTGAGGAAGCAACCGTTGAAAATGACTCCGTTCGTTCATTTTCGTTTCTGAAGATTGTCCGTTAAGGAAATGAATCCCCATTTGTTTATTCCTTCATTTCCGCTTCTGCAGAATACTCGTTGAGGAAAATGACTCCGTCTGTTCATTTTCGTTCTGAAGAATGTCCGTTAAGGAAATGACAGGATTATGCCTTACATATCTCTGGTGGTTATCTGACACAAAGTCACAAATAGACTCCTACGAATTAATTTCGGGACGAAATTTCCTAAAGTAGGGGAGACTGTAACATCCGTGTCACTGAGACCATCAAACAAATGCCCAACCAATGAAATATTGTATTTCATACTTGGGATTTGTAAAAATATGTGTATCGTTTACACATATCAATTCTTGTTCGATTTCAAGCTCTAAATCGCTTCCTGGAAGGTTATACGCGCACTGATGTGTAGATATAACCAGTTTAATGCAACGAACACTCCGGAATAGTGAAATAGGCTTAACATACCTTAAATAACCTTGACATAACTTAGATATAAGTTTTGGAAGGTTTGGTGTGGTGAAATCAAAGTTTAATCGCTTACAGGGACTAAAGTTGACAATCCGCGAAAGTATGCCAATTTGAACTGTAACAGACATTCCGGAACATGACCATAAGTTAAACACACCCTAAATATCCTTTACATAGCTTAGAAATAGGCTTTAAGGTGTTCGGTGTGCTAAAATAAACTTTTGGGTCATTCAGGGACTAAAAGTGTCAAAAAGTGCACAAGTTTGCATTTTCGCGCATAACTTACGTTCTGAATACATCTGGACATCCAAAAATTTATGTAAGCATGACTACATTATATTTTAGTGTACGCCTTAAGAAAAATCCATTCGTCGCGTCATTTGGATCGTTTTTCGCGCTTGTGCACATTCCGTCGTAATTAAGCGAACATCGCGTTCGTACGACCAAACGAACCAACATCCGACATATTTTTGAGCATGTTTTGAGTTCCCTATACTTTAACTTCATTTTAGAGCCTTGAAATGAGGTTAACGGGGTTCAAACGCATCGAAAATCGCTTAAACACGTGCAGGGACCATTCCTGACACTTTTGAAAGATTTCTGAAACTGGGAGGCAGTGGCGTAGCGCGACGCCTAAAGCCTTACCAGTCGCGCTACGCGACTGCATGATCTGGACCAGATTCATTGTTCTTGTTGCAAGTTGCAGCTGGTTGATTCGTGTCCACACATTTCCTATCGTCTAGTCAGCGGATAAGAACCATTTTTAGCTACCATGAGTTTCCGACAAGTGTACGGGTTGGATCATGGCACGTTTTCCATCAAACGATCTCAACGGTGGACCGAAAACTATATATACCCCATGCCCCCCATTGCATAACTTACAAGAATTCTGATTTTAGAAACTCTAAGTTGAAACCATTGTTTCATACCTGAGATTCTTGGATCGGGATTAGCATTCGGGGACCCTGGGTTAGTATTCTTTCGTTCTTTTCCTTATTTTATTGCTTTTCGAGTCAGAAAGTCAAACTTTGTTTGACTTTCAGCGTTGACCAGTAATGGTCAATGCGAAGTTCGTTTGAACTTCGCAACGTGAGTGTAATCACGTTGGTTATAGTCCCTGGGGACTATGCCTACTGATTACTACGTTGTCTAGGGTCGTAGGGTAAGCGATCTAATAAATCGCTTATACCTCGAACCCGACCCAGTTTGTTCGATCATTAGGATCCGACCAAATACATTAGGTGACCATGGTAGGTAGGGAATAACCTTCCGAGGTTATACCCTATGGTCACATCGTTTAAGTAGTTGTATGATAGGTAGTTTATATGCCTTAGGTAAATTACCAGAATACCCTTTTCATGTATAATTGGTAATTAAGCATATGTAACCTAAACCTTTGACACATAACTGATTATGTAATATGTTTAGGCATATAACACTTGTCATAGGGCTAGTTAGGCGGTCCGAACGCGTTTCACGCGAACGACGCGTTAAAGTAGCATAAGCTACCTAAACGGGTCGTAATGGGTCGAAAGCACTTAGGTTAAGTTTCATTTAGTATGTAGGCTTTGTTAAACCAAATGACACGAGTCTCTACACTCGTTTGGTTTACAAACCCTAATGCTACCCGATCTTCCGACCTAGGTCCGGTTAATTAACATAGTTACCTATAGTAGGTGCCGTTTGATTCCGTGATCTCTATCTTTGCTTGGTGGTTATCCTAGGACTTCTGAGCAATCTCAAGTGAGTACATAGACCCCTCTTTTACTGTTTTCCAAACTGTTTTGGGGTGGAACACATGTGCCTACTTGTTACTTTCATGCTTTCCTGTTTTAACATCATATACCTGCTATGTTCGTTAGTACATTATAGTACATGATTTCAATACATTTTATGCTATGTATGTCCATTATGTGCATACTTAGTACATTGTTTTTCATTGCTTTTATGTTGCATATGCTTATCCAGCATATGAACACATTATACTACATATTGAACCGTTGTAAACATTTGACTATGTGAACCGTTGTAATCATTTGACTATGTGATCCGTTGATATCTGTGAACCGTTTGAATCTGTGATCCGTTGATATCTGTGAACCGTTTGTATCTATGAACCGTTTGTATCTGTGAACCGTTTGTATCTGTGAACCGTTTGTATCTGTGAACCGTTTGTATCTGTGAACCGTGTGAACCATATTTGACTATACATGAACATTTCTATACTTGTTAAACATTTCATCTTGATAGTTTGGTTTGAGTAAGTGATTAAGTAACGAGGCGTGTGTAATATGATACAAGCATGGTGGATACGCCGCTGGTACTTCCTATATATAAGTGTTTGTATGGTATTACATATCGTAGCGTTATTTGAATCATTTCAGTTTGAGACATATAACATTTTATACAAATAACATACTTTTCACAAGACATTGTTTTACAAACAACTTATCTTATACAAATCCATTTTACTATGGTTATTCATTTAACCATACATTATGACATTTACTTATACATATCATCTGAACTCATTGTTTTTCAAATGATTTACATAACAAAGCAAATTACAAGGTTCATGACTAAACATTTTCTCAAACATAAGTCATGGAATCTATTTTCACAAAACCTATGTATCTCACAGGCATTTTTATGCTGACGTACCTATTTTCACATGTGTTTTTCAGGAGCTGTTGCATAAGGTGATCAAGATATACATAGGCAGACTTGGGCTTTAGTGACAATAAAAGATGCAAGATTAGTTAATTATGTTGTATTTCCTTGTTTGTTAAGACATTGTAACACTTTTAATCAATAAAACAAAACTTCAATTGCCACGGATTTGAAACGATTAATTCTGTTACAACACTCCCCGATGTTTCCGCCACGTTTTGTATGTTCTACGTGGTCGGGGTGTGACATTTTCTAACGGTAGCAAGCAAACCTTAATTAGCTAAACAATGTTTTCTTCAAAATTAATCAAAGTAATATAAAAACACGTAAACTTACATCTGGTGTTGAGCTAGAAGTCCCTCTGCTATTGCTTTCATTATAATATTCGGATAACATTCGAGTTATAAATATCTCAAAAATTTCATTTTGAACCAACACCCAAAAGTGCATTCGTTTAAACTAAGGTAAACATATACAGTTTACATACCAGTCCCTGCATGCTTTGTTGATTAACATAGTAACCATCATGAGGTTTAACCATCGGAATATGCACTAATAGGCCTTATTTTATAGCTTAACCTTCGGAAATTGCAGTCTTTCCAACACCTGGTTCACTGATGAGCACAGGGTTGTTCTTGGTTCTTCTAAAGAGAATCTGGATGCATCTGCGTATTTCATCGTCTCTTCCTATGACGGGGCCAAGCTTCCCTTCCCGGGCCATTGCAGTCAAATCTTTACCGTACTTCTCTAGTGATTCGTACTTCCCTTCCGGATCTGACGTTCAAAAAAGACAGGAGAAAAAAACATATTAGGACCACTTGGGTTAATTCATCATCTCTTCCTCTTAACATGAATAAACTGTATATACCCTGGTCTATTACTGTTTGCCGTCCTCTGATGGATTCTATTGCACTCTTTAAGGTTTTCAATGAAATTTTGAATTCCTTGAACAATGGTTTCCCAAACCGATTATCTTGCACAAAACCAAGCACCAGATGTTCGACAGAAACAAATGAGTCACCATACTCTTTCTTGTAATCCCTAGCTCTCTGCATTAGGCTTTCCAAATCATGTCCCAACATCGAACCCACTAACTCACTAATAACCTGCCATTTAGAAGGACCAAGTGAGAAACTGTTATAAGCATCGCATAATTAACAGTTACACGTATAAGTCCATCGTATCTAGAACACTATGTCACCCTCGGTTGGCGTTGAATGAACTTATTTGTAGCTTCTAAAAGATGAGTATTGTCCACACCAGCCTTGGAGAATATCCGGCGAGCCAGCCCGTTTTCTCTGCTCCAGTAGAGCTTTCATCAAATGCTCAGTCTCCACAATCTGATGCTCGTTCTCCCTTGCAACTTCGAGAGACGACACAATTGCTTGCCATGCCATCTCTGTGAACTCTTGTTGAGTAACCCTAAAACGAAATCGTCTATATGAATACCATGCTAAAAAATAATCTATCCATATACTCATTACAAAACACATTGTACTCATAAGTCAAATCCATAATCCTGATATGTTCGGTTTCAATAATTCATTCAACCATAAATAATTAATGAGTTCCTGATCCAATCTAAATCTCATAATCAATAGCAACTATATGATTGTGATCTCAGATGACCTAACTTTGGAAATAAATTGTATGATACCTCACTGCTGGTGACATTTCCCTTCCTTTTACTTGTAAGAGCTTCAAGTACAGTATCTGTAATCTGGCGAACATCCAAATTAAGCAATTTAAGAGTTGATAATCCACACAAATATTTTAAACCTCCATCAGTAATAACAGTGAATGAGAGATTTAAGCTTTCAAGATTCATCAACCCTGAAGCAACAGTTAAATGACCATCCAATATATATGTATGATAATAAACTTTTCTTACAGTTGATTAATTGCGTCGATTACAAACAAAAAAAGTGCAACCCGATAGATGACGAAGACTGTTGCTTCCAACTATTGTATCGGACAACTCCAACATTTTAAATGATGAAGGCCTGTAGTTCATGAAAAATTAAAAATATGCACATCAGCTTCATTTTAATATAAATAACTTAAACAACTCGACAAGCGATTCACGGTTTAACATATTAATTATTTACAAAATTTATAAAGAGAATAGAAATATAGACCACCTGCTAAGTTAACCAGTCCCTTATCACGAATTATACATGAATCCAGATTTAAGCTCTCCAAATTTATCAAACCTGCATTGTGTAGTACAAAAATCATATACACCTATATGAGCATGACCCTTTCATTATTATAAGAGAAAAACTTTAGTTTTATATTTAGTTGATAAAAGTAAAAATATGATGAAAGGATAAGAGGCACCTTTCAGATGTACCAAAACATCATCTGAAATATCATTGAATCCTAAATTGAGAGCTTTTAAACCCTTTAGCCCTGAAAGCGCCAAAAAAAAAAAAACAAACATTTTCAGGGGAATCCTATTTACTTATTTAGCATGAAGAGTGCAGTAAAGATAGAAAATTTACTTGAAAATTTATCGCACCCATCACCAGTCATGTTACATCTGCTTAAATTCAAATGAAGCGGACCCTCAATAGCTGCATACAACATAAGACCCGGCATGGTGAGAATAACTTTTTCTATTAATGACAACCCAAAGAACCTTATAGACAAATTATAATACAAAACACATACAGTAAAGTATACGGACAAGCTGAATAATATCAAATATACCTGATTACTTTGAAGAGATTGATCTAAAAATTGGAGTAAAGTCTTTTTAGGGTTTTGATATGATTTGAAGAGGTTCACTTATACTACCGTCACAACAGTCGATCGCCACTACCCCTTTCATTAACCAAGGATAATCTATCGCCATACACATTATCTACACGGCCTGTCACAAAAAACAACCAAAACCCGTTTTTAATAACGCCAAAATACAAAAATCAAATGACCTTTTTTTCTCAAAAAGATAACAGGGTGAGGAACAGACGTGGTTGCCCAGAACTTAGCAGCACGAAGCCATGAAGCAGAATAGGCTGCATATTAGAACAGAGTACGGCTTTGTCCACTTATCAGCCATGAGCACTTGAAGACGATGATGAGTTCCCTGTAAATGCCATTTCATGTACAAAAGGTTAAAATCGTAATATTCTGTCATATAAACAGTTATTAAACAGTCATTTGTCATTCATTATATGCAGAACATCTTGACAAAATCATCACAAAAAGAGAATAAAACTTGACAACAAATCTTTTTTTTTTTTGGGGCTCAGATCTTCATGTTCGGAAATATTATATTCAGAAAACATAATTTTACCTCGAAACCGGAAGTAGCGCCACAGTAAAGAGCTACCAGTTGGCGATGATTTGTGGCCCCGACATCTTTCAACTAATCAAATACAGTTACATCGCCTACTTGAAATATCTGGAGTTCGAATGAAAAAGTAAGTAAAAATAACATTGGAGCTAAATTTTTTGCAAATCAATGATAAAGCCCAATTTACCTTGATAGGTTTCGGATGATCTTTATTGTGGGTGACTGTTTTCAGTATTCCAGCCATGAGATTGCTTCTTACAACCTATAAGACTCAAAATTATCAAACTATTGGTATATAATTTTTTTAAACACAAGAAAAGTGGAAGTGGAAGCAAACCTCAAAATATATGGAGCGGGGATTTCCAATGACAACTGCAGTAGATTTGTCATCTTTACGGTTCAGCATGGCGAAATTCTCTTTGTAAGAACATAAGATCCATGTTAACACTTCCGTGTAACCATATCTAAAATAATATACATCAGTGCGTGTGGCATATTTTTTATATAATAATGTATAAAAGTAACAACAAAATTTATAATTTTTTTTTCCAAAATTAGCATCTCCTTACCTTGCAAAACCTTACCAGTGACCAACAAAATGTAACCTTCATTATAGCATATTAAAAGTGCAATGACATATAAGAAAATTCAAGTTGCAACTAAGACCAAGTTAAAATACATAAATGTAAATTTTTGAGATTCTCGATAAACCTATCGAAACGCAGACGAAGACGAACACCGCAAATGCATCCGAGTCCCACCAATTTTCACCTTCACTAACTACATTCAAACGTTTGTATACCTCGTTTGGCATTTTCCTGATACATATAAACATGCTTGAACCAAAAGAATACGTTAGACACCAATTGCTCACTACCTCACCCAAAGACTCGAAGTGATCACAAGGCACATCAAATTCTGCATAACCCACGCTACATCTCCAGCTCTATAAACCTTTTGATTCCGAACCAAAATCACAACTTTTAATCGAGAAACTAACATAGATGTTGATAATAAGTGACTACAGTGATTCATTCTTACGTGTACTTTAGCCATTTCAATTCCAGAGCTCGCCTCTGACATCCAATACCTAGTTGTGAGAAAAACGCCAAACCATTTGTAAGCAACATAACAAATCACTAAATCATTATTTTTAAATCAGTTTAAGCAAATCACCAAATCAATCGCCTGTTTTAAATATGTTACCTTGCTACATGAGTGGAGATAAAATCAAGTATCTCTGATCATCAATTCGGGTGACAGCTAGCCTTCCTATCGTTTAATCCAAAAAAAAAATCCCTGCAATAAAGTTTTAAGTTGCCATCAACATTGTAGCCAAAATGAAACAAATATGACGCGGTGTAATCTGACCTACTTTCAGTCATTACCAACGAACAACTTAGCGAACAACTTGAAGGATCCAAAGCGATCCTAAAAAGAATGGAACCATTATTCTTGAATATAAGGTTTCACAAGTTTTCCCGCCAAAAATCTAGTGAGGTTGCTCCATGTATTGACACGTGTCCCACACCATGTATTCAAACGTTTGTATACCTCATTTGGCATTTTCCTGATACATATAAACATGCTTGAACCAAAAGAATACGTTAGACACCAATTGCTCACTACCTCACCCAAAGACTCGAAGTGATCACAAGGCACATCAAATTCTGCATAACCCACGCTACATCTCCAGCTCTATAAACCTTTTGATTCCGAACCAAAATCACAACTTTTAATCGAGAAACTAACATAGATGTTGATAATAAGTGACTACAGTGATTCATTCTTACGTGTACTTTAGCCATTTCAATTCCACAGCTCGCCTCTGACATCCAATACCTAGTTGTGAGAAAAACGCCAAACCAATTGTAAGCAACATAACAAATCACTAAATCATTATTTTTAAATCAGTTTAAGCAAATCACCAAATCAATCGCTCGTTTTAAATATGTTACCTTGCTACATGAGTGGAGATAAAATCAAGTATCTCTGATCATCAATTCGGGTGACAGCTAGCCTTCCTATCGTTTAATCCAAAAAAAAAAATCCCTGCAATAAAGTTTTAAGTTGCCATCAACATTGTAGCCAAAATGAAACAAATATGAAGCGGTGTAATCTGACCTACTTTCAGTCATTATCAGCGAACAACTTGAAGGATCCAAAGCGATCCTAAAAAGAATGGAACCATTATTCTTGAACATAGCAAAGGGTAAAGAGTATGTTCCCAGTACAGAAAATTAAAATATCAAAAGGTGCAAGAAAGGATGAGAACTTTAAAAAAACAACAAATTTAGTAGCTGAATGAAAAAAAATGAGAACTTCAAACAAATCTTTTAATATTCTATATCCAGCAAACTTGCTAGCTTGTTCCAAGGTAACATGACCCACATTCATTTCCTGTTGCTTTTCACCTGTAAGAAAGTAAAACGGCCTCAATAAGCCACAAAGATCAGTTTTATAAACGATTTAATAGCACTTCATCTTTTTGAAAACAAAGTTCACGCTCAATTAACATCTTTTACCTAGCTCAATATCATACGAGTATACTACAGGGGTGTGTAGGTTGTAGTTTGCTTGAAAAACATGGCTATTTTTTAACAATTAATGAAAATGAAATATGAAGGATATACATTCTTCAGAACCCTAGTTTCAATTGGACAAAACGGATCAACAACTTACCAGTACCTGCCGAAACCAAAATCGGTCAGATTTATGTGTTGGTGGAACCCTAGCCGCCGCCCTTTCGCCATTTCCTAGAACCACAACCATCGCAAGACCACCAATGGAGAAACCCTAAATCAACCCGTGTCGTTGTCATCTTCCCTCTTCAGGTGACCACCACCGTCACCATCTTCCTCTTGGGCGATGAAACAGACAAATTTTAGAAAGAAAAAAAATGAGCTGATAAACGAATGTAAAGAATAGAATCAATATGTACAGAATCGACATACCTGGAAGTGAATCGGTTTGATTTTGGAATCCTTTGTCAGGCGATTGAAGAAGAAAGTCGGAGCTTTTAGGGTTTTTGATGTGTGCTTCGATTTCCATGTAGATGGCAACGATTATGTGGTGAACTGGACAATTATGTGGATCACAGTTGTGGATAACCTCTAGGGTTTGCCTTCTAGAGGTTGTGCATCGAAGGCAGGGGAGAATCGGCAGAGAGATTGAACGGCGTATTAGGGTTTGGTGAATGATCAGGGTTTTTTTGTTCATTATATACCCGGGTCAAACTATGCGGGTGTGGGTCTTGCCATCCGGATCCCGTGTAAGAATATAAGGTTTCACAAGTTTTCCCGCCAAAAATCTAGTGAGGTTGCACCATGTATTGACACGTGTCCGACACTTTGTTTGTTTATTATATATATAGATAGTTGACTTTTCAGTGAAGGTCAAAGTTTAAAGATGCATGTTAAAATGCAATTTGTTTTTAATATATTTCACATGTATTATATAATATTAGGGGTGAGCAAAAACCGAACCGAAAACCGAAACCGCACCAAAAACCGTAAAAACCGAAACCGCAAAACCGCAACCGACACAAAAACCGCAAAAACCGAAACCGCAAAAACCGAAACCGCAAAGGTATGGTGCGGTTCGGTTTTAGCTTTAAAAACCGCACCAAAAAACCGAAACCGCACCGCAAAATTATTATATATATATATATATATTATATATAATATACTTAAAGATTTAAATATAAAATTCCCTATATATTATATAATCTGTGTTTGTTAAAAAAAAAAGTACAGACTTGACTTTGTTAAGTTAACTATCGTCTGCTCCCTCTAAAAAAAAAATGATGTTAACCTACTAGTTACAAGCCCATTAAATTAGCACTCCAAACAGCCCAACTTTCAACCCAATAACCTTTTGATAAAAAAGAAACCTACGTACCTTTCCCTTCATTTCCCTAATTTAACATCCAGCCGACAATCTTTTTGGGATGGTGGAAAGCAAATTCAACCAAATTTCCTATACTATCCAAAATAGCTAGACATGTTTTGGCAATGCCGATCTCGACAGTTGCATCAGAATCGGCGTTTAGTACGAGTGGTAGAGTTATCGACAAGTATAGAAGTTCACTTAACACCGAAACTGCGGAAGCTTTGATTTGTGCACAAGATTGGATAAGGTGTACAAGGGTTGATCTTGAGCTCGGATGTTCTATGAAGAATAAAGACATAGATGAATTTAATAAGAGGATGGCGGGTTTAAAAATTGGTAAGGTTTTCTTTACATGTGTGAGTTTATATTTCAAATACCTACTAACATATATTTTTTGTTTTTTTTTCTATCTAGGAAATACTAATGGCAAATGATAGTTGGAAACATTGAAAGTTGGAAAGATTGAAAGTTGGAAACAAGAATGATTGATGTTTCTAGTACAAACTCTTGTTTTGATTGATGTTTCTAGTACAAACTCTTGTTTGGATACGACTATGTGATTAAGCTTTCACCGTTTCACATAGCAACTATTATTCTAGACATGTTTCTAGTACAAACTCTTGTTTTGATTGATGTCCTCTAGCCCATACATATGCTCTTCACATTGCTCTTGCAAAAATTATATTCTAATTACCATCAAGTATTAGATGTATTCCAGTATTAAAACCGAAAGTTTTTTTTTGATGTATTCAAGTATTGCTGAGAATTTTTTTAGATGTATTCAACTATTAAAACCGAAACCGCACCGAAACCGAACCGCAACCGCAAATAAACCGCAAAAACCGTACCGCAAAAAAACCGCAACATGTGGTTTTAAAAAAATAAAAACCGCACCTCGCGGTATGAGTTGCGGTTTTATGCTAAAACCGCACCAAACCGCACCATGCTCACCCCTATATAATATGCATTAAAGTAGAAATTAATTCCGTAGGATCTTGAATTCAACTAATACCCTATTCTATTATTAAGAAATAAAATGAATTCAACTAATACTCTATTCTATTATTAAAAATAAAAGTGAGTTGATTTTTATCAAAAGCCTCTGGCTACTCGGTGTGGGGTTATCCTAGTAGGCTAGTCGAGCCTCGGTGCCGCCCCTTACACCATTTCCACACTCGTGTCGGCGTTTTGAACGTCCTCCGCAAGACGTTGTTGCCAGGCCTCCCCCTTCTCACATACACATATACATACAACACATACACACGCAAATATATATAGATATATATATTTAGGCTCATCCTCTATTTCCCTTGGTCCATCCTTGGAGGGATATCCTTCAAAGACTTGCCTCCTTCACATCCTAACTACATAAGAACAAAGAATGTCAGAATGACAAATTCAATTGGTAACTCTTAAAATGTGTACATTAAAGTGTTGTTGTAAATTGAACACGTCATGCTCATAATATGCTCACATTTACACATTTAATTTTTTCACCAAATGTTATACATTGACTTACAAGCACAACGCACCAAAATAGTTTTATGTATGACAACTATAATTCTTCATCAAAGATGCAAAGCTGGGCATAACAAATACGAGTTCCCTCAAGTTGCTCATTCATGATTTCCCATGACTTAGAAAATGTTTCCATTTAGGTGAGATACCATTTTTGCATTTGGACCCTTCAAATCTTCTAACTCATGTAAAGATGGATGTTTAGAGTGAGGGTTTTTTTTTTTTTTTAATTTTTTTTTTTGCCTTGCGCTTGGACACTTATGACAGGTAGAGTATGGGTGTGCTCTATTGTTATCGGCCATTTATTTCTCAATTTTTGCTTATGCTAACATGCGCGCGCACATCTGTCTACACTAGGGGTGTCCATCGCGATGGGTTGAGTGAACCCGGACACAACTCATATTTATTCATGTCATATTACAGGTCATGTCAGGAAATGTTGCCGGTCGTTTGTCCCGTCCAATGACCTCATACTTTCGATCTTTCTGCATTCTATAAGATTAAATACATCATAATTTCAATGTAAATATTTGTCCACAATTTACTCTAGAGGCTAGACAACTAATAATGTGTAGGAATTGTGGGCTAGTCATATTTGCGTTTCACATGGTTCAGGCATCTTTCAATTAATTTCAACTCAAGAACTTTTAGTGGGCTTAGAGATATCAAAGGCCCATCTTTCAGTTGATTTCAGTTTTCAAGCACTTTTAATGGACTAAGGCCTAAAAGATACCAAAGGCCCATATTTTGGGAGGAAACTAGGAAAGTATTATGCAGAAAACTGTTGCTAAAATCCAAATAAATATTTTGTTTATGCTGATAATATAAGATTTTAAGCAAAATGTCTCATTATTAATTGCATGTTTTGGTCAATGATCCCAGCTCAGCTGGTACTTGGGCTGGTTGTCTCGTTTGGAGGCGCCGATTCGATCCCCGGCTTGAGCATGGGTGAGACATCTGGGTTTTTACCCACGGTACCCGTGTTCGATCCCCACTTGAGGTGGTTTACTCCCCTTTGTGGTGGCAATCAACTCGTCAAACCCTTGGTTGGGGTGAGGTACCTGTGGGGTTCTCTCTGGACGCCGATCACTCTCTGATGCCAGCGGAGGCACGGTTAAGACACTCACGTCTGGCCGGAGTGGGATAACGTGCCTCCCCGCAATAGGGGGTGCGAATGTGTCTCGCATCCGAAAAACTTGTAGACACACTTAGCCGTTCAAAAAAAAAAAAAAAATTTGCATGTTTTGATATGCGGATAATATAATATTTTAAGCCAAATTTGTAAGAAATCATATCATGGATATGTGTAAGCAAATTAAATCAATCGTCAGTCCAAGTTCGTTAATATTTTTAAAGAATAAATTAAAGTACCTACCTGGGGTTTACTTGTTTTGCTATTTTGATATCTATCTTATAGAAATTACATAATTGGTTCAAACTTTTACAAATTGTTTTACAATTAGTATTTGTAATTGTAAAATTTATTACATGGTTAGCACCTCTGATGTACCTATGGTGAAATGATTTTGTAAAAGTTGGTACAAATTGTGTAATTTTTAATAAATATGTATGAAAATTGCAAAGTAAGCAAACCACATGTATAACCATGTAATTAGTTATTATTATTTTTTTTTTACAAATAAAGAAGATTTTATTAAACCACCAAAGGCAAGCAAGGAGCTCACCAAATTCCGTTAATACGATTCTTAATTTGTAAGATTAAATATAACAAACCTGAATAACAATAATAAATTACTTTACAATACATACGTTATAATTATTTTTTCATCTATCTATCTATACTATATAATAAAAGAAACCAATAAAAGGACACTTGTCATTATTCTAGACCATCTACTATTACTTAATTGTAAATAATTATTATTTAATTAAATTATCATATTTAATATATATATATATATATATATATATATATATATATATATATATATATGAATATATATATATATATATATGACAAAAAACGATTTCCATCCAAGCTTTAAATTCAAATACGATACGCCTCTTTATGATTTTAAGATATATTCAAATTACTAATTCTATATTCTCATTACAATCTATCTTAAGTATATTATTATAGATTTTAATAATATTAATCCCACATATATATCTGTAAGATTCTTCATTCAAATTTTATTTAATTAATTGGGACTATTTTGCAAAATAAATAAATTAAATACTAAAATTTCCTTTTAAAAGAAAATCTATCACAAAACTTTGAAAAAAAAAACAGTTTATACTAAATAAAAATAAACTTGGTACTCAATGATTATTATATCTGTAACTAGGTTATAACCCCGTATATTACACAGAGTAGATAAATAAAATATCAAATAGTTAATAACGAAGATTTAACAATTATAAAACGATATTTTAAAACACTTTTATGATATCCGAACAAAATTTTGTTTTATGTATGATTAGATCAGGCATATAGCAATTAGCCAATAATGATAAACATATAGCTACAAAATAATATTTAAACTAATTAGACCATCTAATATTACTTAATTGTAGATAATTATTTGTTTCAAACATTTAAGAAATTACGGATAAAGTTTCATAAATTATCTTATTATTTATTTATATTAATTAATAGGTTAAAAATTATATCTTAATAATTGAAACAAATATCGAGCATTTTCGTAATGAGGGTGGAGGGAACAATTTTCTTAT
Organism: Helianthus tuberosus; assembly: GCA_030545235.1. Classification (NCBI taxonomy): domain Eukaryota; kingdom Viridiplantae; phylum Streptophyta; class Magnoliopsida; order Asterales; family Asteraceae; genus Helianthus; species Helianthus tuberosus. The sequence continues at coordinate 89,495,996 of CM060418.1, read as the reverse complement.
TTATATTAATTACTAGGTTAGAAATTATATCTTAATAATTGAAACAAATATCGAGCATTTTCATAACGAGAGTGGAGGGAACGATTTTCTTGCTTAACAAATAATTTATTTATTTAATATATTTAAAATACAAGAAAAAAAATAACTACATTTATCATACTAATAAATTTATCCAAAACAACCATTCTTTTAAGATGCAACTCAAGTCCACATATTTAAAATGTTAAAGTTATATAACTTAATAATTACCGATAATTTATACTTATCTAATTAATTTAATATCATTTTGTAGCTATAAGTTTATCTAATTGGCTAATTGCTCTATGCCTAATCTAAACATTTCAACAATATTTTTAGAACTAATAAATTAAAACCACTGTTATTTAAATAAAACTTAGGTTCACGTCGTGAGAAAGTCGATGATACAGTTTGTCTTCTAATCGATGGTTCAAATGCTTTCATATTTATAAACTTCACAAACATCACAAGTTTTGATCATACATAAAACATAATTTTGTTTGGATATCAGAAAAGTGTCTTAAAATATCGTTTTATAATTGTTAAATCTTCGTTATTAACTTTTTAATATTTTATTTACTTAACCCGTGTAATACACGGGGTTATAACCTAGTTACCTATAAACTAAAACCTTGCAACTCGCTAGTAAACCCAGTATGATAAATAGAAACTTAATAAGAAAAAAATAGTGCAACATGTGTAATATGTTCTCTTACTTTATTGTGTTGTTCAAATATGAAATGCAACGAACTTTAGTCGGAATGGCTTTTGTGAATAACATCATCGCATTGTCGATTAATCTAATTTGACAAGCATCAACTATGTCATCCGTCTACGGGTATCAGGCTAAGGTTTTTTTTTTTTTTTTTTTTTTGGTGAAATGTGTTTTGTTTTATCTCTTCAATATATCATTCTAAAAGTCTTCGTGCCTTGTTCCTCTGGATGGATTCTTTACGGCTCAACAAAGATAAGAAAGTTGTATTGAAAGCTATTTTTATGACTACCTGGAGGGTTCTTTGCGGTTCAGAAATGATATATTTTTTAGGAAGAATAACAAAAGTCAAATTGCTATTTTTTATTATACTAGATGCAAAACCCGTGTAAAAATACGGGTAGTTTTTAGAAATTTTATATACTATAATTTATTAAATACATAGTTTTAGAAGTTTTAATATATGCTACTATATAATATTATAGTAGGCTAGGAGTTGGCTAGAAAGTCTAAATTTCCTAAAAGGTGTAAAAAGTCACAAAACACCATAATGTCAACCATAAAACACACAAAAAACCCACAAATAACATAATGAAGATTACTAAAACATCATGTATGTGGGTTTTGTGTTGTGTTTTAGGTGTTAAGGCTCTGATTATGGAATAACAAATATTATTGTGTTTTATGTTGTTTAGCATTTTGTGTTTTATATTCATAGTTCTACTGTCACACCCTGGCTTTGCGGAAGCGTGGTTAATTTGGTGTGACTTCTTAATACCATAGCTTAACCATAACAAAGCTATATGAAATAAAATCATGCAAGATCATCCATAGATTTAAGTTTTAAAACTGAAGTAACATAACTTTGTCTTAGGGACTTACAACATCATAACATAAAATATTGTTTTAAAAGACATAAACATCAACATGAATAAAACGCAGTTCAAGAATTGTGACTCGTCCAGGAAAAAGTCACATTTCCTAAACTGGGATGATCTCGGAACCCATATGCAGCGGGAAAACATAACATACCGCGCCAGATCTTTAATTCCCTGAAATACATGTAAGTTGAAAAATCAACAATAATGTTGAGCGAGTTCATGTGTAAGTGAGTATATAAAACACTTGTAAGTATAAAAATTCCCTGGTATGTAGCAAATAAGGAAAAAAAGAGATCACCAATGGTTTGCAAGGCCATTGATATGTGTGAAGTGCAAGTAGGAAGACTCAAACCTAGCAGATTTCGCGTTGGGGCACAAAGTCACCCCTAGGTCCATTCTGTTTGGGCCTGGGGCTGGGCTCGCTACACCCAGATAGATCTACCGCTTACGTCCCTCGGTCCTACAATGAGGATTAATGGCCTCCAGTTTCTGCCTACCCACTCACATGATCTAAGTAGTAAACCTCCTTACGTTAACCATACCATGTATAAAGTACTTGTAATCAAAGTAACATGTATTTCACCCCCGCAGTTTAGAAAACTGAAAACAGTTAAGAGAAAAGGGGGACATGAACTCACAGTGGTGAGTCTCTACCAAGTATGCCTTCAAATCAAGTAGCTGAGTGACGACCTACACGTACTAACTCTATTAGACGGACGGCCGTGCCTTAGCTTTATGGTTTAAGTTTTTGGGAAATAGTTAGGCAACTATTTCGTGTTTATATTTTTGTATACTTGGTAGTCATTTTCCTTCCCAAGGATGGGGGATTTAATACATGTGTGTTCGTATAATTTCGGAATATATTATTAAGTCTCACTTAAAATATATTTTATTTCCAACTTCAAAATATAAATATTCTTCCCAAAAATATTATATTTTAATACATGTAATTTTCCCAAAATAATACTTAGTAATATTATTTTTACCCTAAAAATAATATTTACGTAATTCACAAAATAATCATAAACACTTATACAAGTGATGTTGTGAAAAATATATACTAAATATATATATGTATCACGTTTTATTTTGTGAAATCCCACCTCCGATATTTTGTAAATAAAGTCGTGGCGAAATTCATAGTTTGAAAACAAGTCGACAAGTATCTCTAACACTTATAGTGAAAATATTTCTAAGTGTTAGGTTTTTGGAAAAATTTCGCCAGAGTTTCCTCTGTAACTGGAGGTGGCCACGCTTTTAAGCGTATCATTTTCTTTTATAAATCAAACCAACAATCTTCTTATTCAATCAAAACAATGTTCAAATCACAAACTAGTCAAAATATGTATATAAATCGCATAAATTTTATGAACTTGTGATTTATCCAAACTATGAAGTAAATCCCATTACTTTTAGTGGATCTTTATATAAAACAATCCGATTTTGTAAAAACCTCATTTTTAAAGAAATTCCATCTTTACATCTTCTCGTCATCTTTTCCAAAAATAGTTATTTTGTCGAAACTTTGTGTTACACAAGTGTTTACACACTTGTGTGTTCTAAAAACCATTCGTGTTAGTGTAAGATCCGTCTTTAAAGTATGTTTTCTCTTGACACGTGGTCCTTTGAAAATACCGCTTGTAGATACGTAGATCTACTAGTTTTAAACACTATTTCACAAGCAAAATCGCTTTTACACAAGTTCATGTTTCGTGTGTGGTAGAGTTTCATCCTTTAACCCTTATTACTTTCAAAACAACCTTATGTCATGATCTATGATCATGACCAATCCGGGTTAAATGACGATCCGAGCTACCACAACATGGATCGGGTCCAAATACTCACACAAATCAAATACTACAAGTTTTACACAACATATGAGCTTTTAACCAACATTTTTAGTGTTTTAAGTAGACTTTTGTGTGTCATCTTGCATGTTCACGAGTTTTAACCGTTACAAATCATATTAACCACTTAAAAATAGTTCGAGAAGGTGATTTAAGCAACTTACTACTAGCTCGAGGCTAGGGAAGAATCTAAGCGCAAAATGAGTGGATAAAAGCAATGTAACGAGGTCCTTCGCCTTCCGATTGCACCAAGCCTCCTTATACGGGATCCTTAACACTTGTAGATGCTTGGAATTGCTTGATGGAAGTCGAAATGATGGATGGGTGTAGAGGGGTGTTCGGCCGAGAGTTGTAGAGAGGGAGAGAGTGTGTGTGAAGTTGAGTTGTGAGTTGTGAATGATCAAATGGGTTTAAGCTTATACTTATAGACAATCTCAACATGTTTAACCAATGGATATTGTGTCATTTAGATACTAAGCACACTTAATATAATAATCAACAAATAGGACAAGTGTGTCCCCTCTAGTTGGGGACGGTTAGAGAGGGGGGGGGGGGGGTTCTAGTCCATTTTCAACTAATTAGTTGAATATTAGTTAGGTTAAGTAAGTTAGTTAAGTGCTTAACCTGGTTAGTGGTGTGTCATGCGTTACAATGGGTGTTAGGGTATTCAGGGACCCTAACTGGCTCAGAAAAAGATAAATAATGAAAATAACAATATTTTCAGGTTCCGGGTAAAGTCCGGTTGTTCGGTTGGATAGTAATCCGTTAAAGCGTTAACAAAGCTTTAAAGTGTCGTTAATACCCTTTTTAGTGACACAACTCATTTCTAACACTTTGGAAAGTGTCTAGTAATATTTTTCTCATGTTTTGGCACTTTATTAGTTAGCTAAAAGCTGAATTATTATGTAAAGTGCTGAATTTTGTACTTAGAGTACGTTTTAGGCACATCCAGTCATTGTAACTTATTCCTAGAGACGCAGTTCTACAACCCTTGTATCCCTACACTCACCACTAGTGTAGTAAAATATTTCTGGCTCATACAGGCCTTAGAGGCAGTGTTTGCCTGATGCTGGCTTTATCAGCATGTTCAATAGGTTATCCGTTATAGTGCTACTGTGCTTTTTGTGCATCATGTTTGTCACTAAGGTTCAGCATGTAAATAATGTAGTGACAGTAAGTAAAGTATGATGCAAGTAAGTACATGTATCAGTATTCACGTAGCAGTTTATTCACAAGTTCAAGCAAGCACAGTAATTAAGCAGTAATTAATTATTAATTAGGTCGTACGGATACCTGGTTTAGTGAGGGTTGTCACATTCTCCCCCCGTTAGAAAAATTTCGTCCCGAAATTTTAAGTTCTGCTTGTAGATGCAGGGTTCTTAGGAAATAAGTGGGGGTATTTCTCTTTCATCCGGTCCTCACGCTCCCAGGTGTATTCAGGACCGTGTCTGGCATTCCAACGAACTTTGACGAGCTTGACACTGCTCCGGCGGGTCTTGTTTACTTTCCAATCTGTAACCTCAACTGGTTCTTCAACGAAATGGAGCGTGTCGTCAACATGAATCTCGTCGATGGGAATGGCAATAGTATCTTGAGTTGGACTTTTCTTCAGGTTGGATACATGAAATGTATCGTGAACACCATTCAGTTCAGCAGGTAAATCCAACTTGTATGCTACTAGTCCTATTCTTTCCAAAATTCTGAAAGGACCAATGTAGCGCGGATTTAACTTCCCACGCTTTCCGAAGCGTGCCACACCCTTCCAGGGTGAAACTTTCAATAAAACCATTTCTCCAACTTGGAATTCCAAGTGTTTCCGGTTTGGATCCGCATAGGCCTTCTGTCTGTGGCGAGCTGCTTCGATGCGTTTTAGAATCTGCGCAATCTTGTCTGTCGTCTCTTGGACGATTTCGGGCCCAGCAAGCTGCCTATCACCTGCGTCAGCCCAGCATAAGGGTGATCGGCACTTGCGTCCGTAAAGGGCTTCAAATGGCGCGACACCAATACTGGTGTGGTAGCTGTTGTTGTATGAAAATTCGACCAAAGGCAAATGCTTATCCCAGCTACCGCCCAAATCCATAACACACGCTCTCAGCATGTCTTCCAAAGTCTGTATCGTCCGCTCGCTTTGACCGTCAGTTTGCGGGTGAAACGCAGTGCTCAGATTCAATTGTGAGCCAAAAGCTTCCTGGAAGGATTGCCATATCCTTGACACAAACCTTCCGTCTCTATCAGAGATGATCGAGAGAGGCACTCCATGACGTGCGACGATCTCTCTCATATAAATTTCAGCCAATTTGCTCGTATTATCCTTCTCTCTGATAGGTAAGAAGTGTGCTGACTTCGTTAATCGATCCACTATTACCCAAATAGTGTCATGGCCTCTTGGCGTTCTTGGCAACTTCGTAATAAAATCCATTGAGATTTGTTCCCATTTCCACTTGGGAATCTCAGGTTGTTGCAGAAGTCCTGAAGGCTTCTGGTATTCCGCTTTAACCTTAGCGCATGTTAAACATTTGCTCACATAAACAGCAACATCGCCTTTCATCCTAGGCCACCAATAATAATCTTTGAGATCTTGGTACATCTTATCCGCTCCTGGGTGGATAGAGTACCGCGACTTGTGAGCTTCATCAAGAATAACCTTCCTTAAACCTCCAAACAAAGGAACCCAAATCCTTTTCTCAAAACATAACGTTCCTTCCTCGTTTGGTACCAGTAGCTTCTCCATCCCACGGAGATATTCTTCTTCAAGGTTTCCTTCCTTGAGAGCTTCTTTCTGCGCGGCACGAATGCGCAAGGAAAGATCGGTTCGGATAATCATTTCTAAAGCCCTAACCCTTATGGGCTTGATCCTTTCCTTTCGACTTAGGGCATCGGCGACCACATTCGCCTTCCCTGGATGATACTTTATCTCGCAGTCGTAATCGTTCAGCAACTCAACCCATCGTCTCTGCCTCATATTCAGCTCCTTCTGGTTGAATATGTGTTGTAGGCTCTTGTGATCTGTAAAAATTGTACACTTTGTACCATAAAGGTAGTGTCTCCAGATCTTTAATGCAAAAACCACTGCGCCAAGTTCCAAATCATGTGTGGTATAGTTCTTTTCGTGCACTTTCAGTTGACGTGATGCGTAAGCAATAACCTTTTGGCGTTGCATCAACACACAACCCAATCCTTGACGCGAGGCGTCACAGTATACCACGAAATCATCTGTACCTTCCGGTAGTGCTAAGATTGGCGCATTGCAGAGCTTAGCCTTCAATATCTGGAACACTTCTTCCTGTTTGATTCCCCAATCAAACTTCTTATCTTTCTGCGTGAGGAGCGTCAACGGTTGAGCGATTTTTGAAAAATCCTCAATGAACCTTCGATAGTAGCCAGCCAAACCCAAGAATTGTCGAATCTCGGTTGGCGTCTTAGGCGTTTCCCAATTCTTGATCGCTTCGATCTTTGTGGGATCAACATGGATTCCATTACCATTAACTACATGCCCAAGAAATTGTACTTCACGTAGCCAAAACTCGCACTTAGAGAACTTGGCATACAACTGTTCCTTCTTCAGCAATTCCAAAATAGCTCTTAAATGCTGTTCGTGCTCAGCCTTTGTTCTTGAATAAATCAAGATGTCGTCGATAAACACAATCACGAACTTGTCCAAGTACGGCTTGCAAACTCTATTCATCAAGTCCATAAAGACTGCAGGTGCGTTTGTCAAACCAAACGGCATAACAAGGAACTCGTAGTGTCCATAACGAGTTCTGAAGGCTGTCTTCGGGATACTCTCCTCTTGTATCCTTAACTGATGGTATCCAGATCGCAAGTCGATCTTTGAATAAAAGCTTGAGCCTTGCAGTTGATCAAACAGATCATCGATTCTTGGCAGAGGATACCTATTCTTGATCGTCAGCTTGTTCAGCTCCCGGTAGTCAATACACATCCGAAAGCTACCGTCCTTCTTCTTGACAAACAGGACTGGAGCTCCCAAAGGCGAGAAGCTTGGTCGGATAAATCCCTTGTCTAACAACTCTTGAAGTTGTGTCGACAATTCTTGCTTCTCAGACGGAGCAAGTCTATAAGGTGCCTTAGCCACAGGCGCGGCGCCTGGAACTAAATCTATGTGAAACTCTACTTGCCTCTGAGGCGGCAGTCCAGGCAAGTCCTCTGGGAAGACTTCTGGATATTCCCTCACGACAGGGATGTCTTCTATTCTCGGCTCAGCAGCCTTCTTATCCACAATGTGTGCCAGGAAGGCAACACATCCCTTCTGCAAACACTTTCGCGCTTTCAGGCAGCTGATAATTCTTAACGGCGTATCACGCTTCTCCCCGTGAACCACAATTGTTTCGCCATCTTCGGTGGGGATACGAACGACCTTTTCATGACAAACTATCTCAGCCTTGTTGCCTGATAACCAATCCATTCCTACCACCACGTCGAAGCTTCCCAACTGGACTGGTAGTAGATCCAGAGCAAACTCACGCTCTCCCAATTCGATCACACAACCTCTGATAACTTCATTGGCTTCTACTAACTTCCCATTGGCCAATTCGATTGAGTAGGGAATATCTAACTTACTAGCGGCTAAACCAAGCATATTCTTAAATTCTAACGATACGAAACTATAATCGGCACGAGTATCAAATAAAACAGATGCATAGCGCTGGTTTACAGGGAACGTACCAGTAACGACATTGGGGTCCTGGCGCCCTTCCCTCGCTTCGATTTGGAACACTCTTCCACGGGCTTGGTTTAACTCTGGGCAGTTCCTCTTAAAATGCCCAATATCACCGCAGTTAAAGCACCCAAGTCTTTGCCCGTTTCCACCTCCGTTTCCAGCTTGGTTGTTGTTTTGGTTCACATTACCAGCTTGATTCGCATTGTTCCCTCGATTCCCGTTTCCTCCATTGTTTCCTTGTGGGCGATTCCCATTACCACCACGATTATTTCTATTCCCAAATCCTCCTTGGCCTCCCCGGCCAGCACTAGCCCAACAGGAATCCTTCAAGTGACCAGTTTTTCCACAAGCTTCACATACTTTTGGCCCGCATCGGCCAGAATGGTGACGTTGGCAGGTGTTGCACTTGGGTTGGGTGCCCATATATCCTTTTCCTTTCTTCCCACTACCAGCTGTAATCTGAGCTGGCGCGTTTGGCTCTCCTTTCTTAACAATCACACTGGTGCCTTGTTTGAAGTTCGAGAACTTTCGTTTGTTACCTCCTGATGACTCGACGTGAGTCTCTTTCTTCTTAGGCTCAGCATCACCAAACTTGTTCAGGCGAATAGCCTCCTCTGTGAGAGCCACGCTCAAGTCGATTGCCTCAGTAATTGTCGCAGGCTTGGATGAGGTCACCATGCTTATGATTTGAGGAGCTAATCCCCAAATGAAACGTTCAATCCGCTTGAACTCCGGAGTGACCATGTAGGGTACCACATGCGATAAGTCATGGAACCTTTGAACGTATTCTGCGATCTTTGGACCTTCCATTTTCAAATGCCAGAACTCGGTTTCCAATCTTTGGATTTCCGCGCGAGAGCAGTACTTCCCGCGCATAAGTTCCTTCAGTTTGATCCAGGTTAGCGCGTAGGCAGCAGCTTCACCAAGTGTCTGTACTTGCAGATTCCACCAAGAGAGGGCTCCATCCAAGAATAGCCCTGAGATATAGGTGACTTGCTGGTCTGGTGCGCATTTGCTCATGCGAAGAACAGATTCAGTTTTCTCGGCCCAACGAACAAAGGCGACAGCACCTCCAGTGCCATCAAAGTTGACCGGTTTGCAGTCTAGAAACTGCTTGTAGGTGCACCCTGCACATACATTGTAACATGCGATCGGCATTAGCATCATTGCTAAAGATATCCAATTAGGTCATGGTATTTCTAAATGTCTTAGTATTACCATGAGGTGGATTATTGTTGCCATTGTTGTTTGAGCTGCTTCCGCTGGGTCCTCCTTGTGAAGCGGCGTATTGTGCGATGGCAGCAGCGATGACTTGTTGGAGTTCTGCGTCATTGGTGGGCATGCGTGTCTCACGTCTCGGCGGCATCTTCTAAAAGATGTGTTTACGTCGGTCAGGCCATAGTTATAATATATACGCTTTATGATAGTAATAGTACATAACATCTCATGTTATAATCATATCAGTCACACAACATCCCATGTCACAAACATCAATCACACAACATCCCATGTCATAAAATACAAATAACCAAATCAAGCATCAAGTATGGTGAGAATACTGCGATTGCCATATATTGAGACCACATGGTAAGCGTACAAGTACATCACAGTGTTATACAACATCAGTCGACTAAGGGCTACCTCACCCTAGTCCAAACACTATATCAAATCAGTGTCAATACATCAAATACATGTCAACAAAAGTCAGAATCAAAATGTAGTCTCCAAAAGTGCTGTGCAATCAAAAGCAATCGCCGTCTTCTCACCAGCATCTACCCATACGGTACTGAAGAGCTCTACACGGATGGCGGTGGAGGAGGGGGAAGTGAGTGTAAAACAAGCGACGCAACTGGAGCCAGTCCTCCTCCATGGCTCTCTGGGTACGCAAGAACGAAGCAACCTGCTGCTCAAGTGCCAAAAGACGTGCAGCATAGTCTGGTGGTAAAGGTCGAGAGGGCTGCAATGGAGAATGGGTCTGACCCTGGCACTGACACGGCGGCGGCTGGGCTCTCTCAAGCTCCTGAATGCGCTGCGTGTGTGCCTCGTGCTGGGCGACAAAAGACATCAAAACGTCCTCAATAGTATACCCCACGTGGAAAGAATGGTAGGGGTCAGTCGGCGGCATAGCAGAGGGTGATGTCCAAAGAAACGGCTCACTGGTGGGATCAAAAGGTGCCACATGAAATGGAGAAACAGGGGGAAAAGTAGCAGACGGTGGTATAGCAGGGATAGATACCGGTACATGTCCAAAAGGGTGAGCCGAAGAGCCTTCTCCAGGTCGAGCTGGAGGTGTGTACTGTGCAAATGAAAAAGAGAAATCAACGTGACGTGCATCCGTGGTATGAGGAGGAATAGGTGGAACCTCATCATCAGCAGGAATCCACCCACACTGGGCGTGCTCATCTCGTGGGTCAATCTGTGCCTCAAAAAGTGCTCGATCAAACTGAACAAGCATAGGGTCGAGGTGAGGTGCAACAAGAGGGTCAACTGGTGCATCAGCAATAAGTGGGGGATCAACATGATCAGCAGCAATGACATGATCGCCCTCCAACAATGGAGCATCAACAGGGTGATCATCGATAGGTGGGTCAGCAACGACAGGCTCAATAAACATGCCAGCATGAGCAGGGTCATGCTCAAGCACTGGGTCAGGAGCAGGGTCTAGTGGCTGCTCGGGATCAACGAAGGCCATCTCAAAATCAAACTCAGGGTCGATGGGATCAACTGGGTCAAATGGGTCGACTGGATCCTCCATAGGCTGATCCATGGGTATAAACTCTATATCCTCATCTGGGTCGAATCCTGGGGGAAAGACAGGATCGGAATCCTCCAAATCATCGTGGTCAAAAGCAAAACTAGGAATAGGGGCAACAGAGGATGCCTGGTCGGGATCTGATCCAGGAGAAAAGTGCTACGCACTCAGAGTGGTGAAGGTGCGGAGGCCACAGACTCGAAAGAGTCTGGGACCGGAGAGTGAGCAGGTGACTCCTCAGCGGGAGCATCTGCGATCATCAAAAGATCTCCAGCAGCAAGAAGGGCCTCGCCCTGAACCTCATCCTCTAAGGGCTCATCATCATACAGATCGACGTCGTCATCATCGTCGGCGTCGAGAAGCAAATCGTAAGCAGGATATGAAGCAAGTGGTATGGGAGTAGGGATCTCTACTAACGGTAGGTCCCCGGACAAAGGGCCATCAGCGAGCTCATCAGCACCATCAGGTAAAGCGAAGGGCTGAAAGTCATCCTCGTCCGTGCTAGTAACGTCGGATGTGTGGACCTCGTGCTCTGAAGACTCTAGGTCATCTGATACTATAGGTCTAGGTCCTGTGGTGTCTGAGTCACCTGTGCCAGAGGTGTCCATGGTGTCTGTAACATAAATACAAACATGCACAAACAGTCAATCATACAATCAATTAATCACATAAGTCACCAAGTAAGCATTCAAATAATTCTCCTAGTCCCACTAGCCTCCCAGCCTCTCAGACTGCTCTTCCTAGTCCCACTAGCCAATTCTCCTAGTCCCACTAGCCAATTCTCCTAGTCCCACTAGCCAACTACCTCGATCTCCCAGACCGAGCCACGGCCTCCAAGACCGAGCCTCAGCCTCCAAGACTGAGCCTATAAATAATAAATAAAATGTGCTCAACATTTGTTTGTAAAAAGTTTTGGATCTGGACTTAAATGGTATGCAGTAAAAATGTTTTCGTGAGAGCCCTAGTGATCATAGCCTAGACTCGAGAAAGAATCCTAGTTCGCTATAATCAGAGCTCTGATACCAAGCTGTCACACCCTGGCTTTGCGGAAGCGTGGTTAATTTGGTGTGACTTCTTAATACCAAAGCTTAACCATAACAAAGCTATATGAAATAAAATCATACAAGATCATCCATAGATTTAAGTTTTAAAACTGAAGTAACATAACTTTGTCTTAGGGACTTACAACATCATAACATAAAATATTGTTTTAAAAGACATAAACATCAACATGAATAAAACGCAGTTCAAGAATTGTGACTCGTCCAGGAAAAAGTCACATTTCCTAAACTGGGATGATCTCGGAACCCATATGCAGCGGGAAAACATAACATACCGCGCCAGATCTTTAATTCCCTGAAATACATGTAAGTTGAAAAATCAACAATAATGTTGAGCGAGTTCATGTGTAAGTGAGTATATAAAACACTTGTAAGTATAAAAATTCCCTGGTATGTAGCAAATAAGGAAAAAAAGAGATCACCAATGGTTTGCAAGGCCATTGATATGTGTGAAGTGCAAGTAGGAAGACTCAAACCTAGCAGATTTCGCGTTGGGGCACAAAGTCACCCCTAGGTCCGTTCTGTTTGGGCCTGGGGCTGGGCTCGCTACACCCAGATAGATCTACCGCTTACGTCCCTCGGTCCTACAATGAGGATTAATGGCCTCCAGTTTCTGCCTACCCACTCACATGATCTAAGTAGTAAACCTCCTTACGCTAACCATACCATGTATAAAGTACTTGTAATCAAAGTAACATGTATTTCACCCCCGCAGTTTAGAAAACTGAAAACAGTTAAGAGAAAAGGGGGACATGAACTCACAGTGGTGCGTCTCTACCAAGTATGCCTCCAAATCAAGTAGCTGAGTGACGACCTACACGTACTAACTCTATTAGACGGACGGCCGTGCCTTAGCTTTATGGTTTAAGTTTTTGGGAAATAGTTAGGCAACTATTTCGTGTTTATATTTTTGTATACTTGGTAGTCATTTTCCTTCCCAAGGATGGGGGATTTAATACATGTGTGTTCGTATAATTTCGGAATATATTATTAAGTCTCACTTAAAATATATTTTATTTCCAACTTCAAAATATAAATATTCTTCCCAAAAATATTATATTTTAATACATGTAATTTTCCCAAAATAATACTTAGTAATATTATTTTTACCCTAAAAATAATATTTACGTAATTCACAAAATAATCATAAACACTTATACAAGTGATGTTGTGAAAAATATATACTAAATATATATATGTATCACGTTTTATTTTGTGAAATCCCACCTCCGATATTTTGTAAATAAAGTCGTGGCGAAATTCATAGTTTGAAAACAAGTCGACAAGTATCTCTAACACTTATAGTGAAAATATTTCTAAGTGTTAGGTTTTTGGAAAAATTTCGCCAGAGTTTCCTCTGTAACTGGAGGTGGCCACGCTTTTAAGCGTATCATTTTCTTTTATAAATCAAACCAACAATCTTCTTATTCAATCAAAACAATGTTCAAATCACAAACTAGTCAAAATATGTATATAAATCGCATAAATTTTATGAACTTGTGATTTATCCAAACTATGAAGTAAATCCCATTACTTTTAGTGGATCTTTATATAAAACAATCCGATTTTGTAAAAACCTCATTTTTAAAGAAATTCCATCTTTACATCTTCTCGTCATCTTTTCCAAAAATAGTTATTTTGTCGAAACTTTGTGTTACACAAGTGTTTACACACTTGTGTGTTCTAAAAACCATTCGTGTTAGTGTAAGATCCGTCTTTAAAGTATGTTTTCTCTTGACACGTGGTCCTTTGAAAATACCGCTTGTAGATACGTAGATCTACTAGTTTTAAACACTATTTCACAAGCAAAATCGCTTTTACACAAGTTCATGTTTCGTGTGTGGTAGAGTTTCATCCTTTAACCCTTATTACTTTCAAAACAACCTTATGTCATGATCTATGATCATGACCAATCCGGGTTAAATGACGATCCGAGCTACCACAACATGGATCGGGTCCAAATACTCACACAAATCAAATACTACAAGTTTTACACAACATATGAGCTTTTAACCAACATTTTTAGTGTTTTAAGTAGACTTTTGTGTGTCATCTTGCATGTTTACGAGTTTTAACCGTTACAAATCATATTAACCACTTAAAAATAGTTCGAGAAGGTGATTTAAGCAACTTACTACTAGCTCGAGGCTAGGGAAGAATCTAAGCGCAAAATGAGTGGATAAAAGCAATGTAACGAGGTCCTTCGCCTTCCGATTGCACCAAGCCTCCTTATACTGGATCCTTAACACTTGTAGATGCTTGGAATTGCTTGATGGAAGTCGAAATGATGGATGGGTGTAGAGGGGTGTTCGGCCGAGAGTTGTAGAGAGGGAGAGAGTGTGTGTGAAGTTGAGTTGTGAGTTGTGAATGATCAAATGGGTTTAAGCTTATACTTATAGACAATCTCAACATGTTTAACCAATGGATATTGTGTCATTTAGATACTAAGCACACTTAATATAATAATCAACAAATAGGACAAGTGTGTCCCCTCTAGTTGGGGACGGTTAGAGGGGGGGGGGGGGTTCTAGTCCATTTTCAACTAATTAGTTGAATATTAGTTAGGTTAAGTAAGTTAGTTAAGTGCTTAACCTGGTTAGTGGTGTGTCATGCGTTACAATGGGTGTTAGGGTATTCAGGGACCCTAACTGGCTCAGAAAAAGATAAATAATGAAAATAACAATATTTTCAGGTTCCGGGTAAAGTCCGGTTGTTCGGTTGGATAGTAATCCGTTAAAGCGTTAACAAAGCTTTAAAGTGTCGTTAATACCCTTTTTAGTGACACAACTCATTTCTGACACTTTGGAAAGTGTCTAGTAATATTTTTCTCATGTTTTGGCACTTTATTAGTTAGCTAAAAGCTGAATTATTATGTAAAGTGCTGAATTTTGTACTTAGAGTACGTTTTAGGCACATCCAGTCATTGTAACTTATTCCTAGAGACGCAGTTCTACAACCCTTGTATCCCTACACTCACCACTAGTGTAGTAAAATATTTCTGGCTCATACAGGCCTTAGAGGCAGTGTTTGCCTGATGCTGGCTTTATCAGCATGTTCAATAGGTTATCCGTTATAGTGCTACTGTGCTTTTTGTGCATCATGTTTGTCACTAAGGTTCAGCATGTAAATAATGTAGTGACAGTAAGTAAAGTATGATGCAAGTAAGTACATGTATCAGTATTCACGTAGCAGTTTATTCACAAGTTCAAGCAAGCACAGTAATTAAGCAGTAATTAATTATTAATTAAGTCGTACGGATACCTGGTTTAGTGAGGGTTGTCACATCTACGATGGTGTGTTTGAAGTTTTTATAGGCTATTAAGGTTTGAATATGGTGTTTTAGTAATCTTCATTCTATTATTTGTGAGTTTTAGGTGTGTTTTATGGCTGAAATTATTGTGTTTTATGACTTTTTACACTTTCTAGGAAACTTGGACTTTCTACCCGAACCCCACTCTATTATAGTAATCCACATTTTATTAAATACGGGTATTTTAGAAATTTTACATACCACACAATTAACAATAAAATAGTCTATTTATCAAAAGTATATTTACAACATAAGGTAATGCATGTCGCAATACTTTGATTGCATACCTGATTATACATTACCTTATGTTTTTGTATCTAATTATGCAAAAACCTAACACCTGTAGACTGTAATCCACAACAAAATCAACCAAACAAACAATACAAAAGCAAGAGATCCCAGGACCAAAATCGTCCAACTTCTAAAAGCCATTATTAAAACCAATGAACTTTTAGAACCATTATAGAAATAAAAAAGATTTCTCAGGTTTTCATATCAAAAAAATATTTGGTGTATAGTGGTTTTAATATCATTTTGTAAAATCAAAAACACTTGATTTTTATTAAAGTATAATGGCTTAATAGAGGTTTTTTTTTTTTTAAATCATATGACCATATTAAAAATGACTCAAGTTTCCTCCAGATGGGTAAATAAGTAATTAAAGCATAAGTAATTTAGCTTTAACACTATCACTAAAAGGAAATACAATCTTGTTGGTCCCCTTTGGCGCCCCTGTTCGAATGGTGCAGAAATCTTCTCTCGTTGAGACGGGTGTTTGTAAAGTGTATAAATATATAAAGAGTAAAAAATATAGACAAAGAGAGCGATATATCTTCAATAATTAATTCTTATTAATTAAAGAAGAAGGGGTCGATCCGAGAATAAACTCGAATCTAAATGTCACCCCCTAGGCCAAACCAGGGGGTAAACTCTCATGAAAACTCAATCTATAAATATTACAATACAAAAGCACACATAATTCCTACGAAGGAATTATGTATATATAGAGAATTTTCATATCCTATCTCAAATGTGATTGGTTGATAGAAGTTGATATGTGTGCCCATCAGTGACTTATCTTCTTTTTAAATCAACTTGCTTCTTTTCTGATGACATCATCATTTGAGATATTTATACCTTCTGATGAAATGCTTTTCAAAAGAAAAGATTCCTTTTGTTCTTTCTGATGATTTCTTTTCCAAAGGAAAAGATTCTTTTTCTCTAAAAAAGGAAAAGATTCCTTTTTACCAGAATGTTTCTTTCTTTTCCATATGAATCTTTTCAAGCCTTTTTCATAGAAAATATTAATGTGTTAATAAGATTTATTATCTTATTAACACAATTCTTTGACCTTGTCTCTTGTATACTCCATAATGTCCCGCTGACATTTTGAAGTCTTGTAACCTTGTCGAGATCTTTCATCAAAGAATTAGAAGCTCCAATATTTAGTGCTTCTGGGACGGTTCGTCGGTCGCTTCGTGTTGACGGAATTATTTCTAAGTAACTTAAACTATTTTTAACAACAAATACAATAAAGTTTCCTAACAGTCACCCCCTATTTGTTGTAAAAAATACAAACAATGCACTTATACTTAGAAATAATAAATAAACTTTCTGAAGATGTATTTTTCTTTTCCTCCTGGCACGTTATCATGTAGGCAATTTTCCTTTTTGGTGATATTCGTTGACTGTATCTTCATTGGCATAAAAGTTTATTTGGCAAACGTCCGACTTTTTATGGATGATCATCTGATTATATTTCTTTTGTCGTTATAATTCTTCACCTCGATTTATATTTCCACCTAAATGTAAGCATTATATCTTGTATCCCCAACAACTAGGATATAAGTATCTTCTATCCAAAATAGGATAAGTGTTTAGGCTGTCGATTGATGAGGCTTCAAAAAATAACGAATCATGCAAGCTATAAAAAATGATCTTGAACCGTCTTTTTTTTTTCGGATCAGAAATTCTGATAAATCTGATGAAATTTCTGATAAAACCGAAAAAAAAAACGGTTTTTTTTTTTTTTGAACAGAATTTCTGATATTTTCTGATCAATCTGATCATATTTCTGATAAAATAAACAGAAAATCTGAGTATTTTTTTTTTTTTTTTGCAGATTTTTCTGATGGAATCTGATGGTTTCTGATGAAATTCTGATAAAAAATCTGAAAATCTGATTTTTTTTTTTTAAGACAAAAAAAATGATGACATCATCAGAACCTTCTGATGACATCATCAGAAATTCTGAGAAACTCAGCAGAAATCTGAGATTTTTTACCAGAAAATCTGACGAACGCATCAGAAATCATCAGAAAAACTGACGAATGTTTTAGAAAATCTGATATATTTTTTTTTTTTGCAGATTTTTCTGATTGAATCTGATGGTTTCTGATGAAAATCTGATAAAAAATCTGAAAATCTGATTTTTTTTTTAAGACAAAAAAAATGATGACATCATCAGAACCTTCTGATGACATCATCAGAAATTCTGAGAAACTCAGCAGAAATCTGAGATTTTTTACCAGAAAATCTGACGAATCTTTCAGAAAATCTGATATATTTTTTTTTTAAGATGAGAGGGAATAAGTAGAGAAAAGAGATATTAATTACACATATTTTTCTGGTGAAAGTCCAAGTACTTGTCCTTTTCTTCAAGGAATATTTTGTGAAAACTTTATAAAAGATAATAGTCTTGAGAATGTTTTCTAAAGTTATACACAGTTTTTTTCTTTTAAATCTCTTTTTATCATTCCTTTACTAACCAGAATTTGGAGTTATTTCATTAAATAAGATACGAACAAACTTTCTTTTATTAGAAACTTTCTTTTTAGATGTCAAAATTTTCTTTCTGATAAACTAAAGTTCATTTATCTTAGTTTAGCTCCTTTTTTTTTTTTTTGTTATAATATCCTTTTTCTACACCTCTTTTTATACAAAAAAAAAAAATACTAATAGAGATAATAATAATAATAATAATAATAATAATAATAATAATAATAATAAAAGCAATAGTAATGAAAGTAACAGAAAAAAAATAATAACAATACTACATACTTTATTATTTTTTTTTTTGGATCTGCAAAAAAAATTTCTTTTTACCTTTAACAGATCAAGAATATACGTCTCTCTTACAGGAGCAAGGGATCTTGGAAATAATTTATCCTCACGGCTCTGATACCACTTGTTGGTCCCCTTTGGCGCCCCTGTTCGAATGGTGCGGAAATCTTCTCTCGTTGAGACGGGTGTTTGTAAAGTGTATAAATATATAAAGAGTAAAAAATATAGACAAAGAGAGCGATATATCTTCAATAATTAATTCTTATTAATTAAAGAAGAAGGGGTCGATCCGAGAATAAACTCGAATCTAAATGTCACCCCCTGGGCCAAACCAGGGGGTAAACTCTCATGAAAACTCAATCTATAAATATTACAATACAAAAGCACACATAATTCCTACGAAGGAATTATGTATATATAGAGAATTTTCATATCCTATCTCAAATGTGATTGGTTGATAGAAGTTGATATGTGTGCCCATCAGTGACTTATCTTCTTTTTAAATCAACTTGCTTCTTTTCTGATGACATCATCATTTGAGATATTTATACTTTCTGATGAAATGCTTTTCAAAAGGAAAGATTCCTTTTGTTCTTTCTGATGATTTCTTTTCCAAAGGAAAAGATTCTTTTTCTCTAAAAAAATGAAAAGATTCCTTTTTAGCAGAATGTTTCTTTCTTTTCCATATGAATCTTTTCAAGCCTTTTTCATAGAAAATATTAATGTGTTAATAAGATTTATTATCTTATTAACACAATTCTTTGACCTTGTCTCTTGTATACTCCATAATGTCCCGCTGACATTTTGAAGTCTTGTAACCTTGTCGAGATCTTTCATCAAAGAATTAGAAGCTCCAATATTTAGTGCTTCTGGGACGGTTCGTCGGTCGCTTCGTGTTGACGGAATTATTTCTAAGTAACTTAAACTATTTTTAACAACAAATACAATAAAGTTTCCTAACAAATCTTGCTAAAGATTCCTAAATGGAAAGCTATGTATTGTTAATTTAAAATAGAGTTTTGATAACCAAAACCTTATGGGTTGTCTTTAAGAAGACATTCATGCTTAAATGGTGGAACTTTAACCACCAAAACCTTTAAGCGTAAAGTACAAACATATAAAGCATATCATAATTGTTAGGGTTGTCGTTATCAAACTCTAAAAGTTAATATAGTTGAGACTTAAAACTACCTTAAAGCAAAAAAAAAAATGCATTGTCCATCTGCGCTACACCAATCGGACAGTCCTACCATTTCTTTTTTGAATAACTTTAAATGCATCAAAATCAACCAAGCTTAATTGGTTATCAGATGGATGAATAAGAGGTGCCTGACAAAAAAAATGCAATGTCAGTGAAAGGAGAAAGAGAATAACTTTAATAAATAGATATGAAGAACCACTCGTAATAACACCCAAACAATAAAGTCACCATGGTTTAACATATGTGTACACAACATTACTTTCAAAATCTACATCCAATTAGACATCCATTATTTTACTTATTTAGCTACGTGCACAATGGGTTTCAGTTTACGAATATACTGATTAAACATAAAATAGTACAACACAAATCTAAAAATAATAGACGAAATTAATGAAATAGAAGCAAACCTCGAATGAAGACAAAGTTTCAACAACTTTCACTTCTTGCACGAAGACAACGCCGGTGACGAACACCACCGACACTGACGACCAACCCTACCAACGACAGGGATTCGCTCGTTGGGGTCGAAATCAGCTACTTGGAACCTCGCCGAAGAATTTGGTTAGGCAAAACATTAGTTCTAGCAGTCGTCACCGCCAATCACCCCTGTACCGGCACCCAAAGGTGCAGCTATTGACCACCGCGAACTACCATCACAATTGTCGCTATGTCACCAAAACAGCAAACCTGTTTTAACAAACAAAAACATAAGATACACAAATAATAAAAACATAAAAATCCAAACATACCAAGCATAATCTAGATTAAGAACATCAATTGAGCAGCCATTAATGAAGAAGAGCACCAGTAAACCTAACCAAAAAACCAAAACTTAAGATCAAAAAACAAAAATTACGAAAGAAATCAAATAAAAAATTCCAGCTCAAAGGAATACGGACCTGAAAAGAAACAAACATGTAATCGAATTTCGATGAACAAATGGCTTATAAGAAGGGATAATTACACATCACTATACACGCGGCACGCTCTAGACCTAAAGCAGTTGCAGTGCTGGCTCAAGGTGCCGCTGGTACGGCGGTGGAGAGGTGGAGCTGTGGATACGCACGTCTCTCTCTTTTCAAAATGGGAAAACAGAAGAAAAGTAGCATCTATTGGAGTTCTGATGGATAGAGGCCAAATAACCATTAATATTTTGTATCTTATGGTATAAGGTTATGCACGTTTGTCTCTTTTCAAACCCACCGTCCTTTTTCCCTTTCCTTCATAAAAAACTTATATGTATATGTGTAGTATAATGAGATATAAAAACATAAGGTAATGCATTTTCTTGCTCTTTCCACATATTCGTGTGCTTCATCATACTATAAAAATAAAATAAGTTAAAAATTATCCAAGCAAACAAAAAGAATCGAACAAATCCGTAATCCAAACAGTACCTTCCCCTACGAACTAACAAAACAACCCTGAAGAGCGTGCCATTGCTGCCACCATCACTAGTAGCAGCAGTATTTCCTAACACTCTGAGTTTAGTTTCATCACCATCGTCCAGTTTAGATTCGTATTCTGCCATCTGATCCCACTAACCCATGTTCCTGACACCATTAGCAGCCTGAGGCATAGAGAAGAAGAATAATAAGATTGATGCAAATGCAACAAAATATGGCTGATAGTCATATATGTTATCAATAGACCATTGGTGCCATTTCTAAGCGAGCAGCTGGCTCATCCTGTTGGATATTTATGTACCGTTCGATAAGTCAACGCTGCTGACCAGGTCTTAACTGAGAGACGGGTACATGGACCGGGTGAGACAAGAAAGCTCCTCTCGCCACTTGTCGTGCATGCATCCGTGCTATGCCATTTGTCGCATATGCACTCTTGCATCGTCACTTGTCGCACATGCAAGGACCTTGGCCAATAGTAACACATGCATCATGCATGTCCGCCACTTGGCAAACATGCATGAGTCTCCATCTACTATTTATTTGAGGCTTTGGGACTTGTTTTGGTGTGGTAGAAAGAACTAAAAACACTCTCAAAGGAATACCCACAACCAGCCGCTGGCCACCGCCATGCTGCCGCTCGCCACCGGCCACCGCCGCCGCTACACGGGTTCATACTCGTGTTTTGTTAGTTCGTATCACTAGCACTTGTTCGTTGAACCTCGGTGTCTCAACCGGTTAGTCATTAACCGAGGTATATCTTTCTCATCGGTAGCTAAATATATTTTCACTGTGCTCGTATTTGCATGTAACCGGATCCTGTCAGGTTTTGTTTTGTTGATCACTTGTTTATATTTCTGCTGCGTTTTATTAATTAACTCGCTTAATTAATTAACTATTATTTATTGAACCGGGTTTTTGATAAATAAAATTTTAACCGATCACCATGGAAACCCAACAGTGGTATCAGAGTCTTGGTTACAACATACGAGTCGGTACCGGTCCTTTTAACCGGAATTAAAGCACAAACTTTATTTATTTAAAGTTTTTGATCTAAGTATTTTTTTAAGGGCACTTTTATTTTGGTTAATATTTTATTTGTTTTGCTTGACCAAAACATTGTCCAGTTTATTTTATGATTGTTGTGAAATATGTAAATCCGGCCCGACCTTGTTTTATAGTTGTATATTTTATTCGGTTTTGTTATTATGGTTTTTGGCGACCTACCTGGTTCAAAGTTGTAATAGATAGGGTTCTTTTCTTTATTGTATTTTTATAAATATTGTAATAAACGAAGACCCGGAGATAATACCGAGGACGCTAAACAGGAGTCATGAAGTCAGTGGGAGTTGCTCGAGACGACTGGATGCACTCAAGTCCATCCTTGTGGTTGTTTGTGTGTTGTGACCCCGTTACCCGTTTGATCTTGCTATTAGGCTCTAACAAGATCGAACAATTTTTGGCCATATAGATTTACATATTTGTCTTGCTATTGTGGTTGCTTTTATCGTATAAGTTGTTATAACATAACAACCTAAATACCAACATGATTTTAAAAGGAGTTTTAAAATATTAAAACAATCACATTAAAACAAGTTCTAAATTGTTTTTACAACTTGTTAAATTTTTGTTATAAAACAAAGGTGGTTTTTGAAACGAACAATAACCAATTAAGTTTTGCAAATTAAACTAGTTTTAATTTTCCAAAACTATTAACCTAATAGATTTCTATTAACTTAAAATTGGTTATTCCAAGTCGCGACAAACTTAGTTTTATAGGTTATCCAAAACTAATTGTCCCGAGAGGTGAAAGGGTCCTTTTGGTTATGTCGCAAATTTAATATCTAAATTAAAACCGACTATAACGACCCTATTTGGTAAAAATTAAAATCAATGGTCTATGCCATCCTACTACTAGTAACACTTGGGGCATAATGTGAACCATCAGTGTTGGAGCCACAGCACGACACTTGGTGTCTAGCTTATCCTTCCAAGGTGCAAGGGCTTTTGTCGAGACATCCGACCCTTCCACATGTGACAATTTTAGGACGACTATTACTTTTCTTCTCGTTTTTACGTGCCCTAACTGTCTCGAGAACAAAAGTGGCATAAATTAGGCCAAACGTATCAATTCAAGGATAATAGGTTATCCTCGCAGCCTCATAAACCCCGGGAGTTGTGCTTTTCTCACAATTGACAATCGTTGTCAGTCCGCCTGAACCTCTTGCTAATGTTGCATGCCCCAGCTGCCTTTAGAAAGAACTTCTAACCGGATTCTCATTCCTTAACGTCTCTCCTCACGAAATAAGGAGATATACATCAAAAATACTAATTAAAATCACCTTGCTTATATAACAGTTGTCTAATGAAAAAAAAAACTCCTTCATTCTCAAGTCTATACTTGAAAAGGAAAAATTGAATAACAACAGTTCTCAAGATGGAGAAAAAGCTATATATCTTAGATGGCCCAGTCCTTACCGAACCTGAAAGTAACACTACTACTGCTCACAAGGCACTGGAAAAACATAACGAGGATGCCGTTGAGGTAGCCTGCCTTATGAAAGCCACCATGTCTCCTGAATTTTAGAAGAACATGGAAGATAAGGATGCTTATGACATGATCCAACAACTGAAAGGCATGTTCCAGAAACAAGCCCGACAGGAGCGATATGACACCATGGAACAACTCATAAGCTGTAAAATGCTGGAAGGATCATGTATCAGTACTCATGTGCTTAACATGAAAGGATACATTGACCAGATGAACAAACTTGGTTATTCCACAAAAACCAACCAAGTTCTAATGGTCAAGTCTGGTGGTGTTAAGAAGCCCAATAACAAGAAAAGGAATCATAAGAGCAAAGGCAAGAGAAAAGTTGTTGTTGCTGCCAGAAATGCCACCAACAACAAGCGTGTTGCAAAACCACACCCACCCTCCTGAGGAGCGTCAGTGCTTTGAATGCAACCAAATGAGGCACTGGAAGAGAAATTACTCGCAGTATCTAGCCAAGCTGAAGATGAACAAGGCCAATAACATTGGCAATTCTTCTGATATTATCATTTATGTTATTGAACTTTTCACTATTTCTAGCAACGCATGGGTATTTGATACCGGATGTGGTCTCCACATCGTTAGTGATTTGCAGGAGCCTGAAAAGTGGAAGAAACTGAAACAAGGCCACATGGAACTCAAAGTTGGTAATGGAAAGAGAGTTCCAGTTTTGGAAACTGGAACATTTTTGTTTTTCATGTTCCTCTAGCCTTGTAGTTACTTTAAATAACGGTTTGTATGCACCTGGTTTGACCAGAAACATTATTTCAGTTTCTTCACTGTTTTAACAAGGATTCAGGTACGTTTTAATGGTTTTTCTATTTTAGCCTACTTGAATGATGTCTTTTATTTTGAGGCTAAACCTTGAATGGTATTTATGAGATTGATGTTCAAACAAGTAATAACATATATCATCTTTCTAAGCGTAACAAAGCTGGTATGAATGAAACGCATTTATGGCGTTGCAGACTTGGCCACATAAGTAAGGCACGGATAAAATGGCTCTAGTCCGAGGGGATTCTTGAATCCATTGGACATGACTATTTTGATGATTGCGAATCTTGCTTAGCTGGCAAACTCATAAAGCACCCCTTTACCGATGATTGGTGAACGGGCCAATGGTCTTCTATGACTCATTCACACTGATGTACATCGCCCTTTCAGAACCATGACTAGAAACCATGACTAGAAAACCAGCTTGATAGAAAGATAAAAGTACTTTGATCAGCTCGAGGTGGTGAATACCTAAGCTTAGAATTTCTCGATCATCTAAAGGAAAGTGGAATAATTTCAGAACCCACTCCACCTGGCACACCCCAACTTAATGGCATGAGTAAAAGGAGAAATCAAACTCTACTTAATATGGTTCGATCAATGATGTGTAGAACTAACTTGCTGTAGGATCGATGAATCGACCAATACGAGTCAATCTGAGTCAGATCTGGTTACTAAAAAGGCAGAAACAGACTAGCAACCTTGAATCAGTGTTAGAATAGGAGTAGAAGAGTAGAAAATCACTTTAAACACGTTTTCCATTGATTATAAACGTTTTCGTACGGAGAGAATTCGTCAGCACTTCGTGGCAAAATTCTCTGGAATATTACAAATGAAAAACCCAAACAGCCTATTTATAGGCCAACCAGTTCGCACGGGATAAACTATCCACTTCGTACAAACTGGACATCTCCCAGGTCGCACACAGTTCGTGCGACCTGGCACTTAAATCTCAGTTCGTGCGAACTGGCCCATATACATATAAAACTTAACTTTTCAATCTAATACATACTACTAACACGACCTAGACTGATGATGTAGGCGATAGACATTGTGCACCAACAAACTCCCCCTTGGATATTGCCGCAGTCTTCAGTCAGCCTGTCTTCAAAACTTCTCTTCACAAAGACTTGAACTTCTCCTCATGATGCTTTGGCTTCTTCAATAACGTCTTTCTGAGATTTTCCTTCTCTATTGCAGCTCTCTTCTCTTCCTCAGCAAGTCTTTGCACACACGTAAATCTAGCAATTCTATCTATCTCTTCACGTTCTTTTCTCTCCTTCTCATCTTTCAGAACCTCTTCCTTTTCAGTCTTTCTCCACTTTGATAACCACCTATTTTCAGAATTTATTCCTTTCTGAAAACATATCGTTGCAACTTTCTGAAATTGCAAAGCTTGATCTTTATCTTCAGCTTTATACCCAATCTTGTTCACAAACAAGCACTCGATATCCTTCGCAGAACAATTCACAATCCACATTGGATCGTACAGATGAATGTATCTGGTTTCATTCCCAACCTTGTAAACAATCACAGATCCAGTCGTCAAACAACTGTACACCCAGCAAACAAACCCTTCGTGAAAGTTCTGTTCCATCTTCGGCAATGGAATATTCTTTATAACTCTGGGTTTCTTGATCTGTAAAATTGTTTCTTCAATGCCTGTAACTGGATCTATCCTTTTGACTTTCTTCGGATAATGTGGCTTCCAGTGTTTAAATTCTTTGAAAGCTTCAAACTTCATTAAGCCCCATGTAGGCATATCGTGAACCCTGACTGGATAAGATAATGTTCTGACCTTGGGCAATTCTTCAAGATCCCACCAAGGCAGAGACATTATATCCTGAATGTACGCGAAATACTGAACGCCAAATTCTCTTCTGATTGCATAAGCATTCACTTATAGCAGATAACCCCAACTTATTATATCTCCCAAAGAAACTTCTCTATCTCTCTTGTAATACTTCAGTGGTCTCTTGAATTTCCTTTCTGTATCTTGTCTAAACAACTTCTTTTTCTCTTCGCGACGTTCTTCTTTCGACATTTCTTGAAAACTTTTATTCTTAACACTTTCTGCAACCTTCCTTCGCAATTCATTTTCATTTGCTTGCTTGAAAAACTCAGCAAGTGTCGGAAAGCTAGAAGTATCAACGTTCACATTTTCAGACTGATCTTCATCACTCCAGTCTTCTACTTCTACTTTGTCATAGTTATCAGCTTCCTCAACGTACTTGTACTGATATTCAGGCTGCTGATTGATATCAAAATTGTTCAACTCTTCTTCAAAATTAAAGTTAAACTCATTATCTTCAATATGCGTCATCTTGATGATCTCAGCTCTTGTGTACGTATGCAATATTTCACCTTCTTCTACATCGTGTTCAAGACGTAGAATTAACCTTGTACTTTGATCAACAATCTCATCATCTTTCTCAGTATCACCATGCTCTCCCTTTCCACTTGCATTCTCAGGTTCTTCGTTAGCATCATCATGAAGATATTCATCAATCTTCTCTTCTTGAGACGCTTCAGTAACTTTAATTCCTGAAGTACCTTGATCATCATCATTATTACCATAATCATCATCATCATCACTATGTACAGAATAAACATCATCTGCATCATCTTTCAGAACATCATCTTCGTCTTCTTCATCTTCTTCATCATCTTCTTGTTCAATCAAACCAGATATTGAAGAAATTGGACAAGGCTCAGTCAGAACAATTTCCCTTTCAGTAACTTGAGCTTCACATTCAGCTAGAACACTTTTACCCTTGTTTTTCATTTCAGCTTCGATTTCAGCTTTTCATCTTGCTCGTACTTCCTCAACTTCTATCTCTTCAAACCTTTGTTCTATTGGCTTTCCGATCAAATTTTTAATCACTTTCTTTAACATATGTGCTTCATGATCTTTTCTAGCGTCATTGGCCTCTAATTCTTTGTTTTTCAACTTGAAATATTCATTCTGCTCATCTCTACGAGACTTTTCTTCTTCCAATACAGCTACTTGAACTTTCAGAATATCAATTTCGACTTGATCAGTTTCAATTTTCTTCAGCAATGAAGAATTTTCAGATTCAACAGTCTTTACACGTTCTTCCAACTTCTTTTTCTCACTTGACACTTCATTCACCTTTTGTTGCAGCTTTCTCACAAGATCATCATTAACAAAGCTAAAATCTCCAATCTCTTCAAGAGCTATATTCTCTGGAATATGTGGAAAATCTTTAAAGGTAGACGATCCAGGAGTTGTTTGAACTGGTGGTTGTGTGGTTTGTGGTGTTTGTTGAATGTGTGATGAAGTAATTGGTTGTTCATGAATAGGTGATTGATGTGATGGTGATTGTGGTGATGGTGGTTGGTGTGGTGGTGGTGATGGTGGTTGTTGTGGTGGTGGAGATGGTGGTTGTTGTGGTTCTGTTGGTGGATTCACTTTTATCTTGAATTTCAACCTTCGTGCTGCAGGAGTTGATACACATTTTCTTGAAGTAGATTTCTTTCTACCTCCTGAAGGTGGTGATGGTACAACTTAAACATTTTCTGGTGGTGGAACATACGTTTCATCATCGTCATCCACACTCCTCTTTCTCTTCTTTTGTTTCTCTCTATCTCTTGGATCAAGGTTTTCTTTAACCCAACGATCAACTTCAGGATCTGTATCACTTTCTGCATCAGAAGCAACCTTCTCTTCATCATCAACCACTTTCTTGCTAGCTGCTTTCTCAGCTTCTAAAGTGTCATCAAGATCTTTCATTAACTGTTCAGTTTCTGGAGATAACTGTTCTTGATTTTGTTCAACATCAGCTTCTGTCTCATCAACATCAGGTTCATCAACCAACATTGTTTCAACAACTTTCTTTTTTCGTTTCTTCTGCGGTTGAGAAGACGAACCTTCTTCAGTTTGAACTTTTGGAGTTCTCTTTCCACCTCTTTTCTTTTCTTTTCTTTTTCAACCTTTGTAAACCACTCATTCCGTGTTTCACTGAAATCTGCTAACTTTGTTAATTCATCAGCTGCACTTTTCTCTTTCATCTCTGCGTCATTTCTCCACTTCAAATGATTCACAGGATCTGGATCTTCATATTTGTCACTCTTGATGAATCCGAAAAACTTTGTCTTTGTCTTTGGTTCTGGCCAATTCTTGTGATACTTGGATAATCTGATCAACGTTTCGTTATCCATGTGATTCAATACCAAAAGATCATTCTGTTCATCTTTCACCAAATTCAGATACGCATGATCAAGCATCATTTGCACAAACCTCAGATACACCCAACTTTGACTTTTAGAAGTAATGTTATCTTTCATGTAGTGAAAAATGATTCTTGAAAAGTTGTACTTTTTGTTCAACACCAATGCTGTTACCATACACATCTGATAATCTTTCATGACATCATATCCACCTTTTCTGTGACTTAGAGCGTGAATCACTGAATGAATGAAAAATTTGTACGGCTTTGTGAAACATGCTTTCAAATAGTTTGTGTTATTTAATGGCCCATTATATCCCATTCTCAGCATACAGCCTTTGACCATTCTTTCTGGAAACCCTGTAGGTGAATTTTCATCATCCGAAAAATCTAACACCTCTCGGACAAGCTGTTCTGTGATGATTATTTCTTTATCTTCACCATTAATACTAACACTTGAAGTTATCTCATCATTCACGTCATCGTACACAACATTCTTCCAGAAATGAGCAATATGAGATTTGAAAACTCTATGCTGATTCGTCAAAGCCTTTTGGATTGGTAAACGCTTCATGAATTCCAAAATATCCTTGAATACAACCATCTTTGGTAACGTCTCATCATAAAAACAGCAAATGTTGTGTGACGGATCAAATTCCACGTTCGAAGCCTGAAACACACACAAAACAAACAAGTTAAACATTTTTTTTTACTAATTTCAAAACAAACACACTTCACACGAACTGGTTCAAGCGAAGTGAACAATTCATGCGGTCTGATGTTTCAAACGAAGTGGATTTCAAATGATCTGGTTCCTTTACACAGTTTGGCCATCTCGTACGAACTGAATGATTCAAACATTTTGGCCATCTCGTGCGAAGTGACCCATCACTTCGTTTGAATCAACATAAATGAACAGTGATTTGCAGGTTGATTAAAACATGTTTTATGATGAAATTGAAGACCTAGATCTGATCTACAACACATTCTGAGTACATTGGTGTGTTTTTTATTCATTTTAGACCATGAAATAACCCTAGATCTAAGTTCAAAGATCTGTTCATTGGAGTTCATGCAATTTCGTTAGATCTGGTTCAAATTACGCGTCAATCCATACCTTTCCCATGTTATAAGTTGATTAAACCAACTTATAAGATGATTCCGAACAACAAGTTCACAAGATTCCGGCTTGAAATCGAAGAAATTACTCAGATCTCACAAATCGCCTTGAAAGTGTGTCTGATACGAAGTGGGAGCAGAAATGATTTCATGCGGACTGGTCTACCCTTTATATAGAGGGAGCCAGTTCGCACGAGTTGAATTAAGGGGGTGTGGCCAGTTCGCATAAATTGGCTCTTTTGAAATGATCTTGCCAATGTTAAAACAATATGGCCACTTCGTACGAGATGGTCACCTCGTGTGAGACAACATATTTTCAATTTTTTAATTTTTAATTTTTTATTTTTAAACTATTTACCAACACACTCAGTTAACCAAGTCCAAATTAATGACCCTGGTCAACTGTTTAGCCTGCCAAGTCCAAGTTAATGACCTTGGTTGACCAAATTATGATCTCGCTGACATTTTGAAACAGATTTAAGTTCAAATTAATGAACTTTGATACATTTCGAGCAATTACCAACATTTTTCACAATCTTTTCTTAACCAACCCAAATGATCCAACATGTTTAGCACTGTAAGACTTTGATCATCAGATCCCCAACGTCTGTTGTCGAAAATAAGATGAAGTATCAAATCTTTTTTGGATTTTACAACATTTTGCTAAACAAACAGGAAATCTTTTTGGATTTTAAGAAACAAGAAATTGTACAAACATATTTACAGACATCTTTTTGTGAGTTTGCGTAAGAGGATCATATCAGTTTTTGAGACATATTACCAACACCGTTGATCTTGATTTAACTTTAAGTCTTAAACAAATTCACTTCTGATTGTCAGTATTGTTGTCCACTTAAACTTCTACACAAGTTTCAATTGATTCAAGATACGAATTATAGTGTTTTAAGGACTGAACTTATTCGCGTGTACCACCTCAGAATATACTCCCATATCCAGACTTCTATATTCAGTCTTACAGGTGAGTGCACACTAATGATATCTGTAATGGGTAAATGCGAGGCCATGAGAGCTCAGGCTATTGCTTCCGCAAAATCAGAGAGATGATGGCTCGACTTTAGGTGTGTCCCCCTTGGGGATCTTCTTTTCAACAGCACATGATTAGCATTTTTCAATGTTTCATCATTTTTTATGCTGAGGGTGAGCTTTAAGAATAAAGCAGTGCAGAGTATTATACGAGGACTAGGCTATTGCTCCCGCAAAATCAGAAGTCCTGGTATAATACCCTAGATATCATCACGTACAAAGACCTAGTATGTCAGAAATAGAGTCTTTCAAACAAGATTTCGGGGGTTACCCATATATCCGAGAGATGTTCCCCCCGAAATAAGCAGTTATTCGTTATGTTTATATCTCGAATTCAATCTACTAATTGTGTGAAGCCTACTGGCACATCATTAGTGAGACTCGTTTAAAAATATTTTGACTTTCCATTTCTTTAGCATGCTGTGATAGTCCACTGATGTACTATCATTTCCTCTTTTTCTCAACAAAACTCTTTTTGCCTTTTTCAATGTTTTTGTATTTTTGAAATTTTATCATGTTTTTGTATTTTCTATAAACTTTCTCCCCCTAAAATCAAAAATATATTTTTGTGTTTTTGGTTTTATCAAAAGTAGTAAAGAAACTGTACAGAAAAACATGACAACAAGACACAGATCACTTCTGATCGCCGTCCTCCTCGGCCACACACTCTACCACCCTCCCAGAAAACAAATTCTTTAACCCGTTTAATTTCAAAAGATAATTAAATCTTGTTTTATCAAAGGGTTTTGTGTAAAAATCAGCTCTCTGGTTATCGGTGTGTATATAATCAATTCGAATCAATTTTGTCTCGTAGCAATCACGAATAAAATGATGTCGAATCTCAATATATTTTGTTTTAGAGTGTTGCACCGGATTTTTAGTGATATTTATTGCTGCCTCATTGTCCAAAAAGATTGGTGTGTCTAAGAATTGCAAACCATAGTCCCTCATTTGCTGTTGGATCCAGAGGATCTGAGAGCAACAGCTGGAAGCCGAAACGTATTCAGCCTCACAAGTCGAGAGAGCGACTGTGGTTTGTTTCTTACACTGCCAGGTGACTAGTCGAGTTCCGAAGAACTGGCACCCAGCAGTTGTGGACTTTGCATTTAACTTACAGGACCCGAAGTCAGAGTCAGCATAACCAGTTAGAGAAAAGTCACCGAATCGAGGATACCACAAGCCGGTGCTTGGGCAACCTTTAAGATACCGTAAAATTCTCTTCACTATCTGCATGTGTGATGCTTTGGGACTCGACTGGTACCGGGCACAGAGGCAGGTTGGATACATTATATCCGGTCGTGACGCTGTCAGATACATAAGCGATCCTATGATTGATCGATACAGCGTTTCATCCACTTTTTCACCACTTTCATCCGGACAGATGCTATGATTTGTAGCCAGGGGGTTGCTGTGGGAGATGATTCGGACATATTGAATTTGTCCAACACATCATTCACATATTTGGTTTGGTGTATGAAGATTCTATCGGGTAGTTGCTCAACTTGAATCCCTAGGAAGAACTTCATCTCCCCCCATTGAACTCATTTTAAACTTCTTCTTCATGACCTTCTCAAATTCTTTACACAACTCATCATTTGTTGATCTGAAAATTATATCGTCCACGTATATCTGCACGATGAGTAGATGTCCTGCAACCTCTTTTGTGAACAGGGTACTATCGACAGTCCCTCTGGTAAACCCGTTGGTCAGCAGATGCTGGGAAAGCGTCTCGTACCAGGCTCTCGGGGCCTGGTGTAATCCGTATAACGCCTTGTCGAGAAGATACACCTTGTTCTTGTTTAGCATATCGGTAAAACCCGGTGGTTGTCTGACGTACACTTCTTCTTTGATCTTTCCGTAAAGGAATGCAGATTTGACATCCAGTTGGTAGACCTTGAATCCCTTCCATGACGCGAATGCCAAGAAGATCCTAATTGCCTCAAGTCGAGCAACGGGAGCATATACTTCAGTAGAGTCAATCCCTTCTTGCTGACTAAAACCTTGGACTACCAACCGTGCTTTGTTCCTTACAATAACCCCTCTATCATCTCTTTTACATTTGAAGACCCACTTGGTCTTGATCAACTTTTGATCTTCTGGGAGTTCAACTAACCTCCACACTCCAAGCTTTTCAAACTGTAGTAACTCCTCTTGCATAGCATTAACCCAACTCTCTTCGGTCAATGCTTCTTTATACGTTTTTGGCTCTACCTGTGAGATAAAACATTTCAGTGAGAAGTCTACTTGTAAAGGAGCAACAGATGAGTAAAAACATGTAAGCCCTTTGTTTATTTGATCGCGGGTTTTCACTCCGCTTTGAAGGTCACCAATAATTTGCTCTGAAGGATGGTAAGATAATGTTCTTGGCATGACTGTATCAGGTATGCTCACTTCCGATCGCAAATTTGTTATGTTCTGATCACCCGTGTGATTATCAGCATTTGAAGTCTCAATATTTGGTTCCTCATCATAAATCGGATCGGTTTCCGATTCCGAGTCATCGGAATGATCAAATATTGGAGTTGTTTCTTCTGGGGTTACGTGTGCAGTTCCACTAGGACCAACCTCATGATCATTAGAACCCACGGTGGGCGAGGAAACTACCAACGGTCTCGGTACTTGTTCTTGTGAAAGAGACTGCTGTTGTTGGTATAAGAATGCAAGTTCCTCTTCATTCGGCTCTGTCGGTAGATGGAATGACTCCCAGAGATTATCGTAATCAAATAACAACCTGTTTCCGGGAAGTTGATATGGAGAAGTAAACCTTTGACAGTCAACTTGTTGAACTTGTATGATCTTCCCCAAGCGAACAAATACTCTCTTCAACGGACTAGCATATCCTACAAAAAAACCTTCATTAGCTTTTGCACCAAATTTACCGTCTGGATCAATAAATGTGCATGGTGATCCAAATGGTTCTAAAAATTTCAGATTCGGTTTATAAAAATGTAGCAATTCAAAACAAGTTTTCTTGTGCTTCTTCACCGTAAGAACCCGATTGAGTGTGTAACATGCCGTGGCAACCGCTTCACTCCAAAAATATACTGGTAACTTCGAATCTGCTAACATGGTACGAGCTGTTTCGATCAACGTACGATTTTTCCATTCTGCGACACCGTTTTGTTGAGGAGTATACGGTGCGCTGAATTCATGAAGAATACCCTTATCGTTGCAGAATTCGAGCATACGGTTGTTCTTGAATTCCGTGCCATTGTCGCTTCTAATACGTCTGATCGGCAGTTTGTAGACATTTTCCATCTTTTTGAATAGCGTCATCAAGAAATCAAACGTTTCATCTTTTCTTTCTAGAAAATTCACCCAGGAAAATCTTGTAAAGTCATCAGTAACAACTAAACAGTATAGATCTCCACTTATGCTTTTCACATTTACCGGACCGAAAAGATCCATATGGAGTCTTTCGAGCGGTAATTTGATGGAGTTCAAGAGCTTTTTCGGGTGTGATTTTTTCGTCTGCTTCCCTTTCTTACATTCAACACAGTCATCATTTAGATGGAAGCTTTTCACATTAACACCTTCAACAAGATCATTATGACTAAAAAGTTCATTTTCCTCAAGTGAATATGCCCCATTTTACGATGCCACATGATGGATTCTTTTTCCGTCGCTTTCGTCTTACTCACAAAACATTGAGCCTTCTTATCTGTCGTTGTTGCAACGCTCATGTCTAGTATATAGAGATCGTTTTCATGAGGAGCGCGCATCAACACCATTTCTTCCGGTATCATAAACCCTGGTTTCAGAATAAGACATTCATCTTTTGTGAAATGAACAGTGAACAACTTGTCACAGATCTGCGAGATGCTTAATAGATTGTTTACTAATTTAGCAATGTAATTCACTTTCTTGAATGACACAACCCCATTAGTAAGAATTCCTTCACCAACTATTTTTCCACCTTGAGTTCCAGTAAACCCGACATAACCTCCATTGATTGATTTGACGTCGTATAGCAGTGCTAACATTCCTGTCATGTGCCTCGAGGCGCCGCTATCCATTATCCACTTAGAAATGATATACCTTGGAAGCCCCTGCACACATCAAAAGACATTTACTTAAACAACGATACCCAAGATTTTTCAACATTTGGTATACTACCAAAAACAATATCATGAGCTACTTTGTCAACTTTTGGAATGTTAAAAACAACATTTGGAACTTCAGGTTCTGGTTTTGATTTTAGAGTTCCTTCCTTGATAGGTGGGAATTCTTCAATCAATTTGTTTAACTCAAACTCAATTTTCTCATCAGTGGTTGCACAAATTTTCGGTTCAGATTTTAAAACCTCTTCCATTTTCTTCTCCTCAAAAGATTGTTTAGGTTTCTCCACCCATGATTGACTTTGGGAAGTCTTTGTTTTAGGATAAACCTTTGAAGTCTTTTGTGACTTTGAAGATTCACCAATCTCAAAAGTTGATTTCGATTTGTCCTCAGACTTCAAATATTCACCGCGTTTCAGAATACGCACGGGGGATACCATAGGTGATTTTTGCTTAACATCATTTGAACTTTTTGGTTTTGGTTTATGGAAAACTGGTTTTATTATCTTTTTGACACATTGTTTTGCCATGTGACCAATTTCATTGCAGCGATAACAGATTCTTTTGTCATATTCAACAAAAGTGGATCTGTTGGTCTCATCTCTTATCTTTTTGGCTGCAATAAAATCGTCAACTGCTTGCTTACTAAAGATATAATCCTTTTCGACTTCAGTATTGTTACCAGCCACAAACACATCACTCAATTTTTCTTTTGTCTTGACTTCTTTCTTAGCCATGTTCTTCTCAAAACCAACACCTTTCTTCTTGAAATTATTGGCATGTTTTTTGTTACCATTGTTACCCACCCTTTCGTTTTTCTTTTCCGGGTTGTTTGTCGGTTGTTTTTTAACAAAATATTTTTTCGGTTTTGAAAGAAACGAGTTGTTGTTAACTTCTGAGATGTCAATTTCCACAAGTTTGAAAAATTTTTCAACATTTTCCAGGTTCGCATTCTGAATCGGATACTCAAAATCAGTATATAGTTTGTCAGTTCCGGTCATTGTGTAAACCACAATGATCGAATCGTCATCCGAAACTTTATCTGATTTTGGTATGAACTTATCAAGAAAGTTTCCGTCATCTTCAGAATCTGAACTGGAATTCTCAAAATGAGTTTTAATCGTTTCGAAATCAGAGTTACCACTCTCTTCATCCAACACTTTGTCTACAACTGTTTTGACTAGTTGTGACTCGTTGTCGGTGTCAGACGGAGAAAATGTAACATCTATGTTCTCCGGTAATTCATTCTCCTATGTTCTTAGTTTGAGATTCAATGCCTCTTCCACCCCGTCTGGATACTTCTGAGAATAATGATTCCACATTGGGGGTGGAACATTTTTGAAATCAGCTTGTTGAGGGACAATCTGATCAATCACATATGATGATGAAAGATAACTGATCAACTTTTTGTCGACTCTTTCTGTCTCAATTCTCATCAGTTCAAGTTCCTTCTTTAGAGATTCGATTGTGTCCAGATGCATGTTTATCGATATTTGCTTATCCATGACCGTAGCTTTGAGAAAATTAACAATTTTATCATTTTCTTTATTCTCAGTGTGAATTGCTTTAATTGATCGTGATAGAGTGTCATAAGCTTCTTTAACATCATTAAAATCAAATTTTTAATTTGTCATGAAACTTTTTCAACTCTTGAAACTGTTTGTCTTTTTCAAGACAATCCATGCATGGTTTTAAACAGTTTTTGCATGGCGTTTCAGGAATTGGATCAACTTTTTCAAAAACCTTTTCTTGTTTGTCATTTTTACTTTCTGGTTTACCAAATCCTCCAGACTCGGACTCAGATTTCTCTCCGGATTCGGACTTCACATTTTCTGATTTGCCATCGGACTCAGACTTCTTATTTGACTCCTTTTCATCGGACTCGGGCTTCACATTTTCAACTGACACTAACTCTTGAGTTGCATCTTTGGTCTCATTGTTATCAGAAGGTGTTTTAGTTTGTTCTACCTCTTGCAGCTTGACCATAAGAGCTTTGTCTGCAATTTCTTTCAAAGTCTCTTCATTCATTTCCTTTGAGACATCAATGATATCTTGAACAGGAGTTTTTTCAACTTCGTACTGTGGGCAATAACCCGTAGTCGGTTCTCCAAAGAATCCTTCAAAAGAATCAAACACATTAGAAGGCATTATAGATTTAAATGTATTAGCAATAAACTCATGTTCAGACTGATAATAGTAAACCGCTGCTGCTGCCTCTTCTAGTTCAGCATAACTTTCTTCAGTCATCACTTCACTAACTTCTTCGATCATTTCCGGTTCCTCAGTAATTTCAGCCATCATTGCAAGACCCCCTCCTGGAATGTACTTATCCCAACTAAAGCCTTCTGGAATCTTTTCATCATCTTGATTCACCAAAAGAGCTTTTTCTGTTTTGGATGGACTGTTCTCGATTTGAGGTCTTGGATTGAATGGTGTTTGACTGTTTTTATGATAAATGGCCTGTCGGTAATAGTCATTGGCGAATGGATTCTGATGGTTATTAACTTCTCTATTCGGACATTCGCGCTTGAAGTGTCCCTTCTCTTTACACTTGAAGCAAGTTGCCTTTGATTTGTCAAATCCAAGCTTAGGATCAGGACCTGCGAGGCTACTTCTTCCAGTAATTTCCATGAATCTCTGAGCTCTTCTCATAATGCTCGCCATACCCCATTTGATGTCGATGAGCTCTAGTTACTCTGGATCAATTTGATTGTAATCTTCTTTGGTCATGTCTGGGTTACCAATTCGTCCGGCTACTAGACTCTCGTAAGACTCAAGTACAGAAGCAAGAAGAGCTATATGCTGCTTTGCAGCTGTCTCAGTAAAATCTTGACCGTTTTTTATGTTAACAGCGATATTGCACAATATCTCATGACTATAACTCTGATTGTTCGATCATGAAGAACTTTGAGAAGAAACTTGTTCTTGAGAATTCTGAACCTTAGGATTTGGTTCGTAATTTGGAAACGGTGAAAAGTTGTTGTTAGACGTGCTTTGAGGTGTTCCCGATGAAGAATCTGCACTGAATGCCTTTTGAATCTTTGGACTCGGAGTAGACGTGGCAGATGAGCTTCCTTTGTAGTAAAGCTGAACATCTTGATGTACGTTTGCAGATTTCATCTTCCGTATTTTAAGCTCTTGACCTTCAAGTCTCTCAATAAACGTACTCAAATTGAAACCCACGTATTCCAAGTTGTTCTTCAAAACCATTAAGAACGTACCCCACACTTCTTGTGGTAGTGCGTCAGCCAACTTATCAACCAACTCTTCGTCTGTTTTATCTATACCCAAACGCTTCATCTCCACTACCAAGTGACAGTACCTCTCAATCAATTCTTTCGTTGATTCTCCACTGATACAAGTAAAAATGTCGAATACTTTTTTCAGTAATGCCTTTTTGCTTTTGATCATTGCAGCACTTCCAAGAAATTTGACTTTAAGAGAGTTCCAAATAGATTGCGCGTCATTCTGATGCTGTAACAGGACCAAAATATATTCCTTAATTGCCTGTTGCAATATAATCACCATCTTCTTCTCGGCTTTAAAACTTTCTGCTTCAGCTGGAGTTAACGAGTTAAGTGTTTTCGGAATACCAACATCATTCATAGGAACTACATATTTCGTTTCAACTTTCAACCAACATTCGAGATGATTCGCCTGAACCCACGTGCGAAATCTATCCTGCCACCCCGAATAATCTTCAATGTTGAGCAGTTTCGGTGGTTTCTGCATGGTTCCGAGTTCATTCTCCAAATTCATATTCTGGGCTATACTTGCTGGAGATTGAACAGGCATACCTTCTCCGAAGAACGCATTGTAAAACTCTTGATTGTCCATTTTATACTTTGAAAAATGTTTCAAAAATTTTTTAAGTTTTGAAAAATCAGACTTTCAAGCGAACTAACTTTCACACTTTCTGGACTTCAAACGAACTGACTTTCAAACGAACTGATATGTTTCAAACGAACTGGAAATTTCAAACGAACTGGACTTCCAATCCGTGAGAGGTGACAACAAATTGTTAAAAGAAACTTCTGCTCGTGCGAACTGACGAGTTCACATGATCTAGACACACACTTCGTGCGAAGTGATGAGACCTGATCACCCAAGCCGTGCGGACTGATCCAATTCGTACGAACTGGACAAAAATTTTCAAACGGTTTGACAAGTTTTCAAACGACCTGGCACATTTCACACGAACTGAGCATCATTTTCACACGAACTGAACATTTTTGACATTTTTGATCAGTTTTAGTTCGATTTATGATCTTTAACTTTGTAGGATTGTTTAAAATGATGTTTTACACACAATATCCAAAATTCAGTCCATTTTGTCCGTGAATTCGTCCAAAAATCCAACAAAGAGTAGAAGTTTAGAGTTCTAAACCATTCAAAACACTGATATCAACAGATTTGACTCATCCTGAGCTCTGATACCACTTGTAGGATCGATAAATCGACCAATACGAGTTAATCTGAGTCAGACCTGGTTACTAAAAAGGCGAAAACAGACTAGCAACTTTGAATCAGTGTTAGAATAGGAGTAGAAGAGTAGAAAATCACTTTAAACACGTTTTCCATTGATTATAAACGTTTTCGTACGGAGAGAATTCATCAGCACTTCGTGGCAAAATTCTCTGGAATATTAAAAATGAAAATCCCAAACAGCCTATTTATAGGCCAACCAGTTCGCACGGGATAAACTATCCGCTTCGCACGAACTGGACATCTCCCAGTTCGTGCGACCTGACACTTAAATCTCAGTTCGTGCGAACTGGCCCATATACATATAAAACTTAACTTTTCAATCTAATACATACTACTGACACGACCTAGACTGATGACGTAGGCGATAGACATTGTGCACCAACACTTGCCTCACTCCTTTTAGGGTTAGGGTCATGCTCTTACGACCGTTGCCCGCATTATCAATTTGGCTCCGACTAGAAAGTTAAACAAACCCGCCATATGAGATATGGCATGGGCGTAAACCCGATTTGGAATACCTTAGAGTATGGGGATATGATGCATACATCACAAGTGATTCTGATGATAAGCTCGATCCTCGAGGCAAAAAGGTTGTTTTCATCGGATACTATAAAAGAAACGGATATTATTTCTAGCATCCTGATGCAAATGTGATTTCCATCAAACGGAAGGGGCACTTTCTCGAGGAAGAGCTTCTTAATCGAGGAACTAGAACTAATGTGGTTGATCTTGAAGAAATTTGAGAACCACAAACAACCGCTAATGTAGTCGGACCATCTGATCAACAAATAGTTGTTGCCAATGAATCAGACATAAACACAAGCATTTGCAGAAGTAGTAGAATTCACAAAGAATCTGATTGATATCTATGGTATCTAAAACGTCCCGAATTCTTATTAGTAGCTGAGTCTAGTGACGAACCTGCTAACCAGAAATTTGCAATCTTAGATCTGGAATCTGAGAAATGGCCAAAAGCCATGAACATCGAGATGCAATCTATGCATGACAATCAAGTATAGGACTTGGTTAAGCTACCCCGAATCTCAGGTAGTAGGAAGCAAATGGATTTTCAAGAGAAAAACCGATATGCATGGAAATGTGCACACCTATAAAGCACGGCTAGTTGCGAAGGGTTTCACTCAAACTCAAAGTATTAACGATGATGAGACCTTCTCGCCCGTTGCTATGATTAAATTAATCAGGATATTACTTGCCATAGTTGCATACTATGATTACGAAATATGGCAAATGGATGTCAAAACCGCTTTTCTTAATGGACATCTCTATAAAGATGTCTATATGGTTCGGCCTGAAGGTTTTGTCGATCATAAATATCCAACTGAGGTGTGCAAACTAAATAAGTCCATTTATGGACTCAAGCAAGCATCTCATAGCTGGAGTCTTCATTTTGACTAAAAGATCAAAGAGTTTGGTTTTGTCAAGAATGAAGATGAGGCTTGTGTTTACAGAAAGGCTAGTAGGAGCACCATATCATTCCTCATCCTGTATGTGGATGATATACTAATCATTGGAAATAACATCCCTATGCTTAACAAAGTTAAACACTATTTGGGATCTTACTTCGCAATGAGAGATCTTGGAGAAGCTGCTTACATTCTAGGAATGAAGATCTATATGGATAGATCTAAGCGGCTTCTAGGGCTAAGTCAAAGAACGTACATAGACAAAATGATGACACGCTTCAAGATGGAAGACTCCAAGAAAGGAGGTGTTCCTATGACTAAAGGAACCGTGTTGAACAAATCGTAATCTCCTTCAACGGACATTAAAATTAAGCAAATGGAAGTAGTTCCATATGTTTCAGCGATTAGTTCAATCATGTGTGCTATGTACTAGACTTAACGTCTCGTGTGCTTTAAGCATGGCCAGTCGTTTTCAGCATAGTCCTGGCATTACCCATTGGACTACAGTAAAGAACATTCTGAAGTACTTGAGAAGAACTAAATATATGTTCTTGGTGTTTGGAGGAGTGGAAAAAGTGCTCACTATAAGGTGTTACACTGATGCTAGCTTCTAAAATGACCGAGATGATTCTCGCTCACAATTAGGATTCGTATTCACTCTCAATAAAGGAGCTGTCAGTTGGAAAAATTCCAAACAGAGTGTAGTGGCGGATTCAGCCACCGAATCTGAATGTATAGCTACATCAGATGCTGCAAAAGAATCTGCTTGGATGAAGTAGTTCATCAACGACCTCGATGTGGTTTCAAGTATTTAGAAACCAATCGAGGTGTTATGCGACAACGCATGAACCATTGCTCAAACCAAGGAGCCTAGATCACATGGTTAAGCACATTCTAAGAAAGTTCCACTATATACGGGAAATATTGGAACGAGGAGACATTTTAATAAGCAAAATAGACACATATCAAAACCTTGCAGAGCCATTCACTAAGCCGATGACTCAGGACAAGCATGACCGACATGGGAATGCTATCGGTCTTAGATTGGCTAGTGAAGGGGTAAGGTCCCAAAAATCCCACAACAAGTGCTTGGAACCATACCACAACCTCATCTACAAGTTCTTTATTTGACCTTGCGCGGCCGCGCACTGGTTTTAAAGAAAGGCTTAAAAACAAATAGCAGATAACACTTACGCGCCAAAAGGAAATCATAAATCCTTGCGCCTGCTTCCATAAATAAAGGATGAAAATCCTAAAACACTTCCGCTTAATATCCAGACTTGAATATTATTGCCCAGACTTGGGATTTATTTAGCTGAATCCACACGATAAGGAGTCACACCAGATTGCAACAGTAATCTTCTAGAAGGAGATCAATCGTGCACCACTAAGACGGTTATAACCGCCTGGACACGTGTCGACTCCCCAGACGTTCCTTAAATCACAATGATAGCATGCAATTGGAGAGTAATCTCCACTTGATCACTTTATACGTGGCAAATCCCCAGCCTTCGATCGAAGCCACGATCCGTGTGCTCTTACGTTGGATCAAGGAGTTGGACGGAAGGAAATGCAACCGCTTACGGTGTTAGCATCTTCCGTCAACTTTTCACTAACGGGTTTTCCCGCCCAACGACTCCCGGCTATAAATATGAGAACTATTCAGGTATGAAAGTAAAGTTACACACACTTCTCAAATACATCTTCTTCTTCATAACCAATACTTATTCTCACACCGGAGTCGGGTCAAGGAGAGAAACCCTTTCTCCCCTTGGCGAGGCTAACGGTGCTTTTTTTTTTTTGCAGAATTATCGGAGAAGAAGATCAGTTGTCACCGAATCAAACGAGAGGAAACCCACCTTTTTATGCAGATTCAAACCCCCTAGATTCTCGATTCTCGATTCCGATCGATTAAGCTAGTGTTTCTTCAGCTAGCCATTTGTTTCGATTTAGTATTTGGGTGTACGAACATTCAAACAGTTGTACCTTTTGAATTCACCTTTGATTTACTGGTTAAACGCAAAGTTTGAATCTTACAGCTGTGTTTGATTTTGATACGTTTAATCCATGAATCTCGTATTCTAAATTATCCGTAGGCGGTCAGACTCGTGGGAATGACTCTAAATTAAGACTATTCTGACTTTGGACTCAAGGAGTAGGCTTCCAAATTCACAGGCCTCATTGTGAATGATGCTGGATGTAACTCACATCAAATCATCTTCATGGATCTTAGTCATAAGATGTTTTGATTTAGGCATACTCATTTAGTATCCTCTGACTTGAGATACATACTAGAACTTTCGTTTACTAAAGACTATTCTTTGATTAGTGTCAATCGTTGTCGCGTAACTACCAATCATAAAGGCATTGGTTGGGAGTAGCTCTGAAGTTCAGTGGGAGTTGTATGTAGTTAAGATGGGATTATGTACTCTTACATTATATGTAACAGTTAGACATCGGGGCACCCTCGTTGATTCAAACTGGTGAAGTGTAAGGCCTTACCCAAACTTACTGTGTGTTTGATTGGACCACTTTAATTCTTGAACGTGAACGATAATGATTGAATGTCATGTGAGATTGAATCTGATCCATGTCTCATTGTTCAATTGATATCTTTTACAAAAAGGATAGATGACAACGATTGCCATAAGTCTACTGTCTTAAAGTAGCAAGCAGTTGCTGAGGGGAAGATACCTTGGTTAGTGACTTTAAAGTGTCATGACCTGTTGGGGGCAACTATGTGTAGCTAGAGCACCTCTGGCTGTCTGCGTTGAGATCTTATCAGAGACTGTCTAAGTGGGAGCTGTTGGATTTATGTACGATTCGATAAGTCAACGCTGCTGACTGGGTCTTGACCCATAAGAGTTATACCGTGGGCAACGAACTAAAATCCAGTTAACTAATTTAACTGGTAGTTATGAATGATACGCGGGCATTAACTGAGAGACGGGTACATGGACCGGGTGAGACAAGAAAGCTCCTCTCGTCACTTGTCATGCATGCATCCGTGCTATGCCACTTGTCGCGCATGCACTCTTGCATCGCCACTTGTCGCACATGCAAGGACCTTGGCCAATAGTAACACATGCATCATGCATGTCCGCCACTTGGCAAACATGCATGAGTCT
Source organism: Helianthus tuberosus (assembly GCA_030545235.1). Classification (NCBI taxonomy): domain Eukaryota; kingdom Viridiplantae; phylum Streptophyta; class Magnoliopsida; order Asterales; family Asteraceae; genus Helianthus; species Helianthus tuberosus. Next base: position 89,452,291 of record CM060418.1, on the reverse strand, counting down.
CCATCTACTATTTATTTGAGGTTTTGGGACTTGTTTTGGTGTGGTAGAAAGAACTAAAAACACTCTCAAAGGAATACCCACAACCGGCCGCCGGCCACCGCCATGCCGCCGCTCGCCGCCAGCCACCACCACCGATTCCGCCATGCCGCCGCTCGCCGCCGGCCACCGCCACCGGTTTCGCCACTGCCGCCACTCGCCGTCGGCCACTGCCGCTGCTACACAGGTTCATACTCATGTTTCGTTAGTTTGTATCACTAGCACTTGTTCGTTGAACCTCGGTGTCTCAACTGGTTAGTCATTAACCGAGGTTTATCTTTCGCATCGGTAGCTAAATATATTTTCACTGTGCTCGTATTTGCATGTAACCGGATCCTGTCGGGTTTCGTTTTGTTGATCACTTGTTTATATTTCCGCTGCGTTTTATTAATTAACTCGCTTAATTAATTAACTATTATTTATTGAACCGGGTTTTTGATAAATAAAATTTTAACATATCAACATGGAAACCCAACACATGCGATATCCAATAATCCCTACACATGTTGTTAAGCTCTTCCCATCGAGCCAGTGTAGCAAGACTCCTCATCTGTCCTAATAACAAGTAAATGCATAACTTAATAAGAAAAACAATAAATATTACAAGCACATAGCAAATAAGTACTGAAAATTCAACACATCTCATAACTTAAACAATACCTAACGTAGCATCTAAAATGAGATGTTGACTTGATGCTTGAGTAAATTTTGCAGTGTATGGCTTAAGGGCATCATCCCACCGTTGCAATTTCTCATACCTTGTATTTGCAAGCAACATAACTATTTAGTTATGGTACTTATAAGGAACTATTGCAGAATTAAGAGACCATTATAGAAGAAATACGAAAGTGAAAGTGAAAGTGATTTCTGGATGACATCATCCTAGATAATATACCATGATTCTTTCAGTTGCACATCCAAACATTCTTGAGCCTAGGTAAATATTCCAACTGCAGCCTAAATTAATATTTATGTCAATACTACCGCACATTCATATGAAAGACCACATATATGGAACTGTAGAGAATATTATATCTATACACCTCATGCTAATGTAACTGATTGTTTATATGAATGAGTACTTCGACTACAGCAACAAGTTTTGCATCCATCTTCTTGGTAAGTGCACCTTCGAATTCCATCTGTTTGTAATGCAAAGCCTTTGCAAATGCTCGACACTGCATAAGATTTAGGCGTATAAACAAAACAATGCCGTGAAAATGAAATGTACGTGATTGCATCAAAAGTTTATATATACAAGTATACAACTGTGTAAGCCATCACACCTTTTTAGCAAGAGCACCAAGGAGGCGATATCAATAGGAAGGGGTTTCTCGTCATTAGAAAACACAATAATCAAACCAAAAATTTTGTATATGCCTAGGCTCCCTTGCCCGATCACCCTCTACAGACATTGTCAAAGCCAAAACTCTCGTAATACGATTTGAGAGTTCCATAATGTTGACGCAGAAACTTTAGAGTTCCATACAATTTGAGAATTCCATAGTACATATTCCTCATATTCACCCAACCAAAAAATAATAATATCAATCACTAAAACACTAAAAATTTTCATATTTATTCGTGTCATTAGGTGAAACTTTAAATATTACCAATATACCTTTCTGCTTCTCCAAACAGGTCAAACTCTAATAAGTGATAACCTTAATCCTTACATAATATATAGGTATAAATGTCATAAATACGAAACTAATTATTTCTCATATTATAATTATAATCAAGTTTTGATGCGGATATACATATACAATATTATCCCTAATTATAAAACATGTAACCCTAACCTCCTTCTGCTTATCAAAACTAACATATTCCTCAATCAACACCTTACACGAATCTAAAAACCTAACCGATCTCAAACATACCACGCCAACACCACTACCAAAACATATATTCACAAAAACCAATAGTTTCACCAAATACAAAATCACAAAATAGCTATCTATATCAACATTCAACAAACTGTACCTCATGCTCTCAAGAGCAACCTTCTGTAACCCTTGGTCTGCATCCTGAGTTCTCTCAACATAAAGCTCCAACTGTTGTTTCAACGCCAAATCCTCCTCCGACAGTCACATTTAAAAGCAATAATCAGAATCGTTAAACCTAAATACGAAAATAAAAGAAGTAATTAGTGATTAATTACGAGATCTGAAATCTTTCTTAACTTCTTTCTTCTTCGGATCTTTTGAAGGTGGTTTCAGAGTGGACTCGTCTTTGGGGTTTCCGCTGCCGCTGGCGGTATTGTTGTTGGTTGGTTCTGGATCCATTGTCTAGAACGTGAAAGGCTGAAAACCAACCATAGCCAGAATTTACCTCTTCAAACTATCTTAACAGTGACTCTATTTTAACAATGATATTGTATTTATGGTCCCCTATTTACCAAAACTCACCATAAGTTAAACGTCAGATTTATGGTGATACCCTAACCGCTGTCGTCAGAGACTAGAGGTTAGGTCACTACCACCATTTTTGGATGCCGTTAAATATAGCCAGAAGTTATCAGTCGCCTCTTCTTGTTAATCTACATTATCATGGGGATTGAGCCCTAGAGAGAATAGTGAGGGAGTGCAGAAAGATGAGAATGAAGTAAGAGAAGCTTTGAATTTTGAAAAGACATTAGGAGCACATCCTATTTTTTAGTTTTGAGATGTGTCATAAGATTGGGCGGGATAAGGTTTGAAAGATTTTTTATTTATGTATTATAAGTTGTTAAATTAAATAAATTAAGTGATAAAATTATGATGTAATAATAACCTAAGAAAGCTGAGTTGTCGTGCTTGAGAGATCAACACATAAGCTTTTCTTATGTCATTGAAACCTCTCCTTTAATAGAAGGGGAGATTGTTCAATATTCTTTTTTTGTGGGTCCCGAAGATGTATCATAGTATTAAGTTGAGTTTGGTATAGCGGTTAAACAATATTATGTAAAACCAAATGTAGTAGTCACATGGTCTAGCTAACCACGTGTGACCACAAGCAATATAGCGCCCCCATCTTGCATGGTTGGGATTTTTTGGGTTCAATTCGTGGTACAGACAACACGAGAAAAGTGTGGAAAACTAGAAAAGTAGCCGTTTGCTACTAGCCTTTGATGATGAATTTTAAGGTTTTTTTTTTAATTCAAAAACCTATAAATAACCAATAATCTTCATATTGAATCCATAACTCATGATTCTCATTCTAAAATCGTTATTCCTCACTATCTCAAAAAAAAAAATTATGGATTATTCTTCATCTTCCTCTAGTAGTTAATATAGCACATCTTCGGATTCTTATGAGATCTCGGAGGCTATTACAAGTACAGTTCAATTCATGGTAATGTTTGTGCAACATGTTAGTAAACCTCCGCGTCCGATTCTTAGAAGACAACAAATCGAACGGGACCGTGAGGCTGCGAACGAGATGTTAATGCGTGATTATTTTTGTGATCAACCCGTCTATGGTGCTCGCAAATTTAGTCATTGTTTTAAAATGAGTAAACGATCATGTTTACGTGTTACCAATGATTTGGAAGCGAAATATGATCACTTCAAACAAAGAACCGACGCAAGAGGAAACTGTCACACCACAACCGATGGCGGAATCATCGGGGCGCGGCACTTGCCGAACCAAATTGCTCAAGAGAATCCATAACAACTATTAAATGACAATATTAAAAAGGTTCATTGTCCTATGCCAATAAACAAATATTTCAACCAACAGTCATAACGGAGTTCATATCTCTTAAACAAAAAAAGTCTGACAACCTAGTTTTATTTGCGGGTTTCTAGACTTCCTAATCCATTGCAGCAAACAGACCATCAACCTCTCACATACGTTAAAATAAAAGTCAAATTCATAAAGTAAAGGTGAGTACACAGGTTTGCATAAATATAGTATGAAAAGCGTTTACGCATAACCAGCATGTAATACGTAGCGGGCGAAGCATGTAACTACCAACAATGATATAACCTAACCACATGACTGCGATGTAGAGTATGTGCGACACATGTTCACCGAAGTAAACACGTGAAGTAAAGTAATGTGATCCTTAGCAACCCCTGTCACAACAGGTGCTGAGTCCAAACTATAGTAATATCGTTGCTAAAGGCGGTCTGGCAATACATTGTGTAAGCATAGTAAAAAGCATTCAACAAATCACGTAAAGCATGCGGGAGCGGTTAGCGTTTATAAAGTGTTTGCGTCGTGTGTTGTGTTTTAGTAGAGAAAATATGTAACACCCAAAAGTGTGTTAAACGGAAATGGGTTTGAGTATACCCACAGAGCGTGTACTAATCAAGAAACACAATCCTCAGTAGATTGAAGGGAGCGCCGGATCAGCCTGCATACAGAAACAGAAGCGTAAATCCTCCAAAGTGCTGAAACGGTTGAAAATCGGAGTGTCAGTGGGATACAAAAGCTTCGTACGAAGGTAGGTCTTCACACACATGGGGCTTCCATTGTCCAAAATCGAGTGTCTTCGCATCAATCTTCAAAAAATCGGGTGTTTATCCCTCCAACCTGAAGCTATTGATTAAACTTAGAGTCGGAGAGATCTTTGATTACGTCAGGAGTGGGAATCAGGCTGTTAGGTGTAAAACCAGTGCTTTCGTACGAAGGCAGTGCCTTCGTACGAAACTGGCTTCGCAAAGAACAGTCCAGCTCACAAACGTGGCTATTTTTGGCATTCGGTGTTGTGTTTTCACCTGAATCGGATGTATTCCCTAGCCCTTTTCAAGCTGGTTTTGACTTTACCCCATTCCACTATTCAGTGAACGGAATACACGTCGTTTTAGGTCCGTTTTGGGGTAAAATCAAGTTAAGAAAGTTTAAAAAGGGTTTCCCACTTGGAACTAACACTTGGTGAGTAAGAGATCCTTAGATCTATAACTTGGAAGCCAAAGCTAAACCCAAATCACTCGTCCAAGTGTAAATCAGTGGTGAATGAAGAAGGTTTGATGAAAAAGATAAAGATTTGTCTTGAAAACAGAGAAGTTAATATGAAAAGATAGAGTTTTAGTGAAAAAGATGAAGTTTGGGTGAAAAATAGAAGAGTTTTGATGAAATCAAGGTGATTCTTGTGGAAATCGTTGTGTAATAGAATAAAACTGGTAAATCTTACTTGAAAATGGTCAGACAGCAATTTGGCAGAGGTTCGGTATGAAAATCAGCAAGTGAGAATGAATGAGGAAGGGCTGGGTATTTATAGAGGAAGTCTGATCGGACAAGGCACCTGGTTTGAACCTACTGCCTTTGTACGAAGGCAGTGCCTTCGTACGAGGCGGCGTGGCTTCATTCGAAGGGCCTATTTTGTGCATCAAAATCTTCATTTTCGCGTATCGAATGCTTGTTTAATGTGTTTTGTTGCGTTAGTTGGTACCAGTATCTTAAGCATTTTAGAGTACTATTGAGTTTCGGGTCGCATTGCATTGCATTTTAGAGGGATAAATCAATGTTTCCAGTTAGTGTTGAGTTTACGTTTTGATGACGTTTGCGAGTAAACAATACACATAATAAGCACACACAAGTAAAACATATAAAAACACACAGCACAACATTGCTACTACTAATGGCAGCATTTGCGTTTTAGCATGTTAGTCGTGGGAAGCGTATGGGAAGGCAAGAGTGGTTACCGAACAAACAAACACACTCGGAAAATAGAGTATCACAGTACCATATGATTCATGTTGCGTTAGCGTTAAGCGTTTGCGACTATAAAGCGTTTAAACGTGCAGCAGTGTGGTGTGATGAAAATGTACTTAGACTAACAAAACCCATTGTTTATATTGAATCTCAGTGTGCAAGGTCGTTATAAATCGAAGCAAAAGCAAATGGATAACAATCCGAAAAGTCGGGTTGTTACAACCTCCCCTACTTTAGGAAAGTTCGTCCCGAAATTAAGCAGTGGCTGTAACAAAGAGTTGTGGATATTTAGCTTTCATATCACTTTCTAGTTCCCAAGTGAACTCGACGCCGCGTTTGCCTTCCCAGCGAACCTTCACTATGGGAATGCGAGAGCGTCGAAGTTTCTTGGTCTCTCGATATATGATTTCTACTGGCTTTTCCACAAAGTGCAGGGTCTCGTTTACTTGTAAATCTTCAAGAGGTACATGAAGATTCTCTTCAGCTAAGCACTTCTTAAGGTTTGAGACGTGGAAAGTCAGATGTACGTTGCTGAGTTCTATCGGTAATTCGAGTCGGTAGGCCACTTTGCCAATTCTTTCTAGAATCTTAAAGGGACCCGTGTGGCGCTAGCTTTCCTTTCTTGCCGAATCGGATCACCCCCTTCCAAGGTGAAACCTTTAGGAGTACGTGATCTCCAACTTCAAACTCAAGAGGCTTGCGGCGTTTATCTTCGTAGCTCTTTTGATGACTCCAAGCTTTCAAGAGATTGTCTCTTATTTGGTGGATCTTGTTTGTCGTTTCTTGTATCAACTCACGACCGGTGATTTGTACGTCTTCGATCTCGTGCCATACAATAGGCGATCGACATTTTCTATCATATAATGTCTCAAAGGGTGCCATTTGAATACTAGCATGATAACTATTATTGTACGAGAATTATACTAAAGGTAAATGTGAATCCCAATTACCACAAAAATCTATAACACACGAACGAAGCATGTCTTCAAGGGTGCGAATCGCGTGCTCAGTCTGACCGTTGGTCTGGGGATGGAATGCGGTACTGAGATTAAGAGTAGTACAGAGAGCGGATTGAAAAGTCTCCCAGAGACGTGACGTAAATTGACCATCGCGGTCAGAGATGATGTCACGAGGCGTCCCGTATCGACAAATGACTTCGTCGGTATAGATTCGTGCTAATCGTTCAACCTTGAAATCTTCTCATATCGGAATGAAATGGGCGGATTTCGTAAGATGATCAACGATAACCCAAATTCTATCATGACCAGAAGGCATTTGAGGGAGTTTCATAATAAAATCCATGGCTATACTCTCCCCTTTCCACATGGGGATCTCGGGTTGTTTGAGTAATGTAACATTCCCAAAAATTTTATTTATAACTTAAAATAAAGTACATAAAAACTTATGTTATTAAACGGATAAATCATGGGTAAGTTGACCGAAAGAAATATAAGATATTTTGGCAAACGTAGGAACCGTTAATAATTATAGTAATAAAAATAAGTTATAATTAACCTTACCCCGTTTTTGATGAAACTTAGGCCAAAATGTAGATAAAAATATTCTCATTCTAATGGCATGTTCATCATTTTATAAAACGTAATATTTTAGAAGTTATAAGCGCCAAATAAGTGAAGCAGTTAAATTAATTATATATATTAAATAAAATAATAATATAATAATAATTCAAAAGCTAATATATCAAAATTTGAAATGCATGCATGAGAATTGAAATTGAAAAGTACATTACATGGAAGTAAAAAAATTGAAGGAATTTAATGAAGGTGTACGTGTCTCGATTTTGAAGGATCAGACCAATCTTGCGTGAACTTTAAGCTCACCAAATTTAGTATAAATAGAACATACTTTCAACCATTCTAATTGTTCAGCCTCTATCTCTTCTCTCGACCTCTTTCTGTCTCTACATATATTCTTTTCTTTCTTCTTTTCTTTTAATATATTCACCCCATAATAATAATAATAAAGCCCTGCCCCGTTTTAAGTGTTGTGACCCCTGATCGCTGAATCGATACCCTGTCCGATTGATTTAGGACCCACCAACGCATGTCAAGGCTCTGTCCGACTAAGTACGTTGGGGTTCTGTCTCGTGACGTAGGGATAAAAGTTGAATTGGATTACTATACTTAACACGAGTGCATTATATATTTTTAAATAGTTCAGGAATTATACCCAAAATATAACAACCTTCCTAAAACACATCTGACACCCCTACACATCCTAAAATATACCATGTATACAAAAACCGGTCCCGAATACCTTTAATTTTATAAAAATAAAATATAAACAAAATCCACAAGTCGCTCGCGGGCAGCGAACGAGATCACTAAGATCTCCGCGGGGCGCGACAGCTCAAACACCCGGTGTAACCTTAGGCTGACACGTGTCGATGACTCAACAACCCATTGCCGCCTCTAGGTCTCTGGCGGGCCGCGAAGCCTTCCCCTGTTTCCGTCGCGGGCCGCGAAAAAGTGTCAGTTAGGCACTATAAATAGGATCGATGAGCTTCAGTTGTTTTCGTTCAAATCTCACACATCTCTCTCAATTTCTGAATAGAAATTATTATACCGGGTGTTATACCCCCCTAAATAGCGAAGCTCTGCCTTGTTGTAAGTATTATAACCCCCGGTTACGTATTAGGTACGCCGCCCGATTGATCTAGTGCTCCGTAAAATGGCTGTTGAGGCTCTGCCCGACGTAGTCGTTGGAGTCCTGTCTCGGGGAGAGTATATCTAATGTAAATATGGGTTATTATACTAACGCATGTGCATTGTTTATTTAACTAGATTATAACCAGAAAGCCACAAAGGCAATACCTAAATTAGCAATGTGAGTAATCTCCTTTTTGTGAACCTTTTTGCAAACTGTTTTTACAAAACCTCATATGATTAACATTATATTAAACAGTGATTGAGTATTTGTATTCTACAATTATCGTCGGTATGTTGGGGTTTTTTATTCAAAATTTGTTACTACATTGTGAGTAGTAACATGACCACAAGTCGGGTTGACAGTACCGTGGGTGGTAATTAAAGTAGATGGAAACAAATGTAATTGCGCGACCGCCCTCAATGCTGTAAACTGATAAAACCTGTTTTGATTAAACTGGGATTCGCTCACCAGTATTTTTTAATGATAAAATGTTTTAAACACGTGTTTCAGGTAACTTAGTATGAAGCCAGTAAAAGCCAGTTGGAGAGCACTGGAGGCTTAGAAAAGTGGCCATAAAAGTTACCTAATTAAAAAGTAGAATTGTTTTCAATAATTAGGGTTATTCCCTATAAATGTATTATAAATGAAATTCGGGTTTTGTCCCACTTATATATTATAAAGGTATTAATAGCAAAATATTTGGGTTGTATCCCATTTAATTATTTTAAAGATATTGGTGTTTAACTCTGATAAAAATATTTCCTAACTATGGTCCTGATGAAAATTTCCGCTGCCAAATTAATAAACACCGATACCATCTGACTGGTTCGTGGCTCCCTCTCCCAAGGTAGGGTTGGGGGCTGTGACAAGTAAGCCAGAGGGTCGTTGGTGCTCGGCCTTAACTTTCGAGCAAGTTAGGCATTTTGAAACATACAAAACGATATCCTTCTTCATTCCTGGCCACCAATACCTAGAACGGAGGTCCTGGTACATCTTGTCGGCACAAGGGTGAATGGAGTATCGGGATTTGTGAGCTTCAGTCATCAATATCTTCCTAAGGTTATTGCGACTAGGAATCCAAATACAGTCAAGATAGTGAACGATTCCATTCGATTTGCTTACCAGCTGGTTTTCTGTACTACACTTCTTCATTTCCTCTTTCAAGGTATTCTCATTGAAGCATGCGTGTTGTGCGTCGCGAATGAGAACTTCGAGGTCGTTTTGGGCCTGGATATCATGAACACTATACACATAGTTTCGTCGACTAAGAGCATCAGCCACAACGTTTGCTTTGCCTGGGTGGTAGCGTATCTCACAATCGTAGTCGTTGAGAAGTTCAACCCAACTGCGTTGGCGCATGTTTAGTTCTTTCTGGTTCAAGATGTGTTGTAGGCTCTTGTGGTCGGTGAAGACCGTACACTTGGTACCATAAAGGTAGTGTCGCCAAATCTTCAACGCAAAAACAACTGCACCGAGTTCTAGATCATGAGTAGTGTAGTTCTTCTCGTGGACTTTGAGTTGTCGAGACGCGTACACGATAACCTTGTCTCGTTGCATAAGGACACAAACAAGGCCTAGGTTAGAAGCATCGCAATAAACAACGAAATCGTCATTTTCGTCGGGAAGTGTAAGAACAGGAGCGTTGTAGAGCATATACTTGAGGGCCTGAAAGGCTTCCTCCTGTTTGGGACCCCAAACAAAAGGTTTGTCCTTCTGAGTTAAAGTGGTAAGCGGTATGGCGATCTTGGAGGAATCAGTGATGAATCGACGGTAAGATCCCGACAATCTGAGAAAAGAACGGATTTCGGAAGGGTTCTTTGGCATAATCTAGCTCCTTACTTCTTCTATCTTCGTGGGGTCGACGTGAATTCCTTGATTGTTGACGATGTGACCGAGGAATTGAACCTCTTCAAGCCAAAATTCACACTTGAAGAACTTGGTGTAGAGGCGATTTCCTTGGAGAAGTTCGAGAACTAAACGCAGATGACGCACGTGTTCGGATCTCGACTTCGAATAGATAAGGATGTCATCGATAAACACAATGATGAAATGATCCAAGAAGGGTTTGCATACACGGTTCATTAAATCCATCAAGACCGCAGGTGCGTTTGTGAGACCAAAAGGCATGACCATGAATTCATAATGGCCTTAACGAGTACGAAAAGCAGTTTTCGGAATGTCTTGTTCTTGGATACACAACTGATTATAACCAGAATGTAGATCGATCTTTGAGAAACACGTAGCGCCTTGCAGTTGATCAAACAAATCGTCGATTCGGGGAGAGGGTAGCGGTTCTTGATAGTAAGCTTGTTGAGTTCCCTATAATAGATGCACATTCGGAACGATCCATCCTTCTTTTTCACGAAAAGGACAAGTGCGCCCCAAGGAGATGTGCTAGGGCGTATGAAACCTTTATCAAGTAACTCCTAGAGTTGGCTAGAGAGTTCACGCATTTCGGACGGTGCGAGTCGATAAGGGGTCTTAGCGACAGGGTTAGCACCAGGGATAAGGTCGATACGAAAGTCGATATCCCAAGTAGGGGGTAGACCGGGTAAATCATCAGGAAAGACATTAGGAAAATCACAAATCACAAGTACCTTTTCCATCGACTTCTTTTCCTCCTCTGCTACTACAACGTGGGCTAACAAAGCCAAGTATTCCTTGCGGAGACATTTGCTCGCTTGAATACATGACATAAGCTTCAATTCTTTCAAGGATACTTCACCATAAACACATAATTGATCACCGTTTGAGAGAGAGAAATGAATCATCTTTTCGAAACAAACGACTTTGGCACGATTTTCGCGTAGAAAATCCATGCCTACTATGACGTCAAAACTACCAAGTTGCATAGGGATGAGGTCGACCGAGAAGATGTGATTGTTGAGCTCGAGAGTACAATCACGTAGAATAGAACTAACGGTTACGGTTCTTCCGGTGGCAACTTCCACGTCAAGGGTCGTTGGGAGATTAGCGCGTTTACGTTTTAAAAGCTTTTCGAATTCAAACGACACAAAATAGTCATCGGCTCCAGTATCAAACAAGCAAGAAACATAAATACCGTTAACAAGGAACATACCATTGACAACATTGTTGTCAGTCTGAGCCTGGCTGACATTGATATAGAAGGTTCTTCTGCGGGCTGCTTGTTGTGGCTACTGTTGTTGCAGCTACTGTGGTGGATGCTGTTGTGGTTCTTGTTTCACAACCCGCTGAGGGCAGACATTAGCAAAATGATTCGGGTCACCACAAGTATAGTAAGCTCGTGCATGAACAACGGGTGCAGGAGCTGCTTGGTTGACCTGAGGAGCAGGAAGTTGAGCTGGCGGTGCAGGAAGAGCTTGAGCAGTTTGCTGGCGGGGGCCTGAGCGGCAGTGAGCGGTGAAGTGCCCATAGATGTTGCAATTAACACAGAAATGACAGTTCACCCCTGTTGGATGGTGATAGGTGCAAGTAGGGCACAGAGGGTGAGTACCAGTGTACGCACGATTGGCAGGCGGTGCGTTGGTGGTAGAGACTTGATGGTTCTGATTGTTGGGCGGTCCTGAGACTGCTGATGTGTGTAAAATGCAACATATAAATTATATCAAATAAGACATAAAACTAACCTTTTTTAGTACTAATGTTGGAAAAAGTGTGCTTTTGTCTTCCTTTTGTATTTTCAGGACTAAATGAGCGTAAATGAACAAAAGGAGAAATTATGCAGTAAAATCTAACATAATTACAAGAAAAGGAATAAACGTGGCAAGCCCGACCCCTCGACAGCATCTTCCCAAGCAAAGATAAGTGAACAAAAGGCTGACCACGGCCCCGTGCCCAGCAGACACGGGGGCCTGGTCAGGTGTCTGCAGAAAAGACAAAGCTATAGAAGCTTCTATTTCCCGACACGGGGGCGTGCCCAGCTCGACACGACCGTGGTCAATGCTAAGATTCACAGAATCCAAGCAAATCTTGATAGTACAGATACGCATCTGCACACGGGGCCGTGCCCAGCGGACACGGGGGCGTGTGCAGCTAATGCAGACAAATTGCAATTAATGAAGAAAGAGAAAGTCGGTGGACATGGGGCCGTGCCCGGGCTTCTGTGCAGGCTATAAATAGAGGTGCTTGGTTCACTTCAAAGGCATCCCTTGGCAAACCACCTCTCTCACACTTCACCCACGGGGTCGTGCTCAGCCAACACGCCCCGTGCCCAATGTTCTGCAGAAAATGCCTAGTTCAGGTAACTGGACACGGGGCCGTTGTGACAACCCGAGTTTCCAAGGTCTCTATTCGATTTAACTTAGTACTTAATTGCAAAGTGTGTTTTCGTATATACATGATGTGCATTATAAGTGTGTAGGTGATATATATATATTTCTTTGTATTAATGATATGATGTGTATAATTAATAAAACATGGATCCCTTAATCACCCTCCCAGTAAAAAACCCTCTCCCCATGCAAACCAAGGTTTAGATGAAATCAATGATTTCGTCGGCCAGTGTTTTTGCCAAAGCCCATTTAGGGCCCAATCCATTTAAGAGTTTTTATACTACGCGAACTGTGCAATTGTGAAAGAACGGACGGAATAGAAAAACCCTAGAGTACTCCTCCTGTGTGTGACGGCAACCTAGTACACTCGAAGCCTCGTTCGACGTTCGGTTCATTGTTTCTTCTGTTAAGGTTAGCGATCAACCGTAGATGATTGTTTGATTTAAAACAAGACTTACTATTTGTTTTGGGCTTCATGAATTGGCTGTTATTGTGCGATGTTTATGATCACATGATAGGAGGATGTCTTCGTGGGTAAATATTCAGATTTTCGTGACTGTGTTTGTTGTGGTTATTGTGTAAATTTTGGCTCTCATTGATATGTATTCATTGACTTATATTCTTCCTGGTTCACCATCCAGTAGTTGATATTCCTGTTGTTGTTTAAGACATATGATATTTGCTACTTATGTATGATTGGTAAATCGGTGGTATGGAGGATGCTTGATGATAACCTGTGATCTAGGGTGTATGTTATAGTTGCTGGTTTGACTTGAATGAAAACTGATTGTATAATGATGATGATGGTTTAGTGTATTGATATGGGTAAATGGTGGTGATGACGACTAGGGTTAGACGAAATCATAGGAGCCAACGAAAACACAATCAGACGAAAACACTAAGTGTTTTCGTCACATCTTAAGCCGACGAAAACCCTTGGGATTTCATCGCCCAAAGGGTTTTCGCCAGAAAGGGATTTCGCGATAGAAGTGTTTTCGCTGAACAAGTGATTTCGTCACATATGCTTTGTGTACAGTAACACTGTTAGTTTATTAAACTTGTTAGTATGTAACTCTGTTAGTTCTTAACTCCGTTAGTTTGTTAATCCAGTTAAATATGTTAACTCTGTTAAGTATGTTAATTACTATTAAGTATGATTCTGTCAAGCATGTTAACTCCGTTAAGTGTGTTACTTTTGTTAAGTCTGATAATGGATATCTAGATCAGAATAAACTGCAAAAGACCTTTATGTGAAACAGGAATTGTATGAATGTGATTAACTGTTGTGTGATGCATGATGTTAACTACCAAACACACCCTGTGGTATTGATTTCATGTGAAACTTTACGAACTTGAACTGATTGAGTATACGTGCATACTATAGGACTTGACTGATTTCTTGTTAGCACATAGTTTAGCATACCGAGCAAACCAAGGTGAGTTCACACTCTTTCCAAGGCATGGGATTCCCAAGGGTTGGGAATGGGTTAATGATTTAAACGGTAACTACAACCATCCTCCGTGGGTAGGATGCCAAGATTTCACACTGGACCAAACCTCTATCATGAAGTCCCTCATTTATATCGACTTAATCGCCGAGGCCTATGGCGAGTGGGTCATTAGTTAATAGCGCTATTAGGTTTAACAAACCTCACATCGTGCCAGTCGGACGGGCGTGTACTAATGGAATAAGGGCAAAGGGTCAATGCTGATAGACATTGACTTAGGGCACCACTTACATTTTCGTAGTAGTCGATACGCACGGTCTAGTAACACATGGGAAGCCCCCTCTAATCTTCGCAAACATGTCTGGGAGACCGCGATACGAATTAATACGATACATGGTTTACAAAACGAACATATGATTTACGAAACGAATGCTATAACTAAACAACCAACTGTGAACTCGCTCAACTTTGTTGTTGGCTCGTTGTTACATGCCTTGCAGGTCGTTAGGTACTTATGGAGCTTGCACAGGGAGGCGCGGTCATTGTGGGACATGGCAGTGTGTGCCATGCTAAAAAACATTACTTTATTTCGTACTTAATACATACATTGGGTTTTACAATTATGCTTCCGCTAAACACTTAACTACATTTTTTATTTGAAACACCTTTCATATTGTGTGGTTGAATTTTACTTATTGCTTGTTATGTTCAATATGATTGGTGGCTTGATCCTGGTCAGTCACGCCTCCAAGCGGTGATACTCCGCGTGTGGATTTTGGGGGTGTGACAGATTGGTATCAGAGCCATTGGTTATAGTGAACTTGGTTTTAATAAGGTAAAAGTTTTTATTAAAACCAGACTATAACCTGTACAGTGCTCAACGATCCACAACGACGCTTCGCTCCACGTGCAAGACTCGACTTTCTAGGTGATAAGATTTATGTTTACATTTGCCTACTTGCTAGATTACATAGAACTTTGCTCATGGTATGCTTAGATAAACGTAACAACTATTGTTTGAAAACACGTATGTGCTTACTCTCTTCTGTCATCGCACTTTCGCGAACCTTTCTCACTCATGTTCCTTTGATATGAAGATCATGAGCGGACGCGTTAACCTAACTCAAGCCCAGTTGGCGGCTTTGATCACTGAACAAGTTGCTGCAGCACTCGCAGCTACCCAAGCAGGAGGTATACCCTGCAGTCGCAACTCACTCTAGGATCTTTAGATCCTACTCTCAAAAACCAACTCTTGTGTTTAACTCTGTCTTATTCTTATACACGCAACAGGTCAGCACGCTCAGCCACCTGTGTGCACGTTCAAGACTTTTATGGACTGTCGTCCTAGTATTTTCAGTGGCACTGAAGGGGCCGTTGGACTCCTCCATTGGTTTAAAAAGCTCGAGTCTGTCTTCGAGATGTGTGAATGCCCTAAGGCTCGTAGGGTGAAGTACGCCACTGGTACTCTCGAAGGCACTGCGCTAACTTGGTGGAACACGCAAGTTCAGATGCTGGGGCTGGCGGCTGCTAATGCCACCCCATGGAATGATTTTAAGGAACTGATCAAACGTGAATACTGTAGTCGTGATGACATCCTCAAGCTGGAAGTGGATTTCTTTAACCTGAAGATGACGGGGTCAGAGATAGAAGCGTACACGAAACGATCCAACGAACTGGCAGTGTTGTGTCCAACTATGGTGGATCCTCCCATCAAGTGCATTGAGCTGTACCTCAAAGGCTTAGTACCAGAGATTCAAAGTCATGTGACTTCTGCCAACCTTGCTACCATCCAGGATGTTACTCGTCTTGCTCATCGTCTCACGGACTAGGCAGTGGAACAGAACAAGCTGCCTAAGCGTATCGGTGCTACTACTACTACTACTACTTCTGCGATTCCCAGTGACAATAAACGAAAGTGGGATGGAACCTCCAGCAAGGGTTCGACTTCAGTTCAGTCCCAGGCACAGCAGCGAAAGATTGATGACTATCAGAGCCCTGGTCAGCAATCTTCTGGTAGTCAAGGGCAGGGTGGATATCGAGGAAATCTCCCGAAGTGCAACAAATGCAACAGACACCACAATGGTCAGTGCAACAGGGCTCACGACCTGCGAATCAGAACCAACAACAACAACCACCAGCTCCACAGAACCAGCAGCGACAACGAGGTAACAGGGGATGCTTTCAGTGTGGTGCTGAAGGCCACTTCAAGCGGGACTGCCCCCAGTTAAATCAAAATCCGGACAACAACAACAACAATGATCAGGGCAATGGGAACAACAACGGGGGAAACAATGATGGAAACAATGGTGCCAGGGGTCGAGCGTTCGTGCCAGGTCAAGGTGACGCAAGGAATGATCCTAACGTAGTGATGGGTAAGTTCCTTCTCGACGACTTTTATGTTACTGTCTTATTTGATTCGGGTGCCGATACCAGTTATGTGTCTCTAAAAGTTAGTCAAATGCTCAAGCGCACACCAACACTTTTAAACACCAAGCATGTCGTAGAATTAGCAAATGGTAAAAGTCTAGAGGCCACACACATAGTTCAGGGTTGTAATCTTATCCTCGCTGGTCAGACTTTCTCTATCGATCTCATTCCTATAGTTCTAGGTAGTTTCGACATCGTCATTGGGATGGATTGGTTATCCCAATAGCAAGCAGAGATCCTATGCAAAGAGAAGATTGTTCGTATTCCCCGTTCTGGCAAAGAACCTCTCGAAATTCAAGGCGACAAGAGTGGTGCTGTAGTGGGCATCATCTCCTTCCTTAAGGCCCAGAAGTGTTTGCGAAAAGGTCACACCGCTATCTTAGCACTTGTTACTGACGCATCAATGAAAGAGAAGAAGATTGATGATATTCCAGTTGTACATGACTTTCCTCCAGTGTTTCCTGAAGATTTACCTAGGCTACCGCCTCATCGCCAGGTCGAATTCCAAATCGAGCTAGCTCCTGGAGCAGCACCCATAGCTCGAGCACCTTATCGCTTAGCTCCAACCGAACTGGAAGAACTGTCCAAGCAGTTGCAAGAACTCTTGGATAAGGGTTTCGTTCGTCCTAGCTCTTCGCCCTGGGGAGCTCCCGTGTTATTTGTGAAGAAGAAAGACGGTACCTTCCGTATGTGCATAGATTACCGCGAACTAAACAAGGTGACCGTAAAGAATCGCTATCCTCTTCCACGCATTGATGACTTGTTCGACCAGCTGCAAGGGTCGAGCTACTATTCAAAGATTGATCTGAGGTCAGGCTACCATCAACTGAGAGTTCGGGACGAGGACGTCTCCAAAACAGCATTCAGAACATGCTACGGCCATTACGAGTTTCTGGTCATGCCATTCGGGTTAACAAACGCGCCTGCAGTCTTCATGGATCTTATGAACAGAGTGTGCAAGCCTTACTTGGATAAATTTGTGATTGTATTCATCGACGACATTTTAATCTACTCTAAGAGTCGGGAGGAACACGAGCAGCATTTACGACTCATATTGGAACTCCTTCGAGCAGAACAGCTGTACGCCAAGTTTTCAAAATGAGACTTTTGGCTTCGTGAAGTCCAATTTCTAGGGTGGTAAACAAGGATGGGATTCATGTTGATCCATCTAAGGTAGACTTGATTAAGAACTGGCCTGCACCTCGCACACCAACGGAAATTCGCCAATTCTTGGGTTTGGCAGGTTACTACAGGAGGTTCATCAAAGACTTCTCCAAGATTGCACAACCCCTGACCTCATTAACTCAGAAAGGCGTTATTTATCGTTGGGGAAATGCACAGGAATCAGCATTTCAGCACTTAAAGGATAGACTTTGTAGCGCGCCTATTCTCTCATTGCATGAGGGCACAGACGATTTTGTGGTCTATTGCGACGCATCCATTCAGAAAACGTGCTAAAAAACATTACTTTATTTCGTACTTAATACTTACATTGGGTTTTACAATTATGCTTCCGCTAAACACTTAACTACGTTTTTGATTTGAAACACCTTTCATATTGTGTGGTTGAATTTTACTTATTGCTTGTTATGTTCAATATGATTGGTGGCTTGATCCTGGTCAGTCACGCCTCCAAGCGGTGATACTCCGCGTGTGGATTTTGGGGGTGTGACAGCCGTGTTCACTGAACACGCCCCCGTGCCCAGCCTTTTGTAAACCATGATACTGGCAATCTGAACACGGGGCCGTGCCCGGATCAACACGGGCCCGTGTCCAGATGCCCAGTAACATAAAATTTTGCTTTTAACACCTTTTACACATTCAATCAACCTAAAAACTTATTTTTGAGACACAATAAGGACAATGTGTAATTTAAGTGTGGGGGGGGGGGGGGATGCTAAAACCTTGAATTTTGCAAGTCCTAATAACAAGCCTTACACAAAATTCTATTAGAACCGCTAATCACCCCAAATTTTTTTCAAAAACTTTTCATTTTTTTACTTGTCTTGGTTTAATTTGGGAATAACAAGTTCTAAAAAGGTTATATTTTTACAAATTTACAACCGATAGCGTCGTGATAAAAAGAACCAACATAAGAAAATTATGAAATGACATGACAAATCTAGTTAAAATTTGATTATATATACTTGATCACATTAAAAACTCATTCCCACAAAAAGTGAGTTTTGAGCCTTTATTGAGCATACAAATACACATCTTTAAACTAAATGCTCATTTTTCGTTTCTTGTGTGAATAGCCGCTTAGTTTCTTACGACTCTAGAACTTGCCATGACGATACACTCCCGGTCCTTACCAACTTAAACCCAAGTAAGTAAATGATGGAGGCATTAGGACTAACCCTTTTTCTTTTCAACACCATTATTTTTCATTTTTTTTATCACCTACCCCAAAATCCCTCTAGTTAACCCCTTTGAGCCTAAACCTTTTCGTTTCTAAACTCACAAAACAAACACCCTTCACCCACCAAAACCTTTTTTATTTTTAACCCTTTATTTTAGTAAAAAGCTCGGTTTTCATGTGACATTCATTATCAAAAAAAAAAAAAAAAAAGAGAGAGAAGTATAGCAATAAACAAACAAGTTTGATGTGTGCTAAACAGACTATAAAAATTAACTAAATTAGACTCGCTAGACTAGACACTCTAAGTTTTAAATTTATAGACTAGGACTCTCTAAAACCTAAACCACACAACCGGCAAGTGTACCGGTCAATGTAGTATAGCCTAAGCAATTCCGAGTATCGAACCACGAGACTCTATGTATCACGCAAACTAGACTCTAATAGACACTGATAGACACGACTAAAGCTAGACTAAATACGAATGAAGACTAATGGCTTTTCTTATATGGAGAGTGAGACCACCTAGACAAGAATCCTGGATTACTTTTAAAGAATTACCGATTAAGTTAAATGCATGATTTATGGAACCGGGAGCTTAAAGTACTAAACCTATTAAGAACCATCTAAGCCCCTCGACCCTTCTCAAGGAGAAACCTGTGGAACTACCTAGGCTGTTAATCCTACCGGTTATTAGACGTCTTTCCAGTTGTCTAATTATTGTGTAAGTACCCTAATGTTGACCTACTCTTTTCCAATCATAGATCTAGGGTAGTTTGAATTAATTAACTTGACTTGATAGACTAATAAAACCGACAGGTCAACTAAGACACGACCTTTTCCAAGGACTATCTAAAGCAATTCGTCGGGTAAGACCTATCAATAGCCCCTCACTTTCCAGGTATTAGGACTGGCAGAACACTAAAACCTAGCAAATTACTAACAATTACTTCTAGGGGTTATTGCGCAATTTCTCCCTAAAGAGTTAAGATTTCTTACGTGATATAGACACTCACCAAAATCCTAAACCCTAATATGACTCTATGTTGTGATATAGACCGTCACTAAGAATCATACGAAGCAAATGACAATAATAAACCAAGTTAAAGTACGCATGTGCATCAAATCAATAAAACAAACTCTTTACTAAACACAATCAATCCATATTATTCATGCAAATAACGAAAAAGGTAAATACTTCATATCAATCCATTCATTAAGTCTAGGTGGCTTAAAAGTTTAGCCGAGCATGTTAATAAACGAAAACAAAGCAAGGTTGTTCAAACAAGAATTCATTGAATAAAAACAAGAAACCAGAAAATAAAAGAAATCTAAAGGTAGAACCCGTAAATTCCTTGATCTCTAAGTTTCCCACTTGTCTCCAATGATTCCTGCCTTCGACCCTTGCTAAAACCCACCTCTAAAATTCGTCCCTTTTGATCGCACACGTCTGCTGTTCGTAACTTGTTCTCCACCTTATTGCCGTATGCCCTTGATTTCTTGTACGCCAAAACAATAAATAATATCTCTAATAAATGGCAGCCCACTATTCACGTTTTCTAGGCCCAGGTCAATTATCACCTCCAAAGGTTTTTAGGTTTTTAATATATGATATTAACATAACATATATTAAATAATACTTCAAAACCCATGGCCATGTTTCTTAGAAAATTCGCTGGACATGATCAGGCCCAAAAAAAACAATTCTTTCTTTTCTTATTTTGTTGAACTCCATTTTTAACAATGTAGGCTTTTGTTTTAAAAATATAGAGGTAAGTGGGTCTGGCCTAATTAAGAAAAATAATGGCAATTTCACTTCGGTCTCTGGCATCTCACTCTGCCCAACTGTCTGGTTATTTCCATATTACTCTTTTTCGCTCCATTTGCACCAGGACCTGCCAAACAACAAGATAATATAGTATACTACTAAAAATAATAAATAAAAACTATACAAATATTATACAATTTACACGAGACAAATATGCGTATTTTACCCACATCAAAGTTCCTCAAAAGAAACTTTGTTTGAAAATGTTTCGTTTGAATAAAAGTCACAAAAACAAAAAGTTTTATGACGACCGACGCTTTTTACGCCTTTCACCCTTTTTACTAACCACTAACCCAAAACCACCTACCTTTAACCCAAGCCTAACCCTTCCCCAAGTCCTCTTGATATTTACAAAGGTGTATAGGTAAAAAGGAGGAGGATTGATTGCTTGGCAAGCATATGGTAGAAGTAAGTTCCATATCGGTCTCGAGTGTTTCACAAAAATACATCTTCGGCCGAGTGATCTCCCGTGAGGTATGTGAACTTGTATATAAATGGAATTTTAAAGAGGCATGTTATGCCCAAATAAGTAATTTCTCTTATGAAATGTTCTAAATAAATCATAACGAATAGGATTGTAAATAACATAAAAATAAAAGCCTAATAAAGATCTTGGATTCCCGACACTCAAGACAAGCCCAAAACTTCTCTTCTACCCATTCCATTTGGGAGTGTAAGCCACATTATAAAGAGTTTTGCTTGAGGACAAGCAAAGATTCAAGTGTGAGGGTATTTGATGTGTGTAAAATGCAACATATAAATTACATCAAATGAGGCATAAAACTAACCCCTTTTTAGTACTAATGTTGGAAAAAGTGTGCTTTTGTCTTCCTTTTGTATTTTCAGGACTAAATGAGTGTAAATGAACAAAAGGAGAAATTATCAGCAAAATATAACATAATTACAAGAAAAGGAATAAACGTGGCATGCCTGACCCCTCGACAACTTCTTCCCAAGCAAAGACAAGTGAACAGAAGGCTGACCACGGCCCCGTGCCCAGCGGACACGGAGGCGTGGTCAGGTGTCTGCAGAAAAGACAAAGCTATAGAAGCTTCTATTTCCCGAAACGGGGGCGTGCCCAGCTTGACACGGCCGTGGTCAACGCTAAGATTCACAGAATCCAAGCAAATCTTGATAGTACAGATACGCTTCTGCACACGGGGTCGTGCCCAGCGGACACAGGGGCGTGTGGAGCTAATGCAGACAAATTGCAATTAATGAAGAAAGAGAAAGTGGATGGACACGGGGTCGTGCCCGCTGGACACGGGGCCGTATCCGGGCTTCTGTGCAGACTATAAATAGAGGTGCTTGATTCACTTCAAAGGCATCCCTTGGCAAACCACATCTCTCACACTTCATCCACACTCCACCACCACTACAACCCACATCCATCACCATCATCCATCATAGAGTGTGTGTAGTAGTCTCAGGATCCAAGATTGATAGTAAGAGTTCTTGACAATCAAAGGCCATGTTTGCCAAAGTCTTTTACATCACTTGGTGAAGACAAGCATTTAGTGTAATACTTTTGATTTTTAATCTTTTTACACTTTTTATTTGGTTTTGTATTAATGACTTTAATAACTAGTTTCTTATGTTGAAGGTGAAACTTCCTTATCATTTGTCCGTGGTGTCTTGGCGTTATTTTACTGTCTATATAAAATAAAAGATTTACACCATTCATATCTCTACGGTCTATATAGAGATATGTTGGCTACCTGGTCGGGGGTTAAGGGAATGGTTTGGTAATGTTCTTGCCTTGTTCAATGTATAGATCTTGCAAGGACCTGGGTCAAGCTTACTAGGACCTCCTTCAATACCCACTGGTATTGGATGGCGGGGGTGCGAATGGATTGATCCCCTAATATGTAAACTACTATTAATACATTAACCCCGCTACTTGGGATTGTATCCCTGCTGACTCAAACCACTTAGCCAAGGGTAACGTCACCTTCAAAAGAGGGGCCTACCACATTACGCATTAATAACTTAATTAATTATCTTTCAAAATTCCGACCCTTTAGGATTGTATCCTTGCTGAATCAAACTACTGGGTTGAGGGGGTCACCTTCAAAAGAGGGGCCTACTACTATAACTAAGATAATCTCTTAAAAAGTGAAAAAGTGCGGAAATCATCAAAGGTTACACTAAAGGCGAGTCGGATCCAAGTGATTCATCTTGTCTATCTGTTTTTATTTTTATTTTTATTTTTCAGCATTTTTAGTTTTTATTTTTATGTTTAAAACCTTTTCTAAACTTTTGATTTGATTAGACGTTGAGGATAAACCGGTACTAAAAGCTCTTGTATCCTTGGACGACCTCGGTATCTTACCAACGCTATACTACGCTCACGATGGGTGCACTTGCCCATATGTGTGTTTAGTGTTAGTAAAATATCGTGTTTTATAAATTTAAAACTTGACTAAAGTGTTAAAAAGGGCTTAAAATATAACTAAAAATATATTCACACCGACACACATCAACTGTGTTAAGTGGTGCTGCGGCGGTAGTCACATAGTTCTTGTTGCTGTTGTTGTTCCTTCGGTTGCGTCCTTAGCGTGAGGACTTTGAACCTTAAGATGCTGCATTGTAGGTACTGGGAGTAGCAGTAGCTTAATTGAGACTCTTGGTCGAGGTTTTGAAAGCTCCAGCCAAGACTCGTTTGTCGTTGATCTCAGTTGCGAGTTGGTAGGTTCCCTCGATAGTAGTAGGTCTCGCTGCCTGAACAAAGTCAGCTACACAATCGGGAAGAGCGCGAATATACTTCTTGATAGTCTTCTCAGTTGTGTCCACCTGACTGGGACAGATAATGCTTAACTGTTTGAAACGAGCGGTGAGACCAGCGTTGTCACCTCCTTCTTGCTTGATGTGCCAGAATTCATTCTCTAGCTTCTGGACTTCGTGGGTAGGACATAATTCCTTCATCATGAGCTCCCTGAGCTCCCCCCATGAGAGACCATAAGCTGCATCGTTACCGTGCCTGTTGCGCTCAGCGGTCCACCAATCAAGTGCCCTTGACTGGAAGACTCCAGTAGCTTTCACAGTGCGGAGGTTCTCGGGACATCCGTTTTGATGAAAGGTAACTTCAATCGAGTCAAACCACTGAAACATTGCACTGGGTCCATCTTCCCCAGTAAAGTTTGCAGGACCACATGATTTGAATTGTTTGAAGTTGAAGATAGTTTTCGGCGCGTCAGCTTTTGAGTCAACAGAAGAGTTGCTACCAACAGCCTGTGTGACAACTCGAGTTTCAAAGGTCTTTCCTCCACACGTTACTTGTTTCATACTGTGTTTTGTGATTCATTGCATTAAAATCTGTGCACTATGATTCGTTTGTGTTTAATTTATGTTTGGTATATGGCTTATGATTGTATAAATTATGAACTTGTGAACTGTCTGAGTGTCTAAGTAAATAAACTAAATTCATGAATGATGAAACATGGATTGTGTCATTAACCACTCGACGAAACCTGAAGTCTCACCACCATCATATGCTCGACGAAACACGATGTTTCGTCACCACTGTGCACGACGAAACCTTAGGGTTTCGTGGGGAAACTGTTTCGCCGGTTGGGCTTTAGGCCCAAGTGAGGCCCGATCATGACTTGTTATATTTATGGTTTTCATTTAGCGAAACCCTAATCCTCTCCTTTTCCTACTCTTGAACCCGACGGCAACCCTCCCTCTCTCGAAGACCTTCTCGGCTCCATCTTTCATTCCGGTTAGTGTCTTGTTAATACCCGTGTAATTATCGGTCGATGCGTGCTGATGCTTGATCATTCGGTCATAGGTTGTTAGTGTTAGATTTATATTAAGTAAGGTTTGTTTGCAATGATGTTTGTGCTATGAAACTGTACACTAAGAGAGTTATTGTTAATCTAATATAGAATCATGTGAGGAATGGCCTTCTAGGGTTGCTGTATGCATGTTATTTGATAATATTCAGTTAGAGAAATTGAGGATTAAGCCACGGGAGGATTAGAATATATGGTGATTGATAAGGGTTATTGGATAAAAGAATTTTACAAATGAATCTTACATGATGTAACGATGATTGCTTGTGATTCGATCTAAACGTGTTAACTGCATTCTTGATATAATATGTCTGTGATGGTTTGATACTCGATAATTAGATTAGAGTAATGATTGCATGCAAACTGTTGATGATGTTTATGAACTGATAATTAGGGTTGTAGATGCACTGTAACTGGGTGAAGATGTTCTCGGCGAAACCTAGCCCCGACGAAAGGTTGGGAGTTTCGTCACCCATCCAGACGATGAAACACTTAGGGTTTCGTCACTAGTACTCTCGACGAAACATCTGGGGATTTCGTCACTTACATGACGACGAAACACTTGGATGTTTCGTCATGTGTGCACAGTAGACAATGGTTAATGATTTTTATTGCTAGTGGAACATTGATCAAATGCATGTTAATGACGATTTAATATGTAAGAAGAAACAAGAATTGTCTGTGTAACATACATAACTATCGAGTGCATGTTTCGCCGAAGGACTTCGGATGAACAGTAGGTTATTACGATTTCACTGATTGCATGTGTTATGAAGAATGAGTGACTGTATGATTGACGTTGGTTTGTTAATGACTGTTACTGTTTATTGAGAACCATACATGAAAATAGTAAATTGGGATGAACTTGAATAAATGTTAAGGTGTGAGCACACACTATGATAGTATATCATACGTGAACCTTGTGAATGATAACTGATACATATGTATGCATACCTTAGGCCTTGACTGATTAATTGGAAACAAGTAACTTAACCAACCGAGCAAGCCAAGGTGAGTTCACACTATCCACAAGGCATGGGATTCCCAAGGGTTGGGAATAGGTAAAGGATTGAAACGGAAACTGCGTGATCTCCTGGTTTGGAACACGTATACACCCTCTTTATTGAAGGGTGACAACCTGTGATAAATATTTAATCGGAACCTGCGTAATCTCCTGGTTTGGAGATTACATACACACCCTCTTTATTGAAGAGTGACAACACAGATACTAGACCAAAACTCTCTATCATGAAGTCCCTCCTTTTATATCGACTTAATCGCCAGGCCAATGGCGAGCGGGTCATTAGTTAGATAGCGCTATTTAGGTTTGACAAGCCTCACACCGTGCCGCAGAGGACGGGCGTGAACTAATGGATCTGGGCACTAGTCAATGATGATAGACATTGACGTCAGGGCACCAACTTACTTTAGTCAGTGGTCGATATGGTAAACGGGTCTAGTGGTTCACATGGGGAGACCCCACTAATTAAGGATATGTTTGGGAAATAGGGTAAAACGGTTAACTTATGACTTACAAATGATCTCATGGTTTTGAAACAACTTAACAATGAACACCAACTGTGAACTCGCTCAACTTTGTTGTTGACTCGTTGTTACATGCCTTGCAGGTCATTAGGTACTTCTGGAGCTTGCACGAGGAGGTGTGGTCGTTGTGGGACATGGATAGTCTTATGCCATGTTAAACATTTGATATATTTGAACTTATACCTTGGTTTTAAACGTTATGCTTCCGCTTACAACTTATATTACGTTTTGTTTGGACACCAATTATATTGTGTTGGGTTTTATATTTATTTACATGCTATGTTCAATATGATTGGTGGCTGGATCCTGGTCAGTCACGCCTCCATGCGGTGACACTCCGCTTGTGGATTTTGGGGGTGTGATAGCCTGGATTTCGCTGACGATTTGAGGTATCACCTTGGCCATTTCCTTGGTCACAAGAGAGGCGATTCGCATGTTAGCATTGTTGCGCTGGGAGGTTCGGCGGGTGTGAGATCCCATTGAAGCCATTTGGTAGTTCTTCTACAGATGACATATGAGGGGTCAAACGAGATTCGACTATCTTGGGTTTTAAATTAGTTTAGTGTCTCGTTTCAACATATTTATTATTATTATTCTCATAAAGCATAATAACACATAATCACATAAACACATAAGCACGTAGACACATAATCACGTAATTGCACGTATAAACATAAGCACGTAGGCATGTATGAGCACATAATTGACATAAACAAATATTTTGCACGTATTCACCTTTCAACAAAACCCAATATTTTGATTTCGTGTAGCGCGTGCGAGAGTTGCGAAAGGTAGTGAGTAGCATAGCAGCGAGTATAGCGTACGTGACTTCTTAGTTCATTCGCGATTAGTTGGCGTTTTAGGTTGCGAAAGTGGTGTGACCCTGTGCTTCATATTACAAGTGGGGAGCGAAAAGCGATAAAGCAAGAAATCGATAAAGCGTAAAATTTCAAAATTGAAAACGCATAAACATAAAAAAATCGATGACGCATAAAGTCAGTGATTGCAGGCTAGAAAAGTAAATGGAGTGCCTTGGGTATTAGACATCGACTGCCCAAAGTGATTCGACCATTCCCAACGAGTTCAAGTGCATGCTTTGGCCTAATAGACTGTGCTCTCACCGAAATACGACGAACGACACTCATCCATCTAGTTACTATGTGACTCGAGTCATTGGAACAGTCGAGGCTTTGGTGAGAGTTTGTAAAATCAAAGTAGGGAGTGGAACGTGTCATTAAGGTGCGGGTTTCACCCCTATCTTAAGAACTTCGTTCCTAAGTGTGGTTAAACAACCACGAGATAGAGATGGAGATTTCCGTCGAGATATGGATATCACTCCTAACTCAACGAAATATTCTCGTGCTGGTAGTAAATTACGTGGAGTGAGTGATCTTATTGAGAGTACTTGGTTTTCACACCTAATCACTCTGTTGTGTTATGCGAGCATTTCCAAAACGTGTGTATTGTGTTAGGCTTAGGAAAGGCGAAATAATGTTTTGCCTTAGGAAAGGCTCCTTCGTACGAAGCTGTAAAGGTGGGTTCGTACGAAGGTGTATCATTGCAGGTTCGAACGAGAGCAACCCATCATGCGGGTCCGTACGAAGCCCCAAGTAGGTTCGTACGAAGGGCGTGGTTTGGGTACTTAGACTATAGACAAGGTTTGTTCTACACGACTCAACCTAATTCCCTATAGTTATGGTTCTGATACCAATCTGTCACACCTCAACCGATGGCGGAATCATCGGGGCGCGGCACTAGGTGAACCAGATTGCTCAAGAAAATCCATAACAACTATTAAATGACAATATTTAAAAGGTTCATTGTCCCATATCAATAAAAGATAGTTCAACCAACATTCATAACGGAGTTCATATCTCTTAAACAAAACAAGTCCGACAACCTAGATTTTATTTGCGGGTTTCTAGACTTCCTAATCCATTGCAGCAAACAGACCATCAACTTGTCACATACGTTAAAATAAAAGTCAATACATAAAGTAAAGGTGAGTACACAAGTTTGCATAAATATAGTATGAAAAGCGTTTACGCATAACCAGCATGAAACACGTAATGAGCGAAGCATGTAACTACCAACAATGATATAACCTAACCACGTGACTGCGATGTAGAGTATGCGCGACACATGTTCACCGAAGTAAACACGTGAAGTAAAGTAATGTGATCCTTAGCAACCCCTGTCACAACAGCTGCTGAGTCCAAACTATAGTACTATCGTTGCTAAAGGCGGTCTGGCAATACATTGTGTAAGCATAGTAACAAGCATTCAACAAATCACGTATAGCATGCCAGAGCGGTTAGCGTTTATAAAGTGTTTGCGTCGTGTGTTGTGTTTTAGTAGAGAACGTATGTAACACCTAAAAGTATGTTAAACGAAAATGGGTTCTAGTATACTCACAGAGCGTGTACTAATCAAGAAACATGATCCTCAGTGGATTGAAGGGAGCGCCGGATCAGCCTGCGTACAGGAACAGAAGCGTAAATCCTCCCAAGTGCTGAAACGATTGAAAATCAGAGTGTTGGTGGGATACAGAAGCTTTGTACGAAGCTGGTGCCTTCGTACGAAGGTAGGTCTTCGCACACATGGGGCTTTGTTGTCCAAAATCGAGTGTCTTCGCGTCAATCTTTGAAAAATCGAGTGTTCATCCCTCCAACCTTAAGCTATTGATTAAACTTAGAGTCGGAGAGGACTTTGATTACGTCACGAGTGGGAATCGGGCTGTTAGTGTAAAACCAATGCCTTCGTACAAAGGCAGTGCCTTCATACGAGGCCATGTGCCTTCGTACGAAGGTAGTGCCTTCGTACGAAGGCAGTGCCTTCGTACGAAGGCAGTGCCTTCGTACGAAGCTGGCTTCGCACAGAACAGTCCAGTTCACAAACGTGGCTGTTTTTGGCATTCGGTGTTGTGTTTTTGCCTTAATCGGATATATTCCCAAGCCCTTTTCAAGCTGGTTTTGACTTTACCCCGTTCCACTATTCAGTGAACGGAATACACGTCGTTTTAGGTCCCTTTCGGGGTAAAATCAAGTTAAGAAAATTTCAAAAGGGTTTCCCACTTGGAACTAACACTTGGAGAGTATGAGATCCTTAGATGTATAACTTGGGAAGCCAAAGCTAAACCCAAATCACTCGTCCAAGTGTACATCAGTGGTGAATGAAGAAGGTTTGATGAAAAAGATGAAGATTTATCTTGAAAACAGAGAAGTTAATATGAAAAAGATAGAGTTTTAGTGAAAAAGATGAAGTTTGGGTGAAAAGTAGAAGAGTTTTGATGAAATCAAGGTGATTCTTGTGGAAAATCGAAGTGGAAATCGTAGGGTAATAGAATAAAACTGGTAAATCTTACTTGAAAATGGTCGGACAACAATTTGGTAGAGGTTCGGTATGAAAATCAGCAAGTGAGAATGAATGAGGAGGGCCTGGGTATTTATAGAGGAAGTCTGGTCGCACAAGGCACCTAGTTCGAACATGCTGCCTTAGTACGAAGGCAGTGCCTTCGTACGAGGTGGCGTGGCTTCGTTCGAAGGGCCTATTTTATGCATCAAAATCTTCATTTTCGCGTATCGAATGCTTGTTTAATGTGTTTTGTTGCGTTAGTTGGTACTAGTATCTTAAGAATTTTAGCATACTATTGAGTTTCAGGCCGCGTTGCGTTTTAGAGGGATAAATCAGTGTTTCGAGTTTGCGTTGAGTTTGCGTTGTGATGGCATTTGCGAGTAAACAATACACATAATAAGCACACATAAGTAAAGCATATTAAACACACATCATAACATCGCTACTACTAATGGCAGCGTTTGAGTTTTAGCATGTTAGTCGTGGGAAGCGTATGCGAAGGCGAGAGTGGTTACCGAACAAACAAACACACTCGGCGAATAGAGTATCATAGTAGCATATGATTCATGTTGCGTTAGCATTAAGCGTTTGCGACTATAAAGCGTTTAAACATGCAGCAGTGTGGTGTGAAGAAAA